>CM057350.1:381567988-382821371 GCA_030015575.1 Agapanthus africanus
TGACCTAGGTTGACACTTTGACCATCATCATTTCATTTGGAAGATGCTCTTTGATCCTTGCAAATTGCATTAAAAATGAAATCATAATGGTCATGTCTTGATTAACCATGACAATTATCTAGCTAATTATCTAATTACAATAATTCACACATATATGAGAGAATGCTTCATATTTTCTCTCATTCTATTTTTTACTTTCTCTCTCTTGTTCTTCGTCTCCCTCAAGCTCTCCCCTCTCATGTGTTGAGAAACACTTGAGCTTGAGAAAAACCCCTTCTTGATAATCTCTACTCTCATCTAGGGTTTAAGGATTAGCACTTCTTGCACCCTAGTTACTTCTAGCTTGGAGTTGAAGCCAAAGGTTGAGGCTTTCGGGTGGATCTTTCTTCGACGTGAGAAGACGACAAAGGTGACCTCTTTCCACTACTCCAAGGAGCAAGGAGAGAAGGACATAAAGCCCAAGGTATAACCTTTCTAACACTTAGCTAGTTTCTAGTTAGCTTTAGCTTGTTTTTGTTTAGCAAAGATCCTTCTTTGTCTAGTCCATGTTGCCTAAGTTGATAAAAATTTGATTTTTATTCCGTTTTCCGCCTCCCCGTAACTACCGGGGTGGGCAACGTGGACTTACAGTGGTATCAGAGCCTAACTAAACATAAACTAGCTAGGTAGTGAAAGTGTATGGAAGTTTGATCGGAAAAATCGAAAAACCAAAATATCAAAACCGTAACTTTCTGTTAAATTTTTTCCTGCTCAAAATAAAATTTGTCATACTCTAAAAATCGTCTCAGGGTTTTGTGAAGAAAGCCACCAAACCCGGTCCAGTGAATCGACCAAAGCGCCGCGGTTCCGCGGCAATAGCAAGCTATTGCCGCGCAACCGCGGCCGAGTTGACTCTGTTCTGGGTCGAGTTTGGTGCAGTGTCTTTCTGGCTTGGTTTTGGGATTTTTAAGATGGTTTATATGTGCCCAGATTTTCCAGAATAGAAATTTGTTTTTGGGGGCCTATAAATCCGTATTTTTTTTATCGAACTTCACTACATTTTGACTAAAGGGTTATATCTGTGATGTTTATATGTATTGGACGTCGGCTAATCGCTATATGTCGATTAGTCGGGGTTATACATATCTGTGATCTGTGTTTGATGATGGTATGTGTATATGAATGTGGTTGATCGTCGCGGGTGAATAGCCGGGGTGGATGTGAGATGAGTGTTTCTTTTTCTTTCATTCATTGTAACATGTAAATTGATGTAATATTATTTGTATGGCCGCACAACCGGGTCGGGGTTGTAGCCGTCATTGTATAATTCTTTTTACTGTTTTTGCTCCTAGGATAGACCCATGGAGGGGTGCACAAACTACCGGGTATCTCGAAGTGCCGAGTGGCCTACTCACGGTGGTGAGGGAGGTTGCTTCTCTTCGGGTACTTGGCGGGTAGTTTGTCGCACCCGTAGGGGTCTTGGGTGGGGTATTGGCTATTCACCGCGACCGTGTAATCCGCTTTTCGTTGCAGGCTCGAACGGATTGCGGATTCCTAGTATATTCAATGTATTCATCTGTGATCTGTAATGTCTATCATTGCTTTATATCTATATACTATAACTATTTAGGCGTTGCTTATATTTTACAACCGCGCTATCCTAGCCCCCGCTCTGTCGTTAGTTAAGTAACCTAACGGGTGATGACGGGGCCCCGTGGCGAGTGCGAATGGCATAAGCGTACGTCATATTTTGGTTGTTTTCTGCAATGGTAGGATTAAATGATGGGACGCATTAAAAGAACTAATGCAAGAAAATAAACCAAGTAAAAGTCGATTGGAACACTTTGAAAACCACTCGGTTCTTTTCAAAACTAAACTTTTAAAAACGCGGAGTTTGAACCACTCCTTTTAAAAGCTATCTCGTTCCATCGATTATATCAAGTTCACTACGTTCACGGTTTCGCCAAAACCATTCGTAGCCCTCCGTCATTCCACATGAATGGTCAAAAAGTATTCAAGCTATGTATTTTGGCCAAAGTCAAGGCATAGTGATTGGTAGCTATTGGGTATTCATGTGCAGCATAGATAGATGCGTTGGTTTGGGATAGTCGTGCTGCCATTTTGGCCAAAGTCAAGGGTAGGTACGGGTGGGTCCAAATTAACCAGGAGAATGACGGGTAGAACTTGATATGTGACTTATGATATTTTGGCCAAAGTCAAGGTCATAAGAGCATGGGGCAGAAATCCACATCGGGAGTTTCATAAGTACTGAAACTTGCTAGCGCTGCATACCATTTGGAGTGTGATAATTCTGGTAGGATTCCTTCGGTTTTATCACACAATGATATTTGGATCCCGATCCTACTGTGAGTATATGCTACTTCTCGGGAAAACTCTCACTTAACGATCAATGCTATAAACCTAGTAGGTGTCTAGAAAGGTGTTAGCGGGGCTACGCCCACAGGGAAAAGAGGTTACTTAATTAAGGAACTTCGCGAAAGCGTTGGAAAACCTCCCTCGAAGTACCGACACTGGCTTGGCTAAACGGTTAAGCAAGTATTGTACGGTGAGATTGATCCTGACTAATCCTTTCTTTACGGTTTGAGAAGGGATTCGAGAGACAGTGGGAGCCATCCAGTTTAGACAAACTAAAAACCACTCTAAACTTGCAAGAGCATCATGCTAAAGTGTTTCTTTTCTCTCTCCTAATTGCAGCGACCATTCAACATGACCGGACTTAAGTTATTACTAGATAAAAACATATTGACAGGGCCAAACTACAAAGATTGGCTCAGGAATGTCAAGATGGCAATCACTTACGACAAGTTGGGGTATGTCCTTACCACCAAAGCTCCCCCTGTCCCAGGTCCCAAAACCAGTGTCGCGGATAGGGAAATCCGTAAGACATGGGAAATAGATTGCGCGAAGGCCAAATGCCTCGTACTAGCCTCGATGGACAACGAACATCAGAGGAGGCACGAGAATATGGACCTAAAGTCCATATTTCTTCATACAAAAGAACTGTATGGAGAGCAGTCTCGTATCGCAAGATACGAAGTGTCAAAGAAGTTGTTTTCGGCAAGGTTGGCCGTCGGATCATCGGTAGCGGAACACGTGCTTAAGATGATTGGCTACATAGAGGAGCTCGCGGACCTTGGGACCACGTTGGAGAATGAACTCTATACTGATTTGATTCTCCAGTCCCTTCCTTCCACTTACGCCCAGTTTATTCTTAACTTCAACATGCAAGGAAAGGAGGTTGAACTTTCTGAACTTCTGAACATGTTGAGGAGTGCTGAGGGCACCCTACAGAAGGGTAGGGAGACATCCACTTTGTTTGTAGGAGGATCTTCCTCTTCTAGGTCCAGGGCGAAAGCCAAGGGCAAGAAGAAGAAAGCCCCCGCCAAACCAAGAGGCGGTGTCAGTAAAGTGGATACGAAGGGAAAAGGAAAAGCAACAAAGGTAGCGGGAAAGCTGGTGGAGAAGGAAGAATGCTTCTACTGTCACAAAAGTGGTCACTGGAAACAGGATTGCAAGGCTTGGAAGGCCAGAACACAGGATTTGAAGCGAGTTGCGGCTTCAGCTTCAGGTGTGTATGTTATTGAAAACTGTCTATCAATAAACTCTACATCCTGGGTATTGGATACCGGATCAGGATCTCATATCTGTAATTCTTTGCAGGCGTTGAGAAAGCGTAGAGTTTTGAAGGCAGGTGACATGACCCTCAGAGTTGTAAACGGTGCTAGCATGGATGCTGAGGCCGTGGGGGACTATCACCTGGGATTGTCGGATGGACACTTTTTGGTTTTGCGTAGTTGTTATTATGTACCAAATGCAACCTGTAATATCATTTCTGTATCTTTATTATCTAAAGAAGGTTATGAATTTACATTTGTAAGTAATGTAGTGAACATTCACCTTAATCATGTTTTGATTGGGTCAGGTACATTGAACAACGGTATATACGTATTAAACCAACCACAGATTTTCAATGTCCAGAATACACACAAAAGAAAGTCTCCAGAAATCAATAAAACTTTTTTATGGCATTGTAGACTGGGTCACATCAATGAGAGAAGGTTGACTAAGTTACATACAGAAGGATATTTGGATCCGTTCGAATATCAATCATATGCAACTTGTCAATCCTGTCTCAAGGGAAAGATGACAAAGATTCCGTTCACTGGACACGGAGTAAGAGCGAGCGAGCTCTTAGGACTCGTACACAGCGACGTGTGCGGTCCAATGTCTATAAATGCACGAAGCGGTTATTCTTACTTCATTACTTTTTCGGATGACTTTTCAAGGTACGGTTATGTCTTCTTAATGAAACATAAATCCGAGGCTTTTGAAAAATTCCAGGAATATAAGAATGAAGTAGAAAAACAAACAGGCAAAAGTATCAAGGCACTGAGATCTGATCGAGGTGGTGAATACTTGAGTGCCGAGTTCCTGGGTTACTTAAAAGAGAATGGAATTCTCTCTCAGCTTACTCCTCCATACACTCCGCAACATAACGGTGTATCGGAGAGACGGAACCGAACCCTATTGGATATGGTACGGTCCATGATGAGTAATGCTGAGTTGCCGCGATCGTTCTGGGGATATGCGCTAGAATCAGCTGCATACCTTTTGAACCGAGTTCCAACTAAGACTGTGCCTACTACACCATATCAGATGTGGTATGGGAAGAGACCCTATCTTAGTCACATTAAGACATGGGGATGTCCAGCTTTTGTAAAAAAGCAGCATGCGGACAAGCTCGAGGCACGCTCAGTACAGTGCAAGTTTGTGGGATATCCAAAGAACTCCAAGGGATATTTCTTCTATTGCGAAGAGGAACAAAAGGTGTTTGTTTCTCGCCATGCCCACTTTCTAGAACACCAGTTCATAGAAAAAGAATTAAGTGGGAGCGCAATAGAACTGGAAGAAATTCCAGAACCACGAGCTATTACTGAAAGCTTAGTAGAACCAGAGGGTTCGAAAGATCAGGACATTCCCACGCCACTCCGCAGGAGTAGTAGGCAGTCTCATCCGCCCGAGAGATACTACGGTTTTCTCATTGACGGGGATAGAGAGGATTGCATCATAGACTGTGATGAGCCTACTAGCTTCCAGCAAGCCATTCAGAGCGTCGACTCGGTAAAATGGCTGGATGCGATGCGGACCGAAATGGAGTCCATGTACACCAACAAAGTATGGACGTTGGACATTGCTCCAGATGGGGTAAAACCCATAGGATGCAAGTGGATCTTCAAAAGGAAGATTGGTGTAGATGGACAGGTTGAGACCTATAAAGCTAGACTGGTAGCAAAGGGTTTTCGTCAGCGACCTGGTTTGGACTATGACGAAACCTTTTCTCCAGTAGCTATGCTGAAATCCATTCGGATCCTTCTTGCCATTGCTGCCTTCTACGATTATGAGATTTGGCAGATGGACGTAAAGACAGCTTTTCTAAATAGACATTTAGAGGAGTGTGTCTATATGGACCAGCCAGAGGGTTTCATTCAGAGTGGGAGCAGCGGAAAGGTGTGCAAGTTGCTTAAGTCCATTTATGGACTAAAGCAGGCATCGCGGAGTTGGAACATCTGTTTTGATGAGATGGTCAAGGAATTTGGCTTTATCAAAAATCCAGATGAACCATGCATCTATTGTAGATTTGTAGCGAGAACTGTAGTATTCCTCGTTTTATACGTGGATGACATTCTCTTAATAGGAAATGACATTCCTATGCTACAATCTGTCAAGGGGTTCTTGTCACACAGGTTCTCCATGAAAGACCTGGGTGATGCCTCATACATTCTTGGTATCCGGATCTACCGTGACAGATCCAAGAGGATATTAGGACTTTCACAGTCCAGGTACATCGACACCATACTGAAGAGATTCAGTATGGAAGATTCCAAGCGCGGTAATCTACCGGCTTGTCACGGGATCACCCTCTCCAAAGAGATGTCTCCTAAGACTGATTTGGAGAGGGATCGCATGTCTATTATACCCTACGCTTCTGCGGTAGGCTCTATAATGTATGCGATGTTGTGTACCAGACCGGATGTGGCTTATGCACTGAGTGTGGTAAGCAGGTATCAGTCAAACCCTGGGGAGAAACATTGGATAGCAGTAAAGAACATTCTCAAGTACCTGAGAAGGACTAAGGAGATGTTCTTGGTATATGGCGGAAAAGACCTCCAGATTGAGGCTTTTGCTGACTCCAGGTTCCAGAGTGACAACGATGATTCCAAGTCCATGTCGGGTTTTGTCTTCACCCTCAATGGAGGGGCGGTGTGTTGGAAGAGCTCCAAACAGGAAACCGTTGCTGACTCTACTATGGAAGCGGAATACATCGCTGCATCTGATGCCGCAAAAGAAGCTGTCTGGATGAGGAAGTTCTTGAAAGAACTTCAGCTGGTTCCGTCCATTGTTGACCCAATACCTCTGTATTGCGACAACAACGGGGCTATAGCTTTAGCGAAGGAACCCAGGTCCCATCAGAAATCCAGACACATCTTGAGGCGGTATCACCTGATCAGGGAGATCGTGGATCGCCAGGAGATCGAGGTTCGGAGGGTTGCTTCAGAAGATAACACAGCAGATCCATTCACCAAGGCCTTGCCCCGGACTCAGTTCGAGCGGCTGATCGAGATGATAGGTCTTCGATACGCCAGTATATGGCCTTAGTGTAAGTGGGAGATTGTTAGTGTATATGCCCTAGAGGCCATTACTGTATCATACTAGTTTGTATATTACTTAATGGAAGCTTGGGATATTCACAGTTGTATATACAATCTTGCTCGAAATGGTAGTATGCTACTTGGTTTGTCTCTGCTTTAATATGTGCATGTGTTTCTTTTAGCATATCGCTGATATACATATTAGTAGAGCCCTTAGGATCTTTGCTTGATTACCAGTGTTGTGATGGCGCTCACACTCATGGGAGCTGGGTGATCTATAGGCACATCCTTATACAGGTCCCTAGTCGTTGGACTATCGAGACAGGGCATCGATACTCCGGAGTAGACTAGCGTATGCGCTTCTCATCCCAGCGTGGGAGACGGTCTGTCCCACAGCCGTCAGTACGTCATACTTGAGATAGTATGCGGGTGCTCGTTAGGTTACGAGTACACTGGACAGGACTCGTCGGGAACTGTTGGTTGGTATTATACCTATCGTCAGTTATCAGTTCCCAGGTGACATGAGTACAGCTTAGTCCGCTGACTTGACACTGTCACTTCGCCTCGAGTGTGTTCCCACTGCACTTTGATTACTACCCTACCACGGCTCAAAGGAGTCGTGCAAACAGGTAGTTTTTGGGTGCAGTCCCGAAGCACTTGGAGGCAGTGACGGTTAGACAGGATTCGTTTCTCCCGGTATTGGGGGTAGACATCGCGCTGTGTCCAGGAGAGCCATTACATGAGTAGTCCCTGGCCAGGGCAAGCGAGATATACTGGTAGGTTTCCAATGTTATCTCAGGGTGTTCTGGGCTACACTGCGACACGACTTGTACCGCTATTAGGGGACTGACGTTCACCGCCCCCTAGGCCCGCCATGCGATGTATCAGACGAACAGACCGGACTGTACGGAGACTGTCACATACAGGCTCAGTAGGAGTTCAGATGGGGTTCACCTCGTCAGTCTTCTTATCGACATCTACCTGGGGACCGTTACGTACAGCTAGTGCCGCTTGCGGTCTGTGGTTAAACCCACTGCCAGCGTAGTGTCGAGTCTTTAGAGTCCCACACAGAGAGCTATTCGCCTTTAGGCAAAATGAGTAGATGTCGCATGGTTTTGCGACAGGGTTCGTTCACATCCGCGCACTTTTGCATGTTTGCTGTCCGGACAGCTTATACTAGCGGGCTTTGGTTTAAGCCAGATCCTAGGATAGATTTGGGATTGGTTTTTTCTCTTTGTATTCGTGTTCCTCGGATCACGAATATGGGTGTGTATGCACAGTTGCTTGAGACAGATAGAGAGGACTTTGATTAGGGTTAATGACTATTGTCATTTTATTAACCCTAATTCTTATGTGTGTATTATGGTTAATTGATATTAGTTTAATATAATTGTGCATGGTTATGGTTGTTGACCATTTGACCTCCTTGGCTTGTTGACCTAGGTTGACACTTTGACCATCATCATTTCATTTGGAAGATGCTTTTTGATCCTTGCAAATTGCATTAAAAATGAAATGATAATGGTCATGTCTTGATTAACCATGACAATTATCTAGCTAATTATCTAATTACAATAATTCACACATATATGAGAGAATGCTTCATATTTTCTCTCATTCTATTTTTTACTTTCTCTCTCTTGTTCTTCCTCTCCCTCAAGCTCTCCCCTCTCATGTGTTGAGAAACACTTGAGCTTGAGAAAAACCCCTTCTTGATAATCTCTACTCTCATCTAGAGTTTAAGGATTAGCACTTCTTGCACCCTAGTTACTTCTAGCTTGGAGTTGAAGCCAAAGGTTGAGGCTTTCGGGTGGATCTTTCTTCGACGTGAGAAGACGACAAAGGTGACCTCTTTCGACTACTTCAAGGAGCAAGGAGAGAAGGACATAAAGCCCAAGGTATAACCTTTCTAACACTTAGCTAGTTTCTAGTTAGCTTTATCTTGTTTTTGTTTAGCAAAGATCCTTCTTTGTATAGTCCATGTTGCCTAAGTTGATAAAAATTTGATTTTTATTCCGTTTTCCGCCTCCCCGTAAGTACCGGGGTGGGCAACATGGACTTACACTTCTTGCATGCACAACACACACACAACACCTCCTTCTTGCATGAGAATGTCATACCTTGATCATTGACACCTCCTCCTATACATCACTCTTACCTTTGTCATACATATATATCATTTGTTCAGATCACTTGGCTAATTTAAAAATCTGAAAATTCAAAAGAAAGAAAAAGAAAACTAGAACAAACAAAAAAGAACAAGAGAAAGGAGAAGAGAAGAGCCAAGTTCTAGGATTTCCACCATCAAGCTAGGAACTTGGAACTTGTACATCTTGGAGGGAGTTCTTCCAGTAATCCTTTGTATGTAAAGTCTTTAATCACTGTAGGATTTAGTTCTGTAATTGGTTTAATTTAGAAATCTTATATCTATAATATCGTATTTTAGGCAAAATTGAGCTATGTAGTAATCTGCTATACTTTAGATAAAAATAAACTTAACCAAACAGTGCCTTAATATTGTATGTTGGACTTAGAATAAACCATAGGAGCACGAACCTAGGGGCTCGGATTTTGGCCGGCGAGATTAAGGCCAGATCCGGCGTCGCCGGATTTTTGGTGGACTATGGTGATTTGGGTTTTAGGGTAGGTCTCTATATAGATGTTGGGATATTTTGGTATTGTTTAATTTAGTTAGTTTAACTGTATATGAAATCTGGAAACTAATATCGGGAAAAGGTATCTAAAATCTAAAATACGACACAGTTAAAACGTAACGCGTTCTGTTTTCTGTTGCGAAACAGCGTTTGGGTAAATTCTAATTAAGATAAGTGTTAGATAGTTTGCTATAATCGTACGTAGTGTAATTAGTACGTACAACTTGTGTTTTCATGTTTTCACCGTATCGGAATGTAGCCGGTTCTTATGTAAGTTAAATTCAATGTTAGATTTGAGTGCGGGAACTTCGGAGGCTGTAAGGAAAGGGATTGGCAATTTCTGAGTAGTTACGACGTATTCCGGTGAGTAGATTAAATATCTACCGGGGGATCTTGTAAAGATGGCGTGATACGCCCGTAGTTAGATTTAAATTCAAGGTTTGCTTTTATATGTTAACTTTATCATATGCATTCCTAAATCTATATATATACCTCCAGGATTAATATTTGTTAGAACACTGCACCATTATCAACGAGTTATGCCGCACATGCATATATCTACATGTTACACTACACCTTGTCGATATTAACACGTCACTTCACACTTAGAAATTATTCTGTTAAAAATGATTCTTATCATACCTTAAGTATCAATAGTCGTAGTAATTAGCATATATGACATCATATTTTGTATTCAAGTATTAGTAGTTGATATAAGAGGCATTTGTATTATAGAGGATTTAAGGTTTTAAGTTTTCATATACTATTACGAAAAACCAGTGATTTTCATGATTATGTGTCACGTCCACCATGAAATGCCGTTTTTATGATTTGGTTTTATTCCGAACCGAGTCGGGGGTTATACGGTTACGGATTTACAATTTTATCCATACTGAGTCGGTGGGGATACCGTTGGATACATGGTGGACCCGGTCGAGACCCAGGGGCAGGATAGCCGCACTTTAGGCGGGGAGCCTAACGAGGATACTCGATTCCGGAGACAGTTATGAAACACGGCGGATATCTAAATGATACCGACCGGTGTTATTGATTACAGGATCGTTCGAGGAATGATGCCTGATGAAACACCGAAGATTTGTGTCGATGATTAGACACGGAAAAATGAACATGATTTGGAAAACAATTGATAAGATTTCGGTTTTGATTCATACATGTAGTATTACATATTCATTCCTCCACCTGTCATCATGCATCGCATTCACTATTGTTGAAATTAGTTCTAGTTCGTCATATTTACATTATCAGCCGTTATATGTTAGTTATATTCACTGAGTTGGCAACTCACCCCCGTTGTGCCACAGTTCCTTGCCGGGGTAGAATGGACGGTTAGCCGCAGTGAAGATCCATTTATCAGCTTTTATCGCATCTTTTGCTAGGTGAGTTATCTATGTAGTAACCTTCTCTTTTGGTATTGTATATTGAATCTAGAGTATCTCCATCAGACCTTGTATAACGACTTAGAACGATATATGGTTATATGTATATTATTTCGACAGATGAGATCGTTTAGTTGTATTAATTGATATTTCTTTTAATTATGTCTGAGATTCTTCTTTGATGTCGTACCATGAGTATGTATTGATTTCCACTGTTAGTATCGTTGCTCCTAACTAGGGATGCAACAAAAATAAACACTTTATAACTGCTTTTATTATAAATGCAATAGGAAATTACTGTTAAGATCTTAATACTTAAATTTTGTGATTTTTACTTAAACAAATTAAATTTTCCTAAAATTTCGCAAAAAGGGTTTTTGATCTTGGTTTTTGGCTTACTCAGGTTGTGTAGTTATCTTTAGATATTATACAATTTAAGTGCCGGTCACATCCAAACTTTGGGTCTTGACAAACAATCTCCCACTTGCACTTAAGTCCAATTACTGCGGTGTCGTATACTCACAGCCCGTGTGATACTGAACACCCAACTTCTCTACTAATCAGTCTCGCAAAGCCCGTTTGCGAAATTATTGCGTTCGAGAAATAGCCTCGGTGAGTGGATCTGCTCCAATGTTTCTCTATGTATCTCTATATCTCAACTTCGCGGAGAAAGCTATCCCCCGAAATGAGCAATACCTGTCTTAGAATTTGTCTGGATATCTGATGGGACCCAGTTCACAAATGAACTGCAAATCCAGCAAACATCCTAGACTGTATCATCCACTGAATTTAATTAGTATCATGCGCCATGCCTTTTCTCAGTATCCGTTTGAACCATCTGTCCAACATACTGCCCCTAAAAATAGGGAAAACTATAACTCTGACAGTCACTCTGTCATCCAGGTCATCTTGGAAGCCTGGAATGATAACTGTCTCCTGAAGGAGGCAGCCATTACCATATCCCTAGAACATCCATTTATGTTCATATATTGCTTCCCAATGTTTCTCTAGGATTGGATTAATATATATGCTTATTGCAGCTAGTGCAAAAAGCAATATCTGGTATTGTACTTGACATCACATGACTGACTCAACTGCATAAGCAAGTGATATGCCAATCATGCAAATCCCTCTCCCCTTCAGTCTGAAAAACATCCTTTAGAGAGGGTGACACCATCACCTACAGGTACTCCACCATGCCAGGAGTCAACCATTCTAAAACACGTTTAGAATATTATCAAAGTACCCAGATCGGGACACTTCCCAAATCTAGATCTTAAAACCATAGATCTAGTCACCAGAATCCCTGATATTATATCCATATCCTATGTGGAGAAACTCCTTTGTGACAACCACAGTATAACCGATCGTAGTATAGTTATTTCACTTCCTATAAAGTGCATGTTATCCGAAATACTAGGACATCGCATCCTACTACCTTCTTACCAAATCCATCTCCTATTTTGATGAAGGTCAAGACCTATGACTGTCACATCAAAAATAGATGATCTATTTCCGCTATACCTGCTTTAGTCTATAAATAGATATATGCTACTTGCCCACTATGCTTCCGCTACTCCCACTAACTACAATAACCCTCTGGCAGAGTCATATACACGTGCACTTCTAAAGCTAGTTTAGAACGACGTTATACCCATCCTCCTGCCGGGTCTCATAGTTTAGAACAGCAGCAATGGCAAGTCTGGGTAAACAAGAACCTCCCTGTCTCCATCTCTGAGAAGACCGAAGTACCTCTCGGGTGCCTGAGGTTATCCACCAAATCTGCGGAGTGGATAATGGAATGTCAAAACCAATTGAATCCTCAGGTTCTATTATATCTTCAGTAATCGTTTGCGGTTCTGTAATCACTTCCAGTTCTACCATATTCCCACTTCTGTTTTCTGAAAAAATCCTTTTTACTAAAACTGTGGCGAGTCAAGAACAATATCACTATTAATCTTCCTGATGGTAGAAAGTTAACCCTCGTCAAAGCCCGGGATAACCCACAAACTTCCATTATTGAAACGTGCCTCGAGTTTATCCGGATTCTGGTTTTAAGCATCAACTGAACAACTCCCTATACCTTAACATTGTTAAGATATAAATTGATTATATATATATATCCAATATAGAAACAAAATCACTAATTTAATTGGAACCAGATTCAAAATCATGCAGCTGTCTCCGGTGCATATCAACCAAATGGAAAGAGGCCAATCAGCATTACTCATCTAGGAGCATATCCATATATGAGTAACCTGAAAGGGAAGCAAGTTCTCAAAAACCATTACTATCAACGGAATACCAAACACAAGTATCTACATCTTCGACTACCTCAAAAAATCCTGATACTTCCAACAAATGGTTCTCTACTCTATTCTTATACAAATAACTTCTCAATATCTTGGCCTTGTATTTCAACGAAATGCTTGTCTAGAACTGGAGAAGTCATGAGTAAACAGAATATAGTACGAGTACCAACCCCATTGTCCTAATGGACACTGGACAACATACAATACTTTGTATAAGTCTCCGGAGTTAAATAACTCAAACCCTGTGCGTTGTAGATTGAAAACTGAGCTATGGTTAAGAAGAATTACACCGCTGTTGAATGCACTTTACCTAATCACCAACTGATATAGGTAAATGTTATAGACATAATTTCTAAAGTTATATCTCACTTTATAAAATAAACATACAGATATATCAGTTTGAAACTGGTGCATAACTACGGATATTCAAAACCAAAAATTTGCCTTGAGGAAAAAAAACAGATGATTTGCTCAAATATCACCAATTACAAAGAATTCCGATATAATGAGAATCTAATCACCCAATTCCCAATATCTTACTCCCACTCACCATCTGTAATAACATACATGTCACGACCTGAAATGGTACGTGACTGGCACTTGTATCATATGAAGTCTATAGGATCCTATCTAATTCAAGTAAGCCAAAATCCCTGAAATATAAACCATTTAAAAGAAGAAGGAAGGAAAAGTTTAGTTTTAAAGCAAGTGGTTTAAACAACATAAGCCGAAGTATTGAATTTTTAAAACCTCAAGTCTTTTCTGAAAATTTTGGCAGAGTTTTCTTGGTAAATACTGGCCCCAAAAGGGTACAACATATGAATTATATATAAAGGCATCCCCAAGCGGGAGCTAGCTTTTCGCCAATTGGCGGTCACAACCACGCAAGCAATATAATATACAACGCCGAAGGGCGAGGATCAAAACTCAAAAGGAAACTCAATATCATCAAGAAAACTCATAATAATACAACACGCGACTCTAAGGTCGAAAGAATATACAATTGGTCTTCTGAGGTTATCAAAAAATATACAAGTTTAGTTGATGGAGTTTACTAGATACAACTGAATGTAAATAAAATACAATGGTGGTCACGATGCAAGTGAACCCACCTACCAAAGCAATCATCGGAATGAATAAGTGTGCCAGCAAAGCCGCCAAGGAAACCTGTACGGAAAAACCTGTAAGAACTGTGGCACAACGGGGGTGGGTTGCCAACTCGTGAGTAGAAAACATCACCGAGCAGAAATCGTATGTATGACTCAATCCTAGGTCATACGATCAAAATATATCCTCAAAATAATATCATGAACCATTTACACATAAGTGTAAAACCACGTGCTCGTGTCAGTGCCTCAGATAGCAACATAACATATATATGATGTAAGAATGCATCGAAAAGAAAATAGAATACATCATGAATGAGAAAAATGTTTTCTTAATATAGTGAGATTTCCGTATATATAAATCGATGTATCATCAATGAAATCAACATAAAATCCGTGTCAAGTATCGACACAAAACATAAATCCAAATATCCAATATCTCGGGCTCCTGCTATCCGGACTGGCCCATATCGTAAAATCTCAACACCTCAAAGTCTCAATATCTTGGGCTCCGGCTATCCGGACTGGCCTAAATTATCAAATCTCACGACTACGTCGGTATCCTCCGGATATCCGCCGCGTCATAAATAACCAGTCGGTAGTGCTCCCCTGCCAGGCTCAACGCTATCATTTACGACCATCTTGTCCCGGGATACCGCACCAGGTCTACCATACACCCACAGACGGTTCCTCATCCTCTACGAATCGGGTGTAAGATATTTCTCAAGAGCCGAGAAAACTCATGGTGGACATATCTCATATCATATCACGAGAAAACCATAACTTGCATTTTAAAATGTTATTAAGTTTATATAAAATCCTTGCGGTTTTTCCAAATCCAGAAATCTCATGGAAATCCAAAATCTCATATCAGAAGTAATAACAGTGAATTACCGGGCTCCGGCAATCCGGACTGGCCCAAAATATCGCATGGCAAATGAATATATAAATATGCATGAAATATCACAAAAATAAATGCAATATCTAAACTAGCACAGTAATGATATATCAGACCTATCAGCTAGCAAACGATAACAATAAAGTAATATTCTCTAAATTGTACGTGACATGGAAATTACCGATGATAATGTGTGTGATCCAGCAAGCAAGTGTACGTGGAGCATACGTATCATCGGTAATGGTGCTGGTGTCCTGACAACATGGTTTCATAATCACTAAAGTACACATTAAGCATGCAATGCGATGATAACAACATGAATAAATGGAGAATGAATAATAAATGCAGCAATACAAAATATACATATCTATATACGAGTCATACAGTTTGTTGTCTGAAATCGCACAAATCGTGGTGTTTAGAAAATAGAGGCTACCGTGTTTTTAAGAAAATGTACGTCCTTTGAAATATCCGTAGTATCCCTTGGCATGTCTTTAAAATACTCACGATTCGTTAGTTTTGGAAATAAGCATGACTCGCGCCCAACTCTAACATCTACTAAGTAAACTAAAGGACAAGCTAAAAGACTAACCAAAGGGTAAGGAAATCCATCTAAGTCCGAGTCGATCTATATATCTAGTGGTCGGTGATCCCGCCTCAATAGCATCACATACGATAACATATATAATATGACATTCTCAAATCACGAGTGCGGATCTATTATCATATTTATATCTCGTACGGTAAATCCATCGTACGGCATCCTAAATCTGGGTATGGGTCGCCTATCATATGTACATCAATATTTGTATGGTATCATTATGAATATATCATGAACAGGGTACTGATCTAAGTCTAGTACATACCGATACCATCAATATATATCTGCGTGTGTATGAAAACACATCGCCCATCAATCCGCTAATATAGTATGTCGTATCTCATAGCACGACCCAATCATATCACCGATCCCACGGCATCCTGCCCAATCACATCGACTCATCTCTAAGTATCATATACTATCCTCATCATCCATGTATACGTACACAAACACACACACACACACACATATACATACATACATATTCATACACATATATGTATATATATACATATCCCCATATACACCCAAGAGAAATCATAAAAAGTGTGTGCGTGTGTGTATGTATAGCCTATACTCTGGGGTTCACGACTAAGAAACTAACTAAAGCATTATCATCCAAGTACGCTAACACTAAACCAAGGTCATCTAAAGCCAATCTTGCTAAGTATACTCATCTCATAATACAACATATATATATATATATATATATATATATATATATATATATATATATATATATATAACGCATCAAATGCTACGAAATTGCGGGGGTGCTATACGCCATCCACCCGACTTCCCCCATAGATATATATCTACTCACCTTGATCCTTGCTTGCCGAAGTCGATGTCGCCATGCTCTTGCGTGTCATCCCGAAGTTCACGCGGAGGTACCTACATGCCATAACACATCGTATCGCATTAAAATCCAATCCAAATCCAATACGACACGCGAGGTGCCTATAGGTTAGAACCTATAGCCTACGCATGCAAAAGAACCAAACAACACCCTATATCGACGTACAAACGTCAAATGACCGATACAAAACAAAAAATCCATAACTTCAAGTCATTAAAATCCACAAAACGTACACAACAACTTAGAAAACTGGTTCCAGATTTTAGGTCAGGTGAAAAAGGGATGAACAAATAGTACTGGGGTGTTGTATAAGAGGCATATGCGCTACAGAAGCAACCTGGACCTAAAACCCCACAATGTGGCCGTCCACTATACCTAAAAATATGGCCACCTCAGTTTTCCCATGGTGAAATGGCCTCGTACTCTCAGGTGGTCTCCTAAGGTCTTAATTAGGTCTCTGGAGTTGTTTGTTTTTCTTAAAAAAGCTCCAGATCACTCCAGATTTCCTGTAGGCATCACATTTCCACAAAACCGACATTTCGATTTCTAATCTCGTATTTTGGGTTTATTCACTGGTTTCAATCACTAAAGGGGGGTTTGTAGTCACCAATTGCACTTACATGCACCACCACAACTCAAGGATCCCTAAACTTCCTCTAGAAATTTCTAAACACCACTAAACCTCACTAAACCAATTCTAAAATAAAGTTTAAGCTAAAGAAAATGAAATTCTACACTAATGGTGAAGGAAATACCTTATTTGGCAAACCCTAGAATCCCCTAGAGCTCAAAATCCAATTTTTCTTGGTTCCCCATGCTTGTAGTGAGCTTGTGCATGTTTTTAATGAAAGGGAGATGATGTTTTAATGAGTTTTTGGGTGTGTTGTGAGGAGGTAGAGGAGGGAGGAGATGGAAGGCAACCATGTTTGAGGAGAGGAGAGGAAAAGATGAAGAAATGAAGAGGGAAACAAATGACCAAGTCAACACAACCCCTCACCCTCTCTTCTCTCTCTTGCCCATACCCCATTCTTTAATCTTTTTCTCTTTTCTTTTCTATTTTCCTTTTTCTTTTCTTCTCTTCTCATTTAAAAATCTATGCATGAAAAATTAAAGAAAAAGCCATGTAGAAAATGTAACAAAAGTGTAATATGACATGGGCATGTCATGTGCACAAATCAAGTTTAATGCACGATCAGTGATATTTAATCACGATTAGCATTAAAATGGAATATAATTAATCATAAAGAATTTATAATTTGCTTAAATCATATAAAACACCCTCATTTCAGTAATTTCTATAATTTTCCAAATATTTCCCAATTTATCGGTAATTAATTATACCGCATTATTAAAATATTCATAATATTTATTATTTAATTATATAAATTCCCAAAAATAATATTCTATTTTTTCTGAAATGTTACAATCTTCCCCCTTTAAATAAATTCGGTCCCTGAATTTAAATTTAAACCCCTCAGATACTAAAACATTTCAGTAAAATGATCAAGTCATCGGGGCTCCAAAATCATAAATACATGAAACACATCGTAGCGCAATGCATGCGCATGAAAAACGAGTATATAACTCAAAATCAAAACTCCGTCAAGCATCCCGCAATCATCGGAGTTTGGGTGAAGACACCATTGTCAAATCCCAATACGAAAACCAACATGATATATATCAAAACTATAACATGTACATAGTACGTGTCGGTGTAGACTTGTCAAAACATCTGAAAGAAATGCGTGCCAAACCTTTTTCAAATCACTGTGCAATGCACGTATCACGGCATAGTAGCGGACGTTTATTGTAAGAAAATAACTATATCTATATATATATCCTTTGTTTAACATACACGTTCCGCCGTTTTGAAAACAATTTAGAAGGGTTTCCTTTATTAAATGACTCGGGTCATCTCGGACACGTAAGTAAATACTAAGACTATAGCTCCTTTTTGGAATTCCCTTCGATAACTATCAATGCATGCAAAAATATATTCAGGTACTGTCCTCAGACTAGTCCAGCTCAGTCACTATACCAATTAGTCAATATCATAAAAACGTACTGCTCAAGGGAAATCGTACTCAATAGTACATGTAACAATGCCACATGCGTCTGGTGCACACAGCAATCGAAATTCATGAATGTGCCATACATGTGCACAGAAACCAAATCTAAGTACAATGGATGTACACGAAAACACCTGTTAAAGGCAACGGGTGTGCCTGACAGCAATATCAGGTGCATCTGATATGCATGAAGAATCCCGATTTTGTAAAATTTCAGAAAAATAAAATATTATTTTTGGGAATTTGTATAATTAAATAATAAATATTATGAATATTTTATTAATGCGGTATAATTAAATACCGATAAATTGGGAAAAATTTGGAAAATTATAAGAATTACTGAAATGAGGGTGTTTTATATGATTTATGCAAATTACAATTTTTATAATTAATTATACACTATTTTTATGCTAATCGCGATTAAATATCACTAATCGTGCATTAAGCTTGATTTTGTGCACATGACATGCACTATGTCGTATTTCACTTTTGTTACATTTTCTACATGGCTTTTCCTTTAATTTTCTTGCATGGTTTTAAATGAGAAGAAGAGAAAAGAAAAAAAAAAGAAAAAAAAAGAAAAAGAAAAGGGATTAAAATAATGAGTATGAGCAAGAAAGAGAAGAGAGAGTGAGGTGAAGGGTCTCGTTGACCAAGTCCTCATTTGTTTCCCTCTTCATTTTCTTCATCTTTTCCTCCCTCTCCCTCTCCCATGGCTGTCACCCTCTCTCCCTCCCCCCTCTACCTCCTCACTTCATCATAAAAAACCCATCAAAATATTATCTCCACTTCATTAAAAACATGCACAAGCCCACTATAAACACTTTGGACCAAGAAAAATTGGATTTTGAAGACTTGGGGCAACTCAAGAAAATTCTTGAGTTGCCAAATGAGGTAATTCTTGCACCATTAGAGTAGTATTGCATTTACCTTAGGATCCATACTTTTTTAGAATCTATATTGTGTAGTTTAGAGATGCTTGAAAATTCCTAGAAAGGGTTAGGGTTTTTTTAAATGATTGAAAATGCGGTTTTCTCATAATATAATTTGAGATATGTCCCCCATGAGTTTTCTCGGCTCTTGAGCGATATCATACACCTGATTCGAGGAGGAGGAGGTACCGTCTATGGGTGCATGGTGGACCCAGTGCGATACCCCGGGACGAGAAGGTCGCAGATGATGGCGTTGAGCCTGTGACAGGGGAGCACTACTGACCGGTGATTTTATTTGTTACTCAACGGATATCTGGAGGATACCGATCGGAGTACAGGCCAGTCCGGATAGCCGGAGCCTGAGGTTTTGAGATTTGATGATATGGGTCAGTCCGGTTAGCCGGAGCCCTAGATATTGAGATTCGAGGATACAGGCTAGTCCGGATTGCCAGAGCCTGAGATATTGAGATTTATGTTTTGTGTTGATGCTTGACACTGATTCTACGTTGATTTCATTGATGATACCTCGATTTAAATATACAGAAATCTCACTAATTTAACAAAACAATTTTCACATGCATGATGTATTCTGTTTTCATTATATTGCATTCATACCTCATATTTATGATATGTTGCTATCTGAGGCACTGACACGAGCACATGGTATTACACTTATGTATAGATATTTACCCTTGCCACCTTATCATGCTTCAGACTTTATCATATTGAGGATATATTTTACTGATCGTATTGACCTAGGATTGACTCATACATACGATTTCTGCTCGGTGACGTTTTCTATTCACGAGTTGGCAACTTACCTCCGTTGTACCACAGTTTCTTGCAGGTTTTGCCGTACATATTTCGTTGCGGCTTTGCTGGCACACTACTCTTTCAGGGTGATTGCTTTGGTTGGTGGGTTCACTGGCATCGTGACCACCATAGTACCTTTTATTTACATTCATTTGTATCTAGTAACTCCATCAACCGGACTGTATTATTTTTTTAGACTTAGAAGACTAGTTGTATATTATTTCGACTTTTGAGTTGCGCGTTGTATTATTATGGTTTCTTGATGATTTTGAGTTTCCTTTTGAGTTTTGATCCTCGCCCTTCGACGTTGTATATTATATTACTTGTGTGGTTGTGACCGTCAATTGACAAAGAGCTAGCTCCCATTTGGGGACGCCTTTATTCATATTATGCATGTTGTACCCTTTTGGGGCCAGTATTTACAAAGGAAACTCTGCCGAAATTTTCAGAAAAGACTTGAGATTTTAAAACGCAATACTTCTACTTATGTTGTTAAAACCACTTGCTTTAAAGATACGTTTTCTTCACTTCTTCTTTAAAATGGTTTAGATTTCTGGGATTTTTGGCTTACTTGAATTAGATGGGGTCCTATAGACTTCATATGATTCAAGTGCCAGTCACGTACCATTTCGGGTTGTGACAAAGTTGGTATCAGAGCGCTAGGTTAACCTTGGTTCGAGTCTATGTTTGACTATGCGAAGCCTAGGGCGTTTGTATATATACAGAATCTAGGCTTGACCTTACGGAACTTAGACTTGGTCGAGAGAGTATTAGACTCAAAATTTCGTCGCGTAGGTTGACCTTGGTTGATGGAGTAGGTGACTTAAGGAGAGTGACATACCGTGTGTATGTTCCGCGGCATACATACGATACGCTAATCCGCTTAAGAAACCTTAGGATGTACATTTTCTTGCACAACATTATATTAATTCCTATGATCTATCCTCATCGATATTGGTTTATGGTTATGCTGCCACGATTACACGGGCAGAGAGAGCTACGGCTAGAGTTGCGTCAGCATGAGCTCATCACGGACGAGGACTGACCAGGGCGTGATTCTAGGGACATACGATTGCATAGAGGCGTCGTTTTATTGTGTTTTTGCGCCATGAGTGTTTGATAGATCACTTTTACGAGATTTCTCGGACGTGCAGATCAGCACCAGAAGATTGGGTCACTGCTAGAGGACAGCCAGATTGTGATGACCGTCAATGCACCGATTATTCTTGATAATTGAGGCACTGTTTAGCGTGCGGATGAATGATTCAGTTGTTGCTGCGACTGACGAGATATTGCCCCAGATGTTTGGAGCTAATGCCGCACAAGTTGTACTTAGAGATATGATAGAAGATCGCTAGTCACCCAAGAAGGATTGACTAGGACATGTGATTCGTTGCCTACCCCGATGCGATGTCATCAGTTTGATTGATTCCAGATAGAGACGACTTCACGCAGGTACGTTGAGAGTCGATAGAAGACGATCGAAGGTCAGAAACCCATTTTTCCAAGTTTAAAGTATTCAGAAAAATATGCAAGTAATTCTATGGACCCTCTAGAAGAATGAAACCCTAACTCGATATAATGGCCATGAGAAGGCTTTGAAACCTTAGGGTTTACAGCAGTTTCGCGGTGCCATTGATGAGGCTTGGGTTTGCCCTTCTACGGTTGGTCCACAGGTACTGTGGCATGTACCGGAATACTATTAAACTGTACTCAAGATGTTGAGCTCTTGGGGGATTATGGAATCTTGACAAATCGATCAAAAGGTTCGACGTCATTCGGATATCATGTGATGGGACACATTGCTTAGGAGACTCCAGATACGAGTATAGCTGTTGGAGCGCAGTCCACACAGCTACGAAGAGACGAGTCCGAATCAGTCGATATTAGAGAAAGTGGAGAAAGAGGTTCGTGCGAGATCTTGATGAGATGACATTCCACTCCGCTGACATCAGAGATATGATATACATACAGAGGCGTTGGATATGGAGATATCTTTTAGAAGGAGTCGCGATGAATATGCAGCCGTTCCAGAACAAGAAATAGATTTAGTAAAAGATGATAACTTTCAGGCAGTTCGACAGAAACGAGATTTAGGGGAGACTTCGACAGAATCTTTCTGGAATACTATACGAGAAGACTTGGACCCAGGATCGATCATATTACGCATACCTAGTAGGCCAGAGTTCGGCATCGTCGACGAGACATGTTATGAGTGACCATGACAGTTGGCCAGAGATCTTTAGAGGATGTGCTAGAGTGGGACTGTTTTCGCCATCTTTGATTTCGGTATTTTAGGCGATTTATTTGCATGATTGAGATTTTGTGCACCACAGTTGCACTTGACTTCGATTTGATGTCATTCAAGATATTGATTTTGATTTCATGCCTATGATATGCATGTGATTTGATTTGTGCTTTCGGCATAGTTTTTATGCACTTAGTATTTTGATTCGATTTCTGCATACTGATGCACATGGTTGTGAGATTATATACCACTATATACCTGACTTGGATTTGGATTGAAATGTGTTGTATACCGTCGATTTCGATTATGATACTCGATATTTGTTTTCGTGCACCTTGTGCACTTGATTTGGATTCTAGCGCATACTTAGACGCTTGAGGCGATTTTAGTGCACACCAGATGCACCGAATCGAGATTTTTCGTGCATATCAGATGCACCTGATATTGCTGTTAGGCACACCCGTTGCCTTGACAGGTGTTTCGTGCACACCTGTTGTACTTAGATTTTGTTTCTGTGCACATGTAGGGTACATTTGTTGATTTCGATTTCCGTGCGCACCAGACGCACGTGGCATTCATATATACATTTTGGGATTGGTTTCTTTTGGAGCGGTATATTTTATGATATTTACTATTTGGTATAGTAGCTGAGCAGGACTAGTCCAAAGACAGTACCTGACTATATTCTTGCATGCATTGATAGTTATTGAAGGGATTTCTAAAGAAAGAGGTATAGTCTCAGTATTTACCTACGTGTCCGAGATGACACGAAACATTTTATAAGGAAACCCTTCTAAAATTGTTTTCAAAATGGCGGGGCGTGTATATCAAACAAAGGGTATATATATATAATTATTTTCTTATAATAAACGTCCGCCACTGTGTCGCGATACGCGCATCGCACAGCAACATGAAAGGTTTGGCATGCATTTCTTTCCGAGGTTTTAATGATGTTTACATGTATAGTTTGATGTATCATGTTGGTTTTCGTATTGGGCTCTGACATTGGTGTCTTCACCATAACTCCGATGATTGAGGGATGCTTGACAGAGTTTTGATTTGGGTTATATACTTGTTTTTCATGCGCATGCATTGCGCTACGATGTGTTTTATGTATTCATGATTTCGGCACCCCGACGACTTGATCTTTTACTGAAATGTTTTAGAAATTCGGGGAGTTTAAATTTAAATTCGGGGACCGAATTTCTTTAAGGGGGGAAGGTAGTAACATTTCAGAAAAATAAAATATTATTTTTGGGAATTTGTATAATTAAATAATAAATATTATGAATATTTTGTTAATGCGGTATAATTAAATACCGATAAATTGGGAAAAAGTTGGAAAATTATAAGAATTACTGAAATGAGGGTGCTTTATGTGATTTATGCAAATTACAATTTTTATAATTAATTATACACTATTTTTATGCTAATCGCGATTAAATATCACTAATCGTGCATTAAGCTTGATTTTGTGCACATGACATGCACCATGTCATATTTCACTTTTGTTACATTTTCTATATGGCTTTTCCTTTAATTTTCTTGCATGGTTTTAAATGAGAAGAAGAGAAAAGAAAAACAAAAGAAAAGAAAAGAAAAAGAAAAGGGATTAGAATAATGAGTATGGGCACGAGAGAGAAGAGAGAGTGAGGTGAGGGGTCTCATTGACCAAGTCCTCATTTGTTTCCCTCTTCATTTTCTTCATCTTTTCCTCCCTCTCCCTCTACTATGGCTGCCACCCTTTCTCCCTCCCCCTTCTACCTCCTCATTTCATCATCAAAACCCCATCAAAACATCATCTCCACTTCATTAAAAACATGTACAAGCCCACTACAAACACTTTGAACCAAGAAAAATTGGATTTTGAAAACTTGAGGCAACTCAAGAAAATTCTTGAGTTGCCAAATGAGGTAATTCTTGCACTATTAGAGTAGTATTGCATTTACCTTAGCATCCATACTTGTTTAGAATCCATATTGTGTAGTTTAGAGATGCTTGAAAATTCCTAAAAGGGGTTAGGGTTTGATTTGAATTGAGATAGGGTAATTGAGTTATTAGTGACTTTAAAACCCTTTTAGCGATAGTATATTGGACCAAAACCTGAGACTTAACCCCAAATGCGAACTTTGAAATTCTGCCGATATTAGAAATTGTGGAAATTGTGATAGTATATTGACATCTGCTATGACCCGAGACACTTGAAAATATTTTAGCAAACACAGAGAGTCATGCAGGCAACTTGGAGTGTACCCTAGAGACCCGAGCCCCTAATTCCCTACTGAGGCCACAGATTTATTCTATCTGGCCGCAATTTGCGGCCAGGGTAGAGAGGAATAGTGTGGTGTTTGGTTTATGGATCCATTAGCAGTAAACTAGACCCCTCCTATGTGCAATTGGCTAATTCAACCTAGGGTAAAATCTGGAGCAAGTTTTCAAAGTTTCTGATTTCGTTTTGCGGCTTTTAATGAATTGGAATTTGGTATTTGTGTTTTATCTCGGTCGATTCACGTTTATACGTCAATCGTCGAGAGTTGTTGGTTATTCGTGCATGCTTAGACCATAGGTTTTAACCTATGTACATTTCGTGTCTCGTTTTGGTTTTCGTTCGCGATTTTAGTTTATGAGATTATGTGTGATATATAGGTACCCCCACGTGGATTTCGAGACGATGATGAGAGCGTAGCGTCATTGACTCCAGCAAGCGAGGATCAAAGTGAGTAGATATATATCTACGGGGGAAGTCGGGTGGATGGCGTATAGCACCCCCGCAGTTCGTAGTGTAGTATACGATATATATATTATATATAAATTTGTGTTATGTGAGACTAAATGATTATTGAGATTGATCTTAGAAGTTTATAGGTCTAATTTTAGTAATTGGATGATAGTGTCGTAGTTAGTTTCTTAGTTGCGAACCCTAGAATAAGATTACACCGCACATACACACTTGCATACATTTTATTTTCTTATGCGTATATGGGGATATGTATACACACACACACATGGGTATGGGACTATGTATACACACACACACACATACATTCATGGATTATGAAGATAGTATATGGTACTTAGAGATGAGTCGATGAGTTTGGGCATGGTGCCATGAGATCGGTGATATGATGTGGTTCATATTATGAGATACGACATGATTAGTATAGCGGGTCCTTGGGCGATGTGTTTTCATACACACGCATACATATATGTAGACGGTATCAGTATGTACTAGACTTAGATCAGTACCCCTAATACGGGATATGATGATAAGGATACCAGATGAATAATGAGATAAATGTGATATTCGACCCGTACCCAGATTTGAGATGCCGTACGATGGATTTACCGTACGAACTATATATTGATGATAGATCCACACTCTTGACTCGAGAATGTCATGTTATATATTGTATCATATGTGATACTATTGAGGCGGGATCACCGACTATTATTGTTATATATATATATATATATATATATATATATCGACTCAGACTTAGGTGGAGTTCCTTACCTCTTTTCGATTAGTCTGTTAGTTTAGTCCAGTAGTTTACTTGTAGATGTTAGACTAGACTCGCGTCATACCTATTTCAAAACTAATGAATCGTAAGTATTTTAAAGACAGGCCAAGGGATTCTACGGATATTTCAAAGAACGTACCTTTTCTTAAAAATACCGTAGCCCTATTTTCTAAACACCACGATTCGTGTTATTTCAAACGGCAAAACTATATGACCCATATGTATTAATGTAGATTCCTTATTGTTGCATTTACTATTCATTTCTGTATATTCGTACATGTTGCGTTGTTATTCATGTTCTGCATATTTTTACTGTTCGCATCGCATTGCATGCTTATATTGTGTTTTCATCGGTTATTATTAAAATCCTGCTGTTAGGACACCAGCACCATTACCGATGATGCGTATGCTCCACATGCACCTGCTTGCCGGCTCACACACATCATCATCGTTAATTGCCATGTCACGCACACTTTAGAGAATATTGATTCATTGATATCGCTTGTTAGCTGATAGTTCCGATATATTATTAGTGTGCTAGATTAGATATTGCATTATTAACTGTGTTATCTCATGCATGTTATTCATATATTTATTTGCCATGCGATAGTTTGGGCCAATCTGGATTGCCGGAGCCCAGTATTCATTATTTATTTACATCGTGATTCATAATTTCGGATTTCCATGAGATTTCTGGATTTAGAGAAACCGCAAAGATTTTATAAACTTATCATCTTTTTAAAAGATAGAAAATGCAATTTTCTCATGATATGATTTGAGATATATCCACCATGAGTTTTCTCGGCTCTTGAGTGATATCATACACCCGATTCGAGGAGGAGGAGGAACCGTCTGTGGGTGCATGGTGGACCCGGTGCGGTACCCCGGGGCGAGAAGGTCGCAGATGATGGCGTTGAGCCTGTGACAGGGGAGCACTACTGACCGGTGATTTTATTTATGACTCGACGGATATCCGGAGGATACCGATTGGAGTACAGGTCAGTCCGGATAGCCGGAGCTTGAGGTTTTGAGATTTGATGATATGGGTCAGTCCGGATAGCCGAAGCCCTAGATATTGAGATTCGAGGATACAGGCCAGTATGGATTGCCGGAGCCTGAGATATTGAGATATTGAGATTTATGTTTTGTGTCGATGCTTGACACTGATTCTATGTTGATTTCATTGATGATATCTCGATTTAAATATACAGAAATCTCACTAATTTAAGAAAACAGTTTTCACATGCATGATGTATTCTATTTTCATTATATTGCATTCATACCTCATATTTATGATATGTTGCTATCTGAGGCACTGACACGAGCACATGGTATTATACTTATGTATAGATGTTTACTCTTACCACCTTATTATGCTTCAGACTTTATCATATTGAGGATATATTTTACTGATCGTATTGACATAGGATTGAGTCATACATACGATTTCTGCTCGGTGATGTTTTCTACTCATGTGTTGGCAACTCACCCCCGTTGTGCCACAGTTTTTTGCAGGTTTTGCCGTACAGGTTTCGTTGCGGCTTTGCTGGCACACTGCTCTTTCAGGATGATTGCTTTGGTTGGTGGGTTCACCGCATCGTGACCACCATAGTACCTTTTATTTACATTCAGTTGTATCTAGTAACTCCATCAACCAGACTGTATTATTTTTTTAGACTTAGAAGACCAGTTGTATAATATTTCGACCTTAGAGTCGCGCGTTGTATTATTATGGTTTCTTGATGATTTTAAGTTTCCTTTTGAGTTTTGATCCTCGCCCTTCGGCGTTGTATATTATATTACTTGCGTGGTTGTGACCGTCAATTGACGAAGAGTTAGCTCCCGCTTAAGGATGCCATTATTCATATTATGCATGTTGTACCCTTTTGGGGCCAGTATTTACAAAGGAAACTCTGCCGAAATTTTTAGAAAAGACTTGAGATTTTAAAACGCAATACTTCTGCTTATGTTATTAAAACCACTTGCTTTAAAGATAAGTTTTCTTCACTTCTTCTTTAAAATAGTTTAGATTTTTAGGATTTTTGGCTTACTTGAATTAGATGGGGTCCTATAGATTTCATATGATTCAAGTGCCAGTCACGTGCCATTTCGGGTCGTGACAGATTTAGTGCATCAGACATGAACCAAAATTGCATCAAACACGCCAAGTATACGCAAAATCCAACTCAAGTGCACAAGGTGCACGAAAACAAATATCGAGTATAACAATCGAAATCGATGGTATACAACACATCTCAATCTAGATCAGGTATACCGTGGTATATAATCTCAAAATCACGTGCATCAGCGTGCATAAAAATCGAATCAAATACTGAAGTGCATGAAAACTACACCGAAGGCACAAGTCAAATCACATACATACTATAGGCATGAAATCAACATCAACACCTCGAATGATATCAAATCGAAACCGAGTGAAATTGTGGTGCACAAATCTCAATCATGCAAATAAATTGTCCATAGTACCGAAATCCAAATGACGGATACATGATATTCGAATCACCAAATCCCAAATCGTAAACACTGTCATCGATATGTCCCTCCTTCAAAGTCGAGAAGGTGTCGATGCATCCAAAGCTAGAAGAGCAAGATATCTTTTTGCCTCCTGTCCATGATCTGGCGCCTAGTGCCCTTAGGCTCTTGTCTCTCACTACGAATTGCCAGTTACATAACTCATCGGCTCAACGACCCAATATGGAAAGATGACGAAAACAGATCCGCTCTGGCACATCCTCTAAAGATCTCTGGCTAGCTATCATGGTCATTCACAACATGTCTCGTTGATGCTGCCGAACTCTGGCTTCTAGGTGTGCGTAATACGACCGATCCTGGTCCAAACCATCTCGTGAGTATTCCAGAAGCTCTTGTCGGGGTCTTTCCCAAACCTCGTTTCTGCCGAACTGCCCGGAAGTTATCATCCTTTACTAAATCTATTTCTTGTTCCAAAACGGTTGCATACTCATCACGACTCCTTCTGGAAGATATATCCATATTCAACGCATCTGCATGCGTATCACATCTCTGATGTCAGCGGAGTGGAAAGTCATCTCATCGAAATCTCATACGAACCTCATCTCTACTTTTCTCTAATGTTGACTGATTCGGACTCGTCTCTTCGTAGCTGTATGGACTGCACTACAACGGCTATACTCGTATCTGGAGTATCCCAAGTAATGTATCCTATCATATGATATCCGAACGGCGTCGAACTTTTTCGATCGATTCGTCAAAGTTCCATAATCCCCCAAGAGCTCAACATCTTGAGAACAGTTTAATAATATTCAGTACATATAGACCAGCCGTAGAAAGGCAAACCCAAGCCTCATCAATAGTACAGCGGAACTGCTGCAAACCCTAATATTTCAAAGCGTTCTCATGGTCATTATATCGAGTTAGGGTTTCATTCTTCTAGAGGGTCCACGGAATTACCTGCATGTTTTTCCGAATACCTTAAACTTGGAAAAATGGGTTTCTGACATTCGATCGTCTCTATCGACTCTCAACATACCTGCGTGAAGTCTCCTCAAGCTGGAATCAATCAAATTGATGACCTCGCATCGGGGTGTGCAAACGAACCACATGTTCTAATCATTCATCCTTGGGTGACTAGCGATCTTCTATCATATCTCTAAGTATAAACTCGTGCTACAATAGCTCCAAACATCTGGGGCGATATCTCGTCATTCGCAGCAACAACTGGCTCATTCGTTTGCACGCTAAACAGTGCCTCAATCATCAAAATAACGGTGCATTGACGATCATTACATTCTAGCCAGCCTTTATCAGTGGCCCAATCCTCTGGTGCTAATTTGCACGTCCGAGAAATTTTAGTAAAAGAAATCCATCATACGCTCATAGCGCGAAAATACAATAATACGACACATCTATGCAATCGTGTGTCACCGGAATACATCCTGGTCAGTCCTCGTCCATGACGAACTCGTGCTGACCGCAACTCTAGCCTCAGCTCTCTTTGCCTATGCAATCGTGGTGACAAAACCACCAACCGATATCGATGAGAATAGATTATAGGAATGAATATAATACTGTGCAAAGAAATATATATCCTAAGGTTTCTTAAGCGGAGTAGCGTATCGTAAGTATGCCGTAGAACATACACACGGTACGTCACTCTACTTAAGTCACCTACTCCATCAACCAAGGTCAACCTACACGACGAAAGTTCGGGTCTAATACCCCCTCGACCAAGTCTAAGTTCCATAAGGTCAAGCCTGGGTTCCAAATATATATATATACACACATATATACATATATATATATATATATACATATATATATATATATATATATACGCCCTAGACTCCGCATAGTCAAACATAGACTCGAAGTAAGGTTAACCTAGAGCTCTAATACCAACTTTGTCACAACCCAAAATGGTACGTGACTTGCACTTGAATCATATGAAGTCTATAGGATCCCATCTAATTCAAGTAAGCCAAAAATCCCAGAAATCTAAACCATTTAAAAGAAGAAGGAAGGAAAAGTTTAGTTTTAAAGCAAGTGGTTTAAACAACATAAGCCAAAGTATTGCATTTTTAAAACCTCAAGTTTTTTCAGAAAATTTCGGCAGAGTTTCCTTTGTAAACACTGGCCCCAGAAGGGTACAACACATGAATTATATATAAAGGCATCCCCAAGCGGGAGCTAGCTCTTCGCCAATTGGCGGTCACAACCACGCAAGCAATATAATATACAACGCCGAAGGGCGAGGATCAAAACTCAAAAGGAAACTCAATATCATCAAGAAAACCCATAATAATACAACGCGCGACTCTAAGGTCGAAAGAATATACAATTGGTCTTCTGAGGTTATCAAAAAATATACAAGTTTGGTTGATGGAATTTACTAGATACAACTGAATGTAAATAAAATACCAATGGTGGTCACGATGCAAGTGAACCCACCTACCAAAGCAATCATCCGGAATAAATAAGTGTGCTGGCAAAGCCACGAAGGAAACCTATATGGCAAAACCTGCAAGAACTGTGGCACAACGGGGGTGAGTTGCCAACTCATGAGTAGAAAACATCACCGAGCAGAAATCGTATGTATGACTCAATCCTAGGTCATACGATCAAAATATATCCTCAAAATAATATCCTGAACCATCTACATATAAGTGTAAAACCACATGCTCGTGTCAGTGCCTCAGATAGCAACATAACATATATATGATGTATGAATGCATCGAAAAGAAAACAGAATATATCATGAATGAGAAAAATATTTTCTTAATATAGTGAGATTTCCGTATATATAAATCGAGGTATCATCAATGATATCAACATAAAATCCGTGTCAAGCATCGATAAAAAACATAAATCTAAATATCCAATATCTCGGGCTCCGGCTATCCGGACTGACCCATATAATAAAATCTCAACACCTCAAAGTTTCAATATCTCGGGCTCCGGCTATCCGGACTGGCCCAAATCATCAAATCTCACGACTACGTCGGTATCCTCCGGATATCCGCCGCGTCACAAATAACCGGTCGGTAGTGCTTCCCTGCCAGGCTCAACGCCATCATCTGCGACCATCTTGCCCCGGGATACCGCACTGGGTCCACCATGCACCCATAGACGGATCCTCCTCCTCCTCCTCGAATCGGGTGTATGATATCACTCAAGAGCCAAGAAAACTCATGGTGGAATATCTCATATCATATCACGAGAAAACAGCAACTTGCATTTGAAAATGATATTAAGTTTATATAAAATCCTTGCGGTTTCTCCAAATCCAGAAATCTCATGGAAATCCAAAATCTCATATCAGAAGTAATAACAGTGAATTACCGGGCTCCGGCAATCCGGACTGGCCCAAAATATCACATGGCAAATGAATATATAAATATGCATGAAATATCACAATAATAAATGCAATATCTAAACTAGCACAGTAATGATATATCGGAACTATCAGCTAGCAAACAATATCAATAAAGTAATATTCTCTAAAGTGTACGTGACATGGCAATTATCGATGATGATGTGTGTGAGCCGGAAAGCAAGTGTACGTAGAGCATATGCATCATCGGTAATGGTGCTGGTGTCCTGACAGCATGGTTTCATAATCACTAAAGTACACATTAAGCATGCAATGCGATGATAACAACATGAATAAACGGAGAATGAATAATAAATGCAGCAATACAGAATATACATATCTATATACGAGTCATACAGTTTGTTGTCTGAAATCGCACAAATCGTGGTGTTTAGAAAATAGGGGCTACCGTGTTTTTAAGAAAATGTACGTCCTTTGAAATATCCATAGTATCCCTTGGCATGTCTTTAAAATACTCACGATTCGTTAGTTTTTGAAATAAGTATGACTCGCGCCCAACTCTAACATCTACTAAGTAAAGTACAGGACAAGCTAAAAGACTAACCAAAGGGTAAGGAAATCCATCTAAGTCCGAGTCGATCTATATATCTAGTGTTCGGTGATCCCGCCTCAATAGCGTCATATACGATAACATATATAATACGACATCCTCAAATCATGAGTGCGGATCTATTATCATATTTATATCTCGTACGGTAAATCCATCATACGACATCCCAAATCTGTGTACGGGTCACCTATCACATGTACATCAATATCCGTATGGCATCATTATGTATATATCATGAACATGGTACTGATCTAAGTCTAGTACATATCGGTACCATCAATATATATCTGCGTGCGTATGAAAACACATCGTCGATCAATCCGCTAATATAGTATGTCATATTTCATAACACGACCCAATCATATCACCAATCCCACGGCATCCTGTCCAATCACATCGACTCATCTCCAAGTATCATATACTATCCTCATCATCTATGTATAAGTGTATATATATATATATATGTATATATATATATACATATTCACATACATATGTGTGTGTGTGTGTGTGTGTGTGTGTGTATACATATCTCCATATACGCACAAGAGAAATCATAAAAAGTGTGTGTGTGTGTGTGTGTGTATGAATAGCCTATACTCTAGGGTTCGCGAATAAGAAACTTACTAAAGCATTATCATCCAAGTACGCTAATACTAAACCAAGGTTATCTAAAGCCAATCTTGCTAAGTATACTCATCTCATAATACAATATATATATATGTATATATATAACGCATCAAATGCTACGAAATTGCGGGGGTGCTATACGCCATCCACCCGACTTCACCCGTAGATATGTATCTACTTACCTTGATCTTTGCTTGCCGAAGTCGATGTCGCCATGCTCTTGCGTGTCGTCTCGAAGTTCACGCAGAGGTACCTACATGCTATAATACATCGTATCGCATTAAAATCCAATCCAAATCCAAAACGACAAGCGAGGTGCCTATATGTTAGAACCTATAGCCTACGCATGCAAAAGAACCAAACAACACCCTATATCGACGTACAAACGTCAAGTGACCGATACAAAAAACAAAATCCATAACTTCAAGTCATTAAAATCCATAAAACATACACAACAACTTAGAAAACAGGTCCCAGATTTTAGCTCAGGTGAAAAAGGGATGAACAAACAGTACTGGGGTGTTGTATAAGAGGCATATGAGCTACAGAAGCAATCTGGACCCGAAACCCCACAATGTGGCCGACCACTATACCTAAAAATCCGGCCACCTTGGTTTTCCCATAGTGAAATGGCCTCGTACTCTCAGGGTGGTCTCCTAAGGTCTTAATTATGTCTCTGGAGTTGTTTGTTTTTCTTAAAAAAAGCTCCAGATCACTCCAGATTTCCTGTAGGCATCATATTTCTACAAAACCGACATTTCGATATCTAATCTCATATTTTGGGTTTAGTCACTGGTTTCAATCACTAAAGGGGGGTTTGTAGTCACCAATTGCACTTACATGCACCATCACAACTCAAGGATCCCTAAACTTCCTCTAGAAATTTCCAAACACCACTAAACCTCACTAAACCAATTCTAAACTAAAGTTTGAGCTAAAGGAAATGAAATTCTACACTAATGGTGAAGGAAATACCTCATTTGGCAAACCCTAGAATTCCCTAGAGCTCAAAATCCAATTTTTCTTGGTTCCCTATGCTTGTAGTGAGCTTGTGCATGTTTTTAATGAAAGGGAGATGATGTTTTAATGTGTTTTTGGGTGTGTTGTGAGGAGGTAGAGGAGGGAGGAGATGGAGGGCAGCCATGTTTGAGGAGAGGAGAGGAAAAGATGAAGAAATGAAGAGGGAAATAAATGACCAAGTCAACACAACCCCTCACCCTCTCTTCTCTTTCTTGCCCATACCCCATTCTTTTCTCTTTTTCTCTTTTCTTTTCTATTTTCCTTTTTCTTTTCTTCTCTTCTCATTTAAAAATCCATGCATGAAAAAATAAAGAAAAATCCATGTAGAAAATGTAACAAAAGTGTAATATGACATGGTGCATGTCATGTGCACAAATCAAGCTTAATGCACGAACATTGATATTTAATCACGATTAGCATTAAAATGGAATATAATTAATCATAAAGAATTTATAATTTGTTTAAATCACATAAAACACCCTCATTTCAGTAATTCCTATAATTTTCCAAATATTTCCCTATTTATCGGAATTAATTATACCGCATTATCAAAATATTCATAATATTTATTATTTAATTATATAATTTCCCAAAAATAATATTTTATTTTTTCTGAAATGTTACAATACAGATGTGAGAAACTGATCTGGTAAATACATACCCTGGAGTTAGATTGCAATTGGGAAAACAGTTTTCAATTAACATCGCACAGTGAAACTGAAACATGAAAATGTTTCAAAGAGGTAATCGGGTATTCCTAGTAATGCCTCTTCTAATATCCTGATTCAGGACTGTAACTGTATAATTCCGTGCCCTCACTCCAATCCCTGTATTATGTCTTTACTTATTACCTTCTGTACACCACCTTTAGGCTAATTGATTTTCTTCCTTCCCTACCCTTTGACACCAGCCTAAGGTTTGGAAGAAGACTATCCAATAAGTGTAATAGGTATACTCTCCTTATGCCAGGAGCCCTCGCAACTTGAGAGGAGGTAATGGGAAAAGACATCTGAATAATCTTATTCTTATTTCTCCTGAACCAGAAACCATCCTCGAATCTGAAACGAATTCCATCGAGTTCGTATGTAACTAAACGATGGCATATCCAATAGGAGTGGATATCCGTAGTGATATGGAGTGTTCTGGAAAAATCCAAAGTGGATATAGGAGTGGCAGGGGTATACACGGTTTTGTCGTGAATGATAGCAGTCACAATTTTCTTTGCCGTTATTCTAATCCATTTATATGTCTTTACTTATTACCTTATGTACACCATCTTTAGGCTAATTGGTTTTCTTCCTTCCCCACCTTTCGGCACATGCCTATGGTCTGGAGGAAGACTATCCAATAAGCTCAATAGGTGTACTCTCTCCTAATCCCAGGAGCCCTCACAACCTGAGAGAAGGTAAAGAGAAAAGACAACCGAATAATCTTATTCAATCTCTCCAGAACCAGAATCCATCCTCAAATTTGGAACAAGTTCTTTCGAGATCGTATGCAACTATATGATGGATTTATCCAATAGGAGTGGATGTTCGTAGTGATACGGGGTGTTCTGGAGAAATGCAAAGGTGATATAGAAGTGGAAATGATATATATGACACCGTGACATTCTAAAAGCCAAAGTGTTTTAAGAAGGTTCGGTTAACATGGTTGATGAGTTTTAGTTTAGGTCGGGTCATGGTCGCTGCCAGAGAGAGAGAAAGAGAGAGAGAGAGAAAAGAAACACTCGGCGTGCACTCTAGCCTAGATCAGAATGGTTAATCACTTTATCTAATCTGGATGGCTCCCACTGTTTCCTAGAATTCTCCTCCAAACCCAAAAGGAGAATTAGTCGGGATCATCTAAAATCACCTGAGGAGTAATCTTACTCATCAGTGGGAATCGGGATCTAACTATCATCACATGATAACTTGATGGAAGCCATTCAAGTCACCATACTCCAGAAGGTATGCGCATGCCTGGCAAGTTTCCTGTATATTTGAAACTCCCGATGTGATTTTTACCCCTAGGATCCAAGTGACCTTGACACAGTCAACATATCAAAGGGTCCTAGTCAAGTTCAACCCGTCATTATCTTGATTGCATTAAACACACCCGTACGAGTCCTTGACACAGTCAACATGACCGTACAACTGTCCTAACCAATCCACATATCCATGCGACAGAAAAGCATTATAGAGCTACCGCACACTATGCCTTGACACTGTTAACATACATAGCACGAATACTAAGCAATACTAATCTGAAATGAAGGAGGTTTATGACTGGTTTTTGGCGAAAAACCTTTAACATAATGAACCTGATATCGTTGAAGGAACCGAGTGGTTTTACAAATATATAGTGGCGAAAACTTTTGCTAAAGAGGTTACTCCTTTTGAACGGATCTCGGCTCTTTCCTCGTCGAATGAAGTGCAAGATATTCTAAAATGAATACCACGATGCAAAACAAAAGAATCGACTATAATGAAGTTATTACGTTGACGCAAACTTCTGCCCAAAGGGTCACTCCCGATGAAGGGATCTCGGCCCTTGCCTCGTCGAATGAGGTGCAGGATATTCATGTTGGGATTCCTTAGCACCCTACTGGGTTTTCACAGCAACTATCATGCCAAATTAAAATTTTCAAGAGTGTTAAAGAACCATTAACAAGGGTCTAGCTAGAGTGAATAGACACTATAAACATGTAATCAAACATTACACTAAGTGAATGAGGAATACAACCTTTGTAGACCGATCCTTCACTTCTAAAGCTCCGTGTAGTAGTCACTTCGCAGCGAGTGTGATCTCATGAACTCTAGTATGGGTTCCCTTGGAGAAATGAACAACCTTGCTCGAAGTCTTCGAGGTCGAAGTGATCTACATCGAGGAGACTCAAACCCAAACTACCTCTTCACTAGATGATGAACTTTGTGAAGAGAACACCCTAACTAAATAGCAAGTAGTAGAGGATGATGAAGTAGGAAATGGGCTCACTTTAGATTTTATTTTCTCACAATTTTTCTTCATGTTTCATGGATCTAGAAAGCTTGAAGAAAAAGATGAAGAAAGCAACCATGAAAAATGAAGCTAGTCAAGAATAAACTAATATGAGGTGAGAATAGAAACCATGGGTGAGTTAGTGTTATACACTAACCCATGTAGAGAATAAACCATGTTTTACAATAATGGTTGGGTTAATAAATATCTACAAGAAAAACAAAAAGAGTGGACTTGGTCAATGGCTACACAAGCTTCTACAAGTTTCAACCATGTGACAATTTCGAACCAATTTTGATTTACTTTAAATAAATAAAACCCTCACATTATTATAAGCATTGTGTGAGTCTCATACACCCATGTTGCATGTGGCATCTAGCATGACACAAATTAATGTACACTAATATATATCACATATATACTAATGCACAATTAAGTGAGAAAAGAAATCTTAAGTGAGCTAATACTAGTTAATGTAAATTAATGTATCAAATATATATATAATTATACATTAGATCATCAATACTTGATTCAATAATCCGGCTATATCACATATAACCGACTAATATCACGTGTATCAATTTATCGAATCAACACTTGATTCGATAACCCAGCTATATCGCAAATAACCGACCGATGACACAAATCACGATAGTAGAATACGGTATCACATACTCGTATTAAACCCGGTCCCGCATATACCATATATGTGCTCCTACTTCATTTTTCCTGAGCCAGGAAACCTCTGTGTAGGACTCTAAAGACTCGTCAATACGCCGGCATTAGGTGATGATCATATCAAACACCCACAAGCCGCAAGAGGCGTGCTAAACGCAACGGCCACCCGGGTATTGAGCGATCAGAAGATCAACAAGCTAGCCTACTCATACTCCTGCGAATCCAATCAGCAACACTACCATACAGTCCGGTCTTTTCATCTGATATGTCGCATATCTCGCCTAGGGGTGGTAAAGGTTAGACCCCAATAGCTTGATAAGTCATGCCGATGTAAGGTCCATAACGGGCGAGAAACTACTGATAACACTTATCAGTAAATCTCAAATCTCATCTACCCTGGCCAGGGATTTCAGTTATGGCCAATCGAGCATAGCGCAACATCAACCCCCAATACCGGGAGAGACGAATCCCCTCCTATCCCTCATTGCCTCCATGTGACTCGGGACTGTACCCAAAAACCACCTGTTTGCACGACTTAGTAGAGCCGTGGTAGGGTGAGAATCAAAGCATAGTGGGAGACATACAAGACTCTACGACGATCTCGGGTCAACAGACTAATCTGTACCAGTGTCACCAGAGAACTGCTATCTGACGTGAGGTATAATACCATCTAGGAGTTCTCGGCGAGTCCGTTCAGTGTACCCAGTCTCCACTGAGCACCCCTATACCATCTCTGATGTCAAACACCAATGGATATGGGATCATCCATCGCCCATCACATGGATCGAGAAGATATACGCTAGTCTATTCTGGAATATCGATGCCCCGTCTCTATATTCCCACGACTAGGAACATTGAAGGATGCACTCTTGGACTACCCAGGCCCCCTAGTATGATCTGCATCATAATCCTGGTAGTCAAGTACACATCCTAAGGGCTTTATCAACATGTATCAGGGAGACAGTAAGTGTACATGTTAAGATAAAGAGCAACCAGATAGTATACTATCATGTCGAGCAAGAAAGTCCTCCCTATATATGTCCAAGCATCCACTATAATATGCATCTCATGTACAATAATGGCCTCTAGGGCATACATACAACTAACAATTCATAACCGAATACCACTGTGCAAAGCAAAAAGCGTCTGTAATGTCAGTTTTAAAAAACTTGGTTCCAACAACATCATATAGGTTTGTTTTATCCTTGCATTGATCAGAATCAACACAGTCCCATCAATTAACATATCACACCAGAAAAGAATGAAAAATAAAATGTACGTATATGCCAACCGCATTCGCCACTGGGTCCCATCATCACTCGTTAGGTTACTTAACTAACGACAAAGCGGGGACTGGACTAGCGTGGGTGCAAAACATATACAACAATTACTATTATATATATAAATATATATAACAATCGTCCCAGGCATGATAAAAAGCAACATCATAGAATCTCATCCAACAACACAGAGTGGTGGATAATCTTGGAGCCCCGGGTTTCACTTGAGCCGTAAATGAAACCCGATGTTTCCCTGTCATGTGGATAGCCTGTGCAATGAAAACCTAGAACCCTATGAGCGCGGCAAGTTACCCGTGAAGCGAGGCAACCCCAATCAACAACGTGAAAGGGCCACCCAGCACTTCATGGAATCCGGTAACTTGGGCACCCCTCCGTGGGTCAATCTATACCCCCTATAAGTGCGGCGAATAGCCCGCCAATTCTAGAGTAAGGTCCCCTCCGTCTCAACGCCATGAGATGCGGACCCGTTGCCCTCTAGAACCCGGCTATTCATGCACTCCACCGCGGGGTAATCCTAGTATAAAAAAGAAAATAATATGTACAAGGGTGACATCGACCTCAACCTGGTCGTGCCCCAAACAAATAATATACAAACTGGCAGTGATGACTGTCCACATGACGGACACTCGTTCTGCAATATCAAATGTACAAATGAAACTAAATTGTACCACCATTACGCCAAAGCTATCCACCACGATGATCCAGCCACAACACAGCACAATAAAGAACATCAATGTGAATGTCACGTTCACAAACTCATTTAAAAGGACATAAAGCAATTAGACGAGTTGTACCGCTCTAATGACTTTCACGGTCGCAGATAGTAATGTATGTACTAAAAACATTTAAACAGTGTTAAATTATGGATTTCGAAACACCCCGAATTGCCTCTGAACAAAAGATAACATAATTTCCAAAATGGGCAAAACAAGCAATACCACTGAACCAATATTCTAGAGACTAGACCACACCAAAAATTTCAAGCCCAAACTACAAATTTGGACCGGCCTCACCCATTTTTTATCAAATCTTGCCAGGTCAAATCCGGCGGATGGTGCTCGTTTTTGTGGTGTGTTCTAGTGGCCACTCAAGTAATCTTCTGAAATTGCTTAAAATTTTTTTTGAAGACTCTGAAAAATCGACAGAGACTGGAATCTGCAGGGTATCATTTCGGGGTTGTTTCGATTTCGATACTTTAACATCGTCTAAATAAGCTAGCTAAAGGTTTATGGCTCTGATACCATGTTGGGTTATGGCAGCGTCCCGGCCATCAAACCATGGGTAAATGAGGAACAAAATTTTTCTAAACTAACGCTACCATGACCCGATGCCCGGATCTACCCTAAACCGTATACTAGCAATATGAAACAAGGAATTAGATGGTTATACCAAGTTGATCCATGTCCTTCGGTCTTCAACCTTCATTCCAAGCTCTTAGTGTTCGTCTGGATCGAGTTTGGTTGCCGGTCTTCCTCCATCTACTATGATCCACCGGAGGGAAACGGCGCAAGCTTCAGCCTCGTGAAGCGAGGCAACCGGCGCTCCAAGGTTACTAGCAATGGAGAGTGGAGGTGTAAGAATGTGTCACTATAATTTTTCTCTCATCATAAATGCTCAAAAGAGCAACTCAAGAAGATGAAGGAGGTGAGGAAACATGTGGCATGAGCAACTCAAGAAATGGCTAAGTCTCACAAGTGAGAATGAATGAGTCAAGTGAAGAAAAGAAAATGAGCAAGGCATGTCAAGAATGTGGCTGCCTCCTCTCTTTCTCTCAATCATGCACACACAAAAAAATCTCCTCATTTTTTTCATTAAACAAAACAATGCTCGTACCTCCCTACATGCCTCAAGCCATGCTCAAGCCAACTTACCCTCCACCTCATTTCCCAAATGATTTTCTAAAAAGAAAATCCAATAATGAGGTGGCCACCCTCTAGAAACTATTTCGTATAAATACGGAATACAATCCGGTACACGTATCGAAATACATATACGCGTATTCGTACAAAAATACGAATAGCCAAGAGAGAAAATGAATAGTGAACAATAATACTAGAATATAAATACATATATAAATTATTAAATCAAAACCTGATTTAATAATCCAGCTTAATCCTAACCCGCTAGTATTATCAACCGTCCGATTAAAGTCTATGCAGCCTGTACACATATTTAATCGGACACCTGTATATACTAACATACGTCATCTACACCATATCGCCTGAACCGTGAAAACCCTCTGTGTGGGACTCTAAACACTCGTCAATATGCTGGCAGCGGGTTTAACCACAAACACGTCAGCAACACTAGCTGTACATAACGGCTACCCAGGTATTGAGCGAAAGGAAGGCCGACGAGAAAATTCATCCGTACACGTACTGAGCCTGACAGTGACAATATCCATACAGCCCGGTCTGTTCGTCTATGAGTATCGCATATCGAGTCTAGGGGGTGGATAAAGTCAGACCTCTACTGACGCGATAATTCATGTCGGTATGTAACCCATCACCACCTGAGAAACTATTGATCCTGTTTCGGTAATTCTCGTATAACCCAGCCGAGGATTTCTGGTGATGGCCATCCGTTCACTGCGTGATATCAACCTCCAATACCGGGAGAGACGAATTCCCGACGATCCGCTCACTACCTCCATATGGCTCGGGACTGTACCCAACTAAAACCGGTTTGCACGACTCTTTTGAGCCGTGGTAGGGTAGTAATCAAAGAACAGTGGAAACTCACACGAGACAAATGACCATCTCAAATCGACAGACTAACCTATACGCATATCACCTAGGAATTGTTATCTGACAATAGGTATAATACCAACTAGCAAGTTCTCGGCGAGTCCGTCTAGTGTACTCATAACCTAATGAGCAAATGTATACTATCTTAGGTGAACTAACTAACACCAATGGCTTGTGAGACCTGGCCACCGCCCCTCGTCGGGGTCTCGATCAGTATACATTAGTCTACTTTGGAGTATCGATGCCCAGTCTCGATACTCCCATGACTAGGGACATTTAAGGATGTGCTTTTAGACCACCCAGCTCTCACGTATATGATCGCCATCATAATACTGGTAGTCAAGCAAGAATCCTATGGGTTCTATCAATATGTAATAGTGATGATAAAGACAAACCAGATAGCATACTATCATCTCGAGTAAGACTGTTCTACCGGTATAGGTCCTCTCTCAATCATCATAATCACCGCCCTGCGACTACGATAATTGTCTTGAGAGCACTATAGCCAACAGGTAGAGGAGGTGGAGGGAGGGGAGAATGAGATGAAGAAGATGAAGATGAGAGATGAAAAAGGAAAAAGAAATGAGCCATGGTTGAAACCCCCCTCCCTCTCTCTCTCTCTCTATGCCCATACCCTCAGGTTCCCCACATCATAAAATATCTTCTCATTTCTTTTCTTTTATTTTCAAAACAAAAATCATTTTAAAAAAAAGAAGAAGTCATGGTTCATAACAAATAAAATGTAATAAGTGTTTTGCAACATGTCATGTTGCATGTCATATATATAAGCAAGATTAATGTATAATTAATGAAATATTAATCAAGTTTAGCATTAACTTGTATACAATTAATTATGTAATAATTTATAAAATATCTAAATCACATAAATTCTTTCAAACTCAATAATTCTTATTAATTTTCAAATTATTTTCCAAACTATAAATATATAACCATACTACTTCATTAAAACCAATTTCTATATCTTTATAATATTCATGAAATTTACTATTTTATTTATTTAAATTCCAAAAATAATATTTTATTTTTTCTGAAATGTTACAATCTCCCCTCTTAAATAAATTCGGTCTCCGAATTTAAATTTAAACCACCAATAACTAAAACATTTCAGTAAAACCATCAAGTCGTCGGGGCTCCGAAATCATGAATACATAAAACATATCATAGCGCAATGCAAGCGCATGAAAACGAGGGCAAAAATCTAAATCAGAACTCCATCAAGCGCCATGCAATCATCGGAGTTATGACGAAATACAAATGTCAAAATCCATTACGAAAATTAAATATGTTATAATTAAGACTATAACATATATATAGTACGCACCTTATGAAATTATCTGAACAACCGAATAAAAGTGTATGCAAAACCTTTTTAAATCATCGTGCAATGTGCAAATCACGACACAAGTAGCGGACGTGCATTTTAAAGAAAAATAGCCATATATATATATATACTTATCTTTTGTTTAACATATACGTCCCGCCCTTTTGAAAATGATTTAGAAGGGTTTTTTTAATAATATTTCATGTCATCATGGACACGTAGGAAAATAGGGATACTATAGCTCCTTTTGAAAATCCCCTCAGTAACTATCGATGCATGCAAAAATACTCAGGCACTGTCCTCAGACCAGTTCTACTCGATTATTAAACCATATAGTACATATCATAAAATATGCTGTTCGAAAGAAATCAATCCCGAAAATGTATACAAGGAACGCTACATGCGTCTGGTGCGCACGGAAATCAAAATCAAATACAGGTGCCACAAATGTGCATAGAAACACAACTAGTGCAACGGGTGTGCACGAAAACACTATCAGGTGCATCTGATATGCATGAAGAATCTCGATTTAGTGCATCTGGTATGCACAAAATCATACCAAGTACGCCAAGTGTGCACAAGAATCCTAATCAAGTTCACAAGGTACACGAAAACATAAATCCAGTACACTAGGATGCACGAAATTGAATATCGAGTATCAAAATCGAAATCAACGGTATACGACATACACCAATCAAAATCAAATATACCGCGGTATATAAACTCATAAACATGTGCATCTGCGTACACAAAACCATATCAAGGTACTGAAAGTGGGTGTAAACTATACCGAATGTATAATTCAAAATCATGTGCATACCGTATGTACGAAATCAAATCAAGTTTCTCGGAGTGCATAAAATAAAATCGAGTGCAAATGGGTATGTGCAAACGAAAATCAGTACAACTGATACATAAAAATGCGAATCAAGTGCAACCATGGTGCACATAGAAAATATCAATCATAAAACAAATCGCCAAAATACTGGAATCAAATGATGAAATTGTGATATTCGAATCACCAAAGCAAAAATCATAATAACTGCCGTCGAGGTGCCCTTCCTTCAATGTCGAAAGGTGCCGGTGCATCCAAAGCTGACAGAGCAAGATATCTACTTGCCTCTTGCCCACGGTCTGGCGTCCTCTGCTTTTAGATCCTTGTTTTTCTTTATGGATTACCAGTTACATGACTCCTCGGCTTGACAGCCCGATTCGGAATAATGACGGAAACAATCCCGCTCTGGCGCTTCTCTAAAGATCTCCTAGCTAATTTACATGAACACTCGTAACGTATCATGTCCATGATGGCAGCCTCTGGCTCACTGAGTGTGCATGATACATTCGATCCTGGTTTAAGTCTTTATCATGTGGTACTCCCGAAAGATCCTGTCAGTGTCTCTTCCCAATCTTATCTCTGCAGAACTGCCCGGAAGTTGGCACTCTTTACTTAGTCCATTTCTTGTTCTGGGACAGCTGCATTCTCATCATGACGTTCTTATGGAAAGATCGTTGTGTCCAACGCCTCTGTGTGCATAGTAAATCTTTGACATCAACGGAGTGGAATGACAACTCGTGAAAATATCGCACGAACTTCTTACTCCGCTTCCCTACATTATAGACCAATTCGGAATCATCTCTCCGTAGCTGTGTGGACTGCGCTCCAATTGGCTGTACTCATATCTAGAGTCTCTTTCAAAGTTACGAATTCGGCATCTCTAATATCCTTTATAAGGTGTTTGGCTAATTTCATCCTCGGAAACTCGTCCAATTCACCAAAGTAATGTGCTTTCGCTCGTCCTTTCTCAATCGACTCACACACGTCTGTTTGAGGTCCCTTTCTAACTGAAGCTAGGCAATTTGATGACTTCGCATCGGAGCATCCCAACGAACAAACTATCCTAGTCACTCATCCAAGGGTGACTTGAGGTCTTCTATTACATCTCCATGTATAAACTCATGCTGCATTAGCTTCTGAAGTCTGGGGGTGATATCTTATCGAACTCAGCAACAGTTGGCTCATCTGTCCACACGGTAGACAACGCCTCAACCATCTAGAGTAGACGGCACCTTAACAGTCTTCACAATATGGCTGGCCTCTGGCAATGGCCCGATCATCTGGTGTAGATCCCGAACGCTCGTGTCAACTGGAAATCCTCGTAAAACAATATATCAAAACATTTGTGTGTCACCGGAATACATCCTGATCAGTCTTCGTTCCTGATGAGCTCGCTCTGACCTCATATCTAGCTGCAGCTCTCTCTTCTCGTGTAGCCATGGTAACGGAAACCACAAGCCGATATCGATGAGGATAGATCATAGGAACGAATAGAAATACAGTTCATAAGAAATGTACATCCTAAGGTTACTTAAGCGAAATAGTGTATCGTAAGTATACCGCGGAACATACACATGGTACGCCACTCTACATAAGTCACCTACTCCATTAACAAAGGTCAACCTACACGACGAAAGTTTGGGTCTAACACCCCCTCGGCGAAGTCTAAGTTCTGTAAGGTCAAGCCTAGGTTCCGAAATATATATAAGCTCCACACTCTGCATAGTCAAACCTAGACTCGAACCAAGGTTAAACCTAACGCTCTGATACCAACTTTGTCATGGCTCGGAAAATGTACATGACTGGCATTTGAATCATGTGAAGCCTATAGGACCCCAATTAATTCAAGTAAGCCAAAAGCCCAGAAATCTAAACCTTTTTAGGGAAAATAGTGGATGTAAAGTTTTGAAATAACGGCATAATGAAATCAAGATCTTTCTTTTAAAACATAAGTTATTTTCTATAAAAATGCAACACTTTATATCTATCTTGAAAACATTTTTCGTCGTTTGAAATTTCGGCAGCACCTCCTTTGTAAATCTTAACCCCGAAAGCAATACAAGAAATAATAATAATAGGCATCTCCAAGCGGGAGCTAGCTCTTCACCAATTGGCGGAAACAACTACATAATGATATAAATATACAACGCCGAAGGAGAGGATCAAGCACAGAAATAAAGTAAAGAAAACAAAGCATCATCAAGAAACCAGAAACAATAATAAATACATGAGCTTGACTCTGAGGCCGAAAGAATATACAACAATGTTTTCTAAGTTTACGAATATAAAAAGTCTGGTTGATGGAGTTTTTTAACTAGATACAACTGAATGAAATATACAAGTACAATGGTGGTCACGATACTAGTGTATCCTACCTAAACAATGCAATCACTCAGAAGAAAGCGGTGTGCCAACAAGCCGCAACGGAACCTGTGCGGTCAAACCTATAAGAAAACTATGGCACAACGGGGGTGAGTTACCAACTCGTGAGTAGAAGACATTACCGAGTAGAAACCGAATGTATGACTATCTCCTAGGTCATACAGTACGATACAATAATAATAGTAACACGATAACATCGAGTAGCAGCAAAGGTAATAATATAAGCATATGTGTGATATCAAAGTACTCGTGTCCGTGTCATAAAGTAGTAGCCTATCATGTGTATCATTTATGAATGCATCATCTAACGTGTGTCCAGCAACGACACAATAATCATGATAAAACCTGATTGCCAAGCATCGACACTCGAAAATATCATGAAAACCGTGTACATCAGCGACACATAATCTTTACATCTCGGGCTCCGTCTGTCCGGATCGGCCCATATCATCTGATCTCATGACTACGGTCGGTATCCTCCGGATATCAGCCATGTCAACTATCACCGGTCGGTAGTGCTCCCGTGCCGGGCTCAACGTTTCTCTATACGGCCTTCTTACCCCGGGGTACCGTACCGGGTCCACCATGTACCCGCAGACGGTGTCTTTTCGCTCCTCAAATCGGGTAATCATATATCATATATGCTCCAGAACAGAGAAATCTCATGGTGGAAGTCACATATCATATTCAAGGAAAACTGCATTTTTCTTTTAAAAGGAGCATAAGTTTTCAATTTAACATGCGGTTTTCCAAATCCAGAAATCTCATGAAAATCGGAATCTCATAATCATGAGCATATAATGAATACTAGGATAAAGCCAAAAGATTGGTGCACAACTGGAATGTATGTATATGAATGCATGTAGCATCTAAGTAAGAAACACAAAGTCTAACAAGCATATGATGTCATGAATGCTAAACAATATTATTTAGCTACAATTTATCAGGGTATACGAAAGAAGTAACGGTTACTAAAGTGTACGTGACATGGCAATTACCGATGCTGATGTGTGTGAGCCGGCAAGCAAGTGTACGTGCAACATACGCATCATCAGTAATGGTGCAGGTGTCCTAGCAGACGAGATCATAACAGAAAGTAAACGGTAAAAGCAACAATAAGGTATATAAATCTATATACGAGCCATACCGTTTATCGTGTTTAAATAGCACGAATCGTTGAAAAGTAGGGGCTACGGTGTTTTTAGGAAAAGAGACGTCTTTTGAAAATCCATAGCATCCTCGGTTTATCCTTTGAAAATGCCTACGATTTGTTAGTTTTGAAAATAGGTATGACTCGAACCTAATCTAACATCCATCTAAGCAACTAAAAGACTAAACTAAGAACCGAGTTGAAAGTGATAAGAAAATCTATAGCATTTTTTGAGTCGATATATCTAGTAGTCGGTGATCCAACCTCATAGCATGACTTACGGTATAATCCATCGTACGACATCATCGAGTCAAGAGTGCGGATCAATCATCATATAAATATATCTCGTACGGTAAAATCCATCGTACAACATCCTCAAAATCAAGGGTACGGGTCAAATATCATATCTCATATAGTTCGTACGGTATCATTCGTCATACAATATCATATTCAAGGGTACGGATCTAAGGTCACGTACAATCTATTATCTTATCAAATCACATGTTATCGCATGTTATGTATATATCGCCCGACGATCCTTTAATATATATAATATCGTATATGATGTATCAACTCAAATCATTTATCATAATCTCTTGACATCCTGTTCGATTGTATCGACTCAAAACCACATAACATATTATATCCTCATCTTACAAGTATATATATACTATATATATACATACATATCAACGTATCCATATATATATACATATATACATATACACACATAGCATATCAAGTGTGTGTGTGGGTGCACAACAAAATAAAACTAACGGCTCGCGACTAAGGAAATAACACTAGGGGTAGACCTTTCTATGAGTACACATAATCTAGCCTAAAGTCTCCTAGAAATCCTATTTGCTAAGTATCCATCTCGCATAGCTATATATACATAATATATAAATATCCTATTCAACGGTTGTAGGAGTGCTATACGCCATCCACCCGACTTCCCCCATAGATATACATCTACTCACCTTCAATCCTCGCTTGCTGAAGTCGATGATGCCTTGCTCTCCTTTGTCGTTCTGAAGTCTACGTGAAGGTACCTACAATTCAAATACGTCGTATCGTAATCACGAATCAAATACAAAAACCAAAAAGGCACACGAAACACACATAGGTTAGAACCCATGGTTTACACATGCAAGAATAACCAAACAACTCTCGACATTGACGTACGAACGTCATTCGACCGAGATAAGACACAAATTCCAAAACCCCAAGTCATTAAAAGTCGTAAATCAAAACAGCAACTTCAGAAAACACCTCCGGATTTTGCCTCAGGTGAAATTGGGATATTTTGCACATAGGATAGGTCTATTTAGCAGATGATTGAACCATGAACCAAACACCAAACCCAGAGCCATTGTCCTGGCCGCAATTTGCGGCCAGAAAGGTTTTATTTGCGGCCAAGTTTTAGGGTTGGGGTCTCGGGTCTTTAGAGTAGCTTCTAGGTCACCTACACGACTCTCTGTGATCGCTAAATAATTTTCAGAGTCTCAGGGTAGTAGCAGATCTCAATATCCCATCACAAATCCCACAAAAATCCGATATCGGCAAATTCAAAGTTCAAGTCTTGGGGTTTAGTCTCTGGTTTTGTCCATAATACTAACACTACAGGGGTTTGTGATCATAACTAAACCTCGATTGCACCTTCACAAGTCATAAAAACTCTTAAACCTCATCTTGGAAAATTCTAACATCACTAATCTTCATAAGTTTAACTCTAAATCACTATAGGATATGAGGAAAGCTAAAACTTAACTAAAGGTGTAAGGATTACCTCATTTGGCAACTGAAGAAAATTCTTGGGTTGCCTAAAGTTATCAAAACCTTAACTTGCTTCATCCATCATGCTTGTAGTGAGCTTGTGATCAATTTTTATGAAAGGAGCATGGTGTTTAGGCTAAATTTTGATGGTGTTTGTGGGTGGTAGAGGAGGTGGAGTGTGGAAAGAATGAGATGAAGAAGATGAAGATGAGAGATGAAGAAGGAAAAAGAAATGAGCCATGGTAGAACCCCCCCTCACTCACTCTCTCTATATATGCCCATACCCTCATGTTCCCCACATCACAAAATATCTTCTCATTTCTTTTCTTTTATTTTCAAAACAAAAATCATTTTTAAAAAGAGAAGAAGCCATGGTTCATAACAAATAAAATGTAACAAGTATTTTGCAACATGTCATGCTGCATGTCATACACATAAGCAAGATTAATGCATAATTAATGAAATATTAATCAAGTTTAGTATTAACTTGTATACAATTAATTGTGTAATAATTTATAAAAATTTTAAATCACATAAATTCTTTCAAAATAAATAATTCTTATTAATTTTTCAATTATTTTCCAAACTATAAATTGTTAACCATACTACTTCATTAAAACCAATTTCTATATCTTTATAATATTCATGAAATTTATTATTTTATTTATTTAAATTCCAAAAATAATATTTTATTTTTTATGAAATGTTACACTCCTACTTCATCAACCTACACTAATCTAGCCCATTAGTTCAGACTGTTTGCTTCACTAATATCTTGATTAGTGAAAAGTGGGCTTGAGTGAAAGAGACTTCAAGGTGGATCATCTTCGGCATCGAAGACTTCAAGCAAGCTCCATCCTTTCATCAAGTGGAGTCAAAGAAGAGTTCTAGAGACTACTAATTGGAGTTTTAAAAGTGAAGGACTTGGTCTACAAAGGTTGTAAACCTCCATCACTTAGTTTAGAACTTATATTCTTGCTATTTAACCCTAATTCTCTAGTTTGATTTTTGTTTAAGTATGCTTTAGACCTCTAAATTTTTTAAAATTTTATACTTGATGTTCTTTGAAACCTAGTAGAGGTGTTAATACATACTTTCATGTCTAGGAAACGTGTAAATCTTGGGTAGGATTGATAGGAATCGAATGGTTGCGTGGAATGGGTAGGATTAGAATCAACATTTTGATAGGAAGATGGTTAGAATTGTTGTCTTAAAGAATTCATAGTGGTGAAGAGTGTGAAAGATCAGCTATGGGATTCTGCAATACGTTCAGCAATGGATATGGGTTTAAGAGTCGCCATGTTACCCTCGGGAGGGGTATTAATATGAGAAGGGGTAAAGGTTGAAATGGTTGATATGACGTGGATTGTGGTGTCCAAGTGGTGTTTTTAGAAGTGTCTATCCGGTCTTTCAAAGAAATTTTATGGATGGATCAGTTGAAGTTGTTAGTTATATGTATGCCCTAGAGGACATTACTGTACATACGATGTATATTGTAATGGATGCTTGGACATATATAGGGAGGACTTTCTTGCTCGACATGATAGTATGCTATCTGGTTGTACTTTATCTAAACATGTACTCTGATTGTCTCTATGTTACATGTTGATAAAGCCCTTAGGATATGTACTCGACTACTGGGACTATGATGAGATCATACTAGTGGGGCCACGGTAGTCGACGAGTACATCCTATAACTGTTCCTAGTTGAGGGTGTATCGAGACAGGGCATCGATGCACCAGAGTAGGCTAGCGTATACGCATCTTGACCCATATGATGGGCGATGGATGATCCTATATCCATCGGTGTTTGGCATCAAGGATGGTGTACGGGTGCTCAGCAGAGACTGGGTACACTGGACGGACTCGCCGAGAACTCCCAGATGGTATTATACCTCACGTCAGATGGCAGTTCTCCGGTGACACTGGTAGAGAGTAGTCTGTTGACCCGAGATCGTCATAGAGTCTTGTGTGATTCCCACCGTGCTTTGATTTTCATCATACCACGTCCAAGAGGGCGTGCAAAAAGGTGGCTTTTGGATACAGTCCCGAATCACATGGAGGCAATGAGCGATAGGAGGGGATTCTTCTCTCCCGGTATAGGGAGTTGATGTTGCGCTCTGTTCGATTAGCTATAACTGGAAATCCCTGGCCAGGGTTGCTGAGATTTACTGGTAAGTGTTATCAGTAGTTTCTCGAACTATTATAGAACTCAAATCGACACGACTTATCGAGCTACTGGGGTCTGACGTTTACCACCCCTAGGCGAGATATGCGACATATCAGACGACGAGACCAGACTGTACGGGAGTGTTACTGATTGGATTCACAGAAGAATGTATAGGCTTGCTTGTTGATCTTCTGAGCGCTCAATACCTGGGTGGCTGTTACGTTTAGCTGACCGCTTGCAGCTTGTGGGTGTTTGATATGATCATCACCTACTGCCGGCGTATTGACGATTCTTTAGAGTCCTACATAGAGGTTTCTTGACTCAAGCAAAACGGAGTAGGAGCACATATGTGATATGTGCAGGACCGAGGATAATGCGGTATGTGATACCGTATTGGATTCTCACGATATGAGATATCAGCCGGGTATATGTGATATAGCCGGGTCATCGTATTAGTCGGTTATATGCGATATAGCCGGATTGTCGAATCAAGTGTTGATTCGATAATTTAATGTATAATAATATATATGATATATTAAATTACATTAACTAATATTAGCTCACTAAAAGATTCTTTTTCTCACTCGGGTAATACATTGATATATATGCGATATATATTAATTGTATTATTTTATATTGTTACGATAAATATTATATATGTGATATATAATATTGTAACATGATATGATAACTAATGCAACATATTTAGTGGAGATTAAACAAGGTTAGGGTTTGTTTTGGGTTAGTTCCTTCTTGATGATTCTAGAAAGTTTCTTTTTGTTTTGTGCAAGATATTTTCAAATGACTCATGCTTTAACCCAACCCAAACCCTAGCCCTTGGTTAATTCTCTACAAAGGTTTAGAAACCATGGTTGCATTATTCATCATTATCTTCTTTACATTATTCATCGCAAAAGGATTCTATGATTCTTCTTCTTCTTCTTCCTTCTTCTTTTCATGGAAAAAGCTTACTAGTTTTTTTAAGTGATGATTATGTGTGAGAAAAAGATTATAAATGAGAGCAAAAAATCCTACTTCATCATCCTCATCTATCCTTGCCCTTTAGATGTGGGTGTTCACTTCATTTAGTGAGTGTTAGCTTGTGTTAATGAAACTTCAAGGTAGATCATCTATGTTATCGAAGATCGGAAGCAAGACTGCATCTTTCTCTTTGTGGAGCCTCTCGAGAGTCCGGAACACGATGATCGCAGCGAAGGGACCACAACACAGAGCTTATGAAGTGAAGGACCGGATCTACAAAGGTTGTAATCGCTCTCACTTAGTGTTAAAGTGTTTAACATGCTTGTTTTCGCATAAACTCTAGTTTAAAGATCCGGCTTTGGGTTGTTCGGCACGGCTAAATTTTAAATCGGGCATGGTTGATACCTCGTAGACCCTTGTAGCAGTGCCTAGCAATCCTACAGTGGTATCAGAGCCAAGCTAGAGCTTTAGGCGAAGTCTGAGCGAAGTTTAAAGTCCGATCGAACCCGGATACCCCGATACGAACCCTTCTCTGGACAATTTTCAAAAAATGTGATTTTTTATGAATTAAAAATGCTCATAAAAACAAGAAGGAAACACTAAGAATTAATGTGAAGTACGGCCTACTAATTCACTCATTAGGCCGCGGAACCGCCGCCAAACCCTTGGTTTGGACGAGGTTCCGCGGCCAAAATTTTGAATTAGTCCCTGGAACTTCATATATTTATTCTTAGGTCCTTTCTTGTCATTTTTTTTCTGGGAATTTTTTAATTTCACTCAAGTGTTGATTTTTCTGGGTTGTATTGAGGACTCTCTGATTCGATCGGATAATTTAACTTTGTTTAGTTTGTCCGGGTAATTTTTAGAACGTGTTAAAAAGTTCGAACGAATATCAATAACTCACTTTTTCCCCTGCCGGAAAATTTGCAAGTGTTGGATTTTTTCGTAGTTTAGGAACGTTCTAAGTCGTGCAAGTAACACGGTGGACCCTGTAGAAGACAACAAACCTTAACTCGATTATGTGACCGTCTTGAACTGCCTCTGAACCTTAGGGTTTGGGGCAGTACGGCGTGCCACATGTGAGGCGTTGGCTTGACCTTTCTACGGCAGGACCATTGGCACTGTAGCATGTGATGGATGTTTTAAAACTAATTTCAAGTGTTGAGAACTATTTGGGAAAACCTGGGTGTTTGATTATTCGATCGGAAAGTTTAACATTGTCTGTTTATCTGGATTGTGATACAATATTTGGAATCCACAAGTAGTTATGAGATAACTAATTTGAATGTTATAAATCTAGCAGTTTAGTCTCAGATGATCGGTTGCCACGGAATTTTGATGTGATCAAAAGTCCGTCGCAATCAAGTAGCGCTCGCGGATACTCTCCGGGTAAACTTAATAGACAGCCATGCCCCAAAGCCCCGACCAAGTGACTGTAGGAGAACCCCGTCGCTAAAAGCATCCGTTCAGGTGCTCGCGGTAGCGGTGTTCCGCCTTAGTGCACTTCGTCGACGGCATCCGGAGGTGCGGCCGTCTACTAAAGTTTGCGACGAGCATTCGATCAAGATGTCGGGAATCTTGTTGAATTGCCTGACTTGATATTGAAAAGAGTTTTCGATAATGAGACTAAAATACGGGGTTTATAATTGTTAGGCATGCGATGTCTAAGGACTTCATTTGGTTAGGCATGCGATGTCTAAAGAGGTTGCGGATTCCAACTGTTATAGTTTTACACTTTCTTTTCTGTGACCGTAAGCGTAGTATGTGGTGTATCGCCGGCTTCGTTGCTATACATCAACGACAATCGGGATACGCATGCTTACTTACGTTGATGATATGAGATATTATGTGCTACTGTGATATGTTATATTGGATCGTCACGTTTTGAATAGCCGGGGGTTTATATGAGATGAGAGTTTTTCTTTTTCATTCATGTAAAATTCATTTATATGTAATATTCTTTTATTGGGGCACTTCCGGGCTGAGGATGATGTCACCATTGTATATTATTTACTTTTCCGCATTAGGTAGACCCAAGGCGGGGAGCACAAGTAACCGGGTTCTGGGGTCCAATGGGAGACCATCTCGAAGAGTCGAGACCGGGTCTCCTAACCCTAGAATTGGCAGTGTTGCTTGCCGCTCTCGTAGGGGTCTAGGGATGTGGGTTTGGCTATTCATCGCGACCGTGGAATCCGTGTTTCATACAGGATCGTATTAAAAACACGGACGTCCTAGTATATCCAATATTTCATATATGTTCTTCTGCTGCTATGTTCTGTGATGAGATCATATTACTGCTTGAGACGAATGCTTATATTATATATATGAGATATATGTTATATTGCAGATTTCGTTTCAAAAGAGATGCTTGCGAAGCATAATAAAATGGGACTTCATTAATAAGATTAATGAAACTAAAAGAAACCTAAGATGTTGTAGAAACTTGTTTAAAAACTGGTAGCTCTAGTTCTTGCTTTGCATAGCGGTGTTCCTTGTAGAACATCCAGCACCTTATTCGATAAGGAAAGAGCCGAGATCCCTTCACCGGGAGTGACCTCTTTAGTGAAACTAGCAGATGCTACAAACTCGGTTTGTCTCTTGATTGCTTCTATAGTTATTGCTTTGCATAGCGGTATTTATGAAATATCCTGCACCTTATTCGATAAGGAAAGAGCCGACGATCCCTTCACCGGGAGTGACCTCTTTAGCAAAACTAGAAAAGCCTCAAAAACACTCCTTTACAAAATCACCCGATTCTACAATGATATCAAGTTCATTACGCAAAGGGTTTTCTTAAAAACCTGTCGTAGCCCTCCGTCAAGACGTAGTGTATGGTAGCTAACTTGTGCTTATCTGCTAGCATTCGATGCGATTGGATTAGGGTATTCGTACGGCGTAGTTTGGCCTCCGTCAAGGGTCGTGCGGGTGGGTCTAATTCAATCAGGAAATGTACGGGTTGAACTTGACTAGCGGACTATGGGTAGTTTGGCCTCCGTCAACGACATAGGACGCTGGGGTAAAATATTATTGGGAATTTCAAGTGTGGAAATTTGCAATGAGATTGCATACCTTCTATGAGATAGTTGGATCCCGATACCCGCTGCAAGTAAGAGTTACTCCTGAGAGAGTTTTACACATTACAATTAGCCGATCAAGTAGGTGTCTAGAAAGGTGTCAACGGAGTTACGCCCCTGGGAAAATGAGGTTTACTTTAATTAGGTTCGTGCGAAAGCACGGGGAACCTCCCTCAAAGTACCGGCACTGGCCTGACTGAAAGATTGGCGAACTTGTAGCGTGTAATTAATCCCGGCTAGTCTTCCCTTTTAGGGTTTGAAGGAAGATTTGACTAAAACAGTGGGAGACATCCTGATTAGATAAATTGATAACCAATCTAATCTTGTAAAAGCGCACGCTGAGTGTTTTCTTCTCTCTCTCTCCAGGTAGCGACCATATCACGGCTTAATCAAGAAAATAATACGGATATATTGACCGAACCCGCTTGTTATACTGAGCTGGGGAACGTTGGTCCCGCTCTAACTTATAATTGTTATAAGACAGAGCAAGAAATTGGGGAATACCAGATTTCCCGTGCTGCCCAAACGAAGAAAGTGCATGCTGATGCATCATCTTCGGGTGTGTTCATTATATAGAACTGTTTCTCAGTATCCTTTACGTCCTGGGTATGAGATACCGGATCAGGATCCCGCATATATAATCTGTTACATGGGCTACAGATAGGTAGAGAACTTTGAACGGGTGATAAGTTTCATGAGATAGAAACGGTGCAAGTGTTGCAGCCAAGTCTGTTGGTCACTATCACCCTTTATTACCAGAATACATTGATTCTGAATGAATGTTATTAGATACCGAACCTGATATACAACATCATATTAATCTCTTTATTAGTAAAGAAGGATATAATTTTGTATTGTTGGATAATGTTTTGAACATTTCCTTTATCAAGAGTTGATCGGTTCAGGCACGTTATCTAAAAGCGTAGACGTTCTAAATCAAACCACAGTTCTTAACGTATAGAACACACACAAGAGGAAGAGTTCAGAAATGAACAAATCCTTTTTGAAGCATTGTAGACTAGGTCATATCAATGCGACCCGACTAGCTGAAGTTACATATAGATACATATTTAAATTAGTTTGAATTTACATCTTATGAAACTTGCCGGTCATGTCACAGAGATAAGATGACCACAGCTCTGTTTATTGGAAACAGAGAAAGAGTTAATGAACTCTTAGGATTGATACATGCTGATGTATGAAGGTCCCCTGTCTACACATGCCAGGACCGGTTCTTTGTACTTCATTACATTCACTGTTTATCTCTCAAGATTCGGTCATATGTTCCTGTTGAAACACAAGTCTGAACCTTTTGAGATATTCACAGAATATAAGTTAGAAGTAGAGAACCAAAAACGGGTATAAGTATTATGTCCTTTGATGAGATCAAGGAGGAGAATACTTAAGCACGGAATTCTTGGACTATTCTAAAGGAAAATGAGATTCTCTCTCAGCATTACTCCTCCGTATACACCATAGCACGATGGTATATCGGGGCGGAGCAATAACACCCTATGTGATATGGTGTGCTCTATGATGAGTACTACCGAGTTTCTTATTTCCTTTTGGGAGTTATGCACTTGAGAAGTTGCATACCTATTGAATAGGGTTCAAATCAAATCAGTTGCCTACTGCTTCATAAGTGATATGTAAAGGGAAGAGCCCATATCTTAAGCTTGTTAAGATTTAGGGTTGTCCGGCCTATGTCTAAAAGCAAAATCCGGACAAGCTCGAGGCAAGGTTAGCTCTGTAAAACTGGAAGTAGTTCCAGCTATACAAAATGCAGCTGATGATTTGGTAGAACCAAAGGATTCAGTAGTTTTCAACGAACCTCAGCCTCTTCGCCGATCTAGTAGGGTTCCTCACCCACCTGAGAGATGCTTCGGTTTCTCTGTGACAGTAGGAGCGAGGATTGCATCATGAGATGATGACCCAACTAAGTTTCGAGCTGGCCATCAGGAGTGGGACTCTGTAAGAATGGCTGGATGCTTAGTGATATGAGATGGAATCCTTATACACCAACAAGGTATGGACTTTGGTTGCTTTATCTGAAGGGTTAAATCCCCATCAGGAGCAAGTATATCTTGAGAAGATTACTTGGTGTACATGGAAAAGTTGAGACTTTCAAAGCTATGCTTAGGTCCATCAAGATCCTACTTGCCACTGCTACATACCATGACTACGATATCAGCTGGTTAGGTGTCATGACTGCTTTTCTAAATGATATTTTAGAAGAGAACGTCTATATGTACACAGCCAGAGGGTTTCGTAAACAGTGGGAGCAGCGGAAACGTGTGCAAGATGCTTTATATGATAAAGCAGGCATCGCGGAGTTGGAACGTCTGTTTTGATGTGGTAGTCAAAGAGTTTGACTTCATCAAAATGGTAGATGATCCTTGTATATACAAAAAGGTAGTAGGGTGTCATGACCCGAAATTGGCCCGTGACGGCCCTAGTACTACGCAACGCCCTAAGACGTAACGTAGTAAAAGAAAGCCAAAACCCAGAAATCTAAACCATAAAAATACGGAAAAGCTAATATAAGTTCTTAAAACATTTGAAATCGCAACCCAAATTCTTTAAAAGTTCTACTTTATTTCTTTAAAGTTTTAGCAACACCGCCTTTTTGTAAAACTAACCAAGATGAATGCAACACAAAAAAATATGACGCTATCGTGAAGAAATAAAGACAATAGAGAGAAAGCTGTATATAAAAGACAACAAATCCACAATAATATACAATATCGTCCTCACCAAGTCTCTAAGTCAACAACATATTAGTAGATGGAGAGTACAAGATACAACGAAGGTACAATACAAAATACAGATAACCACCAAAACCCACCTAAGCAAAATAGTACTGTGAGCTGATGCGGTATCTGTAGCAAAAGATGATAGCTGAAAAGCTGAATAGCCTGCCTCGACTACTCTGGGGAATAACCTGAGACACCTGTGGCATAACGGGGGTGAGTTGCCAACTCGTGAATAGTAGATAACATATGCAGGTAATCGCAGGAATGCACGTACAACATGAATCTAAGATATGCGATTACAGTAATAACATGTCATGCAAATGCTGAATAAAGGTAAGTACACTAGCAGGTACAATCAATATGTGAAGCAACAGTAACATGATAATAATATGCAATAACCATGCAATAGGGATATGAGAATGTAAATATGCAACTATCATAAGGGTACACTAACAGGTACTACCAATATATGAATCTGTGCATAAAATAGATAAGTGTGAGGTATAGGATGGAATATGTCATTTCCACGAAAACCTGACATCGTGGTAGGATCACAATCCATCAAGACACTCAAATCCCAAATCCTCAAATCAGCCCCCAAACTGGGCTCTCACATCATATAAGTCTCACATCACCTCAATGTACAATATCGAGTAATCTCCTATATCTCGAATGTACAAATCAACAATCTCTTTCATACCCAATATCCAATCTCAATGAATCACATATATCCTAAGTCGAATCTCAAGTAAGTTTCTAACATCCTAAAGGTATATATATTTGCAGAAATAAATATGATGGGGGCAATACACATATATTAGCGTCCCATTCCACTAATATTGGTGTATGGGTATATATAACAACGGCTAATCCCCTGTTATATATACAAAGGTATTAAAAGAAATATCATGAAAACAATGTGCCAAGCATCGACACAGAAATCCTGATAGGTACGTATCACACGCTGTCCCGAAAGCACGAGTGCCTAGCTCTGACCCTCGCCTTTCACGTATGCATACGTACAAGACTCCGGTCGGTATCCCCAAGATAACCGCCGAGTAAAAGGTAATATCACCGGACGGTATGGTTCCCTTGACAGGCTCACCGTCTAACAAATCCAGCGATCCGTTCTCGCGCCGGGCTACCTCCGGGCCCCACCATGTACCCTCATGCGGCCTCTACGCCTCCTGGCATGGGGTATAAATAATCAGCACCGATAAAACCAATGGTGGATGCGCAAATATCATATCAAGGAAACCGGGTTTTCAATGTATGCATAATTTCATGAACTCCCGCAGTTCCCAAATCCAGAAAACATCATGTAAAATCCAAATAATAATGCGCAATCCAGGAATAAACATATACGATATATCTGAAATGCGAGCATATAATTGAGAATATGTAGCTGAAATCAGATGTATGCGAAACCAAAAAAGGTACAGCTAAGTAACATCAGTAAAGGTAAATATGTAACTGCAACTGAATATGTGTGTAACATACAGGTGTAGCAATGTATAGGTATCTACCTATAAGAACTGATGTCGTATACCCCCCTGGGTATAAGTAAAATATGTAGGATATCCCCCCCGGTATAACTAGAATATGTGCAAGGTATACCGATAAGCTAGATGTCATGTGTGCTAAGCAATAGAATCTATAAAGGGTTGTGTGTGACATGGCAATTATTGACGGTGTGTGTGTAGCATAAAATCCGTGCTCGTGCAACAGGAATCGTCAATAATGTGTGCGGTGTCCTACGGCTGCTAGTCACAGTATAACTATATCAAGGAAATATGGTAAAGGCGCAATTCTAACAATGACGTAGAATATGCGACAGGTATTAGAATCTTAGCCCAGACGTATAACGCCATGCGGGCGATTCCCCTGTAGATGTTAAATCTACTCACCTACACTCCACGCTAGGTGAATCCTACCATCTGCTCCCCCCTGTAGCAGTGTCCGTAGTCCCTGCTTGCAAACCTGCAAAAAGACATGGAAATCATATATAAGCCAAATATCTCGCAAAACGCGATATCGAACCAAAACGAGAAACTCGCGTCGCGAACTAAACGCGCGTGTGCACGATACGCTGAAACGTGTGTGTACGCGTCTAAAACCATTGCGACACGCCGCGATACGCTGGATCACAGAATCCACTCACGCATCGCGCGTATCGCGCAAACACAACGGACATGAAAAACGGTATTTGATCCCAGATTTCCCTACAGGTCAAAACTTACAAAACTAGACATGCCAAAGCACTATACAACCCTACAGACAACCCTAGCCAAGACCTCAACACCCCTACCCCCCACTTGGCCGCAAATTGCGGCCAAACTTAATAAATCTGCGGCCTCGGTTGGGAATGGGGGTCTCGTGTTCTTGTGGTGTTATCTAAACCTAGTGAGCATGCTCCAGTTTTTCCAATTTTGTTCTGAAGGATCCGGGTCAAAAGCAGATCACAGAATGTCCATATATCACTTTAAAAGCACCAAATTGCACAATTTGGAAACCTTATGGTATTTTAGTGTAATCTGGGTTAAACTCAGTTAAGGTGACCCTAACAACACTTAAATAGATAGGGTTAGCTAACACAATCAACACTTAATCAACATTCCGCATAAACACCACAATCTAGCACTAAACAAACAATTTAACACAAACCGACACTAAACCATACAAGCTAAGCAAACTAGGAAATTGGGTTAAAGAAATATACCCAAAAGGATCTCAAGAAGCAGGAGAAGAAGTGAAAGGAGCTGCTGCAAGTGCTGGGCTGCTGCTGCTACAGCTGCTGATGCTGTTGCTGTCTGCTGCTACTGATGCTGATGCTGATGGCTGCTGCTGCTGCTGGAGCTGAAGCCGGAGCTGCTGCTGTTGTGTCTTCTACTGCTGCTGCTGGAGCTGCTGAGGTGAGGGTGTGTGTGTGTGTGAGAGAGAGAGAGTGAGAGAATGAGAGAACAAAGGCAGAAATGAGAGAATAATCAAAGACCCCTCCCATTCTCACTCTCTCTCTTCATTAAATGGGCATGGTTCACACCATGCTCCCATGCCCATCTCTCTCTCTCTCTCTCTCTCACAAGGTCAACCATTCAAACCAATTTAAAACCCTTTTTAAATTCGTTTTATTTAAAAACAACCATACACATATTTAAACCCAAAACTCCTAAACAACACATAAAATTAGATTAAGAAATGGCTAAACCACACTTAACAACCTAGTTATCATGCACAAGTGTGTGTGTGCCTAACAAAATTCTAATAAAATACTCATTAAATAGGATAAAATATTTAAAACTTAATTTGGTAAACTTTTTATTAAAAACCATACATTAAAATATAATTAGCTACAAAACACATTCTAAGGTGTTACATAGGGAGTATGGTGGCGATCTTCGTAGAGTACGTGGATGACATACTCTTGATAGGGAAGGAATTTCCTATGCTACGCTCGGTCAATCTCCGATTATCACAAAAATTCTCCATATAGGATCAAAGTGATACCTCCTAAATCCTTGGTTTCGGATCTATGAGATAGATCTAATTGGATGTTAGGATACTCACTAGTTGTAGTGAGATGGTATCAATCAATCCTGGGAAGAATCACTGGAAAGGTTCCAGGGTGATAAGGACGACTGAATGTCAGTCGCAGGCATTGTCTTTACCCTCAGTGGAGGGACGGTATGTTGGAAGAGTTCCAAGCTAGATACCGTGACATACTAGACGAATAAAGGCAAGATACATCGTTACTAAAGATGCTACCAAAGTGGCAGTCTGGAAATATATAAGTTCATGAGATGAACTTCGTTCCTACCATTGTGTGACAATGGAGTTATGGCTTTAGCCAAGGAACCACCATCCCATCAGAAATCCAGATATAATTCTTAGACAGTATCACCTGATCATGGAGATGGTTGATCTTCAGGGAGATCGAGGTTAGGAGAGTAGACACAGAGGACAACAGCGCGAATCCACTCACAAAGGCCTTTTTCCCAGTAGAGACTTTTATGGGATGGTTGAGTATGGGATACTTCAACCGCAGCTAATTGTTGGGTATGTGATACCACAACAGATGGCCATAGTGCAAGTGGGAGATTGTTAGTTATATGTATGCCCTACAGGCCATAACTGTACATACGATGTATATTGTAATGGATGCTTGGACATATATCGGGAGGACTTTCTTGCTCGACAAGATAGTATGCTATCTAGTTGTACTTTATCTAAACATGTACTATGATTGTCTCTATGTTACATGTTGATAAAGCCCTTAGGATATGTACTCGACTACTGGGACTATGATGAGATTATACTACTGGGGCCACGGTAGTCGACGAGTACATCCTATAACTGTTCTTAGTCGAGGGTGTATCGAGACAGGGCATCGATGCACCAGAGTAGGCTAGCGTATACGCATCTTGACCCATATGATGGGCGATGGATGATCCCATATCCATCGGTGTTTGACATCAAGGATGGTGTACAGGTGCTCAGTAAAGACTGGGTACACTGGACGGACTCGCCGAGAACTCCCAGATGGTATTATACCTCACGTCAGATGGCAGTTCTCTGGTGACACTGGTACAGAGTAGTCTGTTGACCCGAGATCGTCATAGAGTCTTGTGTGATTCACACTGTGCTTTGATTTCCATCATACCACGTCCAAGAGGGCGTGCAAAAAGGTGGCTTTTGGGTACAGTCCCGAATCACATGGAGGCAATGAGCGATAGGAGGGGATTCGTCTCTCCTGGTATAGGGAGTTGATGTTGCGCTGTGTTCGATTGGCTATAACTGGAAATCCCTGGCCAGGGTTGCTGAGATTTACTAGTATGTGTTATCAGTAGTTTCTCGAACTGTTATAGACCTCAAATCGACACGACTTATCGAGCTACTGGGGTCTGACGTTTACCACCCCTAGGCGAGATATGCGACATATCAGACGACGAGACCGGACTGTACATGAGTGTTACTGATTGGATTCATAGGAGAATGTACAGGCTTGCTTGTTGATCTTCTGAGCGCTCAATACCTGGGTGGCTGTTACGTTTAGCTGACCGCTTGCAGCTTGTAGGTGTTTGATATGATCATCACCTACTGCCGGCGTATTGACGATTCTTTAGAGTCCTACATAGAGGTTTCTTAAATCAGGAAAAACGGAGTAGGAGTACATATGTGATATGTACGGGACCGAGGATAATGCGGTATGTGATACCGTATTGGATTCTCGCGATATGAGATATCGGCCGGGTATATGTGATATAGCCGGGTCATCGTATTAGTCGGTTATATGCGATATAGCCGGTTTGTCGGATCAAGTGTTGATTCGATAATTTAATGTATAATAATATATATGATATATTAAATTACATTAACTAATATTAGCTCACTAAAAGATTGTTTTTCTCACTCGGGTAATACATTGATATATATGCGATATATGTTAATTGTATTATTTTATATTGTTACGATAAATATTATATATGTGATATATAATATTGTAACATGATATGATAACTAATGCAACATGTTTAGTGGAGATTAAACAAGGTTAGGGTTTGTTTTGGGTTAGTTCCTTCTTGATGATTCTAGAAGGTTTCTTTTTGTTTTATGCAGGATATTTTCAAATGACTCATGCGTTAACCCAACCCAAACCCTAGCCCTTGGTTAATTCTCTACAAAGGTTTAGCTATTAGGTCCACGTTACCTCTCCCAGTACTTTCGGGGTTGCGGAAATGGTAAAACGAAATTTTTTCTTGACTTGGTAACATGGACCGTAAAAGCCGGATCTTTGCTAAACTAGAAACTAGTAAACTACTAGAGGTGTTATCTACTGTGCTATAGAAATTATACCTCACGATACAGGTCCTTCGGGTCTTCATTCCGTTGTCCCGCTCGTCCATCCATGCTCCGAGGGTTGATCCGGACTTTGGTCACCTCCACGGCCTTCTTGAGTCGAAGACGATCCACTCGAGAGTTGTACACCGAGCTCTACCTCGAGCCTGCAAAACATAAGCAACACCTAAATAGATATCATATATAGATATATAGTAATGATAGGCAATCCAGATCACAGATGAACACTTTGGATATACTAGGAACCCGCGATTCGTTCGAGCCTGCAACGAAAAGCGGAATACACGGTCGCGATGAATAGCCAAACCCCACCCTAGACCCCTACGGGTGCGGCGAACTACCCGCCAAGTACCCGAAGCGAAGCAACCTCCCTCAACCCGTGAGTAGGCCACTCGGCACTTCGGGATACCCAGTAGTTTATGCACCCCACCTTGGGTCTATCCTAGGAGCAAAAACAGTAAAAAGAATTATACAATGGCGGCTACAACCTCATCCCGGATGTGCGGCCAAATAAATAATATTACATCAATTTAAAATTTTTACATGAATGAAAGAAAAAGAAACTCTCATCTCACATCCACCCCGGCTATTCATCCGCGACAATCCAACGAGTTCATATACACAAACCATCAGCATTACAGATCACAGATATGTATAACCCGCACTAATCGACGTATAGCGATTAGTAGACGTTCAATACATATATCACATCAAAGAAAATATCCTTTAGCTAAAGTCTACGGAATATCGATAAAAAATACAGATTTGTAACCACCCGAAAAATCAATTTGCACTCTGGAAAATCTGGGCTGAAACAACATATACTAAAAATACCAAAACAGCCCAGATAGAACACTGCAGCAAAACGGAGCTGCGGCCGAGTCAACTCGGCCGTGGATCCGCGGTGAGTTGGCCGAATCAGCAGATCATTTTTGCTGTGTGTTTTATAAAAACCCTGAGACGATTTTTCATGTATGTTAAATTATTTTTTGAACAGTATAAAAAATCGACAGAAACTTGGGTTTTTCCGGACGTGTTTTGCGACTTTTTTTCGATTGGTATTCTAAACACTTTGCTAACTTGCTAGTTTATGTTTAGCTAGGCTCTGATACCACTGTTAGGTCCACGTTTCCTCTCCCAGTACTTTCGGGGTTACGGAAACGGTAAAACGAAAATTTTTCTTGACTTGGTAACATGGACCGTAAAAGCCGGATCTTTGCTAAACTAGAAACTAGCAAACTACTAGAGGTGTTATCTACTGTGCTATAGAAATTATACCTCATGATACCGGTCCTTCGGGTCTTCATTCCGTTGTCCCGCTTGTCCATCCATGCTCCGAGGGTTGATCCGGACTTTGGTCACCTCCGCGGCCTTCTTGAGTCGAAGACGATCCACCCGAGAGTTGTACACCGAGCTCCACCTCGAGCCGAGGTAACTAGGGCAACAAGATCGCTAGTCTTGATACCCTAGGTTGTGTAGAAGAGAAAGATGGAGGTGTTTGTCTATGTGGATTCTTTTTCTCTCAACACATGAGATCAAAAGAAGAAATCAAGAGGAAGAGGAAGAAGGAGAACTTAGCAACCATGAGATCTCATTTTTCTTTTCTTCTCACAAGAGAGAGAATGAGAAAAAGAGAAATGAAAAGGTTAACCAAAGAAAATGAACCATGGTTGCAAATAATACTAAACACCATCATTACAAATCCTATCATGATAAAGTTGATGCTATATTGATTTGACCATTTTCATAATCCAATGACCATTTTCATAATCCAAAATGAAAAAGAAAACCAAAGAAGAGTGTAGACCTCTCATGAAGGTCAATGGTCAACTTTGGTCAACGGGTCAACAAAGTCAAGAGTGTTTAAGGTGGTCAAATGGTCAAAGCAATTAGCCATCACATAATTATCATAAAAAGGATTAGTAAAATAATGTCTCCGGCTCATAATGGTTTTGACTGAACGAAATGTCAAAACCCTAATGAGCCTGCCACATAACGGTTTTGGCCCAACCAACAGCCGAAACCCTAATGAGGCACCTCCTCCTTCATCGCTCCTCAAAACTGTGCATACACACCCGCATCCGCATTCCGTAGAATGCGAATGCACAGGAGACAAAACAAATCCATCCGTGCAATACTAAGATCCGGTTTAAACCAAAGCCCACCAGTATTGCCTGCTCGATCAGCATACGTACACAAGTGCACGTAAGTGATCGCAGCTCTGCCGTAAAACCATACGGCCTCTACACGTTTCGCTCAGTGCAGGGAAACTCTCTGTGTGGGACTCTAAAGACTTGACACTACGCTGGCAGTGGGTTTAACCACAGACCGTAAGCGGCACTAGCTGTACGTAACGGTCCCCAGGTAGATGTCGATAAGAAGGCCGATGAGATAAACCTATCCGAACTCCTACTGAGCCTGTATGTGACAATCTCCGTACCGTCCGGTCTGTTCGTCTTATACATCGCATGGCGGGCTTAGGGGGTGGCGAACGTCAGTCCCCTAATAGCGGTACAAGTCGTGTCGGAGTGTAGTCCAGAACACCCTGAGATAACACTTGAAACCTACCAGTATATCTCGCTTGCCCTGGCCAGGGACTACTCGTGTAATGGCTCTCCTAGACACAGCATGATGTCAACCCTCAATACCGGGAGAGATGAATCCTGTCTAACCGTCACTGCCTCCAAGTGCTTCGGGACTGCACCCAACTACTACCTATTTGCACGACTCAGTAGAGCCGTGGTAGGGTAGTAATCAAAGAACAGTGGGAACACACTCGAGGCGAAGTGACAGTGTCAAGTCAGTGGACTAAGCTGTACTCATGTCACCTGGGAACTGTTAACTGACGATAGGTATAATACCAACCAACAGTTCCCGACGAGTCCTGTCCAGTGTACTCGTAACCTAACGAGCACCCGCATACTATCTCAAGTACGACGTACTGACGGCTGTGGGACAGACCGTCTCCCGCACTGGGATGAGAAGCGCATACGCTATTCTACTCCGGAGTATCGATGCCCTGTCTCGATAATCCCACGACTAGGGACGTGCATAAGGATGTGCTTGTGGATTACCCAGCCCCCACGAGTGTGATCGCCATCATAATGCCGGTAATCAAGCAAAGATCCTAAGGGCTCCACTAATGCGTATAGGTGATATAGTAAAGAAACACATGTACACATTAAAGCAGAGACAAACCAAGTAGTATACTACTATTTCGAGCAAGATTGTCTGTACAACTGTGAATATCCCAAGCTTCCATCAAGTAATATACATACTAGTATGATACAGTAATGGCCTCTAGGGCATATACACTAACAATCTCCCACTTGCACTAAGGCCATGTACTGGCGTATCGAAGACCTATCATCTCGATCAGCCGCTCGAACTGAGTCTGGGGCAAGGCCTTCGTGAATGGGTCCACCGTGTTGTCCTTTGTGTCCACTCTCCGCACCTCGATCTCCTGGCGATCAATGATCTCCCTGATCAGGTGATACCGCCTTAAGATGTGCCTGGATTTCTGATGGGACCTTGGTTCCTTCGCTAAAGCTATAGCCCCATTGTTATCGCAATACAAAGGTATTAGGTCAACAATGGACGGAACCACCTGAAGTTCACTAATGAACTTCTTCATCCAGACCGCCTCTTTTGCGGCATCGCTTGCAGCAATGTATTCAGCCTCCATCGTCGAGTCTGCGACGGTATCCTGTTTGGAACTCCTCCAACATACCGCCCCTCCATTGAGGGTAAACACAGAACCCGAGACAGACTTGCTGTCATCTTTGTCACTCTGGAAGCTTGAATCGGTAAAGGACTCGACCCTGAGGTCTCCATTACCGTAAACCAGGAACATCTCCTTAGTCCTTCTCAGGTACTTGAGAATGTTCTTCACTGCCGTCCAGTAGTCCTCACCTGGGTCAGACTGATACCGGCTCACCACGCTCAGCGCGTAAGCTACATCTGGTCTTGTACATAGCATCTCATACATTATAGATCCTACCGCCGAAGTGTAGGGTATAGTGCTCATGCGAACCCTCTCCTCGTCAGTCTTAGGAGACATCTTCTTGGAGAGGGTAATTCCGTGCAATGCGGGTATGTTACCGCGCTTGGAATCCTCCATACTAAATCTCTTTAGTACGGTCTCTATATACCTGGACTGCGAAAGTCCCAATAGTCTCTTGGATCTATCTCTGTAGATCTTGATCCCCAGAATGTACGAGGCATCACCCAGGTCCTTCATGGAGAACCTTTGTGACAAAAATAGCTTGACCGATTGTAGCATAGGAATATCATTTCCTATCAAAAGAATGTCGTCCACGTACAAGACTAGGAATACGACAGTTCGTCCTACAATCTTCTTATAGACACAAAGTTCATCTTCGTTCTTGATGAAATCAAATTCCTTGATTGCCTCATCAAAACAGATGTTCCAGCTCCGCGATGCCTGCTTTAATCCATAAATGGATTTAAGCAACTTGCACACCTTCCCGCTGCTCCCACTGTCTACGAAACCTTCTGGCTGTTCCATGTAAACGCACTCTTCCAAACAGCCGTTTAGAAAAGCCGTTTTAACGTCCATCTGCCAGATTTCATAGTCATGGAAGGCAGCAATGGCAAGTAGGATCCGAATGGATTTGAGCATAGCCACCGGAGAAAAAGTTTCGTCATAGTCCACACCAGGTCTTTGACGAAAACCTTTTGCAACGAGTCTAGCCTTATAGGTTTCCACCTGCCCATCTACACCATGTTTCCTTTTGTAGATCCATTTGCATCCAACGGGTTTTACCCCAGGTGGAGCAATATCCAAGGTCCACACTTTATTGGTGTACATGGACTCCATTTCGAATTGCATTGCTTCCTGCCACTTATCAGAGTCCCTACTGATAATGGCCTGCCTGAAACTGGTAGGGTCATCTTCTTCCAAGATGCAATCCTCTCGATCCCCGTCTATGAGAAAACCGTAGTATCTCTCGGGCAGACAAGAAATCCTACCAGATCTGCGGAGTGGCTGAGGTTCGTTGGTTGTAACTGAATCTAGCGGTTCCACCAAATCTTCAGTTAAAGCTTGTGTTTCTGGAATTTCATCCAGTTCTACCGTGCTGCCACTAATATTTTTAACAAGAAATTCTTTTTCTAAAAATATGGCATTTCTTGAAACAATTATCTTCTGTTCCTCTGCATGGTAGAATAGATACCCACTAGAATCTTTTGGGTATCCCACAAACTTACACAAAACTGCCCGTGCCTCAAGTTTGTCTGGGTTCTGCTTTTTGACATAAGCTGGGCAACCCCAAATCTTAATACGTTTAAGATACAAACTCTTACCACTCCATATTTCATACGGAGTCTTAGGCACGGATTTGGATGGAACTTGATTCAATAGATGCGCTGCAGTTTGAAGTGCATATCCCCAGAATGAAAGAGGCAACTCAGCACTACTCATCATGGAGCGAACCATATCCAATAGGGTACGATTCCTCTGCTCCGAAACACCATTGTGCTGTGGTGTATAAGGAGGAGTAAGCTGAGAGAGAATACCATTCTCTTTTAAGTAATCTAGGAATTCCGTGCTTAAGTACTCCCCTCCTCTATCAGACCGGAGGATCTTGATACTTTTGCCAGTCTGGTTCTCTACTTCGTTTCTAAATTCCTTGAATTTCTCAAAGGCTTCAGATTTGTGTTTTATCAGATACACATATCCGAACCTAGAGAGATCGTCAGTGAATGTGATGAAGTACGAGAACCCACCCCTTGCATGTATAGACATCGGACCATATACATCACTATGTATGAGTCCCAAGAGCTCTGTTGCTCTTTCTCCATGTCCGGTGAATGGAGATTTGGTCATCTTCCCTTTGAGACAAGACTGACAAGTTTCATAAAATGAAAACTTGAACACATTCAAGAGTCCATCTTTATGCAACTTACTTAGTCTTTTCTCTCCGATATGACCAAGTCTACAATGCCACAAGTAGGATTCATTCGTATCTGAATTCTTCCTCTTGCGTGTGTTTTGTATATTGAGAACTGTATTCTGATTTAGAACGTAGATACCATTACACAGTGTACCTTCTGCAACCAGTACCTTATGAAGGTAAATGTTCATGATATTTCTATCAAGAACAAAGTTATATCCATCTTTATCGAGTAAAGAAACTGATATGATATTGCAAACCATGGAAGGTACATAGTAGCAATCGTTCAAAATCATAGTCTTGCCGTTTGGCAATACTAGGTGATATTCACCGACGGCTGCAGCATTAACTTGTGCTCCGTTCGCTAATCTGAGCGACATATCACCAGGTGCAACTTTCTTACTTTTTCTCAGTCCCTGCAATAAATTACAGATATGAGATCCTGATCCGGTATCAAGTACCCAGGAGGTAGGGCTGACCGTAAAACAGTTCTCAATTACAAGAACACCTGAAGTAGATGCAAAACCATGCTTCTTCTTCAACTGGGTATCCTGGGAATCCATACAATTCCTTTTCCCTTGCTCATACTTATGACTGTTGTCACAAGTTAGAGCCGAACCAACGTTCCTCAGCCCCGAATAAGAATTCGGATCGGTCAAGCGATACATTTTATTATCTTGATTAGGGCGTGAAATGGTTGCTACCTGGAGAGAGAGAAAAGAAACACTCAGCGTGTGCTCTTGGAAGATTAGATTGGTTTTTTAGTTTATCTAACCAGGATGGCTTCCACTATTTCCTCAAATTCTTCTTAAAACCTTTTAAAAGAAGAACTAGTCGGGATTAATTGCACGTCACAATTCTTGCTTAACCTTTCAGCCAGGCTAGTGTTGGTACTTCGAGGGAGGTTTTCCAACGCTTTCGCGAAGTTCCTTAATTTAAGAACCTCTTTTCCCTGGGGGCGTAGCCCCGCTAACACCTTTCTAGACACCTACTTGGTTTATAGCATTGATTGTTAAGTGAAATAATCTCCCGAGAGTAATCCAACTCATCAGTGGGATCGGGATCCAACTATCATTGTGTGATGACCTAGATGGAATCCACTCTAGTCACCACACTCCAGAAGGTATGCTAAATCTGCAAGTTTCAGTTTCTTTAGAAACTCCCGATGTGGTTTTTGCCCCTAGGACCCAAGTGATCTTGACACAGTCAACAAATCAAAGAGTCCTAGTCAAGTTCAGCCCGTCATTATCTTGATTGCATTAAACCCACCCGCATAACCCTTGACACAGTCAACAAGGTTACACAAATGTCCTAACCAATCACATTGTATCCAGCAGATAAGCAACACTTAGCTACCGTTCACTGCGTCTTGACACAGTCAACAAACGCAGCACGAATACTAAGTATAACTTATAAGAAATGACGGAGGGCTACGGCTGGGTTTTGGCGAAAACCCGTTAACGTAATGAACTTGATATTGTTGAAGGAATGTGATACACTTTTTGAAAATATAGTGGCGAAAACTTTTGCTAAAGAGGTCACTCCCTGTGAAGGGATCTCGGCTCTTTCCTCGTCGAGTGAGGTGCTGGGCATTCATAAGATGAATACCTCGATGCAAAGCAAGAATAATAGACTATAGTGAAGTTATCACCCTGACGCAAACTTTTGTCCAAGGGGTCACTCCCGATGAAGGGATCGCGGCCCTTGCCTCGTCGAATGAGGTGCTGGGCATTCATAACCGAATACCTCTATGCAAAACAAAAGTGAACGTCCTTGCAATAACAGCTTTTTGAAAATTGTTCCAACAACGTCTTTTAGGTTTATTTTCTTGCATTAATTTAATGCGTCCTATCAGTTAATCCTACCATTGCAGAAAACAACTAAAATATGGCGTACGCTTATGCCATCCGCATTCGCCACGGGGCCCCGTCATCACCCGTTAGGTTAGTTAACTAACGACAGAGCGGGGGCTGGGCTAGCGCGGATGCAAAACATAAGCAACACCTAAATAGATATCATATATAGATATATAGCAATGATAGCCAATCCAGATCACAGATGAACACTTTGGATATACTAGGAACCCGCGATTCGTTCGAGCCTGCAACGAAAAGCGGATTACACGGTCGCGATGAATAGCCAAACCCCACCCTAGACCCCTACGGGTGCGGTAAACTACCCGCCAAGTACCCGAAGCGAAGCAACCTCCCTCAACCCGTGAGTAGGCCACTCGGCACTTCGAGATACCCGGTAGTTTGTGCACCACACCTTGGGTCTATCCTAGGAGCAAAAACAGTAAAAAGAATTATACAATAGAGGCTACAACCTCATCCCGGATGTGCGGCCAAATAAATAATATTACATCAATTTACAAATTTTACATGAATGAAAGAAAAAGAAACTCTCATCTCACATCCACCCCGGCTATTCATCCGCGACAATCCAACGAGTTCATATACACAAACCATCAGTATTACAGATCACAGATATGTATAACCCCCACTAATCGACGTATAGCGATTAGTAGACGTTCAATACATATATCACATCACAGAAAATATCCATTAGCTAAAGTCTACGGAATATCGATCAAAAATACGGATTTGTAACCACCCGAAAAATCAACTTGCACTCTGGAAAATCTGGGCAGAAACAACATATACTAAAAATCCCAAAACAGCCCAGATAGAACACTGCAGCAAAACGGAGCTGCGGCCGAGTCAACTCAGCCGCGGATCCGCGGCCAAACCCATGGTTTGGCCGCGGTTCCGCGGTGAGTTGGCCGAGTCAGCAGCTCATTTTTGCTGTGTGTTTTATAAAAACCCTGAGACGATTTTTCATGTATGTTAAATTATTTTTTGAACAGTATAAAAAATCGACAGAAACTTGGGTTTTCCAGACGTGTTTTGCGACTTTTTTCGATCGATATTCTAAACACTTTGCTAACTTGCTAGTTTATGTTTAGCTAGGCTCTGATACCACTGTTAGGTCCACGTTACCTCTCCCAGTACTTTCGGGGTTGCGGAAACGGTAAAACGAAATTTTTTCTTGACTTGGTAACATGGACCGTAAAAGCCGGATCTTTGCTAAACTAGAAACTAGCAAACTACTAGAGGTGTTATCTACTGTGCTATAGAAATTATACCTCACGAAACCGGTCCTTCGGGTCTTCATTCCGTTGTCCCGCTCGTCCATCCATGCTCCGAGGGTTGATCCGGACTTTGGTCACCTCCGCGGCCTTCTTGAGTCGAAGACGATCCACCCGAGAGTTGTACACCGAGCTCCACCTCGAGCCGAGGTAACTAGGGCAACAAGATCGCTAGTCTTGATACCCTAGGTTGTGTAGAAGAGAAAGATGGAGGTGTTTGTCTATGTGGATTCTTTTTCTCTCAACACATGAGATAAAAAGAAGAAATCAAGAGGAAGAGGAAGAAGGAGAACTTAGCAACCATGAGAGCTCATTTTTCTTTTCTTCTCACAAGAGAGAGAATGAGAAAAAGAGAAATGAAAAGGGTAACCAAAGAAAATGAACCATGCTTGCAAATAATACTAAACACCATCATTACAAATCCTATCATGATAAAGTTGATGCTACATTGATTTGACCATTTTCATAATCCAATGACCATTTTCATAATCCAAAATGAAAAAGAAAACCAAAGAAGAGTGTAGACCTCTCATGAAGGTCAATGGTCAACTTTGGTCAATGGGTCAACAAAGTCAAGAGTGGTCAAGGTGATCAAATGGTCGAAGCAATTAGCCATCACATAATTATCATAAAAAGGATTAGTAAAATAATGTCTCCGGCTCATAATGGTTTTGACTGAACGAAATGTCAAAACCCTAATGAGCCTGCCACATAACGGTTTTGGCCAAACCAACTGCCAAAACCCTAATGAGGCACCTCCTCCTTCATCGCTCCTCAAAACTGTGCATACACACTCGCATCCGCAATCCGTAGAATGCGAATGCACAAGAGACAAAACAAATCCATCCGTGCAATACTAGGATCCGGCTTAAACCAAAGCCCACCAGTATTGCCTGCCCGATCAGCATACGCACACAAGTGCACGTAAGTGATCGCAGCTCTGCCGTAAAACCATACGGCCTCTACACGTTTCGCTCAGTGCAGGGAAACTCTCTGTGTGGGACTCTAAAGACTCGACACTACGCTGGCAGTGGGTTTAACCACAGACCGTAAGCGGCACTAGCTGTACGTAACGGTCTCCAGGTAGATGTCGATAAGAAGGCCGATGAGATAAACCTATCCAAACTCCTACTGAGCCTGTATGTGACAATCTCCGTACAGTCCGGTCTGTTCGTCTGGTACATCGCATGGCGGGCCTGGGAGGTGGCGAACGTCAGTCCCCTAATAGCGGTACAAGTCGTGTCGAAGTGTAGCCCAAAACACCCTGAGATAACACTGGAAACCTACCAGTATATATCGCTTGCCCTGGCCAGGGACTACTCGTGTAATGGCTCTCCTAGACACAGCGCGATGTCAACCCCCAATACCGGGAGAGACGAATCCTGTCTAACCGTCACTGCCTCCAAGTGCTTCAGGACTGCACCCAACTACTACCTGTTTGCACGACTCAGTAGAGCCGTGGTAGGGTAGTAATCAAAAAACAGTGGGAACACACTCGAGGCGAAGTGACAGTGTCAAGTCAGCAGACTAAGCTGTACTCATGTCACCTGGGAACTGTTAACTGACGATAGATATAATACCAACCAACAGTTCCCGACGAGTCCTGTCCAGTGTGCTCGTAACCTAACGAGCACCCGCATACTATCTTAAGTACGATATACTGACGGCTTTGGGACTGACCGTCTCCCTCACTGGGATGAGAAGCGCATACGCCAGTCTACTCCGGAGTATCGATGCCCTGTCTCGATAATCCTACGACTAGGGACGTGCATAAGGATGTGGTTGTGGATTACCCAGCCCCCACGAGTGTGATCGCCATCACAACACCGGTAATCAAGCAAAGATCCTAAGGGCTGCATTAATTCATATAGGTGATATAGTAAAGAAACACATGTACACATTAAAGCAGAGACAAACCAAGTAACATACTACTATTTCGAGCAAGATTGTCTGTACAACTGTGAATATCCCAAGCTTCCATCAAGTAATATACATACTAGTATGATACAGTAATGGCCTCTAGGGTATATACACTAACATTAGCAACCATTGTTGCATTATTCATCATTATCTTCTTTACATTATTCATCACAAAAGGATTCTATGATTCTTCTTCTTCTTCTTCCTTTTTCTTTTCATGGAAAAAGCTTACTAGTTTTTTTAAGTGATGATTATGTGTGAGTAAAAGATTATAAATGAGAGCAAAAAATTCTACTTCATCATCCTCATCTATCCTTGCCATTTAGATGAGGGTGTTCACTTCATTTAGTGAGTGTTAGCTTGTGTTAATGAAACTTCAAGGTAGATCATCTATGTTATCGAAGATTGGAAGCAAGACTGTATCTTTCTCTTCGTGGAGCCTCTCGAGAGTCCAGAACACGATGATCGCAGCGAAGGGACCACAACACGGAGCTTATGAAGTGAAGGACCGGATCTATAAAGGTTGTAATCCCTCTCACTTAGTGTTAAAGTGTTTAACATGCTTGGTTTCACATAAACTCCAGTTTAAAGATCCGGCTTTGGGTTGTTCGGCACGGCTAAATTTTTAATCGGGTATGGTTGATGCCTCGTAGACCCTTGTGGCAGTGCCTAGCAATCCTACAGAAGTTCTACCAAAGTAAGAGCCGAATGAAGAAATATCTAGTTAAGGGTACCAAAGTTCGACAAGAGTTGGTCGTTTTGGGGTACCCATGATATGAAAATAAGAAGAGAAGAGGGATGAAAAGGAGGTGAAGGTGTTCTTTTTGTTTTGTTTTTTTGGTTTTGTTAGGGGGTATTTTTTTTAAATTTTTTTTGTTTTGTCAGTTATTAACAAAAGAATGATATGAAATATACATACAAAAAGGTAAAACAAATACAATCACGACACAAATACCACACACCTAAACAGTTTAAGGTTCACCTAGGTCAACTAAACCTGCTCAAGAACTTGATTTTCGAAATAAAAATTTGTCGAGAAACGGGCTTAAGATATACTGATCACAAGGCCAGGTAAGTGTAGAGATAAGGGGAGCTTTTCCAACACTTTCGTGAAGTTCCTTAATTAGAATAACTCTTTCTTTTTTGGCGGTTGCGCCATGAACACTTTCTTAGACACCCCATGAACGATATAACGTTAAGCGATGTTCTAAACACGGTTAAGTTCTCCTAATGAGCACGAAGTCCTTAAAGACTTAAAGTCTAGTTTCTTTTAAAGTTTGTGTGGGTGAACGTTATGCTCAATTTCATAATTTGTAGGCCATGGAAAAGGTGATGAAATCCTTTACTGTATGTCGTGGGGTTCGCTTGCCCTTAAGTCCGTATTAATGGATGCAATGCACAATTAATAAAAAAGTTGTTCAAAATATCAAACAATCATTTTTTAAGTTTAAATGCGGCGCTGCAATAAATACGGGTTAGGCAATTTAGCTTTTGGTGGAAAACTTGCAAAGAATCTTTCAAAGATAGAATAGTGGACGTGTCGGATTTGAGAAAGGAGGAGTTAGAAAATACGTATCGATATGTTTTGGGTTAGAAAAACCCGTTGAATTGGATCCAAAGCTTGGAAAGTTCGCTTGCGAGGGTCAAACTACCCGGATCTTTGGCACTGTACTTCACTATCGCCTTGGCCTTGAATGTACACTTTGCTTCACATAATCGCAGTTCACAATTCCTTAAAATCTGAAAATGTCTGAAAACGGATATTTAGTGCGATAAAGCGATATAAGTGCCCAAACTTCTGCATACACAAATTTATGAAATTCAAACTATAAAAATGGATCAATAATAGAACAGCAGAGCCTAGGAAAAAATTAGGAGAAATCCATGGAGATTTGACCGCCGGTGGCGGGAAAATGGAGTAAACCGGCGGTTGGAATTTGGAATTTGGGCTCCAAATTTGTACTGTGTTCTCAATGCTCTACTAGTGTCCCATTTTTGTAGTTTAAATTTTCTAATTAATCTTAGACTGTTAGCAGGTCAAAATATCAGAGAACAAAAAGTTAGAAATGTTAATTTTTGTTTTGGTTTTTGAAATTTTTTCGATTTTTATTTTTTTTTAAAGAATAGCGGTTAGTGTTATAAACAAGAATATACAGAGATTAACCCGAAATAACAAGAATAAAAATGTTACCGTCTCCACGATAACGGTGCTATTTGATTGGTATGGATTTCGCGTGTCGCGTTTTGAGTTCTATGTAACCGTAATCAAGACGGTGTCGCGTGTAACTAGCCATGATAAGTATGGGTCATCCACAGGGAGATGGTGCGTTTTAGGTTCTTGTTCTCATGAGTTAAACCAAAAAGTCTGAATAGTTCGATTCTAACCTATATGTTTTGTATATATGCAAACGAAACACTTGTTAGGGATAGAGATAGGTTAGTTTAAGTTAGGAAAATCCGTACTTATTCCTTTCTGCCTCAGTTGACTATTGAGTCTAGAGTAATTGGCAACAATGTGGATTAGGGTGTTTAAGCACGGTATTTGCGAAATTCGGCTTATTGATCCTTGTCCTTCCGTTCTTGTCTCTTAATTTTCACCTCTGGACAAACCAAACGCAACCGGTCACATTTAGGAATCATCGCTATCTTGGTAGGATAGAGTGCCTAACGGAGCGCTTGCGTGAAATTTGGACGGAGTTCAATTAGTAAGTTTTGGACAAAGGAAATGAGTAAAGAGAAATTTAAGTTAAACAACCATGCTCATTCCCTAATAAGATCACTACTCACAATCCATCACAAATATCAAAAGAGCATACAAGAGAGAAGAGATCAAATAAAACAACATGCAATGCATGTAAATGCAAGAAAAGTAATTGCAAGAAAGTAAAGTTAAGGAGATACTAAGAACCATGGTGCAAAAGTTAAAGCTTCATTTAAAGTTCAATATCCAAGATACAAGAAATGGGTTCAATAACACAAACTTAAACTTGCAACCTCAATAAAGAGATTGCATGATCAGGAGAGGGCAAGGAACTCAATGTTACCTACTACTATGTACAAAGAGTTAAACAAAATTACAAAATATAAGAATGGAATGGAATGAAAGTAGTCTAAGTATTGCTCCTGGCTTGCTCTCTGTTCTGGTATATATAGGCACTTCATCAACAAAAACAAACAATAAAATTGAGATGATGTGACAACTTGGAATGACCAAAAGAAAAATGGAGCCAAAAGGAGGAGGTGGGACCGCCGGAGGTAGGACCGTCGGAGGCGGGGAAATGATCATTTCTGGCGGTTTCTCTTCAAGTGGTGGGGCCCATCTTCTTATGATGATCTTATATCCTCTCCACTATCTTTCTAGCATTGTTTGACTGTTTTATAAACTCATTTGATTTGATCTAGAGATTTGGAGGGAAAATGTTAACTTTTAAAACACATCACATCAACTCTTTATCTCTTCACTCATGACCCATACCCACTTGCACAATACACTTGCACACTCGCATCAAGCTGTCCATGAGCCAAAATATGTGTTCATAATTATACAAGTTGCATCATGTTGGACCATCTTGGATAAAAAGTTGTATACTTGAATTGTTTTGCAAAATCTTCTTGAATAATGATCAGTATTCTGTTTCGGTTGCAGTGTCGGCTCATAAATGTCGTATCCGTGCATTTGAGTGTGTTTCCAGTGTTTGGTCATGAATACCTCTAATATGTACTTATTGAGCAGACACAGATTAATAGTACCGATATAACACAAAAATGATAATGAATGAGCGGTATTGAAATTCAGTTTTTCGTGATGAACAACGTCATACTAAAAATGTTTAGTATGGAAGATTTCAAGCGGTGTAATTTATCCGCTTATCATGGAATCACCCTCTCCAAAGACGAGTGTCCTAAGTATGATGAAGAGAGAGCTCGCATGAGTGTTATACCCTATGCTTCTGCTGTAGGGTCCATCATGTATGCGATGCTATGTACTCGTCGAGATGTATCTTATGCACTAAGTGTTGTAAGTAGGCATCAATCCAATCCAGGGAAGAAACTGCATGGTTGTCTAGCAAGGCAGCAAGGTTTCGGGAGGCATCATCCATACTATATTTAAATTTATGCCGTTCTAGCTAACCCTGACCCTAGAATCGATACTAGAAAATCCGACGAAACATTATGCAAACACTTTACATCTAAAGTGAACAAGGAATACAACCTTTGTAGACCGGTCCTTCACTTCAATAGCTCCGTGTAGTAGTCCCTTCGCTGCGATCACGAACTCCCGGACTCTAGAGAGGCTCCCATGAAGAAACGAACAAGCTTGCATCGAAGTCTTCGAGGCCGAAGATGATCTACCTCGAGGAGACACTAACCCAAGCTACCCCTTAACTAATTGTGGAATTAGTGAAGCGAACACCCTATACTTAATGGAAAGTAGTAGAGGATGATGAAGTATGAATTTTGCTCATTTTATTTTTCATTTTCTCACTCAATTCCATCACTTGATCAAAAGGTAGTGAGCTTTCAAGAGGAAGATGAAAATGAAAATGATGAAGTGATGAATGAATAATTCATGTGAGGTTATAAATACAAGCATGGTGAGTCAATGTCATGCTTAACCCTTGTAGAGACTAAACAATAGCTATAAGTTAAGGGTTGGGTTAACAAATATCTTAAGCTAGACGAACAAGTGGATTTGGTCAATGAAACCTACAAGCTTCTACAATCTTTGAACCATGACTTATTATCCAAGTGTTTGAATTACTTAAAACAAATAAAACCCTAACTTTAACCTAGCATGGTGTGAGTCTCATACTAACATGTTGCATGTGTAACCTAGCATGACACAACAATATATATCACATATATATTTTGTGTGCAAAGAAAACAATTAACATATATCACATATATGTTAAGTGTATCAAATGTGAGAAAAAGAAAAGCTTTAAGTGAGATAATATTAATTAATGTAATTTAATATATCAAATATATAATTCTACATTAAATTATTAAATCAACACTTGATTTAATAATCCGACTATAGGTTGTATAACCGACTAATATCAAATGCAACAACTTATCGAATCAACACTTGATCTGATAACCTGCTATATCACATATAACCGACCAATATCACAAGTCGCGAGAATAGAATGCGGTATCACATATCACATTAATCTCGATCCTGCACATATCATATATGTGCTCCTACTCCATTTCGCTTGAGCCAGGAAAGCTCTGTGTAGGACTCTAAAGACTCACCAATATGCCGGCAGTAGGTGATGATCATATCAAACACCCAAAAGCGGCAAGCGGTCTGATAAATGTAACGGCCACCCGGGTATTGAGCGATCAGAATATCAACAAGCAAGCCAGCTCGTACTCCTGCGAATCCAATCAGTAACACTACCGTACAGTCCGGTCTCTTCGTCTGATATGTCGCATATCACAGTCTGGGGGTGGTATTGTTAGTTATATGTATGCCCTAGAGGCCATTACTGTACATACGATGTATATTGTAGTGGATGCTTGGACATATATATGGAGGACTTTCTTTCTCGACATGATAGTATGCTATCTGGTTGCTCTTTATCTTAACATATACTCTGATTGTCTCTATTTTACATGTTGATAAAGCTCTTAGGATGAGTACTTGACTACCAGGATTATGATACAGATCATACTAGTAGGGACAGTGTAGTCGCTAAGTACATCCTTCAAATGTTCTTAGTCGTGGATGTATCGAGATAGGGCATCGATATACCAGAGTAGACTAGTGTATAGCTTCTCGACCCATGTAGATGGGCGATGGATGATCCCATATCCATTGGTGTTTGACATCAGAGATAGTGTACGTGTGCTTAGTGGAGACTGGGTATACTGAACGAACTCGCAGAGAACTCCCAAATGGTATTATACCTAACGTCAGATGGCAGTTCTCTGGTGACACTGGTACAGGTTAGTCTGTAGAACCGAGATCGTCATAAAGTCTTGTGTGATTCCCACAGTGGTTTGATTTCCACCTTACCATGTTCAAGAGAACGTGCAAAACGGTGGCTTTTGGGTACAGTCCCGAGTCACATGGAGGCAATGAGCGATAAGAGGGGTTTCGTCTCTCTCGGTATTGGGAGTTTATGTTGCGCTGTGCTCGATTGGCTATAACAGGAAGTCCTTGGCCAAGGCTGCTTCAGAGATATACTGGTAAGTGTTATCAGTAGTTTCTCGACCCATTATGAGCCTCATATCAACATGACTTATCGAGTTCCTGGGGTCTTACGTTTACCATCCCTAGACGAGATATGCGACATATCAGGCGAAAAGACCGGACTGTACGATAGTGTTACTGATTGGATTCGCAGGAGTGTGAGCAAGCTTGCTTGTTGATCTTCTGATCGCTCAATAACCGGGTAGCCGTTACGTTTATCAGACCGCTTGTGGGTTGTGGGTGTTTGATATTATCATCGCCTACTGCCGGCGTTTTGACGAGTCTTTAGAGTCCTACACAGGGGTTTCCTGGCTCAAGCGAAATGGACTAGGAGCACATATGTGATATGTGCGGGACCGAGATTGATACGATATGAGATACCGTATTCTATTCTCACGATATGAGATATCGGTCGGTTATATATGATATAGCCGGGTTATCGGATCAAGTGTTGATTCGATAAGTTGATTCATATGGTATTAGTCGGTTATAGGTGATATAGCCGGATTATTAAATCAAGAGTTGATTTGATAATCTAATGTATAATTATATATTTGATATATTACATTACATTAACTAGTATTAGCTCACTTATGATTTCTTTTCTCACTTTGGATACATTGATGTATATGTGATATATGTTAAATGTATGAGGCTAGGTTACAAATGCAACTAGGGTTATTGAGGGTTAAACCATGCTAGGGTTAAGATTAGGGTTTTATATTTATCATTAAGTTATTCAAAATTGTGGATTTTATCATGGTTGATATTTGTTTAAAGCTTGTAGAAGCTTGTAAGCATCTTTGACTTTGTCCACTCTTTTGTCTAGCTTAGGATATTTATTTAACCCAACCCTTTAACCTATGGCCATGGTTAACTCTCTACAAGGGTTAAGCATGACATGCTTAACCCTTGGTTGCATTTTTAAGCTCAACAATAATTCATTCTCTCTTAAAAAAAATCTTCATCTTCTTCATGAGCTCAAAGAGAAAAGAGTTTTCTATGGTTTGAATTTGTGATGAAAACTTGTGAAAATATGAAATCTAAAGTGAGCAAAATTCCTACTTCATCATCCTCTACTACTTGCCATTTAGTATAGGGTGTTTGCTTCACTAATTCCATAATTAGTGAAGAGATAGCTTGGGTTAGTATCTCATCGACGTAGATCATCTTCGGCCTCGAAGACATCGAAGCAAGCATGTTCGTTTCTTTATGGGAGCCTCTCTAGAGTCCGGAGTTCACGATCGCAGCAAAGAGACTATTACACGAAGCTATTGAAGTGAAGGACCGGTCTACAAAGGTTGTATTCCTTGCTCACTTAGAATGTAAAGTGTTTACATATGTTATTCCGTCGATTTCTAGTAAACGATTCTATGTTAGGGTTAGCTAGAACTGCAAAATTTTGAAAATGGCATGGACGATACCTCCCGAAACCTTACTGCCGTGCTAGGGAACCCTGCAGTGGTATTGGAGCCATGCTAGAAATTTATACGGATTTTGTTGGGATTACGAAACCGAAATACTCTGAAACTTGAAACCGAAAAATGAAGTTTCTGTCGATTTTAAAAGTTGTTCAAAAATTTTTTTAAACAAGTACAGAATGATGTATGAGATATATCAAGGACACTATGAAAATTTGAGGGGGTTTTATGAAATTTTGGCCGGCCACCTACCCTCTGATCTCGGCCAAAACCGAGCCCCCCCGAAATTTTTTGTGTGTTCCAGTTACTTTGTTTTGATGTTTCAGGTGTTGTTTGTTTTTGCTAATTTTGCATGTGATGTAATCTTACACTATAAACAATTCGGAGTGTTTCGTATTCATATTTGTAACATTGTTTCGGGTTATTCATATTTGTCTAGACGAAGTTAAAAAGTTCGATCCAATGTCAAAAACCTATTTTTCCAAGTTTAGCGTATTCGGAAAAACATGCAAGTAATCCTATGAACCCTCTAGAAGAATGAAACTCTAACTCGACTTTTTGGATCGCGGAAACGCGGTCAAACCCTAGGGTTTGCCGTAGTTCCGTAGCGACATGAGTGAGGCTTTGGTTTGCCCTTCTACGGCTGGTGCATAGGTACTGTGGCATATTCTGGGTATTATTAAAACTGTGCTCAAGTGTTGAACTGTCGGGAAATTGTCGGACATTGATGAATCGATCGAAAAGTTTGTCGTCCGGGTATCATGTGATGGGATACAATATTTGGAATCCACAAAAGTATTTATGAGATAACTAATTTGAATGTTATAAATCTAGCAGTTTAGTCTCATTTGATCGGTTGCCACGGGATTTTGATGCGATCAAAAATCCGTCGAAATCACGTAGCGTACGTGGATACTCGCTGGGTAAACTTAATAGATAGCCACGCTCCATAGCTTCAACCAAGTGACTGTAGGAGAACCCCGTCGCCAAAAGCATCCGTTTGGGTGCTCGCGGCAGCGGTGTTCCGCCTTAGTGCACTTCGTCGATGGTATCGGGGGGTGCGGCCGTCTACTAAAGTTTTCGACGAGCATTCGATCAGGATGTCAGGAATCTTGTTGAATTGCCCGACTAGATATTGAAAAGTGTTTTCGAGATCGAGACTAAAATACGGGGTTTATAATTGTTAGACATGCGATATCTAAGGAATTCATTTGGTTAGGCATGAAATCCGAATATTAGATATTTCGGGTTTATGATGTCTAAGGTGGTTGCGGATTCCAACTGTTGTAGTTTTGCACTTTCTTTTCTACGACCATAAGTGTAATATGTGGTGTATCGCCGGTTTCGGTGCTATATGTCAACGACAATTGTGATACGCATATTTACTTACATTGATGACATGTGATGTTATGTGTTGTTGTGATATGTTATATTGGATCGTCATGATTGAATAGCCGGGGTTTTTATGTGAGATGAGAGTTTTTCGTTTTCATTCATATAAAATTCATTGTATGTAATATTCTTTTATTGGGGCACTTCCGGGTTGAGGATGATGTCACCATTGTATATTATTTACTTTTCCGCATTAGGATAGACCCAAGGCGGGGAGCATAAGTAACCGGGTTCTAGGGTCCAGTGGGAGACCATCTCGAGGAGTCGAGACCGGGTCTCCTAACTCTAGAATTGGTAGGGTTTCTTACCGCCCTTGTAGGAGTCTAGGGGTGTGGGATTGGCTATTCATCACGACCATGGAATCCGTGTTTTATACATGCCTAATTTAAAAAACGGAAATCCTAGTATATCCAATATTTCATATGTTTTATTCTGCTGCGATATTCTGTGATGTGATCATTGATTATATTCTGAGATGAATGCTTATATTATATATATATATATATATATATATGATATATATTATATATTGTTGCTTTCGTTTCATATGTGATGCTTAGGAAGCATAATAAATTGGACTTCATTAATGAGATTAATGAAATAAAAGAAACCTAAAGATGTTGTAGAAACTTGTTTTAAAAAATAGTAGCTCTAGTTCTTGCTTTGAATAGCGGTATTCCTTGTCGAATATCCATCACCTTATTCAATAAGGAAAAAGCCGAGATCCCTTCACTGGGAGTGACCTCTTTAGAAATAACTAGCAGATGCTACAAACTCGGTTTGTATTTTGATTGCTTTTATAGTTTTTTGCTTTGCATAGTGGTATTTGTGAAATATCCTGCACCTTATTCGATAAGGAAAGAGCCGAGATCCCTTCACCGGGAGTGAGCTCTTTAGCAAAACTAGTAAAAGCCTCAAAAACACTCCATTCAAAATCACTCGATTCTACAACGAGATCAAGTTCATTACGCAAAAGGTTTTCTTAAAAACTTGTCGTCGTCCTCCGTCACTTCAGACAAGTACTTCATAGTATCCGTGCTACGTTTGTTAGCCTTCGTCAAGGCATAGTGTGCGGTAGCTATTTATGCTTATCTGCTTAAGCATATGAAGTGATTGGATTAGGGTAGTCATGCGACTTTGTTGGCCTTCGTCAAGGGTCGTGCGGGTGGGTTTAATTCAATCAAGAAATGTACTGGTTGAACTTGACTAGCAGCCTATGATTTGTTGGCCTCCGTCAAGGTCATAGGACACTAGGGGCAAAATATTATCGGGAATTTCAAGTGTTGAAATTTGCAATGAGATTGCATACCTTATATGAGATAGTTGGATCCCGATACCCACTGCGAGTAAGAGTTATTCCTGGGAGAGTTTTACATATCACAATTAGCCGATCAAGTAGGTGTCTAGAAAGGTGTCAACGGGGTTACGCCTCTGGGAAAATGAGGTTTATTTTATTTAGGTCCGTGCGAAAGCACGGGGAACCTCCCTCAAAGTACCGACACTGGCCTGGCTGAAAGATCGGTGAACTTGTAAGGTGTAATTAATCCCGGCTAGTCTTTCCTTTTAGGGTTTGAAGAAAGATTTGACTAAAACAGTGGGAGCCATCCTGATTAGATAAAAGAATAACCAATCAAATCTTACAATAGCATACGCTGAGTGTTTTCTTCTCTCTCTCTCTCCAGGTAGCGACCATGTCACGCCTTAATCAAGATAATAATATGGATGTATTGACCGAACCCACTTTTTATACTGAGCTGGGGAATGTTGGTCCCGCTCCTACTTATAATTGTTATAAGATCGAGCAGGAAGTAAGGGATTACTAGGATTCCCGTGCCGCCAAAACGAAGAAAGTGCATGATGATGCATTTTCTTCGGGTATGTTCATTACCAAGAACTGTTTTTCAGTATCCTTTACGTCTTGGGTATATGATGCCGGATCAGGATCCCACATATGTAATATGTTACATGGGCAACAGATAGGTAGAGAACTAGGAACGGGTGATAAGTTTCATGAGTAGGAAACGGTGCAAGTGTTGCAGCCAAGCTTGTTGGCAATTGTCACCCTGTATTACCAAATACATTGATTCTGAACGAATGTTATTAGATACCGAAACTGATATACAACATCATATCGGTCTCTTTATTTAGTAAAGAAGGATATAATTTTGTATTGTTGGATAATGTTTTGAACATTTTCTATATCAAAAGTTGATCGGTTCAGGCACGTTATCTAAAAGCATATACATTCTAAATCAAACCACAATTCTTAACGTACAGAACACACACAAGAGAAAGAGTTCAGAAATGAACGAATTCTTCTTAAGGCATTGTAGACTAGGTCATATCAATGCGACCCGGCTAGCCGAAGTTACATAAAGATGCATACTTAAATCAGTTTGAATTTACATCTTGTGAAACTTGCCAGTCATGTTACAAAGATAAGATGACCATAGCTCCGTTTATTGGAAACAGAGAAAGAGTTAGTGAACTCTTAGGATTGATACATGATGATGTAATTCCCCTGTTTACACATGCCAGGACCGGTTCTTTGTACTTCGTTACATTCACTGACGATCTCTTAAGATTCGCACATGTGTTCCTATTGAAACACAAGTCTGAAGCTTTTGAGAAATTCAAAGAATAAAAGTTAGAAGTAGAGAACCAAAAAGGGGTATAAGTATTATGTCCTATGATGTGATCACGGAGGAGAATACTTGAGAACGGAATTCCTGGACTATTCTAAAGGAGAATGAGATTCTCTCTCAGCATTACTCCTCCGTATGCACCACAACACGTTGGTATATCAGGTGGAGCAATCGCACCATATGTGATATGGTGTGCTCTATGATGAATAATACCGAGTTGCCTATTTCCATTTGGGGTTATGCACTTGTGAAGCTGCATACTTATTGAATAGGGTTCCAATCAAATCAGGTGCCTACCACTCCATATGTGATATGGTATGAGAAGAGCCCATCTCTTAAGGATGTTAAGATTTGGGGTTGTCCGGCATATGTCTAAAAGCAAAATCCGGACAAGCTCGAGGCAAAGTCAGTTCTGTGGAAGTTTGTTGGATATCCCAAGCATTCCCAAGGGAATATCTTCTACCACATTGGGGAGCAAAAGGTGTTTTGTTTTCTCAGCATGCCACCTTTTGGAAAGGGAATTTCTTATGAAGAAATTAGTGGTTATGAGGTAGAAGTGGAAAGAGTTTCAACTATACAAACTATAGCTGATGATTTGGTAGAACTAAAGGATTCAATAGTTCCCAACGAACCTCAGCCTCTCCGCCGATCTAGTAGGGTTCCTCACCCACCTGAAAGATACTTCGGTTTTCTCTATGACAGTGGGAGCGAGGATTGCATCATGAGATGATGACCCATCTAGTTTCGAGCAGGCCATCAGGAGTAGGGACTCTGTGAGAATGGCTGGATGCTAAGCGATCTGAGATGGAATCCATATAAACCGACAAAATATGGACTTTGGTTGCTTTATCTGAAGGGTTAATCCCCATCAGGAGCAAGTATATCTTGAGAAGATTACTTGGTGTACATGGAAAAGTTGATACTTTCAAAAAAGGTTCTCGTCATCGACCAGATGTGGATAATGATGAAACCTTTTCTAGTCCCTATGCTTAAGTCCATCCAGATCCTACTTGCCATTGCTACATACCATGACTACGATATCTGGCAGTTGGGTGCCATGACTGCTTTTCTAAATGGTGATTTAGAAGAGAGCGTCTATAAGTACACAGCCAGTGGGCTTCATAGACAGTGGTGTTAGTTATATGTATGCCCTAGAGGTCATTACTGTACATACGATGTATATTGTAGTGGATGCTTGGACATATATAGGAAGGACTTTCTTGCTCGACATGATAGTACGCTATCTGGTTGCTCTTTATCTAAACACGTACTCTGATTGTCTCTATGTTACATGTTGATAAAGCCCTTAGGATGAGTACTTGACTACCAGGACTATGATGCAGATCATACTAGTGGGGACAGAGTAGTCGCCAAGTACATCCTTCAAATGTTCCTAGTCGTGGGAATACCGAGATAGGGCATCGATACTCCAGAGTAGACTAGCGTATGCTCTTTTTGACCCATATGATGGGCGATGGATGATCCCATATCCATTGGTGTTTGATATCAGAGAAGGTATACGAGTGCTCAGTGGAGACTGGGTACACTGTACGGACTCGCCGAGAACTCCCAGATGGTATTATACCTCACGTCAGATGGAAATTCTCTGGTGACACTGGTACAGGTTAGTCTGTAAACCCGAGATCGTCATAGAGACTTGTGTGATTCCCACTGTGCTTTGATTTCCATCATACCACATCCAAGTGGGTGTGCAAAAAGGTGGCTTTTGGGTACAGTCCCGAATCACATGGAGGCAATGAGCGATAGGAGGGGTTTCGTCTCTCCCAGTATAGGGAGTTGATGTTGCGCTGTGTTCGATTGGCTATAACTGGAAATCCCTGGCCAGGGTTGCTGAGATTTACTGGTAAGTGTTATCAGTAGTTTCTCGAACTGTTATGGACCTCATATCGACACGACTTATCAAGCTACTGGGGTCTGACGTTTACCACCCCTAGGCGAGATATGCGACATATCAGACGAAAAGACCAGATTGTACGGGTGTGTTACTGATTGGATTCGCAGGAGAATGTACAGGCTTGCTTGTTGATCTTCTGATCGCTCAATACCTGGGTGGCTGTTACGTTTAGCTGACCGCTTGCAGCTTGTGGGTGTTTGATATGATCAACACCTACTGCCGGCGTATTGATGATTCTTTAGAGTCCTACACAGAGGTTTCTTGACTCAGGCAAAACGGAGTAGGAGCACATATATGATATGTGCGGGACCAAGAACAATACGTGTATGCGATATCATATTAGATTCTCGCGATATGAGATATCGGCCGGGTATATGAGATATAGCCGGGTCATCGGATCAAGTGTTGATTCGATGAACTGATACAGATTATATTAGTCGGTTATTTGTGAAATAGCCGGATTATCGGATCAAGTGTTGATTCGATAATTTAATGTATAATTATATATTTGATATATTAAATTACATTAACTAATATAAGCTCACTAAAAGATTCTTTTTCTCACTCGGGTAATACATTGATATATATCGATATATGTTAATTGTATTATTTTATTTGGTTACAATAAATATTGTATATGTGATATATAATATTGTAACAAGTTATAATTACTAATGCAACATGATTAGTGGAGATTAAACAAGGTTAGGGTTTGATTTGGGTTAAACTTTTCTAGAAGCTTCTAGAAGCTTTTATTTTGTTTCTTGCAAAGATATTTTGTTTAGATATTTTGCCAGATATTTCCTAACCCAACCCACACCCTTTAACCCTAGTTAACTCTCTACAATGGTTAGCCTCTTCATCTTTGACCATGGTTGCATTTGTAATGATAACCAAAACTTTCATTATTCATCACAAAGTAATTGATCTTCTTCTTCCTCCTTACAAAGCTTTCTAGCTTTGAGTTTTGTGATGAAAATGAGTGAGATTAAGAAAACAAATGAAAGCTAAAATTCTACTTCATCATCCTAATCTATCCTAGCCATTTAGATTAGGGTGTTCACTTAATTTAGTGAGTGAGAGCTTGTGTTATAGAAACTTCAAGGTAGATCATCTTAGTTATCGAAGATCGGAAGCAAGCTTGCATCTTTCTCTTCGTGGAGCCTCTCTAGAGTCCGGGTACTTGATGATCGCAGCGAAGGGACCTCAACACGGAGCTTTAGAAGTGAAGGACCGGACTACAAAGGTTGTAATCCCAAACTCTTAGAAGTAAAGTTGTTTACTTGCTTTGTTTCGCCTAATCTCTAGTTTAAAGATCTTAGTTAGGGTTGTTCGGAACGTCTAAATTTTAAATCGGGAATGGTTGATGCCTTGTAGAACATTGTGAGAGTGCCTAGTAACCCTATAGTGGTATCAGAGCCATGCTAGAGCTTTAGATGAAATCTAGACGAAATTTAAAGTCCGATCGCACTCCGAATACCCGTAAAACCCTAGTTTCTGGAAATTTTTTCAAAAATTGACAATTTTCATATTAAAAATGCTCAAAAAATTCAGCAGGTAATTTTATGGTGATCTGTGAAAAACGACCCCCTAAATCAATTAAAGCACCACGGAACCACGGCCTAACCAGGGTATTGGCGGCGGTTCCGCGGCAAGTATTAAAGATTGAGGGATAGTTTTTGTACAGTACTATCCGTAGGCACTTTTTCTTGCTTCTGGGGATTTTTAATTCTTCTCAAGTGTTGAGTTTTCTGGGTTGTATTGGGAACTCATTGATTCGATCGGAAAGTTTAACTTCGTTTAAGTTTTTCCGGGTAATTTTAGAACGTGTTAAAAGGTTCGAACGGATATCAATAACTCACTTTTTTCCCTACCGGAAAATTTCCAAGTGTTGGATTTTTCCGTAGTTTAAGAACGTTCTAAGTCATGCAAGTAACGCGGTGGACCCTCTAGAAGAACACAAACCTTAACTCGATTATGTGACCATCTGAACCGCCTCTAAACCTTAGGGTTTGTGGCAGTACGGCGTTGCCACATGTGAGGCGTTGGCTTGACCCTTCTACGGCTTGACCATTGGTACTGTGGCATGTGATGGATGTTTTAAAACTAATTTCAAGTGTTGAGAACTATTTGGAAAATCTTGGGTGTTTGATTATTCGATCGGAAAGTTTAACATTGTCTATTTATCTGGAATGCGATACAATATTTAGAATCCACAAGTAGTTATGAGATAACTAATTTGAATGTTATAAATCTAGCAGTCCAGTCTCAGATGATCGGTTGCCACGGGATTTTGATGTGATCAAAAGTCTGTCGCAATCACGTAGCGTACGCGGATACTCGCTGGGTAAACTTAATAGACAGCCACGCCCCATAGCCCCGACTAAGTGACTGTAGGAGAACCCCATCGCCAAAAGCATCCGTACGGGTGCTCGCGGCAGTAGTGTTCCGCCTTAGTGCACTTCATCGACGGCATCCGGGGGTGCGGCCGTCTACTAAAGTTTGCGACGAGCATTCGATCAGGATGTCGGGAATCTTGTTGAATTGCCCGACTAGAAATTGAAATGTGTTTTCGAGATAGAGACTAAAATGTAGGGTTTATAATAGTTCGGCATGCGATGTCTAAGGAATTCATTTAGTTAGGCATGCGATGTCTAAGGAGGTTGCGGATTCCAACTGTTGTAGTTTTACACTTTTTTTTCTATGACCGTAAGTGTAGTATGTAGTGTATCGCCGGCTTCGTTGCTATACATCAACGACAATCGGGATACGCATGCTTGCTTACGTTGATGATATGAGATATTATATGTTACTGTGATATGTTATATTGGATCGTCGCGTTTTTGAATAGCCGGGGGTTTTATGTGAGATGAGAGTTTTTTTTCATTCATGTAAAATTCATTTGTATGTAATATTCTTTTATTGGGGCACTTCCAGGCTGAGGATGATGTCACCATTATATATTATTTACTTTTCTGCATTAGGTAGACCCAAAGCGGGGAGCACAAGTAACCGGGTTCTAGGGTCCAGTGGGAGACCATCTCGAGGAGTCGAGACCGGGTCTCCTAGCCCTAGAATTGGCAGTGTTGCTTGCCGTTCTCGTAGGGGTCTAGGGATGTGGGTTTGGCTATTCATCGCGACCGTGGAACCCGTGTCTTATACAGGCTCGTATTAAAAACAAGGACCTCCTAGTATATCCAATATTTCATATGTGTTCTTCTGCTGCAATGTCTGTGATGAGATCATATTACCCGCCTGAGACGAATGTTTATATTATATATATGAGATATATGTTATATTGCAGATTTCGTTTCAAAAGTGATGCTTATGAAGCATAATTAAAATGGGACTTCATTAATGAGATTAATGAAACTAAAAGAAACTTAAAGATGTTGTATAAACTTGTTTAAAAACTGGTAGCTCTAGCTCTTGCTTTGCATACTGGTGTTCCTTGTAGAACATCCAGCACCTTATTCGATAAGGAAAGAGCCGAGATCCTTTCACCGGGAGTGACCTCTTTAGCGAAACCAGCAGATGCTACAAACTCGGTCTGTCTTTTGATTGTTTCTATAGTTTTTGCTTTGCATAGTGGTATTTATGAAATATCCTGCACCTTATTCGATAAGGAAAGAGCCGACGATCCCTTCACCGGGAGTGACCTGTTTAGCAAAACTAGAAAAGGCCTCAAAAACATTCCAATTAAAATCACTCGATTCTACAACGATATCAAGTTCATTACGCAAAGAGTTTTCTTAAAAACCTGTCGTAGCCCTCCGTCATTTCAGATAAGTACTAGTTAGTATTCGTGCTACGTTTGTTGACTATGTTAAGGCGTAGTGTGCGGTAGCTGATTAGTGCTTATCTATATAAGCATATGATGCGATTGGATTAGGGTAGCCGTGCGACTTTGTTGACTATGTTAAGGGTCGTGCGGGTGGGTTTAATTCAAGCAGGAAATGACGGGTTGAACTTGACTAGCACTTATGATTTGTTGACTATGTTAAGGACATATAGCTGCTAGGGGTAAAATATTATTGAGAATTTCAAGAGTTGAAATTTGCAATGAGATTGCATACCTTCTAAGAGATAGTTGGATCCCGATACCCGCTGCGAGTAAGAGTTACTCCTGGGAGAGTTTTACACATTACAATTAGCCGATCAAGTAGGTGTCTAGAAAGGTGTTAACGGGGTTACGCCCCTGGGAAGACGAGGTTTATTTTAATTAGGTCCGTGCGAAAGCACGGGGAACCTCACTCAAAGTACCGGCACTGGCCTGGCTGAAAGATTGGCGAACTTGTAGGGTGTAATTAATCCCGGCTAGTCTTTCCTTTTAGGGTTTGAAGGAAGATTTGACTAAAACAGTGGGAGACATCCTGATTAGATAAATTGATAACCAATATAATCTTGTAAAAGCGCACACTGAGTGTTTTTTTCTATCTCTCTCCAGGTAGCGACCATGTCACGTCTTAATCAAGATAATAATACGGATGTATTTACTGAACCCGCTTATTATACTGCTCTAACGAACGTTGGTCCCGCTCCTGTTGGAGTTAGTGCCCTCAGAGTCAATTATTGGATCACAGGCACGTGATTGCAATGATTGAGGGAGGACCTATCCCGGTAGGACAGTCTTACTCGAGATGATAGTATGCTATCTGGTTTATCTTTATCATCGTGTACTGCTTTAGGTGACCTGACATGTCGCTATTACACGTTGATAGAGCCCCTAGGATTCTTGCTTGACTGCCAGCAGTATGATGGCGATCATATACGTGGGAGCTGGTGGTCTATAAGCACATCCTTAAAAGGTCCCTAGTCGTAGGAGTTTCGAGACAGGGCATCGATACTCCGTTAGTAGACTAGTGTATACAGTCGAGACCCCGACGAGGGGCGGTGGCCGGTCTCACAAGCCACTGGTGTCAGTTGGTTCACCTAAGATGTATACAGGTGCTCATTGGGTTATGAGTACACCGGACAGGACTCGCCGGGAACCTGCTAGTTGGTCTTATACCAGATGTCAGATAGCAGTTCCCTGGTGACATGTGTACAGGTTAGTTCATCGACCTGAGATCGTCATTTGTCTCGTGTGAGTTCCCACTGTGCTTTGATTACTACCCTACCACGGCTCAAAGGAGTCGTGCAAACAGGTTTTAGTTGGGTACAGTCCCGAGCCACATGGAGGCAGTGAGCGGATCTGCAGGGGTTCGTCTCTCCCGGTATTGGGGGTGAGGTCGCGCTGTGTCTAGGAGAGCCATTACGCAAAGCCCTCGGCCGAGGCAGGAGATTTACTGGTAGGTATTCCAGTAGTATCTCAGGGCGTTCTGGGCTACGCTCCGACACGACTTGTACCGCTTTTGGGGGTCTGACTTTCACCAACCCCCTAGGCCCGCCATGCGATACTCATAGACGAACGGACCGGACTGTACGGATATTGTCACTGACAGGCTCAGTTGGGTGTCGGGGTGAGCTTCCTCATCGACGTCCCATTTGGTCAATACCTGGTGGCCCGTCACGTATTGGCTTATACCTCTGACGTGCTAGTGGTTAAATCCACAGCCAAGGTATTGACGAGTCTTTAGAGTCCACCACACTCAGTTACAGTTACTCAAGTTTCGGGCGAAACGCTGTAGAGGCCGTATGGAGATATGGCAGGGTTCGATCAGATACGTGCGGTATTACACGGATCGTGATCGGACAGTTTTTACTAGCCGGCTTTGGCTTAAGCCGGATTCTAGTATTTGATAGTGTAGTTTTGTCTCTTTGCATTTGTGTTTAGTGGGAATACAAATGCGGGCATGTATTTGCAGTAGCGGGGTTTTCCTGTAATTTATTATGGGATCGGTTTTCTGGGGTTGCCAGTTTGCATTCCGTTCCGCCCGGTTTTCCTTCATTCCTTCTCGGTCGGACTTTCTTGGTGGAGGGTGTTAATTGCAAGTTCGCAATTAACATTTTGTGAGGGGTTTCTTTGCATATTTGTGGCATCATGATTGTTATTTCATCATGAGATCCTTTTTTGGTCTTCTCACTTGCTTTCATTGTGATGGTTGTTTGATATGATAAGAAATGAAATGAGAGTTACTAATTTCTATATGGTTGATTTATTCTTTCTTGCTTTTCTTTCTCTCTCCAATCTCATTCAAGAGATGAGAGGGCCGGCCATTTCTTGAGAGGGTGAGAGGAGAGTATCATTTTTCTAGTGGTGGAAAGATATCATCTCATTCTTGCTTGCTCCAAAAATTAACATAACCCTTCTCCAAAGTTCCTTCTTGTTTCCTCCACAAACCATGGCAACCTCAATAACCCCAAGAGACAAGTTCACTACACTATTTCTATAGCAAGCCTTGGACGCGTCGGCTAGCCAACTTCGCGCCCGAGTTGCCTCGGTCAAGAGGCGGGAGCCCGTAAAAGATTCCGGCTACGTGGCGCAACATGGTATCAGAGCCACGCCATTAACCTTACCTAGCTTGTTCTAATGCGTTTTACTTATCCGATCGACCAAAATCTCAAAAAACCGTATTTTGTTGCACATCAGTTTCTGTCGAAATTTTTTGGAGTCTAAAAATTTTTCAGGTGGTCTCAGAATGATGTGCAGGGAGTTCTAAGAACACTGCAAAAATTTGGTGACACGACCCCTCCGTACGACCGCGGAAGGGCGGCGCTAACCCCAGTTTTGCCGCGCTTCCTCCGCAGAAGTATGGGTTCGTGTGATTATTTTTTTTGCAGTGGGCTTATGGGCTTAAATTAGGGCTTTTGGAATATTAAAATTGGGCCCAGGTTTTCTGTGAGTGCTACAGTTTTGATTGGGGGCCCACTTGTTATTTTTTGGTCAATCGGAAAATTTTAAACACATTATTTCACAGTATTTACATTATATCTGCGACCGTGAATGTCACTCGATCGGTAAATCCGGTCTAACTGCTATAGCCCGGTTAGACGGATTTGCGAACGTGACTTTCACGTTGATGTTCTATGTTTATGCTGTGATGTTGCGGATCGGTCGTGGGGGATAGCCTGGATGCAATGCTAGTACAGTGCTGTTGTATTATGTACATTTAATATTGCGGGGCGAGCGTCCGACATGTGGACTGCCGTCACTGCCTGTTTGTATTATTCTTTTGGGGCACGACCTGGTTGCGGTCGATGTACCCGGTGTATGTATATTTTACTTTCTGTACTAGGGTTACCCCGCGGAGGGGTGCACGGATAGCCGGGTTCTGGAGGGCAACGGGCCCGCATCTCAGGGCATTGAGACGGAAGGGGCTTCAGTCCAGGATTGGCGGGCTATTCGCCGCACTCGTAGGGGGTACAGGTTGACCCAGGAGGGGTGCCCAAGTTACCGGATTCCGTGAAGTGCTGGGTGGTCCATTCACGGTGCTGAAGGGGGCTGCCTCGCTTCAGGTTTTGGCGGGTGACTTGCCGCGCCCGTAGGGGTCTAGGATTTCATTACACAGGCTATCCACACGACCAGGGGAACGTCGGGTTTCAGCAGCGGCTCTGTGAAACCCGGGGCTTCCAGATATCTGTATTGTTCTGTGATGCTGTACATTTCTGTGATGTTGCATTTTATTCACGCCTTGAGCGAAATACTATATATTGGCATATATATTAGTAGATGTTGTATATGTTTTACATCCGCGCTAGTCCAGTCCCCGCTCTGCCGTTAGTTAGCTAACCTAACGGGTGATGACGGGACCCAGTGGCGAATGCGGATGGCATATACGTACGTCAGTATATTTTCGTTCTTTTTGGTGTGATCAATTGATGGGACTGCATTGATTCGGATCATTGCAAGTTTAAACAAACCTTTTCTGATGTTGTTGGAACACTTTTTCAAAAAGCTGTTATTGCAAGGACGTTCACTTTTGTTTTGCATCGTGGTATTCATTTGGAATATCCTGCTCCTCAGTCGACGAGGCAAGGGCCGAGATCCCTTCACCGGGAGTGACCCCTTGGACAGAAGTTTGCGTCAGGGCAATAGCTTCACTATAGCCGATTACTTTTGCTTTGCATCGTGGTATTCAGTTGGAATATCCTGCACCTCATTCTACGGGGAAAGAGCCGAGATCCCTTCACCGGGAGTGACCTCTTTAGTAAAGGTTTTCGTCACTATATTTTCTAAAAAGTTATCCAGTTCCTTCAACGATATCAAGTTCATTACGTTAAAGGTTTTCGCCAGAAATCATTCGTAGCCCTCCGTCATTTCGGATTAGTATTGCTTAGTATTCGCGCTACGTTTGTCGTTGCTATTCGCCGAGGCGTAGTGTGCGGTAGCTCTGTAATGCTTTCTGTCGCATGGATATGTGGATTGGTTAGGACAGTCGTACGACTTTGTTGATTATTCGTCAAGGGTCGTGCGGGTGGGTTTAACGCAATCAAGATAATGACGGGTTGAACTTGACTAGGACCTTTTGATTTGTTGATTATTCGTCAAGGTCACTTGGGTCCTAGGGGTAAAAACACACATCGGGAGTTTCAAAAGAACTGAAACTTGCCAGGCATGCGCATACCTTCTGGAGTGTGGTGACGTGAGTGGATTCCGTCACGTTATCATGCGATGAGAGTTGGATCCCGATTCCCACTGATGAGTTAGTTTACTCCTCGGGTGACCCCGACTAATTCTTCTTTTAGGTTTGGAGGAGAATTTGAGATACAGTGGGAGGTTTCCAGATTAGACAAAGTGACAACCATTCTGATCTAGGTTAGAGTGCACGCTGAGTGTTTCTTTTCTCTCTCTCTTTGGCAGCGACCATTGACCCGACCCTGGACTATGACTCAGTGACCAAGTTGACCGAACCTTCTTAACACTGGCTTTTTGGATTGTCAGAGTTGCAGACCTCATTGCCACTCCTACTTTTACCCTTTTCTCCAGGACACCCCGTATTACTACGAACGTCCACTTCCATTGGACAAAACCATCGTATGGTTAGATACGAACTCGAAGGACTTCGAGGATGGTTTCTGGTTCTGGAGAAAACGGATAGGATTATTCAGTTGTCTTTTCTTTCACCTTCTCTCAGGTTGCGAGTATTCCTTGGTTTAGGAGTAGTACACCTATTACGCAAATTGGATAGTCTTCTTCCAAACCTTAGGCTGGTGCCGACCGGTAGGGAATGAAGGAAACCAATTAGCATAACGATGGTGTACAGAAGGTATTAAGTTTAGACAAAGCAAGGGATTAGTAAGAGGGCAAAGTAAATTGCGACTGATATTCACGACCAAACCAAGTATTTCTTCGCCAACCCTAAATCACCTTTGTATTTCTCCAGGACACTCCGTATCACTACGAAGATCCCATTTTATTGGATACTCCATCGTATGGTTATATACGAACTCGAAAGGAACTTGTTCCAGTTCGGGGATGGATTATGGTTCAGGAGAAATAGGAATAAAGTACATTCAGGTGTCTTTTATCTTCACCTTCTCTCGCGTTGCGAGTGCTCCTAGGACTAGGACAGTACACCCATTATGCTTATTGGATAGTCTTCTTCCAAACCATAGGCTGGTGCCGAACGGTAGGGAAGGAAGAAAACCATTTGGCCTAAAGGGGTGTACAGAAGGTAATGACTAAAGACACAGAAAGGGATTTAGAAAGATGGCAAAGAATTATACGGTTACAGTTGTGAATCTGGAAATTGGAAGAGGCATTACTAAGAATACCAGGATACCCCGACGAAACATTTCAATGTTTCAGTTTCACTGTGTACTGTTAACAGAAAAACTGATTTCCCGATTAGACACTTACTCCAGGGTATGTATTTACCAGGTATGATTCTCACATCTGTATGGTTTTACAGATGAGGAGTGGGAGTAAGTTATTGGGAATTGGGTGATCATCCTCATTATATCGGGATTCGTTGTAATCGGTGATATTTGAGGAAGTCACCTGGGTTGTTTGCCGGTCGGCAGTTATTTGGTTTTGAATATCCGCGGTTATGCACCAATTTCAAATTGATATATCTGTACGTCTATTTTCATAGAGTGAGATATACCTTTTGATATTATGTCGATGACATTTACCTATATCAGTGGATGGTTAGGTAAGGAGCATTAAACAGCGGTGTAATTCTTCTTAACCATAAGTACAGTTTTCAACCTGCGACGCACAGTGAAAGAGTTGTTAGACTCAGCGGACTTATACAGAGTATTGTATGTTGTCCAGGGTCCATCAGGACAGAGGGGTAGGTCCTCGTACTATATTCGGTTTACTTATGACTTCTCTAGTTCTTAGACATGTGTTTCGTAGAAACACAGGGTCTAAGTTTTGAGGAGTTATAGGTATTTGAATAGAGTAGAGAACCAGCTGTAGCAAGTATCAGGATTCTTCAAAGAGATCGAAGATGTAGATACTTGTGTATGGTATTCAGTTGATAGTAATGATAAAGAGAAATTGCTTCTCTTTCAGGTTAATCATAATTGGAAGCATTCCTAAGTTGAGTAACGCTGATCGGCCTCCTTCCATTTAGTTTACATGCACTGGAGATAGCTGCATGATTTGAATCTGGTTCAATTGAATCAGTGCCTCTGGTTCTATATTGGATATAGAACAGTTCATATCTTAACGTTGTTAAGGTACGGGGAGTTGTCCGGCTTATGCTTAAAACCAGACACTGGACAACTCAAGGCACGTTTCTGTAATGGCTGTTTGTGGGTTGACCCAGGCTATGACGAGGGTTGACTTTCTACCATCTGGCAGATCAATAGAAATATTGTTCTAAACTCGCCACAGTTTTATTAAAAATGGATTTTTTCAAAAACAGCAGTGGGAGTATGGTAGAACTGGAAGTAATTCCAGAACCGCAAACGATTACTGAAGATTTAATAAGGAACCTAAAGATTCAATCTGATTTGACATTCCATTGGCCACTCCGCAGATACGGTGGGTAACTTCAGGCACCCGAGAGGTACTCCGGTAGCCTCAAGGACGGTGACAGGAAAGTTCTTGTTTACCCACACTTGCCATTGTTGTTGTTCCAGGCTGCGAGACCCGGTGGGAGGATGAGTATAGCGTCGTTCTAAACTAGCTTTAGAAGTGCACGTCTATATGACTCTGCCAGAGGGTTGTCGTAGTCAGTGGGAGCAGCGGAAGCATTGGTGGACATCAGGCTTATGTCTATTTATAGACTAAAGCAAATGTAGCGGAGATAGATCATCTGTTTCTGATGTGACAGTCATGGGTTTGACGTCATCAGAATAGGGGATGGATCTGTTGAGAAGGTAGTGGGAAGTGATATTCCTATACTACGATCGGTTATACTTTGGTCGTCACACAGTGGTTTCTCCACAAGGGACTTGGATATTATATCAGACATACTGGTTACTAGATCTATGGTTTTAGATCTAGATTTGGGTGGTTTCCCAATCAGGGTACCTTGACAGCATTCTATGAGTATTTAGAATGGACGACTCCTGGCATGGTAGTGTACCTGCAGGTAATGGAGTCACCCTCTCTAAAGGTGTCTTACAGACTAAAGGGGAGAGGGATACTCATGATTGGCAGATCACTTGCTTAGGCAATTGAGTCAATCATGAGATGTCAAGTACCACACCAGATGTTGTTCTTGCACTAGATGCAATAAGTTGATATCGATCCAATCCTGGAGAAACAGTCGGAAGCAGTTTTAGAACATAAGTGAATGTTCTAGGGATATGATAACGGCTGCCTCCTTTAGGAGACGGTTATCACTCCAGGCTTCCAAGGTGACATGGACGACAAGGAGGTTGTCAGAGTTATAGTTTTCCTTCTGAGGAGGGGCAGTATTTTGGTCAGGTGGTCCAAGGCAATACTGAGGGAGGCTTGGCGCAGGATACTGATTAAGTTCGGTTGACGATACAGTCTAAGAAGTTTGGATTTGGAGTTCGTTTATGAGCTAGGTCCCATCAGACATCCAGACATTCTAAGACAGGTATTGCTCATTTCGGGAGATGGCTTTCTCCGCGAACTTGAGATATAGAGAGACATAGAAAGAAACATCACTGCGGATCCACTCACTGAGGCTATTCCTCGAACGCAATAGTTTCGCAAACAGGTTTTGTGAGACTGACTAGTAGAGGAGTTGGGTGTTCGGTATCACACGGGCTGTGAGTATGCGACATCGCAATAATTAGCCTTGAGTGCAAGTGGGAGATTGTTGGAGTTAGTGCCCTCAGAGTCAATTATTGGATCACAGGCACGTGATTGCAATGATTGAGGGAGGACCTATCCCGGTAGGACAGTCTTACTCGAGATGATAGTATGCTATCTGGTTTATCTTTATCATCGTGTACTGCTTTAGGTGACCTGACATGTCGCTATTACACGTTGATAGAGCCCCTAGGATTCTTGCTTGACTGCCAGCAGTATGATGGCGATCATATACGTGGGAGCTGGTGGTCTATAAGCACATCCTTAAAAGGTCCCTAGTCGTAGGAGTTTCGAGACAGGGCATCGATACTCCGTTAGTAGACTAGTGTATACAGTCGAGACCCCGACGAGGGGCGGTGGCCGGTCTCACAAGCCACTGGTGTCAGTTGGTTCACCTAAGATGTATACAGGTGCTCATTGGGTTATGAGTACACCGGACAGGACTCGCCGGGAACCTGCTAGTTGGTCTTATACCAGATGTCAGATAGCAGTTCCCTGGTGACATGTGTACAGGTTAGTTCATCGACCTGAGATCGTCATTTGTCTCGTGTGAGTTCCCACTGTGCTTTGATTACTACCCTACCACGGCTCAAAGGAGTCGTGCAAACAGGTTTTAGTTGGGTACAGTCCCGAGCCACATGGAGGCAGTGAGCGGATCTGCAGGGGTTCGTCTCTCCCGGTATTGGGGGTGAGGTCGCGCTGTGTCTAGGAGAGCCATTACGCAAAGCCCTCGGCCGAGGCAGGAGATTTACTGGTAGGTATTCCAGTAGTATCTCAGGGCGTTCTGGGCTACGCTCCGACACGACTTGTACCGCTTTTGGGGGTCTGACTTTCACCAACCCCCTAGGCCCGCCATGCGATACTCATAGACGAACGGACCGGACTGTACGGATATTGTCACTGACAGGCTCAGTTGGGTGTCGGGGTGAGCTTCCTCATCGACGTCCCATTTGGTCAATACCTGGTGGCCCGTCACGTATTGGCTTATACCTCTGACGTGCTAGTGGTTAAATCCACAGCCAAGGTATTGACGAGTCTTTAGAGTCCACCACACTCAGTTACAGTTACTCAAGTTTCGGGCGAAACGCTGTAGAGGCCGTATGGAGATATGGCAGGGTTCGATTAGATACGTGCGGTATTACACGGATCGTGATCGGACAGTTTTTACTAGCCGGCTTTGGCTTAAGCCGGATTCTAGTATTTGATAGTGTAGTTTTGTCTCTTTGCATTTGTGTTTAGTGGGAATACAAATGCGGGCATGTATTTGCAGTAGCGGGGTTTTCCTGTAATTTATTATGGGATCGGTTTTCTGGGGTTGCCAGTTTGCATTCCGTTCCGCCCGGTTTTCCTTCATTCCTTCTCGGTCGGACTTTCTTGGTGGAGGGTGTTAATTGCAAGTTCGCAATTAACATTTTGTGAGGGGTTTCTTTGCATATTTGTGGCATCATGATTGTTATTTCATCATGAGATCCTTTTTTGGTCTTCTCACTTGCTTTCATTGTGATGGTTGTTTGATATGATAAGAAATGAAATGAGAGTGACTAATTTCTATATGGTTGATTTATTCTTTCTTGCTTTTCTTTCTCTCTCCAATCTCATTCAAGAGATGAGAGGGCCGGCCATTTCTTGAGAGGGTGAGAGGAGAGTATCATTTTTCTAGTGGTGGAAAGATATCATCTCATTCTTGCTTGCTCCAAAAATTAACATAACCCTTCTCCAAAGTTCCTTCTTGTTTCCTCCACAAACCATGGCAACCTCAATAACCCCAAGAGACAAGTTCACTACACTATTTCTATAGCAAGCCTTGGACGCGTCGGCTAGCCAACTTCGCGCCCGAGTTGCCTCGGTCAAGAGGCGGGAGCCCGTAAAAGATTCCGGCTACGTGGCGCAACAGCTCCAACTTATAATTGTTATAAGACAGAGCAGGAAATAGGGGATTACCAGAATTCCCGTGCCACCCGAACGAAGAAAGTGCATGCTGATGCATCTTCTTCGGGTGTGTTCATTACCGAGAACTGTTTCTCAGTATCCTTTACGTCCTGGGTATGAGCTACGGATCAGGATCCCGCAATTGTAATTTGTTACATGGGCTACAGATAGGTAGAGAACTGAGAATGGGTGATAAGTTTCATGAGATAGAAACGGTGCAAGTGTTGCAGCCAAGTCTGTTGGTAGTTATCACCCTGTATTAACAAATACATTGATTCTGAACGAATGTTATAAGATACCGAACCTGATATACAACATCATATCAGTCTCTTTCTTAGCAAAGAAGGATATAATTTTGTATTGTTGGATAATGTTTTGAACATTTCCTATATCAAGAGTTGATCGGTTCAGGCACGTTATCTAAAAGCATTGACGTTCTAAAATCAAACTACAGTTCTTAGTATACAGAACACACACAAGAGGAAGAGTTCAGAAATGAAAGAATCCTTCTTAAGGCATTGTAGACTAGGTCATATCAATGCGACCCGACTAGCTGAAGTTACATTTAGATTCATATTTAAATTAGTTTGAATTTACATCTTGTGAAACTTGCCGGTCATGTCACAAAGATAAGTTGACCACAGCTCTGTTTATTGGAAACAGAAAAAGAGTTAGTGAACTCTTGGGATTGATACATGCTGATGTATGAAGGTCCCCTGTCTACACATGCCAAGACCGGTTCTTTGTACTTCATTACATTCACTGATTATCTCTCAAGATTCAGATATATGTTCCTGTTGAAAAACAAGTCTGGAACTTTTGAGAAATTCAATGAATATAAGTTAGAAGTAGAGAACCAAAAACGGGTAAAAGTATTATGTCCTTTGATGAGATCAAAGAGGAGAATACTTGAGCACGGAATTCCTGGACTATTCTAAAGGAGAATGAGATTCTCTCTCAGCATCACTCCTCCGAATACACCACAGCACGTCGGTGTATCGGGGCGGAGCAATCACACCCTATTTGATATGGTGCGCTCTATGATGAGTACTACTGAGTTTCCTATTTCCTTTTGGGAGTTATGCACTTGAGAAGCTGCATACCTATTGAATAAGGTTCAAATCAAATCAGTTTCCTACCACTTCATATGTGATATGGAATGGGAAGAGCCTATATCCTAAGTAAGTTAAGATTTAGGGTTGTCCGGCCTATGTCTAAAAGCAAAATCCGGACAAGCTCGAGGCAAAGTCAGTTCTGTGGAAGTTTGTTGGATATCCCAAGCATTCGCAGGGGAATATCTTCTACCAAACTGGGGAACAAATGGTATTTTTGTTTCTCAGCATGCCACATTTGTGAAAGGGAATTTCTTGTGAAGAAATTAGTGGTCATGAGGAAGAACTGGAAAGAGTTCCAGCTAAACAAACTGCAGCTGATGATTTGGTAGGACCAGAAGATTCAATAGTAACCAACGAACCTCAGCCTCTCCGCCGATCTAGTAGGGTTCCTCACCCACCTGAGAGATACTTCGGTTTCTCTATGATAGTGGGAGCGAGGATTGCATCATGAGATGATGACCCAACTTATTTCGAGCAGGCCATCAGGAGTGGGACTCTGTAAGAATGGCTGGATGCTTAGGGATCTGAGATGGAATCCTTATACACCAACAAAGTATGGACTTTAGTTGCTTTATCTGAAGGGTTAAATCCCCATCAGGAGAAAGTATATCTTGAGAAGATTACTTGGTGTACATGGAAAAGTTGAAACTTTCAAAGCTATGCTTAAGTCCATCCAGATCCTACTTGCCACTGCTACTTACCATGACTACGATATCTGGTGGTTGGGTGTCATGACTGCTTTTCTAAATGATGATTTGGAAGATAGCGTCTGTAAGTACACAGCCAGAGGGCTTCGTAAACAGTGGGAGCAGCAGAAACGTGTGCAAGTTGTTTTATTTGATAAATCAGGTATCGCGGAGTTGGAACGTCTGTTTTGATATGGTAGTCAAAAAGTTTGACTTCATCAAAATGGTAGATGAACCTTTTATATACAAAAAGGTAGTAGAGAGTATGGTGGTGATCCTCGTAGAGTACGTGGATGACATACTCTTGATAGGGAAGGAGTTTACTATGCTACGCTCGGTCAATCTCCTCTTATCACAAAGATTCTCCATATAGGATCAAAGAGTTACCTCCTGAATCCTGGGTTTTGGATCTATGAGATAGATCTAATTGGATGTTAGGATTCTTACTAGGTGTAGTGAGATGGTATCAATCGATCTTGGGAAGAATCACTGGAAAAGTTCCAGGGTGATAAGGATGACTGAATGTCAGTCGTAGGCATTGTCTTTACCCTCAGTGGAGGGACGGTATGTTGGAAGAGTTCCAAGCTAGATACCGTGACTTACTAGACGATTAAAGGCAAAATACATCGTTACCAAAGATGCTACCAAAGAGGCAGTCTGGATATATAAGTTCATGAGATAAACTTCGTTCCTAATATTGTGCCACAATGGAGTTGTGGCTTATGCCAATGAACCCCCGTCCCATCAGAAATCCAGATATAATTCTTAGGCAGTATCACCTGATCATGGAGATGGTTGATCTTCAGCAAGATCAAGGTTAGGAGAGTAGACACAGAGGACAACAGCGCGGATCCACTCACAAAGGCTTATTTCCCAGTAGAGACATTTATGGGATGGTTGAGTATGAGATACTTCAAGCATAGCTGATTGTTGGGTATGCGATACCACAACAGATGGCCCTAGTGCAAGTGGGAGATTGTTAGTTATATGTATGCCCTAGAGGCCATTACTGTACATATGATGTATATTGTAGTGGATACTTGGACATATATAGGAAGGACTTTCTTGCTCGACATGATAGTATGCTATCCGATTGCTCTTTATCTAAACATGTACTCTGATTGTCTCTATGTTACATGTTGATAAAGCCCTTAGGATGAGTACTTGACTACCAGGACTATGATGCAGATCATACTAGTGGGGACAGAGTAGTCTCCAAGTACATCCTTCAAATGTTCCTAGTCGTGGGAGTACCGAGACAGAGCATCGATACTCCAGAGTAGACTAGCGTATGCGCTTCTTGACCCATATGATGGACGATGGATGATCCCATATCCATTGGTGTTTGATATCAGAGAAGGTATACGGGTGCTCAGTGGAGACTGGGTACACTGGACGGACTCGCTGAGAACTCCCGGATGGTATTATATCTCACGTCAGATGGCAGTTCTCTGGTGACACTGGTACAGGTTAGTCTGTATACCCGAGATCGTCATAGAGTCTCGTGTGATTCCCACTGTGCTTTGATTTCCATCATACCACATCCAAGAGGGCGTGCAAAAAGGTGGCTTTTGGGTACAGTCCCGAATCACATGGAGGCAATGAGCGATAGGAGGGGTTTCGTCTCTCCCGGTATAGGGAGTTGATGTGATTGGCTATAATTGGGAATCCCTGACCAGGGTTGCTGAGATTTACTGGTAAGTGTTATTAGTAGTTTTTCGAACTGTTATGGACCTCATATCGACACGACTTATCAAGCTACTGGGGTTTGACGTTTACCACCCATAGGCGAGATATGCGACATATCAGACGAAGAGACCAGACTGTACGGGAGTGTTACTGATTGGATTCGCAGGAGAATGTACGGGCTTGCTTGTTGATCTTCTGATCGCTCAATAACTGGGTGGCTGTTACGTTTAGCTGACCGCTTGCAGCTTGTGGGTGTTTGATATGATCAACACCTACTGCCGGTGTATTGACGATTCTTTAGAGTCATACACATAGGTTTCTTGACTCAGGCAAAACGGAGTAGGAGCACATATATAATATGTGAGGGACCGAGAACAATACGTGTATGTGATACCGTATTAGATTCTCGCGATATGAGATATCGGCCGGGTATATGAGATATAGCCGGGTCATCGGATCAAGTGTTGATTCGATGAACTGATACAGATTATATTAGTCGGTTATTTGTGAAATAGCCGGATTATCGGATCAAGTGTTGATTCGATAATTTAATGTATAATTATATATTTGATATATTAAATTATATTAACTAATATAAGCTCACTAAAAGATTCTTTTTCTCACTCGGGTAATACATTGATATATATGCGATATATGTTAATTGTATTATTTTATTTTGTTACTATAAATATTGTATATGTGATATATAATATTGTAACAAGTTATAATTACTAATGCAACATGATTAGTGGAGATTAAACAAGGTTAGGGTTTGATTTGGGTTAAACTTTTCTAGAAGCTTCTAGAAGCTTTTATTTTGTTTCTTGCAAAGATATTTTGCAAGATATTTCCTAACCCAAGCCACACCCTTTAACCCTAGTTAATTCTCTACATTGGTTAGCCTCTTCATCTTTGACCATGGTTGCATTTGTAATGATAACCACAACTTTCATTATTCATCACAAAGTAATTGATTTTCTTCTTCCTCCTTGCAAAGCTTTCTAGCTTTGAGTTTTGTGATGAAAATGAGTGAGATTAAGAAAACAAATGAGAGCTAAAATCCTACTTCATCATCCTAATCTATCCTAGCCATTTAGATTAGGGTGTTCACTTCATTTAGTGAGTGAGAGCTTGTGTTATAGAAACTTCAAGGTAGATCATCTTAGTTATCGAAGATCGGAAGCAAGCTTGCATCTTTCTCTTCGTGGAGCCTCTCTAGAGTCCGGGTACTCGATGATCGCAGCGAAGGGACCTCAACATGGAGCTTTAGAAGTGAAGGACCGGACTACAAAAGTTGTAATCCCAAACTCTTAGAAGTAAAGTTGTTTACTTGCTTTGTTTCGCCTAATCTCTAGTTTAAAGATCTTGGTTAGGGTTGTTCGGCACGTCTAAATTTTAAATCGGGCATGGTTGATGCCTTGTAGAACCTTGTGAGAGTGCCTAGAAACCCTACAAGCGGGAGCAACGAAAATGTGTGCAAATTGCTTTATGGGTTAAAGTAGGCATCGCGGAGTTGGAACATCTGTTTTGATGTGGAAGTCAAAGCGTTTGACTTCATCAAAATGGTAGATGGACCTTGTATATAAAAAAAAGGTAGTAGGGAGTATAGTAGTGATCCTCGTATTGTACGTAGATGCCATATTCTTGATAGGAAAGGAGTTTCATATGCTACGCTCGGTCAATCTCCTCTTATCACAAGGATTCCCCATACAGGATCAAGGTGATACCTCCTAAATCATGGGTTTTTGGATCTATGAGATAGATCTAAATGGATGTTAGGATTCTCACTAGGTGTAGTGAGATGGTATCAATCGATCCTGGGGAGAATCACTGGATAGCTTCCAGGGTGGTAAGGTTGACTGAATGTCAGTCAGAAGCATTGTTTTTACCCTCAGTGAAGGGACGGTATATTGGAAGAGTTCCAAGCTAGATACCGGCATACTAGATGATAAAGGCTGGATACATTGCTACTAAGGATACTACCAAAGAGGTAGTATGGATGTATAAAAGTTCATGAGATGAACTTCGTTCCTACCATTGTGTGACAATGGAGTTGTGGCTTAGGCCTAGGAACCCCCATCCTATCAGTGATCCAGATATATTCTTAGGCAGAATCACCTGATCATGGAGATGGATGATCTCCAGGGAGATCGAGGTTAGGAGAGTAGACACAAAGGAGAACATGGCGGATCCACTCATAAAGGCCTATTCCCAGAAGAGACTTTTAAGGGATGGTTGAGTATGGGATACTTCAACCACTGCTGATTGTTGGGTATGAGATACTACAACAAATGGCCCTAGTGCAAGTGGGAGATTGTTAGTTATATGTATGCCCTAGAGGCCATTACTATACATACGATGTATATTGTAGTGGATGCTTGGACATATATATGGAGGACTTTCTTGCTCGACATGATAGTATGCTATCTGGTTGCTCTTTATCTTAACATGTACTCTGATTGTCTCTATTTTACATGTTGATAAGACCTTTAGGATGAGTAAATGACTACCAGGATTATGATGCAGATCATACTAGTGGGGACAGTGTAGTCACTAAATACATCCTTCAAATGTTCCTAGTCGTGGGTGTATCGAGATAGGGCATCGATATACCAGAGTAGACTAGCGTATAGCTTCTCGACCCATGTAGATGGGCAATGGATGATCCCATATCCTTTGGTGTTTGACATCAGAGATAGTATACGGGTGCTCAGTGGAGACTGGGTATACTGAACGGACTCGCCGAGAACTCCCAGATGGTATTATACCTAACGTCAGATGGCAGTTCTCTGGTGACACTGGTACAGGTTAGTTTGTAGACCCAAGATCATCATAGAGTCTTGTATGATTCCCTCTGTGCTTTGATTTCCACCTTACCATGTTCAAGAGAACGTGTAAAATGGTGGCTTTTGGGTACAGTCCCGAGTCACATGGAGGCAATGAGCGATAGGAGGGGTTTCGTCTCTCCCAGTATTGGGAGTTGATGTTGCGCCGTGCTCGATTGGCCAAAACAGGAAGTCCTTGGCCAAGGCTGCTTCGGAGATATACAGGTAAGTGTTATCAGTAGTTTCTCGACCCATTATAAGTCTCTTATCGACATGACTTATCGAGTTACTGGGGTCTGACGTTTACCACCCCTAGACGAGATATGCGACATATCAGACGAAGAGACCGAACTGTACGGTAGTGTTACTGATTGGATTCGCAGGAGTGTGAGCAAGCTTGCTTGTTGATCTTCTAATTGCTCAATACTCGGGTGGCCGTTACGTTTAGCAGGCCGCTTGCGGCTTATGGGTGTTTGATATGATCATCACCTACTGCGGGCGTATTGACGAGTCTTTAGTGTCCTATACAGGGGTTTCCTGGCTCAAGCGAAACGGAGTAGGAGCACATATGTGATATGTGCGGGACCGAGATTGATACGATATGAGATACCGTATTCTATTCTCGCGATATGAGATATCGGTCGGTTATATATGATATAGCCGGGTTATCGGATCAAGTGTTGATTCATATGATATTAGTCGGTTATAGGTGATATAGCCGGATTATTAAATCAAGAGTTAATTTGATAATCTAATGTATAATTATATATTTGATATATTACATTAAATTAACTAGTATTAGCTCACTTAAGATTTCTTTTCTCACTTTGGATACATTGATGTATATGTGATATATGTTAAATGTATCAAGCTAGGTTACAAATGCAACTAGAGTTATTGAGGGTTAAACCATGCTAGGGTTAAGATTAGGGTTTTCTATTTATCATTAAGTTATTAAAAATTATGGATTTTATCATGGTTGATATTTGTTGAAAGCTTGTAGAATCTTGTAAGCATCTTTGACTTTGTCCACTCTTTTGTCTAGCTTAAGATATTTATTTAACCCAACCCTTTAACTCATGGCCATGGTTAACTCTCTACAAGGGTTAAGCATGACATGCTTAACCCTTGGTTGCATTTTTAACCTCAACAATAATTCATTCTCTCTTAAAAAAATTCTTCATCTTCTTCATGAGCTCAAAGAGAAAAGTGTTTTCTAGGGTTTGAGTTTGTGATGAAAACTTGTGAGAATATGAAATCTAAAGTGAGAAAAATTCCTACTTCATCATCCTCTACTACTTGCCATTTATTATAGGGTGTTTTCTTCACTAATTCCATAATTAGTGAAGAGATAGCTTGGGTTAGTGTCTCCTCGACGTAGATCATCTTCGGCCTCGAAGACATCGAAGCAAGCATGTTCGTTTTTTCATTAGAGCCTCTCTAGAGTCCGGAGTTCACGATCGCAGCGAAGGGACTACTACACGGAGCTATTGAAGTGAAGGACCGGTATACAAAGGTTGTATTCCTTGCTCACTTAGAATGTAAAGTGTTTACATATGTTATTCCGTCGATTTCTAGTAAACGATTCTATGTTAGGGTTAGCTAGAACCGTAAAATTTTGAAAATGGCATGGACGATGCCTCCTAAAACCTTGCTGCCGTGCTAGGGAACCTTACAGGTATAACATCAGACCCTAATAGCCTGATAAGTCATGCCGATGCAAGGTCCATAACGGTTCGAGAAACTACTGATAACACTTACCAGCAGATCTCAGCAACCCTGGCCAGGGATTTCATGTTATAGCCAATCGAGCATAGCGCAACATCAACTCCCAATACTGGGAGAGACGAAACCCCTCCTATCGCTCATTGCCTCCATGTGACTCGGGACTGTACCCAAAAACCATCTTTTTGCATGATCTCTTGACCGTGGTATGGTGGAAATCAAAGCACAGTGGGAATCACACAAGACTTTATGACGATCTCGGGTCTACAGACTAACCTGTTCCAGTGTCAACAGAGAACTGCTATCCGACGATAGGTACCATCTAGGAGTTCTCGGCGAGTCCGTTCAGTGTACCCTGTCTCCAATGAGCACCCGTATACCTTCTCTGATGTCAAACACCAATGGACATGGGATCATCCATCGCCCATCACATGGGTTGAGAAGCGTATACGCTAGTCTACTCTGGAGTATGGATGCTCTGTCTCGATACTCCCATGACTAGGAACATTTGAAAAATGTACTTGGCGACTACCCTGTCCCCACTAGTATGATCTGCATCATAATCGTGGTAGTCAAGTACTCATCCTAAGGGCTTTATCAACATGTAAAAGAGAGACAATAAGTGTACACGTTAAGATAAAGGGCAACCAGAGAGCATACTATCATATCGAGCAAGAAAGTCCTCCCTATATATGTCCAAGTATCCACTACAATATACATCGCATGTAAAGTAATGGCCTCTAGGGCATACATATAACTAACAATCTTCCACTTTGATTAAGGCCATCTGTTGTAGTATCTAATACCCAATAATTTAGCAGTGGTTGTAGTATCCCATACTCAACCATCCCATAGAAGTCTCTCTAGGGGTAAGTCCTTTATGAGTGGATCCGCTGTGTTATCCTCCGTGTCTACTCTCCTTACTTCGATCATTTGGAGATCAACCATCTCCCTGATCTGGTGTTAGTTGTCTCAGAATATGTCTGGAACATTGATGGGACCGGTGTTCCTAGGACAAAGCCACAACTGTATTGTTTTCACAATAACAGTTATTGGACGCTCAATGGTAGGAACCTTGTTCATCTCATGAAGAAGAAATTCCCAGACAACCACTTTGGCAGCATCAATGGTAGCAATGTATTCAGCCTTTATCGTTTATTATGTCACGGTATCTAGCTTGGAACTCTTCCAACATACCGTCTCTCCACTGAGGGTAAAGACAATGCTTCTAACTGACTCTCAGTCGTCCTTATCACTCTGGAAGCTCGAACCAAGAACTTTCTTTTAGTGCTTCTCAAGTACTTAAGATTGTCCTCCACAGCTTTCCAGTGATTCTCCTAAGATCCGAATGATTCCTGATCACTACACCTAGTGAGTTAGCTACATCTGGTCTGGTACATAACATCGCACACATGATAGAGCCTACCGTCGAAGCATAGGGTATCCCTTGTAAGTCTACGGTAGCGCCCCGGCCGTCTTTCAGACGCCAATATGTGGAACAAAACTTTTAACAACTGGCGCTATCGCATACTATAACCCGGATCTGCCATTAAAGATAAACTAACAAACTACAAAGTGGGTAGAAATGCTATACCGAACGATCCGAGTCCTTCGGTCTTCAACCATCATCCCACGCTATGTTGCGGCGGCTTCGGTCTTCTGAAACTCCAGTCTCGTCGTCCAGGTGGCACCATGTCGACGGATCTTTAAACGGGTTCCCGCCTCTGAACCGAGGCAACTCGATCGTCAAGTTTGCAAAAAGAGATGACCAAGATTGATGTAGAGAATGAGTAGAACACTTTGTCTCGTTACGTCCATGGCTATGGACGAACGGTTAATGAAGTTGCCAATTGGAATCGGGTAAATGGAAATTGAGCTATGAAATTTCCATACACTGAACTATCATAATCTTTTTCTCAAAATGAATTTCTTCTTCCCTCACAATGAGGGCCGGCCACTATATAGAAGAGGGGGGGTGAGTGTAAGCAAAAGATCAAGGAGAAAATATCTTAAGCACTAAAAGAAAAGGATGACTCAAATGAACACCTAGTATGAACACATTAAAAGCAAAGATGAATCATTTAACCTAGTCATCCTTGCAATCAATGAATCATTAAATGCACTAATGAGTCACTAATCCTAGTCACTATCCTAGAAGCATCCACACTCATCTCAAGAAAAGATAAATCCGTTTTTAATTGAACGTTAAAGAAGGGCGATAGAAAACAGGAAACTGGCAACTTCCAAAAGCGATCCTGAAACGAATTTCAGGATAACCCCGTAACAGTATAAACATACCCGCATTTGTATTACGACCGAATACAAATACAACTGAGACAAAGATATTATATCTACACAGTATAATACTCGGATCCGGCTTAAACCAAAGCCTACCGGTATTAACTGCCCGAAAAATGACACGTGCGAAAACGCACGTGCATTTTCCGAACCCTGCCAAAATACCATACGGCATCTACAATGTTTCACCCGAACTTGGGAAAGTGTCTGTGGGGGACTCTAATGACTCATCAACATACTAGCACTGGGTATAACCACTAGCACATCAGAGATACAAGCTGTACGTAACGGTTGCCTATGTATTGATTGGAAGGGAAGCTGATGAGCGAACTCATCCATAAACCCTACTGAGCCAGACAATGAAAATATCCGTACAGTCCGATCCATTCGTCTATGAGTGTCGCATATAAGGCCTAGGGGGCCGGTAAACGTCAGACCCCCAGTAGCAGTATAAGTCGTGTCAGAGAGCAGCCCAGAACACACTGAGATACTACTGGAATACCTTCCAGTAAATCTCAATTACCCTGGCCAGGGATTTCATGTAATGGCTCACTTAATCACAGCGCGATCTCACCCCCAATACTGGTAGAGACGAATCCCTGACGATCTGCTCACTGCCTCCATGTGGCTCGGGACTGTACCCAAAATATACCTGTTTGCACGACTCCTTTGACCCGTGGTAGGGTATAAATCAAAGCACAGTGGGAACTCACACGAGGCAAATGACGACCTCAGGTCGATGAACTAACCTATACACATGTCACCAGGGAACTGCTATCTGACGATATGTATAATACCGACTAGCATGTACCCGGCGAGTCCTGTCCGGTGCACTCATAACCCAATGAGCATCTGTATACATCTTAGGTGATCCAACTAACACCAATGGCTTATGAGACCGGCCACCACCCCTTATCGGGGTCTCGAATGTATACACTAGTCTACTCTGGAGTATCGATACTGTAAGTCCACGTTGCGACCCCCGGTTCTTACGGGGAGGCGGAAACGGTATAAAAATCAAATTTTTGGCGCATGGGGCAACATGGACTAAACAAGGTCGGGATCTTTTCTAAACTAAACTAGAAAACATGCAAAGGAGAGTTAACTACTCGGCAAAGTGGTTATACCTAACTTGAACTCCTTCTTCTTGAAACCTAGTAAAGGTTGATGGTTCTTTCCTCGTAGCCTTCTTCCGTCAAAGATGGATCCACCTGAGGGTTCAACCTTCGGGCTCTTTCTCGAACTTAGAGTGAACTAGGATCTCCGGCTTGCAAAACCTTGAACCCTAGAGAGAGTAGAGAGTATCTATGGGGTGTTTCTCTTTCAAGGAGAAGGATTCTCAACACATGAGAAGGATTCTCCTTGAGCTTGAGAAAGAAGAAGATGAAGTGAGGAGAGAGAATCAATATGATAGAATGAGCTCATTTTCCTTTTGCAACCATAACAAAAGGAAAAAGAATTATCTAATTAATAATAATAATTCAAAATGAAATAGTTGATGGTTGTTTTTGGAATGACCACTATCATCACTTCATTAAATGAATATAAGCTAGAATCAAGGAGTATCCTTGCAAAGTGATGATGATGGTCAAACATTCAACCATGGTCAACAAGTCAACCATGGTCAACAAGTCAACAAAACCAACCATGACACAATTTCTTTTAATTACTATTATTAATTGATATTTCATAAATCCATTAGGGTTTGGAAAAAGACGACTGTCAACTGTGCATACGCACCCGTTCCGAAACCCTAATGAAAGACCTCTTCCTCCGCCTCAAACAACTGTGCATACACACCTGCATTCTCGTTCCGAGGAACAAGAATACTGAGAGATAAAAGCAACCCCAAAACATATACCAGTATCTGACTCAAACCAGAGCCAGCCAGTAATATCCGTCCGGACTCCAAACGTGCACAAGTGCGCGGATGAGAACGAACCCTGTCGCAAAACCATGCGACCTCTACTCATTTTTGCCCAGAGGCGAATAGCCCTCTGTGTGGGACTCTAAAGACTCGACACTACGCTGGCAGTGGGTTTAACCACAGACCGCAAGCGGCACTAGCTGTGCGTAACGGTCCCCAGGTAGATGCCGATAAGAAGACTGACGAGGTAAAACCCATCTGAACTCCTACTGAGTCTGAATGTGACATTCTCCGTACAGTCCGGTCTGTTCATCTAATACATCGCATGGCGGGCCTAAGGGGCGATAAACGTCAGTCCCCTAATAGCGGTACAAGTCGTGTCGGAGTGAAGCCCAAAACACCCTGAGATAACACTGGAAGCCTACCAGTATATCTCGCTTGCCCTGGCCAGGGACTACTCGTGTAATGGCTCTCCTAGACACAGCGCGATGTCAACCCCCAATACCGGGAGAGACGAATCCTGTCTAACCGGCACTGCCTCCAAGTGCTTCGGGACTGCACCCAACCATTACCTGTTTGCATGACTCCTTTGAGCCGTGGTAGGGTAGTGATCAAAGTGCAGTGGGAACACACTCGAGGCGAAGTGCCAGTGTCAAGTCAGCGGACTAAGCTGTACTCATGTCACCTGGAAACTGATAACTGACGATAGGTATAATACCAACCTGTCAGTTCCCGACGAGTCCTGTCCAGTGTACTCGTAACCCAACGAGCACCCGTATACTATCTCCAGTACGACGTACTGATGGCTGTGGGACAGACAATCTCCCACACTGGGATGAGAAGCGCATACGCTAGTCTACTCCGGAGTATCGATGCCCTGTCTCGATAGTCCTGCGACTAGGAACCTGTATAAGGATGTGCTTATAGATTACCCAGCCCCCACTAGTGTGACTGCCATCACAACGCTGGTAATCAAGCAAAGATCCTAAGGGCTCCACTAATGTGTATAGGTGATATACAAAAATAAACACATGTACACATTGAAGTAGAAACAAACCAAGTAGCATACTACTATATTGAGCAAGATTGTTTATACAAGGTGAATATCCCAAGCTTCCATTAAGTAATAGACAAACTAGTATGATACAGTAATGGCCTCTAGGGCATATACACTAACAATCTCCCACTTGCACTAAGGCCATGTACTGGCGTATCGAAGACCTATCATCTCGATCAGCCGCTCGAACTGAGTCTGGGGTAGGGCCTTGGTGAATGGATCTGCAGTGTTTTCTTCTGAAGCAACCCTCCGAACCTCGATCTCTTTGCGATCCACGATCTCCCTGATCAGGTGATACCGCCTCAAGATGTGCCTGGATCTCTGATGGGACCTGGGTTCCTTCGCTAAAGCTATAGCCCCGTTGTTGTCGCAATACAGAGGTATTGGGTCAACAATGGACGGAACCACCTGAAGTTCTTTCAAGAACTTCCTCATCCAGACAGCTTCTTTTGCGGCATCAGATGCAGCGATGTATTCTGCTTCCATCGTCGAGTCTGCAACGGTTTCCTGTTTGGAACTCTTCCAACACACCGCCCCTCCATTGAGGGTAAAGACAAAACCCGACATGGACTTGGAATCATCTTTGTCACTCTGGAAGCTGGAGTCAGCAAAGGCCTCGATCTGGAGGTCTTTTCCGCCATACACCAAGAACATCTCCTTAGTCCTCCTCAGGTACTTGAGAATATTCTTTACTGCTATCCAGTGTTTCTCCCCAGGGTTTGACTGATACCAGCTTACTACACTCAGTGCATAAGCTACATCCGATCTGGTACACAACATCGCATACATTATAGAGCCTACCGCAGAAGCGTAGGGTATAATAGACATGCGATCCCTCTCCAAATCAGCCTTGGGAGACATCTCTTTAGAGAGGGTGATCCCGTGACAAGCCGGTAGGTTACCGCGCTTGGAATCTTCCATACTGAATCTCTTCAGTATAGTGTCGATGTACCTGGACTGTGAAAGTCCTAATATCCTCTTGGATCTATCACAATGGATCCGGATCCCCAGGATGTAAGAGGCATCACCCAGGTCTTTCATGGAGAACCTGTGTGACAAGAATCCCTTGACAGATTGTAGCATAGGAATGTCATTTCCTATTAAGAGAATGTCATCCACGTATAAAACGAGGAATACTACAGTTCTCGCTACAAATCTACTATAGATGCATGGTTCATCTGGATTTTTGATAAAGCCAAATTCCTTGACCGTCTCATCAAAACAGATGTTCCAACTCCGCGATGCCTGCTTTAGTCCATAGATGGACTTAAGCAACTTGCACACCTTTCCGCTGCTCCCACTCTGAATGAAACCCTCTGGCTGATCCATATAGACACACTCCTCTAAATTTCCATTTAGAAAAGCGGTTTTTACGTCCATCTGCCAAATCTCATAATCGTGGAAGGCAGCAATGGCAAGAAGGATCCGAATGGATTTCAGCATAGCCACTGGAGAAAAGGTTTCGTCATAGTCCAAGCCAGGTCTTTGACGGAAACCGTTTGCTACAAGTCTAGCTTTATAGGTCTCAACCTGTCCATCTACACCAATCTTCCTTTTGAAGATCCACTTGCATCCTACGGGTTTTACCCCGTCTGGAGCAATGTCCAACGTCCATACTTTGTTGGTGTACATGGACTCCATTTCGGTCCGCATTGCATCCAGCCATTTTATCGAGTCAACGCTCTGAACGGCCTGTTGGAAGCTAGTAGGCTCATCATAATCTATGATGCAATCCTCTCTATCCCCGTCTATGAGAAAACCGTAGTATCTCTCGGGCGGATGAGACTGCCTACTACTCCTGCGGAGCGGCGTAGGAATGTCCTGTTCATTTGAACCCTCTGGTTCCACCAAACTTTCAGTAATAGCTTGTGGTTCTGGAATTTCTTCCAGTTCTACTGTGCTCCCACTTATCTGGTTTTCCAAAAACTCAGTTTCCAAGAAGTAGGCATGACGAGAAACAAGAACTTTTTGTTCCTCTTCACAGTAGAAGAAATATCCCTTGGAGTTCTTTGGATATCCCACAAACTTGCACTGTACTGAGCGTGCCTCGAGCTTGTCCGCATGCTGCTTCTTGACAAAAGCTGGACATCCCCATGTCTTAATGTGATTAAGATGGGGCCTCTTTCCACACCACATTTCATATGGTGTGGTGGGCACAATTTTAGTAGGAACTCGGTTCAAAAGGTATGCAGCTGATTCTAGCGCATACCCCCAAAAAGATCGCGGTAACTCAGCATTACTCATCATGGACTGTACCATATCCAATAGGGTCCGGTTCCGTCTCTCCGATACACCATTGTGTTGCGGAGTGTATGGAGGAGTAAGTTGAGAGAGAATTCCATTCTCTTTTAAGTAATTCAGGAACTCGGCACTTAAGTATTCTCCACCTCGATCCGATCTTAGAATCTTGATACTTTTGCCGGTTTGTTTTTCTACTTCATTCTTATATTCCTGGAATTTTTCAAAGGCTTCGGACTTATGTTTCATTAAGAAGACATAACCGTACCTTGAAAAATCATCCGTAAAAGTAATGAAGTAAGAATAACCGCTTCGCGCATGTGTAGACATTGGACCGCACACGTCACTGTGTACGAGTCCCAAGAGCTCGCTCGCTCTTACTCCGTGTCCAGTGAACGGAGTCTTTGTCATCTTTCCTTTGAGACAGGATTGACAAGTGGCATATGATTGATATTCGAACGGATCCAAATATCCTTCTGTATGTAACTTAGTCAACCTTCTCTCATTGATGTGACCCAGTCTACAATGCCATAAGAAAGTCTGATTGATATCTGGAGACTTTCTTTTGTGTGTATTCTGGACATTGAAAATCTGTGGTTGGTTTAATACGTATATACCATTGCTCAGTGTACCTGACCCAATCAGAACTTGATTAAGGTGAATGTTTACAACATTACTTACAAACGCAAATTCATAACCTTCTTTAGAAACCAAAGATACAGAAATGATATTACAAGTTGCGTTGGGTACAAAAAAGCAATTACGCAAAACCAAAACATGTCCATCTGACATTCCCAGGTGATAGTCCCCCACGGCTTTAGCATCCATTCTAGCTCCGTTCGCAACTCTGAGGGTCATGTCACCTGCCTTCAAAACCCTACGGTTTCTCAACGCCTGCAAAGAATTACAGATATGAGATCCTGATCCGGTATCCAATACCCAGGAAGTAGAGTTTATCGAAAGACAGTTTTCAATAACATACACACCTGAAGCTGAAGCCGCAACCTGCTTCAGTTCCTGTGTCCTGGCTTTCCAAGCCCTGCAATCTTTCTTCCAGTGTCCACTCTTGTGACAATAGAAGCATTCTTCCTTTCCCACAAGCTTCCCCGCTAACTTTGTTGCCTTTTCCTTTCCCTTCGTACCCACTTTACTAACACCGCCCCTTGGTTTGGCGGGGGCTTTCTTCCTCTTTCCCTTGGCTTTCGCCTTGGTCCTAGAAGAAGAAGATCCTCCTACAAACAAAGCGGGTGTTTCCCTACCTTTCTGTAGGATGCCCTCTGCGCTCCTCAGCATGTTGAGGAGTTCTGTAAGTTCAACTTCCTTTTCTTGTAAGTTGAAGTTCAGTATAAACTGGGCGTAAGTGGATGGAAGGGACTGGAGAATTAAATCCGTATAGAGTTCGCTTTCCAACGTGGTCCCAAGTTCTGCGAGCTCCTCAATGTAGCCAATCATCTTAAGCACGTGGTCCGCTACCGATGATCCGACGGCCAACTTTGCCGAAAATAACTTCTTCGACACTTCGTATCTTGCGATACGAGACTGCTCTCCATACAGTTCTTTTGTATGAAGAAATATGGATTCCAAGTCCATATTCTCGTGCCTCCTCTGATGTTCGTTGTCCATAGAGGCAAGCACGAGGCACCTGGCCTTCGTGCAATCAATCTCCCAAGTCTTACGGATTTCCTTATCCACGACGCTGGAGGTGGGACCTGGGACGGAGGGAGCTTTGGTGGTAAGAAGATACCCCAGCTTGTCGTAGGTGATTGCCATTTTGACATTCCTGAGCCAATCTTTGTAGTTTGGCCCTGTCAGTATGTTTTTATCTAAGAGTAACTTAAGTCCAGTCATGTTGAATGGTCGCTGCAATTAGGAGAGAGAGAAGGAACACTCAGCACGATGCTCTTGCAAGTTTAGAATGGTTTTTAATTTGTCTAAACAGGATGGCTCCCACTGTCTCTCGAATCCCTCCTCAAACCACAAAGGAAGAATTAGCCGGGATCAATCCCACCGCACAATACTTGCTTAACCATTCAGCCAGGCCAGTGTCGGTACTTCGAGGGAGGTTTTCCAACGCTTTCGCGAAGTTCCTTAATTTAAGAACCTCTTTTCCCTGGGGGAGCCCCGCTAACACCTTTCTAGGCACCTACTAGGTTTATAGCATTGATCGTTTAGTGAGAAATTTCCCGAGGAGTAGCATATACTCACAGTAGGATCGGGATCCAAATATCATCGCGTGACGAAACTGAAGGAATCCTACCAGAATCATCACACTCTAAATGGTATGCAAATCTAGCAAGTTTCAGTACTTATGAAACTCCCGATGTGGATTTTTGCCCCATGCTCTTATGACCTTGACTTTGGCCAACAAATCATAAGTCACATGTCAAGTTCTGCCCGTCGTTCTCCAGGTTAATTTGAATCCATTCGTACCTACCCTTGACTTTGGCCAACAAGGTAGTACGACTGTTCCAAATCAACGCATCTATCTATGCTGCACATGAATACCCAATAGCTACCAATCACTATGCCTTGACTTTGGCCAACAAACATACCTTGAATACTATTGACTATTTATGTGAAACGACGGAGGGCTACGAATGGTTTTGGTAAAACCGTGAACGTAGTGAACTTGATATAATCGATGGAACGAGATAGCTTTTAGAAGGAGTGGCTCAAGCTCCGCATTTAAAAGTTAGTTTTGAAAAGAACCGAGTGGTTTTTCGAAAGTGTTCCAACGACTTTAACTTGGTTTATTATCTTGCATTAGTTCTTTTAATGCGTGATATTCATGCATTAGTTCTTTTAATGCGTCCCATCATTTAATCCTACCATTGCAGAAAACAACCAAAATATGACGTACGCTTATGCCATTCGCATTCGCCACGGGGTCCCGTCATCACCCGTTAGGTTACTTAACTAACGACAGAGCGGGGGCTGGGCTAGCGCGGCTGTAAAACATAAGCAACGCCTAAATAGTTATAAATATATAGCAATGATAAACATTACAGATCACAGATGAATACATTGGATATACTAGGAATCCGCAATCCGTTCGAGCCTGCAACGAAAAGCGGATTACACGGTCGCGGTAAATAGCAAATACCCCACCCAAGACCCCTACGGGTGCGGCAAACTACCCGCCAAGTACCCGGTAGTTTGTGCACCCCTCCATGGGTCTATCCTAGGAGCAAAAACAGTAAAAAGAATTATACAATGACGGCTACAACCCCGACCCGGTTGTGCGGCCATACAAATAATATTATTACATCAATTTACATATTACAAATGAATGAAAGAAAAACAAAAGCTCATCTCACATCCACCCCGGCTATTCACCCGCGACAGTCCAACATATTCATATACACATTCCAATATCAAACACAGATCATAGAGATGTATAACCCCGACTAATCGTCATATAGCGATTAGCCGACGTTCAATACATTCAAACATCACAGATATAACCAATATAGCCAAAGTGTAGCGAAGTTCGAAAAAAATACGGATTTATAGGATCCCAAAAGTAAATTTCTTTTCTGGAAAATCTGGGCACAAATAACATATTTGAAAAATCCCAAAACCCTACCAGAAGAACACTGCACAAAACACGATCACAAGAGGAGACAAAACGGCGGCGGTTCCGCGGCCTAAGCCACCCATTGCCACGGAACCGCGGCGGTTTGAAGGAATCATGCGATCGTATTTCGTGGGTGTTTTCACAAAACCCTGAGCCGATTTTAGGAGTAAAACTTTTTACTTTTAGAGCACAAAAAAATTCAACAGAAACTTAGGGTTTTTGATTTTCCGGTTTTGCGATTTTTCCGTTTCGAACTTCCATACACTTCGCTACCAAGCTAGTTTAAGTTTAGTTAGGCTCTGATACCACTGTAAGTCCACGTTGCGACCCCCGGTTCTTACGGGGAGGCGGAAACGGTATAAAAATCAAATTTTTGGCGCATGGGGCAACATGGACTAAACAAGGTCGAGATCTTTTCTAAACTAAACTAGCAAACATGCAAAGGAGAGTTAACTACTCGGCAAAGTGGTTATACCTAACTTGAACTCCTTCTTCTTGAAACCTAGTAGAGGTTGATGGTTCTTTGCTCGTAGCCTTCTTCCGTCAAAGATGGATCCACCTGAGGGTTCAACCTTCGGGCTCTTTCTCGAACTTAGAGTGAACTAGGATCTCCGGCTTGCTAAACCTTGAACCCTAGAGAGAGTAGAGAGTATCTATGGGGTGTTTCTCTTTCAAGGAGAGGGATTCTCAACACATGAGAAGGATTCTCCTTGAGCGTGAGAAAGAAGAAGATGAAGTGAGGAGAGAGAATCAATATGATAGAATGAGCTCATTTTCCTTTTGCAACCATAACAAAAGGAAAAAGAATTATCTAATTAATAATAATAATTCAAAATGAAATAGTTGATGGTTGTTTTTGGAATGACCACTATCATCACTTCATTAAATGAATGTAAGCTAGAATCAAGGAGTATCCTTGCAAAGTGATGATGATGGTCAAACATTCAACCATGGTCAACAAGTCAACCATGGTCAACAAGTCAACAAAACCAACCATGACACAATTTCTTTTAATTACTATTATTAATTGATATTTCATAAATCCATTAGGGTTTGGAAAAAGACGACTGTCAACTGTGCATACGCACCCGTTCCGAAACCCTAATGAAAGACCTCTTCCTCCGCCTCAAACAACTGTGCATACACACCTGCATTCTCGTTCCGAGGAACAAGAATACTGAGAGATAAAAGCAACCCCAAAACATATACCAGTATCTGACTCAAACCAGAGCCAGCCAGTAATATCCGTCCGGACTCCAAACGTGCACAAGTGCGCGGATGAGAACGAATCCTGTCGCAAAACCATGCGACCTCTACTCAGTTTTGCCCAGAGGCGAATAGCCCTCTGTGTGGGACTCTAAAGACTCGACACTACGCTGGCAGTGGGTTTAACCACAGACCGCAAGCGGCACTAGCTGTGCGTAACGGTCCCCAGGTAGATGCCGATAAGAAGACTGACGAGGTAAAACCCATCTGAACTCCTACTGAGTCTGAATGTGACATTCTCCGTACAGTCCGGTCTGTTCGTCTAATACATCGCATGGCGGGCCTAAGGGGCGATAAACGTCAGTCCCCTAATAGCGGTACAAGTCGTGTCGGAGTGAAGCCCAAAACACCCTGAGATAACACTGGAAGCCTACCAGTATATCTCGCTTGCCCTGGCCAGGGACTACTCGTGTAATGGCTCTCCTAGACACAGCGCGATGTCAACCCCCAATACCGGGAGAGACGAATCCTGTCTAACCGGCACTGCCTCCAAGTGCTTCGGGACTGCACCCAACCATTACCTGTTTGCACGACTCCTTTAAGCCGTGGTAGGGTAGTGATCAAAGTGCAGTGGGAACACACTCGAGGCGAAGTGCCAGTGTCAAGTCAGCGGACTAAGCTGTACTCATGTCACCTGGGAACTGATAACTGACGATTGGTATAATACCAACCTGTCAGTTCCCGACGAGTCCTGTCCAGTGTACTCGTAACCCAACGAGCACCCGTATACTATCTCCAGTACGACGTATTGATGGCTGTGGGACAGACCATCTCCCACACTGGGATGAGAAGCGCATATGCTAGTCTACTCCGGAGTATCGATGCCCTGTCTCGATAGTCCTGCGACTAGGGACCTGTATAAGGATGTGCTTATAGATTACCCAGCCCCTACTAGTGTGACTGCCATCACAACGCTGGTAATCAAGCAAAGATCCTAAGGGCTCCACTAATGTGTATAGGTGATATACAAAAATAAACACATGTACACATTGAAGTAGAAACAAACCAAGTAGCATACTACTATATTGAGCAAGATTGTTTATACAAGGTGAATATCCCAAGCTTCCATTAAGTAATATACAAACTAGTATGATACAGTAATGGCCTCTAGGGCATATACACTAATAGATACCCTGTCTCAAAACTCCCACGACTAGGGACACTTTAAGGATGTGCTTATAGACCCCAGCTCCCACATATATGATCGCCATCATACTGTTGGTAGTCAAGCAAGAATCCTATGGGCTTTATCAATATATATATGATGATAAAAGACAAACCAGATAGCATACTATCATCTTGATTAAGACCGTTCTTTCGGTATAGGTCCTCCCTCAATCATTGCAATCACATACCTGCGATCCAATAATTGACTTAGAGGGCACTATATACAACAATCTCCCACTTGCACTTAAGGATAATTATTGTGATGTCGCGTACTCACAGCTCGTGTGATACCGAACATCCAACTCCTCTACTAATCAGTTTCACAAAACTCGTTTGCAAAACTATTGTGTTCGAGAAATAGCCTCAGTGAGTGGATCCGCTTCGGTGCTTCTTTTTGTATCTCTCTATATCTCAAGTTCGCGGAGAAAACCATCTCCCGAATTGAGTAATACCTGTCTTAGAATATGTGTGGATATTTGATGGGACCTAGTTCATAAATGAACTACAAATCCAAACTTCTTAGACTATATTGGTAACTGAACCTAATCAGTATCCAGCACCATGCCTCCCACAGTATCCTCTTGGACCGCCTGTCCATAATAATGTCCCTCGTCAGAGGAAAAACTATAACTTTGACAATCACTCTGTCATCTAGGTCACCTTGGAAGCCTGGAATGATAATCGTCTCCTCAAGGAGGCTGACATTATCAAACCCATAGAACATCCATTCATGTTCTAAAACTGTTTCCTAATGTATCTCCAGGATTGGATTAATATAAACTTATCGCATCTAGTGCAAAATCAATATCTGGTGTGGTACTTGACATCTCACGATTGACTCAATTGCCTAAGCAAGTGATCTGCCAATCATGCACGTCCCTCTCCCCTTTAGTCTGTAAGACACCTTTAGAGAGGGTAACTCCATCACCTGCAGGTACACCACCATGCCAGGAGTCATCTATTCTAAAATACTATTAGAATACTGTCAAAGTTCCTACATTGGGAAACTACCCAAATCTAGATCTAAAACTATAGATCTAGTAACCAGAATTTCAGATATTATATCCATATCCATTGTGGAGAAACAACTGTGTGACGACCATCGTACAACCGACCGTAGTATAGGAATTTTACTTCCTACTTTATGTATGCCATCCAAAATACCAGGACATCACACCCAACTACCTTCTTAACAGATCCATCTCTTATTCTGATGAAGTCAAATCCATGACTGTTACATCAAAATTAGATGATCTAGTCTCTGCTATATTTGCTCAAGCCTATAAATAGACATAAGCTACTTGTTCACTATGCTTCCGCTGCTCCCACTGACTACGACAATCCTCTGGCAGAATAATATAAACGTACACTTCTAAAACTAGTTTAGAATGACGCTATACATATCCTTCTGCCGGGTCTCATAGTCTGGAACAACAGTAGTGTCAAGTCTGGGTAAACAGGAACCACCTTGTCACCGTCCTTGAGGCTACCGGAGTACCTCTCGGGTGTCTGAGGTTACCCACCATATCTGCGGAGTGGCTATTGGAATGTCAAACCTGATTGAATATGTAGGTCCTATTAAAACTTTCCGTAATCATTTGCGGTTCTGGAATCATTTCCAGTTCTACCATACTTCCACTACTGTTTTCTGAAAAAATCCATTTTATTAAAACTGTGGCGAGTCAAGAACAATATCACTATTGATCTTTCAGATGGTAGAAAATCTGCAGGGTTCCTAGGCACTCTAGTGAGGTCTCCCAAGCCATCAACCATGGCAATTTCAAAAATTATGGTGCCTACAAACCCTAAAGTACGGATCGTTTGCTAGATATCTAGGCGAACAAGAACTAGTTAACAGTTAACTAAAGAGATACGGAAATTACAACCTTTGTAGATCCGGATATCCACCTCCACGGCTCCGCAACGAGGTCATCTCCGCTGTCCAAATCAAATCCGGGCTCTAGAGTCGACTTCGTCGGAGAATGGGCAAGCTAGGTCGTCGATGTCCATGCCGAAGATGATCTACGTCGAGGCATCGCTAGATCAAGCTCCTCCTTCACCAAACCCTAAAATCTTGTGAAGGAAACACACTCTACTACTTGGCAAGAGGTAGAGGATGAAGAAATAGGAAGTGGGTATACTTTAGAATTGGATTTCTCACTCATATCATCAATCTACCATTGATGACTAGAAGCTTTTTCTTCATGTGTTTTTGAAGAAGAAGAAGAAGCTCATCAAAAAAAGTTATGATAAGAATAAAGAAAAAGAAAAGAATTATCTATTCTTATCATAACTAAACCATGGTTAGATGTAGAGAGTTAATCATGGTTAAAGAATGGTTAGGTTTAGACAAGAAGACAAAAATGGTTGCTTTGGTCAAATGTTCATGAAGCTTCAAAGAATACAAACAAATAAAGCCACCATTTTCTCTTCATCATATTTCTTTTGCTAAAATAACAAAATGGATAAATAAATGAATAAATAAATAAGTAAATGAAGCAAAAGAAAACCCTAACCATTGACCAACCATGGTTTAAACCATACACCAAACAATCATGTATCATCAAACATGATACAATCAAAAGCACAAAAGTATATCACATATACAACTTGCACATCCGAGCGAGAAAATCCATCTTAAGTAAACCGATACTAGTTAATGCAAAGTAATATATCAAATATATAATTATACATTAAATCATTAAATCAACACTTGATTCAATGATCCGGTCATGCGCACATAACCGACTGGTATCCAATATATCGGCTTATCGAATCAACGCTTGAATCGATAACTAGGTTATATCGCATACAACCATTCGATATATTTATCGCGAGAATAGAATACGGTATCACATACTCGTATTATTCTCGGTCCCGCACATATCTCATATGCGCTCCTATTTCGTTTCGCTTGAGCCAGGAAACCTCTGTGTAGGACTCTAAAGACTCGTCAATACGCCGGCAGCGGATGATGATCATATCAAACATCCACAAGCCGCAAGCGGTCTGCTAAACGTAACGGCCACCCGGGTATTGAGCGATCTGAAGATCGACGAGCAAGCCCGCTCACACTCCAGTGAATCCGACCAGTAACACTACCGTACAGTCCGGTCTGATCGTCTGATATGTCGCATATCTCGCCTAGGGGTGGTAAACGTCAGACCCCAATAGCTCAATAAGTCGTGTCGATATGAGGCTCATAACGGGTCGAGAAACTACTGGTAACACTTACCAGCAATTCTCTGAGCAGCCCTGGCCAGGGACTTCCTGTTATAGCCGATCGAACACAGTGCAACATCAACCCCCATATACCGGGAGAGACGAATCCCCTCCTATCGCTCATTGCCTCCATGTGACTCGGGACTGTACCCAAAAACCACCGTTTTGCACGCCCTCTTGGACGTGGTAAGATGGAAATCAAAGCACAGTGGGAACCACACAAGACTCTATGACGATCTCGGGTCAACAGACTACTCTGTACCAGTGTCACCAGAGAACTGCCATCTGACGTGAGGTATAATACCATCTGGGAGTTCTCGGCGAGTCCGTCCAGTGTACCCAGTCTTTACTGAGCACCCGTATATCATCTCTGATGTCAAACACCAATGGATATGGGATCATCCATCGCCCATCTGTATGGGTCGAGAAGGTATACGCTAGTCTACTCTGGTATATCGATGCCCCGTCTCGATACACCCTCGACTAGGGACTTTGAAGGATGTACTTATAGACTACCATGTCCCCACTAGTATGATCCGCATCATAGTCCAGGTAGTCAAGTACAGATCCTAAGGGCTTTACCAACATGTAACAGAGAGACAATCAGCATACACGTTAAGGTAAAGTTCAACCAGATAGCATACTATCATGTCGAGCAAGAAAGTCCTCCCTATATATGTCCCAGCATCCACTACAATATACATCCTATGTATAGTAATGGCCTCTAGGGCATACATATAACTAACAATCTCCCACTTGCACTAGGGCCATCTGTAGCAGTGGTTGCAGTATCTCATACTCAACCATCCCATAAAAGTCTCTCTCTGGGAACAGGCCTTTGTGAGTGGATCCGCTGTGTTGTCCTCTGAGTCTACTCTCCTTGCCTCGATCTTCCTGGAGATCAACCATCTCCATGATCAAGTGATACTGCCTTAGAATATGTCTGGATCACTGATGGGACCGGCGTTCCTTGGCATAAGCCACAACTCCATTGTCACACAATGGGAGGAACATAGTTCATCTCATGAACCAATATACACCCAAACAGCCTCTTTGGTAGCATCTTAAGTAGCGATGTATCCAGCCTTTATCGTCTAGTATGTCACGGTATCTAGCTTGGAACTCTTCCAACATACCGTCCCTTTACTGAGGGTAAAGACAATGCCTGTGACTGACACTCAGTCGTCTTTATCACCCTGGAACACTTCCAGTGATTCTCCTTAGGATCGATTGACACCATCTCACTACATCTAGTGAGTATCCTAACATCCATTTAGATCTATCTCATAGATCCAAAACCCAGGATTTAGTAGGTATCACTTTGATCCTATATGGAGAATCATTGTGATAAGCGGAGATTGATCGAGCGTAGCATAAGAAACTCTTTTCTTATCAAGAGTATGTCATCCACGTACTCTACGAGGATCATCACCATACTCCCTACTACCTTTTTGTTTATACAAGGTTCATCTACCATTTTGATGATGTCAAACTCTTTGACTACTTCATCAAAACAGACGTTCCAACTCCGCGATGCCTGCTTTATCCTATAAAGCATCTTGCACACGTTTCCGCTGCTCCCACTGTCTACGAAGCCCTCTGGCTGTGTACTTATAGACGTTCTCTTCTAAAACATCATTTAGAAAAGCTGTCATGACACCCAACCACCAGATATCGTAGTCATGGTATGTAGCCGTGGTAAGTAGGATCTGGATGGACTTAAGCCTAGCTACTTGAAAAGGTTTCATCATTATCCACGCCTGGTTGATGATGAAAACCTTTAACAAGTCTAGCTTCGAAAGTCTCAACCTTTCCATGTACACCAAGTAATCTTCTCAAGATATACTTGCTCCTGATGGGGATTTAACCCTTCAGATATTGCAACCATAAGTCCATACTTTGTTGGTGTATAAGGATTCCATCTCAGATCGCTAAACATCCAGCCATTCTTACAGAGTCTTACTCCTGATGGCCAGCTCGAAGCTAGTTGGGTCATCATCTCATGATGCAATCCTCGCTCCCACTGTCATAGAGAAACAGAAGTATCTCTCAGGTGGGTGAGGAACCCTACTAGATCGGCGGAGAGGCTGAGGTTCGTTGGTAACTATCGAATCCTTTGGTTCTTTCAAATCATCAGCTGTAGTTAGTATAGCTGGAACCTTTCCAGTTGTACATAACTGACCTTGTCTCGAGCTTGTCCGGATTTTGCTTTTAGACATAGGCCGGACAACCCCAAATCTTAACTAACTTAAGACATGGGCTCTTCGCTTTTCATATCACATATGAAGTGGTAGGCATTGATTTGATTCGAACCCTATTCAATAGGTATGCAGCTTCTCAAGCGCATAACTCCCAAAAGGAAAAAGGTAACACAGTAGTACTCATCATAGAGCACACCATATCAAATAGGGTGTATCTGCTCCGTCCCGATATACCATCGTGCTATGGTGTATTCAGAGGAGTAATGCTGAGAGAGAATCTCATTCTCCTTTAGAATAATCCAGGATTTCCGTGCTCAAGTATTCTCCTCCTTGATCTCATCATAGGACATAATACTTATACCCGTTTAGGTTCTCTACTTCCAACTTATATTCTGTGAATATCTCAAAAGGTTCGGACTCATGTTTCAACAGGAACATATGATGAATCTTGAGAGATTATCAGAGAATATAATGAAGTATAAAGAACCGGTCTTGGCATGTGTAGACAGGGGACCTACATACATCAACATGTATCATCCCAAGAGTTTATTAACTCTTTCTCTGTTTCCAATAAACAGAGCTGTGGTCATCTTTTCTTTGTGACATGACTGGCGAGTTTCACAAGATGTAAATTCAAACTGATTTAAATATGCATCTTTATGTAACTCTAGCTAGTCGGGTCACATTGATCTGACCTAGTCTACAATACCTCAAGAAGGATTCGTTCATTTCTGAACTCTTCCTCTTGTGTGTGTTCCATATACTAAGAACTGTAGTTTGATTTAGAACATCAACGCTTTTAGATAACGTGCCTGAACCGATCAACTTTTGATATAGGAAATGTTCAAAACATTATCCAACAATACAGAATTATATCCTTTCTTTACTAATAAAGAGATAGATATGATTTTGTATATCAGGTTCGATATCTAACAACATTCGTTCATAATCAATGTATCGGTAATACAGGGTGACAGTGACCAACAGACTTGGCTGCAACACTTGCCCCGTTTTCTGCCTCATGAAACTTATCACCCGTTCTCAGTTCTCTACCTTTCTGTAGCCCTATGTAACAGATTACATATGTGGGATCCTGATCCGGTATCATATACCCAGGACGTAAAGGATACTGAGAAACAGTTCTGTATAACGAACACACCCGAAGATGATGCATCAGCATGCACTCTCTTCGTTTGGGCGGCACGGGAAATCTGGTATTCCCCAAATTCCTGCTCTGTCTTATAACAATTATAAGTTGGAGCGGGACCAACGTTCCCCAGCTCAGTATAACAAGCGGGTTCGGTCAAATATCCGTATTATTATCTTGATTAAGGCGTGATATGGTCGCTACCAGGAGAGAGAGAGAAGAAAACACTCAGCGTGCGCTCTGTCAAGAATAGATTGGTTATTATTTTATCTAATCAGGATGGCTCCCACTGCTTTTTATCAAATCTTCCTTCAAACCCTAAAAGGAAAGACTAGCCGGGATTAATTACACACTACAAGTTCGCCAATCTTTCAGCCAGGCCAGTGTCGGTACTTTGAGGGAGGTCCCCCGTGCTTTCGCACGAACCTAATTAATGTAAACCTCGTTTTCCCAGAGGCGTAACCCCGTTAACACCTTTCTAGACACCTACTTGATCGGCTAATTGTAATGTATAAAACTCTCCCAGGAGTAACACTTACTCGCAGCGGGTATCGGGATCCAACTATCTCATAGAAGGTATGCAATCTCATTGCAAATCTCAACACTTGAAATTCCCGATAATATTTTGCCCCTAGCGTCCTATGACCTTGACGCAGGCCAACAAACCATAGTCCGCTAGTCAAGTTCAACCCGTCATTTCCTGATTGAATTAAACCCATCCGCACGACCCTTGACGCAGGCCAACAAAGTCGCACGACTACCCTAATCCAATCACATCATATGCTTATGCAGATAAGCACCAGTTAGCTACCGCACACTACGCCTTGACGCAGGCCAACAAACGTAGCACGAATACTAACTACTACTTATCTGAAATGACGGAGGGCTACGACAGGTTTTTCTGAAAACCTATTGCGTAATGAACTTGATATCGTTGTAGGATCGAATGAATTTTAAAATGGAGTGCTTTTGAGGCTTTTCTAGTTTTGCTAAAGGAGTCACTCCCGGTGAAGGGATCGTCGGTCCTTTCCTCGTCGAATGAGGTGCGGGATATATCGCATATATCGCTGTGCAAAGCAAAAACACTTAAAAGCAATCAAAAGACAAACCGAGTGTGTAGCATCTGCCAGTTATTGCTAAAGGAGTCACTCCCGGTGAAGGGATCTCGGTCCTTTCCTCATCGAATAAGGTGCAGGATATATCTCATATACCGCTGTGCAAAGCAAGAACTGTAGCTACCTGTTTTATTTTGAAATTCGATTCTACAACATCTTGGGTTTCTTTTATTTCATTAATCACATTAATGAAGTCCCATCATTTAAGTACCTAAACATCACAGATAGATATGACGTACACTTATGCCATCCGCATTCGCCTCGATGTCCCCTCGTGCACCGTTAGGTTAGGTAACTAACGGCAGAGCAGGGCAGGGCTAGCGCGGGTGTAAAACATAAGTAACGTCTATATAATATATCATATATACTATATACTATATCCATCACAGAAACATCACATGATCTCATCACAGATATCGCAGCAGAAGAATCATATGAAATATTGGATATACTAGGACGTCCGTGTTTTCAATACGAGCCAGTATAAAACACGGATTCCACGGTCGTGATGAATAGCCAAACCCACACCCCTAGACCCCTACGAGAGCGGCAAGCAACCCTACCAATTCTAGAGTTAGGAGACCCGGACTCGACTCCTCGAGTTGATCTCCCACTGGACTCCAGAACCCGGTTACTTGTGCCCTCCTCCTTGGGTCTATCCTAGTGCGGAAAAGTAAATAATATACAACAGGTGACAACTCCCGCAACCTGGAAGCGCCCCAATAAAAGAATATTACATACAAGTTTTTACATGAATGAAAATGAAAAACACTCATCTCACATAAAAACCCCCGGCTATTCAAACACGACGATCCAATATAACATATCCAGCAACACATAACATTACATGTCATCAACGTAAGTAAATATGCATACCCCAATTGTCGTTGACATATAGCAACGAAACCGGCGATATCACATATTACACTTACGGTCACAGAAAAGAAAGTGTAAAACTACAACAGTTGGAATCCGCAACCTCCTCAGACATCGCATGCCTGACCAAATGAATTTCTTAGACATCGCATGCCTAACAATTATAAACCCCGCATTTTAGTCTCAAAATCGAAAACACTTTTCAATATCTAGTCGGGGAATTCAACAGGATTCCCGACAGTCTGATCGAATACTCGTCGCAAACTTCAGTAGACGGCTGCACCCCCGATACCGTCGACGAAGTGCACCAAGGCGGAACACCGCTACCGCGAGCACCCGGAGGGATGCTTTCGGCGACGGGGTTCTCCTACAGTCACTTGGTCGGGGCTATGGAGTGAGGCTGTCTATTAAGTTTACCCGGCGAGTATCCGCGTACGCTACGTGATTGCGACGGACTTTTGATCACATCAAAATTCCGTGGCAACCGATCAAGTGAGACTAAATTGCTACGTTTATAACATTCATTTAGTTATCATATAACTCATTGTGAATTCCAATTATTGTATCCCATTCCGGATAAACAGAAAATGTTAAACTTTTCGATTGAACAATCGAACACCCAAGTTTTCCCGAAACTGATCAACACATGAAACAAGTCTAACAACATTCCGTTCGTACCTCAGTACCAACGATCCAGCCGTAGAAGGGTCAAGCCAACGCCTCACATGTGGCACGCCGTACTGCCCCAAACCCGAAGGTTCAAAGGGCAGTTCAAGACGGTCACATAATCGAGTTAAGGTTTGTGTCTTCTAGAGGGACCATCGCGTTACTTGCACTACTTAGAACGTCGTTAAACTACGGAAAAATCCAACACTTGGAAATTTCCCGACAGGGGAAAAATTGGGTATTTATATCCGGTCGAACTTTTTAACATATTCTAAAATTTATCCGGAAAGCCACACAGACAAAATTTGATATCCCGATCGAAATACCGAATTCCCAAAACAACTCAGAAAAATTCAACTCTGGAATAAATATTAAAAATACCCAGGAATACCAGCACTAATAATTATGAGATACTGTGCAAATAGTACTGAACAAAATGGCCGTACCGCCGCTCAACCGCCGCACGAGGCTAGCTCGTGCCGCGGAAGCGCGGCAATATGAAGGAATTATGTGCACGAATTTCACAGTATTTCATATATTCACCTGCTGATTTTTCTGAACATTTTTAATGTGGAAAAATACCAGATTTTAAAAATTGGACAGAGAGCAATTTTCCGGGTATGGTTTCGGTTCGATCGGACTTCAATTTCCGTCTGGACTTCGCCTAAGGCTCTAGCTAGTCTCTGATACCACTGCAGGGTTCCTAGGCACTCTAGTGAGGTCTCCCAAGCCATCAACCATGGCAATTTCAAAAATTATGGTGCCTACAAACCCTAAAGTACGGATCGTTTGCTAGATATCTAGGCGAACAAGAACTAGTTAACAGTTAACTAAAGAGATACGGAAATTACAACCTTTGTAGATCCGGATATCCACCTCCACGGCTCCGCAACGAGGTCATCTCCGCTGTCCAAATCAAATCCGGGCTCTAGAGTCGACTTCGTCGGAGAATGGGCAAGCTAGGTCGTCGATGTCCATGCCGAAGATGATCTACGTCGAGGCATCGCTAGATCAAGCTCCTCCTTCACCAAACCCTAAAATCTTGTGAAGGAAACACACTCTACTACTTGGCAAGAGGTAGAGGATGAAGAAATAGGAAGTGGGTATACTTTAGAATTGGATTTCTCACTCATATCATCAATCTACCATTGATGACTAGAAGCTTTTTCTTCATGTGTTTTTGAAGAAGAAGAAGAAGCTCATCAAAAAAAGTTATGATAAGAATAAAGAAAAAGAAAAGAATTATCTATTCTTATCATAACTAAACCATGGTTAGATGTAGAGAGTTAATCATGGTTAAAGAATGGTTAGGTTTAGACAAGAAGACAAAAATGGTTGCTTTGGTCAAATGTTCATGAAGCTTCAAAGAATACAAACAAATAAAGCCACCATTTTCTCTTCATCATATTTCTTTTGCTAAAATAACAAAATGGATAAATAAATGAATAAATAAATAAGTAAATGAAGCAAAAGAAAACCCTAACCATTGACCAACCATGGTTTAAACCATACACCAAACAATCATGTATCATCAAACATGATACAATCAAAAGCACAAAAGTATATCACATATACAACTTGCACATCCGAGCGAGAAAATCCATCTTAAGTAAACCGATACTAGTTAATGCAAAGTAATATATCAAATATATAATTATACATTAAATCATTAAATCAACACTTGATTCAATGATCCGGTCATGCGCACATAACCGACTGGTATCCAATATATCGGCTTATCGAATCAACGCTTGAATCGATAACTAGGTTATATCGCATACAACCATTCGATATATTTATCGCGAGAATAGAATACGGTATCACATACTCGTATTATTCTCGGTCCCGCACATATCTCATATGCGCTCCTATTTCGTTTCGCTTGAGCCAGGAAACCTCTGTGTAGGACTCTAAAGACTCGTCAATACGCCGGCAGCGGATGATGATCATATCAAACATCCACAAGCCGCAAGCGGTCTGCTAAACGTAACGGCCACCCGGGTATTGAGCGATATGAAGATCGACGAGCAAGCCCGCTCACACTCCAGTGAATCCGACCAGTAACACTACCGTACAGTCCGGTCTGATCGTCTGATATGTCGCATATCTCGCCTAGGGGTGGTAAACGTCAGACCCCAATAGCTCAATAAGTCGTGTCGATATGAGGCTCATAACGGGTCGAGAAACTACTGGTAACACTTACCAGCAATTCTCTGAGCAGCCCTGGCCAGGGACTTCCTGTTATAGCCGATCGAACACAGTGCAACATCAACCCCCATATACCGGGAGAGACGAATCCCCTCCTATCGCTCATTGCCTCCATGTGACTCGGGACTGTACCCAAAAACCACCGTTTTGCACGCCCTCTTGGACGTGGTAAGATGGAAATCAAAGCACAGTGGGAACCACACAAGACTCTATGACGATCTCGGGTCAACAGACTACTCTGTACCAGTGTCACCAGAGAACTGCCATCTGACGTGAGGTATAATACCATCTGGGAGTTCTCGGTGAGTCCGTCCAGTGTACCCAGTCTTTACTGAGCACCCGTATATCATCTCTGATGTCAAACACCAATGGATATGGGATCATCCATCGCCCATCTGTATGGGTCGAGAAGGTATACGCTAGTCTACTCTGGTATATCGATGCCCCGTCTCGATACACCCTCGACTAGGGACTTTGAAGGATGTACTTATAGACTACCATGTCCCCACTAGTATGATCCGCATCATAGTCCAGGTAGTCAAGTACAGATCCTAAGGGCTTTACCAACATGTAACAGAGAGACAATCAGCATACACGTTAAGGTAAAGTTCAACCAGATAGCATACTATCATGTCGAGCAAGAAAGTCCTCCCTATATATGTCCCAGCATCCACTACAATATACATCCTATGTATAGTAATGGCCTCTAGGGCATACATATAACTAACAAAATCAACCCTCGTCAAAGCTAGGGTCAACCCACAAACTGCCATTACAGAAACGTGCCTTGAGTTATCCAGTGTCTGGTTTCAAGCATAAGCTGGACAACTCCCCTTAACATCGTTAAGATATGAAACATTCTATATCCAATATAGAAACTTTGGCACTAATTTAATTGGAACCAGATTCAAATCATGCAGCTGTCTCCAGTGCATATTAATTTAATGGAGAGAGGCTAATCAGCATTACTCAACTTAGAAATCCATCCACTTATGAGTAACCTAAAAGAGAAACAAGTTCCTCAAATTCATTACTTGAATACCAATCACAAGAATTTATATCTTCGATTTCTTTGAAGAATCCTGATACTTGCGACACTTGGTTCTCTACTTTATTCCTATACCCACAACTTCTCAATACTTAGACATTGTATTTCTACGAAACACTTGTCTAAAAAACTAGAGAAGTTACAAGTAAATAGAATACAGTACGAGAACCAACCCCTTTGTCCTGATAGACACCGGACAACATACAATACTCTGTATAAGTCCGCTGAGTTGAATAACTCAAAAACCTGTGCATCGTAGGTTGAAAATTGTACCCAGGTGATTTCCTCAAATATCATCAATTACAACGAATTCCGATATAATGAGGATGATCACTTAATTCCCAATAACTCATTCCCACTCAACATCTGTAAAACCATGCAGATGTGAGAATTATACCTGGTAAATACATACCCTTGAGTAAGTATCCAATCGGGAAATCAGTTTTCTATTAATAATGTACAGTGAATATGAAACATAAATATGTTTCGTAGGGGTATCCTGGTATTCATAGTAATGCCTTTTTCCATTATTCATATTCATGACTATAACCGTATATTTCCCTGCCATCTCTCCAATTTCCTTTATTTTGTCTTTAGTCGTTACCTTCTGTACACCATCATTAGGCTAAATGGTTTTCTTCCTTCCCTACCGTTCGACACCAGCCTATGGTTTGGAAGAAGAATATCCAGTAAGCATAATAGGTGTACCCTCCTAATCCTAGGAGTACTCGCAACTTGAGAGAAGGTGATGATAAAAGACAACTGAATAATACCTTATTCCTATTTCTCCTGAACCAGAATCCATCCTCGAAAAAATGTCCTTCGAGTTCATATATAACCATACGATGGATTTATCCAATGGAATTGGATGTTCGTAGTGATACAGGTTGTTCTGGAGAAATGAAAGGTGAAGTAGGAGTGGCGATGAAATACGTGGTTTGGTCGTGAATGTTAAAAGTCGCAATTTACTTTGCCCTCTTTCTAATTCCTTTATCTTGTCTTTACATATTACTTTCTGCACACCCTACTTAGGCTAATTATTTTTCTTCCTTCCCTACCTTTCGGCACCTGCTTATGGTTTGGAAGAAGACTATCCAATAAGCGTAATAGGTGTACTCTCCTAAACCAAGGAGCCCTCGCAACCTGAGAGAAGGTGATAATAAAAGACAACTGAATAAACCAATTCAATTTCGTCTGAACCTGGATCCATCCTCGAAGAAGTCCCTTCGAGTTCGTATATAACCATACGATGGATCTATCCAATGGAATTGGATGTCCGTAGTAATACGGGGTGTTCTGAGAAATACAAAGGGTAAAAGAAGGAGCGGTAATGACTTATGCAATTCGGACAATCCAAAAGCCAGTATATTTTTAGAAGGTTCGGTCAACTTGGTCCCTGAGTTATAGTCTAGGATCGGTTAAAGGTCGCTGCCAAAGAGAGAGAGAGAGAAAAGAAACACTCTGCGTGCACTCTAACCTAGATCAGAATGGTTATCACTTTATCTAATTTAGGAAACCTCCCACTGTAATCTCAAATTCTCCTCCAAACCAGAAAGAAGAATCAATTGGGATCACCCGAAGAGTAAACCAACTCATCAGTGGGAATCGGTATCCAACTCTCATCATATGATAACGTGACGGTATCCACTCACGTTAGCACACTCCAGAAGGTATGCTCAAGTTTTGCAAGTTTCCTGTATGTTTGAAACTCCCGATATAATTTTTATCCCATGCTCTTATGACCTTGACGTAGGCCAACAAATCATAAGCCACATGTCAAGTTCTACTTGTAGTTGTCCTGATTAATTTAGGTCATCGTACATGCCCTTGACGTAGGCCAACAAGGCTGTACGTCTGTCCTAAACTAATGCATCTATCTATGCAACAAATGAATACCCAGCAGCTACCAAACACTACGCCTTGACGTAGGCCAACAAACATAGCTTGAATACTACTGACCATCCATAAGAAATGACGGAGGATTACGGCTGGTTTTTGGCGAAAAACCTTTAACGTAATGAACTTGATCTCGTTGAAGGAACCGGGTAGCTTTTTGTAAAAATATAGTGGCGAAAACTTTTTGCTAAAGAAGTTACTCCCGGTAAAAAGATCTCGGCTCTTTCCTCGTGGAATGAGGTGCAGGATATTCTAACTGAATACCACGATGCAAAGCAACTTTTGATCGACTATACTTAAGTTATTACCCTGACGCAAACTTCTGTCCAAGGGGTCACTCCCGGTGAAAGGATCTCGGCCCTTGCCTCGTCGAATGAGGTGCAGGATATTCTAACTGAATACCGCTATGCAAAACAAAAAGAAACGTCTTTGTAATTTGTTCCAACAACATCAAATATAGGTTTGTTTTATCCTTGCATTGATAAGAATCAATGCAGTCCCATCAATCAATCACACCAGAAAAGAACGAAAATATAATGTACGTATATTCCATCCGCATTCGCCACTGGGTCCCGTCATCACCCGTTAGGTTACTTAACTAACGATAGAGCGGAGGCTGGACTAGCGCGGGTGTAAAACATATACAACATCTAATAGTATATATACTAATATACAGTAATCGCTCCAGGCGTGATAATATGCAACATTACAGAAAAGTAATAAGTATCACAGAACAATACAGATAATCTGGGATCCCCGGGTTTCACAGAGCCGCTACTGAAACCCGACGTTCCCCTGGTCGTGTGGATAGCCTGTGCAATGAAACCTAGACCCCTACGGGTGCGGTAAGTTACCCACCAAAACCTAAAGCGAGGCAGCCCCTTATAGCAAAATGAATGGACCACCCGGCACTTCACGGAATCCGGTAACTTGAGCTCCCCTCCTTGGGTCAACCTGTACCCCCTACGAGTGCGGCGAATAGTCTGCCAATTCTAGAGTGAGGCCCCTCTGCCTCTCATAGCCATGAGATATGGACCCGTTGCCCTCTAGAACCCGGCTATCCGTGCACTCCGTCGTGGGATAAACCTAGAACAGTAATGAAAATATATACAACGGGTACATTGACCTCATCCCGGTCGTGCCCCAAAAGAATAATATACAAACAGGCAGTGACGGCAGTCCACAAGTCGGACGCTCGCCCCGCAATATCAAATGTATAAATAAATCCAAACAGCACTACTATTGCACACTGCTATCCACCATGACAAATCCGCAACATCACAGCACAACACAGAACATCAACGCGAATGTCACGTTCGCAAACCCGTCTAAAAGAACTATAGCAATCAGACGCGGTTTACCGATCAAATGACATTCCCGGTCGAAGATATAATATAAATACTGCATACTAACAAATTTAAAATTTCGATCGACTAAATTTCCCGAAGTGGGCCCCACGTACATCTGCTGTACAGTAACAAAATCTTGGCCCAAAAGAATATTCCAAAACCCACAATTTACCAAGGAAAGCCTACTGGAAAATTTTGATGCACTGTTCCCACAGTACTGCCGCGGTTCCGCGGTCAAACCCTAGGTTTGACTGCGGTTCCGCGGCGGTCACGTGCTCAAAAATTCCCAGTTTGCTTAAGAAACCATGCTTTGTTTTCTGTGATATGTAAAATAATTTTTGGAACCGATTTAAAATCGACAGAAACTGTGAACTTGAAAATTGTGATTTTCGAAAATCCGTTCGATCGATATTTTAAACGCGTTAGCACAAGTTAGTATAGCTTAATGGTGAGGCTCTGATACCAATGTAAGTCTACGGTAACACCCCGGCCGTCTTTCAGACGCCAATATGCGGAACAAAACTATTAACAACTGGCGCTATCGCATACTATAACCCGGATCTGCCATTAAAGCTAAACTAACAAACTACAAAGTGGGTAGAAATGTTATACCGAACGATCCGAGTCCTTTGGTCTTCAACCATCATCCCACGCTATGTTGCGGCGGCTTCGGTCTTCTAAAACTCCAGTCTCGTCGTCCAGGTGGCACCACGTCGACGGATCTTTAAACGGGCTCCCGCCTCTGAACCGAGGCAACTCGATCGTCAAGTTTGCTAAAAGAGACGACCAAGATTGATGTAGAGAATGAGTAGAACACTTTGACTCGTTACGTCCAAGGCTATGGACGAACGGTTAATGAAGTTGCCAATTGGAATCGGGTAAATGGAAATTGAGCTATGAAATTTCCATACACTGAACTATCATAATCTTTTTCTCAAAATGAATTTCTTCTTCCCTCACAATGAGGGCCGGCCACTATATAGAAGAGGGAGGGTGAGTGTAGGAGAGGGGAGGGTGAGCGCAAGCAAAAGATCAAGGAGAAAATATCTTAAGCACTAAAAGAAAAGGATGACTCAAATGAACACCTAGTATGAACACATTAAAAGCAAAAGATGAATCATTTAACCTAGTCATCCTTGCAATCAATGAATCATTAAATGCATTAATGAGTCACTAATCCTAGTCACTATCCTAGAAGCATCCACACTCATCCCAAGAAAAGATAAATCCATCTTTAACCGAACGTTAAAGACGGGCGATAGAAAACAGGAAACTGGCAACTTCCAAAAGCGATCCTGAAACGAATTTCAGGATAACCCCATAACAGTATAAACATACCCGCATTTGTATTACGACCGAATACAAATGCAACTGAGATAAAGATATTATATCTACACAGTATAATACTCGGATCCGGCTTAAACCAAAACCTACCGGTATTAACTGCCCGAAAAATGACACGTGCGAAAACGCACGTGCATTTTCCGAACCCTGCCATAATACCATACGGCATCTACAACGTTTCGCCCGAACTTGGGAAAGTGTCTGTGGGGGACTCTAATGACTCATCAACATACTGGCACTGGGTATAACCACTAGCACGTCAGAGGTACAAGCTGTACGTAACGGTTGCCTATGTATTGATTGGAAGGGAAGCTAACGAGCGAACTCATCCATAAACCCTACTGAGCCTGATAGTGACAATATCCGTACATTCCGGTCCATTCGTCTATGAGTATCGCATATAGGGCTTAGGGGGCCAGTAAACATCAGACCCCCAATAGCAGTATAAGTCATGTCAGAGAGAAGCCCAGAACACACTGAGATACTACTGGAATACCTTCCAGTAAATCTCGATTACCCTGGCCAGGGATTTCGTGTAATCGCTCTCCTAATCACAGCGCGATCTCACCCCCAATACCGGGAGAGACGAATCCCCGACGATCTGCTCACTGCCTCCATGTGGCTCGGGACTGTACCCAAAATATACCTATTTGCACGACTCCTTTGACCCGTGGTAGGATATAAAGCAAAGCACAGTGGGAACTCACACGAGACAAATGACGACCTCAGGTCGATGAACTAACCTGTACACATGTCACCGAGGAACTGCTATCTGACGATATGTATAATACCAACTAGCATGTTTCCGGCGAGTCCTGTCCGGTGTACTCATAACCCAATGAGCACCTGTATACATCTTAGGTGATCCAACTAACACCAATGGCTTGTGAGATCAGCTACCGCCCCTCGTCGGGGTCTCGAATGTATACACTAGTCTACTCTGAAGTATCGATACCCTGTCTCGAAACTCCCACGATTATGGACACTTTAAGGATGTGCTTATAGACCCTAGCTCCCACATATATGATCGCCATCATACTGTTGGTTGTTAAGCAAGAATCCTATGGGCTTTATCAACATATATATGATGATAAAAGACAAACCAGATAGCATACTATCATCTTGAGTAAGACTGTTCTCTCGGTATAGGTCCTCCCTCAATCATTGCAATCACGTACCTGCGATCCAATAATTGACTTAGAGGGCACTATATACAACAATCTCCCACTTGCACTTAAGGATAATTATTGCGATGTCGCGTACTCACAGCTCGTGTGATACCGAACATCCAACTCCTCTACTAATCAGTTTCACAAAACTCGTTTGCAAAACTATTGTGTTCGAGAAATAGCCTCAGTGAGTGGATCCGCTTCGGTGTTTCTTTCTGTATCTCTCTATATCTCAACTTCGCGGAGAAAACCATCTCCCGAATTGAGTAATACCTGTCTTAGAATATGTCTGGATATTTGATGGGACCTAGTTCATAAATGAACTGCAAATCCAAACTTCTTAGACTGTATTGATAACTGAACCTAATCAATATCCAGCACCATGCCTCCCACAGTATCTTCTTGGACCGCCTGTCCATAATACTGTCCCTCGTCAGAGGGAAAACTATAACTTTGACAATCACTCTGTCATCTAGGTCACCTTGGAAGCCTGGAATGATAACCGTCTCGGCTGACATTATCAAACCCATAGAACATCCATTCATGTTCTAAAACTGTTTCCTAATGTATCTCCAGGATTGGATTAATATAAACCTATCGCATCTAGTGCAAAAACAATATCTGGTGTGGTACTTGACATCTTACGATTGACTCAATTGCCTAAGCAAGTGATCTGCCAATCATGCATGTCCCTCTCCCCTTTAGTCTGTAAGACACCTTTAGAGAGGGTGACTCCATCACCTGCAAGTACACCATCATGCCAGGAGTCATCTATTCTAAAATACTATTAGAATACTGTCAAAGTACCCACATTGGGAAACTACCCAAATCTAGATCTAAAACCATAGATCTAGTAACCAGAATGTGAGATATTATATCCATATCGTTTGTGGAGAAACAACTGTGTGACGACCATCGTACTACTTATCTGAAATGACGGAGGGCTACGTCATGTTTTTAAGAAAACCCTTTTCGTAATGAATTTGATATCGTTGTAGAATCGATTGATTTTTGAAAAAGGAGTTTTTTTAGGTTTTTACTAGTTTTGCTAAAGTGGTCACTCCCGGTGAAGGGATCTCGGCTCTTTCCTTATCGAATAAGGTGCAGGATATTTCACAAATACCACTATGCAAAGCAAAAACTATAAAAGCAATCAAAAGACAAACCGAGTTTGTAGCATCTGCTAGTTCGCTAAAGAGGTCACTCCCGGTGAAGGGATCTCGGCTTTTTCCTTATCGAATAAGGTGCTGGATATTCTATAAGGAATATCGTTATGCAAAGCAAGAACTAGAGCTACCAGTTTTTAAACAATTTTCTACAATATCTTTAGGTTTCTTTTATTTCATTAATCTCATTAATGAAGTCCCATCAATTATGCTTCCTAAGCATCACAGAAGAAACGAAAGCAGCAATATTTATTATATCTCATATATATAATATAGGCATTCGTCTCAGAACATATCAAGTGATAACATCACAGAATATCAGCAGCAGAAGAACATATATGAAATATTGGATATATTAGGAATTCCGTGTTTTATTTAAGCCAGTAAAAACGCGGATTCCACAGTCGTGATGAGTAGCCAAACCCACATCCCTAGACCCCTACGAGAGCAGCAAGCAACCCTACCAATTCTAGAGTTAGGAGACCCGGTCTCAACTCCTTGAGATGGTCTCCCACTGGACCCTAGAACCCGGTTACTTATGCTCTACGCCTTGGGTCTATTCTAACGCGGAAAAGTAAATAATATACAATGGTGACATCATCCTCAACCCAGAAGTGCCCCAATAAAAGAAATTACATACAAGCTTTTACATGAATGAAAATGAAAAACTCTCATTTCACATAAAACCCCCGGTTATTCAAAACACGACGATTCAATATAACATATCAGATCAACACATAACATCACATGTCATCAACGTAAGTAAATATGCATATCCCAATTTTTGTTGACATATAGCACCGAAACCGGCGATACACCACATATTACACTTACGGTCGCAGAAAAGAAAGTGAAAAACTACATCAGTTGGAATCCGCAACCACCTTAGACATCATAAACCCAACGCATCACATACATTGGATTTCATACCCAACCAAATGAATTCCTTAGACATCACATGCCTACAATTATAAACCCCGCATTTTAGTTTCGATATTGAAAACACTTTCCAATAACCTGTCAGGTAATTCAACAAGATTCCCGATAACCTAATCGAATGCTCGTCGGAAACTTTAGTAGAGGACCGCACCCCCCGATGCCGTCGACGAAGTGCACTAAGGCGGAACACCGCGGCCGCGAGCACCCGAACGGATGCTTTTGGCGACGGGGTTCTCCTACAGTCACTTGGTCGGGGCTATGGGGCATGGCTATCTATCAAGGTTATCCGTCGAGTATCCGCGTACACTACGTAATTGCGATGGACTTTTGATCCATATCAAAATTCCGTGGCAACCTATCAAATGAGACTAAACTGCTAGATTTATAAAATTCAAACTAGCTACTCATAACTATTTGTGGATTCCAAATATTGTATCATAATCACAGATAACTAGACGAAGTTAAACTTTTTGATTGGATAAACAAACTCCCAAAAATTTTCGTGAAGCTCAACACTTAAGCGGAGTTCAAAAAGTATCCAGAAACATGCCGCAGCTCCTACGAACCAGCCGTAGAAGGGTCAACCAATGCCTCACACGTGGCACCACTGAACTACCACAAACCCTAGGGTTTGGTGGCGGTTCTGACGGTCACATAATCGAGTTAAGCTTTCGTTCTTCTAGAGGGTCCACAGAATCGCTTGCAAGTTTTACTGAAAATTTTAAACTCGGAAAAAATCCAACTCTTGAAAAATTTCTAACGGGGGAAAAATTGGGTTATTGATATCCGTTCGAACTTTTTAACATCGTCTAAATAAACCGAATTCATGTTAGAATTATGATTACAAAACACTCCGAATTGCTTTTGCAGAAAGTTAACATCACATGAAAATTTAGCAAAAACAAATAACACCTGAAACACCAAAACCCAGAGACTGGAACACAGAAAAAATTTGAATCCAAATGCCCATCAAAAAACAGAGGACGGATTTTTCATGCATGTGGCCGGCCCAATTTGCACAAAACCCCTTCAAATTTTCTCTGTGTTCATGACATATCTCATACAACATTTTGTAGTTGTTTAAAAAAATTTTTGAAGACCTTTTAAAATCGACAGAAACTAATTTATCGTATCGGGTGTTTCGGAGTAGTTTTGGTTTCGTAGTCCTAGCAAACATCGTCTAATTTTATAGCATGGCTCTGATACCACTGCAGGGTTGTCTAGCACGGCGGCAAGGTTTCGGGAGGCATCATCCATGCCATATTTAATGTTTTGCCGTTCTAGCTAACCCTAACCCTAGAATCGATACTAGAAAATCCGACGAAACATTCTGTAAACACTTTACATCTAAAGTGAACAAGGAATACAACCTTTGTAGATCGGTCCTTCACTTCAATAGCTCCGTGTAGTAGTCCCTTCGCTGCGATCACAAACTCCCGGACTCTAGAGAGGCTCCCATGAAGAAACAAACAAGCTTGCATCGAAGTCTTCGAGGCCGAAAATTATCTACGTCGAAGAGACACTAACCCAACCTACCCCTTCACTAATTGTGGAATTAGTGAAGCAAACACCCTATACTAAATGGAAAGTAGTAGAGGATGATGAAATAGGAATTTTTCTCATTTTAGTTTTCATTTTCTCACTCAATTCCATCACTTGATCAAAAGCTAGTGAGCTTTCAAGAGGAAGATGAAGATGAAAATTGATGAAGTGATGAATGAATAATTCATGTGAGGTTAGAAATGCAACCATGGTGAGTTAATGTCATGCTTAACCGTTGTAGAGACTAAACCATAGCTATGAGTTAAGGGTTGGGTTAACAAATATCTTAAACTAGACAAACAAATGGACTTGGTCAATAAAACCTACAAGCTTCTACAAGCTTTGAACCATGACTCAATATCCAAGTGTTTGAATTACTTAAAACAAATAAAATCCTAACTTTAACCTAGCATGGTGTGAGTCTCATACTAACATGTTTCATGTGTAACCTAGCATGACACAACAATATATATCACATATATATTTTGTGTTCAAAGAAAACAATTAACATATATCACATATATGTTTAAGTGTATCAAATGTGAGAAAAAGAAAAGCATTAAGTGATCTAGTATTAGTTAATGTAATTTAATATATCAAATATATAATTCTACATTAAATTATTAAATAAACAATTGATTTAATAATTCGGCTATAGTGTGTATAACCGACTAATATCAAATGCAACACCTTATCGAATCAACACTTGATCCGATAACCTGGCTATATCACATATAACCGACCAATGTCACAAGTTGCGAGAATAGAATGCGGTATCACATATCGCATTAATCTCGGTCCCGCACATATCACATATGTGCTCCTACTCCATTTCGCTTGAGCCAGAAAACCTCTGTGTAGGACTCTAAAGACCCGTCAATACGCCGACAGTAGGTGATAATCATATCAAACACCCACAAGCCGTAAGCGGTCTGCTAAATGTAATGTCCATCCGGGTATTGAGTGATCAGAAGATCATCAAGCAAGCCAGCTCATACTCCTGCGAATCCAATCAGTAACACTACCGTACAGTCCGGTCTCTTCGTCTGATATGTCGCATATCACAGCCTGGGGGTGGTATAACGTTAGACCCCAATAGCCTGATAAGTCATACTGATGCAAGGTCCATAACGGTTCGAGAAACTACTGATAACACTTACCAGCAGATCTGAGCAACTCTGGCCAGGGATTTCATGTTATGGCCAATCAAGCATAGCGCAACATTTACTCCCAATACCGGGAAAGACGAAATCCCTCCTATCGCTCTTTGCCTCCATGTGACTCGGGACTGTATCCAAAAATAAACTTTTTGTACGATCTCTTGACTGAAGTATAGTGGAAATCAAAGCACAGTGGGAATCACACAAGACTCTATGACAATATCGGGTCGATAGACTAACCTGTACCAGTGTCACCAGAGAACTGCTATCCGACGATAGGTATAATATCATCTAGGAGTTCTCGGTGAGTCCGTTCAGTTTACCCAGTCTCCACTGAGCACCCGTATACCTTCTCTGATGTCAAACACCAATGGATATGGGATCATCCATAGCCCATCACATGGGTCGAGAAGCGTATACGCTAGTCTACTCTGGAGTATCAATGCCTTGTCTCGATACTCCCACGACTAGGAACATTTGAAGGATGTACTTGGCGACTACCTTGTCTCCACTAGTATGATCTGCATCATAATCCTGGTAGTTAAGTACTCATCCTAAGAGCTTTATCAACATGTAATAGAGAGACAATAAGTGTACATGTTAAGATAAAGGGCAACCAGATAGCATACTATCATATTGAGTAAGAAAGTCCTCCCTATATATATCCAAGCATCCACTACAATATACATCGCATGTACAGTAATGGCCTCTAGGGCATACATATAATTAACAGAAACACTGGACAGCTGTGAAGATCATTCTTAAGTATTTGCGAAGGACTAAAGAAATGTTCTTGGTATATAGTAATAGGGATCTCCAAATGGAGGTATTTACCGATTCCAGCTTCCAGAGTGACAAGGATGACAACAAGTCTATCTCGGGCTTTGTATTTACCCTCAATAGGGGTGCGGTCTGTTGGAAAAGTTCTAAACAGGACACCGTTGTAGACTCGACGATGGAAGCTAAGTACATTGCTGCGAATGATGCTGCCAAGGAAGCAGTCTGGATACGGAAGTTCATTTCAGAGATTGGTGTGGTTCCAACCATTGTTGATCTAATACTCTTGTATTGTGATAAAAATGGGGCTATGGTGTTATCTAAGGAATCCGGGCCCCATCAGCGTTCCAGACATATCCTGAGGCGATATCACCTGATTCGGGAGATAGTTGATCTCCGCGAGATCAAAGTTCGGAGAGTAGACATGAAAAACAACACTGCGGATCTACTCACCAAGGCCCCTCCATAGGCACAATTTGTGTGACTTTTTGAGATATTAGGTATGAGATACACTAATAATTGGCTTTAGTGAAAATAGGAGATTGTTAGATATGTATGCCCTAGTGAAAATTATTGTAATTGTTGGACATATATATGTACAGGATAATCTTTCTCGATATGATAGTATGCTATTTGGTTTGACTTTATCATTCATATGTATAGATCTACTTGTTATTACTGTTGGATATAGTGCCCTTAAGGCAATTATTGTGATGACAAGTAGGCGATTATGATGATTGAGGGAGGATCTATACAAGTATAACAGTCTTACTCGAGATGATAGTGTGCTACTTGGTTTGTCTTCATCTTTGATGAAGCCCGTAGGATTGTTGTTTGACAACCAGCATTATGATAGCGATCATTTATATGAGAGATGGGTTGTACATAAGTACATCCTTAAATGTCCCTAGTCATGGGAGTATCGAGACTGGGCATCGATATTCCAGAGTAGACTAGTGTATATGCTTCTACACCCCGACGAGGGGCGGTGGCCGGTCTCATAAGTCATTTGTGTTGTGTCACCTAAGATAGTATACATATGCTCACTGGAGGTGAGTACACTGGACGGACTCTCTGAGAACTTCTAGATGGTATTATATCTATCGTTACATGGAAGTTCTCAGGTGGTATGAGTACAGGTTAGTCTTTTGACATGAAGTCGTCATTTGTCTCGTGTGAATTCCCACTGTACTTTGATTACTACCCTTCCACGGCTCAAAGGAGTCGTGCAAATAGGTTTTAGTTGGACACAGTCCCGAGCTACATGGAGGCAGTGGTCGACTGTTAGGGATTCCTCTCTCCTGGTATTAGGAGCCGATGTCGTGCTGTGTTCAGTTGACTATCACCAAAAATCCGTGATCACGGTGGAAGAGATTTACTCATAGTTGATCGATAGTATCTCTATTGGTGATGAGCTTAATTCAGACACAATGTATCGGGTTAGTAGGGGTCTGACGTTATCCACCCCTAGACCCGATATGCGATACTCTTTGACGAAGAGACCGGACTATACGGAGATTGTCATATTCAGACTTAGTAGGGTAAGCACGTACTTGTTTGTCGACCCCCCTTTTGACAAGTACCTAGGTAGACGTTACGTGCAGCTAGTGCCGCTGACGTGCTGTGGTTAAACCCACTGCCAGCGTATTGTCGAGTCTTTAGAATCCTACACTGAGGGTTTTCTCGGTTCAGGCGACAGATGTAGGAGCCGTACATTGGTACATGCAGGGGGTCCGATTAAATACATGTACGCGATACACGGACTTTAATCGAACGGTTGATAATACTAGCCGGCATAGGATTAAGCCGGATTATTAAATCAGGTTTTGATTTAATAATCTATGTATGTATTTTGATACATATATTTTAGTATTATTGTTCACTATTCATTTTCTCTCTTTGGTGTTATCCGTATTTTTATACGGATACGCGTATATGTAGCGATACATATACCAGGTGAAGTATTCCGTATTTATACGGGTATGCTTCTAGAAGAAGGACACCTCATATTTATTTTTCTATTTAGAAAAATAAAAGGAAATGAGGTGGAAAGTGAAGAGTTATGAAGCATGGTTATTAGCATGTAGAGAGGTATTGCTTAGGGATTTTATATTGGAAAATTCATTTGGATGCACTATTGCACTATGGTTGTAAAAGCAACCCATTCTCATCACTTGCAACACTTGATGTTTTTCATTCCTCATTTTTTTGAGCTCATGCTTCATGGTTGCTTCATTCCCTCATCTTCTCCTTCTTCTTCTTGCTCTCATTTTGAGCATAGATTTTAGAGAGAAAAATTTAGTGAAGTATTCCTACATCACCGACCATCCAAACCTAGCAAGTTTGGATCGTTGGTTAGAGCCTCCTCTGGATTCCCTCGGGTGGATCATCTTCGGCAAGAGTGGTCGATTCTCAAGCGCGATCCCGGTAGCTACGAGCTTGGAGGGGTCTTCCATAATTAGGTGGACACGTGACAAAGGTTGTATTTTCTCAACCATTGCACTTTTAGTTAGCTAGTTTAGGTCTATGGAACATATCCTGGGTTTTACGGGCTTTCGGTGTTCGCTAGAATTTTTGTTTTTCGCTTACGCCTCGCCCGCGGTTTCCGCGGCGCGGGCACCGAAACCCAACATGGTATCAGAGCCACTCCATAAAATAAAACTAGCTAGTTTGCACGAGTTTAGAGTTTCGATCGACGGATTTGTCCATGATCGCATTCCTATTTGCATGCCTACTGTTCGAATTTTAAAGTTGTTCAAAAAAATTGTTTTGGTTAGCTTAAAATTACATTCATACAATTATAGAGGCCAGGAAGAAATTGGAGCACAAATGCCTAACTTTTGGCCGCGGAACAGCTGCCTATCATAGTATTTGGCTGCAGTTCCGCGGTCATCTTGGGGCCGTTGTGCCCCAATTTTCTTCAGGTGCTCTATTATATGGAAATGTGATTTTTGGGATGTTTGGTTTTGGCCTAAATTTGTTTATGTGCCGGTTTGTACTTGGGACTAATACGGAAAGTTTTAATCGATCGAATTTTGAATTCGTGTTTATCAATGCATATGTTAGTTTCGGCGACAGTGAATATCAAAGAGCGGTACAATCCGACTGGTTGCTATATGTACAATCAGACGGGTTTGCACTGATGTTATAGATGGATTGTCATGATGGATAGCCCCGTGTGCAATGTTAGATGTACAGTTTTGATTCATTTGTATATTGATTATTGCGAGGCGAGCGTCCGATATGTGGATTGAAGTTTCTGCCAGTTTGTATATTCTTTTATTGGGGCACGATCGGGTTGAGGCGGGTGTCACCGTTGTATATATATTTTCTTTTCTGTACTAGAATTACCCCGCAGAGGAGTGCTCGAATAGCCTGGTTCTAGAGGGAAACGGGCCCGCATCTCATGGCGTTGAGACCGGAAGGGCTTTACTTTAGAATTGGCGGGCTATTCGCCATACTCGTAGGGGGTATATGTTGACCCACGGAGGGGTGCTCAAGTTACCGGATTCCGTAAAGTGCTGGGTGGCCCATTCACTTTGTAGATTGGGGTTGCCTCATTTCGTGGATTGGCGGGTAACTTGCCACACTTGTATGGATCTAGGATCTTCATTACACTGGTTATCCACATGACCGGGGAACATCGCGTTTCATTTATGGCTCAAATGAAACGCGGGGCTCCTAAATTATCCGCTATTCCATATTGTTGTTCGCATGCTTGTGATAATTTTTATCTGCTTGTGATGACTGTTATCTGCTTGTAATATTGAGATATATATATTTAGTAGATGCTTCTATATATTTTGCATCCGTGCAAGTCCTGCCCCCGCTCTGCCGTTAGTTAAGTAACCTAACGGTGCATGACGGGGCCTCGTGGCGAATGCGGATAGCATATAAAAAGCATGTTATTTTGGTTGTTTCTTTTGTGGCTTGGAAACATAAAATGATGGGAACACATTATCTAAATAATGCAAGGAAAAATAAACCGAAATGATGTTGTCGGAACCAATTTTAAAAATACTCGGTTTAGTTCAAAACTCATAGTCATATTCTTTTGCTTTGCATAGAGGTATTCGGTTAGGAATATCGCGCACCTCATTCTATGAGGGAAGAACCTTGATCCCTTCATTAGGAGTTTGCTCTTAAGCAATAGTTTAGTTTTAAAATGTGAAGCTTAAACCACTCCATTTTAAAGCCACTCGAGTTTCTTCAACGATATCAAGTTCATTACGTTAAAGGTTTTTCACCAAAAACCAGCTGTATCCCTCCGTCATTTCAGAAAAGTAACGCCTAGTATTCGTGCTATGTTTGTTGGCTTCCGTCAAGGCATAGTGTACGGTAGCTATGTGTTAATTTTTTTGCATCATAGAGATGCATTAATTTAGGACGGTCGTACAGCCTTGTTAGCATCCATCAAGGGCGAGTACGGGTGGGTCTAAATTAATCATGACAATGACGGGTAGAACTTAACTTGGAACTTATGATTTGTTGGCATCCGTCAAGGTCATAAGCTACTTGGGGAAAAACCATATTGAGGGTTTCAAACATACGGGAAACTTTTCAGGCATGCGCATACCTTCTGGAGTGTGGTGACTTGAGTGGATTCCGTTAAGTTATCACATGATGATAGTTGGGTCCCGATTCCCACTGATGAGTATGTATTACTCCTCGGGAGATTTTTCACTTCACAATTAGCTAACCTATTAAGTGTCTAGAAAGTGTTAACAAGGTTAGGCCTCTTCGGAAACGAGATTATTAATTGGGTCTATGTGAAAGCACGGAGGACTTCCCTCGAAGTACCGATACTGGCCTGGATGAACGGTTAGCGAACTTGTAAAGTGTAAATGATCCTGACTAGTTCTCCTTTTAGGGTTTGAAGGATAATTCGAGAAAACGGTAGGAGCCATCCTGATCAGATAAAGTGATAACTAATCTGATCTTGATAGAGTGCACACTGAGTGTTTCTTCTTTCTCTCTCTGGTACAGCGACCCATGACTTACCTTAAAAACTCATGAACCAATTTGACTGAACCTTTTTACACCCGTTGGCTTCGGATTGTCTTGATTCGCGACAAAGTCGCACATATCCCTGCCACTCCTACTCAACCCATTGCATTTCTTTAGAACACATCGTATCACTATGATGATCTATATTGCATGGAACGACCATCGTATAGTTACATACGAACTCGAAGAAGTTACTTCAATCGAGGATGGCCACAGGTTCTGAAGAAATTGAATAAGATTATTCGGTTGTCTCTTCCTTTTACCTTCTCTCAGGTTGCGAGAGCCCCTTGTATTAGGAGAGTACACCAGTTACGCTTATTAGATAGTCTTCTTCTAAAGCTCAGGCTGGTGCCTAAAGGTAGGGAAGGAAGAAAACCAGTTAGTGCAGGCACGGTGTGCAAAAGGTAAGATGTAGAGACATATAAAGGGATTGAAGTGAGGGAAAAGGAAATTGCGACTAATGTCATGAATCTGGATAATGGAAGGCATTACCAGGAATACCTGGCCATCCCCTATGAAACATTTTCTTGTTTCAGATTTTCTGTGTATTTGTAAAAAGGAATTGTTTCCCAATTAATTCAGACTCCAGGATATGTATTTACCGGATTTGGATCTCACATCTGTACCGTGTTACAGATGTTGTGTAGGAGTAGAATATTGGGAATGGGCGATTTGATCCTCAATATAGGAATTCGTTGCAATTGGTGATATTGGATTAAATCTCCTAGCTTTTGTCTGACGACAAATATGTAGTTTCGAATAACCGTTGTTATGCACTAAATTTTAAAATGAAATATCTATAACTTTATTTTATAAAGTGAGATATACATTTTGAAAATTGTGTTGTAAACATTTACCTTTCTCAGTTGAGGATAAGGTAAGGGGCATTGAATAACGTTGTAAGACATTCTTAACCAAGATACAGTTTTTAAATTTACAAAACACAGAATTTGAGTTGGTATACTCTCGGGACTTAATACATGAAAATGTATGTTGTCTAGTGTCCTTCGGGACAAGGGGTTGGTACTCTTACTTCATTCAGGTTTACCTATGAGTTCTTTGGTTTTAGACATGCATTCGTAGTAATGCAAGGTCCAAAGATCTTGAGAAGTTTGTAGGTATAAGAATAAAGTAGAGAACCATATGATGGAAGTATCGGGATTCTTCAAGGTGATCGAAGATGTGGATACTTATGCTAGGTATTCCATCATAGTAATATTGAGAACTTGATTCTCTCACAGGTTACTCAACCGTGGACATGCTCCATGACAAGTAATGCCATATTGGACTTTTTCCATTAGGTGATATGCACTAGAAACAACTGTATGACTTTTGAATCTGGTTCCATCTAAATTAGTGCCTTGATTCTATATGAACATAGAATGGTTACATATCTTCAAGTTGTTAAGATATGGAGTTATCTGGTTTTTGTTTAAAATCAGAATCCAGACAAACTCGAGACACGCTTCGGTAATGGCGGTTTGCGGATTATCCCAAGCATTCGCTAGGATTTTGTTTCTACCATTTTCAAGATCAATAGTTACATTGTTCTTGACTCGCCGCCATTTTATAAAAGGATCTTTTTGCAGAAGAAAATAGCGGGAGTATGGTAAATTGGAAGTGATTCCAGAACCACAAACAGTTACCGAAAATTTAGTAGAATCTAAGGATTCAATTGGACTTGGCAAACCATTAGCCACTCTGCAGATTCTAGTAGGTGACCTCAGACACCCGAGAGATACTTCGGTTTTCTTGTAGATGGTGACAGGGAGGTTAGCATCATGGTGATGATGACCCTAATAGTTATCAACAGGTCATAGGAAGTGGTAAATTCCAGGTGACAAGATGATTATATCTAAGATGGACTCCACGCACTTCAGCAAAATTATGGATTCTGGACTTTTTTGGGTGCTCCTGAAGGGGTAAAACCCATTAAGAGGAAGTAGATATTTCGAGATCTGTGCAAGTAGAAAGGTACTAATCTAATAAGGCTAGACTTGTTGTAAAGAGTTTTCATCAAGTACCTGTTGTGGATTGTGATGTGATTTTTACTTCAGTACCTACGCTGAAGTCCATATGGATATGTTTAGCGCTGATGCAGTTCATGGCTATGATATCTGGCACGTGGGTGGTTATAACGTCTTTCCAAATGGGATTTTAGAAATGCACGTGTATATGACTCTGCCAGAAGGTTATCGTAGTCAGTGCGAGCAGCGGAAGGTGTGTAGGGTTATAGGCACTCTCACAAGGGTCTATAAGGCATCAACCATGCCCGATTCAAAATTTAGACGTGCCGAACAACCCTAACCAAGATCTTAGACTAGAGATTAGGTGAAACATTAGCAAGTAAACAACTTTACTTCTAAGAGTTAGGGATTACAACCTTTATAGTCCGTTCCTTCACTTCTAAAGCGCCTGTTGAGGTCCCTTCGCCGCGATCATCGAGTATCCGGACTCTAGAGAGGCTCCACAAAAGAAAGATGCAAGCTTCCTTCCGATCTTCAATAACAAAGATGATCTACCTTGAAGAAACTCAAACCCAAGCTCTTGCTTTGCTAATCAAGTATTAGCAAAGCAAATACCCCAATCTAAGTGGCTAGAATAGATGAGGATGATGAAGTAGGAATTTAGCTCTCATTTATTTTCTATTTCTCACTCATTTTCATCACTTCACAAAAAGCTAGAAAGCTTTTCATGCAAGGAAGAAGAAGAAAGAAGATGATCAATCCTTTTGTGATGAATAATGAAATCTTGTGAGGTTAGAAATGCAACCATGGGTTAAGTATGATAACTTAACCCATGTAGAGACTTAACCATGGTGAAGGGTTGGGTTGGGTTAACAAATATCAACCAAAATATCTTTAGAAAATATCTTTAGTTAAAAACAAAAGCAAAACTTCAAGAAGGTTTAACCCTAATCCAAACCCTAACCATGTTTAAACTCCACAAAACATGTTGCATTTGTAACTTTAACTTGTTACAATATTATATATCACATATATAATTGTAACACCCGAGATTAGGGTTAGTAGTAATTATGTGTTAATGTGGGGTTTTTGGTAAAAAGTTTACCAAAACGGGTTCCTAGTAATTTTTCTGGTTTTATGGTTATTTTTGTGGAATTTTATCTCGACCACACACACTTGTGCACGTTAACTAGGGTTAAGATTAGGGTTTGCCATATGTTTGAGCTTGTAGGTTAGCTAGGTTTAAGTTGACCATGTGGGTTAGGTCCATGGTTAAGATAATTGTGTTGTTTTGAGCTAATTAATTTAATTAGGGATGGTTGGCTTTAACCATGGGGTTTTGGAGAGTTTAAGGTTGACTTAGAGAGAGAGAGGGGAGGTGTGATGCGTCATGATGGTTTAAGGATTTGTTACCCTCTTTCACCTCAAACTTGGCAAGTCTCCTCACACTCAATCCCTCTCTCACTCACACATCAGATCAGCCCAAAATTTGCCTCAAATCAGCCACCCAAACCCCCAAAAATCAGTCTTTCAGCCACCTTCTTTTTTGCTTCAAAACACTATAAAATAGCATCAGCATCAGCTTTTTGCAGGACATCAGCAGCAACAGCTGCTACTTCAGCCCCCCTCCCAACTTCAAACCACAAACACACAACACTACCACCTCACTCACACTCAATTTCAGCCTTAAAACAGCTCCAGCAACACCATCACAAACTTTCAGCTTCAGCAAAACTCCTTCAAGCCTGCATCAGCATCAGCAATTGCAGCACTAGCCAGAATTTAAATTGCAGCACCAGCATCAGCCCATACCATACCATACCACACACCATACCACACCACATCAGCCCACACCACACCATATCAGCCCCACACCACAACATCAGCCACACACACCAGCAACAGCAACAGCAAACATTCTGCATCAGCATCAGCATCAGCAGTTGCACCAGCCTTGGACTGCAGCAGCTCCAGTTCAACACAGCAGCACCCACTCCCCTCTTCTTCTCCTTCTCCTTGGTTGCAAGGGTCCTAGGGGGTATAACTCCTAAACTTTTTCCTTATTGTGTAGGTTACATGTTTGTTTGGTTAGTTTAGTGTTTTAATGGAGTTTTCATGCTAGAATTGTGCAGTGATGTTAGATTTAGTTACTTTAGAGTACTTGTAGTTTAATGAACCCTTTTTGGTGTTAATTAGTCTGTTTTAGCTTAGTAGTGTCAATAAATTTAGATGGTTAGCCTCAAATTGCTAAGATTACGGAATCTAGCTTAATTGGTGTATGTTTCTAGCTTATGTGGTGATTTTGAGAGATTTAAGGAAATTATTGGCAAAGTGGAAGTTGTGTTAGTTAGAATAACCCTTTTAAGTGCTAGTGAGGCCAGTCAACCAGAGGATTTCCCCAGATTTCACCAAGACACCCGATTTACCCGACTTGGCGTAATTTAGCAGTTTAGTGACTTTTTAGCCTCTGTTAGATCTGCTGTTGACCCGAGACCTTCAGATTAAAATTGAGAAGACTGTAGCATGGTGAGATGAGTAGGAACACATACACAGAGCACGGGGACCCACCTCCCCATCTTGGCCGCAGATATATTATATCTGGCCGTAAATTGCGGCCAGTAAGGGGGTGGGGGTGTTGGGTTTTGGTGTGTGGGTTTACTCTGGGTAGGTAGGGTTTTTGGTATCTGTAACTTTTCAAGTTTGGCCCAGAGGCAAAATCTGGAGCTAGTTGCGTGTTTCCGATGTTTTAAACTTGTGCGACACGCGCGTGATACGCGTGGTTCTGTGGCGCGCTGCGCGACACAGCGTGTCAGTTCTGGTTCTGGTAGGTTTGTGCGCGTCGCGTCGTGTCGTGTGCACACGCGTTTAGTTTCACGCACGCGTATCCTTTTTATCGATATATTGCGTTTTGCAGGATTTTTCCTTATATGGTGACTTTTATAATTCTAGGTTCGCCGGCAGGAACTTCAAGCGCAGCTGAGAAAGGAAAGCAGGTGGTCGGACACACCTAGCACGGGACCACGGGTGAGTAGATTTAACATCTACGGGGGACGATCGTTTGGATGGCGCGAGTCGCCCGTTAGATTTAATAAACTCGTAATTAGTAAGCTTAATATTACGTGTGACATTATGATAAAAATACTTGCTTGATAACTGCTGTAGTTAGTATCTATATGATGTTCCATATACACAGATTTAGTATAGGACACATGCACCATTACCAGGTTTTATATGTTGCACGAGCACTATTCATGTGGACACACACACCCTGGTAATTGCTATGTCACGACACTAGATAACCTTTAATCTGAAACATGTTAATTACCTAGAAATATGATATTGCAATAAATATTTAAAATGAAACCATAAGAATTACCCTACCCGTGCATATGTATTATCATATCATTTACTCATGCCTAGTGTAAATTATACATTGCAAATAGATACCATAGGCATCCATAATCATCGACATATGCATTTATGATGATTTCATGAGATTTATGATATTTCTGGATTTTTGGGGAAAGCCGCAAGATTTCAAACTGATACTGTTTAAAAAGATAAAAAGTTGTGGTTTTCTAGTGATGTAATGTGTCGTCCACCATGAGTTTTGTTGTGGTTTTCGAGACCCGTTTCGAGGAGGTGGATGAACCGTCTCGGGTACATGGTGGACCCGGTAAGATACCCTGGGGCAAGAAGATCGCAGGAGATGGCGTTGAGCCTGGCAGGGGACGGATTACCTACCGGTGACTTCATTTGGCACGGCGGATACCCAGAGGGTACCGACCGTGGCCGCTGGATTGAGATATGGATATTGATATGGATTAGCCGGATGGCTGAGGCCAGAGATACTGGACATGGATATATGAGATTTGGACAGTTTTGAGGTGTCGTTGCTGGACATGGATTTTATTGATTTCTTGGATATCATGCTGAGGTTTAAAAAGAAAGTTTCAAAAAAGCAAGGAATAATTCTTACACTTACATGTTGAGATCCTGAGATGACTCATATAGCATACATTCATGATGGTATTTTCATGTGGCATACATACCTGTTATTACATCCATGTGACATATATACTTGCTAGTACACTGTTGATGCATACACACCTGCTAGTACATGTAGCCATACCTGTTTTAGGGATGCCAGGACACTTGGATGCATGCATACGATAGCCTTAGTAGATGCTATTTATTACTCACGAGCTGGCAACTCACCCCCGTTATGCCACAGCTTTTCTGCAGGTCCGTTCCGTCAGCACGGTAGCGGCGGACACTTTTTCTCATTTTGCCCTTTTTGCCTGGACCCGCGGCTTTTGCGCTTAGGTGGGTTATTATCATTTTGTGCCACCTTATATATTTGTTGTATCTAGAACACTCCATCTACTGCTTCTATCATTTCAGCTGTACCTGTTTTATTTGGATTACTGTATATTGACCTAGATGTGAGATTGTGAGACTTGGGGATTTGTTATATGATATATCTGGGTCGAGCTCACTTGAGTCGACATGCTATTTCTTATGCACACTGTTATTTTATATTGCGTGGGATTTATGACCGCCCTGAGGCGAAGAGCTAGCTCCCGCTTGGGGATGCCATTTTCATGTTATTCATTTATATTCTGCTTGCACCCGTTGTGGCTGATTTTATAAATAAAACTCTACTGGAGTTTTGAAATAAAAGAGAAGTGGTTTTCAAAAAGAAACTTGATGTGGTTTAATGGAGTAAAATGTTGTAAATAAATTGGTTTTCCTTCACTCTAAAATTTTAATTGGGTTTTGTATTCTGGGCTTCGGCTTACTTATTTTACGGACGCCTTGAGACATTTCGTAACTTAAGTGCCGGTCGCGTTCCGTACTTTGCGGGTCATGATAAAGTTGCTATCAAAGCCAGGTTTCACCTTTCTGAGTGTAGGATGACCCTTAGTAGATGGAGTAAGTGACTTAAGCAGAGTAGCGTAGCGTACGTATGTCCGCGGCATACTTGCGATGCGGTACTCCGCCTAGGTGACTTTAGGACATACTTTCTTGCAATTCCTTCTTCGATTCGATGTATCCTTCGATTCTATTGCATCGTTCTTATTGTCCTGTTTCCTGTACCAGTCACTATGCCGCAGAGGGCTACCAGAGCGCAGAGAGTTGCCGCCCGAGACGAGATTCGAGCTGGCTCGTCCGAGACTTGGACTGAGCAGGGTGGTATGCCTACACCACAGGGACAGACCGATCCACCTTCCCCAGGCCGTATGGATAGGCTTGAGACTGGTATGGAGGAGTTGCGACAGATGATGGGGGGTATGCAGGAGCTACGTCAGATGGTAGGATCCCTAGTTGCAGCCGGTCGTGCACCGAGGCCGGAGGACGTACCTACTACATCCCAGACCACTATGATACCTGCTCCTACTACTACCACCGCGACCATTCCGGTTTCGCTACAAGGGTTCATGAGGCTGAGACCTCCAGTCTTTACGGGTACCGATGCAGCGGAGGACCCGCAGACGTTCCTTGACAGCTTGGCCAAGATCTGCCGTTCGCTGAGATGTTCCGATGATCGCTGGGTAGAGCTTCCGAGTTTCTGACTAGAGGGTCTCGCACAGACATGGTGGGAGTCATTTTTGAGAGGTCGAGCTGCAGGTCTACCGCCCATGACCTGGACCGAGTTCACAGCAGTTTTCCTTGCCTGTTTCCTCCCGGAGAGCATTCGCAACGCCAGAGCTCGTAGTTTTGAGGCCTTGGTCAAGACACCTGGGATGACGGTGTCTGAGTATGATGTTCAGTTTACACAGTTGTCCCGATATGCTCTGTATCTGATGGATACCGAAGCGAAGAGGGTGAAGAGGTTTATACAGGGACTGGATGTCCAGCTATATCTTGCCATTGGCGCCCAGCATTTCGATACCTATTCGGCAGCTATGGATACAGCATTGCAGATGGAGGCACGTATTTCAGCGACTTCGGCCGTTCCCGGGCCGAAGAGGATTCGTACCGGCACGCCAGATCAGAGACATCATGTCAGATTCGTCTCGAGAGATAGGGCCGGCAGAGGGTTTGGACGAGGTCAGCTGTATGGGTCGTATACACAGGGACAACAGTCGTCGCCAGGATGCTTTGGGTGCGGGAGTCTGCACCATCGTGTTAGAGATTGTCCAGCGAGGTGATAGGGAGCGATGACCGTTCCGCATGTGACTCTACCTCCATCACTGCCCCCTCCTCCGAGAGCCCTACTTCCTGCCACAGGTGATGCTCCACGCCAATTAGGTGCACCCAGAGGCCGTGGACGCGGCGCACCGATCCAGAGAGGACGAGGAGGCAGAGGCCAAGGCCGAGGTCAGGCCGCTATCGGAGGAGGTCAGGCCCGAGTTTTTCCATTGACACCCCAGGATGCGTAGGCATCCAATGCCGTCGTTACAGGTACCCTATCAGTTTGCTCTGTTGATGCACACGTGTTGTTCGATCCCGGATCCACGCACTCTTACGTTTCCACACACTTCGTGCCGAGTTTGGGTAGAGAGTCCGGTTTTCTTGATCAGCCGCTTGTTGTGACCACTCCGGTGGGAGAGTCTTTTGTTGCTAGGCACGTGTTTCGATCCTGTACCGTTCGTATTGGCGAGCAAGAGCTGCCCGTCGACCTGATCCTTCTAGAGATGTTGGACTTCGACGTTCTTTTGGGTATGGATTGGTTAGCCACGTGCTATGCGTCGGTGGAATGCCGCGAGAAGACAGTTAGGTTTTGTTTTCCCGGCGAGTCGGCTTTTGTTGTGCGGGGGGACCGTGGTGCCGCCCCTCACATTCTGATTTCTTCTCTCCGCGCTGATCAGCTATTGAGAAAGGGATGTCGGGGATTTCTAGCATGTGTATGTGATACTAGAGCTACGGATGTTCTATTGGACCAGGTTCCGATTGCATGCGAGTTCCCCGATGTATTCCCTGACGAGCTGCCAGGACTGCCACCTGAGCGCGATGTCGAGTGCTGTATTGATTTAATTCCTGGCTCGGGGCCTATTTCTATACCGCCTTATCGGATGGCCCCGGCAGAACTTAGAGAGTTGAAGGTCCAGCTGCAAGATTTGTTAGATAAGGGACTTATTCGGCCCAGCGTTTCTCCATGGGGTGCTCCGGTCCTGTTTGTCAAGAAGAAGGACAGAAGCTTGCGCTTATGTATCGACTACCGCCAGCTGAACAAGGTGACCGTTCGGAACAGATATCCGTTGCCACGCATTGATGATTTGTTCGACCAGCTCCAGGGTGCGGGTTATTTTTCAAGGATCGACTTACGATCAGGATACCACCAGCTGCGAGTCCGACAGGATGATGTACCGAAGACAGCTTTCCGTACACGCTATGGCCACTATGAGTTTTTGGTGATGTCGTTCGGACTCACCAACGCCCCCGCAGCATTTATAGATTTGATGAACCGTACATTCAGGCCGTACCTCGACTTGTTCATCATAGTGTTCATTGATGATATTTTGGTGTACTCCCGGAGCCGAGAGGAGCACGAGCAGCACCTGCGGATTACGTTACAGACTCTGAGGGAGCACCAGTTGCTCGCAAAGTTCTCTAAGTGTGCATTCTGGCTGGACAGCGTTGGATTCTTGAGTCACGTGATTACGAGAGATGGCATATGTGTGGACCCGAAGAAGATTGAGGCTGTTCAGCAGTGGCCCAGACCGGCATCGGTCACAGAGATCCGTAGTTTTCTAGGCCTGGCAGGCTACTACAGGCGTTTTGTTCAGGACTTCTCCCGTATAGCTGCACCTTTGACCGGTTTGACCCGGAAGGGAGTTCCTTTCGTTTGGATGGAGGAGTGCGAGCGCAGTTTTCAACAGCTACGGACGTGTTTGACTACGACGCCGGTATTATCTTTTCCTTCGGGATCAGGCGGATTTGTGGTCTACTGTGACGCTTCACGAGTAGGGTTAGGATGCGTATTGATGCAGCATGGCCGTGTGATTGCGTATGCTTCTCGGCAATTGAAGAAACATGAGCAGAACTACCCTACTCATGATCTGGAGATGGCTGCAGTGGTCTTTGCACTGAAGATATGGCAACATTACCTGTACGGCGAGTCGTGCCAAATATTCACAGACCACAAGAGCTTAAAATACATATTTCAGCAGCGAGACCTGAACCTCAGACAACGTCGTTGGATGGAGCTGGTGAAAGACTACGACTGTGAGATCTTATACCACCCGGGCAAGGCGAATGTGGTAGCAGATGCTTTGAGCAGGAGGCCCGGGGGTAGTCTATTGATTGATAAGAATTCTTGATGTGTAGTATGAAATGGTAAAGAAATCACAACCAAAAATTATTTGACCGCAATCAACTACGGTGTCGGATGTAGTTTGTATGTGAGTGCGGATCGTCCACAGGGAAAGTGTAATCGTTCGTCTTTTGAATTAGATGAATTGAAACTTTAAGAAAAGAAAACAAAACAATTCATGATTTATAGTTGAAGTTCAAGAATTAGAAAATATAGATCTAATAACAAGAAAAAGATAGAATCAAGAATTGATAGTTTGTTGATTTTTCCAAACCAAATCTCAAGAATCGAAATGAGGCTCGTAGGAATCGATCGGATCTATAGATGTGATGTAATCTTACAATTACGTATTCTTATCCTTCGATGAATTGATACTAGATCGATGATGATCGATCGAGAATTAGGGATTTCTTATGAAACTAGGGTTTCATCTTATCCCTTGTTCTTTCGTCGATATCATTCATATTCTAGCCTCTAGTAAATTCAAAAAACGATCGTAGATCCCTAATTTCGAGCGATCACAATCAAGAAAGCATCGCTACGAAACTAAGTCATCGATTCTTGAACTAGCTAGGGTTTACAAAACTCGTAGGACTTAAAAATCATATTAAGATTTGTTACATCATCATTCTACAATCGTCTCGACTCCTTTACGAGCGGAGTTTCACTCATACATCACAACAAGAGTAACAATTACAAATTGAGATCTAATCATGATGCAAGAATTAAAAGAAAGCAAGATTCAAGAATTTCACCTTTTATTTATATCAACAATTTAGTTACATTCGCTCAAGAACTACAAGAGGAAGAACTTGATCGTCGATTTGGCTTCGCTCGTCTCCGTGGATCGCGGATCGGCTTGGATCACTTGCCCGATTGAAGATCGGCTCGGCTCCTAAAAGGTTGAAGGCTTCTCACTTGATTTGGTACTCAAGATCTTGGATTTGGAGTGGAATTAGGGTTAGGGTTTCGCACAAGCCTTGTCACTAGACTTGTGGAAGAAGATGGTGTAGAATGAACCAATGGTTATTGATTAGCCTTTAACCCTAGATCTAGGTTCCTATTTATAGATAACTAACCCTAGATCTAGGATTTCAAATTCTAAGTTTCCCTCCAAAAGTTTGTTGAGGGAATTCAAATTTCCCTCCAAAAGTTAGTTAGGAGAGAAGCTTCTAGATGTGATTAGTTAGGAGGAGCTTCTAGAAGAGGATTAGTTTAGGAGCTTAATTAGGATTAGCCTTCTTAATCTTCTTTGCTGATCTGGCAGTATCTTCGAGGGTATTCTGGAACTTGATGTATCACAATGAGGTGTGGGTCCCGCTGTGAGAATTTTGCCCTGAAAATGAGATGATGATGTGGCATAGGAGACGTGGAACCGCGGCGCAAGCCATCTCCTGCCGCGGTTCCGCGGCTGACTTGGAGCCTTGGAGCTTGTGGCTTCTGGGTTGAACTTGGGCTGTTGTATTGGGCTTTATGTGATATATATAATTTAATATCTCCTTTTGTATTGCTACCAGATCTCAGGGCTTTGAGTTGGCGTAATTTTGATCAGCTCTTTTGCTTTTTCTTCCGTATTTCCTGCACATACTCAAGACAAGTGTTGCGCAAATACAGAAATGATGCGATGCCATGGAATGCGGTTAATTTCCCTTAAAGTGTCGGTTTAAAAGTCTAATACATGCAATCTCATATTTTGTGACAGATTTGCTAATATGTAGAATATGAATGCCGAACACTTCTAAATGTATGCAAATGTTAAGGAAATTGCCGGCTAAAATATACAATATTTTCGACTGATCAAATACCCCCAAACTTAATTTCGATCGTCTCGAGCGAATGTTTTATTAAAAAAGAGAAGGAGAAAATAAAAAAAGGAGAAAAACTAACTAGCACACTTTCGTAGGCAACACGATTGCACTGAGCACGTGCAACAAGCCTTTAAACCTCTAGGTGTCCCTAGTAGGAGGAGTGTTGTCTCCTGAGGGTTTTCAGCGGATTGCACCCACAAAATCCAATAATAAAAGAAAGATCATGAATATTACATTTAAAGAAAAGAATTGTAAAAGAAAAGCCTTGAAAATTAGGGTTTCCAACTAAGCTAGCTTTTCGGTTGTCATGAGCCCTATCTTAATGGTCATGAAAAGATGTCAGAAATCACGTCCTCCCTCAATAAAACATCGTCTTATTTTTTCATTCCTATCTGTTTTCCAAACATCGATCATATCACCCTGCGTGTGTGTAAAGACATCCCTACACCCGGAGAATTCAATTCAAGCTATCATACTCTTGCCTATCAGCCTCAGTATATATATATTTTTTTCGATGAGCTCACACACTTTCATGCGACCGTTAATACTTCTTGAGGTACTAACCGACCGATTACTCATGTGCTTGCTTATTTGGTGTATTTTCCTAATCTTGCACCACCTTAGGTATAGCAGTGACTCCCAGACCAGTTGGCCTTAGGGCACTAGATGAAAAGGCACCCTTGCTATATATTTTTTTATTTCCCTCGGTGATAACAAAACCAGTGTCCATTTTTTTTTTCACCATATATATATATTTTTTTATACATCGGCTTTAAGACAAGAGCATTTCAAGGTATCCTCTACTATCCCAGGCTTTAAGACGTGTGTAAGTGCGAATAGCAGGGTAGCAACGCTCAAAATGTTTGGCTTCCAGAATAGAAACTATTTTTCAGACTTATTTTTATCCTCAGATTAGTGACGTCCTTCATCTTACTAACCCTTGGGACAACGGCTCATAACTACTTATTACTAGTTCGTATAAGAAAACTTCTAATTTTCTTAGTTTTCTAAAATTTTTCTAATCTCATGGATGTAATTTTTCACTATCTAAACTTTCATTATCTTATTTATATACAAAAATATTTTTATCCTTTTGAAAATTTTTAAATTTTTATGATTTTTAAAGAAATGTTTTGTGCTTATGCAAATGATATGCAAATGATGCGTAAATAAGCACAAACCTCCCCCAAACTTGTTTTCAACAGTGTCCTCACTGTTGCCTTCTGTTAAATCTCGAAAAACCTGTAAGCTTGGGAGGAATTTATTAGTGGGGGCAAAATATTTAAGTGAAGATCCTCCCCCAAACTTATTTTTGGCTCAAAATTTTGTAAAAAATTTTTCTTTTCAAGAGCCAGAAAAATATATCCCCCCCAAACTTATGCAATGTTAAGCTTTGAAAATCACAAGTGGGGGTCAAAAATCATTGGTCGATGCCAAGCTTTGCAAAGACCAAATGTCAACACCAACCATTCAAAAATTTTATCAATGCAGTGCTCTGGTTGGTGGAAGAAGAAGTGGGGAAATGTTAAGTGGTGGAAGAGAGTGTGTGTGCGTCTCATATTGGAGAGACGATACAGTGTATGTGATGGATAACTCGCATTCTTTTTACAATTCAGAAGAAGGGGTGGAGGTTCAATTTCAATGACTGGGAGATGATTCATCTCAACACCCGTGTTGTTCAGAAATGCAAGTTTTTCAGCGAAGATTTCCTCAAAAGTTCTATCAATACCCCGAAGAATAATGTCATCACAAGGTGCGGGGTGATCTTCAGACTCTAAAAGCAGTTCATAATCCGTGTTAATTGTTGACCCGGACATCTCGGTGGAAGAGTCCGTATGTGTATGATACATAGTTGGGTCAAACAATAACGTATGAAAAGAGTCAAGATCGATATCAGGAGGATCATCAAATTCGCTGCTGTCGACATCCATTAAGTCGACAGAACAGACCTGAGCAGTAGGTTCGGAGGGTACACTTCCCAACTTGTAAATGTTCAGCTCTATTGACCTATTCCCAAAAGATAAGGTCATAGAACCATTACGACAGTTGATTATTGCGTTGGAAGTGGCCAAAAAGGGGCGACCTAAAATCACCGGAATTTGATTCCGTGGGTTCGCTACAGGCTGTGTATCAAGTACAATAAAATCCACAGGAAATACAAATTTCCCGATTTTTATTAACACATCCTCCAGTTTACCCCTAGGTTTGGTGATTGATCGGTCAGCCATCTGGAGAGTTATGCTCGAAGGCTTTAACACTCCGATACCTAGTTGCTCGTATACCGAGTAAGGAAGTAAGTTAACACTAGCGCCAAGGTCAAGTAACGCACGGTTGATGTGTTTCTCCCCAATAAAAATGGAAATAGTAGGACAGCCAGGGTCCTTACGTTTCCGTGGTAATTGTTGGGGAAAAGCCGTGTCTACAGTACTCGACATGAAGATTTTTTTAGGCACTTGAGTCTTCCTCTTCCTAGTGCACAAGTTCTTAAGAGTTTTTGCATAGGACGGAACTTGTTGAATAGCATCTAGGAGAGGGATGTTGATGTTAACTTCCTTAAACATGTCCACAATCTTCTCCATTTGGGCATCATGTTTCTTGGACCTCAACCTATTTGGAAATGGAGCTCTATCAATAAGTGTTGGGTCCAACATTTGTGGAGAAGTTTGTGGGGGTGGAAAAGATGAGATGGGTAGAGGGTTCGAGCCTTTGGGAACACGGAGAATAAGCTCGGAAGAAGAAGGTAAGTTAGACGAATTAGGGTAAGAAATAGAAGTGTGAGTGGAAGTGGAAGTTGAAGCCGGGGTGTTAATGATCAATTCATCATTATCAATTTGTTCACCCAAATGATTGTCTAGCACTCTTCCAGATCTCAACGTTGTAAAAGCGTCCACATTAGTGTAATGTGAAGGTCTAGGATCAGGTACGGGTTGAGATGGAAGATTCCCTTCTTCTCTAGCACTTATTTCGGCTGTTATTTGTTCAATTTGTGCTTCCATTGATTTGATATTCTCATTTTGAGTGAGAATGATCTTTATCATATTATCAATGGAAGATTGAATACTTGCCGACTCTTGGGTGGATTGTTTCATGAAAGTAACCAAGGTTTGCACCAGTGCAGAGATATTATCAGTACCGGCCAATTGCAAAGAGTTTTCATGTAGTGCAAAAGTGTTGGCAGGATTTTGAAAATTTTGCGGTTGGAAGGGGTGCTGACTCAATTGAAGTGGTGGTTGCTGTTGTGGTGGAGGGACCCTTTGAAAATTGTTTAGGATTGGAACCGTATTTTGAGATTGTGATTGGTTCCAAGCAAAGTTCGGGTAATTCCTCCAATCTTGATTATATGAGGAAGAAGAGGAATAGTTTCCAGGTCTTTGCTGAAGTGCAGCATTAGTGTGACCTTGAAACGGTACATTCAAAGGACATTCTTCCGTCAAATGTGAAGGGTTTGAACAGCAGCCACACACGGTTTTGGGAAGTGTGTATTGGTTTAGGGAGGCTGAAGAGATTTTGTTTTCTATAGCGTCGAGTTTCCTTTGTATTGCGGCCATTTCGGCTTTCATGGTGACGGAAACATCGAGCTGATTGACATCTTCCCTAGGTGGTGGTGGTCTAACACTTTCCCATTGTGATGTGTTTTGAGCTAAATCTTCTAAGTATTTCCAAGATTCAACATCATCTTTAGATAGGAATTGGCAATGACACATGGTTTCAAGCATCTGTCTAGTAGTGAGATCAACACCCTCATAGATAATTCGACACAAATCCCATCTGGGGATTCCGTGATGAGGGCATTGGATAAGAAGATCCTTGAATCGTTCAAAGCATTTCCAAAATGGTTCATTGGGAAGTTGGGTAAATTGAGAGATTTCGCTCCGAACACGGGCGGTCTTGTGATTAGGATAAAATTTCTTAAGGAATGCTGCAACGAATTCGTCCCATGTTGAAATAGAATGTGCGGGTGTGATGTAAAGCCACTTCTCGGCTAAATCGCACAAAGTGAATGGGAGAAGACGTAAACGCAGAGCATCCACAGACAGTTGTGAATTCCCCATCAAAGCACATACGTTTTCAAATTTGGAAATAAACATGTATGCATTTTCAGAATCAAGACCGTGAAATTTGGGTAATAGTTTGATGAATTGGGGGTTGATTTCAAAATTTTCCCCTATGGCAGGTGGTATAGAAAGACAGGTGGGGAGGGTAACACGTGTAGGATAGCATCTCTCTTGGAGAGAAATGCGTGGAAGATTCTGCGCACCTGCAGGCGGTGGCAGAGTAGTGTTAAAGTTTGATGGATTTGGGTCCATCGCGGGTGTGGTGGGTGGTGGGGGAGAAGATGAAGAATTACCGACTCTGGGGTCGATAAAAGAAACGCGGACAAGACGGGAAATGGAATCCCGTGTCCAGCCTAACATTGTGCTAAATGGTTGTAGCACAAGTAGCAGCGTTGGTATAATTAGAGGAAATGATGTATGCGGTGTTTGTTTTGAAAAGATACGGATTTTTGAAAAATATGATGCAACAAAACAAATGCAACACACAAACCCTAGAATCTAGTGGTCACCTAGGTCAAACTCTAGACCGCTCCTAACTGCCAAAAGACAAGTCGCAGGATAAATCCTCCACTGCCTCTTTGTCTCCCTGTGGCCGGATAAGTGCCAGGTAAGTGGGAAGGTACTCCACTACGTAAGTAGTGGGCCTAATTAAAAACCACTAGCCTTAGACACACTCGCCTTAGGCACCACAAGAAAACTCGGATAAGTAATGAATTACCCACGGCCTTCTCTTGTCCTAATTGAGCGCGACGGTCCTTAGAGTCATCTCTAGATTTCTTTTAATTAATGAGGGTCAATGCGGATGCAAGTTTTGTGATTTTCGGGGCCTAGGAAGGGTAATGAAATCCCCACCTAATTTGGATTTGGTCGTGCCCCTTAATTTCCGTATTAATATGCAAACAACCAAAAGAATCAAAACACGCACAAATTTTTATTTTGCTTTGCGGCGCTGCGATTTATTTGCAAAGAAACCTGCAGCAAATTGTCAATTGGAGCAGACAGAGGAGGAGATAAGAAAGATAGAGACTTACAGAGAAAAATTGGTGCAGTGAACAGTCAAGGGGGCCGCGGAACCGCCGCAGGGAAGGGTATTTTGCCGCGGAAACGCGCTTGGGTGGTGAGATCACTGCGCAAAATTTTTACAGAGAGCTTCTGTTCAGCTGCTGAGTCCTCTGGAATTTTCAGAAAAATTTTTCTCCAGCTCCAATGATTCCAGATTTCCTCGCAATCAAATCACAACACACGTATTAGTGTTTGCACGAATTTTTGATCTAAAAATTATAATGGAATAAATTGCTCAACTCAAATTTCAAAATACGAACTATTAGCGCACTATCCCCGACAACGGCGCCATTTGATTGATAAGAATTCTTGATGTGTAGTATGAAATGGTAAAGAAATCACAACCAAAAATTATTTGACCGCAATCAACTACGGTGTCGGATGTAGTTTGTATGTGAGTGCGGATCGTCCACAGGGAAAGTGTAATCGTTCGTCTTTTGAATTAGATGAATTGAAACTTTAAGAAAAGAAAACAAAACAATTCATGATTTATAGTTGAAGTTCAAGAATTAGAAAATATAGATCTAATAACAAGAAAAAGATAGAATCAAGAATTGATAGTTTGTTGATTTTTCCAAACCAAATCTCAAGAATCGAAATGAGGCTCGTAGGAATCGATCGGATCTATAGATGTGATGTAATCTTACAATTACGTATTCTTATCCTTCGATGAATTGATACTAGATCGATGATGATCGATCGAGAATTAGGGATTTCTTGTGAAACTAGGGTTTCATCTTATCCCTTGTTCTTTCGTCGATATCATTCATATTCTAGCCTCTAGTAAATTCAAGAAACGATCGTAGATCCCTAATTTCGAGCGATCACAATCAAGAAAGCATCGCTACGAAACTAGGTCATCGATTCTTGAACTAGCTAGGGTTTACAAAACTCGTAGGACTTAAAAATCGTATTAAGATTTGTTACATCATCATTCTACAATCGTCTCGACTCCTTTACGAGCGGAGTTTCACTCACACATCACAACAAGAGTAACAATTACAAATTGAGATCTAATCATGATGCAAGAATTAAAAGAAAGCAAGATTCAAGAATTTCACCTTTTATTTATATCAACAATTTAGTTACATTCGCTCAAGAACTACAAGAGGAAGAACTTGATCGTCGATTTGGCTTCGCTCGTCTCCGTGGATCGCGGATCGGCTTGGATCACTTGCCCGATTGAAGATCGGCTCGGCTCCTAAAAGGTTGAAGGCTTCTCACTTGATTTGGTACTCAAGATCTTGGATTTGGAGTGGAATTAGGGTTAGGGTTTCGCACAAGCCTTGTCACTAGACTTGTGGAAGAAGATGGTGTAGAATGAACCAATGGTTATTGATTAGCCTTTAACCCTAGATCTAGGTTCCTATTTATAGATAACTAACCCTAGATCTAGGATTTCAAATTCTAAGTTTCCCTCCAAAAGTTTGTTGAGGGAATTCAAATTTCCCTCCAAAAGTTAGTTAGGAGAGAAGCTTCTAGATGTGATTAGTTAGGAGGAGCTTCTAGAAGAGGATTAGTTTAGGAGCTTAATTAGGATTAGCCTTCTTAATCTTCTTTGCTGATCTGGCAGTATCTTCGAGGGTATTCTGGAACTTGATGTATCACAATGAGGTGTGGGTCCCGCTGTGAGAATTTTGCCCTGAAAATGAGATGATGACGTGGCATAGGAGGCGCGGAACCGCGGCGCAAGCCATCTCCTGCCGCGGTTCCGCGGCTGACTTGGAGCCTTGGAGCTTGTGGCTTCTGGGTTGAACTTGGGTTGTTGTATTGGGCTTTATGTGATATATATAATTTAATATCTCCTTTTGTATTGCTACCAGATCTCAGGGCTTTGAGTTGGCGTAATTTTGATCAGCTCTTTTACTTTTTCTTCCGTATTTCCTGCACATACTCAAGACAAGTGTTGCGCAAATACAGAAATGATGCGATGCCATGGAATGCGGTTAATTTCCCTTAAAGTGTCGGTTTAAAAGTCTAATACATGCAATCTCATATTTTGTGACAGATTTGCTAATATGTAGAATATGAATGCCGAACACTTCTAAATGTATGCAAATGTTAAGGAAATTGTCGGCTAAAATATACAATATTTTCGACGGATCATCTATCCTGTTTGCACGCAGTGCAGAGGCCGTCGTCAGCAGATTGGAAGATTTTATGCGACAGCCGAGTTGAGTTCGAGTTCCCTCCGACAGGGGGACAGCTCGCGCATGTTCGTGCACGCCCACAGTTGCTTGACCGTATATATGAGGCACAGCGCAGCGATGACCGTTGTTTAGAGATCATGGCACAGATGGGACAGGGCAGATTTTCCGAGTTCGTGGTTAATGAGCAGGGGATTTTACGATTTGGATCTAGGCTGTGAGTACCCGATGCTGAGGGATTGCGGCGCGATATTCTTGAGAAGGCACACCGATCGGCGTATAGTGTCCACCCTGGTTCCACCAAGATGTACCATGATTTGAGAGAGACCTACTGGTGGGACGGAATGAAGAAGGACATCGCGGAGTTTGTATCGAGATGCCTGACTTGTCAGCAAGTCAAGGCCGAGCACCAGAGGCCCGCAGGAGAGCTACAGCCGTTACCCATTCCGGAATGGAAATGGGAGCAGATCTCGATGGATTTTGTTGTGGGTCTACCCAGGACCAGTCGAGGGTACGACTCCATCTGGGTGATCGTAGATCGATTGATGAAAGCGGCTCACTTCCTGCCAGTGAAGACCACTTTCAGCTTCGCTCAGTATGCCCGGCTTTATATCGACGAGATCGTGCGGTTGCATGGCGTACCGACTAGTATCGTGTCAGATCGAGGCACCCAGTTCACCGGCCGGCTTTGGCAGAGACTTCGGGAGGCTTTGGGCACTCGTTTGAGCTTCAGCACGGCATTTCATCCGCAGACCGACGGACAATCAGAGCGGACCATTCAGACTCTCGAGGACATGCTCAGAGCGTGTGTTTTGGACTTCGGCGGTAGCTGGGATCGTCATTTACCTCTAGTGGAGTTCTCCTATAACAACAGCTTCCAGGATACTATTCAGATGACACCTTTCGAGGCGTTGTATGGGAGGAGATGTAGATCGCCCGTTTGTTGGACCGAGTTGAGCAAGAGCAGTATTTTCGGGCCACAGATCGTGCAGGAGACGACCGAAAAAGTATAGTTGATTCGAGACCGGATGAGAGCAGCTCAGAGCAGACAGAAATCCTATGCAGAAAAGCGCCGTCGCAGATTAGAGTTCGCAGTTGGCGACCATGTTTTTCTGAAAGTCTCTCCGATGAAGGGCGTGATGCGTTTTGGGCGAAGGGGGAAGCTTAGCCCTAGATTCGTAGGTCCCTTCGAGATCCTCGAGCGTGTCGGCGCTGTTGCGTATCGTTTGGCTCTCCCACCCAGTTTTTCAGATGTTCATCCCGTCTTCCACGTGTTGATGCTACGCCGTTAACTTCACGACCCTTCCCACACGTTTCAGCATCAGACAGTTTAGCTCGAGCCCGACCTTTCGTTTGCCGTGGAGCCAGTTGAGATTTTGGATCGACAAGTGAAGAAACTCCGATCAAAGGTCCTGCCGTCCGTGAAAGTTCTTTGGCGCAGCCCGAGCAGCGAAGAGATCACTTGGGAGGCCGAGGGAGAGATGCGGAAGAAATTCCCTCATCTTTTTGGAAGGTACGTGTAGTTGCATATTTTAAAATTCGGGGACGAATTTTCTTAAGGGGGGAAGACTGTAACACCCGAGATTAGGGTTAGTAGTAATTATGTGTTAATGTGGGGTTTTTGGTAAAAAGTTTACCAAAACGGGTTCCTAGTAATTTTTCTGGTTTTATGGTTATTTTTGTGGAATTTTATCTCTACCACACACACTTATGCACGTTAACTAGGGTTAAGATTAGTGTTTGCCATATGTTTGAGCTTGTAGGTTAGCTAGGTTTAAGTTGACCATGTGGGTTAGGTCCATGGTTAAGATAATTGTGTTGTTTTGAGCTAATTAATTTAATTAGGGATGGTTGGCTTTAACCATGGGGTTTTGGAGAGTTTAAGGTTGACTTAGAGAGAGAGAGAGGGGAGGTGTGATGTGTCATGATGGTTTAAGGATTTGTCACCCTCTTTCACCTCAAACTTGGCAAGTCTCCTCACTCAATCCCTCTCTCACTCACACATCAGATCATCCTAAAATTTTCCTCAAATCAGCCACCCAAACCCCCAAAAATCAGTCTTTCAGCCACCTTCTTTTTTGCTTCAAAACACCATAAAATAGCATCAGCATCAGCTTTTTGCAGGACATCAGCAGCAACAGCTGCTACTTCAGCCCCCCTCCCAACTTCAAACCACAAACACACAACACTACCACCTCACTCACACTCAATTTCAGCCTTAAAACAACACCAGCAACACCACCACAAACTTTCAGCTTCAGCAAAACTCCTTCAAGCCTGCATCAGCATCAGCAATTGCAGCATCAGCCAGAATTTAAATTGCAGCACCAGCATCAGCCCACACCATACCATACCACACACCATACCACACCACATCAGCCCACACCACACCATATCAGCCCCACACCACAACATCAGCCACACACACCAGCAACAGCAACAGCAAACATTCTGCATCAGCATCAGCATCAGCAGTTGCACCAGCCTTGGACTGCAGCAGCTCCAGTTCAACACAGCAGCACCCACTCCCCTCTTCTTCTCCTTCTCCTTGGTTGCAAGGGTCCTAGGGGGTATAACTCCTAAACTTTTTCCTTATTGTGTAGGTTACATGTTTGTTTGGTTAGTTTAGTGTTTTAATGGAGTTTTCATGCTAGAATTGTGCAGTGATGTTAGATTTAGTTACTTTAGAGTACTTGTAGTTTAATGAACCCTTTTTGGTGTTAATTAGTCTGTTTTAGTTTAGTAGTGTCAATAAATTTAGATGGTTAGCCTCAAATTGCTAAGATTACGGAATCTAGCTTAATTGGTGTATGTTTCTAGCTTATGTGGTGATTTTGAGAGATTTAAGGAAATTATTGGCAAAGTGGAAGTTGTGTTAGTTAGAATAACCCTTTTAGGTGCTAGTGAGGCCAGTCAACCAGAGGATTTCCCCAGATTTCATCAAGACACCCGATTTACCCGACTTGGCGTAATTTAGCAGTTTTAGTGACTTTTTAGCCTCTGTTGGATCTGCTGTTGACCCGAGACCTTCAGATTAAAATTGAGAAGACTGTAGCATGGTGAGATGAGTAGGAACACACACAGAGCACGGGGACCCAACTCCCCATCTTGGCCGCAGATATATTATATCTGGCCACAAATTGCGGCCAGGAAGAGGGTGGGGGTGTTGGGTTTTGGTGTGTGGGTTTACTCTGGGTAGGTAGGGTTTTTGGTATCTGTAACTTTTCAAGTTTGGCCCAGAGGCAAAATCTGGAGCTAGTTGCGTGTTTCCGATGTTTTAAACTTGTGCGACACGCGCGTGATACGCGTGGTTCTGTGGCGCGCTGCGCGACACAGCGTGTCAGTTCTGGTTCTGGTAGGTTTGTGCGCGTCGCGTCGTGTCGTGTGCACACGCGTTTAGTTTCACGCACGCGTATCCTTTTTATCGATATATCGCGTTTTGCAGGATTTTTCCTTATATGGTGACTTTTGTAATTCTAGGTTCGCCGGCAGGAACTTCAAGCACAGCTGAGAAAGGAAAGCAGGTGGTCGGACACACCTAGCACGGGACCATGGGTGAGTAGATTTAACATCTACGGGGGACGATCGTTTGGATGGCGCGAGTCGCCCGTTAGATTTAATAAACTCGTAATTAGTAAGCTTAATATTACGTGTGACATTATGATAAAAATACTTGCTTGATAACTGCTGTAGTTAGTATCTATATGATGTTCCATATACACAGATTCAGTATAGGACACATGCACCATTACCAGGTTTTATATGTTGCACGAGCACTATTCATGTGGACACACATACCCTGGTAATTGCTATGTCACGACACTAGATAACCTTTAATCTGAAACATGTTAATTACCTAGAAATGTTATATTGCAATAAATATTTAAAATGAAACCATAAGAATTACCCTACCCGTGCATATGTATTATCATATCATTTGCTCATGCCTAGTGTAAATTATACATTGCAAATAGATACCATAAGCATCCATAATCATCGACATTTGCATTTATGATGATTTCATGAGATTTATGATATTTCTGGATTTTGGGGGAAAGCCGCAAGATTTCAAACTGATACTGTTTAAAAAGATAAAAAGTTGCGGTTTTCTAGTGATGTAATGTGTCGTCATGAGTTTTGTTGTGGTTTTCGAGACCCGTTTCGAGGAGGTGGATGAACCGTCTCGGGTACATGGTGGGCCCGGTAAGGTACCTCGGGGCAAGAAGATCGCAGGAGATGGCGTTGAGCCTGGCAGGGGACGGATTACCTACCGGTGACTTCATTTGGCACGGCGGATACCCAGAGGGTACCGGCCGTGGCCGCTGGATTGAGATATGGATATTGATATGGGTCAGCCGGATGGCTGAGGCCAGAGATACTGGACATGGATATATGAGATTTGGACAGTTTTGAGGTGTCGTTGCTGGACACGGGTTTTATTGATTTCTTGGATATCATGCTGAGGTTTAAAAAGAAAGTTTCAAAAAAAGCAAGGAATAATTCTTACACTTACATGTTGAGATCCTGAGATGACTCATATAGCATACATTCATGATGGTATTTTCATGTGGCATACATACCTGTTATTACATCCATGTGACATATATACTTGCTAGTACACTGTTGATGCATACACACCTGCTAGTACATGTAGCCATACCTGTTTTAGGGATGCCAGGACACTTGGGTGCATGCATACGATAGCCTTAGTAGATGCTATTTATTACTCACGAGCTGAAAACTCACCCCCGTTGTGCCACAGCTTTTCTGCAGGTCCGTTCCGTCAGCACGGTAGCGGCGGACACTTTTGCTCATTTTGCCCTTTTTGCCTGGACCCGCGGCTTTTGCGCTTAGGTGGGTTATTATCATTTTGTGCCACCTTATATATTTGTTGTATCTAGAACACTCCATCTACTGCTTCTATCATTTCAGCTGTACCTGTTTTATTTGGATTACTGTATATTGACCTAGATGTGAGATTGTAAGACTTGGGGATTTGTTATATGATATATCTGGGTCGAGCTCACTTGAGTCGACATGCTATTTCTTATGCACACTGTTATTTTATATTGCGTGGGATTTATAACCGCCCTGAGGCGAAGAGCTAGCTCCCGCTTGGGGATGCCATTTTCATGTTATTCATTTATATTCTGCTTGCACCCGTTGGGGCTGATTTTATAAATAAAACTTTACTTGAGTTTTGAAATAAAAGAGAAGTGGTTTTCAAAAAGAAACTTGATGTGGTTTAATGGAGTAAAATGTTGTAAATAAATTGGTTTTCCTTCACTCTAAAATTTTAATTGGGTTTTGTATTCTGGGCTTCGGCTTACTTATTTTACGGACGCCTTGAGACGTTTCGTAACTTAAGTGCCGGTCGCGTTCCGTACTTTGCGGGTCGTGACAAAGTTGGTATCAAAGCCAGGTTTCACCTTTCTGAGTGTAGGATGACCCTTAGTAGATGGAGTAAGTGACTTAAGCAGAGTAGCATAGCGTACGTATGTCCGCGGCATAGTTGCGATGCGGTACTCCGCCTAGGTGACTTTAGGACATACTTGTTTGCAATTCCTTCTTCGATTCGATGTATCCTTCGATTCTATTGCATCGTTCTTATTGTCCTGTTTCCTGTACCAGTCACTATGCCGCAGAGGGCTACCAGAGCGCAGAGAGCTGCCGCTCGAGACGAGATTCGAGCTGGCTCGTCCGAGACTAGGACTGAGCAGGGTGGTATGCCTACACCACAGGGACAGAACGATCCACCTTCCCCAGGCCGTATGGATAGGCTTGAGACTGAGAGTTCTCGGTGAGTCCGTCCAGTATACCCAGTCTCCACTGAGCACCCGTATACCTTCTCTGATGTCAAACACCAATGGATATGGGATCATCCATCGCCCATCATATGGGTCAAGAAGCGCATACGCTAGTCTACTCTGGAGTATCGATGCCCTGTCTCAGTATTCCAACGACTAGGAACATTTGAAGGATGTACTAGGCGACTACTATGTCCCCACTAGTATGATCTGCATCATAATCCGGGTAGTCAAGTACTCATCCTAAGGGCTTTATCAACATGTGACATAGAGATAATCAGAGTACATGTTAAGATAAAGAGTAACCAGATAGCAATACATCATGTCGAGCAAGAAAGTCCTCCCTATATATGTCCAAGCATCCACTACAATATACAACGCATGTACAGTAATGGCCTCTAGGGAATATATATAACTAACAATCTCCCACTTGCACTGGGGTCATCTGTTGTAGTATCTCATACCCAACAATAAGCTGTGGTTGAAGTATCTCATACTCAACCATCCCATAAAAGTCTCTACTGGGAAACAGGCCTTTATGAGTGGATCCGTGCTGTTGTCCTCTGTGTCTACTCTCCTAACCTCGATCTACCTGGAGATCAACCATCTCCATGATCAGGTGATACTGCCTAAGAATATATCTGGATCACAGATGGGACGGGGGTTCCTTGGCATAAGACACAACTCCATTATCACACAATGGCTGGAACGAAGTTCATCTTATGAACTTATACACACACACACACACACACACACACACACACACACACACACACAGACTGCCTCTTTGGTAGCATCTTTGGTAACGATATCTTGCCTTTAATCGTCTAGTTAGTCACGGTATCTAGCTTGGAACTCTTCCAACATACCGTCCCTCCACTGAGGGTAAAGATAATTCCTGCGACTGACATTCAGTCGTCCTTATCACCCTGGAACCTTTTCAGTGATTCTCCCCAGGATCGATTGATACCATCTCACTACAACTAGTGAGAATTCTAACATCCAATTAGATCTATCCCATATAACCCAGGATTTAGGAGGTATCACCTTGATCCTATATGGAGAATCTTTGTGATAAGAGGAGATTGACCGAGCGTAGCATAGGAAACTCCTTCCCTATCAAGAGTATGTCATCCATGTACTATACGAGGATCACCACCATACTCCCTACTACCTTTTTGTATATACAAGGTTCATCTACCATTTTGATGAAGTCAAACTCTTTAACTACTTCATCAAAACAGACGTTCCAACTCTGCGATGCCTGATTTATCACATAAAACATCTTGCACACTTTTTTGCTGCTCCCACTGTCTACGAAGCCCTCTAGCTGTGTACTTATAGACTCTCTCTTCCAAATCATCATTTAGAAAAGCAGTCATGATACCCAACCACTAGATATCGTAGTCATGGTATGTAGCAGTGGCAAGTAGGATCTGGATGGACTTAAGCATAGCTTTGAATGTCTCAACTTTTCCATGTACACCATGTAATCTTCTCAAGATATACTTGCTCCTGATGGGGATTTAACCCTTGAGATAAAGCAACCAAAGTCCATACTTTGTTGGTGTATAAGGATTCCATCTCAGATCGTTAAGCATCCAGCCATTCTATCATAGTCCCCACTCCTGATGGCCTGCTCGAAACTAGTTGGGTCATCATCTCATGATGCAATCCTCTCTCCCACTGTCATGGAGAAACCGAAGTGTCTCTCAGGTGGATGAGGAACCCTCCCAGATCGACGGAGAGGCTGAGGTTCGTTGGAAACTATTGAATCCTCCGGGTTTACCAAATCATCAGCTGCAGTTTGTATAGCTGGAACTCCTTCCAGTTCTACCCAATGACCACTAATTTCTTCATAAGAAATTCTCTTTTTCTTAAAAAGTGGTATGCCGAGAAATAAAACAACTTTTGTTCCTCGGTGTGGTAGAAGATATTCCCTTGCGAATGCTTAGGATATCCAATAAACTTCTACAGAACTGACCTTGTCTCGATCTTGTCCGGATTTTGCTTTTGACATAGGCCGGACAACCCCAAATCTTAACATCTTTAAGAGATGGGCTCTTCCCATACCATATCACATATGGAGTGGTAAGCATCTGATTTGGTTGGAACCGTATTCAATAGGTATGCAACTTCTCAAGTGCATAACCCCAAAAGAAAATAGGCAACTCAGTAGTACTCATCACAGAGCACACCATATCTCATAGGGTGTGATTGCTCCGTCCCGATACACCGACGTACTGTGGTGTATTCGGAGGAGTAATGCTGAGGGAGAATCTCATTCTCCTTTAGAATAGTCCAGGAATTCCGTGCTCAAGTATTCTCCTCCTTGATCTTATCAAAGGACATAATAATTATACCCTTTTTTGGTTCTCTACTTCTAACTTATATTCATTGAATTTCTCAAAAATTCCAGACTTGTGTTTCAACAGGAACATATGTCCGGATCTTGAGAGATCATCAGTGAATATAATGAAGTATAAAGAACCGGTCCTGGCATATGTAGACATGGGAATTTCATACATCAGCATGTATCAATCCTAAGAGTTCACTGACTCTTTCTCTTTTTCTAATAAACGGAGCTGTGGTCATCATATCTCTGTGACATGACCGGCAAGTTTCACAAGATGTAAATTCAAACTAATTTAAATATGCATCTAAATGTAACTTCAGCTAGTCAGGTCGCATTGATATGACCTAGTCTACAATGCCTCAAAAAGGATTCGTTCATTTCTGAACTCTTCCTCTTGTGTGTGTTCTGTACGTTAAGAACTGTGGTTTGATTTAGAACGTATATGCTTTTAGATAACATGCCTGAACCGATCAACTCATGATATAAGAAATGTTCAAAACATTATCCAACAATACAAAATTATATCCTTCTTTACTAATAAAGAGACTGATATGATGTTGTATATCAGGTTCGGTATCTAATAACATTCGTTCAGAATCAATGTATTCTGGTAATACAGGGTGATAACTGCCAACAGACTTGGCTGCAACACTTGCATCATTTCCAACTCTTGAAACTTATCACCCGTTCTCAGTTCTCTACCTTTCTGTAGCCCATGTAACAAATTACATTTACGGGATCCTGATCGGGCATCTCATACCCAGGACGTAAAGGATACTGAGAAACAGTTCTTGGTAAAGACACACCCGAAGATGATGCATCAGCATGCACTTTCTTCGTTTGGGCGGCACGGGAATTTTGGTAATCCCCTATTTCCTGCTCTGTCTTATAACAATTATAAGTTGGAGTGGGACCAACGTTCCCTAGCGCAGTATAACAAGCGGGTTCGGTCAATACATCCGTATTATTATCTTGATTAAGGCGTGACATAGTCGCTACCAGGAGAGAGATAGAAGAAAACACTCAGCGTATTCTCTTGCAAGATTAGATTGGTTATTAATATATCTAATCAGGATGTCTCCCACTATTTTATTCAAATCTTCCTTCAAACCCTAAAAGGAAAGACTAGCCGGGATTAATTACACTCTACAAGTTCGCCAATCTTTCAGCCAGGCGAGTGCCGGTACTTTGAGGGAGGTTCCCCGCGCTTTCGCATGGACCTAATTAAAATAAACCTCGTTTTCCCATAGGCATAACCCCGTTGACACCTTTCTAGACACCTACTTGATCGGCTAATTGTAATGTGTAAAACTCTCCCAGGAGTAACTCTTACTCACAGCGGGTATCAGGATCCAACTATCTCATAGAAGGTATGCAATCTTATTGCAAATTTCAACACTTAAAATTCCCGATAATATTTTTCCCCTAGCTACTTATGACCTTGGCTAAGGTCAACAAATCATACGCGCTAGCCAAGTTCAACCCGTCATTTCCTGATTGAATTAAACCCACCCGCACGACCCTTGGCTAAGGTCAACAAAGTCGCACGACTACCCTAACTCAATCGCATCATATGCTTATACAGATAAGCACTAATTAGCTATCGCACACTACGCCTTGGCTAAGGTTAACAAATGTAGTACGAATACTAAATACTACTTATCTGAAATGACAGAGGGCTACGACAGATTTTTAAGAAAACCCTTTGTGTAATGAACTTGATATCGTTGTAGAATCGAGTGATTTTGAATGGAATGTTTTTGAGGCCTTTTCTAGTTTTGCTAAAGAGGTCACTTCCGGTGAAGGGATCGTCGGCTCTTTCCTCATCGAATAAGGTGCAGGATATTTCACAAATATCACCATGAAAAGCAAAAACTATAGAAACAATCAAAAGACAAACCGAGTTTGTAGCATCTGCTAGTTTCGCTAAAGAGGCCACTCCCGGTGAAGAGATCTCGGCTCTTTCCTTATCGAATAAGGTGCTGGATGTTCTACAAGGAACACCGCTATGCAAAGCAAGAACTAGAGCTACCAGTTTTTAAACAAGTTTCTACAACATCTTTAGGTTTCTTTTTATTTCATTAATCTCATTAATGAAGTCCCATTTTATTATGCTTCACAAGTATCACATTTGAAACGAAATCAACAATATATAATATATATCTCATATATACAATATAAACACTCGTCTCAGGCAGTAATATGATCTCATCACAGAACATTGCAGCAGAAGATAACATATGAAATGCTGGATATACTAGGATTTCCGTGTTTTATGTGAGCCTGTATAAAACGCGGATTCTACGGTCGCGATGAATAGCCAAACCCACATCTCTAGACTCCTACGAGAGCGGCAAGCAACATTGCTAATTCTAGGGTTAGGAGACCCGGTCTCGACTCCTTGAGATGGTCTCCCACTGGACCCTAGAACCCGGTTACTTATGCTCCCCGCCTTGGGTCTACTTAATGCGGAAAAGTAAATAATATACAATGGTGACATCATCCTCATCCCGTAAGTGCCCCAATAAAAGAATATTACATACAAATGAATTTTACATGAATGAAAATAAAAACCCTCATCTCACATAAAACCCCCGGCTATTCAAAACGCGACGATCCAATACAACATATCACAGCAACACATAATATCACATATCATCAACGTAAGTAAATATGCGTATCCCAATTGTCGTTGATGTATAGCAACGAAACTGGCGATACACCATATATTACACTTACGGTCGCAGAAAAGAAAGTGTAAAACTACAACAGTTGGAATCCGCAACCTCCTCAGACATCTCATGCCTAACCAAATGAATTCCTTAGACATCGCATGCCTAACAATTATAAACCCCGCATTTTAGTCTCGATCTCAAAAACACTTTTCAATATCAAGTCGGGCAATTCAACAAGATTCCCGACAGCCTTATCGAATGCTCGTCGCAAACTTTAGTAGACGGCCGCACCCCCGGATGCCGTCGACGAAGTGCACTAAGACGGAACACCGCTGCCGTGAGCACCCGAACGGATGCTTTTGGCGACGGGGTTCTCCTACAGTCACTTGGTCGGGGCTATGGGGCGTGGCTATCTATTAAGTTTACCCGGCGAGTATCCGCGTACGCTATGTGATTGCGACAGACTTTTGATCTCATCAAAATCCCGTGGCAACCAATCAAATGAGACTAAACTGCTAGATTTATAACATTCAAATTAGTTATCTTATAACTACTTGTGGATTCCAAATATTGTATCACATTCCAGATAAATAGACAATGTTAAACTTTCCGATCGAATAAACAAACACCAAAGATTTTCCAAATAGCTCAACACTTGAGCGGAGTTCAAAAAGTATCCATCACATGCCACAGTACCAATGCTCCATCCGTAGAAGGGTCAAACCAACGCCTCACATGTGGCAACGCCGTACTGCCCCAAACCCTAAGGTTTAGAGGCGGTTCAGACGGTCACATAATTGAGTTAAGGTTTGTGTTCTTGTAGAGGGTCCACCGCGTTACTTGCACGACTATGAATGTTCTTTAATTAAGGAAAAATCCAACACTTGGAAATTTTCCGGCAGGGGAAAAAGTGAGTTATTGATATCCGTTCGAACTTTTTAACACGTTCTAAATTACCCGGAAAAAACTTAAACGAAATTAAACTTTCCGATCGAATCAACGAATACAAAAGATCTCCAGAAAACTCAACACTTGAGTAATATTAAAAATTCCCAGAAGCATGTAGAATTAGCTATGGATGTAACTGTAGAAAAAACAAACCCTAACACCCCTATACGGCCGCGGAATCGCCGCGCAAGACAGGGTATTGCCGCGGTTCCACGGCGCTTTAAGGGTATTATGGTCTCGTTTTTCACAGTAATCCTTAGAATTCCTTGCTTAATTTTCTGAGTATTTTTAATAAGAAAAAATCAACATTTTTAAAAATTTCCAGAGAAGAGGTTCGTGTCGGGGTTCCGGGGTTCGATCGGACTTTAAACTTCGTCTAGACTTTGCCTAAAACTCTAGCTTGGCTCTGATACCACTGTAGGGTTACTCGGCACTCTCACAAGGGTCTATAAAGCATCAACCATGCCCGATTCAAAATCTAGACGTGCCGAACAACCCTAACCAAGATCTTAGACTAGAGATTAGGTGAAACATTAGCAAGTAAACAACTTTACTTCTAAGAGTTAGGGATTACAACCTTTGTAGTCCGTTCCTTCACTTCTAAAGCTCCGTGTTAAGGTCCCTTCGCTGCGATCATCGAGTATCCGGACTCTAGAGAGGCTCCACAAAAGAAAGATGCAAGCTTGCTTCCGATCTTCGATAACAAAGATGATCTACCTTGAAGAAACTCAAACCCAAGCTCTTGCTTTGCTAATCAAGTATTAGCAAAGCAAACACCCTAATCTATGTGACTAGAATAGATGAGGATGGTGAAATAGGAATTTAGCTCTCATTTATTTTCTATTTCTCACTCATTTTCATCACTTCATAAAAAGCTAGACAGCTTTTCATGCAAGGAAGAAGAAGAAAGAAGATGATCAATCCTTTTGTGATGAATAATGAAATCTTGTGAGGTTAGAAATGCAACCATGGGTTAAGTATGATAACTTAACCCATGTAGAGACTTAACCATGGTGAAGGGTTAGGTTGGGTTAACAAATATCAACCAAAATATCTTTAGAAAATATCTTTAGTTAAAAACAAAAGCAAAGCTTCTTGAAGCTTCAAGAAGGTTTAACCCAAATCCAAACCCTAACCATGTTTAAACTCAACAAAACGTGTTGCATTTGTAAGCTTAACTTGTTACAATATTATATATCACATATATAATATATTTTGTAACAAATTAAAATAATATAATTAACATATATCGCATATATATCAATGTATTACCCGAGTGAGAAAAAGAATCTTTTAGTGAGCTTATATTAGTTAATGTAATTTAATATATCAAATATATAATTATACATTAAATTATCGAATCAATACTTGATCCGATAATCCGGCTATTTCATAAATAACTGACTAATATAATCTGTATCAGTTCATCGAATCAACACTTGATCCGATGACCCGGCTATATCACATATACCCGGCCGATATCTCATATCGCGAGAATCTAATACGGTATCACATATACGTATTGTTCTCGGTCCCGCACATATCATATATGTGCTCCTACTCCGTTTTGCCTTAGCCAGGAAACCTCTGTGTAGGACTCTAAAGAATCGTCAATACGCCGGCAGTAGGTGATGATCATATCAAACACCAACAAGCTGCAAGCGGTCAGCTAAACTTAATAGCTACCCTGGTATTGAGCGATCAGAAGATCAACAAGCAAGCCTGTACATTCTCCTGTGAATCCAATTAGTAACACTCCCGTATAGTCCGGTCTCTTCGTCTGATATGTCTCATATCTCGTCTACGGGTGGTAAACGTCAGACCCCAATAGCTTGATAAGTCGTGTCGATATGAGGTCCATAACAGTTCGAGAAACTACTGATAACACTTACCAGTAAATCTCAGCAACCCTGGCCAGCGATTTCCAGTTATAGCCAATCGAACACTGCGCAACATCAACTCCCTATACCGGGAGAGTCGAAACCCCTCCTATCGCTCATTGCCTCCATGTGATTCGGGACTGTACCCAAAAGCCACCTTTTGCACACCCTCTTGGATGTAGTATGATGGAAATCAAAGCACAGTGGGAATCACGCAAGACTCTATGATGATCTCGGGTCTACAGACTAGCCTGTACCAGTGTCACCGGAGAACTGGCATCTGACGTGAGGTATAATACCATCTGGGAGTTCTCGGCGAGTCCGTCCAGTGTACCCAGTCTCCACTGAGCACCCGTATACCTTCTCTGATGTCAAACACCAATGGATATAGGATCATCCATCGCCCATCATATAGGTCAAGAAGCGCATACGCTAGTCTACTCTGGAGTATCGATGCCCTGTCTCGGTACTCCCACGACAAGGAACATTTGAAGGATGTACTTGGAGACTACTCTGTCCCCACTAGTATGATCTGCATCATAATCCTAGTGTAGGGTTGCTAGACACGTGCACAAGGTCCTACGAGGCATCAACCATGCCCGATTAAAATTTTAGCCGTGCCGAACAACCCGAAGCCGGATCTTTAAACTTGAGTTTAGGCGAAAACTTGCTTGTTAACAACTTTAACACTAAGTGAGAGGGATTACAACCTTTGTAGATCTGGTCCTTCACTTCTAAAGCTCCGTGTTGAAGTCCCTTCGCTGCGATCATCGTGTTCCTGACTCTCGAGAGGTTCCACGAAGAGAAAGATGCAGTCTTGCTTCCGATCTTCGATATAAAGATGATCTACCTTGAAGATTCGTTAACACAAGCTAACACTCATAATATGAAGTGAACACCCTCATCTAAATGGCAAGGATAGATGAGGATGATGAAGTAGGATTATTGCTCTCTTTTATTTTCATTTACTCACTCATTTTTCATCACAAATAAAAAGCAAGAAAGCTTTGCAAAAGGAGGAAGAAGAAGAAGAATAGTGATCCATTTTCTTTGTGATGAATAATGAAAGAATTAATATGATGAAATAATGCAACCATGGTTGACTAAACCATTGTAGAGAATTAACCAAGGGCTAGGGTTTGGGTTGGGTTAAGTATGAGTCATAGATAAATATCAACACAAATATCTTTATCATGACAAAAAGAAACCTTCTAGAATCTACTAGAAGTCTTAACCTTAATCCAAACCCTAATCATGTTTAAACTCCACTAAACATGTTGCATTAGTTATCATATCATGTTACAATATTATATATCAGATATATAATATTTATCGTAACAAAATAAAATAATACAATTAACATATATCGCATATATATCAATGTATTACTCGAGTGAGAAAAAGAATCTTTTAGTGAACTAATATTAGTTAATGTAATTTAATATATCATATATATTATTATACATTAAATTATCGAATCAACACTTGATCCGACAATCCGGCTATATCGCATATAACCGACTAATATTTATCCGTACCGATTCATCGAATCAACAATTGATCCGATGACCCGGCTGATATCAAATATCGCGAGAATATAATACGGTATCTCATATCGCATTATCCTCGGTCCCGCACATATCACATATGTGCCCCTACTCCGTTTTGTCTGAGCCAAGAAACCTCTGTGTAGGACTCTAAAGAATCTTCAATACGCTGGCAGTAGGTGATGATCATATCAAACACCCACAAGCTGCAAGCGGTCAGCTAAACGTAACAGCCACCCAGGTATTGAGCACTCAGAAGATCAACAAGCAAGCCTGTACATTCTCCTGTGAATCCAATCAGTAACACTCCCGTACAGTCCGGTCTTGTCGTCTAATATGTCGCATATCTCGCCTAGGGGTGGTAAACGTCAGACCCCAGTAGCTCGATAAGTCGTGTCGATATGAGGTCTATAAAAGTTCGAGAAACTACTGATAACACTTACCAGTAAATCTCAGCAAACCTGGCCAGGGATTTCCGGTTATAGCCAATCGAACACAGCACGCACAACATCAACTCCCTATACCGGGAGAGACGAACCCCCTCCTATCGCACATTGCCTCCATGTGATTCGGGACTGTACCCAAAAGCCACCTTTTTGCAAGCCCTCTTGGACATGGTATGATGGAAATCAAAGCACAGTGGGAATCACACAAGACTCTATGACGATCTCGGGTCAACAGACTACTCTGTACCAGTGTCACCGGAGAACTGCCATCTGACGTGAGGTATAATACCATCTGGGAGTTCTCGGCGAGTCCGTCCAGTGTACCCAGTCTCTACTGAGCACCCGTACACCATCCTTGATGTCAAACACCGATGGATATGGGATCATCCATCGCCCATCATATGGGTCAAGATGCGTATACGCTAGTCTACTCTGGTGTATCGATACCCTGTCTCGATACACCCTCGACCAGGAACAGTTATAGGATGTACTCGTCGACTACCGTGGCCCCACTAGTATGATCTCATCATAGTCCCAGTAGTCGAGTACGTATCCTAAGGGCTTTATCAACATGTAACATAGAGACAATCAGAGTACATGTTAAGATAAAGTACAACCAGATAGCATACTATCATGTCGAGCAAGAAAGTCCTCCCTATATATGTCCAAGCATCTACTACAATATACATCGTATGTACAGTAATGGCCTCTAGGGCATACATATTACTAACAATCTCCCACTTGCACTAGGGCCATATGTTGTGGTATCACATACCCAACAATTAGCTGTGGTTGAAGTATCTCATACTCAACCATCCCATAAAAGTCTCTACTGGGAAAAATGCCTTTGTGAGTGGATCCGCGCTGTTGTCCTCTGTGTCTACTCTCCTAACCTCGATCTTCCTGGAGATCAACCATCTCCATAATCAGGTGATACTGCCTAAGAATTATATCTGGATTTCTGATGGGACGGTAGTTCCTTGGCTAAAACCACAACTCCATTGTCACACAATGGTAGGAACGAAGTTCATCTCTTGAACTTATATGTATCCAGACTGCTACTTTGGTAGCATCTTTGGTAACGATGTATCATGCCTTTAATCGTCTAGTAAGTCACAGTATCTAGCTTGGAACTCTTCCAACATACCGCCCCTCCACTGAGGGTAAAGACAAAGCCTGCGACTGACATTCAGTCGTCCTTATCACCCTGGAACCTTTCCATTGATTCTCCCCAGGATCGATTGATACCATCTCACTACTACTAGTAAGAATCTTAACATCCAATTAGATCTATCTCATAGATCAAAACTTTGGATTTAGGAGGTATCACTTTGATCCTATATGGAGAATCCTTGTGATAAGCGGAGATTGACCGAGCGTAGCATAGGAAACTCCTTCCCTATCAAGAGTATGTCATCCACGTACTCTACGAGGATCACCACCATACTCCCTACTACCTTTTTGTATATACAAGGTTCATCTACCATTTTGATGAAGTCAAACTCTTTGACTACCATATCAAAACAGATGTTCCAACTCCGCGATGCCTGCTTTATCCTATAAAGCATCTTGCACACATTTCCGCTGCTCCCACTGTCTACGAAGTCCTCTGGTTGTGTACTTATAGACGCTCTTTTCCAAATCATCATTTAGAAAAGCAGTCATGACACCCAACCGCCAGATATCTTAGTCATGGTATGTAACCGTGGCAAATAGGATCTGGATGGACTTAAGCATAGCTTTGAAAGTCTTAACTTTTCCATGTACACCAAGTAATCTTCTCAAGATATACTTGCTCTTGTAAGTCTACGGTAGCGCCACGGCAGTCTAGAGACACCAAATGCGGAACAAAAAACTTTTTAACTGGCGCTATCGTATACTTTAACCCGGATCTGCCATTATTGCTAAATTAACAAACTGTAAAGAGAGTAGAAAGGTTATACCGAACGATCCGAGTCCTTCATTCTTTAACCATCATCCCACGCTCCGTTGCGGCTGCTCCGATCTCGTCGATCTCCGATCTGCTCGTCCAGGTGGCACCACGTCAACGATTCTTTAAACGGGCTCCCGCCTCTGACTCGAGGCAACTCGGTCGTCAAGTTTGCTAAAAGAGATGACCAAGAATGATGTAGAGAATGAATAGATTACTTTGTCTCACTTCGTCCAAAGCCGTGGATGATCGGTAAATGAAGTTGCCATTTTTATCGGGTGATGGAATGAAAGAGGCTATGAAATTTCCATGCACCATAAACCATAGTCTTTTTACCAAAAATGAAATCAATCTCTCTCTCTCTCTCTCACAATGGTGGCCGGCCACATATAAGAAGGAGGAGGGTGAGTGTAGGAGAAGGGGGGTGACCATAAGAGAAAAATATCATGTGTGAACACAAAGTGTGAACACATAGTGTGAACACAAAGTGTGAACACAAGGAAAGCAACCAATGAAAATTCAACACCATTCAACCTAGTCACCTCTTCTAGAAACTTCTAGAACCTTCCACACTCATCTCAAGAAAAGATAAATCCGTCTTTAACCGAATGTTAAAAGACGGCTGATAGAAAACTGGAAACTGGCAACTTCCAAAAGCGATCCCGAAACGAATTTCAGGATAACCACGTAACTGTATAAATATACCCGCATTTGTATTACGACCGAATACAAATGTAACTGAGACAAAGATATTATATCTACTCAATATAATACTCGGATCCGGCTTAAACCAAAGCCGACCAGTATCATCTGTCCGAAAACCGACACGTGCGTAAACGCACGTGCATTTTCCGAACCCTACCATAAAACCATACGGCCTCTACAACGTTTCGCCCGAACTTGGGAAACTGTCTGTGGGGGACTCTAATGACTCGTCAGTACCCTGGCAGTGGGTTTAACCACAAATCGTCAGCGGCACTAGCTATGCGTAACGGCTGCCCATGGACTGACCTTAAGGGAGGCTGATGAGCGAACTCATCCAGAAACCCTACTGAGCCTAACAGTGATAATGTATATACAGTCCGGTCCGTTCGTCTATGAGTATCGCATATCTGCCTAGGGGGCTAGTAACGTCAGACCCCCAATAGCAGTATAAGTCATGTCGGAGTGTAGCCCAATAACACCCTGAGATACTACTGGAGTACCTACCAGTAAATCTCCTACCACGGCCGTGGGGTTTGTGTAATGGCTCTCCTAGACACAGCACGATCTCGCCCCCAATACTGGGAGAGACGAATCCCCTACCGATCCGCTCACGTGCCTCCATGTGGCTCGGGACTGTACCTAAAAACTACCTGTTTTCACGACTCCTTTGAGCCGTGGTAGGGTAGAAATCAAAGCACAGTGGGAACCCACACGAGACAAATGACGACCTCAGGTCGATGAACTAACCTGTACACATGTCACCAGGGAACTGCTATCTGACGATATGTATAATACCAACTAGCAGGTTCCCGGCGAGTCATGTCCGGTGTACTCATAACCCAATGAGCACCTGTATACATCTTATGTGATCCAACTGACACCAGTGGCTTGTGAGACCGGCCACCGCCCTTCGTCGGGGTCTCGACTGTATACACTAGTCTATTCCGGAGTATCGATGCCCTGTCTCGAAACTCCCACGACTAGGGACCGCAATTAAGGATATGCGTATAAACTACCCAACTCTCACGTATATGATCGCCATCATACTGTTGGTAGTAAAGCAAGATCCTAAGGGCTCTATCAAAGTGTAACATGTAATCAGTCACCTGAATATGTACACGACTGATAAAGGTAAACCAGATAGCATACTATCATCCTGAGTAAGACTGTCCTACCGGTATAGGTCCTCCGCAATCATTGCAATCACGTACCTGTGATCCAATAATTGACTCTGAGGGCACTATCTCCAACTATCTCCCACTTGCACTTAAGGCTAATTATTGCGATGTCGACTACTCACAGCCCGTGTGAAACCGAACATCCAACTCCTCTACTAATCAGTTTCACGAAGCCCGTTTGTAAAACTATTGTGTTCGAGAAATAGCCTCAGTGAGTGGATCCGCCTAGATGTTTCTTTCTATATCTCTCTTAATCTCAAGTTCACGGAGAAAACCATCTTCCAAATTGAGTAATACCTATCTTAGAATATGTCTGGATATCTGATGGGACCTACTTCATAAATGAACTCCAAATCCAAACTTCTTAGACTGTATCGATCACTGAACCTAATCAGTATCGTGCACCAAGCCTCCCACAGCATCCTCTTGGACCACCTGTCCACAATACTGTCCCTCATCAGAGGGAAAACTATAACTCTGACAATCTCTCTGTCAACCATGTCACCTTTGAAGCCTGGAATGATAATCGTCTCCCGAAGGAGGCTGCCATCATCAAATCCGTAGAACATGTACTTATGTTCTAAAACTGCTTCCTTATGTTTCTCCAGGATTGGATTAATACAAACTTATTACATCTAGTGCAAAAACAACATCTGGTGTGGTACTTGACATCTCATGATTGACTCAGTTGCCTAAGCAAGTGACCTGTCAATCATGCCCATCCCTCTCCCCTTTAGTCTGTAAGACACCTTTAGAAAGGGCGACTCCATCACCTGCAGGTACACCACCATGCCAGGAGTTAGCTATTCTAAAAACCATTAGAATACTGTCAAAGTACCCACATTGGGAAACTACCCAAATCCAGATCTAAAACCATAGATCTAGAAACCAGAATGTCAAATATTATATCCATATCCTGTCTGGAGAAACAACTGTGTGACGACCACAGTACAACCGATCGTAGTGTAGGAATTTTACTTCCTACTCTGTGTATGTCATCCAGATACCATGACATCACACCCTACTAGCTTCTTAACAGATCCATCCCCTATTCTGATGAACTCAAACCCATGACTGTCACAACAAAATTAGATGATCTATCTCCGCTATAACTGCTCAAGTCTATAAATAGACATAAGCTGCTTGCCCATTAAACTTCCGCTGCTCCCACTGACTACGATAACCCTCCTACCGGGTCTCATAGCCTGGAACATCAGTAGTGTCAAGTCTGGGTAGATAAGAACCTCCCTGTCACCGTCCTTGAGGCTACCGGAGTACCTCTCGGGTGTCTGAGGTTACCCACCATATCTGCGGAGTGGCTAATGGAATGTCAAACCTGATTGAATATATAGCTCCAATTAAATTTTCCGTAATCGTTTGCGGTTCTGGAATCACTTCCAGTTCTACCATACTCCCACTACTGTTTTCTGAAAAAATCCATTTTACTAAAACTGTGGCGAGTCAAGAACAACATCACTATTGATCTTCCAAATGGTAGAATATCAACCCTCGTCATAGCCAGGGTCAACCCACAAACAGCCATTACAGAAACGTGCCCTGAGTTATCCAGAGTCTGGTTTTAAGCATAAGCTGGACAACTCCCCGTACCTTAACATCTTTTAAGGTATGAACTATTCTATATCCAATATAGAAACTTTGGCACTTTATTTAATTGGAACCAGATTCAAATCATGCAGCTGTCTCCAGTGCATATCACCTTAATGGAAAGTGGCTAATCAGCATTACTCAACTTAGGAATCCATCCAATTATGAGTAACCAGAAAGAGAAACAAGTTTCTCAAAAACCATTACTATCATCTGAATACCAATCACAAGAATTTACATCTTCGATCTCTTTGAAGAATCCCGATACTTGTGACACCTGGTTCTCTACTTTATTCTTATACCCACAACTTCTCAAAACTTAGACCTTGTATTTCTACGAAACACTTATCTAAATACTAGAGAAGTCATAAGTAAACAGAACATAGTACGAGGACCTACCCCTTTGTCCTGATGGACACTTGGATAACATACAATACTCTGTATAAGTCCGCTGAGTTAAACAACTCAAAACCTGTGCGTTGTAGGTTGAGAACTGTACCCTGGCGATTTCCTCAAATATCACTAATTACAACGAATTCCGATATAATGAGGATGATCACCTAATTCCCAATAACTTACTCCCACTCATCATCTGTAAAACCATACAGATATGAGAATGAAACCTGGTAAATACATACCCTTGGAGTAAGTATCTAATCGGGAAAACAGTTTTCTTTTAACAATGCACTGAAACATGAAAATGTTTCATAGGGGTATCCTGGTATTCATAGTAATGCCTCTTCCATAATCCAATTCATGACTTTAACCGTATATTTCTTTGCCATCTCTCCAAATCCCTTTATTTGTCTTTATTCGTTACCTTCTGTACACCATCGTTAGGCTAAATGGTTTTCTTCCTTCCCTACCATTCGGCACCAGCCTATGGTTTGGAAGAAGACTATCCAGTAAGCATAATAGGTGTACCCTCTTAAACCAAGGAGTACTCATATCTTGAGAGAAGGTGATGATAAAAGATAACTGAATAATACCTTATTCCTTTAAAGATGAAATAGGAGTGGCGATGAAGTACGCGGTTTGGTCGTGAATGATAACAGTCGCAATTTACTTTGCCCTCTTTCTAATCCTTTTATTTTGTCTTTACATATTATCTTCTGCACACCCTACTTAGGCTAATTAGTTTTCTTCATTCCCTACCTTTCGGCACCTGCCTATGGTTTGGAATAAGACTATCCAATAAGCGTAATAGGTGTACTCTCCTAAACCAAGGAGCCTTCGCAACCTGAGAGAAGGTGATAATAAAAGACAACTGAATAAACCAATTCTATTTCTCCTGAACCTGGATCCATCCTCGAAGAAGTCCTTTCGAGTTCGTATATAACCATACGATGGATCTATCCAATGGAAGTGGATGTCCGTAGTAATACGGGGTGTTCTGAGAAATACAAAGGGTAAAAGAAGGAGTGGCAAAGACTTATGCAACTCAGACAATACAAAAGCCAGTATTTTAAGAAGGTTCGGTCAACTTGGTCACTGAGTCATAGTCTAGGATCGGTCAAAGGTCGCTGCCAAAGAGAGAGAGAGAAAAGAAACACTCTGCGTGCACTCTAACCTAGATCAGAATGGTTATCACTTTATCTAATCCGGAAACCTCCCACTGTCCTGTCAAATTCTCCTCCAAACCTGAAAGAAGAATCAATCGAGATCACCCGAAGAGTAAACCAACTCATCAGTGGGAATCGGGATCCAACTCTCATCGCATGATAACGTGATGGAATGCATCCACGTTACTCATACTCCAGAAGGTATGCGCATACTTGGCAAGTTTCAGTTTCTTTAGAAACTCCCGATATGATTTTTGCCCCATGCTCTTATAACCTTGGCTTTGGTCAAAATGTCATAAGTCACATGCCAAGTTCTACCCGTCACTATCTTGTCAATTTGAACCCACCCGCACATGCCCCTGGTTTTGGCCAAATGGCAGAACGACTGTCCCAAACCAACTCATCTATCTATGAAACAAATGAATACCCAGCAGCTACCAAACACTATGCCTTAACTTTGGCTAAAATGCATAGCTTGAATACTACTGAATACCCAAAAGAAGTGACGGAGGGCTACGGCTGGTTTTTGGCGAAAAACCTTTAACGTAACGAACTTGATATCGCTGAAAGAACCTGATAGCTTTTTAAAATATAGTGGCGAAAACGTTTTGCTAAAGAGGTCACTCCCGATGAAGGGATCTCGGCTCTTTCCTCGTGGAATGAGGTGCAGGATATTCCACTGAATACCGCGATGCAAAGCAACTTGTAATCGACTATAGTGAAGTTATTACCCTGACGCAAACTTCTGCCCAAGGGGTCAGTCCCGGTGAAGGGATATGGACCCTTGCCCCGTCGAATGAGGTGCAGGATATTCCACTGAATACCGCTATGCAAAACAAAAGGAAATGTCTTTGTAATAACACTTTTTAAATTTGTTCCAACAACTGCAACAGGTTTGTTTTACTTTGCATTGATCAGAATCAACGCAGTCCCATCAATCAATCACACCAGAAAAGAACGAAAATAAAATGTACGTATATGCCATCCGCATTCGTCACTGGGTCCCGTCATCACCCGTTAGGTTACTTAACTAACGACAGAGCGGGGACTGGACTAGCGCGGGTGTAAAACATATACAACATCTAATAGTATATAAACCAATATACAATAATCGCTCCAGGCGTGATAATATGAAACAGTACAGAAAAGTTGTTAGTTATATGTATGCCCTAGAGGCCATTACTATACATAGGATGTATATTGTAGTGGATGCTGAGACATATATAGGGAGGACTTTCTCGCTCGACATGATAGTATACTATCTGGTTACTCTTTACCTTAACGTGTACACTGATTGTCTCTCTGTTACATGTTGGTAAAGCCCTTAGGATGTGTACTTGACTACCTGGACTATGATGCGGATCATACTAGTGGGGACATGGTAGTCCATAAGTACATCCTTCAAAGTCCCTAGTCGTGGGTGTATCGAGACGGGGCATCGATATACCAGAGTAGACTAGCGTATACCTTCTCGACCCATACAGGTGGGCGACGGATGATCCCATATCCATTGGTGTTTGACATCAGAGATGACATACGGGTGCTCAGTGGAGACTGGGTACACTGGACGGACTCGCCGAGAACTCCCAGATGGTATTATACCTTACGTCAGATAGCAGTTCTCTGGTGACACTGGTACAGAGTAGTCTGTTGACCCGAGATCGTCATAGAGTTTTGTGTGGTTCCCACTGTGCTTTGATTTCCACCTTACCACGTCCAAGAGGGCGTGCAAAACAGTGGTTTTTGGGTACAGTCCCGAATCACATGGAGGCAATGAGCGATAGGAGGGGATTCGTCTCTCCCGGTATAGGGAGTTGATGTTGCGCTGTGTTTGATTGGCTATAACCGGAAATCCCTGGCCAGGGTTGCTGAGATTTACTGGTAAGTGTTACCAGTAGTTTCTCGAATTGTTATAGACCTCATATCGACACGACTTATCGAGCTACTGGGGTCTGACGTTTACCACCCCTAGGCAAGATATGCGACATATCAGACGACGAGACCGGACTGTACGGTAAGTGTTACTGGTTGGATTCACAGGAGTGTGAGCGGGCTTGCTCGTCGATCTTCTGATCGCTCAATACCCGGATGGCTGTTATGTTTAGCAGACCGGTTGCGGCTTGTGGGTGTTTGATATGATCATCACCTGCTGCCGGCGTATTGACGAGTCTTTAGAGTCCTACACAGAGGTTTCCTGGCTCAAGCGAAACGAAATAGGAGTGCATATGAGATATGTGCGGGACCGAGAATAATGCGTGTATGTGATACCGTATTCCATTCTCGCGATGAATGTATCGAATGGTTATATGCGATATAACCTAGTTATCGAATCAAGGATTGATTCGGTAAGCTGATACATAGGATACTAGTCGGTTATATGCGATATGACCGGATCGTTAAATCAAGTGTTGATTTAATGATTTGATTTATAATTATATATATGATATATTACTTTGCATTAACTAGTATTGGTTCACTTTAAATGGATTTTCTCACTCGCTTGTTCACATTGTATATTCGATATAGTTTTGTGCACTTGATTGTATCATGTTTGATGATACATGCAAAATTGGTTAAGTGTAAAGATTGAACCATGGTTATATGAATGGTTAGGGTTATGATTACTTATTCATTTATTTATTTATTAGTTTTGGAAAATAAAAGCATAAAGAGAAAAAACAAAATGGTTTTCTTTCATTCTTTCTTTCATGAAGCTTGTTGAAGCTTCATGAAGCTTTTGACCAAGTGACCATTTTGTCTTCTTCTTTAACCCTAACCACTCACATAAACTCTTGTTAGCTCTCTACACTTAACTATGGTTTGATTATGATAAGAATGATTATTCTTTTCTATTCTTTAATTCTTATCATATTATCTTCATCTTCTTCTTCTTCTTCTTCACAAGAAGAAAAAGCTTGACCATCAATGGTGATTGATGAAAAAGAGTGAGAAATCCAATTCTAAAGTAAACCCACTTCCTATTTCTTCATCCTCTACCTCTTGCCAAGTAGTATAGGGTGTTCTCTTCACAAGTTTCATGACTTGGTGAAGTGGGAGCTTGATCTTGTGATGCCTCGACATAGATCATCTTCGGCACAAAGCCGACGACCTTGCCCGTCCATTTCTCCGATGAAGCCGACGCTAGAGCCCGGGATTCAATTTAGACAGCGAGGAGACTTCATTGCGGAGCTATGGAGGTGGAGGACCGGATCTACAAAGGTTGTATTTCCGTATACTTTTAGTTAAGTAGTTAACTAGTTGCTTGTTCGCCTAAAATTCTAGTTAACGATCCGTATTAGGGTTTCTCGGCACTTGTAAAATCAGAAATTGGCATGGTTGATGCCTTGTGTGACCTCATTAGTGTGCCTAGGAACCCTACAGTGGTATCAGAGCCTAGCTAGAGCCTTAGGCGATGCGTAGACGGAGTTAGAAATCCGATCGAACCGAAACCGTAACCCTAATATTGCTCTCTGTACATTTTTGAAAATCGTGGATTTTTGAGAATTAAAAATATGCAGAAAACTCAGTAGAAGATTCTAAGAATTACTGTATAAAACGGGGCCCCTGAATCCAAAAAAGCGCGGCGGAACCGCGGCATTAGCTTGCTAATGCGGTGGTTCCGCGGCCCTTTTGTCTCTTCTTGCAATCAATTTTGTACAGTAATTCCTAGTTTGCAGTGCTGGTTTTCCTGGGAATTTTTAATGTTTTTTCAAGAGTTGAAATTTTTGGGGTTGTATTGGGGACTCGATGTATCGATCGGATTGTCTAATTTTGCCAGTGTGTTTTTCCGGGTATTTTTAGAATATGTTAAAAAGTTCGGCCGGATATAAATACCCACTTTTTCCCCTGCCGGAAAATTTCCAATTGTTGGACTTTTCCGTAGTTTAACGACGTTCTAAGCAGTGCAAGTAACACGATGGACCCTCTAGAAGACAACAAACCTTAACTCGATTATGTGACCGTCTTGAACTGCCCTTTGAACCTTCGGGTTTGGGGCAGTACGGCGTGCCACATGTGAGGCGTTGGCTTGACCCTTCTACGGCTGGACCGTTGGTACTGAGGCACGAACTGAATGTTTTTAGACTTGTTTCATGTGTTGATCTGTATCGGGAAAACTTGGGTATTTGAATGTTCGATCGGAAAGTTTAACATTTTCTATTTATCCGGAATGTGATACAATAATTGGAATTCACAATAAGTTATGAGATAACTGAATGAATGTTATAAATCTAGCGGTTTAGTCTCACTTGATCGGTTGCCACGGAATTTTGATGTGATCAAAAGTCCGTCGCAATCACGTAGCGTACGCGGATACTCGCCGGGTAAACTTAATAGACAGCCTCACTCCATAGCCCCGACCAAGTGACTGTAGGAGAACCCCGTCGCCGAAAGTATCCGTCCGGGTGCTCGCGGCAGCGGTGTTCCTCCTTGGTGCACTTCATCGACGGTATCGGGGGTGCGGCCGCCTACTAAAGTTTGCGACGAGTATTCGATCAGGATGTCGGGAATCTTGTTGAATTGCCCAACTTGAAATTGAAAAGTGTTTTCGATTTTGAGACTAAAATGCGGGGTTTATAATTGTTAGGCATGTGATGTCTAAGGAATTCATTTGATTAGGCATGCGATGTCTATGCAGATTGCGGATTCCAACTGTTGTAGTTTTACACTTTCTTTTTGTGACCGTAAGTGTAATATGTGATATCGCCGGTTTCGTTGCTATATGTCAACGACAATTGGGATGCGCATATTTACTTACGTTGATGACATGTGATGTTATGTGTTGCTGGATATGTTATATTGGATCGTCGTGATTGAATAGCCGGGGTTTTTTATGTGAGATGAGTGTTTTTCATTTTCATTCATGTAAAAACTTGTATGTAATATTCTTTTATTGGGGCACTTCCAGGTTGCGGAAGATGTCACCCTTTGTATATTATTTACTTTTCCGCACTAGGATAGACCCAAGGAGGGGAGCACAAGTAACCGGGTTCTGGAGTCCAGTGGGAGACCAACTCGAGGAGTCGAGTCCGGGTCTCCTAACTCTAGAATTGGTAGGGTTGCTTGCCGCTCTCGTAGGGGTCTAGGGGTGTGGGTTTGGCTATTCATCACGACCGTGGAATCCGTGTTTTATACTGGCTCGTATTGAAAACACGGACGTCCTAGTATATCCAATATTTCATATGTTTTTTCTGCTGCGATATCTGTGATGTGATCATGTGATGTTCTGTGATGGATACTGTATATAGTATATATGATATATTATATAGACGTTACTTATGTTTTACACCCGTGCTAGCCCTGCCCCGCTCTGCCGTTAGTTACCTAACCTAACGGTGCACGAGGGGACTTCGAGGCGAATGCGGATGGCATAAGTGTACGTCGTATTTATCTGTGATGTTTAGGTACTTAAATGATGGGACTTCATTAATGAGATTGATGAAATAAAAGAAACCTAAGATGTTGTAGAATCGAATTTCAAAATAAAACGGGTAGCTACAGTTCTTGCTTTGCACAGCGGTATATGTGATATATCCTGCACCTTATTCGATGAGGAAAGGACCGAGATCCCTTCACCGGGAGTGACTCCTTTAGCAATAACTGGCAAATGCTACACACTCGGTTTGTCTTTTGATTGCTTTTAAGAGTTTTTGCTTTGCACAGTGATATATATGATATATCCCGCACCTCATTCGACGAGGAAAGGACCGACGATCCCTTCACCGGGAGTGACTCCTTTAGCAAAACTAGAAAAGCCTAAAAAACACACCATTTTAAAATCATTTGATTCTACAACGATATCAAGTTCATTACGCAATAGGTTTTCAGAAAAACCTGTCGTAGCCCTCCGTCATTTCAGATAAGTACTAGTTAGTATTCGTGCTACGGTTGTTTGGCATGCGTCAAGGCGTAGTGTACGGTAGCTAACTAGTGCTTATCTGCTAGCATACGATGCGATTGGATTAGGGTATTCGTACGGCGTTGTTTGGCATGCGTCAAGGGTCGTGCGGGTGGGTTTAATTCAATCAAGAAATATACGGATTGAACTTGACTAGCGGACTATGGGTTGTTTGGCATGCGTCAAGGTCATAGCACGCTAGGGGCAAAATATTATCGGGAATTTCAAGTGTTGAAATTTGCAATGAGATTGCATACCTTCTATGAGATAGTTGGATCCCGATACCCGCTGCGAGTAATTGTTACTCCTGGGAGAGTTTTATACATTACAATTAGCCGATCAAGTAGGTGTCTAGAAAGGTGTTAATGAGGTTACGCCTCTGGGAAAACGAGGTTTACATTAATTAGGTTCGTGCGAAAGCACGGGGGACCTCCCTCAAAGTACCGACACTGGCCTGGCTGAAAGATTGGCGAACTTGTAGTGTGTAATTAATCCCGGCTAGTCTTTCCTTTTAGGGTTTGAAGGAAGATTTGATTAAAACAGTGGGAGCCATCCTGATTAGATAAAATAATAACCAATCTATTCTTGCAAGAGCGCACGCTGAGTATTTTCTTCTCTCTCTCTCCAGGTAGCGACCATATCACGCCTTAATCAAGATAATAATACGGATTATTGACCGAACCCGCTTGCTATACTGAGCTGGGGAACGTTGGTCCCGCTTTAACTTATAATTGTTATAAGACAGAGCAGGAAATTGGGGAATACCAGAATTCCCATGCCGCCCAAACGAAGAGAGTGCATGTTAATGCATCATCTTCGGGTGTGTTCATTACAGAGAACTGTTTCTCAGTATCCTTTACGTCCTGGGTATGTGATACCAGATCAGGATCCCAGATATGTAATATGTTACATAGGGTACAGAAAGGTAGAGAACTGAGAAAGGGTGATAAGTTTCATGAGGCAGAAAACGGGGCAAGAGTTGCAGCCAAGTCTGTTGGTCACTGTCACCCTGTATCCCAAATACATTGATTCTGAACGAATGTTATTAGATACCGAACCTGATATACAAAATCATATCTATCTCTTTATTAGTAAAGAAATGATAAAATTTTGTATAGTTGGATAATGTTTTGAACATTTCCTATATCAAAAGTTGATCGGATCAGGCACGTTATCTAAAAGCATTGATGTTCTAAATCAAACTACAGTTCTTAGTATACGGAACACACACAAGAGGAAGAGTTCAGAAATGAATGAATCCTACTTGAGGCATTGTAGACTAGGTCATATCAATGCGACCCGACTAGCTGAAGTTACATGAAGATGCATATTTAAATTAGTTTGAATTTACATCTTGTGAAACTTGCCAGTCATATCACAGAGATAAGATGACCATAGCTCTGTTTATTGGAAACAGAGAAAGAGATACTGAACTCTTGAGATGATACATGTTGATGTATGTAGGTCCCCTGTCTACATATGCCAAGACTGGTTCTTTGTACATCATTACATTCTCTGATAATCTCTCAAGATTCAGACATATGTTCCTGTTGAAACACAAGTCTGAACCTTTTGAGATATTCACCGAATATAAGTTAGATGTAAAGAACCAAAACGGGTATAAGTATTATGTCCTTTGATGTGATCAAGGAGGAGAATACTTGAGCACGGAATTCTTGGACTTTTCTGAAGGAGAATGAGATTCTCTCTCAGCATTACTCCTCCGTATACACCATAGCACGCTGGTATATCGGAGCGGAGCAATCACACCCTATATGATAAGGTGTGCTTTATGACGAGTACTACTGAGTTACCTATTTCCTTTTGGGAGTTATGCACTTGAGAAGCTGCATACCTATTGAATAGAGTTCAAATCAAATCAGTTGCCTACCACTTCATATGTGATATGGAAAGGAAAGAGCCCATATCTTAAGTTAGTTAAGATTTGGGTTTGTCCGGCCTATGTCTAAAAGCAAAATCCGGACAAGCTCGAGGCAAGGTCTGTTATGTAAAACTGGAAATGTTCCAGCCATACAAACTGCAGCTGATGATTTGATAGAACCAAAGGATTCAGTAGATTCCAACGAACCTCAGCCTCTCCGCCGATCTAGTAGGGTTCCTCACCCGCCTGAGAGATACTTCGGTTTCTCTATGACAGTGGGAGCGAGGATTGCATCATGAGATGATGACCCAACTAGCTTCGAGCTGGCCATCAGGAGTAAGACTCTGTAAGAATGGCTGGATGCTTAGTGATCTGAGATGGAATCCATGTACACCAACAAAGTATGGACTTTGGATGCTATATCTGAAGGGTTAAATCCCCATCAGGAGCAAGTATATCTTGAGAAGATTACTTGGTGTAGATGCAAAAGTTGAGACTTTCAAAGCTAGACTTGTTAAAGCCTTTCGTCATCGACCAGGCATGGATAATGATGAAACCTTTTCAAGTAGCTATGCTTAAGTCCATCCAGATCCTACTTGCCACGGCTACATACCATGACTACGATATCTGGTGGTTGGGTGTCATGACAGCTTTTCTAAATGATGTTTTAGAAGAGAACGTCTGTAAGTACACAGCCAGAGGGCCTCGTAGACAGTGGGAGCAGCGGAAACGTGTACAAGATGCTTTATAAGATATAGCAGGCATCGCGGAGTTGGAACATCTGTTTTGATGAGATAGTCAAAAAGTTTGACATCATCAAAATGGTAGATGAACCTTGTATAAACAAAAAGGTAGTAGGGAGTATGGTGGTGATTCTCGTAGAGTACGTGGATGACATACTCTTGATAGGGAAGGAGTTTCCTATGCTACGCTCGGCCAATCTCCGCTTATCACAATGATTCTCCATATAGGATCAAAGTGATACCTCCTAAATCCTGGGTTTTGGATCTATGAGATAGATCTAAATGGATATTAGGACACTCACTAATTGTAGTGAGATGGTATCAGTTGATCCTGGGGAGAATCACTGGAAGGGTTCCAGGGTGACAAAGATGACTGAATGTCAGTCACAGGCATTGTCTTTACCCTCAGTAAAGGGACGGTATGTTGGGAGAGTTCCAAGCTAGATACCGTGGCATACTAGAAGATAAAGGCGGGATACATCGCTACTTAAGATGCTACCAAAGAGGCAGTCTGGATGTATATTTGTTCATGAGATGAACTTGGTTCCTCCCATTGTGTAACAATGGAGTTGTGGCTTATGCCAAGGAACGCCCGTCCCATCAGTGATCCAGACATATTCTAAGGCAGTATCACCTGATCATGGAGATAGTTGATCTCCAGGGTGATCGAGGTTAGGAGAGCAGACTCAGAGGACAACACAGCGGATCCACTCACAAAGGCCTTTTCCCAGAGAGAGATTTTTATGGGATGGTTGAGTATGAGATACTTCAACTACTGCTGTCAGATGGCCCTAGTGCAAGTGGGAGATTGTTAGTTATATGTATGCTCTAGAGGCCATTACTATACATAGGATGTATATTGTAGTGGATGCTGGGACATATATAGGGAGGACTTTCTCGCTCGACATGATAGTATGCTATCTGGTTACTCTTTACCTTAACGTGTACACTGATTGTCTCTCTGTTACATGTTGGTAAAGCCCTTAGGATGTGTACTTGACTTTCTAGACTATGATGCGGATCATACTAGTGGGGACATGGTAGTCCATAAGTACATCCTTCAAAGTCCCTAGTCGTGGGTGTATCGAGACGGGGCATCGATATACCAGAGTAGACTAGCGTATACCTTCTCGACCCATACAGGTGGGCGATGGATGATCCCATATCCATTGGTGTTTGACATCAGAGATGACATACGGGTGCTCAGTGGAGACTGGGTACACTGGACGGACTCGCCGAGAACTCCCAGATGGTATTATACCTTACGTCAGATGGCAGTTCTCTGGTGACACTGGTACAGAGTAGTCTGTTGACCCGAGATCGTTATAGAGTCTTGTGTGGTTCCCACTGTGCTTTGATTTCCACCTTACCACGTCCAAGAGGGCGTGCAAAACGGTGGTTTTTGGGTACAGTCCCGAATCACATGGAGGCAATGAGCGATAGGAGGGGATTCGTCTCTCCCGGTATAGGGAGTTGATGTTGCGCTGTGTTCGATTGGCTATAACCGGAAATCCCTGGCCAGGGTTGCTGAGATTTACTGGTAAGTGTTACCAGTAGTTTCTCGAATTGTTATAGACCTCATATCGACATTACTTATCGAGCTACTGGGGTCTGACATTTACCACCCCTAGGCAAGATATGCGACATATCAGACGACGAGACCGGACTGTACGGTAAGTGTTACTGGTTGGATTCACAGGAGTGTGAGCGGGCTTGCTCGTCGATCTTCTGATCGCTCAATACCCGGGTGGCCGTTACGTTTAGCAGACCGGTTGCGGCTTGTGGGTGTTCGATATGATCATCACCTGCTGCCGGCGTATTGATGAGTCTTTAGAGTCCTACACAGAGGTTTCCTGGCTCAAGCGAAACGAAATAGGAGCGCATATGAGATATGTGCGGGACCGAGAATAATGCATGTATGTGATACCGTATTCCATTCTCGCGATGAATGTATCGAATGGTTATATGCGATATAACCTAGTTATCGAATCAAGGATTGATTCGGTAAGCCGATACATAGGATACTAGTTGGTTATATGCGATATGACCGGATCGTTAAATCAAGTGTTGATTTAATGATTTGATGTATAATTATATATATGATATATTACTTTGCATTAACTAGTATTGGTTCACTTTAAATGGATTTTCTCACTCGCTTGTGCACATTGTATATTCGATATAGTTTTGTGCACTTGATTGTATCATGTTTGATGATACATGCAAAATTGGTTAAGTGTAAAGATTGAACCATGGTTATATGAATGGTTAGGGTTATGATTACTTATTCATTTATTTATTTATTAGTTTTGGAAAGTAAAAGCATAAAGAGAAAAAACAAAATGGTTTTCTTTCATTCTTTCTTTCATGAAGCTTGTTGAAGCTTCATGAAGCTTTTGACCAAGTGACCATTTTGTCTTCTTCTTTAACCCTAACCACTCACATAAACTCTTGTTAGCTCTCTACACTTAACTATGGTTTGATTATGATTAGAATGATTATTCTTTTCTATTCTTTAATTCTTATCATATTATCTTCATCTTCTTCTTCTTCTTCTTCACAAGAAGAAAAAGCTTGACCATCAATGGTGATTGATGAAAAAGAGTGAGAAATCCAATTCTAAAGTAAACCCACTTCCTATTTCTTCATCCTCTACCTCTTGCCAAGTAGTATAAGGTGTTCTCTTCACAAGTTTCATGACTTGGTGAAGTGGGAGCTTGATCTTGTGATGCCTCGACGTAGATCATCTTCGGCACAAAGCCGACGACCTTGCCCGCCCATTTCTCCGATGAAGCCGACGCTAGAGCCCGGGATTCAATTTGGACAGCGAGGAGACTTCATTGCGGAGCTATGGAGGTGGAGGACCGGATCTACAAAGGTTGTATTTCCGTATACTTTTAGTTAAGTAGTTAACTAGTTGCTTGTTCGCCTAAAATTCTAGTTAACGATCCGTATTAGGGTTTCTCGGCACTTGTAAAATCAGAAATTGGCATGGTTGATGCCTTGTGTGACCTCATTAGTGTGTCTAGGACCCCTACAAAAGTAATAAGCATCACAGAACAATACAGATAATCTGGGATCCCCGAGTTTCACAGAGCCGCTGCTGAAACCCGACGTTCCCCTGTCGTGTGGATAGCCTGTGCAATGAAACCTAGACCCCTACGGGTGCGGCAAGTTACCCGCCAAAACCTGAAGCGAGGCAGCCCCCTACAGCAAAGTGAATGGACCACCCAACACTTCACAGAATCCGGTAATCTTGGGCACCCCTCTATGGGTCAACCTGTACCCCCTACGAGTGCGACGAATAGTCTGCCAATTTTAGAGTGGGGCCCCTCTGCCTCTCAAAGCCATGAGATGCGGACCCGTTGCCCTCCAGAACCCGGCTATCCGTGCACTCCGTCGCGGGGCAAAACCTAGTACAGTAATGAAAAATAGTACAACAGGTACATCGACCGCAACCTGGTCGTACCCCAAAAGAATATTATACAACAGGCAGTGACGGCAGTCCACATGTTGGACGCTCGCCCCGCAATATCAAATGTACAAATAAATCCAAACTGCACTATCATTGCACACTGCTATCCACCACGACAAATCCGCAACATCACAGCACAACACAGAACATCAACGCGAATGTCATATTCGCAAACCCGTCTAAAAGAACTATAGCAATCAGACGCGGTTTACCGATCAAATGACATTCCCGGTCGGAGATATAATGTAAGCACTGTAAACTAACATGTTTAAATTTCGATCGACTAAATATCACAAAGTGGGCCCCACGAACAACTGGTGAACAGTAACAAAATCTGGGCCCAAAAGATATGTACCAAAAACCCCAAGTTCTAGAGAAGAATACACTGTGCAAGTTTGGGGGCATGATCACACAGAATGGCCGCGGATGCGCGGCCAAACCATGGGTTTGGCCGCGATTCCGCGGCAGTCTTGTCGATTCATGAGCCCAAATTTGTACGGTGTTCTTATAAAACCCTGCACTGATTTCTGAGATATGTAGAATAATTTTAGGACATCATTTAAAATCGACAGAAACTGTGAAGCTTGAAAATTGTGTTTTTCGATATCCGGTTCGATCGATGTTTTAAACGTGTTAGCACAAGTTAGTAAAGCAAAATGGTGAGGCTCTGATACCACTGTAAATCTACGGTAGCGCCCCGGCCGTCTAGAGACGCCAAATGCGGAACAAAAAACTTTTTAACTGGCGCTATCGTATACTTTAACCCGGATCTGCCATTATTGCTAAACTAACAAACTGTAAAGAGAGTAGAAAGGTTATACCGAACGATCTGAGTCCTTCGTTCTTTAACCATCATCCCACGCTCCGTTGCGGCTGCTCCGATCTCGTCGATCTCCGATCTGCTCGTCCAGGTGGCACCACGTCAACGATTCTTTAAACGGGCTCCCGCCTCTGACTCGAGGCAACTCGGTCGTCAAGTTTGCTAAAAGAGACGATCAAGAATGATGTAGAGAATGAATAGATTGCTTTGTCTCACTTCGTCCAAAGCCGTGGACGATCGGTAAATGAAGTTGCCATTTTTATCGGGTGATGGAATGAAAGAGGCTATGAAATTTCCATGCACCATAAACCATAGTCTTTTTACCAAAAATGAAATCAATCTCTCTCTCTCTCACAATGGTGGCCGGCCACATATAAGAAGGAGGAGGGTGAGTGTAGGAGAAGGGGGTGACCATAAGAGAAAAATATCATGTGTGAACACAAAGTGTGAACACAAAGTGTGAACACAAGGAAAGCAACCAATGAAAACTCAACACCATTCAACCTAGTCACCTCTTCTAGAAACTTCTAGAACCTTCCACACTCATCTTAAGAAAATATAAATCCGTCTTTAACCGAATGTTAAAAGACGGCTGATAGAAAACTGGAAACTGGCAACTTCCAAAAGCGATCCCGAAACGAATTTCAGGATAACCCCGTAACTGTATAAATATACCCGCATTTGTATTACGACCGAATACAAATGCAACTGAGACAAAGATATTATATCTACTCAATATAATACTCGGATCCGGCTTAAACCAAAGCCGACCAGTATCATCTGTCCGAAAACCGACACGTGCGTAAACGCACGTGCATTTTCCGAACCCTGCCATAAAACCATACGGCCTCTACAACGTTTCGCCCGAACTTGGGAAACTGTCTGTGGGGGACTCTAATGACTCGTCAGTACCCTGGCAGCGGGTTTAACCACAAACCGTCAGCGGCACTAGCTATGCGTAACGGCTGCCCATGGACTGACCTTAAGGGAGGCTAATGAGCGAACTCATCCAGAAACCCTACTGAGCCTAACAGTGACAATGTATATACAGTCCGGTCCGTTCGTCTATGAGTATCGCATATCTTCCTAGGGGGCTAGTAACGTCAGACCCCCAATAGCAGTATAAGTCGTGTCGGAGTGTAGCCTAATAACACCCTGAGATACTACTGGAGTACCTACCAGTAAATCTCCTGCCACGGCCGTAGGCTTTGTGTAATGGCTCTCCTAGACACAGCACGATCTCGCCCCCAATACCGGGAGAGACGAATCCCCTGCCGATCCGCTCACGTGCCTCCATGTGGCTCGGGACTATACCCAAAAACTACCTGTTTGCACGACTCCTTTGAGCCGTGGTAGGGTAGAAATCAAAGCACAGTAGGAACTCACATGAGACAAATGACGACCTCAGGTCGATGAACTAACCTGTACACATGTCACCAGGGAACTGCTATCTGACGATATGTATAATACCAACTAGCAGGTTCCCGGCGAGTCCTGTCCGGTGTACTCATAACCCAATGAGCACCTGTATACATCTTAGGTGATCCAACTGACACCAGTGGCTTGTGAGACCGGCCACCGCCCCTCGTCGCGGTCTCGACTGTATACACTAGTTTACTCCGGAGTATCGATGCCCTGTCTCGAAACTCCCACGACTAGGGACCACAATTAAGGATATGCGTATAAATTACCCAACTCTCACGTATATGATCGCCATCATACTGTTGGTTGTAAAGCAAGATCCTAAGGGCTCTATCAAAGTGTAACATGTAATCAGTCACCTGAACATGTACACGACTGATAAAGGCAAACCAGATAGCATACTATCATCTTGAGTAAGACTGTCCTACCGGTATAGGTCCTCCGCAATCATTGCAATCACGTACCTGCGATCCAATAATTGACTCTGAGGGCACTATCTCCAACAGCTCCTGATGGGGATTTAACCCTTCAGATAAAGCAACCAAAGTCCATATATTGTTAGTGTATAAGGATTCCATCTCAGATCGATAAGCATCCAGCCATTCTTATAGAGTCCCACTCCTGATGGCCAACTCGAAACTAGTTGGGTCATCATCTCATGATGCAATCCTCGCTCCCACTGTCATAGAGAAACCGAAGTATCTCTCAGGTGGGTGAGGAACCCTACTAGATCGGCGGAGAGGCTGAGGTTCGTTGGAAACTATTGAATCCTTTGGTTCTACCAAATCATCAGCTGCAGTTTGTATAGTTGGAACATTTCCAGTTCTACATAACAGACCTTACCTCGAGCTTTTCCGGATTTTGCTTTTAGACATAGGCCGGACAACCCCAAATCTTAACAAACTTAAGATATGGGCTCTTCCCTTTCCATATCATATATGAAGTGGTAGGCAACTGATTTTATTTGAACCCTATTCAATAGGTATGCAGCTTCTCAAGTGCATAACTCCCAAAAGGAAATAGGCAACTCAGTAGTACTCATTATAGAGCACACCATATCACATAGGGTATTTCTTGGTCCGCCCCGATACACCGACGTGCTGTGGTGTATGCGGAGGAGTAATGCTGAGAGAGAATCTCATTCTCCTTTAGAATAATCCAGGAATTCCGTGCTCAAGTATTCTCCTCCTTGATCTCATCAAAGGACATAATACTTATACCCGTTTTTGGTTCTCTACTTCTAACTTATATTCTATGGATATCTCAAAAGTTTCGGACTTGTGTTTCAACAGGAACAAATGTCTGAATCTTGATAGATCATCAGAGAATGTAATGAAGTACAAAGAACCGGTCTTGGCATGTGTAGACAGGAGACTTTCATACATCAGCATGTATCAATCCCAAGAGTTCACTAACTCTTTCTCTGTTTCCAATAAACAGAGCTATGGTCATATTATCTTTGTGACATGACCAGCAAGTTTCACAAGATGTAAATTTAATCAGATTTAAATATGCATCTAAATATAACTTAACTAGCCGGGTCGCATTGATATGACCTAGTCTACAATGCCTCAATAAGGATTCGTTCACTTTTGAACTATTCCTATCGTGTGTATTCTGTATACTAAGAACTGTAGTTTGATTTAGAACGTCAATACTTTTAGATAACGTGCCTGAACCGATCAACTCTTGATATAGGAAATGTTCAAAACATTATCCAACAATACAAAATTATATCCTTCTTTACTAATAAAGAGTCTGATATGATGTTGTATATCAGGTTCGGTATCTAATAACATTTGTTCAGAATCAATGTATTCTGGTAATACAGGGTGATAGTGACCAACAGACTTGGCTGCAACACTTGCACCGTTTTCTGTCTCATGAAACTTATCACCCGTTCTCAGTTCTCTACCTTTCTGTAGCCCATGTAACAGATTACATATGCGGGATCCTTATCCGGTATCACATACCCAGGACGTAAAGGATACTGAGAAACAGTTCTCTGTAATGAACACACCCGAAGATGATGCATCAGCATGCACTTTCTTCGTTTGGGCGGCACGGGAATTCTGGTAATCCCCTATTTCCTGCTCTGTCTTATAACAATTATAAGTTGGAGCGGGACCAACGTTCCCCAGCTCAGTATAATAAGCGGGTTCGGTCAAATACATCCGTATTATTATCTTGATTAAGGCGTGATATGGTCGCTATCTGGAGAGAGAGAGAAGAAAACACTCAGCGTATGCTCTTGCAAGATTAGATTGATTATCTAATATATCTAATCAGGATGTCTCCCACTGTTTTAGTCAAATCTTCCTTCAAACCCTAAAAGGAAAGACTAGCCGGGATTAATTACACCCTACAAGTTCGCCAATCTTTCAGCCAGGCCAGTGTCGGTACTTTGAAGGAGGTCCCCCGTGCTTTCGCACGAACCTAATTAATGTAAACCTCATTTTCCTAGAGGCGTAACCCCGTTAACACCTTTCTAGACACCTACTTGATCAGCTAATTGTAATGTGTAACACTCTCCCAGGAGTAACTCTTACTCGCAGCGGGTATCGGGATCCAACTATCTTATAGAAGGTATGCAATCTCATTGCAAATTTCAACACTTGAAATTCCCAATAATATTTTACCCCTAGCGTGCTATGACCTTGACGCATGCCAAACAACCCATAGTCCGCTAGTCAAGTTCAACCCGTACATTTCTTGATTGAATTAAACCCACCCGCACGACCCTTGACACATGCCAAACAACGCCGTACGAATACCCTAATCCAATCGCATCGTATGCTAGCAGATAAGCACTAGTTAGCTACCGTACACTACGCCTTGACGCATGTCAAACTACCGCAGCACGAATACTAAGTAGTACTTATCTGAAATGACGGAGGGCTACGCAGGTTTTTAAGAAAACCATGAACGTAATGAACTTGATATCGTTGTAGAATCGAGTGATTTTAAATGGAATATTTTTTAGGCTTTTCTATTTTGCTAAAGGGGTCACTCCCGGTGAAGGGATCGTCGGCCCTTTCCTCATCGAATAAGGTGCAGGATATTTCGCAAATACCACTATGCAAAGAAAGAACTATAGAAGCAATCAAAAGACAAACCGAGTTTGTAGCATCTGCTAGTTTCACTAAAGAGGTCACTCCCGGTGAAGGGATCTCGGCTCTTTCCTTATCGAATAAGGTGCTGGATGTTCTACAAGGAACACCGCTATGCAAAGCAAGAACTAGAGCTATCAGTTTTTTAAACAAGTTTCTACATCATCTTTAGGTTTCTTTTTAGTTTCATTAATCTCATTAATGAAGTCCCATTTTATTATGCTTCACAAGCATCTCTTTTGAAACGAAATCTGCAATATAACATATATCTCATACATATAATATAAACATTCGTCTCAGGCAGTAATATGATCTCATCACAGAACATTGCAGCAGAAGAACATATATGAAATATTGGATATACTAGGACGTCCGTGTTTTCAATACGAGCCTGTATAAAACACGGATTCCTCGGTCGCGATGAATAGCCAAACCCACATCCCTAGACCCCTACGAGAGCTGCAAGCAACACTGCCAATTCTAGGGTTAGGAGACCCGGTCTCGACTCCTCGAGATGGTCTCCTATTGGACACTAGAACCCGGTTACTTGTGCTCCCCGCCTTGGGTCTACATAATGCGGAAAAGTAAATAATATACAACGGTGACATCATCCTCAGCCCAGAAGTGCCCCAATAAAAGAATATTACATACAAATGAATTTTACATGAATGAAAAAAGAAAAACTCCCATCTCACATAAAACCCCCGGCTATTCAAAACGCGACGATCCAATATAACATATCATAGCAACACATAATATCTCATATCATCAACGTAAGAAAGTATGCGTATATCGATTGTCGTTGATGTATAGCAACGAAGCCGGCGATACACCATATACTACGCTTACGGTCACAGAAAAGAAAGTGTAAAACTACAACAGTTGGAATCCACAACCTTCTTAGACATCGCATGCCTAACCAAATGAATTCCTTAGACATCGCATGCCTAACAATTATAAACCCCGCATTTTAGTCTCATTATCGAAAACTCTTTTCAATATCAAGTCGGGCAATTCAACAAGATTCCCGACATCCTGATCGAATGCTCGTCGCAAACTTTAGTAGACGGCCGCACCTCCGGATGCCGTCGACAAAGTGCACTAAGGCGGAACACCGCTGCCGCAAGCACCCGAACGGATGCTTTTGGCGACGGGGTTCTCCTACAGTCACTTGGTCGGGGCTATGGGGCGTAGCTGTCTATTAAGTTTACCCGGCGAGTATCCGCGTACGCTACGTGATTGCGACGGACTTTTGATCACATCAAAATTCCGTGGCAACCGATCATTTGAGACTAAACTGCTAGATTTATAACATTCAAATTAGTTATCTCATAACTACTTGTGGATTTCAAATATTGTATCACATTCCAGATAATTAGACAATGTCAAACTTTCCGATCGAATAATCAAACACCCAAGATTTCCTCAATATATCTCAACACTTGAAATCAGTTTAAAAACATACATCACATGCCACAGTACCAATGGTCCAGCTGTAGAAGGGCCAAGCCAACGCCTCACATGTTGCACGTCTACTGCCACAAACCCTAAGGTTTAGAGGCAGTTCAAGACGGTCACATAATCGAGTTAAGGTTTGTTGTCTTTTAGAGGGTCCACCGCGTTACTTGCACGACTTAGAACGTTCTTAAACTCGAGAAAAAATCCAACTTTTGAAAAATTTTCCGACAGGGGAAAAAGTGAGTTATTGATATCCGTTCGAACTTTTTAACAGTTTCTAAAAATTACCCGGACAAAACTAAATGAAGTTAAATTATCCGATCGAATCATCGAGTCCCCAATACAACCGTAGAAAACTCAACACTTGAGTGGAATTAAAAAATTCCCAGAAAAAAATAACAAGAAAGGACCTAAGAATAATTACATGAAAATCCAGGGAATAAGTCCAAATTTGGGCCGCGGAACCGCCGCCAAATCCTTGGTTTGGCCGCGGTTCCGCGGTCAAATTTTTGACTTAGTGGACCGTACTTCACAGTAATTCTTAGTTTTTCCTGCTTGTTTTTCTGAGTATTTTTAATTCAAAAAAATCAACATTTTGAAAAAATATCCAGAGAAGGGGTTTTATCGGGGTTCTCGGGTTCGATCGGACTTTAAACTTTGTCTACACTTCACCTAAAGCTCTAGCTAGGCTCTAATACCACTGTAGGGTTGCTAGGCATGCGCATAAGGTCCTACGAGGCATCAACCATGCGCGATTAAAAATTTAGCCGTGCCGAACAACCCGAAGCCGGATCTTTAAACTAGAGTTTAGGCGAAAACTTGCATGTTAACAACTTTAACATTAAGTGAGAGGGATTACAACCTTTGTAGATCTGTTCCTTCACTTCTAAAGCTCCGTGTTGAAGTCCCTTCGCTGCGATCATCGTGTTCCGGACTCTCGAGAGGTTCCACGAAGAGAAAGATGCAGTCTTGCTTCCGATCTTCGATACAAAGATGATCTACCTTGAAGTTTCGTTAACACAAGCTAACACTCATAATATGAAGTGAACACCCTCATCTAAATGGCAAGGATAGATGAGGATGATGAAGTAGGATTATTGCTCTCTTTTATTTTCATTTACTCACTGATTTTTCATCACAAATAAAAAGCAAGAAAGCTTTGCAAAAGGAGGAAGAAGAAGAAGAATAGTGATCCATTTTCTTTATGATGAATAATGAAAGGATTAATATGATGAAATAATGCAACCATGGTTGACTAAACCATTGTAGAGAATTAACCAAGGGCTAGGGTTTGGGTTGGGTTAAGTATGAGTCATAGATAAATATCAACACAAATATCTTTATCATGATAAAAAGAAACCTTCTAGAATCTACTATAAATCTTAACCCTAATCCAAACCTTAATCATGTTTAAACTCCACTAAACATGTTGCATTAGTTATCATATCATGTTACAATATTATATATCACATATATAATATTTATCGTAACAAAATAAAATAATACAATTAACATATATCGCATATATATCAATGTATTACACGAGTGAGAAAAAGAATCTTTTAGTGAGCTAATATTAGTTAATGTAATTTAATATATCATATATATTATTATACATTAAATTATCGAATCAACACTTGATCCGACAATCCGGCTATATCGCATATAACCGACTAATATTTATCCGTACCGATTCATCGAATCAACACTTGATCCGATGACCCTGCTGATATCAAATATCGCGAGAATATAATACTGTATCTCATATCGCATTATCCTCGGTCCCGCACATATCACATATGTGCCCCTACGCCGTTTTTCCTGAGCCAAGAAACCTCTGTGTAGGACTCTAAAGAATCGTCAATACGCCGGCAGTAGGTGATGATCATATCAAATACCCACAAGCTGCAAGCGGTCAGCTAAACGTAACAGCCACCCAGGTATTGAGCGCTCAGAAGATCAACAAGCAAGCCTGTACATTCTCCTATGAATCCAATCAGTAACACTCCCGTACAGTCCGGTCTTGTCGTCTAATATGTCGCATATCTCGCCTAGGGGTGGTAAACGTCAGACCCCAGTAGCTCGATAAGTCGTGTCGATATGAGGTCTATAACTATTCGAGAAACTACTGATAACACTTACCAGTAAATCTCAGCAAACCTGGCCAGGGATTTCCGGTTATAGCCAATCGAACACAGCACAACATCAACTCCCTATACCGGAAGAGACGAATCCCCTCCTATCGCTCATTGCCTCCATGTGATTCGGGACTGTACCTAAAAGCCACCTTTTTGCACGCCCTCTTGGACATGGTATGATGGAAATCAAAGCACAGTGGGAATCACACAAGACTCTATGACGATCTCGGGTCAACAGACTACTCTGTACCAGTGTCACCGGAGAACTGCCATCTGACGTGAGGTATAATACAATCTGGGAGTTCTCGGCGAGTCCGTCCAGTGTACCCAGTCTCTACTGAGCACCCGTACACCATCCTTGATGTCAAACACCGATGGATATGGGATCATCCATCGCCCATCATATGGGTCAAGATGGGTATACGCTAGTCTACTCTGGTGTATCGATACCCTGTCTCAATATACCCTCGACCAGGAACAGTTATAGGATGTACTCGTCGACTACCGTGGCCCCACTAGTATGATCTCATCATAGTCCCAGTAGCCGAGTACATGTTAAGATAAAGTACAACCAGATAGCATACTATCATGTCGAGCAAGAAAGTCCTCCCTATATATGTCCAAGCATCCACTACAATATACATCGTATGTACAGTAATGGCCTCTAGGGCATACATATTACTAACACCTAGTAGTCAATTACTCATCCTAAGGGCTTTATAACCTTGTTATATAGAGACAATTAGAGTACATGTTAAGATAAAGAGTAACCAGATTGCGTACTATCATGTCGAGCAAGAAAGCCCTCCTTATATATGTCCAAGCATCCACTACAATATACAACACATGTACAGTAATGGCCTCTAGGGAATACATATAACTAACAAGGTGTGCAAGTTGCTTATGTCTATTCATAGATTGAAGTATGGATAGCGGAGACAGATCATTTGTTTTGATGTGACAGTCAAAATGTCACGGCCCAAGTTAGGCACATGACCGACACTTAGACCACGTAACGTCAACAAGCGTAACGCAATTTACGTAATCCGAAAACCCAGCAATCTAAACCATTACAAGAAGGAAAAGATAGAAACATTTTTAATTCTCAAGCAAAACTTAAAGCTTATGTTTGTTTTCATAAAAATTTCGGCAGCACCTCCTTTGTAAAAGCTAGCCCCGAAATGGGTACAAACATAAGATATAACTAAAGCATCCCCAAACGGGAGCAAATCTCGCCCAAAGGCGGAAACAACAACCACAAGAAGATATACGTCGCCGTAGCGAAGGAACAACATAAAAGAGATAATCAACATAAACAAAAGCCGGCTCACACGAGCATGACACCTAAAGTCACAAGAATATACAACATCGATCCTCACAACTCGCCTCTAAGTCAATAAATGAAGGTGGTAGATGGAGAGTACTAGATACAATAATATATACAATGAACAACATCGGATAACCGCAAAATCCACCTATAGCAAAAAGGTCTCACAGCCAACCGTAGCGGTATCCGCTGAAATAGAGTTGATAAAGCGCCCTGCTGCGACTACTCTGAGGGTCAGACCTGCAAAACACTGTGGCACAACGGGGGTGAGTTGTCAACTTATGAATAGTAAATAACATCATACTGTAACCGCAAGTATGCATGAACAGCGATAATCTATCACATGTAATCTGATAGCTTAAGTATGACAATATGGATATGCAACAATCATGACCAAGGTACACCACCAGGGTACTACATTTACATGAATCAAATGCATATCAAATAAATCCTGAGTGTGGGATAAATAATAAATCTCATGCATAAATCATCAGCATGGAAAAACCCCGGTGTCCATCAACGACACCCCAAATCCCAAAATCCTCAGGCGCCGTCACCAGGACCGGCCCTCATATCTGTACATCTCATGGAACTTGAGTGTCCAAAATCGACACTCGAAACATCATGAAATACTAGTGTCCAACATCGACACGCAAAACCACATATCAGGGGCTCCATCTGCCAGGATCGGCCCGCGGGCTCCGGAAGTACGAATTGGCCCGCGGGCTCCGGAAGTACGAATCGGCCCATATCCATCTCACGACTCCGGTCGATATCTTCCGGATAACCGCCGAGTCCAAAACTATCACCGGTAAGTAGTAGTCCTCCTGCCAGGCCTATCGGCTAATCCATTGACATACCTTTCTAGCCCCGGGGTATCATACCGGGTCCACCATGAACCCGCAACACAGCCTCATCCACTCCTCGCATCGGGTTTCTAACACAAGTCTCAGAACCGAGAACACTCATGGTGGATGCATCGAAATATCATAACAAGAGAAACCAGGTTTTCAAAACAATACACATTTCTTGAAATATCCCCACGGTCCTCAAATCCAGAAAATCACATGAAATCCATATCTCAATGCGTAAATCCATGTAATATAATGTATACAACATAGAACAGTAATATGAACATATCAAGGGAAAACCGCAATTTAAATGCATCAAGTTATTAAATATATCACGCGGTTCCCAATTTATCCAAAATCCAACGCAACATCATATAAAGGTGAACATATAGCTATAGCAAGGTATATGTGTAAGCATGTAGGTATGCATGCGAACTATATTTCATATGCGCACTCGCACAAGAATCAATGTCTCAATATCACTAATCAATACAATATCACATATGTATATATGTTGTGCGTGTCATGGAAATTACCGACGGTGTGTGTAGCATACAATTAGTGCTCTTGCGACATGAACCGTCAATAATTGTGCTGTGTCCAATGGGTACAAGTCCAGGCACAACAAGTAATAATATATGATGAAATTCATGCACAATCTTTATATGTGCATATAAACAAGCGGCTAATATCATATCATATCTAGCCATGACGCTTAACGCCATACGGGAGATTTCCCCGTAGATGTTAAATCTACTCATTGACGATCTCGAGCTAGATAAATCCAATCACCTGCTTCCCTTTCTTCGCAGTGTTCGAAATCCCCGCCTGCGATCCTATTAACACAAAACATAACAAGTGCAAATCTCAGAAATCAACCAATATCACGTACAAACTACGTTTGACCGACGCACCAACTCCAATCCAACTCTCAAGTGTCCGTCTAGTGGCTAACGTGTGTAGCGACATCCCAAAACCAACCCAAGTGCAACAGTTTTACAAAAGATCACGAGCCGTGTCGAATAACGTAACACGCGTAGTCAAAACACTAGATTATTAGCAAAGTGATCCTAGATTTTGTATATTGTTAAAACATAAAAATCAAGCAGTACCAAACACTTCTAAACAACTGCAGACAGCCACCCTATAAAACCCAAGCCCCAACTCCCCCAAAAGACCGAGCTCGCCGGATTTCCCCATATTGTCGCCGGCCAAAACCGCCTAGGTGGGGTTCGTGCTTCAGGTGTACACTTAAGGTCACTAGTACACCACTACTGTTAGTTGTATGTATGCCTTAGAGGCCATTATTGTACATATGATGTATATTATAATGGATGCTTGGAGATATATAGAGAGGACTTTCTTGCTCGACATGATAGTATGCTATCTGGTTGCTCTTTATCTTAACATGTAAACTTGTCTCTTGATACTGTCTTATGGTTACATGTTGGTAAAGCCTTTAAGATGTGTACTTGACTACCGGGATTATGATGCAGATCATACTAGTGGGGCCATGGTAGTCCATAAGTTCATCCTTTAATGTTCCTAGTCGTGGGTGTATCGAGACGGGGCATCGATATACCCGAGTAGACTAGCGTATACGCTTCTCGACCCATGTGATGGGCGATGGATGATCCCATATCCATTGGTGTTTAACATCAGAGATGTTATATGGGTGCTCAGTGGAGACTGGGTACACTGGACGGACTCGCCAAGAACTCCTAGATGGTATTATACCTGACTTCAGATAGCAGTTCTCTGGTGACACTGGTGCAGGTTAGTCGGTAGACCCGAGATCGTCATAGAGTCTTGTGTGATTCCCACCGTGCTTTGATTTCCACCATACCATATTCAAGAGGGCATGCAAAACGGTGGTTTTTGGGTACAGTCCCGAGTCACATGGAGGCAATGAGCGATAGGAGGGGATTTTGTCTCTCCATGTATTGGGGGTAGATGTCGTGCAGTGCTCGATTGGCTATAGCTGGAAGTCCCTGGCCAGGGCTGACTTAGAGATTTAATGATACATGTTATTAGTACTTTCTCGACCCGTTATGAGCCTCATATCGGCATGACTTATCGAGTTATTAGGGTTTGGCGTTTACCACCCCTAGATTTGATACATCTTAGACGAAGAGGTCGGACTGTACGGTAGTGTTGCTGTAGGGTTCCTAGGCACACAAATGAGGTCTCACAAGGCATCAACCATGCCAATTTCAAATTTTAACGGTGCCGAGAAACCCTAACAAGATCGTTGGCTAGATGTTTAGGCGACAAAGCAAACTAGTTAACACTTAACTACAAGAATACGGAAACACAACCTTTGTAGATCCGGTCCTCCACCTCCACGGCTCCGTGATGAGGTCCTCTCCGCTGTCCAAATCAAATCCCGGGCTCTAGCGTCGGCTTCATCGGAGAAAGAGCGGGCTAGGTCATCGACGACGTGCCAAAGATGATCTATGTCGAGGCATCGCTAGATCAAGCTCCAACTTCACCAAGTCAAGAAAACTTGTGAAGGAAACACACTCTACTACTTGGCAAGAGGTAGAGGATGAAGAAATAGGAAGTGGGTAGACTTTAGAATTGGATTTCTCACTCATTTTCATCAATCACCATTGATGAAGAAAGGTTTTCTTCAAGTGAAGAAGAAGAAGAAGATGAAGATTATATTATGATAAGTTCTAATGAAAATAGAAAATAAAAGAATACTTATCATAATCAACCATGGTCAAGTGTAGAGAATTGACTAAGGTTAGATGAATGGTTAGGGTTAAAGATGAAGACAAAGTGGTGACTTTGGTCAAAGCTTCATGAAGATTCAAGATGCAAACAAAGAAAGCCACCATTTTGTTTTCTTATCCATTTCTTTTTAATCCAATTAAAAAGATAAATGAATGAATAACAAAATAAAAACCCTAACCATTTACTTAACCAAGGTTTAATTCTTTACACAAACACAAGTAAACATGTATCATCAAACATGATACAATCAAGTGCACAAAACTTTATCGAATATACAATGTGCACAATTCAAGTGAGAAAATCCATTTTAAATGAACCAATACCAGTTAATGCAAAGTAATATATCAAATATATAATTATACATTAAATCATTAAATCAACACTTGATTTAACGATCCGGTCATGTCGCACATAACCGACTAGTATCCAATGTATCGGCTTATCGAATCAATCCTTGATTCGATATCTAGGTTATATCGCATATAACCATTCGATACATTCATCGCGAGAATAGAATACAGTATCATATACACGCATTATTCTCGGTCCCGCACATATCTCATATGCGCTCCTATTTCGTTTCGCTTGAGCCAGGAAACCTCTGTGTAGGACTCTAAAGACTCGTCAATACGCCGGCAGCAGATGATGATCATATCAAACACCCGCAAGCCGCAAGCGGTCTGCTAAACGTAACGGCCACCCGTGTATTGAGCGATCAGAAGATCGACGAGCAAGCCCGCTCACACTCCAGTGAATCCAACCAGTAACACTACCGTACAGTCCGGTCTGATCGTCTGATCTGTCGCATATCTCGCCTAGGGGTGGTAAACGTCAGACCCCAATAGCTCGATAAGTCGTGTCGATATGAGGTCTATAACAGTTCGAGAAACTACTGGTAACACTTACCAGTAAATCTCAGCAACCCTGGCCAGGGATTTCCGGTTATAGCCAATCGAACACAGCGCAACATCAACTCCCTATACCGGGAGAGACGAATCCCCTCCTATCGCTCATTGCCTCCATGTGATTCGGGACTGTACCCAAAAACCACCGTTTTTCATGCCCTCTTGGACGTGGTAAGATGGAAATCAAAGCACAGTGGTAACCACACAAGACTCTATGACGATCTCGGGTCAACAGACTACTCTGTACCAGTGTCACCAGAGAACTGCCATCTGACGTAAGGTATAATACCATCTTGGAGTTCTCGGCGAGTCCGTCCAGTGTACCCAGTCTCCACTGAGCACCCGTATATCATCTCTGATGTCAAACACCAATGGATATGGGATCATCCATCGCCCATCTGTATGGGTCGAGAAGGTATACGCCAGTCTACTCTGGTATATCGATGCCCTGTCTCGATACACCCACGACTAGGGACCTTGAAGGATGTACTTATGGACTACCATGTCCCCACTAGTATGATCCGCATCATAGTCCAGGTAGTCAAGTACACATCCTAAGGGCTTTACCAACATGTAACAGAGAGACAATTAGTATACACGTTAAGGTAAAGAGCAACCAGATAGCATACTATCATGTCGAGCAAGAAAGTCCTCCCTATATACGTCCTAGCATCCACTACAATATACATCATATCTACAGTAATGGCCTCTAGGGCATACATATAACTAACAATCTCCCACTTGCACTAGGGCCATCTGTAGCAGTGGTTGTAGTATCTCATACTCAACCATCCCATAAAAATCTCTCTCTGGGAATAGGCCTTCGTGAGTGGATCCGCATTGTTGTCCTCTGTATCTACTCTCCTAACCTCGATCATCCTGGAGATCAACCATCTCCATGATCAGGTGACACTGCCTTAGAATATGTCTGGATCACTGATGGGACCGGCGTTCCTTGGCATAAGCCACAGCTCCATTGTCACACAATGGGAGGAACAAAGTTCATCTCATGAACTAATATACACCCAGACTGCCTCTTTGGTAGCATCTTAAGTAGCGATGTATCCTGCCTTTATCGTCTAGTATGTCACGGTATCTAGCTTGGAACTCTTCCAACATACCGTCCCTTTACTGAGGGTAAAGACAATGCCTGTGACTGACATTCAGTCGTCTTTATCACCCTGGAACCATTCCAGTGATTCTCCCCAGGATCGATTAATACCATCTCACTACAACTAGTGAGGATCCTAACATCCAAGTAGATCTATCTCATAGATCCAAAACCCAGGATTTAAGAGGTATCATTTTGATCCTATATGGAGAATCATTGTGATAACCGGAGATTGACCGAGCGTAGCATAGGAAACTCCTTTCTTATCAAGAGTATGTCATCCACGTACTCTACGAGGATGTACACTATACTCCCTACTACCTTTTTTTTATACAAGGTTCATCTACCATTTTGATGATGTCAAACTCTTTGACTAACACATCAAAACAGATGTTCCAACTCCGCGATACCTGCTTTATCATATAAAGCATCTTGCATACGTTTCCGCTGCTCCCACTGTCTACGAAGCCCTCTGGCTGTGTTCTTATAGACGCTCTCTTCCAAAATATCATTTAGAAAAGCAGTCATGACACCCAACCACCAGATATCGTAGTCATGGTATGTAGCCGTGGCAAGTAGGATCTGGATGGACTTAAGCATAGCCACTTGAAAAGGTTTCATCATAATCCACGCCTGGTCTATGACGAAAACCTTTAACAAGTCTAGCTTTGAAAGTCTTAACTTTTCCATGTACACCAAGTAATCTTCTCAAGATATACTTGCTCCTGATGGGGATTTAACCCTTCAGATATAGCAACCAAAGTCCATACTTTGTTGGTGTATATGGATTCCATCTCAGATCACTAAGCATCCAGCCATTCTTACAGAGTCTTACTCCTGATGGCCAGCTCGAAGCTAGTTGGGTCATCATCTCATGATGCAATCCTCGCTCCCACTGTCATAGAGAAACAGAAGTATCTCTCAGGTGGGTGAGGAACCCTACTAGATCGGTGGAGAGGCTGAGGTTCGTTGGTAACTATTGAATCCTTTGGTTTTATCAAATCATTGTCTGTAGTTTGTATAGCTGAAACACTTCCAGTTCTACATTACAGACCTTGCCTCGAGCTTGTCCGGATTTTGCTTTTAGACATAGGCCGGACAACCCAAAATCTTAACTAACTTAAGATATGGGCTCTTCCATTTCCATGTCACATATGAAGTGGTAGGCAATTGATTTGATTTTAACCCTACAATAGGTATGCAGCTTCTCAAGTGCATAACTCCCAAAAGGGAAACGGGAAACACAGTAGTACTCATCATAGAGCACACCTTATCACATAGGGTGCTATTGCTCCGCCCGGATATACCATCGTGCTATGGTGTATACGGAGGAGTAATGCTGAGAGAGAATCTCATTCTCCTTTAGAATAGTCCAGGATTTCCGTACTCAAGTATTCTCCTCCTTGATCACATCAAAGGACATAATACTTATACCCGTGTTGGTTCTCTACTTCTGCCCTATATTCTGTGAATATCTCAAAAGGTTCGGACTTGTGTTTCAACAGGAACATAAGTCTGAATCTCGAAAGATCATCAGAGAATGTAATGAAGTATAAAGAACCAGTCCTGGCATGTATAGACAGGGGACCTTACATACATCATCATGTATCAGTCCCAAGAGTTTACTAACTCTTTCTCTGTTTCCAATAAACAGAGCTGTGGTCATCTTATCTCTGTGACATGACTGGCAAGTTTCATAAGATGTAAATTCAAACTGTTTTAAATATGCATCTATGTGGAACTTAGCTAGTCGGGTCGCATTGATATGACCTAGTCTACAATACCTCAAGAAGGATTCATTCAGTTCTGAACTCTTCCTCTTGTGTGTGTTCCGTATACTAAGAACTGTAGTTTGATTTAGAACATCAATGCTTTTAGATAACGTGCCTGAACCGATCAACTTTTGATATAGGAAATGTACAAAACATTATCCAACAATACAGAATTTTATCATTTCTTTACTAATAAAGAGACTGATATGATTTTGTATATCAGGTTCGGTATCTAATAACATTCGTTCAGAATCACTGTATTGGTAATACAGGGTGACAGTGACCAACAGACTTGGCTGCAACACTTGCCCCGTTTTCTGTCTCATGAAACTTATCACTCGTTCTCAGTTCTCTACCTTTCTGTAGCCCTATGTAACAGATTACATATCTGGGATCCTGATCTGGTATCAAATACCCAGGATGCAGAGGATACTGAGAAACAGTTCTTTGTAATGAACACATCCGAAGATGATGCATCAGCATGCACTCTCTTCGTTTGGGCGGCACGGGAATTCTGGTAATCCCTAATTTCCTGCTCTGTCTTATAACAATTATAAGTTAGAGCGGGACCAACGTTCCCCAGCTCAGTATAACAAGCGGGTTCGGTCAATAATCCGTTTTATTATCTTGATTAAGGCGTGACATGGTCGCTACCAGGAGAGAGAGAGAAGAAAACACTCAGCGTGCGCTCTTGCAAGAATAGATTGGTTATTATTTTATCTAATTAGGATGGTTCCCACTGCTTTTTTATCAAATCTTCCTTCAAACCCTAAAAGGAAAGACTAGCCGGGATTAATTACACACTACAAGTTCGCCAATCTTTCAGCCAGGCCAGTGTCGGTACTTTGAGGGAGGTCCCCCGTGCTTTCGCACGAACCTAATTAATGTAAACCTCGTTTTCCCAGAGGCGTAACCCCGTTGACACTTTTCTAGACACCTACTTGATCGGCTAATTGTAATGTATAAAACTCTCCCAGGAGAAACTCTTACTCGCAGCGGGTATCGGGATCCAACTATCTCATAGAAGGTATGCAATCTCATTGCAAATTTCAACACTTGAAATTCCCGATAATATTTTGCCCCTAACGTGCTATGACCTTGACGAAAGCCAACAAACAATAGCCCGCTAGTCAAGTTCAACCCGTACATTTCTTGATTGAATTAAACCCACCCGCACGACCCTTGACGAAAGCCAACAAAGCCGCACGACTACCCTAATCCAATCGCATCGTATGCTGGCAGATAAGCAGCATATAGCTACCGCACACTGCACCTTGACGAAAGCCAACAAATGCAGCACGAATACTATATACAACTTATCTGAAATGACGGAGGGCTACGACAGGTTTTTCTGAAAACCTATTGCGTAATGAACTTGATATCGTTGTAGAATCAAATGATTTTGAAATGGAGTGTCTTTGAGGCTTTTCTAGTTTTGCTAAAGAAGTCACTCCCGGTGAAGGGATCGTCGGTCCTTTCCTCGTCGAATGAGGTGCGGGATATATCATATATATCACTGTGCAAAGCAAAAACACTTAAAAGCAATCAAAAGACAAACCGAGTATGTAGCATCTGCCAGTTATTGCTAAAGGAGTCACTCCCGGTGAAGGGATCTCGGTCCTTTCCTCATCGAATAAAGTGCAGGATATATCACATATACCGCTGTGCAAAGCAAGAACTGTAGCTACCTATTTTTATTTTGAAATTCGATTCTACAACATCTTAGGTTTCTTTTATTTCATTAATCTCATTAATGAAGTCCCATCATTTAAGTACCTAAACATCACAGATAAATACGACGTACACTATGCCATACGCATTCGCCTCGATGTCCCCTCGTGCACCGTTAGGTTAGGTAACTAACGGCAGAGCGGGGCAGGGCTAGCGCGGGTGTAAAACATAAGTAACGTCTATATAATATATCATATATACTATATACTGTATCTATCACAGAACACATCACATGATCACATTACAGATATCGCAGCAGAAGAATCATATGAAATATTCGATATACTAGGACGTCCGTGTTTTCAATACGAGCCAGTATAAAACACGGATTCCACGGTCGCGATGAATAGCCAAACCCACACCCCTAGACCCCTACGAGAGCGGCAAGCAACCCTACCAATTCTAGAGTTAGGAGACCCGGCCTCGACTCCTCGAGTTGGTCTCCCACTGGACTCCAGAACCCGGTTACTTGTGCCCTCCTCCTTGGGTCTATCCTAGTGCGGAAAAGTAAATAATATACAAAGGGTGACATCTTCCGCAACCTGGAAGTGCCCCAATAAAAGAATATTACATACAAGTTTTTACATGAATGAAAATGAAAAACACTCATCTCACATAAAAACCCCCGGCTATTCAAAGACGACGATCCAATATAACATATCCAGCAACACATAACATCACATGTCATCAACGTAAGTAAATATGCGCATCCCAATTGTCGTTGACATATAGCAACGAAACCGGCGATATCACATATTACACTTACGGTCACAGAAAAGAAAGTGTAAAACTACAACAGTTGGAATCCGCAACCACCTCAGACATCGCATGCCTGACCAAATGAATTACTTAGACATCGCATGCCTAACAATTATAAATCCCGCATTTTAGTCTCATAATCGAAAACACTTTTCAATACCTTGTCGGGCAATTCAACAGGATTCCCGACAATTTGATCGAATGCTCGTCGCAAACTTCAGTAGGCGGCTGCACCCCCGATACCGTCGACGAAGTGCACCAAGGCGGAACACCGCTACCGCGAGCACCCAAACGGATGCTTTCGGCGACGGGGTTCTCCTACAGTCACTTGGTCGGGGCTATGGAGTGAGGCTGTCTATTAAGTTTACCCGGCGAGTATCCGCGTACGCTACGTGATTGCGACGGACTTTTGATCACATCAAAATTCCGTGGCAACCGATCAAGTGAGACTAAATTGCTATGTTTATAACATTCATTCAGTTATCTCATAACTTCTTGTGAATTCCAATTATTGTATCCAATTCCGGATAAATAGAAAATGTTAAACTTTCCGATCGAACAGTCAAACACCCAAGTTTTCCCGATACAGATCAACACATGAAATAAGTCTAAAAACATTCAGTTCGTGCCTCAGTACCAATGGTCCAGCCGTAGAAGGGTCAAGCCAACGCCTCACATGTGGCACGCCGTACTGCCCCAAACCCGAAGGTTCAAAGGGCAGTTCAAGACGGTCACATAATCGAGTTAAGGTTTGTTGTCTTCTAGAGGGACCATCGCGTTACTTGCACTACTTAGAACTGTTGGAGATAGTGCCCTCAGAGTCAATTATTGGATCACAGGCACGTGATTGCAATGATTGAGGGAGGACCTATCCCGGTAGAACAGTCTTACTCGAGATGATAGTATGCTATCTGGTTTACCTTTATCATCGTGTACTGCTTTAGGTTACCTGACAGGTCGCTATTACACGTTGATAGAGCCCCTAGGATTCTTGCTTGACCACCAGCAGTATGATGGCGATTATATACGTGGGAGCTGGTAGTCTATAAGCACATCCTTAAAAGGTCCCTAGTCATGGGAGTTTCGAGACTGGGCATCGATACTCCATTAGTAGACTAGTGTATACAGTCGAGACCCCGACGAGGGGCGGTGGCCGGTCTCACAAGCCACTGGTGTCAGTTGGTTCACCTAAGATGTATACAGGTGCTCATTGGGTTATGAGTACACCGGACAGGACTCGCCGGGAACATGCTAGTTGGTCTTATACCAGACGTCAGATAGCAGTTCCCTGGTGACATGTGTACAGGTTAGTTCATCGACCTGAGATCGTCATTTGTCTCGTGTGAGTTCCCACTGTGCTTTGATTACTACCCTACCATGGCTCAAAGGAGTCGTGCAAACAGGTTTTAGTTGGGTACAGTCCCGAGCCATATGGAGGCAGTGAGCGGATCTGCAGGGGTTCGTCTCTCCCGGTATTGGGGGTGAGGTCGCGCTGTGTCTAGGAGAGCCATTACGCAAAGCCCTCGGCCGAGGCAGGAGATTTACTGGTAGGTATTCCAGTAGTATCTCAGGGCGTTCTGGGCTACACTCCGACACGACTTGTACCGCTTTTGGGGGTCTGACTTTTACCAACCCTCTAGGCCCTCCATGCGATACTCATAGACGAACGGACCGGACTGTACGGATATTGTCACTGACAGGCTCAGTAGGGTGTCAGGATGAGTTCGCTCATCGACGTCCCTTTTGGTCAATAGCTGGTGGCCCATCACGTATTGGCTTATACCTCTGACGTGCTAGTGGTTAAATCCACAGCCATTGTATTGACGAGTCTTTAGAGTCCACCACACTTTCAGTTACTCAAGTTTTCGGGCGAAACGCTGTAGAAGCCGTATGGAGATATGGCAGGGTCCGATCAGATACGTGCGGTATTGCACGGGTCAGGATCGGACGGTTTGTACTTATGGCCGTATGGATATATGGCAGGGTTCGATCTGATACGTGCGGTATTGCACGGATCAGGATCGGACGAACATTACTAGCCGGCTTTGGTTTAAGCCGGATCCTAGTTTAGTACAGTGTAGATTTTGTCTCATTGCATTTGTATCCGGTCGGAATACAGATGCGGGTGTGTATGCACAGTATCGGGGTTTTCCTGTAATTTATTACGGGACCAGTTTTCTGGAGTTGCCAGTTTGCATTCCGTTCCGGCCGGTTTTCCTTTGTTCTTTCCCGGCCGGACTTTTCCGATGGAGGGGGTTATTTGCAATTGTGCAAATAACATTTGTGGAGGGGGTTTCTTGCAAATGTATTCATTATGATATGTTTAGCATCTTTCATCCATGCTTTTGCATTAATGAGATTTGATGTGAATAGAAGTAATAAGCATGGTTGATGTTTTGTTTAAGGTCACCTCTTGCTTTTCCTACACTTACCTCCCTCTTGTATTTGTTTAGCCCTCCACCATTTTCCACAAGAGGGCATGGCCGGCCACATTAGGAGGGGATAGAAAAATGAAAGAGTTTGATTTGGTGTGGGAAAAATTATCATTCATATCATTTTTCCATTGCTACAAAAATCCCCAAGTTCATATCTTGTTGATTCCTCCATCAAGGCAACTTCACCAACCCAAAAGAGACTATGATTCTACACTACATTCTACAGCTAATCTTGGGCGCGTCGGCTAGCCAACTTCGCGCCCGAGTTGCCTCGGTATTGAGGTGGGAGCCCGTAAAAGATACAGACGATGTGGTCCCCTTCCGGCAAGGAGGCGACGACCGGAGTTTCCGCAGGAGATCGGGACGACGACGAGAAGACCGGAGGACTCGGATCACTCGGTACATCTCTCACCCCTTCTCTAGTTAGCTAGTATAGGTTAATGGTTTCGATCCTGGTATATTGTCCGCGGTAGCGCCAGTTTAAAGTTAAGAAAAATTTTGTTTCCGCATTTTGGCCTCGGATAGACGGCCGGGGCGCTGCCGTGGCGCAACAAGAACGTCTTTAAACCACGAAAAAATCCAACACTTGGAAATTTCCCGACAGGGGAAAAGTTGGGTATTTATATCCGGTCGAACTTTTTAACATATCCAAAAATTATCCGGAAAGCCACATAGAAAAAATCTGATACTCCGATCGAAACACCGAATCCCCAAAACAACCCCAGAAAATTCAACTGTTGAATAAAATTTAAAAATTCCCATAAAATCCAGCATCAGAAAAGAGGAGTTACTGTGCAATAATGACAGTGAGATACGACCGTACGGCCGCGGAACCGCCGCATGATCCATGCTCATGCCGCGGAACCGCGGTGGATTAGATGAATTAGGATGTCGTTTTGCACCATAACTCTTAGATCTTCCTGCTGAATTTTTTAAGAATTTTTAATCTGGAAAAAACACAGTTTTTAAAAAATGTCCAGAGAGCATGGATTGTGTTAGGGTTTCGGTTCGTTCGGGTTTCAAACTTCGTCTAGACTTCGCCTAAGGCTCTAGCTAGGCTCTGATACCACTGTAGGGTTCCTAGGCACACAAATGAGGTCTCACAAGGCATCAACCATGCCAATTTCAAATTTTAACGGTGCCGAGAAACCCTAACAAGATCGTTGGCTAGATGTTTAGGCGACAAAGCAAACTAGTTAACACTTAACTACAAGAATACGGAAATACAACCTTTGTAGATCCGGTCCTCCACCTCCACGGCTCCGTGATGAGGTCCTCTCCGCTGTCCAAATCAAATCCCGGGCTCTAGCATCGGCTTCATCGGAGAAAGAGCGGGCTAGGTCATCGACGACGTGCCGAAGATGATCTACATCGAGGCATCGCTAGATCAAGCTCCAACTTCACCAAGTCAAGAAAACTTGTGAAGGAAACACACTCTACTACTTGGCAAGAGGTAGAGGATGAAGAAATAGGAAGTGGGTAGACTTTAGAATTGGATTTCTCACTCATTTTCATCAATCACCATTGATGAAGAAAGGTTTTCTTCAAGTGAAGAAGAAGAAGATGAAGATTATATTATGATAAGTTCTAATGAAAATAGAAAATAAAAAAATACTTATCATAATCAACCATGGTCAAGTGTAGAGAATTGACTAAGGTTAGATGAATGGTTAGGGTTAAAGATGAAGACAAAGTGGTGACTTTGGTCAAAGCTTCATGAAGATTCAAGATGCAAACAAAGAAAGCCACCATTTTGTTTTCTTATCCATTTCTTTTTAATCCAATTAAAAAGATAAATGAATGAATAACAAAATAAAAACCCTAACCATTTACTTAACCAAGGTTTAATTCTTTACACAAACACAAGTAAACATGTATCATCAAACATGATACAATCAAGTGCACAAAACTATATCGAATATACAATGTGCACAATTCAAGTGAGAAAATCCATTTAAAGTGAACCAATACCAGTTAATGCAAAGTAATATATCAAATATATAATTATACATTAAATCATTAAATCAACACTTGATTTAACGATCCGGTCATGTCGCACATAACCGACTAGTATCCAATGTATCGGCTTATCGAATCAATCCTTGATTCGATATCTAGGTTATATCGCATATAACCATTCGATACATTCATCGCGAGAATAGAATACGGTATCACATACACGCATTATTCTCGGTCCCGCACATATCTCATATGCGCTCCTATTTCGTTTCGCTTGAGCCAGGAAACCTCTGTGTAGGACTCTAAAGACTCGTCAATACGCCGGCAGCAGATGATGATCATATCAAACACCCGCAAGCCGCAAGCGGTCTGCTAAACGTAACGGCCACCCGGGTATCGAGCGATCAGAAGATCGACGAGCAAGCCCGCTCACACTCCAGTGAATCCAACCAGTAACACTACCGTACAGTCCGGTCTGATCGTCTGATCTGTCGCATATCTCGCCTAGGGGTGGTAAACGTCAGACCCCAATAGCTCGATAAGTCGTGTCGATATGAGGTCTATAACAGTTCAAGAAACTACTGGTAACACTTACCAGTAAATCTCAGCAACCCTGGCCAGGGATTTCCGGTTATAGCCAATCAAACACAGCGCAACATCAACTCCCTATACCGGGAGAGACGAATCCCCTCCTATCGCTCATTGCCTCCATGTGATTCGGGACTGTACCCAAAAACCACCGTTTTGCACGCCCTCTTGGACGTGGTAAGATGGAAATCAAAGCACAGTGGAAACCACACAAGAATCTATGACGATCTCGGGTCAACAGACTACTCTGTACCAGTGTCACCAGAGAACTGCCATCTGACGTAAGGTATAATACCATCTGGGAGTTCTCGGCGAGTCCGTCCAGTGTACCCAGTTCCACTGAGCACCCGTATATCATCTCTGATGTCAAACACCAATGGATATAGGATCATCCATCGCCCATCTGTATGGGTCGAGAAGGTATACGCCAGTCTACTCTGGTATATCGATGCCCTGTCTCGATACACCCACGATTAGGGACCTTGAAGGATGTACTTATGGACTACCATGTCCCCACTAGTATGATCCGCATCATAGTCCAGGTAGTCAAGTACACATCCTAAGGGCTTTACCAACATGTAACAGAGAGACAATTAGTATACACGTTAAGGTAAAGAGCAACCAGATAGCATACTATCATGTCGAGCAAGAAAGTCCTCCCTATATACGTCCTAGCATCCACTACAATATACATCATATGTACAGTAATGGCCTCTAGGGCATACATATAACTAACAGTTGCTGACAGTCTTTACAAGAGCTAGAGCGGGCTTGCTTGTTGATCTTCTGATCGCTCAATACCCGGATAGCCGTTACGTCTAGCTAGTAGCGCTAACGACTTGTGGGTGTTTGATATGATCATCTCCTACTGCCAGCGTATTGACGAGTCTTTAAAGTCCTACATAGAGGTTTTACTAGCTCAGGCAAAAAGAAATAGGAGCACATATGTGATATGTGCGAGACCGAGAATAATATGAGTATGTGATACCATATTCTATTCTCGCGATATTTGTATCGGCCGATTACATGTGATATAGCCGGGTTATCGAAACAAGTGTTGATTCGATAAGATGGTACATATTATATTAGTCGGTTATATGTGATATAGCCAGATTATTAAATCAAGTGTTGATTTGATAATTTAGTGTATAATTGTATATTTGATATACTAGTTTACATTAACTAATATTAGCTCACTTAAGCATTTATTTTCTCACATGTGCACACTTAATATATATGTGATATATATTAATTGTGTTTTCTTTTGTTTCATGGTTGTTGATACACACTACATGGGTGTATGAGACTTACACCATACTTATTATAATGTGGGGTTTAAATATTTAAAGTAATCCAAATTAGTGGATAATTAGTCACATGCATGAAGCTTGTAGAAGCTTGTGGATGTATTGACTTAGTCCACTCATTTTGTTTTACTTAAGATATTTATTAAGCTAACCATTATAATTTAGCCATGGTTATGTCTCTACATGAGTTAGTTATATGATACAAACTCACCCATGGTTGATTCTCTCACCTCGTTAGTTCATTCTCATTTCTTTGTTTCATCTTCTTCAACCTTGAGAAAAAGCTCACTAGCTTTTCGCAAAGTGAGAAAATATTGTGAGAAAAATAAAACTAAAGTGAGCCCACTTCCTACTTCATCATCCTCTACTAGATTAGCACTTTAGTATAGGGTGTTAGCTTCACTAATCTCTCATTAATGAAGTAGTAGCTTGAGTTAGTGTCTCCTCGACGTAGATCATCTTCGGCCTCGAAGACTTCAAGCAAGATCGTTCTTTTTACCTTGAGAAACCATGCAAGAGTCCAAGAGTTCCATGATCACAGCGAAGGGACCACTACAAGGAGCCATTTAAGTGAAGGACCGGTCTACAAAGGTTGTATTCCGTTATCACTTAGAAGTAAAGATATTTACTTTCTAGTTTAGCTCCTAAAACTCTAGTTAGATCCTTGGTTAGGGTTGTGTGGCACACTAAATTTTTTAAATATAGCGTGTTTGATGCCTTGTGAAACTTTGTGGTTGTGCCAAAGAACCCTATAGTGGTATCAGAGCCTTGCTAGAGCATTAGGAGTTGTCTAAGAGAAGTTAGAAGTTCGAACGAACTCCGAAAACCCGATATTCCCCACTTTCTGGAAATTTTTCAAAATGTTAGAATTTTTCACATTAAAAATCCTCAGAAAATCGTGCAGGTAAAACTATGGACCCTCTAGAAGAACGACACCCTAACTCGACAACATGACCGAGGAACCGCAGCCAAACCATGGGTTTGGCGGTGGTTCCGCGGCGCCATGTATGAGGCTTGGGTCGATACTTTTACGGTTGGTCCGTAGCTACTGGAGAATACTTCTGGGTATTTTTGATATTGGTAAAGTGTTGATTTTTCTGGGGAAATTTTGGGAATTCGTTGATTCGATCGAAAGGTTTAACATCGTCTAGCTATCTGCAATGTGATATAATATGTGGAATTCTTATAGTTAGGCATCAAATCCGTAATATGTGATATTTCGGGTTTATAATGTCTATGGTTATTATGGATTCCAAATATTGTAGTTTGACATTTTATTTTCTGCGACCGTAAGTGTAATATGTGGTGTATTGCCGGTTTCGTTGCTATATGTCAACGACAATTGGGATACGCATATTTACTTACATTGATGACATGTGATGTTATGTGTTGCTGGGATATGTTATATTGGATCGTCGCGTTTTGAATAGCCGGGGGTTTTATGTGAAATGAGAGTTTTTTCATTTTCATTCATATAAAATTCAATGTATGTAATATTCTGTTATTGGGGCACTTCCGGGTTGAGGATGATGTCACCATTGCTGTATATTATTTACTTTTCCGTATTAGGATAGACCCAAGGAGGGAAGCAAAAGTAACCGGGTTCTAGAGTCCAGTGGGAGACCAACTCGAGGAGTCGAGTCCGGGTCTCCTAACTCTAGAATTGGTAGGGTTGCTTGCCGCTCTCGTAGGGGTCTGGGGATGTGGGTTTGGCATTCATCGCGACCATGGAATCCGTGTTTTATGCAGGCTCAAAATAAAACACGGACCTCCTGCTATATCCAATACTTCATATGTTTCTTCTGCTGCTTTATGATGTGATCACTGTGGATTCTGAGACGAATGGATACATATTATATATGAGATATATAGTAGACGTTGCTTATGTTTTTCACCCGCGCTAGTCCCATCCCGGTATGCCGTTAGTTAAGTAACCTAACGGTGCATAACGGGACACTGTGGCGAATGCGGATAGCATAAGCGCACGTTGTATTGTCGTTTCTTCTGTGATGCTTAGGAAGCATAAATGATGGGACTTCATTAATGAGATTAATGAAAAGAAAGAAACCTAAAAGATGTTGTGGAATCAAATTTTCAAAAAGGGTAGCTACAGTATTTGCTTTGCACAGTGATATATGTGATTTATGCTGCACCTTATTCGATAAGGAAAGAGCCGAGATCCCTTCACCGGGAGTGACCTCTTTAGCAATAACTGGAAGATACTACAACACACGGTTTTTCTTTTGATTGCTTTTGGAGTATTTTCTTTGCATAGTGATATATGTGATATATCCTGCACCTTATTCGATAAGGAAAGAGCCAAGATCTCTCCACCGGGAGTGACCTCTTTAGAGAAACTAGGAAAAGCCTCAATGACACTCCTTTTCAAAATCACTCGATTCCGCAACGATATCAAATTCATTACGCAAAAGGTTTTCAGAAAAACCTGTCGTAACCCTCCGTCATTTCAGATAAGTCCTATTTAGTATTCATGCCGCGTTTGTTGGCCTTTGTCAAGGCGTAGTGTGTGTTAGTTATATGTATGCCCTAGATGCCATTATTGTACATATGATGTATATTATAGTGGATGCTTGGACATATATAGAGAGGACTTTCTTGCTCGACATGATAGTATGCTATCTGGTTGCTTTTTGTCTTAATATGTTGACTTGTATTGTGATACGGTCTTCCTTTCACATGTTGATGAAACCCTTAGGATGTTTACTTGATTACCAGGACTATGATGGAGATCATACTAGTGGGGCCAGGATAGTCCACAAGTACATCCTATAATAGTTCCTAGTCGAGGGTGTATCGAGACAGGGTATCGATACTCCAGAGTAGACTAGCGTATACGCTTCTTGACCCATATGATGGGCGATGGATGATCCCACATCCATTGGTGTTTGACATCAAAGGAGGTATACGGGTGCTCAGTGGAGACTGGGTACACTGAACGGACTCGCCGAGAATTCCTAGTTGGTATTATATCCATCGTCAGACAGCAGTTCTCCGGTGACACTGGTATAGGTTAGTCTGTAGACCCGAGATCGTCATAGAGACTTGCGTGATTCCCACTGTGTTTTGATTTCCACCTTACCACGTTCAAGAGAACGTGAAAAACGGTGGCTTTTGGGTACAGTCCTGAATCACATGGAGGCAATGAACGATAGGAGGGGTTTCGTCTCTCCCGGTATTGGGGGTTGATGTTGCGCTGTGCTCGATAGGCTATAACTGGAAGTCCCTGGCCAGGGCTGCTATGGAGATCTACCGGTAAGTGTTATCAGTAGTTTCTCGACCCGTTATGAGCCTCACATCGGCACGACTTATCGGTTACTGGGGTCTGACGTTTACCACCCTTAGACTTGATATGCGACATATCAGACCAAGAGACCGGACTGTATGATAGTGTTACTGACAGGCTTTGCAGGAGTGTGTATAAGCTTGATTGTTGATCTTTTGATCGCTCAATACCCGGGTGGCTGTTACGTTTAGCTGACCGCTTGTATCTTGTGGGTGTTTGATATGATCATCACCTACTGCCAGCGTATTGATGAGTCTTAGAGTCCTACACAGAGGTTTCCTAGCTCAGGCGAAAAGGAGTAGGAGCACATATGTGATATATGCGAGACTGGGAATAATACGAGTATGTGATACCGTATTCCATTCTCGCGATATGTAATATCGGCCGGTTATATGCGATATAGCCGGGTCATCGGATCAAGTGTTAATTTGATGAAATGATACTTTTTATATTAGTCGGTTATATGTGATATAGCCGGATTATCGGATTAAATGTTGATTCGATAATTTAATGTACAATAATATATTTGATATATTAAATTACATTAACTAATCTTTGCTCATATAAGTATTTATATTTCTCACTTTTGATACATTTAACATATATATGATAAATGTTTATTGTATTGTTTTCTTTTGTTACATAAATAATTTATATGTGATATATATTATTGTAATATGCTAGGTTATATATGCAACATGGGTGTATGAGAATTACACTATATAAAAGATAATGAAAGGTTTTTATTTATTTAGGGAATTCAAAAATGATTGGATTTTTCCATGGTTGTTTTGGACAACTATTGACTAGTCCACCATTTTTGTTTTTTTAAGATATTTATAAACCCAACCATTACCTTTAACTATGGTTTATTCTCCACATGAGTTAAGGATGACATATACTCACCATGGTTGCATTTCTAACCTCACTCTCACTCTCATGTCATTTTTGCTTCATCTTCATCCTTGAGCTCAAGTGAGAAGCTTTCTAGATTTTTGATAAAGAGAGAAAAATAGTGAGAAACTAAATTCTAAAGTGAGCAAAATTCCTACTTCATCCTCCTCCTCTATACTAGCCATATAGTTTAGGGTGTTAGCTTCACAAGTTTCATACAAGTGAAGAGATAGCTTGGTTTAGTGTTTCCTTGAAGTAGATCATCTTGGATTTGGAAGACTTCAAGCAAGAATGGATCATTCACCTTATGGAGCCTCTCAAGAGTCTGGGACTTAGATCGCAGCGAAGAGACTTCAACTCGGAGATTTAGAAGCGAAGGACTGGTCTACAAAGGTTGTATTCCGCAAACACTTAGATGTAAAGTTGTTTACATATCATTTCGTCTAAATCTTTAGTTAAGATTCTAGGGTTAGGGTTAACAAGCATGGCAAATTTTTGAAAATGGCATAGACGATGCCCTCCGAAACCTTGCTTTTGTTCTTAGTAACCTTACAGTGGTATCAGAGCCAAGCTAGAGATTTAGACGGATTGTGTAGGATTACGAAAATAAAACTACTCCGAAACTTGCAACACCAAACCACAGTTTCTGTCGATTTTTATATGAGCTCTAGAAATTTTTTAAACAAGTGCAGAATGTTGTATGGGGCAATATAAGAACACAGAAGAAATTTGGACACAATTGGTCGGTTTTTGGCCGAGCCCCAAGACCCAAAATCCGAGCAGGCCGGCCCCTTAAGGGAATTCTGGGTCCAAATTTTTTTTGTGTTCTGGTCTCTGGGTTTTGGTATTTCAGGTGTTGTTTGTTTTTACTAAATTTTCATGATATGTTGATTTACTATAAAGGCAACTCGGAGTGTTTCGTAGTCATAATTCTAGTAGTATTTCGGGTTGTTTAGACGATGTTAAAAAGTTTGAACGGATATCAGATACCCACTTTGACCCTCGTTGGAACTTTTTTCAAGAGTTGAATTGTTTCCAAGTTTGAAACATTCAAATATCGTGCAAGTTATTCGATGAACCCTCTAGAAGAATTAAATCTTAACTCGATTCTATGACCGTCAGAACCGCCACGAACCCTAGGATTTGTGGTGGTTCAGCGGTGCTACAGGTGAGGCATTGGTTTGCCCTTCTACGGCTGGTTCATTGGTACTGTGGCATGTGATGGATACTTTTAAACTACGCTCATGTGTTGGGCTTATTGGGTAATTGCGCCCAGATCAATGCAAAATTCAATATCGCGCTCTGGCGGCAAACCAGGTAACTCATCGGGAAAAACATCGGGAAACTCTCGCACGACAGGAACCCGGTCTAACGGCTCTACTATGGCTCCTGTATCACAAAGGAAAGCCAAGAATCCCTGACATCCTCTCCTCAAAAGCCGACTAGCGCAAAGGGGTGAAATCAAACTTTGAAGGGTGGCACCGCGGTCCCCCTGCACAACCCGAATAGACTCGCCCGGAAAACTAAGACTGACTGTCTTCTCATGGAAGTCCACAAACGCATAACAAGCAGCTAACCATTCCATGCCAAGGAGAACGTCGAAGTCCAACTTATCTAGAAGGATCAAATCGACGGACGAATCTCTATCTCCAATCCGAATAGCACACGACCGAAACACATGTCGCGCAACAAAAGAATCACCAACAGGAGTAATCACAACAAGCGGCAGATCTGGCAAACACGACTCTCGGCCCAACCTCGGCACGAAGTGTATAGAAATATACGAGTGTGTAGATCCCTGATCAAACAAAATATGTGCATCAAAAGAACATACAGAAAGAGCACCTGAAACCACTGCATTGGATGCCAGCGCAACCTGATGAGTCAAGGCAAACACTCGAGCCGGCCCTCTACCGGCGATTGGCTGACCTCTTCCCCTGCCACCCCATCCTCTCTGAACCAAACCCCCACGACCACGATCTCTCTGAGCATGAGTCTGATGCGGAGCAACAACCGGCATAAGAGGCAATGCTCTCTGAGGTGGAGAAGATGGTAAGGTAACATGGGGTACAGCTGCTTCGTCCTAAAGTGTCTCAGTAGAATCTCAGACCCGATGATTCAAAATCCCGCACCGAAAACATCCAGATGCAAACTGCTGACCCTCCTGGGGATAAGAGCTAAATAACTGGCTTCGTCCCGAGCCTCTACTACCCCCAGTACCTGAACGGAATCTGTCACGGCGTCTAAACGTCTGTCTCCGTGCTGATACACCAGTACGAACCCTCTTCGATTCCGGAACAACCGACGTCTCGGAAAGACGCTCCTCAACCAATAGGGCTGTGTCCACCGCTGGTGCATACGTGTCACAATGTTGTACAATGATAGCGAGGAACAACTGGGTAAGCAGGCCTCGAACAAACCTCCTAATCCGCATCTCCCCAGTAGCTACCAAATACGGATCATACACAAATAGCTCGGTAAACTGCACATCATACTCTGACACCGTCATACCTGGATTCTGGTGTAACGACTCGAAACTGCGCGCTCGAGCATCCCTGACGCTCTGCGGAAGAAAACGTCCAAGAAACACCGTCACGAACTCAGCCCAGGTCATAGGACAAAGACCTGCGGCTCCGCCCTTCTCTAAAGACTCGCACCACTTCTGGGCAAGACCCTCCAGACGAAAACTCACGAACTCTACCCATCTCGCGTCGGAGCATCTCAGCGAACGACATATCCTGGCCATCCGATCGACAAACGACTGCGGGTCCTCGGCTGCATCAGTGCCTGTGAAAACCGGAGGCTTTAGCCTCATGAACTCAGATAACGATACGGTGATCACCTCCATAGCTGCAGGTACTACTGCCTGAACAGTACACACCAACATAGTCCTCGTAACAGGTGGGACAACCTCCTGTCGCTGCGCTCGATTGGCCTCAACCAATGACTCCATCATCTGGCGCATATCCTGCATACCGGCCTCAAGCCTAGCAATACGGTCGATCGAAGGTGGATAATTTTGTTCCTGCACAATAGGCGTATCGCCTGGGCCAGTCCTCATCTCAGACCAGTCAACTCTGATCTCGGCCCTCGCTGCCGCTCTCTGTGCCCTCGTAGTCTTCGGCGGCATAAAAGCTGGAAATGGAAACAGGATTCGATAAGAATATAGAAATCGAATCACAAGGATGTATATAATCACGGAAGGAATTTCAAGCAATAAGTCCTAAGGTCACTTAGGTGGAGTACCGTGTCGTAAGTATGCCGCGGAACATACACACGCTACGTCACTATGCTTAAGCTACCTACTCCATCATACCAAGGTCATTCTATACTCCGAAAGGTAAAACCTAGTGCTCTAATACCAACTTTGTCACGACCCAAGATAGGCACATGACCGGCACTTAGACCACGTAACGTCAACAGGCGTAACGCAATTTAAGTAAGCCGAAAACCCAGCAATCTAAACCATTACAAGAAGAAAAAGATAGAAACATTTTTAATTCTCAAGCAAAACTTAAAGCTTAAGTTTGTTTTCATAAAAATTTCGGTAGCACCTCCCTTGTAAAATCTAGCCCCGAAACGGGCACAAACATAAGATATAAGTAAAGCATCCCCAAACGGGAGCAAATCTCGTCCAAAGGCATAAACAACCACCACAAGAAGATATACGACGCCGTAGCGAAGGAACATCATAAAAGAGATGATCAACATAAACAAAGGCCGGCTCACACGAGCACGACACCCAGAGTCACAAGAATATACAACATCGATCCTCACAACTCGTCTCTAAGTCAATACATGAAGGTGGTAGATGGAGAGTACTAGATACAATAAGATATACAATGAACATCATCGGATAACCGCAAAACCCACCTATAGCAAAAAGGCCTCACAGCCAACCATAGCGGTATCCGCTGAAATAAAGATAATAAGGCACCCTGCCGCGACTACTCTGAGGATCAGACCTGCAAAACATTGTGGCACAATGGGGGTGAGTTGCCAACTCGTGAATAGTAAATAACATCATACTGTAATCGCAAGTATGCACGAACAGCAATAATCTATCACATGTAATCTGATAGCATAAGTATGGAAATATAGATATGCAACAATCATGATCAAAGTACACCACCAGGGTACTACATCTACATGAATCAAATGCATATCAAATAAATCCTGAGTGTGGGATAAATAATAAATCTCATGCATAAATCATCAGCATGGAAAAACCCCGGTGTCCATCAACACACCCTAAATCCCAAAATCCTCAGGCGCCGTCACCAGGACTGGCCCTCATATCCATACATCTTATGGAACATAAGTGTCCAATATCGACACTCAAAACATCATGAAATACTCGTGTCCAACATCGACACGCAAATCTACATATCAGGGGCTCCGTCTGCCCGGATCGGCCCGCGGGCTCCGGCAGTACGATTCGGCCCATATCCATCTCACGACTCCGGTCGATATCCTCCGGATAACCGCCAAGTCCAAAATTATCACCGTTAGGTAGTAGTCCTCCTGCCAGGCTCATCGGCTAATCCATCGACATACTTTTCTTGCTCCGGGGTACCATACCGGGTCTACCATGAACCCGCAACATGGCCTCATCCACTCCTCGCATTGGGTTTCTAACACAATTCTCAGAACCAAGAACACTCATGGTGGATGTATCGAAATATCATAACAAGAGAAACCGGGTTTTCAAAACAATACACATTTCTTGAAATATCCCCACGGTCCTTAAATCCAGAAAATCACATGAAATCCATATCTCAATGCGTAAATCCATGTAATATGATGTATGCAACATAGAACGGTAATATGAACATATCAAGGGAAAACCGCTATTTAAATGCATCAAGTTATTAAATATATCACGCGGTTCCCAATTTATCCAAAATCCAACGCAACATCATATAAAGGTGAACATGTATCTATAGTAAGGTATATGTGTAAGCATGTAGGTATGCATGCGAACTATATTTCATATGCGCACTCGCACAAGAATCAATGTCTCAATATCACTAATCAATACAATATCACATATGTATATGTATTGTGCATGTCATGGTAATTACCGACGGTGTGTGTGTAACATACAATTGGTGCTCGTGTGGCATGAACCGTCAATAATAGTGCAGTGTCCAATGGGTACAAGTCCAGCCACAACAAGTAATAATATGTGATGAAGTTCATGCACATCTTTATATATGCATATAAACATGCGGCTAATATCATATCATATCTAGCCCTGACGCTTAACGCCATACGGGCGATTTCCCCATAGATGTTAAATCTACTCACCGACGATCTCGAGCAAGGTAAATCTAATCACTTGCTTCCCATTCTTCGCAGCGTTCGAAGTCCCTGCCTGCGATCCTATTAACACAAAACATAACAAGTGCAAATCTCATAAATCGACCAATATCACGTACAAACTACGTTTGACCGATGCACCAACACCAATCCAACTCTCAAGTGTCCGTCTAGTGGCTAACGTGTGTAGCTACATCCCAAAACCAACCCAAGTGCAGCAGTTCTACACAAGATCACGAACCGTGTCGGATAACGTAACACGCGTAATCAAAACACTAGATTATAGCAAAGTGATCCCAGATTTTGTATACTGTTAAAACATAAAAATCAAGAAGTACCAAACACTTCTAAACAACTGCAGACCTACAAAACCCAAGCCCCAACTCCCCCAAAAGACCGAGCTCGCCGGATTTCCCCATATTGTCGCCGGCCAAACCGCCCAGGTGGGGTTCGTGCTTCAGGTGTACACTCAGGGTCACTAGTACATCACTACTACATTGCTTGATTTTCCAGTACACACTCAGGGTCACAGCAGAACACAGAGACTCCAATATGACACTAATAATACGATATGTGCACAAAACTACACCTTTAGTGTTCCAAACCACAACTACAAGGCAACACAACAATATAAACAACTAATTATCAGTTAAAGGTCATTACCTAGCCACTCTTGCTCAAAAATCCAATCTTTCCAAGCTCCAAGTCATCTTAGTGGCTAAAACAAGACTTGAGAAGAGTTTTAGTAGGACTTAATGAAGTTTTGCAAGGTTTTATGATGAAGTAGTGAGGGTTTCAGTTGAGAGTTGAGGAGATAAAAAAATAATTGAGAAAGAGATAAGAATGAGAGAGTGAGGGGAGATAATGATGAGAAGGTGAGTGTAGGGTGAGTATACCCTTTACACTTACTCTCTCCCTCACCTTTATTAATGCAAGCATTAAAGCCCTCCATGACTCACCTAGCCACCTCTCTTCAATCCAAAACAAGAAGATAACTCTTCATAACAATGCAAAGTGTAAGGTTAACATGGAAAGAATTAGCTTAGGGTTCCATGGCTACTTAACAAGATTAACACTAACTAACCACCACACTAACATGCACAAGTGTGTGCAAGCCAAAACAAATAATAATAAAATATTAATTAATTGTTATAAAATATGAGGAAACCAATTTGGTAAACTTTTTCTTAAAAACCCGCATTATCACTCAATTAACACTAATAGCATTCTAAGATGTTACACAAAGTGATTGACTTCATCAAAACAAAAGATGAACCTAGTAAGAAGGATGTAGGGAGTACTGCCCTGGATTTGGATGTCATACTCCAAATAGGAAGTGATGTTCCTGTACTACAATCGGTCAAATTTTGGCTGTCACATAGTGTTTTCTCCACGTTGGATGTGGATAGTATATCAGGAATTCTGGTGACTAGATTTAGATTTATGATGATTCCTAAATAAGGTACTTAGACAATATTCCAAAAATATTTTAGAATGGATGACTCCTGGTGTGGTAGTGTAGCCGCAGGTGATAGAGTCACCCTCTCTAAACAGATGTCTTCTAGACTGATGAAGAGAAGGACTGGCATGAATTACATATCATTTGCTTAGGCAATTGAGTCAATCATGCAATATCTTGTACAATACCAGATAGATAATTCTGGTTTTAGATCTAGATTTAGGAAGTTTCCCAATCGGGTACTTAGAGAACATTCTAAAAGTATTTTAGAATGGACGACTCCTGGCGTGGTGGTGTACCCGCAAGTGATGGAGTCACCCTCTCTAAAATGGATGTCTTCTAGACTGATGAGGAGAGGGACTTGCATGAATGACATATCATTTGTCTAAGCAATTGAGTCAATCATGCAATTTCTTATACAACGCCAGATATTGCTTTTGTACTAGTTGCAACAAGCATATATTAATCTATTCCTCGAGAAATAAAGGGAAGCAGTAAAGAACATAAGAGGATGTTCTTAGTATAAGATAACGACAGCCTCCTCTGGGAAGCGGTTATCACTTCAGGCTTCCAAGGTGATCTGGATGACAAAGATGCTGTCAGGTTTTTTAGTTTAGCATCTTCTGAGGATCAGTATATTGGATAGTGTTCCAATAGAGATACTGAGGTAATCATGGTGCAGGATGCCGGTTATAACTCAACAGAGGATATAGCCTAAGAAGTTTGTTGGATGCAGTTGTTCATTGATGAACTTGGTCCCATCAGGTATCCAGACAAATTCTTGAGGCGGGGTATCGCTCAGTTTGGAATATTGTTAATCTCTGCAAAGTTGAGATATAGAGATATGAAATTGGAACATTGTAACGGATCAACTCACTGAGGCTATTTCTCGAATAAATTAAGTTTCACAGACATAGTTTGCGAAACTGATTAGTAGAGAAGTTGGGTATTCGGTAGCACACGAACTGTGGATACGTGATACCACAATAATTGGCCTTAAGTGCAAGTGCGAGATTGTTGGATATAGTTCCCTCAAGGCAATTATTGTGATCGTAAGTAGGCGATTATGATGATTGAGGGAGGACCTATACAGGTATAACATTCTTACTCGAGATGATAGTATGCTATCTGGTTTTTCTTCATCTTTGATGAAGCACGTAGGATTGTTTCTTGACAACCAGTATTATGATGGTGATCATATATGTGAGAGCTTGGTTGTCCATAAACACATCCTTAAATGTCCCTAGTCGTGGAAGTGTCGAGACTGGGTATCGATATTCCGGAGTAAACTAGTGTATACGCTTCTAGACCCCGACAAGGGGCGGTGGCCAGTCTCACATGCCATTGGCGTTGTGTCACCTAAGATAGTATACAGGTGGTCACTGGAGATGAGTACACTGGACGGACTCGCCGAGAACTTCTAGATGGTATTATATATATCGTCAGATGGAAGTTCTCAGGTGGCATGAGTACAGATTAGTCTTTTGACCTGAAGTCGACATTTATCTCGTGTGAGTTCCCACTATACTTTGATTACTATCCTACCATGGCTCAAAGGAATCATGCAAACAGGTTTTCGTTGGGCACAATCCCGAGCCACATGGATGCAGTGGTCGAGTGTCAGGGATTCATCTCTCCTAGTATTAGGAGTCGATGTCGCGCTGTGTTCAGTTGACTATCACCAGAAATCCGTGGCCACGATGGAAGAGATTTACTGATAGTTGATCGGTAGTATCTCTATTGGTGATGAACTTGACTCAGACATGACTTATCGGGTTAGTAGGGGTCTGACGTTATCCACCCCCTAGACCCGATATGCGATACTTTTTGATGAAGAGGCCAGACTGTACGGAGATTGTCACATTCAGTCTCAGTAGGGTAAAGACATACTTGATTGTCGACCCCCCTTTCGACAAGTACCTGGGTAGCCGTTACGTACAGCTAGTGCCACTAACGTGCTTGTGGTTAAACCCGCTGCCAGCGTATCATCGAGTCTTTAGAGTCCCACACAGAGGGTTTTCCCAGTTCAGGCGACAGATGTAGGAGCCGTACGTTAGTACGTGCAGGGGGTTCGATTAAATATGTGTACGCGATACACGGATTTTAATCGGACGGTTGATAATACTACCCGACTTAAGATTAAGCCGGATTATTAAATCGGGTTTTGATTTAATAATCTATGTATGCATTTTGATACATATATTTTAGTATTATTGTTCACTATTCATTTTCTCTCTTTGGTGCTATCCGTATTTTTATATAGATACGCATGTATGTAGCGATACATATACCAAGTGAAGTATTCCGTATTTATACTGGAATACTTCTAGAAGAAGGACACCTCATATTTATTTTCTATTTAGAAAAATAAAAGGAAATGAGGTAGAAAGTGAAGAGCTATGAAGCATGGTTATTAAAATGTAGAGAGGTATAGCTTGGGGATTTTATATTGGAAAATTCATTTGGATGCAATATTGCACCATGGTTGTAAAAGCAAGCCATTCTCATCACTTGCAACACTTAATGTTTTTCATTCCTCATTTTTTTGAGCCCATGCTTCATTGTTGCTTCATTCCCTCATCTTCTCCTTCTTCTTCTTGCTCTCATTTTGAGCATAGATTTTAGAGAGAAAAATTTAGTGAAGTATTCTTATATCACCGACCATCCAAACCTAGCAAGTCTGGATCGTCGGTTAGAGCCTCTTCCGGATTCCCTCGGGTGTATCGTCTTCCGCAAGGGTGGTCGATTCTCAAGCGCGATCCCGGCGGCTATGAGCTTCGAAGGGTCTTCCACAATTGGGTGGACACACAACAAAGGTTGTATTTTCTCAACCATTGCACTTTTAGTTAACTAGTTTAGGTCTATGGAACGTATCCTGGGTTTTACGGGCTTTCGATGTTCGCTAGAATTTTTGTTTTTCGCTTCCGCCTCGGACGCGGTTTCCGCGGCGCGGGCACCGAATCCCAACAATTACTGTCGCTAATACATGTTGATAACGCTTTTACGTACTTTGCTTGATTACCAGGACTGTGATGTAGATCATACTAGTAGGCCTTAGGTAGTCTATACGCGTATCCTTAAATGTTCCTAGTTGAGAGGATATTGACACAGGGCATCGATGTCCCAGAGTAGACTAGTGTATACATTTCTTGATCCTATATGGGGGCGATGGATGATCCTATATCTATTGGTGTTTAACATCAAAGATTGTATACATGTGCTCATTAGAGACTGAGTACACCGAACAGACTCACCGAGAACTCCTAGATGGTACTATACTTATCGTCAGATAGCAGTTCTCTGGCGACACTTATACAGGTTAGTCTGTAGACCTGAGATTGTCATAGAGTCTTGTGTGGTCCCCACTGTGCTTAGATTACTACCCTACCATAGTTTTAAAGAGCTTTGCAAAAAGGTATTAGTTGGGTAGAGTTGTAACGTTTTGAAAATTCGTTTAGGTTAATTGTCCGATAATTAGAAATACAGTACGTGTTTTCCGTAAAAACCAAGATATAATTATTTTTCTACATAGATTTAAATATACCCATTTTAACGATGTAATTGCTAGTATTTGGTATTTAATTAGTCATTTATTAATTGCTAGTTTACTTAAATATTTTCCTTAATTAATTATTTTTAAATATTATTTTAAGCTTTCACTTATACATTTAATTAGTGCTAATTACAATTACAATGGGTTAAGTATACATTAGTGCACCATCACAACTTAAAATCAAGTTTGTAACATGCTCTTTCTTTCTCAAATTGTCTCTAAGGTTCTAGATAATTCTAGGGCTAACTAGGAAAATAAATTAATTAAGAAAAGAATTATTGGATGTGAAATGGGGTACTTTTGACATGACACACACACACTCACTCATCTCTCTCTCCCCCTTAAAAACTGGCCGAAACTAAGGCAGCCCCCTCCCATTTTCTCCACCTCCTTTTCACTTAAAAAATCCTTAAATTTTCATCAAAAATCCACACAAATTCATAGTTAAATCTTCACCCAATTTCCTTAGCCTATCTTGGATCTTAAAGCAAGGTGGCATTTTGGGAGGCCAAGTTTACAAGTTAGATCTCAAATTTGTTGAGGTATAAATCTTAACCCTATAGTTAATTTTTTAGTTAATTACTTTAATCTAACTTATTTAGGTATTAATATGGTTATAATTGCAAGTTTGAAATTTTAAAGAAAAGGGTTTGAGTTAAAGTTAGGGTTTTACACATCATTACTAAGTTAGTTAAGTGTAGTTTGCTATCTGGTGGGTTTACAAACCTAATCTAGATGATTACCTTGTTAAAGTGGTTTCTAATTATCCAAATTAAGTGTTCTTGCAAACTAATTTCATGATTAGTGTGTAAATAGGTGAGATTAAAATTTAGTTAAGATTTGTGTGGCTAAATTAAGATATTATGTAAAATTTGTGGTTACTAGATTTGCTAAAACATATAGTTTGCACTAAAATGGTTAAGTATTACTTACTAGGTTTTTAGAATAAATAGATTTTAATTAAGTTTAAAGTTTTGATGATCTACAACCTATTTCATATGATATTTAAAGTGTTGTGAATGCGCGATTGGTACAATTGGGTTTTAGATTAGGGGATTGCTACGCATAGCGACCCCTAGTTGTGGTTTGTGGCACTGTCGCGAGCACATTTTGTGAACCAAGTGCGTGCGCGTTGGTTGTCTTGTATCGTTTCTGTCAGCGACTATTTATATATCTATCCTCTTATTTACTTATGTGCGATTCTAGGATCGGGTGCGGAGACGTCGGACGCGGCGCGGAAAGACAAGGCTGTGATCGGATTAGATTAGCTGAGACGTCCCGGTGAGTAGATGTACACACTTATGGGGGGGTCGTCTGGATGGCGCGAGGCGCCCAATAGTTAGGATTACTAGTAGTGCTTGTATTTATATGCGTAGTCTCCTAGTCATTCATCTCATTGCATTATATCATCTTATATATATATATGATATTATCTCATAGGACATTTGCACCATTACCATTGGTCCATGCCGCACGTGCACTAATTTATGTAAACACACACGCCATTGGTAATTGCTATGTCACGAACACTATAGAACTTGCTTAGAATCGGTATCTGTGCATTTGCATCATATATGATCTGTAGACTTGTACTTGTATATTCATTTCATCAGGATGGATACGTAGGATTGTTAGTCATATATACATTCCCCACTGCATCATGATTCTTGCATAGCTTCTGGCCGCACTTCGCATAGTATATACTATCATATCATAGGCGTTCATCATCACTGACATGTTTACATATTGTGATTCTTCTCGAGGATTTCAGTATTTATGAGATTTCTGGATTTTGGGGAAAACCACAAGGATTTTAAGAACTTATTACCATTTAAAAAATGTAAGTTGTGGTTTTCTCGTGATATGATGTATGTGTCGTCCACCATGAGTTTTCCTGATTTCTATTTGTTTTCGAGACCCGATTCGAGGAGTTGGATGAACCGTCTCGGGTACATGGTGGGCCTGGTAAGGTACTCGGGGGAAAGAAGCTCGAGTTATAGACAATGAACCTGGCAGGGGTAGACTACCTACCGGTGATGTCTGACGCGGCGGATATCTGGAGGATACCGACGTAGTCGTGAGATTTGACGACATGGGTTGATCCGGATTGACATAGCCCGAGATATTGAGATATCGAGACATTGAGATATACATATTTTGTGTCGATATTTAATACGGATTTCTGTCGATTTCATTGATGATAATCCAATTTTTATTTTACAAAAGGTTTTACTAAAGATATAGATCTTCTCATATCAGATATATCATGATTTCATGTTGATTATACATCCATGTTGCATTCATACATGTGCATCACATCATATTAGTATATGTAGGCTGTGATGCATTTGCGTGCATGCTTACGATAGCCTTATTAGATGTTACTTACTAGTCACGAGTTGGCAACTCACCCCATTTTGCCACAATATCTTGCAGGTCCGACCTGTCAGTATAGTAGCGACGGGCATACTTCATCTTTTGCTTGGACTTGCGGCTTTGCTCGTAGGTAGGTTGTGAGGATACTTTTGTTTCCATCTTGTATTATTATTTGTATATAGTATTCTCCATCTACCGCATCTACCATTGTATATGTGACCTAGAGATGTGACAGTGAGATTAGTTTATGTGTTGTTCTCTGGTGTCGAGCTCACTTGAGCCGACGTGACGTTTTCTTTTCCTCGTGCTCTTTTATGCTTATTTGCTCTATTAGGATATATATTGCATGTGGTTGTGATTCCTCTATTGGCGAAGAGCTAGCTCCCGCTTGGTGATACCTTTATTCATTACTTATATGCATTCTTGTTTTGTACCCGTTTGGGGCCAGTTTTTACTAAGGAGACTCTGCCGAAATTTTCGGGAAAATTTGATGTTTTAAAGAGTTTTAAGGTGACTTAATTTTACTAAAACTACCCTTTTAAGGGAAGTTTTCCTTCACCCTATTGCTTTTAGACGGTTTAGTTTTCTGGGCTTTGGCTTACTTAGATTACGTTACGCCTTTAGACGTTTCGTAATTTAAGTGCCAGTCATGTTCTGTACCTTCGGGTCGTGACAAAGTTAGTATCAGAGCGTTAGGTTTTACCTTTATGAGTGTAGGATGACCCTTGGTAGATGGAGTAGGTGACTTAAGCAGAGTGACGTAGCGTGTGTATGTTCCGCGGCATACTTACAATACGGTTCTCCGCCTAAGTGACCTTAGGATATATGATTGCTTGTACTTCCTTCCTTGATTCCTTATGTCCTCTTGTTTCGATCGCAATGTTCCTATTGATCCTGTTTCTTGTTCCAGACACTATGCCGCCAAAGACTATGAGAGCCAGAAGGCTGCCGCCAAAGATGAGATTAGAGCAGGCTCGTTTGAGACGAGGACCGATCAAGGCGGTACGCCTACCCCTCAGGGACTGATTGGTCTGCCTTCTCCAGGCCGGATAGCTAGGCTGGAGTCGAGTATTCAGGACTTATAACAGATGGTTGGATTGTTAGTTGAGATTAGCCGAGCTCCGAGAGCCGATGATATCCCTCCTACTGCAGGGACTGTGATTGTACCTGCTGCTTAGACAGCTGTTCCTATTGTTACCGAGATTATTTCCGTATCCTTGCAGGAGTTTATGAGGCTGAAGCCTCCAGTTTTTATCGGCAAAGATGCAGCGGAGGATCCGCATACATCCCTCGACAGGATGGCTAGGATTTGTCATTCGCTAAGATGTTCTGATGAGAGATGGATTGAGCTTGCGAGTTTTCGTCTAGTGGGTCTTGCTCAGACGTGGTGTGAGTCGGTTGAGAGAGGTCGAGCTGCAGATCTACTTTTTATGACTTGGGATGAGTTTACCGCTATATTTCTTGCTTGATTCCTTCTGGAGAGCGTTCGAGATGCTCAAGCTCGTAGTTTCGAGTCTTTGTGCAAGACTCCAGGGATGACAGAGTCCGAGTACGACATTCAGTTACTCAGCTGTCCCGATATGCTCCTTACCTGGTGGACACTGAAGAGAAACAGATAAAAAGGTTTGTGCGGGGATTGTACATGCAGTCATTTCTTACTATCGGCGCCCAGCATTTTGACACTTACGTTGCTGCTATGGACGCGACCTTACTGTTGGAGGAGCACATTTCTGAGACTTCGGTCGTTTCTGGACCGAAGCGGATTTGTACCAGTATGCCAGCTCAGAGGCGGTTAGGTAGACGTCGTGATGGGTATTATTTCAGTATTTTCTTTCGATGTGCATATTTCTTTTGTTGTTTGAACCTGTATTTACTCACTTTGTACTGAGAGTCGTCCTTGCTTGATCTGCCGCTGATTGTTATTACTCCAGTAGGCGAGTCTTTTATCGCTCGATATGTTTTTCGTTCGTGTTTGTATTATTCGCATCAGAGATAGGGATTCTTATGTCAATTTGATTCTTCTCAATATGTTTGACTTTGATGTTCTTCTGGGCATGGATTAATTAGCCACTTGTTATGCGTTCGTGGACTGCCGTGAGAAGGCAGTTAGATTTAGCTTTCCGGGTGAGCCAGTTCATGTTATTTTGGAAGACTGTAGCGCCACCCTTCCTAATTAGATTTCTTCTTTTCGTGCTAGTCAGCATTTGAGGAAAGGATGTCAGGGATTCTTGGCATAAGTTTATGATGTTAGAAACGCGGAGGTCCCGTTGGACCAGGTCCCGATTGGGAGAGAGTTTCCAGATGTTTTCCTGACGAGTTGCTTGGATTGCCACCAGAGCGCGATTTTGAGCTCTTCTTTGACTTGATTCCTGGCATGAAGCCTATTTCTATATTACCTTATCGGATGGCCCCGGCGGAGCTTAAAGGGCTGAAGGATCAGTTGCAAGATTTGTTGGATAGAGGGCTTGTTCGTCCGAGTGCGTCACCTTGGGGAGCTCCTGTTGTGTTCGTAAAGAGGAAAGACGGTAGTTTGCATTTGTGCATCGATTATCGTCAGTTCAATCGGGTTACTGTGCGGAACAAATATCCTTTACCTCGCATTGACGATTTATTTGATCAACTCTAGGGTGCGAGACATTTCTCGAAGATTGACTTGCAATCAGACTATCATCAGTTACGGGTTTAGAAGGATGATATTCCGAAAACTGCTTTTCACGTTGCGGGCATTATGAGTTTTTGGTGATATCATTCGGACTCACCAATGCCCCAGCAGTATTTATGGATTGGATGAACCGCATATTCAGGCCGTTTCTTGATCAGTTTATCATCGTGTTCATTGATGACATCTTAGTATACTATTGGAGCTGGGAGGAGCCTAGGCAGCATTTGAGGATTTCGTTGCAGACTTTGAGGGAGTACCGGTTATTCTCTAAATTATCCAAGTGTGTTTTTTGGTTGGATAGTGCTCTTTGGTCACGTAGTTACGAGAGATGGTATACGTATGGAACCGAAGAAGATCGAGTCCGTTCAGCACTGGCCCAGACCTGTATCAGTGATGAAGGTTCGCAGCTCTTTCGGTTTGGCCGGATTCTATCGACTTTTCGTACAGGATTTTTCTTATATAGCTGCACCGTTGACTGGGTTGACCCGGATGGGAGTTTCTTTTCTTTGGACCGAGGTATGCGAGCAGAGATTTCAGCGGTTGAAGACTTGTTTTGACTACAACGTCGGTATTATCTTTGCCTTCTGGATCAGGCGGTTTTGTCGTTTATTGTGATGCTTCTCGAGTGGGGCTAGGCCGTGTGTTGATGCAGCATGGCAAGGTCATCGCTTATGCTTCTCAGCAGTTGAAGAAGCACGAGCAGAACTATCCCACTCATGATTTAAAGATGGCTGCGGTGGTTTTTGCACTCAAGATATGGAGACACTACTTATACGAAGAGTCATGCTAGATATTCACGGACCACAAGAGCTTAAAGTATATCTTTCAGCAACGAGATAAAAATTTAAGACAACGCCGTTGGATAGAGCTAGTAAAGGACTATGACTACGAAACTCCTTACCATCCGGGCAAGGCGAATGTTATGGCAGATGCTTTGAGTCGGAGGCCCGGAGGTAGCTTTTGTTGTTTGAGCACAGTTCAGACACAGTCGATGGCAGATTGGCAGATTCTATGTGATAGCCGAGTACAGTTCGAGTTTACTTCGACCGGGGGACAGCTTTCCCGTGTTCGTGCACATCCACAGTTATTTGATCATACCCGTGAGGCATAGCCCGATTACGTTCGTTTGTCAGAGATCATGGAGCAGGTTCGACAGGGCAGAGATTCAGAGTTCATGATCGATGATCAGGGAATACTGTGATTTGGGACTCGACTATGTATGCCAGATTCCGAGGGACTGAGATGCAAGATTTTCGAGGAGGCATACCAGTCGACATATAGTGTTCATCCGGGTTCCACCAAAATGTGTCATGACTTGAGAGGTGTCTACTGGTATGAAGGGATGAAGAGAGATGTCACGGATTTTGTTTTGGGATGCTGACTTGTCAGCAAGTCAAGGCCGAGCATCAGAGGCCAGTAGGAGAGTTACAGCCCTTGCCCATTTCGGAGTGGAAATAAGAGCAGATTTCTATGGAATTCATTGTGGGTCTACCAAGGAACAGTCGAGAGTATGACTCTATTTGAGTGATCGTAGACTGGTTGACGAAAGCAGCTCACTTTCTGACAGTCAAGACCACTTTCGGATTCGTTCAGTATGCTCAGATATATGTTGATGAGATGGTGCGACTACATGGCATTCCGACATGTATTGTGTCCGACAGAGGCACCCAGTTCACCAGCCGACTATGGAAGAAACTTCAGGAAGCTTTGGACACCCCAATTGAGTTTCAGTATAGCTTCTATCCATAGACTGATGGTCAGTCAGAATGGACCATTCAGACTCTTGAGGATATGCTCCGAGATTGCGTTCTAGATTTCGTGGCAGTTGGGATCGCCACTTGCCCTTGATAGAGTTTTCCCAAAAATAACAGCTTCCAGGAGAAAATTTAGATGGCACCCTTCAAGGCATTATATGGGGAGGAAATGTTGATCACCAGTTTGTTGGATGGAGCTTAGTGAGAGCAGTGTTTTGGGACCATAGCTTGTGCAGGAGACGACGGAGAAGATCCAGTTGATTCGAATAGGATGAGAGCGACCCAGAGCAGGCAGAAGTCTTATACTGATAGGCACCGTCGCAGACAGGAGTTCGCCGTTGGAGATCATGTTTTCTTGAGGGTTTCTCCAATGAAAGGAGTGTTAAGATTCGGGAGGAAAAGGAAGCTTAGCCCAGATATGTAGGTCCTTTTGAGATTCTCGAGCGTATCGACACAGTTGCTTATCGTTTATCTCTTCCGCCCAGCTTCCCAGATGTTCACCCCGTGTTCCATGTATCGATGCTCTGCAAGTACCTTCATGACCCTTCTAATGCGATTCTGCACCAGACAATCCAGCTGGAGCGCGATCTTTCTTTCACCAAGCAGCCGGTAGTCATTCTAGATCGGCAGGTGAAGAAACTGAGGTCCGAGGTCATACCGTCCGTAAAGGTTCTTTGACGTGGCCGAACAATGAAGAGGTCACATAGGAAGCCGAGGACGAGATGAGGAAGAAATATCCCCATCTTTTCGGAGGTACGTGTAGTTGGATTTTAAATTCAGGGACCGAATTTCTTTATGGGAGAAGATTGTAACATTTTGAAAATTCGTTTAGGTTAATTGCCCGATAATTAGAAATACAATACGTGTTTTCCGTAAAAACCAAGATATAATTATTTTTCCACATAGACTTAAATATACCCATTTTAACTATGTAATTGTTAGTATTTGGTATTTAATTAGTAATTTATTAATTGCTAGTTTACTTAAATATTTTCCTTATATAATTATTTTTAAATATTATTTTAAGTTTTCACTTATACATTTAGTTAGTGATAATTACAATTGCAATGGGTTAAGTATACATTAGTGCACCATGATAACTTAAAAATCAAGTTTGTAACATGCTCTTCCCTTCTCAAATTGTCTCTACGGTTCTAGATAATTCTAGGGCTAACTAGGAAAATAAATTAATTAAGAAAAGAATTATTAGATGTAAAATGGGGGACTTTTGACATGACACACACACTCACTCATCTCTCTCTCTCCCTTAAAAAATTGGCCGAAACTAAGGCAGCCCCCTCCCCATTTTCTCCACCTCCTTTTCACTTCAAAAATTCTCAAATTTTCATCAAAAATCCACACAAATTCTAACAAATTCATTGTTAAATATTCACCTAATTTTTCTTGGCCTAAACTAGCTTGGATCTTGAAGTAAGGTGGCATTTTGGGAGGTCAAGTTTATAAGTTAGATCTTAAATTTGTTGAGGTATAAATATTAACCCTATGGTTAATTTTTTAGTTAATTACTTTAATATAACTTATTTAGGTATTAATATGGTTCTAATTGCATGTTTGAACCATATTAATACCTATGGATGGACTTGTCATTCAATCTCAAGATTTAAACCGTGATTTCATGCGTAAAATAAGACTACCTGAGATTAAAGAAGCTTTGAACAGAATGAGTTTAAGAAAAACGGTTGGTCCTGACGGGATTCCTATCGAGATTTGGAGATATTTAGGAGAAATAGGCGTTAAATGGCTGACAGATCTATTTAATAAGATTTAGTAGACAAAAAAGATGTCAAATGAATGGAAGAAAAGTATCCTTGTACCTATCTACAAGAACAAGAGTGACATTCAAAGTTGCTCAAACTACCGTGGAATAAAACTTATGTGTCACACCATGAAACTTTGGGAGAGAGTGATTGAACACAGGCTAAGGAAGGATATTAAGATAACAGAGAATCAGTTTGGGTTCATTCCTGGACGATCGACGACAGAGGCTATTCATTTGCTTCGTCAACTTGTCGAGCGTTTTCGAGAGAGGAGAAGAGATTTGCATATGATATTTATTGATTTCGAAAAAGCGTACGACAAAGTACCTAGAGAGGTATTATGAGGGACAATGATGAAGAAGGGGGTCCCCGTCAAGTATATTGACATAATAAAGGATATGTACGATGGAGTAGTGGCAAATGTCAGAACTTGTGGCGGCTTAACGAGTGATTTTCCGATTACAATTGGTTTACATCAAGGATCTGCATTAAGTCCATTCCTGTATACCATTGTTATGGATGAGCTTACTAGAACTATCCAAGATGAGGTGCCTTGGTGTATGCTATTCGCTGATGATATTGTTCTAGTAAATTAGACGAAAGCAGGGGTTAATGCCAAATTGGAATTATGAAGGAAAACATTGGAATCTCGGGGATTCAGATTGAGCAGGTCCAAGACAGCATATATGCATTGTAAATTTAGTAACCAGAGAAGTCAAAACCATATTGGTATAACATTGGAAGGGCAAGAGATATCACCGAGCGACCAGTTAGATATCTAGGTTACATCATCCAAAAGAATGGGGAGATCAATAATGATGTTAATCAATGGATCCAAGCTGGTTGGTTGAAATGGAGGAGTGCAACAGGGATTTTGTGTGATCGTAACTTTCCGTTAAAATTGAAAGGGAAGTTTTATCGGGGCGCTATTCGGCCTGCCTTATTATATGGTACAGAATGCTGGGCTCCTAAGAAGCATCATACACAGAAGATGCACGTAGTGGAGATGCGCATGCTTCGTTGGATATGCGGTAACACTAGAAAAGATAAGGTGCGAAATGAGGATATTCGTGCAAAGGTTGGTGTAGCACCTGTGGAGGAGAAGATGCGGGAAAACCGGCTAAGATGGTTTGGTCATGTGCGACGTAGACATATGGAAGCACCGGTTTGACGAATAGATACTCTCGATATGGGCAATGGAAAAAGGGCAAAAAAGAGACCGAAGAAAACATGGATGGAGGTGATACGAAACGATATGGTTGCCAAAGGACTTAATGAAAGTATATTGTTCGATAGGAGTGAGTGGAGGCGGAGGATTCATGTGCTGGACCCGGCGTGATTCTCATGTTGGTTCATGTAGCCTACCCAATATGCTTGGGATAAAAGGCCCAGTTGTTGTTGTTGTTGTTTGTAATTGCAAGTTTGAAATTTTAAAGAAAAGGGTTTGAGTTAAAAGTTAGGATTTTACACATCATTACTAAGTTAGTTAAATGTAGTTTGCTATCTTGTGGGTTTACAAACCTAATCTAGATGATTACCTTGTTAAAGTGGTTTCTAATTATCCAAATTAAGTGTTCTTGCAAACTAATTTCATGATTAGTGTGTAAATAGGTGAGATTAAACTTTAATTAAGGTTTGTGTGGCTTAATTAAGATATTAAGTGAAATTTTTAGCTACTAGATTTGCTAAAACATATAGTTTGCATTAAAATGGTTAAGTGTTGCTTATTAGGTTTTTAGAATAAATAGATTTTAATTAAGTTTGAAGTTTTGATGATCTACAACCTCTTTCCTATTATATTTAGAGTATTGTGAATGCACGATTGGTATGATTAGGTTCTAGGTTAGAGGATTACTACGCATAGCGACCCCTAGTTGTGGTTTGTGGCGTTGTCGCGAGCACGTTTTGTGCACCAAGTGCGTGCGCGTATAGTTAGTGCGCATTGGTTGTCTTGTATCGTTTATGTCCGCGATTATTTATATATATATCCTCTTATTTACTTGTGTGTGATTCTAGGATCTGGTACGGAGACGTCGAACGCGGCATGGAAAATCAATGCTGTGATTGGATCAGATTAGCCGAGGCGTCCCGGTGAGTAGATGCACACATTTATGAGGGGATCATCTGGATGGCGCGAGGTGCCCGATATTTAGGATTACTAGTAGTGCTTGTATTTATATGCGTAGTCTACTAGTCATTTATCTCATTGTATTGCATCATCTTATATATATATATATATATGATATTATCGCATATGACACTTACACCATTACCATTGGTCCATGACGCACGTGCACTAATTTATGTGAACACACACACCATTGGTAATTACTATGTCACGAACACTGTAGAACTTGCTTAGAATCGATATCTGTGCATTTGCATTATATATGATCTGTAGACTTGTACTTGTATATTCATTTCATCAGGATTGATACGTAGGATTGTTATACATATATACATAGCTCATTGCATCATGATTCATGCCTAGCTTCTGGCCATATGTCATGACCCGAAAATTTCGTTCGTGACCGACACTTAAATCACACAACGTCTAAAGGCGTAACGTAATTCAAGTAAGCCGAAGCCCAGAAATCTAAACATTTTTAAGAAAATACAAGAGGTGAAGTTTTGAAATAAAAGTATGATGAAATCAAATGTTTTATTAAATGCATAGATAATGGAACATGAAAAATGCAAGTGGATTCTATTAGTTGGAAAACATGTTTCGTCTTTTAAAAATTTGGGCAACACCTCCTTTGTATATTTTGATCCAAAACCACATATACATAACAACAATAAAGGCATCCCCAAGCGGGAGCTATCTCTTCGCCAATCGGCGGAATCACAACCACGCAAGACAGAATATATGTATACGATGCCCAACGGCGAAGATCAACACAAGGAATGATAAAATAAGCAAGACATCAAACCAGCAAGCGAACATATAACCCATCGCTCTAAGTCTCGTAACTATAAGTCTTGCTAAGTCTTACTACTTATACAAATACTAATTTTTGATTGATGGAGTTGACTAGATACAACAGGAATAATAATACAACAGTGGCACGATCCAATATGTGCCACCTACCAAAGCAAATCACCCGAATGCAAGTTGTGTGCCAGCGATGCCGCTACTGATCCATGCGGTAAACCTGCAAGAATTGTGGCACAACGGGGGTGAGTTGCCAACTCGTGAGTAGAAAACATCATCGGGTAGAAATCGAATAAAACAACGATTTCCTGGGTCAACTGTCAGTTATATGTATGCCCTAGAGGCCATTACTGTACATACAATGTATATTGTAGTGGATGCTAGGACATATATAGGGAGGACTTTCTTGCTCGACATGATAGTACGCTATCTGGTTGCTCTTTATCTTAACATGTACTCCGATTGTCTCTATGTTACATGTTGATAAAGCCCTTAGGATGATTACTTGACTACCAGGACTATGATGCAGATCATACTAGTGAGGACAGTGTAGTCTCCAAGTATATCCTTCAAATGTTCCTAGTCGTGGGAGTACCGAGATAGGGCATCGATACTCCAGAGTAGACTGGCGTATACGCATCTTGACCCATATGATGGGCGATGGATGATCCTATATCCATCGGTGTTTGACATCAAGGATGGTATACGGGTGCTCAGTGGAGACTGGGTACACTGGACGGACTCGCCGAGAACTCCCAGATGGTATTATACCTCACGTCAGATGGCAGTTCTTTGGTGACACTGTTACAGAGTAGTCTGTAGACCTGAGATCGTCATAGAGTCTTGTGTGATTCCCACTGTGCATTGATTTCCATCATACCACATCCAAGAGGGCGTGCAAAAAGGTGGCTTTTGGGTACAGTCCCGAATCACATGGAGGCAATGAGCGATAGGAGGGGATTCGTCTCTCCCGGTATAGGGAGTTGATGTTGTGCTGTGTTCGATTGGCTATTGTAAGTGCACGGCGGCGCCCCGGCCGTCAATCCGACGCCGGAATGCGGAAGCGGTGAAAAACTTTAAAATTTTGCGGACTTTGCAAACCGGCACCACCGCGCACTTTAACCGGATCGGACCATTAACTAGTCTAAGCTATCTACAAGAATGGAAATAGAGATATACCGACGATCCAAGTCCTCCGGTCTTCATCTCCACTCCTATCTCCTTGCGGGATCTCCGTCCGTCTCCTCCTCGTCGGAAAGGGGCACCACATCGCCTGCGTCTTTTACGGGCTCCCGCCTCAATACCGAGGCAACTCGAGCATGAAGCCGGCAACTCGACATGCTCAAGATATGCTGTAGGAAGTGTAGTGTAGAGTATGTCTCTTTGGGGTTGGTTGCCTTTGGATGGAGGAAACATGAATGGACTTTGGAATGAAGTGAAGAATTTTGCAAGCATTGAAATGATATGTGAATTAATCCCTCATCCAAAAAATGAACTCCTCTCTCTCCCACTCCAAGAAGAGGCCGGCCACACTCAAAGGAGATGAGAATGATGGTGTAAGAAAGGAAATCAACCATACTAAAAACAATGAAGGAGAGTGAGTGTAGGAAAAGGAGGAGAGTGACCATATCCAAAACATACACCATGCTTACACACTATTCAACCCATACTCATATCAAATCTCATAAATGCAAGCATGGAGGAAAGAAAAATATGAAAGCTATCATATCAATCTTTTACAAGAAAACCCTTCCACAATTGTAATTTGCAAAACTGCAAATTACCCCCTCCATCGGAAAAGTCCGGCCGGGAAAGAACAAAGGAAAACCGGCCGGAACGGAATGCAAACTGGCAACTCCAGAAAACTGGTCCCGTAATAAATTACAGGAAAACCCCGATACTGTGCATACACACCCGCATCTGTATTCCGTCCGGACACAAATGCAAAGAGACACAATCTACACTGTACTGAACTAGGACCGGCTTAAACCAAAGCCGGCTAGTAATATCCGTCCGATCCTGATCCGTGCAATACCGCACGTATCTGATCGAACCCTGCCATATAACCATACGGCTACCAGTACAAACCGTCCGATCCTGATCCGTGCAATACCGCACGTATCTGATCGGACCCTGCCATATCTCCATACGGCCTCTACAGCGTTTCGCCCGAAAGCTGAGTAACTGAAAGTGTGGGGGACTCTAAAGACTCGTCAATACAATGGCTGTGGATTTAACCACTAGCACGTCAGAGGTATAAGCCAATACGTAACGGGCCACCAGCTACTGACTAAAAGGGACGTCGATGAGCGAACCCATCCTGACACCCTACTGAGCCTGTCAGTGACAATATCCGTGCAGTCCGGTCCGTTCGTCTATGAGTATCGCATGGCGGGCCTAGGGGGTTGGTAAAAGTCAGACCCCCAAAAGCGGTACAAGTCGTGTCGGAGTGTAGCCCAGAACACCCTGAGATACTACTGGAATACCTACCAGTAAATCTCCTTGCCTTGGCCAAGGACTTTGTGTAATGGCTCTCCTAGACACAGCACGACCTCACCCCCAATACCGGGAGAGACGAACCCCTGAAGATACGCTCACTGCCTCCATGTGGCTCGGGACTGTACCCAACTAAAACCTGTTTGCACGACTCCTTTGAGCCGTGGTAGGGTAGTAATCAAAGTACAGTGGGAACTCACACGAGACAAATGACGATCCCCAGGTCGATGAACTAACCTGCACACATGTCACCAGGGAACTGCCATCTGACGTCTGGTATATGACCAACTAGCATGTTCCCGGCGAGTCCTGTCCGGTGTACTCATAACCCAATGAGCACCTGTATACATCTTAGGTGATCCAACTGACACCAGTGGCTTGTGAGACCGGCCACCGCCCCTCGTCGGGGTCTCGACTGTATACACTAGTCTACTAATGGAGTATCGATGCCCGGTCTCGAAACTCCCACGACTAGGGACCTTTTAAGGATATGCTTGTAGACCCCCAGCTCCCACTTATATGATCGCCCTCATACTGCTGGTGGTCAAGCAAGAATCCTAAGGGCTCTATCAACGTGTAATAGCGACGTGTCATGTCACCTAAAGCAGTACACGATGATAAAGGTAAACCAGATAGCATACTATCATCTCGAGTAAGACTGTCCTACCGGGATAGGTCCTCCCTCAATCATTACAATCACGTACCTGTGACCTAATAATTGACTCTGAGGGCACTATCTCCAACAATCTCCCACTTGCACTCAAGGCTAATTATTGCGATGTCGCATACTCACAGCCCGTGTGATACCGAACATCCAACTCCTCTACTAGTCAGTCTCACAAAGCTCGTTTGCGGAACTATTGCGTTCGAGGAATAGCCTCAGTGAGTGGATCCGCTTAGTTGTTTCTTTCTATGTCTCTCTATATCTCAAGTTCGTGGAGAAAGCCATCTCCCGAAAAGAGCAATACCTGTCTCAGAATATGTCTGGATGTCTGATGGGACCTAGCTCATAAAAGAACTCCAAATCCAAACTTCTTAGACTGTATCGTCAACTGAACTTAATCAGTATCCCGCGCGCCATGCCTCCCTCAGTATTGCCTTGAACCACCTGTCCAAAATACTGCCCCTCATCAGAAGGAAAAACTATAACTCTGACAACCTCCTTGTCGTCCATGTCACCTTGGAAGCCTGGAATGATAACTGTCTCCTGAATGAGGCTGTCGTTATCATCTCCCTAGAACATCCACTTATGTTCTAAAACTGCTTCTGACTGTTTCTCCAGGATTGGATTAATGTCAACTTATTGCATCTAGTGCAAGAACAACATCTGGTGTGGTACTTGACATCTCACGATTGACTCAATTGCCTGAGCAAGTGATCTGCCAATCATGCCCGTCCCTCTCCCCTTTAGTCTGTAAGACACCTTTGGAGAGGGTGACTCCATTACCTGCAGGTACACTACCGTGCCAGGAGTCGTCCATCCTAAATACTCTTAGAATGCTGTCAAGGTACCCTGATTGAGAAACCACCCAAATCTAGATCTAAAACCATAGATCTAGTAACCAGTATGTCTGATATAATGTCCAAGTCCTTTGTGGAGAAACCACTGTGTGACGACCAAAGTATAACCGATCGTAGTGTAGGAGTTTCCTTTCCTACTCTGTGTATATCATCCAAATACCAGGATATCACACCCTACTACCTTCTCAACAGATCCATCCCCTATTCTGATGAAGTCAAACCCATGACTGTCATGTCAGAAATAGATGATCTATCTCCGCTACATCTGCTCTAGTCTATAAATAGACATAAGCTACCTGTCCACCAATGCTTCCGCTGCTCCCACTGACTACGACAACCCTCTGGCAGAGTCATATAGACATACACTTCTAAAACTAGTTTAGAACGACGCTATACTCATCCTCCCGCCGGGTCTCGCAGCCTGGAACAACAGCAATGGTAATTGTGGGTAAACAAGAACTTCCCTGTCACCGTCCTTGAGGCTACCGTAGTACCTCTCGGGTGCCTGAAGTTACCCACCGTATCTGCGGAGTGGCCAATGGAATGTCAATCCAGATTGAATCTTTAGGTTCCTTATCAAATCTTCAGTAATCGTTTGTGGTTCTGGAATTACTTCCAGTCCTACCATACTCCCACTATTTTTTTCTTAAAAAAATCCATTTTTAATAAAATTGTGGCGAGTCTAGAACAATATCGCTATTGTTCATCCAGATGGTAGAAAGTCAACCCTCGTCATAGCCTGGGTCAACCCACAAACAGCCATTACAGAAACGTGCCTCGAGTTATCCAGTGTCTGGTTTTAATCATAAACCGGACAACTCCCCGTACCTTAACATCGTTAAGATATGAACTGTTCTATATCCAATATAAAAACAGAGGCACTGATTTAATTGAACCAGATTCAAATCATGCAGCTGTCTCCAGTGCATGTCAACTAAATGGAAAGAGGCCGATCAGCGTTACTCAACTTAGGAATACTTCCAATTATGAGTAATCTGAAAGAGAAGCAAGATCTCTTTATCATTACTATCAACTGAATACCATACACAAGTATCTACATCTTCGATCTCTTTGAAGAATCCCGATACTTGCTATACCTGGTTCTCTACTCTATTCAAATACCTATAACTTCTCCAAATTCGGACCCTGTGTTTCCACGAAACACCTGTCTAAAAATTAGAGAAGTCATAAGTAAACTGAATGTAGTACGAGGACCAACCCCTCTGTCCTGATGGACCCTGGACAACATACAATACTCTGTATAAGTCCCTTGAGTCTGATAACTCATTCACTGTGTGTCGTAGGTTGAAAACTGTACTTATGGTTAAGAAGAATTACACCGCTGTTTAATGCTCCTTACCTAACCATCCACTGATATAGGTAAATGTCGTAGACATAATTTCAGAAAGGTATATCTCACTCTATGAAAATAGACGTACAGATATATCAATTTGAAATTGGTGCATAACTGCGGATATTCAAAACCAAATATTTGCCGACCGGCAAACAGCCCAGGTGATTTCCTCAAATATCACCGATTACAACGAATCCCGATATAATGAGGATGATCACCCAATTCCCAATAACCTACTCCCACTCATCATCTGTAAAACCATACAGATGTGAGAATCATACCTGGTAAATACATACCCTGGAGCAAGTATCTAATCGGGAAATCAGTTTTCTTTTAACAGTACACAGTGAAACTGAAACATTGAAATGTTTCGGTGGGGTATCCCGGTATTCTTAGTAATGCCTCTTCCATTATCCAAATTCACAACTATAACCGTATAATTCTTTGCCACCTCTCCAAATCCCTTCATATGTCTTTAGTCTTTACCTTCTGCACACCCCTTTAGGCCAAATGGTTTTCTTCCTTCCCTACCGTTCGGCACCAGCCTATGGTTTGGAAGAAGACTATCCAATAAGCATAAAGGGTGTACTGTCCTAATCCTAGGAACACTCGCAACACGAGAGAAGGTGAAGATAAAAGACACCTGAATGTACTTTATTCCTATTTCTCCTGAACCAGGATCCATCCCCGAACTGGAACAAGTTCCTTTCGAGTTCGTATATAACCATACGATGGAATATCCAAATAAACTGTGGATCTTCGTAGTGATACGGAGTGTCCTGGAGAAATACAAAGGTGATGTGGGAGTGGTAACGAAATATTTGGTTTGGTCGTGAATATCTGTTGCAATTTACTTTGCCCTCCTACTAATCCCTTGCTTTGTCTGAACTTAATACCTTCTGCACACCATCGTTATGCTAATTGGTTTTCTTCATTCCCTACCGGTCGGCACCAGCCTAAGGTTTGGAAGAAGACAATCCAATTTGCGTAATAGGTGTACTACCCCTAAACCAAGGAGTACTCGTAACCTGAGAGAGGGTAAAAGGAAAAGACAACTGAATAATCCTATCCGTTTTCTCCAGAACCAGAAACCATCCTCGAATTCCTTCGAGTTCGTATCTAACCATACGATGGTTTTGTCCAATGGAAGTGGACGTTCGCAGTAATACGGGGTGTCCTGGAGAAAAGGGTAAAAGTAGGAGTGGCAATGAGGTCTGCAACTCTGACAATCCAAAAGCCAGTGTTAAGAAGGTTCGGTCAACTTGGTCACTGAGTCAAAGTCTTAGGGTCGGGTCAATGGTCGCTGCCAAAGAGAGAGAGAAAAGAAACACTCAGCGTGCACTCTAACCTAGATCAGAATGGTTACCAATTTATCTAATCTGGAAACCTCCCACTGTACCTCAAATTCTCCTCCAAACCTGAAAGAAGAATCAGTCGGGGTCACCCGAGGAGTAAACCAACTCATCAGTGGGAATCGGGATCCAACTCTCATCGCATGACAACGTGACGGAATCCGCTCACGGTATCACACTCCAGAAGGTATGCGCATATCTGGCAAGTTTCAGTACTTTTGAAACTCCCGATGTGATTTCTGCCCCATGCTCTTATGACCTTGACTAAGGCCAACAAATCATAAGTCACATGTCAAGTTCTACCCGTCATTGTCCAGGTTGATTTGAACCCACCCGTACAAGCCCTTGACTAAGGCCAACAAGGCTATACGACTGTCCCAAACCAACGCATCTATCTATGCAACATATGAATACCCAACAGCTACCAAACACTGTGCCTTGACTAAGGCCAACAAACACAGCTTGAATACTATTGACTACCCATATGAAACGACGGAGGGCTACGAATGGTTTCTGGCGAAAACCTTTAACGTAGTGAACTTGATATCGTTGAAGGAACGAATAGCTTTTAAAAGATATAGTGACGACAACTTCCGCTAAAGAGGTCACTCCCGGTGAAGGGATCTCGGCTCTTTCCCCGTAGAATGGGGTGCAGGATATTCCAACTGAATACCACGGTGCAAAGCAAAAGTAATCGGCTATAGTGAAGTTAATGCCCTGACGCAAACTTCTGTCCAAGGGGTCACTCCCGGTGAAGGGATCTCGGCCCTTGCCTCGTCGACTGAGGAGCAGGATATTCCAAATGAATACCACGATGCAAAACAAAAGTGAACGTCCTTGCAATAACAGCTTTTTGAAAAGTGTTCCAACAACATCATATAAGGTTTGTTTTTAACTTTGCATTGATCCGAATCAATGCAGTCCCATCAATTGATCACACCAAAAAGAACGAAAATATACTGATGTACGTATATGCCATCCGCATTCGCCACTGGGTCCCGTCATTACCCGTTAGGTTAGCTAACTAACGACAGAGCGGGGACTGGACTAGCGCGGATGTAAAACATATACAACATCTACTAATATATATACCAATATATTATATTCGCTCAAGGCGTGAATAAAATGTAACATCACAGAGAATGAACAGCATCACAGAAACAATACAGATATCTGGGAACCCCGGGTTTCACAGAGCCACTACTGAAACCCGACGTTCCCCTGGTCGTGTGGATAGCCTGTGCAATGAGAACCTAGACCCCTACGGGCGCGGCAAGTTACCCGCCAAAACCTGAAGCGAGGCAGCCCCCTTCAGCACCGTGAATGGACCACCCAGCACTTCACGGAATCCGGCAACTTGGGCACCCCTCCTGGGTCAACCTGTACCCCCTACGAGGGCGGCGAATAGCCAGCCAATCCTGGAGTGAAGCCCCCTCCGTCCCAATGCCATGAGATGCGGGCTTGTTGTCTTCTAGAACCCGGCTATCCGTGCACCCCACCGCGGGGCAATCCTAGTACAGAAAGTAAAATATACATACACCGGGTACATCGACCGCAACCAGGTCGTGCCCCAAAAGAATAATACAATCAGGCAGTGACGGCAGTCCACATGTCGGACGCTCGCCCCGCAATAACAAATGTACATAATACAACAAAAACTGTACTAGCATTGCATCCAGGCTATCCCCACGACCGATCCGCAACATCACAGCAAATACATAGAACATCAACGTGAAAGTCACGTTCGCAAATCCGTCTAACCGGGCTATAGCAGTTAGACCGGATTTACCGATCGAGTGACATTCACGGTCGCAGATATAATGTAAATACTGTGAAAAATGTGTTTAAAAAATTTCCGATTGATCAAACAATTAACAAGTGGGCCCCAAAGAAAACTGTAGCACTCATAGAAACAATTGGCCCAACTTTAATATTCCAAAGCCCATATTTTAAGCCCAGAAGGCCTCTGTAAAAAAATGGTGAAGTGATGTGAATAGTGCGCGGCGGAAGGGCCGCACAAATGGGGTTTTCGCGGCGGTTCCGCGCTCCAACTGTGGAGTTACTTCGTCAAATTTTTACAGAACTCTTAGATTTTCCAGTACATCAATATTTTATAACCTGAAAAATTTTTCGAGACCAAAAATTTTCAACAGAAACTGATGCGAAGGCAATACGGGTTTTTGGAACTTTTTGATCGATCGGAAATGCAAACACATTACACAAAGCTAGACTAAGTTAATGGCGAGGCTCTGATACCACTGTAAGTGCACGGCGGCGCCCCGGCCGTCAATCCGACGCCGGAATGCGGAAGCGGTGAAAAACTTTAAAATTTTGCGGACTTTGCAAACCGGCACCACCGCGCACTTTAACCGGATCGGACCATTAACTAGTCTAAGCTATCTACAAGAATGGAAATAGAGATATACCGACGATCCAAGTCCTCCGGTCTTCATCTCCACTCCTATCTCCTTGCGGGATCTCCGTCCGTCTCCTCCTCGTCGGAAAGGGGCACCACATCGCCTGCGTCTTTTACGGGCTCCCGCCTCAATACCGAGGCAACTCGAGCATGAAGCCGGCAACTCGACATGCTCAAGATATGCTGTAGGAAGTGTAGTGTAGAGTATGTCTCTTTGGGGTTGGTTGCCTTTGGATGGAGGAAACATGAATGGACTTTGGAATGAAGTGAAGAATTTTGCAAGCATTGAAATGATATGTGAATTAATCCCTCATCCAAAAAATGAACTCCTCTCTCTCCCACTCCAAGAAGAGGCCGGCCACACTCAAAGGAGATGAGAATGATGGTGTAAGAAAGGAAATCAACCATACTAAAAACAATGAAGGAGAGTGAGTGTAGGAAAAGGAGGAGAGTGACCATATCCAAAACATACACCATGCTTACACACTATTCAACCCATACTCATATCAAATCTCATAAATGCAAGCATGGAGGAAAGAAAAATATGAAAGCTATCATATCAATCTTTTACAAGAAAACCCTTCCACAATTGTAATTTGCAAAACTGCAAATTACCCCCTCCATCGGAAAAGTCCGGCCGGGAAAGAACAAAGGAAAACCGGCCGGAACGGAATGCAAACTGGCAACTCCAGAAAACTGGTCCCGTAATAAATTACAGGAAAACCCCGATACTGTGCATACACACCCGCATCTGTATTCCGTCCGGACACAAATGCAAAGAGACACAATCTACACTGTACTGAACTAGGACCGGCTTAAACCAAAGCCGGCTAGTAATATCCGTCCGATCCTGATCCGTGCAATACCGCACGTATCTGATCGAACCCTGCCATATAACCATACGGCTACCAGTACAAACCGTCCGATCCTGATCCGTGCAATACCGCACGTATCTGATCGGACCCTGCCATATCTCCATACGGCCTCTACAGCGTTTCGCCCGAAAGCTGAGTAACTGAAAGTGTGGGGGACTCTAAAGACTCGTCAATACAATGGCTGTGGATTTAACCACTAGCACGTCAGAGGTATAAGCCAATACGTAACGGGCCACCAGCTACTGACTAAAAGGGACGTCGATGAGCGAACCCATCCTGACACCCTACTGAGCCTGTCAGTGACAATATCCGTGCAGTCCGGTCCGTTCGTCTATGAGTATCGCATGGCGGGCCTAGGGGGTTGGTAAAAGTCAGACCCCCAAAAGCGGTACAAGTCGTGTCGGAGTGTAGCCCAGAACACCCTGAGATACTACTGGAATACCTACCAGTAAATCTCCTTGCCTTGGCCAAGGACTTTGTGTAATGGCTCTCCTAGACACAGCACGACCTCACCCCCAATACCGGGAGAGACGAACCCCTGAAGATACGCTCACTGCCTCCATGTGGCTCGGGACTGTACCCAACTAAAACCTGTTTGCACGACTCCTTTGAGCCGTGGTAAGGTAGTAATCAAAGTACAGTGGGAACTCACACGAGACAAATGACGATCCCCAGGTCGATGAACTAACCTGCACACATGTCACCAGGGAACTGCCATCTGACGTCTGGTATATGACCAACTAGCATGTTCCCGGCGAGTCCTGTCCGGTGTACTCATAACCCAATGAGCACCTGTATACATCTTAGGTGATCCAACTGACACCAGTGGCTTGTGAGACCGGCCACCGCCCCTCGTCGGGGTCTCGACTGTATACACTAGTCTACTAATGGAGTATCGATGCCCGGTCTCGAAACTCCCACGACTAGGGACCTTTTAAGGATATGCTTGTAGACCCCCAGCTCCCACTTATATGATCGCCCTCATACTGCTGGTGGTCAAGCAAGAATCCTAGGGGCTCTATCAACGTGTAATAGCGACGTGTCATGTCACCTAAAACAGTACACGATGATAAAGGTAAACCAGATAGCATACTATCATCTCGAGTAAGACTGTCCTACCGGGATAGGTCCTCCCTCAATCATTACAATCACGTACCTGTGACCTAATAATTGACTCTGAGGGCACTATCTCCAACAGCTATAACTGGAAATCCCTCGCCAGGGTTGCTGAGATTTACTGGTAAGTGTTATCAGTAGTTTCTCGAACTATTATAGACCTCATATCGACACGACTTATCAAGCTACTGAGGTCTGACGTTTACCACCCCTAGGCGAGATATGCGACATATCAGATGAAGAGACCGGACTGTACGGGTGTGTTACTGACTGGATTCGCAGGAGAAAGTACAGGCTTGCTTGTTGATCTTCTGATCGCTCAATACCTGGGTGGCTGTTACGTTTAGCTGACCGCTTGCAACTTGTGGGTGTTTGATATGATCATCACCTACTGCCGGCGTATTGACGATTCTTTAGAGTCCTACACAGAGGTTTCTTGGCTCAGGAAAAATGGAGTAGGAGCACATATATGATATGTGCGGGACCGAGAACAATACGTGTATGTGATACCGTATTAGATTCTCGCGATATGAGATATCGGCCGGGTATATGTGATATAGCCGGGTCATCGGATCAAGTGTTGATTCGATGAACTGGTACAGATTATATTAGTCGATTATTTATGAAATAGCCGGATTATCGGATCAAGTGTTGATTTGATAATTTAATGTATAATTATATTTTTGATATATTAAATTACATTAACTAATATAAGCTCACTTATTGATTCATTTTCTCACTCGGGTAATACATTGATATATATGCGATATATGTTAACTGTATTATTTTCTTTTGTTACAAAATATATTATATATGTGATATATAATATTGTAACATGTTATAATTACTAATGCAACATGATTAGTGGAGATTAAACAAGGTTAGGGTTTGATTTGGGTTAGCTCATTCTTGAAGCTTCTAGGAGCTTTTCTTTTTGTCATGAGCTAAGATATTTTGTTGATATTTTAGTGACTCATTCTTTAACCCAACCCAAACCCTTAACCCTAGTTAACTCTCTACAATGGTTAGCCTTCTCATTATCAACCAAGGTTGCATTTGTAATAATGACTTGACTTTAATTATTCATCACAAAAGAATAGATCGTCTTCTTCCTTCTTCTTCTTTCATGGAAAAGCTTTCTAGCTTTTCCAAAGGTGATGAAAATGAGTGAGAAATAGAAAGCAAATGAGAGCTAAAATCCTACTTCATCATCCTAATCTATCCTAGCCATTTAGATTAGGGTGTTCACTTCATTTGTGAGTGAGATCTTGTGTTAAAGAAACTTCAAGGTAGATCATCTTTTTTATCGAAGATCGGAATCAAGCTTGCATCTTTCTCTTCGTGGAGCCTCTCTAGAGTCCGGATACTCGATGATCGCAGCGAAGGGACCTCAACACGGAGCTTTAGAAGTGAAGGAATGGACTATAAGGGTTGTAATCCCAAACTCTTAGATGTAAAGATGTTTACATGCTTTGTTTCGTCTAATCTCTAGTTTAAAGATCTTGGTTATGATTGTTCGGCACGTCTAAATTTTAAATCGAGCATGGTTGATGCCTTATAGATCCTTGTGATAGTGCCTAGTAACCCTACAGTGGTATCAGAGCCAAACTAGAGCTTTAGGCGAAGTCTAATGTCCGATCGAACTCCGAATACCCTAAAACTCCTAGTTTCTGGAAATTTTTCAAAACTGTTGATTTTTTCATATTAAAAATACTTGAATAATTCAGCAGGGTATTTTAGGAATTACTGTTCAAAACCAGACACTAATCCCACTAAAGCGCCACGGAACCGCGGCCGTACCATGGCTTGCGCGGCGGTTCCACGGCCATTCAGTGGAGTTAGGGTTAGTTCTTTGAACAGTAATAACCATAGGTACTTCCTGATTCTTCTGGGAATTTTTAATTATACTCAAGTGTTGAGTTTTCTGGGTTGTATTGGGAACTCTTTGATTTGATTGGAAAGTTTAACTTCGTTTAAGTTTTTTTGGGTAATTTTAGAACGTGTTAAAAAGTTCGAACGGATATCAAAAACTCACTTTTTCCCCTGTCGGAAAATTTTTCAAAAGTTGGATTTTTTCTCGAGTTTGAAACTTCCGGAAAATCATGCAAGTAACGCGGTGGACCCTTTAGAAGAACACAAACCTTAACTCGATTATGTGACCGTCTGAACCGCCTCTCAACCTTAGGGTTTGGGGCAGTACGGCGTTGCCACATGTGAGGCGTTGGCTTGACCCTTCTACGGCTGGACCATTGGTACTGTGGCATGTGATGGATATTTTTTGAACTCCGCTCAAGTGTTGAGCTATTTGGGAAATCTTGGGTGTTTGATTATTCGATCGGAAAGTTTAACACTGTCTTTTTATCTGGAATGTGATATAATATTTGGAATCCACCGGTAGTTATGAGATAACTAGTTTGAATGTTATAAATCTAGCAGTTTAGTCTCAAATGATCGGTTGCCACGGGATTTTGATGCGATCAAAAGTCCGTCGCAATCACGTAGTGTACGCAGCTACTCGCCGGGTAAACTTAATGGACAGCCATGCCCTATAGCCCCGACCAAGCGACTGTAGGAGAACCCCGTCGCCAAAAGCATCTGTTCGGGTGCTCGCGGCAGCGGTGTTCCGCCTTAATGCACTTCGGCGACGGCATCCGTGGGTGCGGCCGTCTACTAAAGTTTGCGATGAGCATTCGATCAGGATGTCGGGAATCTTGTTGAGTTGCTCGACTTGATATTGAAAAGAGTTTTCGATAATGAGACTAAAATGCGGGGTTTATAATTGTTAGGCATGCAATGTCTAAGGAATTCATTTGGTTTGGCATGCGATGTCTAAGGAGGTTGCGGATTCCAACTGTTGTAGTTTTACACTTTCTTTTCTGTGACCGTAAGCGTAGTATGTGGTGTATCGCCGGCTTCGTTGCTATACATCAACGACAATCGGGATACGCATACTTGCTTACGTTGATAATATGAGATATTATGTGTTGCTGTGATATGTTATATTGGATCGTCGTGTTCTGAATAGCCGGGGGTTTTATGTGAGATGGGGGTTTTTATTTTCATTCATGTAAAATTCATTTGTATGTAATATTCTTTTATTGGGGCACTTCCGGGATAAGGATGATGTCATCATTGTATATTATTTACTTTTCCGCATTAGGTAGACCCAAGGAGGGGAGCACAAGTAACCGGGTTCTAGGGTCCAGTGGGAGACCATCTCGAGTAGTCGAGACCGGGTCTCCTAACCCTAGAATTGGCAGTGTTGCTTGCCGCTCTCGTAGGGGTCTAGGGATGTGGGTTTGGCTATTCATCGCGACCGTGGAATCCCTGTTTTATACAGGCTCGTGTTAAAACACGGACGTCCTAGTATATCCAATATTTCATATATGTTCTTCTGCTGCAATGTTCTGTGATGAGATCATATTACTGCCTGAGACGAATGTTTATATTATATATGAGATATATATTATATTGCAGATTTCGTTTCAAATGTGATGCTTGTGAAGCATAATAAAATGGGACTTCATTAATGAGATTAATGAAACTAAAAGAAACCTAAAGATGTTGTAGAAACTTGTTTAAAAACTGGTAGCTCTAGTTCTTGCTTTGCATAGAGGTGTTCCTTGTAGAACATCCAGCACCTTATTCGATAAGGAAAGAGCCGAGATCCCTTCACCGGGAGTGGCCTCTTTAGTGAAACTAGCAGATGCTACAAACTCGGTTTGTCTTTTGATTGTTTCTATAGTTTTTGCTTTGCATAGTGATATTTGTGAAATATCCAGCACCTTATTCGATAAGGAAAGAGCCGACGATCCCTTCACCGGGAGTGATCTCTTTAGCAAAACTAGAAAAGGCCTCAAAAACATTCCTTTTAAAATCACTCGATTCTACAACGATATCAAGTTCTTTACGCAAAGGGTTTTCTTAAAAACCTGTCATAGCCCTTCGTCATTTCAAATAAGTACTTCATAGTATTCGTACTGCGTTTGTTGGCTTTCGTCAAGGCGTAGTGTGCGGTAGCTATTTATGCTTATCTGTATAAGCATATGATGCGATTGAGTTAGGGTAGTCGTGCGACTTTGTTGGCTTTCGTCAAGGGTCGTGCGGGTGGGTTTAATTCAATCAGGAAATGACGGTTTGAACTTGACTAGTAGCCTATGGTTTGTTGGCTTTCGTCAAGGTCATAGGATGCTAGGGGTAAAATATTATTGGAAATTTCAAGAGTTGAAATTTGCAATGAGATTGCATACCTTCTATGAAATAGTTGGATCCCGATACCCGCTGCGAGTAAGAGTTAATCCTGGGAGAGTTCTACACATTACAATTAGCTGATAAAGTAGGTGTCTAGAAAGGTGTTAACGGGGTTACACCCCTGGGAAAACGAGGTTTACTTTAATTAGGTCCGTGCGAAAGCACGGGGAACCTCCTTCAAAGTACCGGCACTGGCCTGGCTGAAAGATTGGCGAACTTGTAGAGTGTAATTAATCCCGGCTAGTCTTTCCTTTTAGGGTTTGAAGGAAGATTTGACTAAAACAGTGGGAGCCATCCTGATTAGATAAATTGAAAACCAATCTAATCTTATAAAAGCGCACGCTGAGTGTTTTCTTCTCTCTCTCTCCTGGTTGCGACTATATCATGCCTTAATCAAGATAATAATACGGATGTATTGACCGAACCCGCTTGTTATACTGCGCAAGGGAACGTTGGTCCCGCTCCAACTTATAATTGTTATAAGACAGAGCAGGAAATAGGGGATTACCAGAATTCCCGTGCCGCCCAAACGGAGAAAGTGCATGCTGATGCGTCTTCTTCAGGTGTGTTTCATTACCGAGAACTGTTTCTCAGTATACTTTACGTCCTGGGTATGAGATACCGAATCAGGATCCCACATATATAATCTGTTACATGGGCTACAGAGAGATAGAGAACTGAGAATGGGTGATAAGTTTCAAGAGTTGGAAATGATGCAAGTATTGCAGCCAAGTCTGTTGGCAGTTATCACCTTGTATTACCAGAATACATTGGTTCTGAACGAATGTTATTAGATACCGAACCTGATATACAACATCATATCAGTTTCTTTATTAGTAAAGAAAAGATATAATTTTGTATTGTTGGATAATGTTTTGAACATTTCCTATATCAAGTGTTGATCGGTTCAGGCACGTTATCTAAAAGCAAAGACGTTCTAAATCAAACCACAGTTCTTAACGTACAGAACACACACAAGAGGAAGAGTTCAGAAATGAACGAATCCTTCTTGAGGCATTATAGACTAGGTCATATCAATGCGACCCGACTAGCTGAAGTTACATAAAGATGCATATTTAAATTAGTTTGAATTTACATCTTATGAAACTTGCCGGTCATGTCACAATGATAAGATGACCATAGCTCTGTTTATTGGAAACAGAGAAAGAGTTAGTGAACTCTTGGGATTGATACATGCTGATGTATGAAGGTCCCCTGTCTACACATGCCAAGACCGGTTCTTTGTACTTCATTACATTCTATGATGATCTCTCAAGATTCAGACATATGTTCCTGTTGAAACACAAGTCCGAAGCTTTTGAGATATTCACAGAATATAAGTTAGAAGTGGAGAACCAAAAAAGGGTATAAGTATTATGTCCTTTGATGAGATCAAGGAGGAGAATACTTGAGCACGGGATTCCTGGACTATTCTAAAGGAGAACGAAATTCTCTCTCAGCATCACTCCTCCATATACACCACAGCACGTCGGTGTATCGGGGCGGAGCAATAGCACCCTATGTGATATGGTGTGCTCTATGATGAGTACTACTGAGTTTCCTATTTCCTTTTGGGAGTTATGCACTTAAGAAGCTGCATACCTATTGAATAGGGTTCAAATCAATCAGTTACCTAACAATTCATATGTGATATGGAATGGGAAGAGCCCATATCTTAAATTTGTTAAGATTTGGGGTTGTCCAGCCTATGTCTAAAAACAAAATCTGGACAAGCTCGAGGCAAAGTTAGTTTTATGGAAGTTTGTTGGATATCCCAAGCATTCGCAAGGGAATATCTTCTACCAAACCGAGGAACAAAAGATGTTTTGTTTCTCAGCATGCCACCTTTGTGAAAGGGAATTTCTTGTGAAGAAATTAGTAGTCATGAGGAAGAACTGGAAGGAGTTCCAGCTATACAAACTATAGCTGATGATTTGGTAAAACCGGAGCATTCAATAGTTTCTAACGAACCTCAGCCTCTCCGCCGATCTAGTAGGATTCCTCATCCACCTGAGAGATACTTCGGTTTCTCTATGACAGTGGGAGCGAGGATTGCATCATGAGATGATGACCCAACTAGTTTCGAGCAGGCCATCAGGAGTGGGACTCTGTAAGAATGGCTAGATGCTTAGCGATCTGAGATGGAATCCTTATACACCAACAAAGTATGGACTTTGGTTGCTTTATCTGAAGGGTTAAATCCCCATCAGGAGCAAGTATATCTTGAGAAGATTACTTGGTGTACATGGAAAAGTTGAGACTTCCAAAGCTTTGCTTAAGTCTATCAAGATCCTACTTGCCACGGCTACATACCATGACTACGATATCTGGCGGTTGGGTGTCATGACTGCTTTTCTAAATGATGATTTGGAAGAGAGCGTCTATAAGTACACAGCCAGATGGCTTCGTAGACAGTGGGAGCAGCGGAAACATGAGCAAGATGTTTTATGTGATAAATCAGGCATCGCGGAGTTGGGACGTCTGTTTTGATATGGTAGTCAAAGAGTTTGACTTCATCAAAAATGGTAGATGAACCTTTTATATACAAAAAGGTAGTAGAGAGTATGGTGGTGATCCTCGTAGAGTACGTGGATGACATACTCTTGATAGGAAAGGAGTTTCCTATGCTACGCTCGGTCAATCTCCTCTTATCACAATGATTCTCCATATAGGATCAAAGTGATACTTCCTAAATCCTGGGTTTTGGATCTATGACATAGATCTAATTGGATGTTAGGATTCTCACTAGTTGTAGTGAGATGGTATCAATCGATCCTGGGGAGAATCACTGGAAAAGTTCCAGGGTGATAAGGACGACTGAATGTCAGTCGCAGGCATTGTCTTTACCCTCAGTGGAGGGACGGTATGTTGGAAGAGTTCCAAGCTAGATACCGTGACTTACTAGATGATTAAAGGCAAGATATATCGTTACCAAGGATGCTACCAAAGAGGCAGTCTGGATATATATAAGTTCATGAGATGAACTTCGTTCCTACCATTGTGTGACAATGGAGTTATGGCTTATGCCAAGGAACCCCCGTCCCATCAGAAATCCAGATATAATTCTTAGGCAGTATCACCTGATCATGGAGATGGTTGATCTCCAGAGATATCGAGGTTAGGAGAGTAGAAACAGAGGACAATAGCGCGGATCCACTCACAAAGGCATTTTTCCCAGTAGAGACTTTTATGTGATGTTTGAGTATGAGATACTTCAACCATAGCTAATTGTTTGGTATGTGATACCACAAAAGATGGCCCTAGTGCAAGTAGGAGATTATTAGTTATATGTATGCCCTAGAGGCCATTACTGTACATACGATGTATATTGTAGTGGATGCTAGGACATATATAAGGAGGACTTTCTTGCTTGACATGATAGTATGCTATCTGGTTGCTCTCTATCTTAACATGTACTCTGATTGTCTCTATGTTACATGTTGATAAAGCCCTTAGGATAAGTACTTGACTACCAGGACTTTGATGCGGATCATACAAGTGGGGACAGTGTAGTTGCCAAGTACATCCTTCAAATGTTCCTAGTCATGGGAGTACCGAGATAGGGCATCGATACTCCAGAGTAGACTGGCGTATACGCATCTTGACCCATATGATGGGCGATGGACGATCCCATATCCATCGGTGTTTGACATCAAGGATAGTATACGGGTGCTCAGTGGAGACTAGGTACACTGGACGGACTCGCCGAAAACTCCCAAATGGTATTATACCTCACGTCAGATGGCAGTTCTCTGGTGACACAGGTACAGAGTAATCTGTAGACCCGAGATCGTCATAGAGTCTTGTGTGATTCCCACTGTGCTTTGATTTCCATCATACCACGTGTTAGTTATATGTATGCCCTAGAGGCCATTACTATACATAGGATATATATTGTAGTGGATGCTTGGACATATATAGGGAGGACTTTCTCGCTCGACATGATAGTATGCTATCTGGTTATTCTTTACCTTAACGTGTACACTGATTGTCTCTCCGATACATGTTGGTAAAGCCCTTAGGATGTGTACTTGACTACCTGGACTATGATGCGGATCATACTAGTGGGGACATCGTAGTCCATAAGTACAACCTTGAAAGTCCCTAGTCGTGGGTGTATCGAGATGGGGCATCGATATACCAGAGTAGACTAGCATGTACCTTCTCGACCCATACAGATGGGTGATGGATGATCCCATATCCATTGGTGTTTGACATCAGAGATGATATACGGGTGCTCAGTGGAGACTGGGTACACTGGACGGACTCGCCGAGAACTCCCAGATGGTATTATACCTTACGTCAGATGGCAGTTCTCTGGTGACACTGGTACAGAGTAGTCTGTTGACCCGAGATCGTCATAGAGTCTTATGTGGTTCCCACTGTGCTTTGATTTCTATCTTACCACGTCCAAGAGGGCGTGCAAAACGGTGTTTTTTGGGTACAGTCCCGAGTCACATGGAGGCAATGAGCGATAGGAGGGGATTCGTCTCTCCCGGTATAGGGAGTTGATGTTGCGCTGTGTTCGATTGGCTATGACCGGAAATCCCTGGCCAGGGTTGCTGAGATTTACTGGTAAGTGTTACCAGTAGTTTCTCGATTTGTTATAGACCTCATATCGACACGACTTATCGAGCTATTGGGGTCTGACGTTTACCACCCCTAGGCGAGATATACGACATATCAGACGATCAGACCGGACTGTACGGTAGTGTTACTGGTTGGATTCACTGGAGTGTGAGCGGGCTTGCTCGTCGATCTTCTGATCGCTCAATACCCGGGTGGCCGTTACGTTTAGCAAACCGCTTGCGGCTTGTGGATGTTTGATATGATCATCATCCGCTGCCGGCGTATTGACGAGTCTTTAGAGTCCTACACAGAGGTTTCCTGGCTCAAGCGAAACAAAATAGGAGCGCATATGAGATATGTGCGGGACCGAGAATAATACGTGTATGTGATACCGTATTTCATTCTCGCGATGAATGTATCGAATGGTTGTATGCGATATAACCTAGTTATCGAATCGAGGATTGATTCGATAAAACAATACATTCGATATTAGTCGGTCATATGCGATATGACCGGATCGTTAAATCAAATGTTGATTTGATGATTTAATGCATAATTATATATTTGATATATTACTTTGCATTAACTAGTATTGGTTCACTTTTAAATGGATTTTCTCACTTGGATTGTGCACATTGTATATGTGATATACTTTTGTACACATGTTTGTATCATGTTTGATGATACATGCTCACTAGGGTTTGTGTAAAGATTAAACCATGGTTGTGAAATGGTTAGGGTTTTCCTTTTGTTTTCTTATTCATTTATTTATCTATTTATTCTTTTTGGAAAAATATTAAGCATAAAGAAAATGGTGGCTTGATTTGTATTCTAGTTGAAGCTTCATGAAGTTTTGACCTAAGTGACCATTTTGTCTCATGCTTAACCCTAACCATTCCCACTAACCCTAGTTTAGTCTCTACACTTGACCATGGTTGGTAGATGATAAGTATTATTATTATTTTCATTTTACTTAATACTTATCATAATATTAGCTTCTTCTTCTTCATCTTCTTTCATGAAGAAAGCTTCACTTCATCAATGGTGATTGATGAAAATGAATGAGAAATCCAATTCTAAAGTGAACCCACTTCCTATTTCTTCATCCTCTACCTCTTGCCAAGTAGTAGAGTGTGTTTCCTTCACAAGTTTTCAAGGCTTGATTAAGGTGGAGCATGATCTAGTGATGCCTCGACGTAGATCATCTTCGGCACGTCGTCGATGACCTAGCCCGCTCTTTCTCCGATGAAGCCGACGCTAGAGCCCGGGATTTGATTTGGACAGCGGAGAGGACTTCATCACCGAGCCGTGGAGGTGGAGAACCGGATCTACAAAGGTTGTATTTCCGTTCTTGTAGTTAATTTGTTAACTAGTTGCATCTTTCGCCTAGACATCTAGTTAACGATCCGTAGTCTAGGGTTTCTCGGCACCGTAAAATTTGAAATTGGCATGGTTGATGCCTTGTGAGACCTCTTGAGAGTGCCTAGGAACCCTACAGTGGTATCAGAGCCTAGCTAAAGCCTTAGGCGAAGTCTAGACGGAGTTTGAAGTCCGATCGAACCCGAAACCCCATTTTTCCACGCTCTCTGGACTTTTTCTGAAAACGTGGTTTTTTCCAGATTAAAAATTCTTAAAAAATTCAGCAGGAAGATCTAAGAGTTATGGTGCAAAACGACATCCTAATTCATCTAAACCGCCGCGGTTCCGCGGCAAGAGCATGGCTCATGCGGCGGTTCCGCGGCCGTACGGTCGTATCTCACTGTAATTGTTGCACAGTAACTCCTATTTTCTGATGCTGGATTTTATGGGAATTTTTAAATTTTATTCAACAGTTGAATTTTCTGGGGTTGTTTTGGGGATTCGGTGTTTCGATCGGAGTATCAGATTTTGTCTATTTGGCTTTCCGGGTATTTTTGAATATGTTAAAAAGTTCGACCGGATATAAATACCCAACTTTTCCCCTGTCAGGAAATTTCCAAGTGTTGGATCTTTCCGTAGTTTAACGACGTTCTAAGTAGTGCAAGTAATGCAATGGACCCTCTAGAAGACAACAAATCTTAACTCGATTATGTGACCGTCTTGAACTGCCCATTGAACCTTCGGGTTGGGGGCAGTACGGCGTGCCACATGTGAGGCGTTGGCTTGACCCTTCTACGGCTGGACCGTTGGTACTGAGGCACGAACTGAATGTTTTTAGACTTGTTTCATGTGTTGATCTGTATCGGGAAAACTTGGGTGTTTGAATGTTCGATCGGAAAGTTTAACATTTCTTAATTATCCGGAATGTGATACAATAATTGGAATTCACAAAATGTTATGAGATAACTGAATGAATGTTATAAATATAGCACTTTAGCCTCATTTGATCGGTAGCCACAGAATTTTGATGTGATCAAAAGTCCGTCGCAATCACGTAGCGTACGCGGATACTCGCCGGGTAAACTTAATAGACAGCCTCACTCCATAGTCCCGACCAAGTGACTGTAGGAGAACCTCGTCGCCGAAAGCATCCGTTCGGGTGCTCGCGGTAGCGGTGTTCCACCTTGGTGCACTTCGTCGACGGTATCGGGGATGCGGCCGTCTACTGAAGTTTGCGACGAGCATTCGATCAGGATGTCAGGAATCTTGTTGAATTGCCCGACTTGATATTGAAAAGTGTTTTCGATTTTGAGACTAAAATGCGGGGTTTATAATTGTTAGGCATGCGATGTCTAAGCAATTCATTTGGTCAGGCATGCGATGTCTGAGGTGGTTGCGGATTCCAACTGTTGTAGTTTTACACTTTCTTTTCTGTGACCGTAAGTGTAATATGTGATATTGCCGGTTTCGTTGCTATATGTCAACGACAATTGGGATGCGCATATTTACTTACGTTGATGACATGTGATGTTATGTGTTGCTGGATATGTTATATTGGATTGTCGTGTTTGAATAGCCGGGGTTTTTTATGTGAGATGAGTGTTTTTCATTTTCATTCATGTTAAAGCTTGTATGTAATATTCTTTTATTGGGGCACTTCCAGGTTGCGGAAGTTGTCACCGTTTGTATATTATTTACTTTTCTGCACTAGGATAGACCCAAGGAGGATGGCACAAGTAACCGGGTTCTGGAGTCCAGTGGGAGACCAACTCGAGGAGTCAAGTCCGGGTCTCCTAACTCTAGAATTGGTAGGGTTGCTTGCCGCTCTCGTAGGGGTCTAGGGGTGTGGGTTTGGCTATTCATCACGACCGTGGAATCCGTGTTTTATACTTGCTCGTATTGAAAACACGGACGTCCTAGTATATCCAATATTTCATATGATTCTTCTGCTGCGATATCTGTGATGTGATCATGTGATATGTTCTGTGATGGATACTGTATATAGTATATATGATATATTATACAGGCGTTACTTATGTTTTACACCCGCGCTAGCTCTGCCCCGCTCTGCCGTTAGTTACCTAACCTAACGGTGCACGAGGGAACATCGAGGCGAATGCGGATGGCATAAGTGTACGTCGTATTTATCTGTGATGTTTAGGTAATTTAAATGATGGGACTTCATTAATGAGATTAATGAAATAAAAGAAACCTAATGATGTTGTAGAATCGAATTTCAAAATAAAACAGGTAGCTACAGTTCTTGCTTTGCACAGTGGTATATATGATATATCCTGCACCTTATTCGATGAGGAAAGGACCGAGATCCCTTCACCGGGAGTGACTCCTTTAGCAATAACTGGCAGATGCTACACACTCGGTTTGTCTTTTGATTGCTTTTAAGAGTTTTTGCTTTGCACAGTGATATATATGATATATCCCGCACCTCATTCGACGAGGAAAGGACCGACGATCCCTTCACCGGGAGTGACTCCTTTAGCAAAACTAGAAAAGCCTCAAAAGCACTCCATTTTAAAATCATTTGATTCTACAACGATATCAAGTTCATTACGCAATAGGTTTTCAGAAAAACCTGTCGTAGCCCTCCGTCATTTCAGATAAGTACTAGTTAGTATTCGTGCTACGTTTGTTGACTATGTTAAGGCGTAGTGTGCGGTAGCTAATTAGTGCTTATCTGCATAAGCATATGATGTGATTGGATTAGGGTAGTCGTGCGACTTTGTTGACTATGTTAAGGGTCGTGCGGGTGGGTTTAATTCAATCGGGAAATGACGGGTTGAACTTGACTAGCACTTATGATTTGTTGACTATGTTAAGGTCATATAGCTGCTAGGGGCAAAATATTATCGGGAATTTCAAGTGTTGAAATTTGCAATGAGATTGCATACCTTCTATGAGATAGTTGGATCCCGATACCCGCTGCGAATAATTGTTACTCCTGGGAGAGTTTTATACATTACAATTAGCCGATCAAGTAGGTGTCTAGAAAGGTGTCAACGGGGTTACGCCTCTGGGAAAACGAGATTTACATTAATTAGGTTCGTGCGAAAGCACGGGGGACCTCCCTCAAAGTACCGACACTGGCCTGGCTGAAAGATTGGCGAACTTGTAGTTTGTAATTAATCCCGGCTAGTCTTTCCTTTTAGGGTTTGAAGTGTAGTGTGTAATTAATCCCGGCTAGTCTTTCCTTTTAGGGTTTGAAGGAAGATTTGATAAAAAGCAGTGGGAGCCATCCTGATTAGATAAAATAATAACCAATCTGATCTTGCAAGAGCACACGCTGAGTGTTTTCTTCTCTCTCTCTCCAGGTAGCGACCATATCACGCCTTAATCAAGATAATAATACGGATTATTGACCGAACCCGCTTGTTATACTGAGCTGGGGAACGTTGGTCCCGCTCCTACTTATAATTGTTATAAGACAGAGCAGGAAATTGGGGATTACCAGAATTCCCGTGCCGCCCAAACAAAGAGAGTGCATGCTGATGCATCATCTTCGGGTGTGTTCGTTACAAAGAACTGTTTCTCAGTATCCTCCGCATCCTGGGTATATGATACCGGATCAGGATCCTAGATATGTAATCTGTTACATAGGGCTACAGAAAGGTAGAGAACTGAGAACGGGTGATAAGTTTCATGAGGCAGAAAACGGGGCAAGAGTTGCAGCCAAGTCTGTTGGTCACTGTCACCCTGTATTACCAATACATTGATTCTGAACGAATGTTATTAGATACCGAACCTGATATACAAAATCATATCAGTCTCTTTATTAGTAAAGAAATGATAAAATTTTGTATTGCTGGATAATGTTTTGAACATTTCCTATATCAAAAGTTGATCGGTTCAGGCATGTTATCTAAAAGCGTTGATGTTCTAAATCAAACTACAGTTCTTAGTATACGGAACACACACAAGAGGAAGAGTTCAGAAATGAACGAATCCTTCTTGAGGCATTGTAGACTAGGTCATATCAATGCGACCTGACTAGCTGAAGTTACATTTAGATGCATATTTAAATCTGTTTGAATTTACATCTTATGAAACTCGCCAGTCATGTCACAAAGATAAGATGACCATAGCTCTGTTTATTGGAAACAGAGAAAGAGTTAGTGAACTCTTGGGATGATACATGTTGATGTATGTAGGTCCCCTGTCTACACATGCCAAGACTGGTTCTTTGTACTTCGTTACATTCTCTGATAATCTCTCAAGATTCAGACCTATGTTCCTGTTGAAACACAAGTCCGAACCTTTTGAGATATTCACAGAATATAAGTTAGAAGTAGAGAACCAATAAGGGTATAAGTATTATGTCTTTTGATGAGATCAAGGAGGAGAATACTTGAGCATGGAATTCCTGGACTTTTCTAAAGGAGAATGAGATTCTCTCTCAGCATTACTTCTCCGAATACACCATAGCACGATGGTATATCGGGGTGGAGCAATCACACCCTATGTGATAGGGTGTGCTCTATGATGAGTGATACTGAGTTACCTGTTTCCTTTTTGGGAGTTATGCACTTGAGAAGCTGCATACCTATTGAATAGGGTTCCACTCAAATCAGTTGCCTACCATTTCATATGTGATATGGAAAGCGAAGAGCCCATGTCTTAAGCTAGTTAAGATTTGGGGTTGTCCGGCCTATGTCTAAAAGCAAAATCCGGACAAGCTCGAGGAAAGGTCTGTTATGTACAACTGGAAATGTTCCAGCTATACAAACTGCAGTTGATGATTTGATAAAACCACAGGATTCAACAGTTACCAACGAACCTCAGCCTCTCCGCCGATCTAGTAGGGTTTCTCACCCACCTGAGAGATACTTCTGTTTCTCTATGACAGTGGGAGCGAGGATTGCATCATAAGATGATGACCCAACTAGTTTCGAGCTGGCCATCAGGAGTGTGACTCTGTAAGAATGGCTGGATGCTTAGTGATCTGAGATGGAATCCTTATACACCAACAAAGTATGGACTTTAGTTGCTATATCTGAAGGGTTAAATCCCCATCAGGAGCAAGTATATCTTGAGAAGATTACTTGGTGTACATGGAAGAGTTGAGACTTTCAAAGCTAGACTTGTTAAAGGTCTACATCATTGACCAGGTATGGATGATGATGAAACCTTTTCTAAGTAGCTATGCTTAAGTCCATCCAGATCCTACTTGCCACGGCTACATACCATGACTACGATATCTGGTGGTTGGGTGTCATGATAGCTTTTCTAAATGATGTTTAGAAGAGAGCGTCTATAAGTACACAGCCAGAGGGCCTCGTAGACAGTGGGAGCAGCGGATACGTGTGCAAGATGCTTTATAGGATAAAGCAGGCATCGCGGAGATGGAACATCTGTTTTGATGGATTAGTCAAAGAAGTTGACATCATCAAAATAGTAGATGAACCTTGTATAAACAAAAAGGTAGCAGGGAGTATGGTGATGATCCTCGTAGAGTACGTGGATGACATACTCTTGATAGGAAAGGAGTTTCCTATGCTACGCTCGGTCAATCTCCGCTTATCACAATGATTCTCCATATAGGATCAAAATGATACCTCCTAAATCCTGGGTTTTGGATCAATAAGATAGATCTAATTGGATGTTAGGGTTCTCACTAGATGTAGTGAGATGATATCAATCGATCCTGGGAAGAATCACTGGAAGGGTTCCAGGGTGATAAAGACGACTGAATGTCAGTCGCAGGCATTGTCTTTACCCTCAGTAAAGGGACGGTATGTTGGAAGAGTTCCAAGCTAGATACCATGGAATACTAGACGATAAAGGCAGGATACATCGCTACTTAAGATGCTACCAAAGAGGCAGTCTGGGTGTATATTAGTTCATAAGATGAACTTTGTTCCTCCCATTATGTGACAATGGAGTTGTGGCTTATGCCAAGGAACGCCGGTCCCATCAGTGATCCAGACATATTCTAAGGCAGTGTCACCTGATCATGGAGATGGATGATCTCCAGGGTGATCGAGGTTTGGAGAGTAGACTCAGAGGACAACACAGCGGATCCACTCACAAAGGCCTGTTCCCAGAGAGAGATTTTTATGGGATGGTTGAGTATGAGATACTACAACCACTGCTATCAGATGGCCCTAGTGCAAGTGGGAGATTATTAGTTATATGTATGCCCTAGAGGCCATTACTATACATAGGATGTATATTGTAGTGGATGTTTGGACATATATAGGGAGGACTTTCTCGCTCGACATGATAGTATGCTATCTGGTTATTCTTTACCTTAATGTGTACACTGATTGTCTCTCCGATACATGTTGGTAAAGCCCTTAGGATGTGTACTTGACTACCTGGACTATGATGCGGATCATACTAGTGGGGACATGGTAGTCCATAAGTACATCCTTGAAAGTCCCTAGTCGTGGGTGTATCGAGATGGGGCATCGATATACCAGAGTAGACTAGCGTGTACCTTCTCGACCCATACAGATGGGTGATGGATGATCCCATATCCATTGGTGTTTAACATCAGAGATGATATACGGGTGCTCAGTGGAGACTAGGTACACTGGACGGACTCGCCGAGAACTCCCAGATGGTATTATACCTTACGTCAGATGGCAGTTCTCTGGTGACACTGGTACAGAGTAGTCTGTTGACCCGAGATCGTCATAGAGTCTTGTGTGGTTCCCACTGTGCTTTGATTTCCATCTTACCACGTCCAAGAGGGCATGCAAAACGGTGTTTTTTGGGTACAGTCCCGAGTCACATGGAGGCAATAAGCGATAGGAGGGGATTCGTCTCTCCCGGTATAGGGAGTTGATGTTGCGCTGTGTTCGATTGGCTATGACCGGAAATCCCTGGCCAGGGTTGCTGAGATTTCTGGTAAGTGTTACCAGTAGTTTCTCGAATTGTTATAGACCTTATATCGACACGACTTATCGAGCTATTGGGGTCTGACGTTTACCACCCCTAGGCGAGATATGCGACATATCAAACGATCAGACCGGACTGTACGGTAGTGTTACTGGTTGGATTCACTGGAGTGTGAGCGGGCTTGCTCGTCGATCTTCTGATCTCTCAATACCCGGGTGGCCGTTACGTTTAGCAGACCGCTTGCGGCTTGTGGATGTTTGATATGATCATCATCCGCTGCCGGCGTATTGACGAGTCTTTAGAGTCCTGCACAGAGGTTTCCTGGCTCAAGCGAAACAAAATAGGAGCGCATATGAGATATGTGCGGGACCGAGAATAATGCATGTATGTGATACCGTATTTCATTCTCGCGATGAATGTATCGAATGGTTGTATGCGATATAACCTAGTTATCGAATCGAGGATTGATTCGATAAAACGATACATTCGATATTAGTCGGTCATATGCGATATGACCGGATCGTTAAATCAAATGTTGATTTGATGATTTAATGCATAATTATATATTTGATATATTACTTTGCATTAACTAGTATTGGTTCACTTTTAAATGGATTTTCTCACTTGGATTGTGCACATTGTATATGTGATATACTTTTGTACACATGTTTGTATCATGTTTGATGATACATGCTCACTAGGGTTTGTGTAAAGATTAAACCATGGTTGTGAAATGGTTAGGGTTTTCCTTTTGTTTTCTTATTCATTTATTTATCTATTTATTCTTTTTGGAAAAATATTAAGCATAAAGAAAATGGTGGCTTGATTTGTATTCTAGTTGAAGCTTCATGAAGCTTTGACCTAAGTGACCATTTTGTCTCATGCTTAACCCTAACCATTCCCACTAACCCTAGTTTAGTCTCTACACTTGACCATGGTTGGTAGATGATAAGTATTATTATTATTTTCATTTTACTTAATACTTATCATAATATTAGCTTCTTCTTCTTCATCTTCTTTCATGAAGAAAGCTTCACTTCATCAATGGTGATTGATGAAAATGAATGAGAAATCCAATTCTAAAGTGAACCCACTTCCTATTTCTTCATCCTCTACCTCTTGTCAAGTAGTAGAGTGTGTTTCCTTCACAAGTTTTCAAGGCTTGATGAAGGTGGAGCTTGATCTAGTGATGCCTCGACGTAGATCATCTTCGGCACGTCGTCGATGACCTAGCCCGCTCTTTCTCCGATGAAGCCGACGCTAGAGCCCGGGATTTGATTTGGACAGCGGAGAGGACTTCATCACGGAGCCGTGGAGGTGGAGAACCGGATCTACAAAGGTTGTATTTCCGTTCTTGTAGTTAATTTGTTAACTAGTTGCATCTTTCGCCTAGACATCTAGTTAACGATCCGTAGTCTAGGGTTTCTCGGCACCGTAAAATTTGAAATTGGCATGGTTGATGCCTTGTGAGACCTCTTGAGAGTGCCTAGGAACCCTACACCACGTCCAAGAGGGCCTGCAAAAAGGTGGCTTTTGGGTACAGTCCCGAATCACATGGAGGCAATGAGCGATAGGAGGGGATTCGTCTCTCCCGGTATAAGGAGTGGATGTTGTGCTGTGTTCGATTGGCTATAACTGGAAATACCTGGCCAGGGTTGCTGAGATTTACTGGTAAGTGTTATCAGTAGTTTCTCAAACTGTTATAGACCTCATATCGACACGACTTATCAAGCTACTAGGGTCTGACGTTTACCACCCCTAGGCGAGATATGCTACATATTTGACGAAGAGACAGGACTGTACGGGAGTGTTACTGACTAGATTCGCAGGAGAAAGTACAGGCTTGCTTGTTGATCTTCTGATCGCTCAATACCTGGGTGGCTGTTACGTTTAGCTGACCGCTCGCAGCTTGTGAGTGTTTGATATGATCATCACCTACTGCCGGCGTATTGACGATTCTTTAGAGTCCTACACAGAGGTTTCTTGGCTCAGGCAAAACGGAGGAGGAGCACATATATGATATGTGCGGGACCGAGAACAATACGTGTATGTGATACCGTATTAGATTCTCACGATATGAGATATCGGCCGGGTATATGTGATATAGTCGGGTCATCGGATCAAGTGTTGATTCGATGATCTAATACAGATTATATTAGTCGGTTATTTATGAAATAGCCGGATTATCAGATCAAGTGTTGATTGATAATTTAATGTATAATTATATATTTGATATATTAAATTACATTAACTAATATAAGCCCACTTATTGATTCATTTTCTCACTCGGGTAATACATTGATATATATGCGATATATGTTAACTGTATTATTTTCTTTTGTTACAAAATATATTATATATATGTGATATATAATATTGTAACATGTTATAATTACTAATGCAACATGATTAGTGGAGATTAAACAAGGTTAGGGTTTGATTTGGGTTAGCTCATTCTTGAAGTTTCTAGAAGCTTTTCTTTTTGTCATGAGCTAAGATATTTTGTTGATATTTTAGTGACTCGTTCTTTAACCTAACCCAAACTCTTAACCCTATTTAACTCTCTACAATGGTTATCCTTCTCATTATCAACCATGGTTGCATTTGTAATTATGACTTGACTTTCATTATTCATCACAAAAGAATAGATCTTCTTCTTCCTTCTTCTTCTTTCATGGAAAAGCTTTCTAGCTTTTTCAAAGGTGATGAAAATGAGTGAGAAATAGAAAAAAAATGAGAGCTAAAATCCTACTTCATCATCCTGATCTATCCTAGCCATTTAGATTAGGATGTTCACTTCATTTGTGAGTGAGAGCTTGTATTAAAGAAATTTCATGGTAGATCATCTTTGTTATCGAAGATCGGAAGCAAGCTTGCATCTTTCTCTTCGTGGAGCCTCTCTAGAGTCCGGATACTCGATGATCGCAGCGAAGGGACCTCAACACGGAGCTTTAGAAGTGAAGGAACAGACTACAAAGGTTGTAATCCCAACCTCTTAGATGTAAAGATGTTTGCATGCTTTGTTTCGCCTAATCTCTAGTTTAAAGATCTTGGTTAGGGTTGTTCGGCACGTCTAAATTTTAAATCGGGCATGGTTGATGCCTTATAGACCCTTGTGAGAGTGCCTAGTAACCCTACATCAACTATGTCACAAAGGTAATACTATGATATCTAGGGTGATCGTATCTACATATGTGCCAACAACATAATCAATGCCTATTAGCATGTGGATAATATCTACGTGTCCATCAATGACACAACAACATCATGCATATAAATATCATGATGTTTCGAGTGTCGATGTTGGACACTCAGGTTCCATGATTTTGATGTGTAGATCGGCCCACAGGCTCCGTCAGTCCGGATCGGCCCATATCATCTCACGATTCCGGTCAGTATCCTCCGGATAATCGCCGAGTCCAAATACTATCACCGGTAGGTAGTATTCCCTCTGCCAGGCTCATCGTCTACACAACGAGAATCATTTCTTGCCCCGGGGTACCATACCAGGTCTACCATGTATTCGCAGACGGTGCCTCCCGCATCTCGAATCGGGTTTCACATGCCAATCTCAGAACCGAGAAAACACATAGTAGACGTCTCGAAATATCATATTAAGAGAAACCGGGTTTTTAAAACAATACATGATTTCCTTTGAAATATAACCACGGTTCTCAAATCCAGAATCTCATGAAAACAGCATCTCAATGCGTAAAATCGTAAAGCATGATATATGCAAATATAGAACAGAAGTGTAAGCAAATCAAGTATATCATGCAACATGGTATAGTGATGTGAGCATAGCAATATATAATAGCATGATTTAGCAATTCTACTGTGTAAGTGACATAGCAATTATCGATGATGAAAGTGTATGAGCCGGCAAATCTGTGTAAGTGTAACATACGCATCATCAATAATGGTGTAGGTGTATTAGCACAGGTATATATAATGAAATGAGAATATCATGAACGTAACATAGGGTACATCATACGCGAAATGCTAACATGTATACGTATCTACAATATATCCGAGTCTGTGAATCTATCAATCGGCATCCAGCCTCACAACATCACGTACGGTATAATCTATCGTACGACATCCTCTAGTCAAGGGTATGGATCAATCATCAGATAAAACTCATCACATACGGTAAATCATCGTACAGCGGCATTAAACCATTAGAGATCCTATCAACCTATATGATAATGAGGTTACGGACCTAACGTCTCGTACGGCATATCACTCATGATTCACAATATTATATATATACCTATATCCCAGGTTACATCCGTATCAATCTCGTATCATGGACCGACAAAGGTATTAATTATCTCATATCGACTCGCATCCATATAATGATATATCACATCAAGTCATCTTACATATACCTTCTATCTTATAAACCTCATATCATGCTACTCTAAATCTCACACTTATTCTCTTGCAACTACATATCTATATGTCGTAATTCACATTCACTTTTCATATCCTTATATAATAATTCGAGACATCATTTCTATCATATCATATCATATCAAAAGTCATATCCCTATAACTTTCATCTCATATCTCGATATATATATTCAATCATTCATATCATCTCTAACTACCTTTTTAACCATATCCGTAGTTTTCTAATATAGGTTTCCTTAACCATATTCTATATATCGGTTTCCAACAAAACTTGCGAGGGAACTATACGCCATCCACCCGACTTCCCCCGTAGATATAAATCTACTCACCTGCGGAACTCATTGTTCAGCCGTAGTCGATGTGCTTCGTCGTCTCGGAATCCACGCGAGGGTACCTACAAATCAACACATATCGCAATACCATTAAAATCAACTCCGGAAATCGATATGGCACACGAATTGCCTATAGGTTAGAACCCATAGCCTACGCATGCAAAACCAATCAAACAACCGTTGTTGTTGACGTACAAACGCCCAACAACCAAATACAAATCCAAACATCAAAATCAAGCATTCAAACCTCGGAAAACATAACCAAAAACACCCCAATATGCTCCAAGATTTTGGCTCAGGTCAATTAGGAGTAAACTAGCAAGTATAGGTGATAGGTTATAGGGTAATAAAGCTTCAGTAAAAACCTCAACCCCAGACTCCAAAAAAAATCCGGCGACACATCCCATATTTCCGAGCTCGCCGGCCTAGTTAGGTTGGAACGGTCTCGTATTTTGATGGTGGGTTCCTAATGGAGTATCTAGGTCACTGGTATTGTTTGTTTATCTCAGAATTGTAAGGCTATGCCAGCGCCCGAGCCATCAATCCGAGGCCAAACGCGGAACAAAAACTTTTATAAACTGGCGCTAACGTAACCCTAAAACCCGGATCGTGCCATTAACCCTATACTAGTAAACTGTAAAATGGAGTTTAACAGATTATACCGATCGATCCATATCCTTCGGTCTTCAATCTCTGTCCCAAGATCGTCACGGCTCTCTCCATCAAGTTCGCTCTCCGGTCTCCCTCATCGAAGACGTTCCACGTCGAGGATTAGTAATACGGGCTCCTACCTCAAAACCGAGGCAACTCGGGCATCCAGTTTGCTAGCCTAGATACCCAAGATGTAGTAGAGATAGTGTGTGAATACTTTGTCTCAAAACACCTAAGGATTTGGGGGGAGGTGAATGAAGTTGCCAAGTGAGGGAAAAATGTGAGCACAAGATTTTGCTTGGAGGAAAAAATGAACTTGCAGAAAATTGGGCTCATCCATAAAGAAGTGGTGCTCTGGATTTTTAGTGGTGGTGTATCAATTAAGCAACACAAGAAAAACCCTCACAAAATTATCAACAACCCCCTCCCAAAATATCCTCACAAAATATCTTCTCTCAAACAATAACCCATTAATGCTAATCCAATCACAAATCATGAGTCACCCAAATGACCACGAAATGCCCAGCCCAAAAAAACTGGCCACGAATAAGTTCACAGTCAAAAGAAATTTCTAGCACATGAATTTCAAAAATTTTGCCTAGCCCAAAATTTTCCATGCAAACTAAAATAGTCACATTTTCACATAACACATTTAAACATTAAACTAAATATTTAAAACAGAAGAAAAGAAAATGGCAACTTCAAAAGTAATCTTATAACGGATCACAAGAAAACCCCTCATCCGTATATACATTCCTGTATCCGTATTCCTACTGAATACGAATACAACGAGACGAAAATATTCCAACAATCTAATACTAGGATCTGGCTTAAACCAAAGCCCACTAGTATGATCCGTCCGATCATGATCCGTGCACAAGTGCACGTATATGATCGAACCCTGCCATAAAACCATATGGCCTCTACAACGTTTTGCCCGAACTAGGGAAACCCTCTGTGTGGGACTCTAAAGACGCGTCAGTACGCTGGCAGTGGGTTTAACCACAAGCACGTCAGTGGCAATAGCCATATGTAACAGCTGCCCAGGTATTGAGCGAAAGGGAGGCTGACGAGCGAACTCATCCTGAAACCCAATTGAGCCTGTCAGTGACAATATTCATACAGTCTGGTTCATTCGTCTATGAGTATCGTATATCGGGCCTTGGGGATGGAAAACGTCAGACCCTTAATAGCGGTATAAGTGGTGTTGGAGTGTAGCCCAGAACACCCTGAGAAACTACTGGAATACCTACCAGTAAATCCCACTTGTCTTGGCCAAGGACTTTGTGTAATGGCTCTCCAAACACAGCGCAATATCAACCCCCAATACCGGGAGAGACGAATCCCCTGACGATCTGCTCACTGCCTCTATGTGGCTCGGGACTGTACCCAACTAAAACCTGTTTGCATGACTCCTTTGAGCCGTGGTAGGGTAGTAGTCAAAGCACAGTGGGAATTCACACGAGACAAATGATGATATCGGGTCGATAGACTAACCTGTACACATGTCATCAGGGAACTGCTATCTGACGACAGGTATAATACAAACTAGCATGTTCCCGGCGAGTCCGTCTGGTGTACTCATAACCCAATGAGCACATGTATACATCTTAGGTGAACCAACTGACACCAATGGATTGTGAGACCGGCCATCACCCCTCGTTGGGGTCTCGATCTGTATACACTAGTCTACTCTGGAGTATCGATGCCCTGTCTCGAAACTCCCTCGACTAGGGACCATTTAAGGATGTGCTTATAGACCCCAGCTCCCACGTATATGATCGCCATCATACTGCTGGCAATCAAGAAAGAATCCTATGAGCTCTATCAACATGTAATAGTGATCTGTAATGTCACCTGAAGCATGTACATGATGATAAAGACAAACCAGATAGCATACTATCATCTCGAGTAAGACTGTCCTACCGGTATAGGTCCTACCTCAATCATTGCAATCACGTGCCTGCGATCCAATAATTGACTTTGAGGGCACTATATCCAATAATCTCCCACTTGCACTTAAGGCTAATTATTGTGATGTCGCATACTCACAGCCCATGTGATACCGAACATCCAACTCCTCTACTAATCAGTTTCACAAAGCTCATTTGTAAAACTGTTGTGTTCGAGAAATAGTCTCAGTGAGTGGATCCGCTCTGATGTTTCTTTCTATGTCTCTCTTTACCTCAAGTTCGCGAAGAAAACCATCTCCCAAAATGAGTAATACCTGTCTTAGAATATGTCTGGATATCTGATGGGACCTAGTTCATAAATGAACTCCAAATCCAGTAAACTTCTTAGACTATATCGTCAACTGAATTTAATCAATATCTTGCGCCATGCTTCCCTCAGTATCCGCTTGGACCACCTGTCCAAACTACTGCCCCTCGTCAGAGGGAAAACAATAACTCTGACAGTCACTCTGTCATCCAGGTCACCTTGGAAGCCTGCAATGATAACCGTCTCCTGAAGGAGGCCGTCGTTACCAAATCCCTAGAACATCCACTTATGTTCTAAAACTGCTTCTGAACGTTTCTCCAGGATTGGATTAATATCAACTTATTGCAGCTAGTGCAAAAACAATATCTGGTTTGGTACTTGACATCCCATGATTGACTCAATTGCCTAAGCAAGTGATATGCTAATCATGCACATCCCTCTCCCCTTTAGTCTGTAAGAAACCTTCAGAGAGGATGACTCCATCACCTGCAGGTATACTACCGTGCCAGGAGTCGTCCATTCTAAAATACCTTTAGAATACTGTCTAAGTACCCAGATTAGGACACTACCCAAATCTAGATCTAAAACCATAGATCTAGTAACCAGAATGCTTGATATTGTATCCATATCCTATGTGGAGAAATCACTGTGTGACAACCAAAGTGTAACCGATTATAGGATAGGAATTTTACTTCCTATAAAATGCATTTCATCCAAATACCAGGACATCACACCCTACTACTTTCTTAACAGATCCATCTCTTATTTTGATGAAGTCAAAACCTATGACTGTCACATCAAAAATAGATGATCTTTCTCCGCTATATATGCTTTAGTCTATAAATAGACACAGGCTTTTTGTCCACTATGCTTCCGCTGCTCCCACTGACTACGACAACCCTCTGGCAGAGTCATATACACATAGACTTCTAAAGCTAGTTTAGAACGACGCTATACTCATCCTCCTACCGAGTCTCATAGTCTAGAATAGCAGTAATGACAAGTCTGTGTAAACAAGAACCTCCCTGTCACCATCCTTGAGGATACCGGAGTACCTCTCGGGTGCCTGAGGTTACCCACCATACCTGCGGAGTGGCTAATGGAATGTCTAACATGATTGAATCTTTAGGTTCTTATTAAATTTTCAGTAATCATCTGTGGTTCTGGAATCACTTCCAGTTCTACCATACTCCCACTACTATTTTCTGAAAAAGTCCATTTTACTAAAACTGTGGCGAGTCAAGAACAATATCACTGTTGATCTTCCAGATAGTAGAAAGTTAACCCTCGTCAAAGCCCGGGTTAACCCACAAACTGCCATTAATGAAACGTGCCTTGAGTTATCCAGAGTCTGGTTTTAAGCATAAGCCGGACAACTCCATATACCTTAACATCGTTAAGATATGAGCCATTCTATATACAATATAGAAACAGAGGCACTGATTTAATTGGAACCGGATTCAAATCATGCAGCTGTCTCCAGTGCATGTCAACTAAATGGAGAGAGGCCGATCAGCATTACTCAACTTAGGAGTGCATCCAAACATGAGTAATCTGAAAGAGAAACAAGTTTCTCAAAACCATTACTATCAACTGAATACCAAACACAAGTATCTACATCTTCGATTACCTTGAAGAATCCCGATACTTGCAACACCAGGTTCTCTACTTTATTCTTGTACCTATAACTTCTCAAAACTTAGACTTTGTATTTCTATGAAACATGTGTCTAAAACTTGAGAAGTCACAAGTAAACAGAATATAGTACGAGGACCAACCTCTCTGTCTTAATGGATACTGGACAACATACAATACTTTGTATAAGTCCCATGAGTTGAATAACTCAAACCCTGTGCGTCGTAGGTTGAAAACTATACTATGGTTATGAAGAATTACACCGCTGTTTAATGCCCCTTACCTAACCATCAACTGATATAGGTAAATGTCATAGACATAATTTCAAAAAGTTATATATCACTTTATGAAATAAACGTACAGATATATCAGTTTGAAATTGGTGCATAACGATGGATATTCAAAACCAAATATTTGTCGTCCGGCAAAAACCCAGGCGATTTCCTCAAATATCACTAATTACAACGAATCCCGATATAGTGAGGATAATCACTTAATTCCCAATAACTTACTCCTACTCATCATATGTAAAACCATACAGATATGAGAATCAAACCTGGTAAATACATACCATAGAGTAAGGATCTAATTGGGAAATCGGTTTTCAATTAACAACGCATACTGAAACAGAAACATGAAAATGTTTCGAAGGGGTATCCGAGTATTCCTAGTAATGCCTCTTCCATTATCAAGATTCATGACTGTAACCGTATATACACAGTTTGGTCGTGAATGATAGCAGTCATAATTTACTTCGCCCTCTTTCTAATCCCTTTATTTGTCTTTACTTATTACCTTCTGTACACCACACTTAAGCTAATTGGTTTTCTTCATTCCCCACCTTTCGGCACCTGCCTATGGTTTGGAAGAAGACTATCCAATAAGCGCAATAGGTGTACCCACTCCTAATCCTAGGAGCCCTCACAACCTGAGAGAAGGTAAAAGGAAAAGATAATTGAATAGTCCTATTCATTTTCTCCCGAACCAGAATCCATCCTCGAATCTGGAACAAGTTCCTTCGAGTTCGTATGTAACTATACGATAGATTTATCCAATAGGAGTGGATGCTCGTAGTGATACGGAATGTTCTGGAGAAAAGCAAAGGGTAAAAGTAGGAGTGGCAATGAAGTATACAACTCTGACAATCCAAAGGCCAGTGTTTTAAGAATGTTCGGTTAACTTAGTCACTGAGTTATAGTCTAGGGTCGGGCCATGGTCGCTACCAAAGAGAGAGAGAAAAGAAATACTCTGTATGCACTCTAACCTAGATCAGAATGGTTAATCACTTTATCTAATCAGGATGTCTCCCACTGTAACCTCAAATTCTCCTCCAAACCTGAAAAAAGAATTAGTCGGGATCACCCGAGAAGTAAACCAACCCATCAGTGGGATCGGGATCCAACTATCATCGCATGATAACCTGATGGAATCCACTCAAGTTATCACACTCCAGAAGGTATGCGGATTCCTGGCAAGTTTCCTGTATGTTTTAAACTCCCGATATGTTTTTTACCCCATGCTCTTATGACCTTGACGAAGGCCAACATATCATAAGTCACATGTCAAGTTCTACCCGTCATCATCCAGGTTAATTTGAACCCACCCGTACATACCCTTGACGAAGGCCAAAATAATAATACGCCTGTCCCAAACCAACGCATCTATCTATGCAACAGAAAAGTAACAAATAGCTACCATACGCTATGCCTTGACGAAGGCCAGCATACATAGCATGAATACTAAATGCTACCTGTCTGAAATGACGGAGGGCTATGAATGGTTTTTGGCAAAAAACCTTTAACGTAATGAACTTGATATCATTGAAGGAACCGGATAGATTTTTACAAATATATAGTGACGAAAACCATTGCTAAAGAGCTCACTCCCGGTGAAGGGATCTCGGCTCTTTCCTCGTGGAATGAGGTGCAGGATATTCCCACTGAATACCACGATGCAAAGCAAAATGTAATCGACTATAGTGAAGTTATTACCCTGACGCAAACCTCTGCCTAAGGGTTCACTCCCGATGAAGGGATCTCGGCCCTTGCCTCGTCGAATGAGGTGCTGGATATTCATAACCGAATACCACTGTGCAAAACAAAAGAGAGCGTCCTTGTAATAACAGCTTTTTTTAAAATTGTTCCAACAACATCGAATAGGTCTATTTTCTTTGCATTGATCTGAATCAACGCAGTCCCATCATTTGATCACACCAGAAAAGAACGAAAATATGATGTGCGTATATGCCATCGGCATTCGCCACTGGGTCCCGTCATCACCCGTTAAGTTACATAACTAACGACAGAGCAGGGACTGTACTAGCGCGGGTGTAAAACATATATAACATCTACTAGTATAAATATCAATATATAATAATCGCTCCAGGCGTGATAAATGCAACATCACAGAAAATTAATAAGCATCACAGAACAATACAGATAATCTGGGAGCCCCGGGTTTCCTTTGAGCCGCAAGTGAAACCCGACGTTCTCCTGGTCATGTGGATAGCCTGTGCAATGAAAATCTAAACCCTTACGAGTGTGGCAAGTTACCCGCCAAAACTAGAAGCGAGGCGGCCCCCTTCAACAAAGTGAATGGGCCACCCGGCACTTCACGGAATCCGGTAACTTGAGCACTCCTCCTTGGGTCAATCTGTACCCCTTATGAGTGCGGCGAATAGCCCGCCAATTCTAGAGTGAGGCCCCCTCCTTCTCAACGCCATGAGATGCGGACCCGTTGCCCTCCAGAACCCGGCTATCCGTGCACTCCATCGCGGGGTAATCTTAGTACAAAAAATAAAATATGTACAACGGTGACATCGACCTCAACCCGGTCGTGCCCCAAACAAATAATATACAAACAGGCAATGACGGCAGTCCACATGTCGGACGCTCATCCCACGATATCAAATGTACAAATAAAACTAAACTGTACTAATATTGCATCCAAGCTATCCACCATGACAAATCCGCAACATCACAGCACAACACAGAACATCAACGTGAATGTCACGTTTGCAAAGCCGTCTAAAAGAACATATAGCAATTAGACGAGTTGTACCGCTCTAATAACATTCACGGTCGCAGATAGAAATGCATGTACTATAAACTAACGTATTTAAAATTTCAATCGACAAAATTTCCCAAAATGGCCCCAAGTGCAAATCCAGCACTCAAATGAATCTGGGCCTCACAACACAATATCTGAGAAATCACATTTCCATATACAAGACACTCGGAAGAAAATTTGTGCACTGAAGCCACAATACCCCTGCGCAACCATGGCAAACAAGATAGTTAAGCCGCGGTTCCGCGGCGCTATAGTGAGATCATGCTACCAAATTTCTTCTGGGGTCTTAAAAAACCTGCATATACTGAAAATGATTTTTAGACAACTTTTAAAAATCGGCAGAAACATAGAATAATGGAAATTCGGTTTTGAAAATTGTGTCGATCGATATTTTAAACATGTTAGAACTAATTAGTATGGGGTTAATGGCGGGGCTCTGATACCATGTAAGGCTACACCAGCGCCCCGGCCATCAATCCGAGGCCAAACGCGGAACAAAAACTTTTATAAACTGGTGCTAACGTAACCCTAAAACCCGGATCGTGCCATTAACTCTATACTAGTAAACTGTAAAATGGAGTTTAAGAGATTATACCGATCAATCCGTGTCCTTCGGTCTTCAATCTCTGTCCCGAGCTCATCACGGCTTTCTTGATCAAGTTCGCTCTCCGGTCACCCTCATCGAAGATGATCCACGTTGAGGATTAGCAATACAGACTCCCGTCTCAAAACCGAGGCAACTCGGGCATCCAGTTTGCTAGCCTAGATACCCAAGATAAAGTAGAGATAGTGTGTGAATATTTTGTCTCAAAGCACCCAAGGATTTGGGAGGAGGTGAATGAAGTTGCCAAGTGAGGGAAAAATGTGAGTGATTAGTCGAAAATATTGCATATTTTAGCCGGCAATTTCCTCATCATTTGCATCCATATAGAAGTGTTCGGCATTCATATTTTACATATTAGCAAAACTGTCGCAAAATATCAGATTGCATGTATTAGACTCTGAAACCGACACGATAAAGGAAATTAACCACATTTCATGGCATTGCATCATCCCTACATTTGCGCAACACTTGTTTTGAGATCTGTGCAGGAAAATCCAGCAGAAAGGCCAAAATTTACAGGGTACAGCTAAAACATTACGCCAACTCAATGATTTCAGTTCTGGTATCAATCCAAAGGGACAAATACAAATCAACATATCAGATGAAGCCCCAAATACCATCAAAAGACGACACCAGAAGAACCAAGCTCCAAGCCTCCTACATGGCCGCGGAACCGCGGCCAGAGCCTGCTTGCGCCGCGGTTCCGCGGCCATCTTGCCACGTCACCCTCTCAATTTTAGTGCACAATGCTTCTCATAGTGGCTGAAGTTCAGAAATATACCTCAAGTTCCAGAAAACTCCAGAGACTTCTACCAGATCAGCAAGCTTTGGGATCAACACTAAACTAGCCTATCATTCTAGAAACTTCTTCCTAAACCCTAGCTTAAACCCTAAGCTAAGCCTAACAAACTCTTTCTAGAAGTCTTTCAACAAACTTTTGGAGGGAACTCAAAGGCTTAGGGTTTGGATGCTCTATAAATAAGACCCTAGGCTCACTTGTAAAAGATATAATTCATGAGCTTGGAAAAATCAATCCATTAGTTCATTTGAGAGCCATTCTATCTCTTCCTTCATCTTCTTCTTCCACAAGTCTAGTGAGAGGACTTGTGTGAAACCCTAACCCTAAATTCCAATCAAAAGCCAAGATCCCGAGTACCCATCAAGCAAGAAGCCTTGCAACCTTTTATGAGCCGAGCCGATGTTCAACAGAGCAAGTGGTCAAAGCCGATCCGCGACTCACGAAGCCGAGCAACGCCAATTCAACAATTTAGTTCTTCCTCTTGTAGTTCTTGAGCGACTGTAATCAAATTGTTGATATAAATAAAAGGTGATATTCTTTTATCTTGTTTACTTTAAATTCTCGCATCATGATATCTTTTCAATTCTTGAATACTTTCTGTGTGATGATGTTTGAGTAATACTCCGCTCGTCGAAGAGTCGAGACGATCAATAGAATGATGATGTAATATATCTTAAATCGATTCTTGAGTCCTACGAGTTTTGTAAACCCTATCAAGTTCAAGAATCGACGACCCAATTCGTTGCGATGCTTTCTTGATTGATATCGCTCGAGATTGGGGAGTTACGATCGTTTCTTGAAATTGTTAGAGGCTAGAATGCAAATGATATCAACGAAAGAACAAGGGTTAAAAGATGAAACCCTAGTTTCATCAAGAAAGCCCTAACTCTCGTCGATCATCATCAATCTAGTATCAACCCTTCGAAGGACAAGAACACGAAATCTTGAAATTACATCACGTCTATAGATCCGATCGATTCCTACGAGCCTCATTTAGATTCTTGACATTTTGGTTGGAAATATTATCGAAACCCAATTCTTGATTGTTTATCAGTTTCTTGATTCTTGATTAAACTCGTGACACCTGAATCAATTGATAAATTCTTGAATCATGTTTTCTTTCCTTTTCGATTAACTTTTCGATTCAAACAAATTAAACATAGAAACGAATCGCACAATCCCTGTGGACGATCCGCACTTGCTAACAAAATCTACACGACACCGTTATTGATTGCGGTCAAATCTAATTCTTTGGTTGTGATTTCTTTATACAATTTTCTAAATACCGATACAAGATACTGTTATCAATCAAATGAAACCGTTATCGGGAAACAATTGATTCGATACTTGCTTTTACATCCAATCGAGAAAATAAATATCAATCAAAATGGCGCCGTTGCCGGGGATCGCGCGCTAATTCGTTTCATATTATAGTTTGGATTGAAAGATTTATTTCATTTTGATTTTTGAGATCAAAATTCGTGCAAACCCTAAACGATTTGTTGTGGTTCATTGCAAGGAAATCTGGAGCTGTTTGGCAATTGAGGAAAATTTTTGGAAAATTCCAGAGAGCTGGAGTTATCAACAGGAAGCTGCTGAAAATTTTTGGTGCAGTGTTCCCATTGTTTGACAGCGGAAGGGCGGCAATAAGCCCCTATTGCGGCGGAACCGCGGCTTGGTGGGGGGATCTCTGTGCTAGGTTTTCTCTGTAAGCTTCTTACCTTCTCCTCTCTCCTCTTTTTAGCTCCAACTAACAAATTTCTGCAGGTTTCTTTGCAAATAATCGCAGCTCGCAAAAAGCAAAAGTAAATTTGTGCGTGATTTTATTTCTTGGTTGTTTGCATTCTAAATACGGATATTAAGGGGCACGGCCAAATCCAAATTAGGTGGGGATTTCATTACCCTTCCTAGGCCCCGAAAATCGCAAAACTTGCATCCGCATTGACCCACATTAACTAAAAGAAATCTAGAGAAGACTCTAAGGACTGTCGCGCTCAATTAGGACAAGAGAAGGCCATGGATAATTTATTGCTTATCCGCGTTTTCTTGTGGTGCCTAAGGCGAGTGTGTCTAAGGCTAGTGGTTTTTAATTAGGCCCACTACTTATGTAGTGGAGTACCTTCCCACTTACCTGGCACTTATCCGGCCACACGGGGACAAAGAGGCAGTGAAGGATTCTATCCTGCGACTTGTCTTTTGGCAGTTAGGAGCGGTCTAGAGCCAGACCTAGGTGACCACTAGATTCTAGGGTTTGTGTGCTGCAGTTGTTTTGTCGCATCATTTTTTCAAAAATCCGTCCCTTTTTCAAAGCAAACACCGCATTCATTCATTACCCCTAATTATAAGTCAACGCTACCACTTGTACTAACCCTTTTTAGTGCAAGATAGGCTGGACACGGGATTCTAGTGCCCGTTTAGTCCGCGTACCCTTTATCGACTCCGAAGTCGATATTTCCCCATTTACCTTTTCTTTACCCACTACCACACCCACACCGATGGATCCGAATCCATCAAACTTCTTTAACCCTAATCTGCCGCCGTCCGTTGGTGCGCAGAATCCACCCCGCATCTCTCTCCAGGAGAGGTGCTACCCTATTCGAGGTCCTCTTTCGACCTGCTTATCCACACCACCAGCCAATGGGGATAACTTTGAGATTAAGCCCCAGTACATCAATCTTTTACCCAAATTCCACGGACTCGAGACTGAGGACGCTTACGTTTTCATTACCAAATTTGAAAACGTATGCGCAATGATGGGTACGTCACAACTTTCAGTGGATGCTCTGCCTCTACGACTTCTTCCATTTACTTTGTGCGATATAGCCGAGAAGTGGCTATATAACACTACCGCACACTCTATTACGAATTGGGAAGAATTCGTCGCTGCATTCCTTAAGAAATTTTACCCAATACAAAAGACAGCTCGAATCCGTAGCGAACTGAATCAATTTGCCCAGCTCCCTGCTGAACCATTTTCAAAATGCTTTGAACGTTTCAAGGATCTATTGGTTCAGTGTCCTCATCACGGCATCCCGAGATGGGAATTATGCCGAATCATTTATGAGGGCATTAACCCAAGCACTAAACAGAGCCTTGAAAACATGTGTCAAGGTACTTTTATGACCAAGGATGATGGGGAAGCTTAGAAGTACTTAGAAGAGTTCGCTGAAAAATCACTACAGTGGGAGAGTGGTACCCAACCATTGAATAGGGGTGGCGTACACCAAATAGATGTGTCCATAAGTGTTCGAGCTGAGATGGAAGCAATGCAAAAGAAGCTCGACGCTATGGAACACAAATTTGCAGCAGCCTCCCTAAACCCAGTGTCACTCCCCAAAACTGTTTGTGGGTGCTGTTCTGATCCGTCTCATTTAACGGAAGAATGTCCATTAAACTCTGCGTTTCAAGGTCACGAGCATTCTAATGCCGCATTTCAAAGACCTCGAAACGATCCTTATTCTTCCACATACAATCAGGGTTGGAGGAATCACCCGAATTTCGCTTGGAACCAAAACCAATCTCAAAACACGGTTCCAAACACGAATAATTTTCAAAGGGCTCTTCCTCCACCACAACAGCAACCCCTTCAACTCACTCAGCACCCCTATCAGTCACAAAATTTCCAAAACCAGGGAAACACTCCTGCACAGTCTAATCCTATGCAGTCCTGTTCTGACGAGTTCTCTCAATTCACTCAAACCATGAAATCACTTTTATCAAATTTCATAGAGGTTTCGACTGAGGTTAGATCTTCCGTCAGTGAGATAAAGAAAAACTCAGCGTCCCAAGCTGAGAGTATTAAATCGATGGAAGCTTAAATCGCACGCCTCAAAGCCGAAATGAGTGCGAGAGAAAAAGGGAAACTTCCCTCTCAACCCCTACAGAATCCTGGGCATTACAATGTAAATGCCATCACAACGTTGAGATCGGGAAGAGTGCTGAACAATCATGTCGGGGAAGGTATTGATGATACTGAAGATCATATCAACACCCCGACTGAGACCTTTCCACACACACACACTTCTCCTTCTGATCCTTCTTCTTCTACCACACCATCTTCTCGCGAGCCTATTCTCCATTTCCCATTAGGCTCGACACCTTCTCCCAACCCTTATAGTTCTCCACAGATGGTCCCAACATCTCTTTTGGGACCTCGTCTACCCCCTCTTCCTTCTCCTGTGATGGACCCTGCGCTTATTGCGAAAGCTCCTTACCCGAACCGGTTAAGGGGTAATAGAACGAGTCCTCATATGGAGAAAATTTTAGAAATGTTCAAACAGGTTAACATCAATATCCCTCTCCTAAATGCAATTCAACAAGTCCCCGCTTATGCGAAAATTCTTAAGGACTTGTGCACTAGGAAGAGGAAGACTCAAGTGCCGAAGAAGGTCTTCATGTCTAATAATATCAGCACTGCTTTTGTTCCCCAGCTACCAAAGAAACGAAAGGACCCAGGATGTCCTACAATATCGATTTCGATTGGGGGTAAAAACATAAATCGTGCTCTTTTAGACCTTGGCGCAATTGTTAACCTGCTCCATTATTCTGTCTATGAGCAATTAGGGATTGGATAGCTGAAACCTGCTCATTGCACTCTCCAGATGGCAGACCGATCTATCACCAAACCAAGGGGTGAATTAGAGGATGTATTGATAAAGGTCGGGGAATTTGTTTTCCCTGTAGACTTCATTGTGCTCGACACACATCCTGTAGCAAACCCCCAGGGCCAAATTCCGGTGATTCTGGGTCGTCCTTTCTTTGCCACTTCCAACGCTGTTATAAACTGTAGAAATGGTTCAATGAACTTATCATTTGGAAATATGACCATTGAACTAAATATCTATAAAGTTGGAAGTCAGCCATCAGAACCCTCTGCTCATATTTTAGATGTGTGCTCTGTCCATGAGATCGCTCCCGATAGTTGTGGAGCCGAGGAACATTGCTTTACTGATCTCGATGACATTACCACATCTCTGTTTGATTTCACACATGATCTTAGTGAGGACACTTTCTCTACACTTGAGTCCTGCACTCCTGACTTTTCTCCACCCGAGTCTGTATCTTTCACAGGCTCTGAACTTCTTTGTAAATCCAAAAATCGCTCAATGATTCCTCCTTCTATCATTTCTCCACCCGAGTTAGATCTCAAAATTTTACCTTCTCACCTTAAATATGCATATCTAGGTGAGAATGAGTCTTTACCGGTTATCATATCCGCTTCTCTTGCATCAGAGCAAGAAAATGTACTTTTATCGGTATTGAGATCTAACAAAGAGGCGTTTGGTTGGAGTATGGCGGACATCAAAGGTATTAGTCCCTTAATTGTTGAACATCATATACATGTGATGGATGATGTCAGACCGACCCGAGAACCACAGAGACGGTTGAATCCCGTCATGAAGGAAGCTGTAATGAAAGAGATCGTCAAATGCTTAGATAATGGTATTATATACCCCATCTCCGATAGCCAGTGGGTAAGTCCTATACATGTCGTTCCTAAGAAATCCGGCATCACTGTTATAACCAATGAGGCAAATGAGTTGATTCAGACACGCGCCCAAACTGGGTGGCGTGTATGTATTGATTATAGAAAACTCGATGCTGCCATGAGGAAAGACCACTTTCCTCTACCATTCATTGATCAGATGCTGGAACGCTTAGCGGGACGAGAGTATTATTGTTTTATGGACGGATACTCAGGCTATAATCAGGTCCCCATCGCCAAAATGGATCAAGATAAAACCACTTTTACTTGTCCTTTTGGTACCTTTGCTTACAGTCGCATGCCCTTTGGGTTATGCAATGCTCCCGCTACCTTTCAGCGGTGTATGATGGGGATATTCTCTGATATGGTAGAGAATTTTCTGGAGATCTTTATGGACGATTTCTCGATTTTTGGAGACTCTTTTTCTGATTGCCTTGCGAATCTTGACGCTGTTCTTACTCGTTGCAAAGAGAAGAACTTGACTTTGAACTGGGAAAAATGCCATTTTATGGTCCAAGAAGGAATAGTACTTGGACATGTCATTTCACAGAAAGGCATTGAGGTTGACAGAGCTAAGGTAGATGTCATTCATAACCTCCCTCATCCCAAAAGCGTCAAAGATATTCGATCTTTCCTTGGCCATGCGGGATTTTATAGGAGATTCATTAAGGACTTTAGCAAAATTGCTAGACCTTTAACTCTTCTCCTGGCCAAGGATACGACCTTCCATTTTGACTCGGACTGCGAGACAGCTTTCGACTCACTTAAACACTCACTCACTTCAGCCCCCGTGCTATCATCACCAAACTGGGACTACCCCTTTGAGCTGATGTGTGACGCATCTGATTTTGCAGTAGGTGCAGTCTTAGGACAGCATATCGAAAAGATGCCACACATGATATACTATGCAAGTAAGACCCTGAATGATGCGCAAATCAATTATACAACCACAGAAAAAGATCTCTTAGCGGTTGTATTTGCATTAGAAAAATCCAGGCCTTACTTAATTGGCTCACCTATAGTTGTGTATACTGACCATTCCGCTTTAAAACATCTTCTGGCGAAGAAAGATGCAAAAGGTCGACTAATACGTTGGATCCTTCTGTTACAAGAATTCGATCTTGTTATCAAAGATAAGAAAGGATGTGAAAACGTAGTAGCTGACCATCTTTCACACATCATTTCTTCCCCTGTGACCCTACCGATTAATGACTTATTCCCTGACGAACAACTCTTGAGCATATCCGCTGAACCATGGTTCAGGGATATTGTGAAGTATCATGCCACGGGACTGATACCGAGCGATTGGTCAAAACAGGACAAATACCGTTTTCTTTCCCAAGTAAAACACTTTTACTAGGACGAGCCCTATTTGTTTAAATATTGTCCTGATCAGATCATTCGTCGGTGTGTCCCGAATGAAGAGTTCAAGAGTGTTCTTTCATTTTGTCATGATCAGGCCTGTGGGGGTCACTTTGGTCCTAGAAAGACAGCGGAAAAGGTTTTGCAATGTGGATTTTATAGGCCGACCTTATTCAAGGACGCATTTGACTATTGCAAAACCTGTACACAATGTCAGTATACGGGTAGAATATCCCAGAGGAATGAAATGCCTCAGCAACCCATTCTGGTTGTTGAAATATTTGATGTTTAGGGCATTGATTTTATGGGTCCCTTTCCCAACTCCTTTGGGAATTTGTGCATATTGCTGGCGGTTGATTATGTCTCAAAGTGGGTAGAAGCCATTCCATGTCGCACTAATGACAAGAAAGTTGTCATTAAGTTCTTGAAAGAGAATATCTTTTCGCGATTTGGACACCCACGCGCTATTATTAGCGATAATGGGACACACTTCTGCAACAGGTCTTTTGAGACTCTGATGCGAAAATACTCAATCAACCACTGACTTTCTACACCCTATCATCCCCAAACAAGCGGGCAGGCTGAAATCTCAAACAGACAAATCAAACTTATCCTGGAGAAAACTGTTGCTAGGAATAGAAAAGACTGGTCGACCAAATTGACGGATGCTCTTTGGGCATTCAGAACTGCATTTAAGACCGACCTAGGAATGTCTCCATATAGGATAGTGTTTGGGAAAGCATGTCATTTACCCGTCGAGATAGAGCATAAAGCATTGTGGGCTATAAAAGAAATAAATTTTGATCTAAACCTTTCTTGCAACTTTCGGAAGCTGCAACTTAATGAGCTAAGCGAACTCCGCGATGAAGCTTATGATAACGCTATAATCACAAAGAATAGGACTAAGGTTTTTCACGATAAAAACATTTTGAGGAAAACATTTTCACCTGGTCAACAAGTCCTTCTTTATGATTCACGATTACACCTTCATGCGGGTAAGCTCCGATCTCGTTGGAAGGGACCTTTTGTTGTGCGGTCTGTATACCCGCACGGGGCAGTAGAAGTAGAAAATGTTTAAAACGGCACATTTTTCAAAGTGAATGGACATAGACTAAAGCCGTATTTTTCCACTGACCCCACGGAGGAGCTCTTGTTCTTACAAGAGCCAGTTTATTTTGATTAAAATTCCTCCGTCTCACCTTCATATCCAGTATATCATTGCATCAATTTTTGAATGAAGGTGAGTGAAAAGAGTAAGTTTGGGGGAAGTTCTTCACTTATATATTTTGCCCCCACTAATAATTCCTTCCAGGCTTACAGTTTTTGTAGGTATAGCGATTTGCAACAGTGAGGACACTATTGAAAACAAGTTTGGGGGAGGTTTGTGCTTATTTTTGCATCATTTGCATATCATCTGCATAAGCACAAAACATTTCTTTAAAAATCTATAAAATTTAAAAATTTTCAAAACCCATAAAAATATAAAAAATTTCAAGTATAAAAATAATTTTAATATTTACACTTTTTTGTACATAAATAAGATAATAAAAGTTTAGATAGTGAACAATTACATCCATGAGATTAGAAAAATTTAAGAAAACTAAGAAAATTAGAAGTTTTCTTATACGAACTAGTAATAAGTAGTTATGAGCCGTTGTCCCAAGGGTTAGTAAGATGAAGGACGTCACTAATCTGAGGATAAAAATAAGTCTGAAAAATAGTTTCTATTCTGGAAGCCAAACATTTTGAACGTTGATACCCTGCTATTTGCACTTACACACGTCTTAAAGCCTGGGATAGTAGAGGATACCTTGAAATGCTCTTGTCTTTAAGCCGATGTATGAAGGAAATAAAAAGAAAAAAAATGAATAAAGAAAATATAAAGTGGTGAGAAAAATGAACACTGGTTTTGTTATCACCGAGGGCAATAAAAAAAATATATAGCGAGGGTGCCTTTTCACCTAGTGCCCTAAGGCCAACTGGTCTGGGAGTCACTGCTATGCCTGAGGTGGTGCAAGACGAGGAAAATACACCAATTAAGCAAGCACATAAGTAATCGGTCGGTAGTACCTCAAGAAGTATTAACGGTCGCATGAAAGTGTGTGAGCAATCTCATCTAAATATTCATTAATTAAAAAGTACTGAGGCTGATGGGCAAGAGTATGATAGCTTGAATTGAATTCTCCGGGTGTAGGGATGTCTTTACACACACGCAGGGTTATATGATCGATGTTTGGAAGAAAGATAGGAATGAAAAATAAGACGATGTTTTATTGAGGGAGGACGTGATTTCTAACATCTTTTCATGACCATTAAGATAGGGCTCATGACAACCGAAAAGCTGGCTTAGTTGGAAACCCTAATTTTCAAAGTTTTTCTTCTACGATTCTTTTCTTTAACTGTAATATTCATGATCTTTCTTTTATTATTGGATTTTGTGGGTACAATCCGCTGAAAACCCTCAGGAGACAACACTCCTCCTACTAGGGACACCTAGAGGTTTAAAGGCTTGTTGCACGTGCTCAGTGCAATCGTATTGCCTACGAAAGTGTGCTAGTTAGTTTTTCTCTTTCTTTATTTTCTCCTTCTCTTTTTAATAAAACAGTTCGCTCGAGACGATCGAAATTAAGTTTGGGGGAATTTGATTAGTTGAAAATATTGCATATTTTAGCCGGCAATTTCCTCATCATTTGCATCCATATAGAAGTGTTCGGCATTCATATTTTACATATTAGCAAAACTGTCGTAAAATATCAGATTGCATGCATTAGACTCTGAAACCGACACGATAAAGGAAATTAACCACATTTCATGGCATCGCATCATCCCTACATTTGCGTAACACTTGTTTTGAGATCTGTGCAGGAAAATCCAGCAGAAAGGCCAAAATTTACAGGGTACAGCTAAAACATTACGCCAACTCAATGATTTCAGTTCTGGTATCAATCCAAAGGGACAAATACAAATCAACATATCATATGAAGCCCCAAATACCATCAAAAGATGACACCAGAAGAACCAAGCTCCAAGCCTCCTACATGACCGCGGAACCGCGGCCAGAGCCTACTTGCGCCGCGGTTCCACGGCCATCTTGCCACGTCACCCTCTCAATTTTAGTGCACAATGCTTCTCATAATGGCTGAAGTTCAGAAATATACCTCAAGTTCCAGAAGACTCCAGAGACTTCTGCCAGATCAGCAAGCTTTGGGATCAACACTAAACTAGCCTATCATTCTAGAAACTTCTTCCTAAACCCTAGCTTAAACCCTAAGCTAAGCCTAACAAACTCTTTCTAGAAGTCTTTCAACAAACTTTTGGAGGGAACTCAAAGGCTTAGGGTTTGGGTGCTCTATAAATAAGACCCTAGGCTCACTTGTAAAAGATATAATTCATGAGCTTGGAAAAATCAATCCATTAGTTCATTTGAGAGCCATTCTATCTCTTCCTTCATCTTCTTCTTCCACAAGTCTAGTGAGAGGACTTGTGTGAAACCCTAACCCTAAATTCCAATCAAAAGCCAAGATCCCGAGTACCCATCAAGCAAGAAGCCTTGCAACCTTTTATGAGCCGAGCCGATGTTCAACAGAGCAAGTGGTCAAAGCCGATCCGCGACTCACGGAGCCGAGCAACGCCAATTCAATAATTTAGTTCTTCCTCTTGTAGTTCTTGAGCGACTGTAATCAAATTGTTGATATAAATAAAAGGTGATATTCTTTTATCTTGTTTACTTTAAATTCTCGCATCATGATATCTTTTCAATTCTTGAATACTTTCTGTGTGATGATGTTTGAGTAATACTCCGCTCGTCGAGGAGTCGAGACGATCAATAGAATGATGATGTAATATATCTTAAATCGATTCTTGAGTCCTACGAGTTTTGTAAACCCTAGCAAGTTCAAGAATCGACAACCCAATTCGTTGCGATGCTTTCTTGATTGATATCGCTCGAGATTGGGGAGTTACGATCGTTTCTTGAAATTGTTAGAGGCTAGAATGCAAATGATATCAACGAAAGAACAAGGGTTAAAAGATGAAACCCTAGTTTCATCAAGAAAGCCCTAACTCTCGTCGATCATCATCAATCTAGTATCAACCCTTCAAAGGACAAGAACACGAAATCTTGAAATTACATCACGTCTATAGATCCGATCGATTCCTACGAGCCTCATTTAAATTCTTGACATTTTGGTTGGAAATATTATCGAAACCCAATTCTTGATTGTTTATCGGTTTCTTGATTCTTGATTAAACTCGTGACACCTGAATCAATTGATAAATTCTTGAATCATGTTTTCTTTCCTTTTCGATTAACTTTTCGATTCAAACAAATTAAACATAGAAACGAATCGCACAATCCCTGTGGACGATCCACACTTGCTAACGAAATCTACACGACACCGTTATTGATTGCGGTCAAATCTAATTCTTTGGTTGTTATTTCTTTATACAATTTTCTAAATACCGATACAAGATACTGTTATCAATCAAATGAAACCGTTATCGGGAAACAATTGATTCGATACTTGCTTTTACATCCAATCGAGAAAATAAAGATCAATCAGTGAGCACAAGATTTTGCTTGGAGGAAAAAATGAACTTGCAGAAAATTAGGCTCGGCCATGAAGAAGTGGTGCTCTGGATTTTTGGTGGAGGTGTATCAATTAAGCAACTTAAGAAAAACCCTCACAAAACTATCAACAGCCCCCTCCCAAAATATCCTCACAAAATATATTCTCTCAAACAAAAACCCATTAATGCCAATCCAATCACAAATCATGAGTCACCCAAATGACCATGAAATGCCCAGCCCAAAAAAATTGGCCACGAATAAGTTCACTGCCAAAAGAAATTTCCAGCACATGAATTTCGAAATTTTTGCCTAGCCCAAAATTTTCCATGCAAACTAAAATTTCTATGCAAACTAAAATACTCACATTTTCACATAACACATTTAAACATTAAACTAAATATTTAAAATGGAAGAAAAAAATGGCAACTTCAAAAGTAATCTTGTAACGGATCACAAGAAAACCCCTCATCCGTATATACATACCTGCATCCGTATTTTGACTGAATACGAATACAACGAGATGAAAATATTCCAACAATCTAATATTAGGATCCGGCTTAAACCAAAGCCCACTAGTATGATCTGTCCGATCATGATCCATGCATAAGTGCACGTATATGATCGAACCCTGTCATAAAACCATACGGCTTCAACAACGTTTCGCCCGAACTAGGGAAACCCTCAGTGTGGGACTCTAAAGACTCGTCAATACGCTGGTAGTGGGTTTAACTACAAGCACGTCAGTGGCACTAGCTGTACGTAATGTCTACCCAGGTATTGAGCGAAAGGGAGGCCGACGAGCGAACTCATCCTGAAACCCTATTAAGCCTGTCAGTGACAATATCCGTACAGTCCGGTCCGTTCGTCTATGAGTATCGCATATCGGGCCTAGGGGGATGGAAAACGTCAGACCCTTAATAGCGGTATAAGTCATGTCGGAATGTAGCCCAAAACACCCTGAGAAACTACTGGAATACCTACCAGTAAATCTCACTTGCCTTGGCCAAGGACTTTGTGTAATGGCTCTCCAAACACAGCGCGATATCAACCCCCAATACCGAGAGAAATGAATCCCCTGACGATCCGCTCACTGCCTCCATGTGGCTCAGGACTGTACCCAACTAAAACCTGTTTGCACGACTCCTTGGAGCCGTGGTAGGGTAGTAGTCAAAGCACAGTGGGAACTCACACGAGACAAATGACGATCTCAGGTCGATAGACTAACCTGTACACATATCACTAGGGAACTGCTATCTGACGACAGGTATAATACCAACTAGCATGTTCCCGGCGAGTCCGTCCGGTGTACTCATAACCCAATGAACACCTGTATACATCTTAGGTGAACCAACTGACACCAATGGCTTGTGAGACCGGCCATCGCCCTTTATTGGGGTCTCGATCTGTATACACTATTATACTCTGGAGTATCGATGCCCTGTCTCGAAACTCCCTCGACTAGGGACCATTTAAGGATGTGCTTATAGACCCCAGCTCCTACATATATGATCGCCATCATACTGCTGGCAGTCAAGCAAGAATCCTATAGGCTCTATCAACATGTAATAGTGATCAGTAATGTCACCTGAAGCATGTACATGATGATAAAGACAAACCAGATAGCATACTATCATCACGAGTAAGACTGTCCTACCAGTATAGGTCATCCCTCAATCATTGCAATCACGTCCCTGCGATCCAATAATTGACTTTGAGGACACTATATCCAACAAGAATTTCCCCAAGTTTCTCCAGATTCCCTGTAAGCACACAATACTTCACAAAACTGACACGAGGAAATTCCTAAGTCCGTATTTTGGGTTTTAATCTCTATTCTTAGCCATAATTCAACACTAGGGTCTTCTAAACAGCCACTACGTTCACAAATCCACACAATCATCCAAACCCTCTTTTGGAATTTCCAACCATCACTAGGATGCTAAGAAACTTAAAACTAAACTAATGAAAAGAGATATACCTCATGGATCCAACTTAAGAAAAACCCTAGCATCCCAAAGTTTCCAAAATCCAAACTTGCAAGGTCCAATGTGTTGAGGATGAAATAGGGGTCATTTTTAATAAAGAGGATGTAGGGTTTTGGTTAAGAAATGGAGATGATTCTTCAGGGTAAAAGATGGAGGGAGCTTGAAGTTGAAGGAGATAAAGAAACAATGGGGGAAATGAATGGGGGCAGCCCTCTCCCCCCCTCCCCCTCTCTCTTTCTCACTCCCACTCTCTCTCATGGCATACTTCCATGCCATGATGTGGCCCCCCTCTCTCTCTCCTCAATAATGCACACTCTTTTCTTTTTCTTTTCTTTTTCTCATCTAAACCAAATAAAACCAATACCACAAACACACTTAAAACAACATGTAACAAAATGCTTCATGCCATGGTGCACTAGCGATGGAAAATGATAAAAATACGGATTTGGCCTAATTGCGATTAGTAGTGCACTAATCAAGTTTTTATTTAAACTGCATATAATTAATTATAAAAATGCCAAATCTAATAAATATATTTTTAAATGAATAAATCATTTTAATCTCCAATTATTTCATAATTATTGGTATATATTTATACCATTTTACGAAAACCCCAATTTCACAAATTGGGTAGTTTTCGTGAAATATATTATTTTAATATTAAATTCCAAAAATAATATTTTATTTTTTCTGAAATGTTACACCGTACTTCGCATGGTATATACTATCGTATCATAGACATTCATCATCACCGATATGTTTACATATTATGATTCTTCTCAAGAATTTCAGTATTTATGAGGTTTCTAGATTTTGGGGAAAACCGCAAGGATTTTACGAACTTATTACCATTTTAAAAATGTAAGTTGCAGTTTTCTCATGATATGATGTATGTTTCGTACACCATGAGTTTTCCTGATTTCTGTTGGTTTTCGAAACCCGATTCTAGGAGTGGGATGAACCGTCTCGGGTACATGATGGGCCCGGTAAGGTATCCCAGGACAAGAAGCTCAAGTTGTAGACGATGAGCCTGGCAGGGACAGACTACCTACCGGTGATGTCTAACGCGGTAGATATCCGGAGGATACCGACGTAGTCATGAGATTTGATGATATGGGTCGATCCGGATTGACGGAACCCGAGATATTGAGATACTGAGATATTGAGACATTGAGATATACATATTTTGTGTTGATATTTGACATGGATTTCTGCCGATTTCACTAATGATAATCCAGTTTTTATTTTACAAAATTTTTTACTAAGTTAAAGATACAGATCTTCTCATATCAGATATATCATGATTTCGTGTTGATTATACATACATGTTGCATTCATACTTGTGCATCGCATCATATTAGTATATGTAGGCTGTGACGCATTTGCGTGCATGTTTACGATAGCCTTATTAGATGTTACTTACTACTCATGAGTTGGCAACTCACCCCTGTTGTGCCACAATATCTTATAGGCCCGACCCGTCAGCATTGTAGCGACGGGCATACTTTTCTTTTGCTTGGACTTGCGGTTTTGCTCGTAGGTGGGTTGCGAGGATACTTTTGTTTCCGCCTTATATTATTATTTGTATCTAGTATTCTCCATTTACCGCTTCTACCATTGTATATGTGACCTAGAGATGTGACAGTGAGATTAGTTTATGTGTTGTTCTCTGGTGTCGAGCTCACTTGAGCCGACGTAACATTTTATTTTCTTCATGCTTTTTATGCTTATTTGCTCTATTATGATATATATTGCGCGTGGTTGTGATTCCTCCATTGGCGAAGAGCTAGCTCCCGCTTAGGGATGCTTTTATTCATTACTTATATGCATTCTTGTTTTGTACCCATTTGGGGCCAGTTTTTGTAGGGTTCCTAGGCACTCTAATGGAGTCTTACAAGTGATCAAACATGCACAAATCAAATTTTACAAGTGCCTACAAACCCTAATACGGATCGTTAACTAGATATATAGGCGAAACAAGCAAGTAAACGGAAATGTATCTAAAGGAAAGGGGCTACAACCTTTGTAGATCCGGTCCTCCACATCCTAGACTTCGTGATGAGGTCCCTCCGCTGTCCAAATCAAAAACATGACTCTAGCATCGGTTTCATCGGAGAAATGGGCGAGCTTGATCGTCGGTTCGATGCCGAAGATGATCTACGTCGAGGCATCACAAGAACAAGCTCCAACTTCACCAAGCATTGAAAACTTGTGAAGGAAACACCCTATACTACTTGGCAAGAGGTAGAGGATGAAGAAATAGGAAGTGGGTAGACTTTAGTTTTGGATTTCCTACACTTTTTCATCAATCACCATTGATGTAGCAAGCTTTCTTCTCATGTTGAAGAAGAAGAAGATGAAGAAAAAAGAATATGATAAGTATTTGTAAATGATAAATAAATCAATACTTATCATTTACCAACCCTTGGTTAGTTGTAGAGAATGGACCATGGTTAACTAGAATGGTTAGGGTTAAGTATAAGACAAGGATGGTGGACTAATTCAAAGCTTCAAGAATCTTCAACTAGCAAACAAAAATAGCAACCATTCTTTTCTCATCTTTTTCCAAAATAAATAAATAAATAAATAAGAAAAAAGAAAACCCTAATCATAATCTTAACCATGGTCTAATTCTTTACACTAACCCTAGCTTGCTTGTATCATCAAACATGATACAATCATGTGCACAAAATATATCACATATGCAATGTGCACAAACCAAGTGAGTAAATCCATTTAAAGTGAACCAATACTAGTTAATGCAAAGTAATATATCAAATATATATAATTATGCATTAAATCATTAAATCAACACTTGATTCAATGATCCGGTCATGTCGCATATAACCGACTAGTATTCAATGTATCGGCTTCTCGAATCAATCCTTGATTCGATAACTAGGTTATATCGCATATAACCAATCGATACATTCGTCGCGAGAATGGAATACGGTATCACATACACGAATTATTCTCGGTCCCGCACATATCTCATATGCGCTCCTATTTCGTTTCGCTTGAGCTAGGAAACCTCTGTGTAGGACTCTAAAGGCTCGTCAATACGCCGGCAGCAGATGATGATCATATCAAACACCCACAAGCCGCAAGCGGTCTGCTAAACGTAACGGCCACCCGGGTATTGAGCGATCAGAAGATCGACGAGCAAGCCCGCTCACACTCCAGTGAATCCAACCAGTAACACTTACCGTACAGTCCGGTCTGTTCGTCTGATATGTCGCATATCTCGCCTAGGGGTGGTAAACGTCAGACCCCAGTAGCTCGATAAGTCATGCCGACTTGAGGTCCATAACATTCGTGAAACTACTGATAACTCTTACCAGTATATCACTGCAACCCTGGCCAGGGATTTCCTGTTATGGCCAGTCGTGCATTGCGCAACATCAACCCCCAATACCGGGAGAGACGAATCCCCTCCTATCGCTCATTGCCTCCATGTGAATCGGGACTGTACCTAAAAACCACCTGTTTGCACGACTCAGTAGAGCCGTGGTAGGGTGGAAATCAAAGCACAGTGGGAGACACACAAGACTCTATGACTATCTCGGGTCAACAGACTAAGCTGTACCAGTGTCACCAGAGAACTGCCATCTGACGTGAGGTATAATACCATCTGGGAGTTCTCGGCGAGTCCGTTCAGTGTACCCAGTCTCCACTGAGCACCCGCATACCATCTTCGATTTCAAACACCAATGGATATGGGATCATCCATCGCACATCGCATGGGTCGAGAAGATATGCGCTAGTCTACTCTGGAATATCGATGCCCCGTCTCGATATTCCCTCGACTAGGAACATTTCAAGGATGTACTCATGGACTACCCAGGCCCCACTAGTATGATCTACATCATAGTCCTGGAAGTCGAGTACACATCCTAAGGGCTTTATCAACATATAACAGAGAGACAGAAAGTATACACGTTAAGATAAAGAGCAACCAGATAGCGTACTATCATGTCGAGCAAGAAATTCCTACCTATATATGTCCCAGCATCCACTACAATATACATCCAATGTACAGTAATGGTCTCTAGGGCATACATATAACTAACAATCTCCCACTTGCACTAGGGCCATCTGTAGCAGTGGTTGCAGTATCACATACTCAACCATCCCGTAAAAGTCTCTCTTTGGGAAAAGGCCTTCGTGAGTGGATCCGCCGTGTTGTCCTCTGAGTCTACTCTCCTAACCTCGATCACCCTGGAGATCAGCTATCTCCATGATCAGGTGATGCTGCCTCAGAATATGTCTGGGTCACTGATGGGACCATGGTTCTTTGGCCAAAGCCACAGTTCCATTGTCACACAATGGTAGGAACCTAGTTCATCTTATGAACCAATATACACCCAAACAGCCTCTTTGGTAGCATCTTAAGTAGCGATGTATCCTGCCTTTATCGTCTAGTATGTCACGGTATCTGGCTTGGAACTCTTCCAACATACCGTCCCTTTACTGAGGGTAAAGACAATGCCTGTGACTGACATTCAGTCATCTTTATCACCCTGGAACTCTTCCAGTGATTCTCCCCAGGATCGATTGATACCATCTTACTTCATCAAGTGAGAATCCTAGCATCCAATTACATCTATCTCATAGATGAAAACTCAGGATTTAGGAGGTATCATTTTGATCCTATTTGGAGAATCCTTGTGATAATAGGAGATTGACCGATCGTAGTATAGGAAATTCTTTTCCTATCAAGAGTATGTCATCCACGTACTCTACGAGTATCACCACCATACTCCTTACTACCTTTTTGTACATACAAGGTTCATCTTCCATTTTGATGATGTCAACTTCTTTGACTAATCCATCAAAACAGATGTTCCAACTCCGCGATGCCTGCTTTATCCTATAAAGCATCTTGCACACGTTTCCGCTGCTCCCACTGTCTACGAGGCCCTCTGGCTGTGTTCTTATAGACATTCTCTTCTAAATCAATATTTAGAAAAGTAGTCATGGCACCCAACCACCAGATATCGTAGTCATGGTATGTAGCCGTGGCAAGTAGGATCTGGATGGATTTAAACATAGTCCCTGGAAAAGGTTTCATCATTATCCGTGCCTGGTTGATGACGAAAAACTTTAACAAGTCTAGCTTTGAAAGTCTCAACTTTTCCATGTACACCAAGTAATCTTCTCAAGATATACTTGCTCCTGATGGGGATTTAACCCTTCAGATATAGCAACCAAAGTCCATACTTTGTTGGTGTATATGGATTCCATCTCAGACTGCTAAGCATCCAGCCATTCTTACAGAGTCCCTACTCTCGATGGCCTGCTCGAATCTAGTTGGGTCATCATCTCATGATGCAATCCTCGCTCCCACTGTCATCGAGAAACCGAGGTATCTCTCAGGCAGGCGAGGAACCCTACCAGATCGGCGGAGAGGCTGAGGTTCGTCGGGGACTATAGAATCCTTTTGGTTCTGTCAAATCATCAGCTTTTGATTGTATAAATGGAACCTTTCCAGTTCTACATAACTGATCTTACCTCGAGCTTGTCCAGATTTTTCTTTTTAGACATAGACTGGACAACCCCAAATCTTAACTAACTTAAGAGATAGGCTCTTCCCATACCATATCTCATATGGAGTGGTAGGCACTGATTTGAATCGAACCTTATTCAATAGGTATGCAACTTCATAAGTGCATAACTCCCAAAAGGAAATAGGAAACTCAGTAGTACTCATCATAGAGCACACCATATCTAATATTGTGTGATTGCTCCGCCCTGATACACCATTGTGCTGTGGTGTATTCAGAGGAGTAATACGGAGAGAGAATCTCATTCTCCTTTAGAATGGTCCAGGAATGCCATGCACAAGTATTCTCCTCCCTGATCTCATCATAGGACATAATACTTATACCCATATTTTGGTTCTCTACTTCTAACTTATATTCTGTGAATACCTCAAAAGCTTCGGACTTATGTTTCAGCAGGAACATACGACTGAATCTTGAGAGATTATCAGAGAATATAATGAAGTATAAAGAACCAGTCCTGGCATGTGTAGACAGGAGACCTTACATACATCATCATGTATCAGTCCCAAGAGTTTACTAACTCTTTCTCAGTTTTCAGCAAACAGGGGTATGGTCATCTAATCTTTGCGACATGACTGACAAGTTTCACAAGATGTAAATTCAAACTAATTTAAATATGCATCTAAAATGTAACTTCAGCCAGTCGGGTCGCATTGATGTGACCTAGTCTACAATACCTCAAGAAGAATTTGTTCATTTCTGAACTCTTCCTCTTGTGTGTGTTCAGTATACAAGGAACTGTAGTTTGATTTAGAACGTCAATGCTTTTAGATAACGTGCCTAAACCGATCAACTTTTGATATAGGAAATGTTCAAAACATTATCCAACAATACAAAATTATATCATTTCTTTACTTATAAAGAGACTGATATGATTTTGTATATCAGGTTCGGTATCTAATAGTATTTGTTCAGAATCAATGTATTGGTAATACAGGGTGACAGTGACCAACAGACTTGGCTGCAACACTTGCCCCGTTTTCTGCCTCATGAAACTTATCACCCGTTCTCAGTTTTTCTACCTTTTTTGTAGCCCTATGTAACAGATTACATATCTGGGATCCTGATCCGGTATCATATACCCAGGATGCAGAGGATACTGAGAAACAGTTCTTTGTAATGAACACACCCGAAGGAGATGCATCATATGCACTTTCTTCGTTTGGGCGGCATGGGAATCCTGGTATTCCCCAATTTTTTGCTCTGTCTTATAACAATTATAAGCTGGAGCGGGACCAACGTTCCCCAGCTCCGTATAACGAGCGGGTTCGGTCAATACATCCATATTATTATCTTGATTAAGGCGTGATATGGTCGCTACCAGGAGAGAGAGAGAAGAAAACATTCTGCGTGCGCTCTTGCAAGATCAGATTGGTTATATATTTTATCTAATCAGGATGGCTCCCACTGCTTTTATCAAATCTTCCTTCAAACCTTAAAAGGAAAGACTAGCCGGGATTAATTACACTCTACAAGTTCGCCAATCTTTCAGCCAGGCCAGTGTCGGTACTTTGAGGGAGGTTCCCCGTGCTTTCGCATGGACCTAATTACAGTAAACCTCGTTTTCCCAGAGGCGTAACCCCATTGACACCTTTCTAGACACCTACTTGATCGGCTAATTGTAAAGTGCAAAACTCTCCCAGGAGTAACAATTACTCGCAGTGGGTATCAGGATCCAACTATCATATAGAAGGTATGCAATCTCATTGCAAATTTCAACACTTGAAACTCCCGATAAAGGTTTTTACCCCTAGCACCTATGACCTTAACTATGGTCAACAAATCATAAGTACTAGTCAAGTTCTACCCGTCATTTCGTGATTAATTAGACCCACCCACATGACCCTTAACTAAGGTCAACAAAGTCACGCGACTGTCCTAACTAATCGCATCATATGCGGTGTAGGAAGACATCACTTAGCTACCGTACACTGTGCCTTGACTATGGTCAACAAACACAGCACGAATACTAAGTACTCTACTTCCTAAAATGACGGAGGGTTGCGGCTGGTTTTTGTGAAAACCTTTAACGCTTTGAACTTGATCTCGTTGCGGAATCAAAAGGTTTTTAAATGGAATGTTTTTGAAGCTTTTCTAGTTTTGCTAAAGGGGTCACTCCCGGTGAAGGGATCGTCGGCCCTTTCCTCATCGAATGAGGTGCGGGATATATCATATATATCACTGTGCAAAGCGGAAACTATAGAAGCGATCAAAGACAAACCGAGGGTTGTAGCATCTGCCAGTTATTGCTAAAGGAGTCACTCCCGGTGAAGGGATCTCGGTCCTTTCCTCATCGAATAAGGTGCAGGATGTTCAATAATGAACACCGCGATGCAAAGCAAGAACTGTAGCTACCTGTTTTATTTTGAAATTCGATTCCACAACATCAATTAGGTTTATTTTCTTTCATTAATCTCATTAATGAATATCCCATCATTTAAGATCCACCTAAACATCACAGATAAATATAACGTACGCTTATGCCATCCGCATTCGCCTCGATGTCCCGTCTGCACCGTTAGGTTAGGTAACTAACGGCAGAGCGGGGCAGGGCTAGCGCGGGTGTAAAACATAAGCAACGTTTATATAATATATCATATATACTATATATAATATCTGTCACAGAACATCACATGATCACATCACAGATAAATATCACAGCAGAAGAAACATATGAAATATTGGATATACTAGGACGTCCGTGTTTTCAATACGAGCTAGTATAAAACACGGATTCCACGGTCGTGATGAATAGCCAATCCCACATCCCTAGACCCCTACGAGAGCGGCAAGCAACCCTACCAATTCTAGGGTTAGGAGACCCGGACTCGACTCCTCGAGATGGTCTCCCACTGGACCCTAGAACCCGGTTACTTGTGCTCTCCTCCTTGGGTCTATCCTAGTGCAGAAAAGTAAATAATATACAATGGGTGACATCTTCCGCAACCTGGAAGTGCCCCAATAAAAGAATATTACATACAAGTTTTTACATGAATGAAAATGAAAAACACTCATCTCACATAAAAAACCCCGGCTATTCAAACACGACGATCCAATATAACATATCCAGCAACACATAACATCACATGTCATCAACGTAAGTAAATATGCGCATCCCAATTGTCGTTGACATATAGCAACGAAACCGGCGATATCACATATTACACTTACGGTCACAGAAAAGAAAGTGTAAAACTACAACAGTTGGAATCCGCAACCACCTCAGACATCGCATGCCTGACCAAATGAATTCTTTAGACATCGCATGCCTAACAATTATAAACCCCGCATTTTAGTCTCATTATCGAAAACACTTTTCAATATCAAGTCGGGCAATTCAACAAGATTCCCGAAAAACTGATCGAATGCTCGTCGCAAACTTTACTAGGCGGCCGCACCCCTGATACCGTCGACGAAGTGCACCAAGGCGGAACATCGCTGCCGCGAGCACCCGGACGGATGCTTTCGGCGACGGGGTTCTCCTACAGTCACTTGGTCGGGGCTATGGGGTGAGGCTGTCTATTAAGTTTACCCGGCGAGTATCCGCGTACGCTACGTGATTGCGACGGACTTTTGATCACATCAAAATTCCGTGGCAACCGATCAAGTGAGACTAAACTGCTATGTTTATAATATTCATTCCGTTATCTCATAACAATTTGTGAATTCCAATTATTGTATCACATTCCGGATAAATAGAAAATGCTAAACTTTTCGATCGAACAATCGAACACCCAAGTTTTCCCGATACAGCTCAACACATGAAATAAGTCTAACAACATTCAGTTCGTGCCTCAGTACCAACGATCCAGCCGTAGAAGGGTCAAGCCAACGCCTCACATGTGGCACGCCGTACTGCCCCAAACCCGAAGGTTCAAAGGGCAGTTCAAGACGGTCACATAATCGAGTTAAGGTTTGTTGTCTTCTAGAGGGTCCATCGCGTTACTTGCACTACTTAGAACGTCGTTAAACTACGGAAAAATCCAACAATTGGAAATTTCCCGGCAAGGGAAAAAGTGGGTATTTATATCCGATCGAACTTTTTAACATATTCTAAAAATACCCGGAAAAGCACACCGACAAAATTAGACAGTCCGATCGAATACACTGAGTTCCCAATACAACCCAGAAAATAAAACTTTGGAATAAATATTAAAATATTCCCAGGAAAACCAGCACTTTTTACTGAGAATTACGGTGCAAACTTCGATGCACAAAAAGACAAAACTGCCGCGGAACCGCCGCATGAGCATGCTCATGCCGCGGATCCACGGTGCTTTTAAGGAATTAGGCGATCGAATTTTGCAGTAACCCTTACAATCCCCTGCTGATTTTTCTGAATATTTTTAATATACAAAAATCCACATTTTACAGAAATGTCCAGAGAGCATTTTTAAAGTCGGGGTTTTGGGTCGATCGGACTTCTAATTCCGTCGGGACTTCGCCTAAGGCTCTAGCTAGGCTCTGATACCACTGTAGGGTTCCTAGGCACTCTAATGGAGTCTTACAAGTGATCAAACATGCACAAATCAAATTTTACAAGTGCCTACAAACCCTAATACGGATCGTTAACTAGATATATAGGCGAAACAAGCAAGTAAACGGAAATGTATCTAAAGGAAAGGGGCTACAACTTTTGTAGATCCGGTCCTCCACATCCTAGACTCCGTGATGAGGTCCCTCCGCTGTCCAAATCAAAACCATGACTCTAGCATCGGCTTCATCGGAGAAATGGGCGGGCTTGATCGTCGGTTCGATGCCGAAGATGATCTACGTCGAGGCATCACAAGAACAAGCTCCAACTTCACCAAGCATTGAAAACTTGTGAAGGAAACACCCTATACTACTTGGCAAGAGGTAGAGGATAAAGAAATAGGAAGTGGGTAGACTTTAGTTTTGGATTTCCTACACTTTTTCATCAATCACCATTGATGTAGCAAGCTTTCTTCTTATGTTGAAGAAGAAGAAGATGAAGAAAAAAAAATAAGGCAATGAGCGATAGGAGGGGATTCGCCTCTCCCGGTATTGGGGGTTGATGTTGCGCAATGCACGACTGGCCATAACAGGAAATCCCTGGCCAGGGTTGCAGTGATATACTGGTAAGAGTTATCAGTAGTTTCACGAATGTTATGGACCTCAAGTCGGCTTGACTTATCGAGCTACTGGGGTCTGACGTTTACCACCCCTAGGCGAGATATGCGACATATCAGACGAACAGACCGGACTGTACGGTAAGTGTTATTGGTTGGATTCACAGGAGTGTGAGCGGGCTTGCTCGTCGATCTTCTGATCGCTCAATACCCGGGTGGCCGTTACGTTTAGCAGACCGCTTGCGGCTTGTGGGTGTTTGATATGATCATCATCTGCTGCCGGCGTATTGACGAGTCTTTAGAGTCCTACACAGAGGTTTTCTAGCTCAAGCGAAACGAAATAGGAGCGCATATGAGATATGTGCGGGACCGAGAATAATTCGTGTATGTGATACCGTATTCCATTCTCGCGACGAATGTATCGATTGGTTATATGCGATATAACCTGGTTATCGAATCAAGGATTGATTCGAGAAGCCGATACATTGAATACTAGTCGGTTATATGCGACATGACCGGATCATTGAATCAAGTGTTGATTTAATGATTTAATGAATAATTATATATATTTGATATATTACTTTGCATTAACTAGTATTGGTTCACTTTAAATGGATTTACTCACTTGGTTTGTGCACATTGCATATGTGATATATTTTGTGCACATGATTGTATCATGTTTGATGATACAAGCAAGCTAGGGTTAGTGTAAAGAATTAGACCATGGTTAAGATTATGATTAGGGTTTTATTTTTTCTTATATATTTATTTATTTATTTTGGAAAAAGATGAGAAAAGAATGGTTGCTATTTTTGTTTGCTAGATGAAGATTCTTGAAGCTTTGAATTAGTCCACCATCCTTGTCTTATACTTAACCCTAACCATTCTAGTTAACCATGGTCCATTCTCTACAACTAACCAAGGGTTAGTAAATGATAAGTATTGATTTATTTATCATTTACAAATACTTATCAGTTTTTACTAAGGAGACTCTGCCGAAATTTTCGGGAAAATTTGATATTTTAAAGTGTTTTAATGTGACTTCATTTTACTAAAACCACCCTTTTAAGCTAAGTTTTCCTTCACTCTATTGCTTTTAGACGGTTTAGATTTCTGGGCTTTAGCTTACTTAGATTACGTTACGCCTTTAGACGTTTCGTAATTTAAGTGTCAGTCACGTTCTGTACCTTCGAGTCATGACAACAGTCTCGGATCATATGGAGATAGTGAGCAATAAGAAGGGTTTCGTCTCTCCCGGTATAAGGAGTTGATGTTGCGCCGTGCTCGATCGGCTATAACCACAAGTCCCTGGCCAGGGCATGTAAGATTTACTAAGAAGTGTTATCAGTAATTTCTCGGTTGGTTATAGGCCGGACATCGGCATTACTTATCGGGTCATCGGGATCTGACGGTTCCACCCCCTAGGCCCGATATGCAATATATCAGACAAAAAGACCGGACTGTATGGTAAGTGTTGCTTGTTGGCTAATGTTAGTTATATATATGCCCTAGAGGCCATTGCTTTACAAGCGATGTATATTGTAGTGGATGCTTGGACATATATAGGGAGGACTTTCTTGGTCGACATGATAGTATGCTATCTGGTTGCACTTTATCTTAACATGTTAACAAATACTGTTTTGTGATCACATGTTGATAAAGCCCTTAAGATGATTACTTGACTACCAGGATTATGATGCAGATCATACTAGTGTGGACAGGGTAGTCGATAAGTACATCCTTCAAATGCTCCTAGTCGTGGGAATATCGAGATAGGACATCGGTACTCCAGAGTAGACTAGCGTATGCGCTTCTTGACCCATATGATGGGTGATGGATGATCCCATATCCATTTGTGTTTGACATCAGAGAAGGCATACGGGTACTCAGTGGAGACTGGGTACACTGTACGGTATCGCCGAGAACTCCTAGATGGTATTATATCTATCGTCAGATAGCAGTTCTCTGGTGACACTGGTGCAGGTTAGTCTGTAGACCCGAGATCGTCATAGAGCCTTGTGTGATTCCCACTGTGCTTTGATTTCCACCTTACCACGGTCAAGAGATCGTGCAAAACGGTGGCTTTTGGGTACAGTCCCGATTCACATGTAGGCAATGAGCGATAGGAGGGGTTTTGTCTCTCCCGGTACTGGGAGTTGATGTTGCGCTATACTTGATTAGCCATAACAGGAAATCCCTGGCCAGGGTTGCTGAGATTTACTGGTACGTGTTATCAGTAGTTTCTCAAACCGTTATTAACCTTGCATCGACATGACTTATCAGGCTATTGGGGTTTGACGTTATACCACCCCCAGGCTATGATATGCGCATATCAGATGAAGAGACCGGACTGTACGGTAATGTTACTGATTGGATTCGCAGGAGTTGTAGCAGGCTTGCTTGTTGATCTTCTGATGCTCAATACCCGGGTGGCCGTTATGTTTAGCAGACCGCTTGCGGCTTATGGGTGTTTGATATGATCATCACCTACTGCCGGCGTATTGATGAGTCTTTAGAGTCCTACACAGAGATTTCCTGGTTCATGCGAAACAGAGTAGGAGCACATATGTGATATGTGCGGGACCGAGATTAATACGAGTATGTGATACCGTATTCTATTCTGGCAATATGTGATATCGGTCGGTTATATATGATATAGCCGGGTTATTGGATCAAGTGTTGATTCGATAAGTTAATTCATTTGATATTAGTCGATTATATGTATTATAGCTGGATTATTGAATCAAGAGTTGATTTAATAATTTAATGTATAATTATATATTTGATATATTAAATTACATTGACTAATATGAGCTCACTTAAAATTTCTTTTCTCACTTTACGATACATTGATATATATGCGATATATGTTAAATGTATTGTTTTCTTTTTGCACAAAATATATATGTAATATATATTATTATGTCATACTAGGTTATACATGCAACATGTATGTATGAGACTCACACCATGCTAGGGTTAAGTTAGGGCTTTATTTGTTTTAAGTAATTCAAACACTTGGATAATGAGTCATGGTAGAAGCTTGGAGAAGCTTGTGGAAAACATTGACTTAGTCCACTTGTTTGTCTAGCTTAAGATATTTTTCAACCCAACCCTTAACTCATAGTTATAGTTAAGTCTCTACAATGGTTAGTGGATGACATACACAAACCATGGTTGCATTTCTAAGCTCATGAGTTCATTGATCTCTTCATCACTTCTTCTTCTTCCTCACTTGAAAAAGCTTGCTAGTTTTTTCTAAGTGATGATAACTTGTGAGAAAAATATATCTAAAGTGAGCCCACTTCCTACTTCATCATCCTATACTATTAGCCATTTAGTTTAGGGTGTTTGCTTCACTAATCTACACAATTAGTGAAGAGATAGCATGAGCTAGTATCTCCTCGACGTAGATCATCTTCGGCCTCGAAGATTTCGAAGCAAGCATGTTCGTTTCTTCATGGGAGCCTTTCTAGAGTCCGGAAGTTCGTGATCGCAGCGAAGGGACAACTAATTCTCTAGTTAAGATCTTGGTTAGGGTTTGTTTGGCATCCCAAAATTTTAAAGTAGTATGATTGATACTTGCCAAAACCTTGCTAATGTGCTAAGCTAACTCTACAGCTAAGTAGGGGTTTGGACAAGTTTACTTGTCGGCCTTTCTTTCGTTCAATACTTAGGTAACCGTTACGTACAGCTAGTACCGCTGACGTGTTTGTGAATCATGGATGTGATCCATGATTCACTGCCAGCATATTGTCGAGTCTTTAGAGTCCCACACAGAGCTTTTCCCGCCTTGGCGAAATGTTGTAGTTGCCATACCGGGTACGTGTGGTAGTCCGATTGAAAATAGTATTGTTACACTGACAGCAATCGGATGTCCAGAAGTACTAACCGCTTTTTAAGGGAAAGTGGATATTAAATTGGGTTTTCGATTTGATATTTAATGCGTAAAATTGTTGTATGTATTTTCTAGTATTTTATAACTAATTAATTATATCTCTTTATGGATTAGAAATTAATTGCAAAAGAAATATTTATGAATGTAATTTTGCTTTTGCATAAACATTTGAAATTGCATTTAATTTATATTTTCTTTTTCTCCTTGGTTTCTCTTTTATGTTTATAATAAACCTTAGGCATAGCATATGCTTATCTCTTTGTAGGAGCTTGACACATATAATCTAGAGGAGAGCGTGGACATGTGTATGGTTGGTGGGATCCAATGGATGAAATTAATCCATTGGATGACACACTTTTATATACTTGTTTTTCTCTTTATTTTTCCATTCTTTATTCTCTTGAAAAATTCTCACCCTCTCTCCTAGTTTTCTCTCAAACTCTCTCCTAAAATATAGAAAAAGAAATAACGAAAGAAATAGTTGATAAAAGAGTATAATTCTTTTAGTTAATTAAAACTACAACCTAGGAGAAGATCTTTAGCAACAATCTTCTTCTAGTTAGTTTTAGGGTAAAGCTTGAAGCCAAGTCTTGGAGGAGCTCAAGGTGAATCATCTTTGATCTAGAGAAGGCCTACAAGCTCTCTACTTCCTTCAATCTCTTCTTAGCTAGCTCTTGAGGATAAAAGGAAATCCTAACCTTGTATGGAACTCCTTTTTTTCTTGCGTAGCTGTTACAAGTCTATTTTTTGGTAATTGTAAGTCGATGTGCAACACCCCACGACTTGCGGGGAGGCGGAAATATGAAAAACGATCTTGTTCTTTCCTTAAACACACTAGTAAAATAGGGGTTGCCCCTACGGATATTGGAATCCGTAGGGGCAGATTTAACCTGGCCCTACGGATTAATCCGTAGGGCTAAAAGGTTGCCCCTACGGGCACAGACGTCCAAGAATAAAAATATTAATTCTTAATTTGGTGTTTGCCCCTACGGAGCCGCAAACAAAGGACCTACGGGTATATCCGTAGGGGCAAGTAAATATCGATTTAACAAATCGCCAGATCGATCGCCTACGCTCACTTTCTCTCTCTCTCTCGATCGCGCGCGAAAAAAATCCCCAAATCGCCACGCCGTCGTCGCCACCGTCGTTCTCCTCGTCGCCACCGCCGGTTTCGTCGCCACCGTAGTTCTCGTCGCCATCGCGGTTCAGGTCGTCGCCACCGCGGTTCAGGTCGTCGCCACCGCCGTTCAGCAGCCGTTCAGGTGAGTAAATCTCGAGGTAAATTAAAGAATTTTTGAATTATTTTGGGCTTAGGGTTCATGGCTGGGTCTGGGGTTGCGCGCGCGAGTTGGGGTTGGGCAGGGGTCGGGGTCGGGGTCGGGATAGGGTTAGGGTTGGGGTTCGGCTGCTGCTGGGGTGGGGCTGGGGTTAGGGTTTGCCTTAGGGTTGGTGTTGGGGTTTAGCTGGCCGTGCTGGGGTTAGGGTTAGGTTGGGGCTGGGCTAGGGCTGGGGGCTGGGGCTGGGGCTGGGTTGGGGTTAAGTGGTGGGGAGTTGGAAAAAAACAAGAAAATGAAAGAGTAATGAATGTGAGAAATTAAGAATGAGAACAATTGCACAACAAATTTGTTGACAAGAAAATGAGAGAGTAATGAATGTGAGAAATTAAGAATGAGAACAATTGCACAGAAAAAGCTATGCTTGACTAGGGGGGATGGTTCTATGTGCTTTCAGAGAGCAACTTGGGGTTAGGGTTAGGTTGATTGATGACAACAAAATACCATAATTTATAACTATATTACTCATATAATGTGTATGTCATGTGAAAGCTAGATGAAGGTCGAGGAAAGCACAACAAATTTGTTGGATGGGATAATGTCAATAGGAGCTCAATGCTATTTGGAAAAATAATAATTCAAAGACATAGTGGAGTTTCCGATTGGTGGCATGGACTAGTTTGATGTATGTAGTTGGTTTGATTTATGAAAAAATGGGAAGACAACATGCATGTATGCATATAGGTAACATCTGCCAATATGCCATATCCAGACCGCAATCTATTTTTGCCTATTGGCTAATATGAAAATATCGGCCCGCGTATATGACATAATCAAAGTTGTTAAATCTTGATACGGTTTGTGTTTCGTTTTTTTATTTATCAGTTCTATCAATGTTGCGTATAACGCTTTATGATATCAGTATCCTACATTTGTAGTTTTAATTGTTGATTGTTATAGATGAATACCATTGCAATAATAGTTTTTGGTTGATGAATGCTATTGCAATATAGGATGATCAGTTCTATCAATCTTGATCTCAATGGTTTAAAATCATGTTACACATACAACACGAATGCACAACAAACGCATAATTAGAGAGCGACTCGAGATATTCAGGTTAAAACCAATATATGATACTCGATGATAATATGAAACCTTCATATTCCCATCGAGTATCATATATGAAACTAAAAGCGCCACTTTGTCCCCGTCTATCGGTTAACATACGTGCGATGCTCGTCGTGACCTAGAACTATACGAAGGTTGTTAAATATCGGACAGTATAGCTCGATACTAACAACCGTCGTATAGTCTACGCGACGAGAAAATTCAATCGTATGGTAACCCATAGATTTGTCCCGTGTGGACAAGTTAAGAATGTATAAAGCAAACGCCTTCATTCACTTGTGTTTTCATCCGTTTCGAGATATTTCGTCGGTACCTTTCCGCTGGTTCTCCGTGTACAAAGATAGATTAGATGTTCATTTCAACGTTGTTTCACAGCTTTGAAATGATTATCTATTCTATTACAGTGTACTCGGAGAACAGCGGGGAGGTGCTGCCGAAATTTACTCGAAACGGTTGAAAGCACAAGTGATGGGCATTCGCTCTATACATTCTTAATGGGATAGAAGCCTACCCCCGACAGCTGGAACACATACATACAAACGCATAATTAGAGAGCGATTCGAGATGTTCGGGTTAAAACCAATATATGATAATATGAAACCTTCATATTCCCATCGATACTCATATATGAAACTAAAAGCGCCACTTAGTCCCCGTCTATCGGTTAACATAACGTGCGATAATTTATTCTTTTCAACGACAAACGCACACACAAAGCATATACACAGATTTTCTCCTTTGTCAGTAACTATCCCGTTCTTATATTTCTCAATATAGTCAGCATAACCTACAATTTATATGTTATTCAGTCTAACATGGCCCATGAGTACGTCAGAGTTAAGGAATGGATGTATGTGGATTGGAAACAACGTATGCAACCTAAGTTTGTCGCAGGAGTTGCTGCTTTCCTTGAATTTGCACGCGCACACAATAAGATCATAATAGAGAAGATTCTCTGTCCGTGCACCAGCGCTCATTCGCCCTCTTCTTTGATCAGGCTCGGGTATGTATTAATATATATTTTCATTTGATCTATCCAATATATTTATTATTAACACTTGCAATCTAATAACAATGTTTTTTTTTTGTATTTTCAGTTGGATTACGATTTTCAGCCTGTAGCCGACCCTGATCATCCGGGGAGGGTGCTCGACCTTCATGCTCTGTACAATGGCCTGATGAAGAACATGCAGGCCAAGGTCCGATACAACAGAAATGAGCTGAAGGCTGACTGCTACTCCCTGTGGATGGAGACCCCCGAGGCAGAGAGAGCGGCCCTCCTATCTACTCCGGCGTTTGCGAGAGTCGACGTAGAGACATGGCCTCTATTGTGCGCTTATTTCGACTCCCAACGCAAACAGGTATGTATTTTAAATTTAATTCATTATTTATGATATAATTTATTTCTTTGTGTTTCTTAATTAGAAAACTAAATGTTAATGCGTTGTGCAGAAACAGGCCGCTCAGAATACGGAGAACAGGAAGTCGGCGAAGAGGGGTCGCCCCACTTACACAGGTGGCTCGAGGAACATTACTCGAGCCATGGAGTTATCGGTAAATTAAGAGTTATTCTCTAATATTCAACAATATTAAGAGTTATTCTCTAATATTTCTAATATTAAGAGTTACTTTCTAATATTGCAGACATCTCGGACCGTGGCGTCAGGTGGTACACCGAGCGTGCTGTCCGCATATCTTGCCGTCCACGGCACCTCGACAGATCCCGCCACGGGCGAGCTTCGATATCCCGACGTCGCTACCCAGGAGTACTGCGTAAGTGTTAATATTTTTTCTACCCAAATTTGAAATTTTAGTTTTGGAAGGTTCAAGTTTAAATTTTATTCTTATACTTTACTGCTTAATGTGGGTGTAGGAGCGGGTGGTTGAGCAGGCCCAGGCCTCGGGGATCGATTTTACCGGACAGAACGATCCGAGGCTGCTGACCCCAGTTCTGGACGCCGCACACGGAGGGCACCACGGAGGTTGGGAGAGAGGCCGGGGATTGGGCCCTAGCTGGGCCCATATGAGGTTGGACTCCACCCCGGCGGTTACTTCCTCCGTCTCCAGTGACCGGCATGTCCATCAGGAACTGGATAGTTTGAGGGCCACCATTCAGGAGTTGAAGGAGATGCTGGTATGTATACTACTTTATAGTAAAATATCATTTCATATTATATACATATCAACATATCCATAATTAGTACGTAGCTTGAACTTATTTGGTTTTAGACTTAAGTTTGATTAATCATACATACATATGTAATTAAAAAAAACAACGCTTTTCTAAACTACATATCCAAACAGGGTTTCGAAATAACTTAATAATGATACGAATTCGAATAATACACAGTTCTTACACGCTTCTTACACACGTTATGTCAAGACGCGACAGGGTAGATCGGCCGAGCCTCCACATGCATCTCCTTCGGCTGCGGCTCCGCAAGCCACTACATCGGCTGCGGTTCCGCAGACAGCTCCTGTAGCTCCACCGCCCACTCAGACTCCCGCAGCCGCGGCTCCGCAAGCGACTACCTCGACGGCGGCTGCGTAGACCACATCGCCAGCTCCACATGCCGCTCAGACTCCCGCCCGCGACGAATTGCAGAGTTTATTGACCGAGGAGCAGGCGCGCGTTATTCTATCGTTATTCAGAGGTGGAGCTGAACCGAGCTAGGGTAGATTTTTGGTTCTTATTTTTTGAAACATGTATTTATTTATATCATACACATTGTACTATATTTTGAAACGATATTGATATTGGTTTGTATTTATATCATATTCAGTTTTTGGGTTTCTTTTGTATATTATATATATGCGTGAGATGTGATTATGAATACTGCAATATATGATTTGATTGATATATATATTATTGTGCACAGGGCGGGAAAAATCAAGCAGCCCATTTTTTAAAAAAAAATACAGACAATATGTACCTACGGATTAATCCGTAGACACACATGCTACCCCTACGGATATATCCGTAGGGGCAAAACATCAGCAGTAACTGATATTTCCCCCCTGATATCAGTGCCAGGGGGTTGGGAATGCCCCTACGGACATAGCCGTAGGGGCCACTGCCTCTCCCCTACGGCGTTATCCGTAGGGGCCAAATATCAGGAATCCTGATATTTTGCCCCTACAGAAACGTACCTACGCACATATCCGTAGGGGGTAGTACATGGACCTACGGACATGTCCGTAGGTACAAGTAATATATTAAAAAAAACCATAAATAATATAAAATCTTATACCCTACGGCTTAATCCGTAGGGGCAAAAGGACCTACACATAAATCCGTAGGGGTAAGAATTTGCCCGTAGGGGCAAGTTCAGGGCCTCAACTTGCACCTGCGGCCTTTGCACCTACGGGGTATTTTTTCGCCCCTACGCATATATCCGTAGGGGCAGTGGGTTGCCCCTACGGATTTATCCGTAGGGGCAACCCTTATTTGTAGTAGTGACATCGACTAACCGCATGAATCGAAGCTAAACGATAAATAACAACTATCATAGAAGTTCTAAACTACTATGTGAAGTGATTATACCTCAAGAACCGTGTCCTTCGGGTCTTCATCGCTGTTCTCCACTCCTCATAGGCTCCTTGGAACATCGGCAACTTCACGGCCTCCTCAAATCAAAGACGATCCACCCGAAAGCTTCTACGCCAAGCTTAATCTCAAACTTAAGATAACTAGGTTGCTTAAAGTGCTAATCTAAGCTACCTAGAGGATATAAAGTGAGGTTATGGATGTTTTAGTCTATCTAACCCTTGATCTCAACACATGAGAGGTTAGGGTTAGGGTTTCAAGAGAGAGTGAGCTTGAGGAGAGAGAAGGTGAGAATGATAATGAGAACAAAAATCATTCTCACTTGAATATATGATATATAATGAATTATCAAATAATATCAATTAATTGATTATTCACCATGTTTCATTTAATCAAGGAGAGTGATTCATCATGTGAGTCATTAGATCATTAATGAAGCATTAATGATATGATGAATCATATAAATGAGTCACACAAAGCAATTAATGAAAAAGCCACCTCAACCCCTCATGTCACCACTCTTCTAGAACCTTCTCGACAAATTACGAGAACGCCCCTCCAATCCGTGAAAACACGGAAAAACTTTAGACTGTATAAATCCAATAACCCGATACTAGAATCTGGCTTAAACCAAAGCCGGCTAGTAAAAACTGTCCGAAAAGTCGTACGTGCGTAAACACACGTATGCATCCGAACCCTTGTCGTAAAACCATACGACCTCTATATCGTTTCGCCTGGAGCAGGGAAACTTTCTGTGTGGGACTCTAAAGACTCGACACTACGCTGGCAGTGGGTTTAACCACAGACCGCAAGCGGCACTAGCTGTACGTAACAGTCCCCAGGTTGATGTCGATAAGAAGGCCGATGAGGTAAATCATCCGAACTCCCACTGAGCCTGATGTGACAATCTCCGTACAGTCCGGTCTGTTCGTCTAAGACTATCGCATATCAAGCCTAGGAGGCGGCAAGCGTCGGTCCCCTAATAGCTGTATAAGTCGTGTCGGAGCGAAGCCCATTACACCCTGAGAAGCTACTGGAACCTACCAGTATATCTCGTTTGCCCTGGCCAGGGACTTTTCGTAATGGCTCTCTGACATAGTGCGATATCAACTCCCAATACCGGGAGAGAGACGAATCCTATCTAACCGCCACTGCCTCCAAGTGCTCGGGACTGCACCCAACTGCTACCTGTTTGCACGACTCCTTTGAGCCGTGGTAGGGTAGCAATCTAAGAACAGTGGGACACACTCGAGGCGAAGTAGCAGTGTCAAGTCTGCGGACTATGCTGTACTCATGTCATCTGGGAACTGATAACTGACGATGGGTATAATACCAACCAATCAGTTCCTCGGTGAGTCCTGTCCGGTGTACCCGTAACCTAACGAGCACCTGTATACTATCTCTAGTACGACGTACTGATGGCTGTGGGACAGACCATCTCCCCAACTGGGATGAGAAGCGTATACACTTAGTCTACTCCAGAATATCGATGCCTTATCTCGATAATCCAACGACCATGGACCTGTATAGGATGTTGCTTACAGACTACCCAGCCCCCACTAATGTGACTGCCATCACAACGCTGGTAATCAAGCAAAGAACCTATGGGCTCTACTAATATGTATAAGTGATACGTTACAAGAAACATATACATATATTAAAGTAGATACAAACCAAGTAGCATACTACCATTTTCAGCAAGACTGTATATATATATACATGTGAATATCCCAAGCTTCCATTAAGTAATATACAAACTAGTATGATACAATAATGGCCCCTAGGGCATATACACTAACAATCTCCCACTTGCACTAGGGCAATGAGCTGGCATATCGTAGACCAATCATCTCGATTAGCCTCTCGAACTGCGTCTGAGGAATGGCCTTAATGAATGGATCAGCAATGTTATCTTCCGTCTTTACTCTCTTCACCTCGATCTCCCGGCGATCTATGATCTTCCTGATCAGGTGATACCGCCTTAAGATGTGTCTGGACTTCTGATGGGACCTGGGTTCCTTCGCTAAAGCTATAGCGCCGTTGTTGTCACAATACAGAGGTATTGGATCAACACTGGTAGGAACCACCTGAAGTTCTGTGAGGAACTTCTTCATCCAGACAGCTTCTTTTGCGGCATCGCAAGCAGCTATGTACTCCGCTTCCATTGTTGAGTCAGCAACGGTCTCCTGTTTGGAACTCTTCCAACAGACCGCCCCTCCATTGAGGGTAAAGACATAACCCGACATGGATTTGGAGTCATCTTTATCACTCTGGAAGCCGGAGTCGGCAAAGGCCTCAATCTGGAGGTCTTTTCCGCCATACACCAAGAATATCTCCTTTGTCCTCCTCAGGTACTTCAGAATGTTCTTTACTGCTATCTAATGATTCTCCCCTGGGTTTGCTTGATACCGGCTTACTACGCTCAATGCGTATGCTACGTCTGGTCTGGTACACAACATCGCATACATTATAGAGCCTACCGCTGAAGCGTAGGGTATAATCGACATGCGATCCCTTTCCAAATCAGTCTTGGGAGACATATCTTTGGAGAGGGTAATTCCGCGACAAGCCGGCAGGTTACCGCGCTTAGAATCTTCCATACTGAATCTTTTCAATATGGTGTCTATGTACCTGGACTGTGAAAGTCCCAACATCCTCTTTGATCTATCACGATAGATCTGGATCCCCAGAATGTAGGTGGCATCACCCAGGTCTTTCATGGAGAATTTATGTGACAAAACTCTTTTGACTGACTGTAACATAGGAATATCATTTCCTATTAGGAGAATGTCATCTACGTACAAGACGAGGAATGCTACAGTTCTCCCTGCAATCTTACTGTATATGCATGGTTCATCTGGATTTTTGATAAAGTCAAATTCTTTGACAGCATCATCAAAACAGATGTTCCAACTCCGCGATGCTTGCTTTAGTCCATAAATGGACTTAAGCAGCTTGCATACTTTACCGCTGCTCCCACTCTGAATGAATCCCTCTGGCTGATCCATATAGACGCTCTCTTCAAAATGTCCATTTAGAAAGGCCGTCTTTACGTCCATCTGCCAGATCTCATAATCGTGGAAGGCAGCAATAGCAAGAAGGACCCGAATGGATTTTAGCATAGCCACTGGAGAAAAGGTTTCGTCATAGTCCAAACCAGGTCTTTGACGGAAACCCTTTGCAACAAGTCTAGCCTTATAGGTTTCAACCTGTCCATCTACACCAATCTTCTTTCTGAAGATCCATTTGCATCTTACGGGTTTTACCCCATCTGGAGCAATGTCCAAAGTCCATACTTTGTTAGTGTACATGGACTCCATTTCGGTCCGCATTGCATCCAGCCATTTACTGAGTCACCGCTCTGAATGGCTTGCTGGAAGCTGGTAGGGTCATCATTATCAATGACGCAATCTTCTCGATCCCCGTCTATGAGAAAACCGTAGTATCTCTTGGGTGGATGAGACTGCCTACTACTTCTGCGGATAGGCGCTGGTATGTCCCTCTCTTATGAAACTTCTGGTTCTACCATACTTTCAGTTGTAGTTTGTAGTTCTGGAATTTCTTCCGGTTCTATTTCGCTCCCATTCTTCTGATTTTCTAAAAATTCAATTTCTAAGAAGCGGGCATGACGAGAAACAAAAGCCTTTTGTTCCTCTGCATAGTAGAAGCAATATCCCATGGAGTTCTTAGGATATCCCACAAACTTACACTCTACTGAGCGTGCCTCGAGCTTGTCCGGATGCTGCATTTTTACAAAAGCTGGACATCCCCATGTCTTCAGATACTGAAGATAGGGTTTCTTCCCACTCCACATCTGATATGGCGTGGTAGGCACAGTCTTGGTTGGAACCTTGTTCAAAAGATATGCCGCTGATTCTAGCGCATAACGCCAGAATGATCGCGGTAACTCAGCCTTACTCATCATGGAACGAACTATATCTAATAGGGTTCGATTCCTTCTTTCCGATATACCGTTGTGTTGTGGTGTGTATGGAGGAGTAAGCTGAGAGAGAATTCCTTTCTCTTTTAAGTAACCCAGGAACTCGGCACTTAAGTATTCACCACCTCGATCAGATCTCAGTGTCTTAATACTTTTGCCTGTTTGGTTTTCCACTTCATTCTTGTATTCCTGGAATTTCTCAAAGGCCTCGGATTTATGCTTCATCAAGAAGACATGTCCATACCTAGAGAAATCATCTGTAAAAGTAATGAAGTAGGAATAACCACCTCGCGCATGTGTAGACATTGGACCACACACGTCACTGTGTACGAGTCCTAAGAGCTCGCTCGCTCTTACTCCGTGTCCAGTGAACGGAGTCTTTGTCATCTTTCCCATGAGACAAGATTCACAAGTGGCATAAGATTGATATTCGAACGGATTCAAATATCCTTCTCTATGTAACTTCGTTAATTGTGTTTCATTGATGTGACCTAGTCTACAATGCCCTAAGAAAGCATGATTCATTTCTGGAGACTTTCTTTTAAGTGTGTTCTGGACATTGAAAACCTGAGCTTGATTCAATACGTATATACCGTCATCTAATGTACTGGACCCAATCAGAACTTGATTTAGATGGATGTGAACTACATCGCTTACGAATTTAAAGTCATATCCCTCTCTTGAAAGTGAGGACACTGATATAATATTACAAGTCAAACTAGGTACATACAGACAGTTACGTAGAATCAATATCTGCCCACTTGTCAAACCTAGGCGATATTCTCCCACGGATCCAGCGTCCACGCTTATTCCGTTTGCAACTGTGAGGGTCATATCACCTATCCCGATAACCCTACGGTTTCTCAGAGCCTGTAATGAATTACAAATATGAGTTCCTGATCCGGTATCCAATACCCAGGAAGTAGGGTTAACTGACATACAGTTCTCTATCATAAACACACCCGAAGTTGAAGCCACAACATGCTTCGTATCCTTGCTACTGGCTTCTAAAGCCCTGCGATCATTCTGCCAATGCCCAATCCCATAACAATAGGAATGTCCCTTAATAAGGTGGTCCAGCTTGTTATAGGTAATGGACATCTGGACAGACTTTTGCAAGTCAAATAAGTCAGATTCAGTCAAATTATTATCTAGATGTAACTTATGTGTGGTCATAAGGTCGCTGCAATTTAGAGAGAGAGAGAAGAAAACACTATTAGCATGATGCTCTTGCAAGTTTAGAGTGGTTGTTAATTTATCTAAACTGGATGGCTCCCACTGTTTCTCGAATCCTTCCTCAAACCATAAAAGAAGAATTAGCCAGGACAATTCTCACTGTACAATACTTGCTTAACCGTTCAGCCAGGCTAGTGTCGATACTTCGAGGGAGGTTTTCCAACGCTTTCGCGAAGTTCCTTAATTAAAGAACCTCTTTTCTCTGGGGGCGTAACCCCTCTGACACCTTTCTAGGCACCTACTTGGTTTATAGTATTGATCGTTAAGTGACGAATCTCCTGATAAGTAGTATATACTCACAGTAGGATCGGGATCCAAAATATCATCGTATGATAATGTTGAAGGAATCCTACCAACATTCATCAAACTCCAAAGTGGTATGCTCTCTCTGCAAATTTCAGTTTCTTTAGAAATTCCCGATATAGATTTTTTTGCCCCATGCTCTTATGACCTTGGCTTTGGTCAAAATGTCATAAGTCACATGTCAAGTTCTACCCGTCATTATCCAGGTTAATTTGAACCCATCCGTATATACCCCTGACTTTGGTCAAATGATAATACGACTGTCCCAAACCAACTCATTTACCTATGCAACAAGTGAATACCCAGCAGCTACCAAACACTATGCCTTGACTTTGGCCAAAATACATAGCTTAAATACTACTGAATACCCAAATGAAATGACGGAGGGCTACGAATGGTTTTGGCAAAACCGTGAACGTAGTGAACTTGATATAATCGAAGGAACCTGATAGCCTTTTTTTTAAAAGGAGTGGTTAAAGCTCCGCAATTAAAAAAAATTCTGCTCTTTTAAAATAACCGAGTGGTTTTCTTTTAAATTTGTTCCAACGACTTAACTTTGGTTTATTTTCTTTGCATTATAATAATGCGTCCCATCTTTAATCTTATCATTGCAGAAAACAACGAAAATACTACGTCCTCTTATGCCATTCGCATTCGCCACGGGGTCCCGTCATCACCCGTTAGGTTACTTAACTAACGACAGAGCGGGGGCTGGGCTAGCGCGGGTATAAAATATAAGTGACGTCTAATAGCTATTTATATATAGATATTGTACATTCGTCAGACGCAATAATAAGCATTCCAGATCACAGATAAACTTTATTGGATATGCAAGCAATCCGTGTTTGTTTTGAGCCTGCAACAAAAGACGGATTATACAGTTGTGATGAATAGCCTTTACCCCACCCAAGACCCCTACGGGTACGGCAAACTACCCACCCGGCAGTTTGTGCACCCCACCTTGGGTCTGTCCTAGGAGCAAAAACAGTAAAATGAAATAATATAACGGTGGCTACAACTGCAACCTGGATATGCCCCGCAAAATAATATTACAACAAATTACATTTACATCAAATGAATTAAATAATAACCCATCATATAACCCCGGCTATACATCACAACAGTCCAACACAGTTCATATACACAAACAGATAAAATCCATTACAGAAATGTGCAACCCCCTGCCAACCGACATACTAGCAGTTAGGGGAGGTTTACGAACACATTATACAAACACAGATATAATCCAACAAGCAAATACCGTATAATTTCGATCGATTAAACACATTTAATTTTGCTCCAATACTTCTCTGTAAATCTGAAACCTGAGCAAAAATTAAAAAATTCCAGAAAATACCAAATATCACAGAGGACCCACACAGGAAAATTGGGATGATGGATCCTCTAAAGCGCGGTGGAATCGCGGCGGATCGGTGGGATCGGCCGCAGTTCCGCGGCGCTTTGGTCGATTCATGAGCCCAAATTTCTTGGGTGTTCTTATACTATCATTTAAGGCTTTCTGAAGGTCCCTGAAAAATTTTTGGACCTCATTTAAAAATCGACAGAAAACTCATGATATCGGGGTTTTCCGATTTGTTTTTTCCGTTCGAAATTCATACAATTTTGCAAGTGAGTTATTTATTGTTTAGCGAGGCTCTGATACCACTGTAAGTCAATGTGCAACACCCCACGACTTGCGGGGAGGCGGAAATATGAAAAACGATCTTGTTCTTCGCTTAAACATCGACTAACCGCATGAATCGAAGCTAAACGATAATTAACAACTATCATAGAAGTTCTAAACTACTATGTGAAGTGATTATACCTCAAGAACCATGTCCTTCGGGTCTTCATCGCTGTCCTCCACTCCTCATAGGCTCCTTGGAACATCGGCAACTTCACGGCCACCTCAAATCAAAGACGATCCACCCGAAAGCTTCTATGCCAAGCTTAATCTCAAACTTGAGATAACTAGGTTGCTTAAAGTGCTAATCTAAGCTACCTAGAGGATATAGAGTGAGGTTATGGATGTTTTAGTCTATCTAACCCTTGATCTCAACACATGAGAGGTTTGGGTTAGGGTTTCAAGAAAGAGTGAGCTTGAGGAGAGAGAAGGTGAGAATGATAATGAGAACAAAAATCCTTCTCACTTGAATATATGATACATAATGAATTATCAAATAATATCAATTAATTGATTATTCACCATGTTTCATTTAATCAAGGAGAGTGATTCATCATGTGAGTCATTAGATCATTAATGAAGCATTAATGATATGATGAATCATATAAATGAGTCACACAAAGCAATTAATGAAAAAGCCACCTCAACCCCTCATGTCACCACTCTTCTAGAACTTTCTCGACAAATTACGAGAACGCCCCTCCAATCTGTGAAAACACGAAAAAACTTTAGACTGTATAAATCCAATAACCCGATACTAGAATCTGGCTTAAACCAAAGCCGGCTAGTAAAAACTGTCCGAAAAATCGTACGTGCGTAAACACACGTATGCATCCGAACCCTTGTCGTAAAACCATACGATCTCTATATCGTTTCGCCTGGAGCAGGGAAACTCTCTGTGTGGGACTCTAAAGACTCGACACCACGCTGGCAGTGGGTTTAACCACAGACCGCAAGCGGCACTAGCTGTACGTAACAGTCCCCAGGTAGATGTCGATAAGAAGGCCGATGAGGTAAATCATCCGAACTCCCACTGAGCCTTATGTGATAATCTCTGTACAGTCCGGTCTGTTCGTCTAAGACTATCGCATATCAAGCCTAGGAGGCGGCAAGCGTCAGTCCCCTAATAGCTGTATAAGTCGTGTCGGAGCGAAGCCCATTACACCCTGAGAAGCTACTGGAACCTACCAGTATATCTCGTTTGCCCTGGCCAGGGACTTTGCGTAATGGCTCTCTGACATAGTGCGATATCAACTCCCAATACCGGGAGAGACGAATCCTATCTAACCGCCACTGCCTCCAAGTGCTCGGGACTGCACCCAACTGCTACCTGTTTGCATGACTCCTTTGAGCCGTGGTAGGGTAGCAATCTAAGAACAGTGGGACACACTCGAGGCGAAGTAGCAGTGTCAAGTCTGCGGATTATGCTGTACTCATGTCATCTGGGAACTGATAACTGACGATGGGTATAATACCAACCAATCAGTTCCTCGGCGAGTCCTGTCCGTTGTACCCGTAACCTAACGAGCACCTGTATACTATCTCTAGTACGACGTACTGATGGCTGTGGGACAGACCATCTCCCCAACTGGGATGAGAAGCGTATACACTTAGTCTACTCCGGAATATCGATGCCTTATCTCTATAATCCAACGACCATGGACCTGTATAGGATGTTGCTTACAAACTACCCAGCCCCCACTAGTGTGACTGCCATCACAACGCTGGTAATCAAGCAAAGAACCTATGGGCTCTACTAATATGTATAAGTGATACGTTACAAGAAACATATACACATATTAAAGTAGATACAAACCAAGTAGCATACTACCATTTTCAGCAAGACTGTATATATATACATGTGAATATCCCAAGCTTCCATTAAGTAATATACAAACTAGTATGATACAATAATGGCCCCTAGGGCATATACAGTAACAGTAATGATCCTAGTATGAAGTTATTATCTCTTTAGATTTCTTGAAACTCTATATTCGCATGCTTGCTAATTTTTGTAGAAAGGATAATCACTTCTAATAGGTAATACATATTTAACAAACTGCCAATTCACTGGTGTTCCGCTTGATGTACCTTCACCTATATAAATTTGATCTCTATACTAGTCATTATTGATAGGAGATGTAAAGCCGGTAGATTCAGCAATCATATTGAGAATGCGAGAATATTCTCCTTACAGGCCATGCTCGGGCGCTTGAAAAGAAGGATCCGACACTTCAGAAAAGATTCGGGCAGTTGAGCGGAAGTCAATATTGAAAGTGTATACTAGCCCCATGAAAGGTTTAAATGGGAATCACACATGTAATTTTAAAATTTTCTAGGTGCTAATCAACACTAAACAAGGATCAAACTAGATTATTAGGGCTTTAACTATGATATCAACTATACTAAGAGATGGATGGCTACAACTTTCGTAGACCGTGTCCTTCTCTTCTAAAGCTCCGGGTTATAGTCCACGCGACTCCACTAGGCTCCACTTGAAGGTTGAACAGACTTGCTTCGATGAAATTCGTGCCGAAGATGATCGATCCGAAATCCACTAATCCAAGTTAACTCTTCACTAAACTCTTTAGTGAAGGAAACACACAACACCAAAGCGCTAATCTAATGTAGGATGGTGAAGTAGGGGTTATGTTTGCTCACTTGAGTTCTCACAAGTTCAAGATTTCACAACTCATGTGAGGGATTGAGCTTGGAGGTGGAGATGAGGAAAATGGAGAGAGCTAGAGAGAAACACATCACATGAGCTCAACTCAAGAAAATGGCTAAGTGTGGAATGAAATCTAGAATGGCTCTCTCTTGACCTCACTTATTCAAGCATGGAATTCTTTGCAATAATAAATTGCAACCATGCTTAAATAGTGAGTCAAGACTAAGAAACAAAAGATATAAGTCACGCTTTTCCCATCCCTCCAAAGTCTCCCCATTTATCATCTCTTTTTGTAACGTTTTGAAAATCGTTTCGGTGAAATTTCGGAAAAATCGGTAAAATAAGAGGATTTTCTGTAAAAAGTCAAAATACAAATATCTTTATTATAAAATTAAATATACATATTCTAGCTATGTAATTGCTAGTATTTGGTGTTTATTGAGCCAGTGGTAAAATTTCTAATTTTCTTAAAATTTTTCCGAAATTAATTATTTTAATATTATTTTAAGCCGTCGCTAATACATTTAATTAGGGAAAATTACAAATTGGAATGGGTTGAAACAAATTTTTTGCATCATAACACATTAAATAAAATTTTAACATGTTGTTTTTGAAATGAAACGAAACTGTCAAACGGTGTTAGAAAATATCGACGAAAAAAGGCTTAAATAGTGAAATTAGTGCAAATAGATATTAGGGTATAACATTTATCATTTTTTCCTCACCCACACTCACCTACACCCTCTCTCCTCTCCCCAAATCAGCAGCAGCCCCATGTTGCCCCTCATTTCCCCACTTGAATTTGCTAAAAGAAAACAAAAGAAAAGAAAGGATATGAAAGATAATAGTTAATTAAGTATGGGCTTTGACTTTTGGGGTTGACCTACTACTTTCCTCACCTCATTCTCACTCCCCACTCTCTCCCCATTCCTCTGGCCGAGCCCTCCCTCTCCCTCAACAGCAGCCCCTCTCTTTTCTCCCCTCATTTCTCTTGAAAAAATTTCATCAAAAATTGCCTCGAAATCCATTAAAAAAATTCCAAAATCCAAATCCAACTCTTACCCATTTTAGTTTAGCCTATAATGCATGGATTGTGGTGAAAAGAGAGCATTTTGGATGGCTAGATTCAAGTGAGATCTACAAAATTATGGAGGTATAATTTTAACCATGTAGTTAAATTGTTGATTATTGCTTTAATCTAAGTTAATTAAGTGTTAATTAGGTTTTAATGGAAAGTTTGAAATTCTAGAAAAGAATTTGGATCAAGTTAGGGTTTTGAGTATTTTGATTAGGGTTGTGTGATGTGGATTAGCATCTTAAGACTTGTTGAAAACTAATCTAGTTGCTAATAACAATTCGTTACTTGTAAAATGTCCAAATTAAGCTTTTTGTGCAAACTAGGGTTTTATGAAATACATATATATGTGAAATTAAAAATATGGTTAGGGTTTTTATCACATTATTAACATTATAAGTTATAGTTTAATAGTTTAGATCATACAAATCCAAGCTAAATTGTCGTTTGTGCATTTTTACTATAAAATGGTTGAAATTGGATAAAAATTGCAAACTAGTTTTTGGTTTAATATAATTTAGCAAGATTAAAAATCTAGTAAATGCTTATGTGGCCTGATTAAGATAATTGGTGAGTATTGTGAACTCTAGTTTGCTAAAACATCAAGACTTGTAGTAAAATGGTCAACGACCCCCTTTACTAAACTTTTTGGAAATAAACTGATTTAATCAATTTATTGGTTTTAATGATTTCACCCTATTTCATATATATGTTTAGTGTTTGTGAATGTGAAAATGGGTGTGTTTGGGTTTTTCTCGATGATTTGACGTTTGTACATCGATATCAAGGGTTGGTTTGGCTATTCTTGCATGCGTAGATGATAGGTTTTGACCTATGCGTGATACGCGTGCCGAATTGGTTTTCGTATACCGTTTCGATTTCGGATTTGGTTTTTATGCATTACAATATGTGGTGACATGTGTTAGTTATATGTATGCCCTAGAGGCCATTACTGTACATTGGATGTATATTGTAGTGGATGCTGGGACATATATAGGTAGGACTTTCTTGCTCGACATGATAGTACGCTATCTGGTTGCTCTTTATCTTAACATGTATACTTTCTGTCTCTCTGATTACATGTTGATAAAGCCAATAGGATGTGTACTCGACTTCCAGGACTATAATGTAGATCATACTAGTGGGGCCTGGGTAGTCCAAGAGTACATCCTTGAAATGTTCCTAGTCGAGGGAATATCGAGACGGGGCATCGATATTCCAGAGTAGACTAGCGCATATCTTCTCGACCCATGCGATGGGCGATGGATGATCCCATATCCATTGGTGTTTGACATCGAAGGTGGTATGCGGGTGCTCAGTGGAGACTGGGTATACTGAACGGACTCGCCGAGAACTCCCAGATGGTATTATACCTCACGTCAGATGGCAGTTCTCTGGTGACACTGGTACAGCTTAGTCTGTTGACCCGAGATCGTCATAGAGTCTTGTGTGTCTCCCACTGTGCTTTGATTTCCACCCTACCACGGCTCTACTGAGTTGTGCAAACAGGTGGTTTTTGGGTACAGTCCCGATTCACATGGAGGCAATGAGCGATAGGAGGGGATTCGTCTCTCCCGGTATTGGGGGTTGATGTTGTGCTATGCTCGACTGGCCATAACAGGAAATCCCTGGCCAGGGTTGCAGTGATATACTGGTAAGTGTTATCAGTAGTTTCACGAATGTTATGGACCCTATGTCGGCATGATTTATCGAGCTATTGGGGTCTGACGTTTACCACCCCTAGGCGAGATATGCGACATATCAGACGAACAGACCGGACCGTACGGTAAGTGTTACTGGTTGGATTCACAGGAGTGTGAGCGGGCTTGCTCGTCGATCTTCTGATCGCTCAATACCCGGATGGCCGTTACGTTTAGCAGACCGCTTGCGGCTTGTGGGTGTTTGATATGATCATCATCCGCTGCCGGCGTATTGACGAGTCTTTAGAGTCCTACACAGAGGTTTCCTAGCTCAAGCGAAACGAAATAGGAGCGCATATAAGATATGTGCGGGACCGAGAATAATGCGTGTATGTGATACCGTATTTCATTCTCGCGATGAATGTGTCGAATGGTTGTATGCGATATAACCTAGTTATCGAATCAAGGATTGATTCGATAAGCCGATACATTGGATACTAGCCGGTTATATGCGATATAACCGGATCATTGAATCAAGTGTTGATTTAATGATTTAATGTATAATTGTATATTTGATATATTACTTTGCATTAACTAGTAATGGTTCACTTTAAATGGATTAACTCACTTGGTTTGTGCACATTGTATATGTGATATATTTTGTGCACATGATTGTATCATGTTTGATGATACATGCAAGCTTAGGTTAGTGTAGAGAATTAAACAATGGTTAAGTTAGTGGTTAGGGTTTACTTTTATCTCATTCATTTATCTTTTGATTTATCTATTTATTTATTTTTGGAAAAGATAAAGAGAATGGTGGACCTTTTTTGTTGTTTTGTGGAAACTTCATGAAATATTGAAATCTTCACCATTCTTGTTCTTTTCCTAAACCTAACCACTAACCCTAACCAAGGTTTATTCTCTACGCCTAACTAAGGTTAATGATATGATAAGTATTATATTTTCTTTTCTATTTTAATTATCTTATCATATCAACTTCTTCTTTCTTCATCTTCTTCAACATGAAGAAAAGCTTTCTACTTCAATGGCAACTAGCCAAATCAAGTGAGAAATCCAAAACTAAAGTCTACCCACTTCCTATTTCTTCATCCTCTACCTCTTGCCAAGTAGTAGAGTGTGTTTCCTTCACAAATTTTCAAGGTTTGGTGAAGGTGGAGCTTGATCTAGCGATGCCTCGACGTAGATCATCTTCGGCATGGATATTGATGACCTAGCTCGCTTATTCTTCGACGAAGCCGATGCTAGAGCCCGGGAGTTCACTTGGACAGCGAGAGGACTTCGTTGCGGAGCCGTGGAGGTGGTGGAACGGATCTACAATGGTTGTATATATGTTCCCTTAGTTAAAAATGTAAACTAGTTTACATGTTTCGCCTAAATATCTAGTAAACGATCCGTAGTCGGGTTTGTAGGCACCCGTAAAATTTTATTTGTGCATGTTTGATCACTTGTGAGACTTAACTAGAGTGCCTAGGAACCCAACAGTGGTATCAGAGCCTAGCTAGAGCCTTAGGCGAAGTCCCGACGGAATCTGAAGTCCGATCGAACCGAAACCCGACCCAAAAATTGCTCTCTGGATTTTTTTTCAAAATGCGGATTTTTGTGAATTAAAAATTTCTAGAAAATACATAAAATAAAACTAAGAATTACGGTGCAAACTCAGGAGAATAATTCATTTGAACGGCGGCGGAACCGCGGCAGAAGCACTGCTTATGCGGCGGTTCCGCGCTACCATTGTGACGTCATCGTACCGTTTCTGCACAGTAATTCCTATTATTTTATGTTGAGTTTTCTGGGAATGTTTAAAATTTATTCCAGAGTTGAATTTTCTGGGCTTGTTTTGGGGGATTCGGTGTTTCGATCGGAGTGTCTAATTTTGTCGGTGTGGCTTTCCGGGTATTTTTAGAATATGTTAAAAAGTTCGACCGGATATAAATACCCACTTTTTCCCCTGCCGGGAAATTTCCAATTGTTGGATTTTTCCGTAGTTTAACGACGTTCTAAGTAGTGCAAGTAACGCGATGGACCCTCTAGAAGACAACAAACCTTAACTCGATTATGTGACCGTCTTGAACTGCCCTTTGAACCTTCGGGTTTGGGGCAGTACGGCGTGCCACATGTGAGGCGTTGGCTTGACCCTTCTACGGCTGGACCGTTGCTACTGAGGCACGAACTGAATGTTGTTAGACTTATTTCATGTGTTGAGTAGTATCGGGAAAACTTGGGTGTTCGATTGTTCGATCGAAAAGTTTAGCATTTTCTATTTATCCGGAATGCGATACAATAATTGGAATTCGCAAATTGTTATGAGATAACGGAATGAATATTATAAACATAGCAGTTTAGTCTTACTTGATCGGTTGCCACGGAATTTTGATGTGATCAAAAGTCCGTCGCAATCACGTAGCGTACGCGGATACTCGCCGGGTAAACTTAATAGACAGCCTCACTCCATAACCCCGACAAAGTGACTGTAGGAGAACCCCGTCGCCGAAAGCATCCGTTCGGGTGCTCGCGGTAGCGGTGTTCCGCCTTGGTGCACTTCGTCGACGGCATTAGGGGTGCGGCCGTCTACTGAAGTTTGCGACGAGCATTCGATCAGAATGTCGGGAATCCTGTTGAATTGCCCGACTTGATATTGAAAAGAGTTTTCGATAATGAGACTAAAATGCGGGGTTTATAATTGTTAGGCATGCGATGTCTAAGTAATTCATTTAGTCAGGCATGCGATGTCTGAGGTGGTTGCGGATTCCAACTGTTGTAGTTTTACACTTTCTTTTCTGTGACCGTAAGTATAATATGTGATATCGCCGGTTTCGTTGCTATATGTCAACGACAATTGGGATGCGCATATTTACTTACGTTGATGACATGTGATGTTATGTGTTGCTGGATATGTTATATTGGATCGTCGTGTTTGAATAGCCGGGGGTTTTTATGTGAGATGAGTGTTTTTCATTTTCATTCATGTAAAAACTTGTATGTAATATTCTTTTATTGGGGCGCTTCCAGGTTGCGGAAGTTGTCACCGTTGTTGTATATTATTTACTTTTCTGCACTAGGATAGACCCAAGGAGGGGAGCACAAGTAACCGGGTTCTAGGGTCCAGTGGGAGACCATCTCGAGGAGTCGAGTCCGGGTCTCCTAACCCTAGAATTGGTAGGGTTGCTTGCCGCTCTCGTAGGGGTCTAGGGGTGTGGGATTGGCTATTCATCACGACCGTGAAATCCGTGTTTTATACTGGCTCGTATTGAAAACACGGACGTCCTAGTATATCCAATATTTCATATGTTTCTTCTGCTGTGTTTTATCTGTGATCATGCGATGTTCTGTGCTCTGTGACAGATATTATAGTATATATGATATATTATATAGACGTTGCTTATGTTTTACACCCGCGCTAGCCCTGCCTCGCTCTGCCGTTAGTTACCTAACCTAACGGTGCAGACGGGACATCGAGGCGAATGCGGATGGCATAAGCGTACGTTATATTTATCTGTGATGGTTAGGTGGATTTAAATGATGGGATATTCATTAATGAGATTAATGAAAGAAAATAAACCTAATTGATGTTGTGGAATCGAATTTCAAAATAAAAACAGGTAGCTACAGTTCTTGCTTTGCATCGCGGTGTTCATTATAGAACATCCTGCACCTTATTCGATGAGGAAAGGACCGAGATCCCTTCACCGGGAGTGACTCCTTTAGCAATAACTGGCAGATGCTACAACCCTCGGTTTGTCTTTGATCGCTTCTATAGTTTCCGCTTTGCACAGTGATATATATGATATATCCCGCACCTCATTCGACGAGGAAAGGGCCGACGAACCCTTCACCGGGAGTGACCCCTTTAGCAAAACTAGAAAAGCCTCGAAAACATTCCATTTAAAAACCATTTGATTCCACAACGAGATCAAGTTCAAAGCGTTAAAGGTTTTCACAAAAACCAGCCGCAACCCTCCGTCATTTTAGGAAGTAGAGTACTTAGTATTCGTGCTGTGTTTGTTGACCATAGTCAAGGCACAGTGTACGGTAGCTAAGTGATGTCTTCCTACACCGCATATGATGCGATTAGTTAGGACAGTCGCGTGACTTTGTTGACCTTAGTTAAGGGTCATGTGGGTGGGTCTAATTAATCACGAAATGACGGGTAGAACTTGACTAGTACTTATGATTTGTTGACCATAGTTAAGGTCATAGGTGCTAGGGGTAAAAACCTTTATCGGGAGTTTCAAGTGTTGAAATTTGCAATGAGATTGCATACCTCCTATGTGATAGTTGGATCCCGATACCCACTGCGAGTAATTGTTACTCCTAGGAGAGTTTTGCACTTTACAATTAGCCGATCAAGTAGGTGTCTAGAAAGGTGTCAACGGGGTTACGCCTCTGGGAAAACGAGGTTTACTGTAATTAGGTCCGTGCGAAAGCCCGGGGAACCTCCCTCAAAGTACCGACACTGGCCTGGCTGAAAGATTGGCGAACTTATAGAGTGTAATTAATCCCGGCTAGTCTTTCCTTTTAGGGTTTGAAGGAAGATTTGATAAAAACAGTGGGAACCATCCTGATTAGATAAAATAAATAACCAATCTGATCTTGCAAGAGCGCACGCAGAGTGTTTTCTTCTCTCTCTCTCCTGGTAGCGACCATATCACGCCTTAATCAAGATAATAAAACGGAATTTTGACCGAACCCGCTTGTTATACTGAGCTGGGGAACGTTGGTCCCGCTCCAACTTATAATTGTTATAAGAAAGAGCAGGAAATAGGGAATACCAGAATTCCTATGCCACCCAAACGAAGACAGTGCATATGATGCATCTCCTTCGGGTGTGTTCATTACAAAGGACTGTTTCTCAGTATCCTCTGAATCCTGGGTATATGATGCCGGATCAGGATCCCAGATATGTAATCTGTTATATAGGGCTACAAAAAGGTAGAAAAACTGAGAACGGGTGATAAGTTTCATGAGGCAGAAAACGGGGCAAGTGTTGCAGCCAAGTCTGTTGGTCACTGTCACCCTGTATTATGAATACATTGATTCTGAACAAATGCTGTTAGATACCGAACCTGATATACAAAATCATATCAGTCTCTTTATTAGTAAAGAAGGATATAATTTTGTATTGTTGGATAATGTTTTGAACATTTCCTATATCAAAAGTTGATCGGTTCAGGCACGTTATCTAAAAGCATTGACGTTCTAAATCAAACTACAGTTCCTGTATACAGAACACACACAAGAGGAAGAGTTCAGAAATGAACGAATCATTCTTGAGGCATTGTAGACTAGGTCACATCAATGCGACCCGACTGGCTGAAGTTACATTTTAGATGCATATTTAAATCAGTTTGAATTTACATCTTGTGAAACTTGCCAGTCATGTCACAAAGATTAGATGACCAAAGCTCTGTTTATTAGAAACAGAGAAAGAGTTAGTAAACTCTTGGGACTGATACATGATGATATATGTAAGATCTCCTGTCTACACATGCCAGGACTGGTTCTTTTTACTTCATTATATTCTCTGATAATCTCTCAAGATTCAGTCATATGTTCCTGTTGAAACATAAGTCCGAACCTTTTGAGGTATTCACAGAATATAAGTTAGAAGTAGAGAACCAATAACCGGGTATAAGTATTATGTCCTATGATGAGATCAGGGAGGAGAATACTTGTGCATGGAATCCTTGGACTATTCTAAAGGAAAATGAGATTCTCTCTCAGTATTACTCCTCTGAATACACCACAGCACAACGGTGTATCGGGGCGGAGCAATCACACAATATTAGATATCGTGTGCTCTATGATGAGTATTACTGAGTTACCTTTTTCCTTCTGGGAGTTATGCACTTGAGAAGCTGCATACCTATTGAATTAGGTTCGAATCAAATCAGTGCCTACCACTCCATATGAGATATGGTATGGGAAGAGCCTATCTCTTAAGTTAGTTAAGATTTGGGATTGTCCGGCCTATGTCAAAAGCAAAATCCGGACAAAATCGAGGCAAGATCAGTTCTGTAGAACTGGAAAGGTTCCAGCTGTACAAAACTGCTAATGATTTGACAGAACCAAAGGATTCTATAGTTCCCGACGAACCTCAGCCTCTCCGCCGATCTAGTAGGGTTCCGCACCCACCTGAGAGATACCTCGGTTTCTCGATGACAGTGGGAGCTAGGATTGCATCATGAGATGATGACCCAACTAGTTTCGAGCAGGCCATCGAGAGTAGGGACTCTGTAAGAATGGCTGGATGCTTAGCGATCTGAGATGGAATCCATGTACACCAGCATAGTATGGACTTTAGCTGCTATATCTGAAGGGTTAAATCCCCATCAGGAGCAAGTATATCTTGAGAAGATTACTTGGTTTAGATGGAAAAGTTGAGACTTTCAAAATTAGACTTGTTAAAGGTTTTCGTCATCGACCAGGCGTGGATAATGATGAAACCTTTTTCCAGTAGCTATGCTTAAGTCTGTTCAGATCCTACTTACCACAGCTACATACCATGACTACGATATCTGGCGGTTGGGTGCCATGACTGCTTTTCTAAATACTGATTTAGAAGAGAACGTCTATAAGAACACAGCCAGAGGTCTTCGTAAACAGTGAGAGCAGCGGAAACGTGTGCAAGTTGCTTTACATAATGATGCAGGCATCGCGGAGTTGGAACGTCTGTTTTGATGTGATAGTCAAAGTGTTTGACTTCATCAAAATTGTAGACGAACCTTGTATATACAAAAGGGTAGTAGAGAGTAAGGTGGTCATCTTCGTATTGTACGTAGACAACATACTCTTGATAGGAAAAGAGTTTCCTATACTACGATCGATCAATCTCCTATTATCACAAGGATTCTCCAAATAGGATAAAGATGATACCTCCTAAATCCTGAGATTTGGACCTATGAGATAGATCTAAAGGGATATTAGGGTTCTCACTAGGTATAGAGAGATTATATCAATCGATCCTGGGGAGAATCACTGGAAGTGTTCCAGGGTGATAAAGACGACTGAATGTCAGTCACAGGCACTGTCTTTACCCTCAGTAAAGGGACGGTATGTTGGAAGAGTTCCAAGCTAGATACCGTGGCAAACTAGACGATAAAGGCTGGTAACATCGCTATTGAAGATACTACCAAAGAGGCAGTTTGGGTGTATATTGGTTCATAAGATGAACTTGGTTCCTGCCATTGTATGACAATGGAAGTGTGGCTTAGGCCCTGGAACCCTGGTCCCATCAGTGACCCAGACATATTCTGAGGAAGCATCACCTGATCATGGAGATAGTTGATCTCCAGGTTGATCGAGGTTAGGAGAGTAGACTCAGAGGACAACACGGCGGATCCACTCACGAAGGCCTTTTTCCCAAAGAGAGACCATTAGGGGATGGTTGAGTATGTGATACTGCAACCACTGCTACAGATGGCCCTAGTGCAAGTGGGAGATTGTTAGTTATATGTATGCCCTAGAGGCCATTACTGTACATTGGATGTATATTGTAGTGGATGCTGGGACATATATAGGTAGGACTTTCTTGCTCGACATGATAGTACGCTATCTGGTTGCTCTTTATCTTAACATGTATACTTTCTGTCTCTCTGATTACATGTTGATAAAGCCCATAGGATGTGTACTCGACTTCCAGGACTATGATGTAGATCATACTAGTGGGGCCTGGGTAGTCCAAGAGTACATCCTTGAAATGTTCCTAGTCGAGGGAATATCGAGACGGGGCATCGATATTCCAGAGTAGACTAGCGCATATCTTCTCGACCCATGCGATGGGCGATGGATGATCCCATATCCATTGGTGTTTGACATCGAAGGTGGTATGCGGGTGCTCAGTGGAGACTGGGTTCACTGAACGGACTCGCCGAGAACTCCCAGATGGTATTATACCTCACGTCAGATGGCAGTTCTCTGGTGACACTGGTACAGCTTAGTCTGTTGACCCGAGATCGTCATAGAGTCTTGTGTGTCTCCCACTGTGCTTTGATTTCCACCCTACCACGGCTCTACTGAGTTGTGCAAACAGATGGTTTTTGGGTACAGTCCCGATTCACATGGAGGCAATGAGCGATAGGAGGGGATTCGTCTCTCCCGGTATTGGGGGTTGATGTTGTGCTATGCTCGACTGGCCATAACAGGAAATCCCTGGCCAGGGTTGCAGTGATATACTGGTAAGTGTTATCAGTAGTTTCACGAATGTTATGGACCCTACGTCGGCATGACTTATCGAGCTATTGAGGTCTGACGTTTACCACCCCTAGGCGAGATATGCGACATATCAGACGAACAGACCGGACCGTACGGTAAGTGTTACTGGTTGGATTCACAGGAGTGTGAGCGGGCTTGCTCGTCGATCTTCTGATCGCTCAATACCCGGGTGGCCGTTACATTTAGCAGACCGCTTGCGGCTTGTGGGTGTTTGATATGATCATCATCCGCTGCCGGCGTATTGACGAGTCTTTAGAGTCCTACACAGAGGTTTCCTAGCTCAAGCGAAACGAAATAGGAGCGCATATGAGATATGTGCGGGACCGAGAATAATGCATGTATGTGATACCGTATTTCATTCTCGCGATGAATGTGTCGAATGGTTGTATGCGATATAACCTAGTTATCGAATCAAGGATTGATTCTATAAGCCGATACATTGGATACTAGCCGGTTATATGCGATATAACCGGATCATTGAATCAAGTGTTGATTTAATGATTTAATGTATAATTATATATTTGATATATTACTTTGCATTAACTAGTAATGGTTCACTTTAAATGGATTAACTCACTTGGTTTGTGCACATTGTATATGTGATATATTTTGTGCACATGATTGTATCATGTTTGATGATACATGCAAGCTTAGGTTAGTGTAGAGAATTAAACAATGGTTAAGTTAGTGGTTAGGGTTTACTTTTATCTCATTCATTTATCTTTTGATTTATCTATTTATTTCTTTTTGGAAAAGATAAAGAGAATGGTGGACCTTTTTTGTTGTTTTGTGGAAACTTCATGAAATGTTGAAATCTTCACCATTCTTGTTCTTTTCCTAAACCTAACCACTAACCCTAACCAAGGTTTATTCTCTACACCTAACTAAGGTTAATGATATGATAAGTATTATATTTTCTTTTCTATTTTAATTATCTTATCATATCATCTTCTTCTTTCTTCATCTTCTTCAACATGAAGAAAAGCTTTTTACTTCAATGGCAACTAGCCAAATCAAGTGAGAAATCCAAAACTAAAGTCTACCCACTTACTATTTCTTCATCCTCTACCTCTTGCAAAGTAGTAGAGTGTGTTTCCTTCACAAATTTTCAAGGTTTGGTGAAGGTGGAGCTTGATCTAGCGATGCCTCGACGTAGATCATCTTCGGCATGGATATTGATGACCTAGCTCGCTTATTCTTCGACGAAGCCGACGCTAGAGCCCGGGAGTTCACTTGGACAGCGAGAGGACTTCGTTGCGGAGCCGTGGAGGTGGTGGACCGGATCTACAAAGGTTGTATATCTGTTCCCTTAGTTAAAAATGTAAACTAGTTTACATGTTTCGCCTAAATATCTAGTAAACGATCCGTAGTCGGGTTTGTAGGCACCCGTAAAATTTTATTTGTGCATGTTTGATCACTTGTGAGACTTAACTAGATTGCCTAGGAACCCAACAACATGTAGGTACCCTAGGTGGACTACGAGATGACAAGCAAGCGCGTAGCGACGTCGGCACCGGCGAGCGCAGATCAGGTGAGTAGATTTTATCTACGGGGGAAGTCGGGTGGATGGCGTATAGCACCCCCGCAGTCCGTAGTATAGTTGATGATATATATATATATATATATATATATATATATATATATATATATATATATATATGTTATAGGAGTTTTATAATACGAGGATGATTATCAAGGTATGATCTTGTGTTCAAGGTTTAGTGTAGGGTAATTAGAAGTAAATTAGCATAACTTCTTAGTCGCGAACCCTAGAATAGGTTCACACCCACCCGCACACCCGCATTTGCATACATATATCTTACATGTGCGTATATGGGGATATGTATATATATACACACTTGGGTATGGGACTAGGTGTGTGTGTATATATATATATATATATATATATATATATATATACGTATGCATATACATGGATTATGAGGATAGTACTTGGGATTGGAGATGAGTCGATGAGATTGGGCTTGAGACCGTGAGATCGGTGATGTGACATGGTCTGTATTTGTGATACGACATGGTATTTTAGCGGTTTCTTTAGGCGTTGTGTTTTCATACACACGCATGCATTCATGGATGGTATCAATATTGTACTAGACGTAGATCAGTACCCCGATCATGATATTTGATAAAGAGGATACCAGATGAATAGTATGATGAATGTGATATTGACCCGTACCCAGATTTGGGATGCCGTACGACGGATTTACGTACGAGCTATATATTGATGTTTGATCCGTACTCTTGACTTGGGATTACCTGATTATAGATATGGTATCGGATGTGATATTATCAAGGCGGGATCACCGACTAATATGTGTATGTGTGTGTGTGTATCGAATCAGATATTAGGCGGTTTCCTTACCTTCAGTTAGCATGTTAGTTCAGCTGTATAGTTTAGTGTAGTTGTTAGACTAGGTTAGATTCCTACCTATTTCAAAACTAACGGATCGTGGGTGTTTTAAAAGACAGGTCAAGGGATTCTACGGATATTTCAAAAGACGTACCTTTTCTTAAAAACACCGTAGCCCTTATTTTCAAAACCTCACGATTCGTGTTATTTCAAATGGCACCACTGTGGAACTCATATTTTATTAAATGCAGATTAGTTATCATTGTGTTTAGTATTCAGCTCCCGCACATTATTGTTGTTCGCTCCGCATCGCATACTTATTTTGTGATTCATATACCGTTATTGATATCATGCTGCTAGCACACCAGCACCATTACCGATGACGTGTATGTACTACGTACACTTACTTGCCGGCTCTCACACATCTTCATCGGTAATTGCCATGTCATGAACACTTTAGAAAATACTATTTCATTGACATAGTTTGTTAGCTAATAGTTTAGACATGATATTAGTGTACTTGCCTTATATGCTAGTTTAGACATTGTAGTTATTACTTGCTACTTCATGCATGTTATTATTCACTGTTATGCCGCATTCATGGATTTTTATTCCTATATTCACAGTTTATATGCTATTGAGGATTTGGATTCGGATTTTCATGAGATTTCCTGGATTTGGGGGAAAACCGTAAAAACATTTATAAACTTCTTTTCTCTCTCTTTTTAAATGAAAAGTGCGGTTTTCCCATGATGTATGAGTCGTCCACCATGAGTTTGCTGATGAATTTTGAGACCCGATTCGAGGAGTTGGATGAACCGTTTCGGGTACATGGTAGGCCCGGTAAGGTACCCCGGGGCAAGAAGTTCGAGTAGTAGATGATGAGCCTGGCAGGGGAGGACTACCTACCGGTGATTTTACCCGACGCGTCGGATATCTGGAGGATACCGTCGTGGTCTTGAGATTGATGGTAGGGGCCGGTCCGGACTGACGGCGCCCTTGATAGTGAGATTGAGACATTGAGATTTTGAGATATCGAGGTACTGAGATTGATGATCCAGGCCAGTCCGGATAGCCGGAGCCTGAGATATTGGGATTTATGTTTTGTGTCGATGCTAGACACTGTTTATGCTGATTTCATTTATAATACCTCGTTTTGAAACTACAGAAATCTCACTAAATTATGAAAGCAGTTTCTTCATTTACATGTATTCTGTTTTCATGCATTCATACCTCATCCATATGATATACTACTACCTGAGGCACTGACACGAGCACTTGGTATTACCGTTGTTTAGAGGTATACCCTAGCCATTGTTATAGGCTGCAGATTATATATTTGAGGATATATTATGATCGTATGGCTTAGGATTGTGTTGTTCATGCGATTTCTGTTCGTAGATGTTTTCTACTCACGAGTTGGCAACTCACCCTCGTTTTGCCACAGTTTCTTGCAGGTTTTTCCGTACAGGTTTCATACGGCTTTGCTGGCACTGCTTCTTTTTCGGGTGACTTGCTAGTAGGTGGGTTTACTTGTATCGTACCCATCATTATACCTAGTATATTATTATTCTATTGTATCTAGAAATTCCATCAACCAAACATGTATTTATTTGAGATAGAGACTGGTGATGTTTATTCATTCGACCTTAGAGTCGCACGTTGTATTTCTATGGATTTCACGTTGTTTTGAGTTTCCTTTTCTGTTGTGATCCTCGCCCTTCGGCGTTGTATATTATATTGCTTGCGTGGTTGTGACCGTCGTTTGACGAAGAGCTAGCTCCCGCTTGGGGATGCCTTTTTATTGATTTCGTATACTATTCATGTTGTATCCCGTTTGGGGGCCAGTATTTACAAAGGAGACTCTGCCGAAATTTTCAGAAAATACTTGACGTTTTAAAAAAACGCATAATTCGGCTTATGCTATTAAAACCACTTGCTTTAATTGGTTTTTACTTCACTCTACTCTTCCTTGGTTTTGAATTTCTGGGTTTTGGCTTACTTAGATTACGGACGCCTCAAGATGTTTCGTAATTTAAGTGCCGGTCATGTTCCGTACCTTTCGGGTCGTGACAAAGTTGGTATCAGAGCGTTAGGTTTTACCTTCAGAGCGTAGGATGACCCTTGGTTGATGGAGTAGATGACTAAAGTAGAGTGACGTACCGTGGGTATGTTCCGCGGCATACTTACGATACGCTACTCCGCTTAAGAAGCCTTAGAATGTATAGTTCCTTGCACAGTATTATATTCCTTCCTATGATCTAGCCTCATCAGTACCAGTTTATGGTTTTGTTATCACGGTTGTACGGGCGTGGAGAGCTATGGCTAGAGTTGCGGTCAGCATGAGCTCGTCATGGACGAGGACTGACCAGGGCGTGATTCCAGGGACATACGATTGCATAGAGGCATCGTTTCATTGCGTTTTCACGCCACGAGCGTTTGATGGATCGCTTTTACGAGATTTCTCGGACGTGCAGATCAGCACCAGAGGATTGAGCCACTGATAGAGGCCAGCCAGATTTTGATGACCGTTGATGTATTGCTTATTCATGATGATTGAGGCACTGTTCAGCGTGCAGACGAGTGAGCCAGATGTTGCTGCGAACGACAAGATATCACCCCAGATGTTGGAGTTATTGTAGTACGAGTTGTACTTAGAGATTTGATAGAAGGTCACTAGTCACCCGAGGATGAAAGACTAGGACATGTGGTTCGTTCGCTTACCCGATGCGAGGTCATCAGATAGATTGATTCCAGCTAGAGACGACTTCACGCTGATACGTTGAGAGTCGACAGAGGCAATCGAATGCCAGAAACCTATTATTCTAAGTTTAAAGTATTCGGAAAGACATGCAGGCAATTCTATGGACCCTCTAGAAGAATGAAACCCTAACTCGACATAATGACCGTGTGAAAGCCTTTGAACCTTAGGGTTTGCGGCAGTTCCGCGGCGCCATTAGTGAGGCTTGGGTTTGCCCTTCTACGGCTGGACCACCGATGCTGTGGTATGTACTTGATACTATTGAACTGTACCCAAGATGTTGAGCTCTTGGGGGATTATGAGCTTTTGACGAATCGATCAAATAGTTCGACTTCCTTCGGATGCTAGGTGGTGAGATACATTTCTTGGGAGACTCCAGATACGAGGATAGCCGTTGGAGCTCAGTCCATGCAGCCACGACGAGACGAGTCCGAAGCAGTCGACATTGGAGAAAAGTGGAGTAAGATGTTCGTACGAGATCTTGATGAGACGATGTTCCACTCTGCCGACATCAGAGATGCGATACGCATGCCGAGACATTGTACTGGAATGTACCTTCCAGAAGGAGTCGCGATGAGTATGCAGCCGTTCCGGAACAAGAAACAGATATAGTAAAGGACGATGACTTCCGGACAGTTCAGCAGAGACGAGATTTGGGATAGACCTCGACAGGACTTTTTTGGAATAAATTACGAGAAGACTCGGACCCAGGAGTGGTCATGTTACGCACACCAGCAGGCCAGAGTTCATGATCGTCGACAAGACATGCTATGAGTGACCACGACAGTTGGCCAGCGATTCTTAGAGGATATGCTTGAGCGAGACTATTCCGCCATATTTTATTTCGGTATTTCGGGCGGTCTATTTGCATGATTGATGTTGATGATTGAGTTTCATGATATTTGTTTTCATGCACTATGGTTGCACCTACTGAGTATTTACGATTTTTGCACAGTTGTTGCACCTGATATCGTTTTCGTGCCTTGGTTTCACATGTTTATGATTTTATGGGTTTCATACAGTGAGTTGATTTTGTGCATATGTACGCACACGATTTGGTTTTTGCACTCGGTATAGTTCACATATGCTTGTAGTGCAGTGATACGCATTTTGTGCACTACAGTTGCACTGGACTTCGATTTCGATGGTGATGTTCGATATTTGTTTTGTGCACCTTGTGCACCTGATTGGATTTTGCGCATGTTTGGCGCTTGATATTGGATTTCATGATTTCGTGCATGATGGATGCACCTGATTTGGGTTTTCGCGCATGTTGGACGCATGTTATGAGATACGATTTTGGTGCACACCAGATGCACTAAATCGATATTCTTCGTGCATGTTAGATGCACCTGTTTTTTCTGTCAGGCACACCTGTTGCCCTTGACAGATGTTTCATGCACACTCGATGCACTTAGATGTTGTTTCTATGCGCATGTATGGCACATATATGGATTTGATTTCCGTGCGCACCAGACGCACGTAGTATTCATATGCATATTTTGGAATTGATTTCTTATGGAGCAGTACATTTTTATGATGATTGCTATGAGTTTTTGTACTGAGCAAGACTGGTCAGAGGACAGTACCTGAATATATTTTTCATGCATTGATAGTTATTGAAGGGATTTCCAAAAGCGAGCTATAGTCTCAGTATTTACCTGCGTGTCTAATATGACACGAAACGTTTAAAACAAGAAAACCCTTCTAAATTGCTTTCAAAATGGCGGGACGTGCATATTAAACAAAGGATATATATATGTAGTTATTTTCTTAGAATAGACGTCCGCCACTGTGCAGTGTTGCGAACATAGCACGGCGATTTGAAAAAGGTTTGGCATGCATTGCTTCTAGATGTTTTAATAATGTATATCATGTTGGTTTTCGTATTGGATCTTGACATTGATGTCTTCCCCATGACTCCGATGATTGCGGGATGCTTGACGGAGTTTTGATTTTGAGTTATATGCTCATTTTTCATGCGCATGCGTTGCGCTACGATTTGTTTTATGTATTTATGATTTCGAAGCCCCGACGACTTGATGGTTTTGCTTAGATGTTTTAGTATTTGAGGGGGGAGTTTTAATTTAAATTCGGGGACCGAATTTCTTTAAGGGGGGAAGATTGTAATGTTTTGAAAATCGTTTCGGTGAAATCGGAAAACTCGGTAAAATAAGGAGGGTTTCTGTAAAAAGTCAAAATACAAATATCTTTATTATAAAATTAAATATACATATTCTAGCTATGTATTTGATAGTATTTGGTGTTTATTGAGCCAGTGGTAAAATTTCTAATTTTCTTAAAAATTTTCCGAAATTAATTATTTTAATATTATTTTAAGCCGTCACTAATACATTTAATTAGGGAAAATTACAAATTGGAATGGGTTGAAACAAATTTTTTGCATCATAACACATTAAACAAAATTTTAACATGTTGTTTTTGAAATGAAATGAAACTGTCAAACGGTGTTAGAAAATATCGACGAAAAAAGGCTTAAATAGTGAAATTAGTGCAAATAGATATTAGGGTATAACATTTATCATTTTTCCCTCACCCACACTCACCCACACCCTCTCTCCTCTCCCCAAATCAGTAGCAGCCCCATGTTGCCCCTCATTTCCCCACTTGAATTTGCTAAAAGAAAACAAAAGAAAAGAAAGGATATGAAAGATAATAGTTAATTAAGTATGGGCTTTGACTTTTGGGGTTGACCTACTACTTTCCCCACCTCATTCTCTCTCCCCACTCTCTCCCCATGCCTCTGGCCGAGCCTTCCCTCTCCCTCAACAGCAACCCCTCTCTTTTCTCCCCTCATTTCTCTTGAAAAAATTTCATCAAAAATTGCCTCGAAATCCATCAAAAAAATTCCAAAATCCAAATCCAACTCTTACCCATTTTAGTTTAGCCTATAATGCATGGATTGTGGTGAAAAGAGAGCGTTTTGGATGGCTAGATTTCAAGTGAGATCTACAAAATTGTGGAGGTATAATTTTAACCATGTAATTAAATTGTTGATTATTGCTTTAATCTAAGTTAATTAAGTGTTAATTAGGTTTTAATGGAAAGTTTGAAATTCTAGAAAAGAATTTGGATCAAGTTAGGGTTTTGAGTATTTTGATTAGGGTTGTGTGATGTGGATTAGCATCTTAAGACTTGTTGAAAACTAATCTAGTTGCTAATAACAATTCGTTACTTGTAAAATGTCCAAATTAAGCTTTTTGTGCAAACTAGGGTTTTATGAAATACATATATATGTGAAATTAAAAATATGGTTAGGGTTTTTATCACATTATTAACATTATAAGTTATAGTTTTATAGTTTAGATCATACAAATCCAAGCTAAATTTTCGTTTGTGCATTTTTGCTATAAAATGGTTGAAATTGGATAAAAATTGCAAACTAGTTTTTGGTTTAATATAATTTAGCAAGATTAAAAATATAGTAAATGCTTATGTGGCCTAATTAAGATAATTGGTGAGTATTGTGAACTCTAGTTTTCTAAAACATCAAGACTTGTAGTAAAACGGTTAACGACCCCCTTTACTAGACTTTGTGGAAATAAACCGATTTAATCAATTTATTGGTTTTGATGATTTCACCCTATTTCATATATATGTTTAGTGTTTGTGAATGTGAAAATGGGTGTGTTTGGGTTTTTCTCGATGGTTTGACGTTTTTACATCGATATCGAGGGTTGGTTTGGCTATTCTTGCATGCGTAGACGATAGGTTTTGACCTATGCGTGATACGCGTGCCGAATTGGTTTTCGTATACCGTTTCGATTTCGGATTTGGTTTTTATGCGTTACGATACGTGGTGACATGTAGGTACCCTAGGTGGACTTCGAGACGACAAGTAAGCGCGTAGCGACGTCGGCACCGGCGAGCGCAGATCAGGTGAGTAGATTTTATCTACGGGGGAAGTCGGGTGGATGGCGTATAGCACCCCCGCAGTCCGTAATATAGTTGATGATATATATATATATGTTATAGGTGTTTTATGATACGAGGATGATTATCAAGGTACGATCTTGTGTTCATAGTTTAGTGTAGGGTAATTAGAAGTAAACTAGCATAACTTCTTAGTCGCGAACCCTAGAATAGGTTCACACCCACCCGCACACCCGCATTTGCATACATATATCTTACATGTGCGTATATGGGGATATGTATATATATATACACACTTGGGTATGGGACTAGGTATATATATATATATATATATATATATATATACATGGATTATGAGGATAGTACTTGGGATTGGAGATGAGTCGATGAGATTGGGCTTGAGACCGTGAGATCGGTGATGTGACATAGTCCGTATTTGTGATACGACATGGTATTTTAGCGGTTTCTTTAGGCGTGGTGTTTCATACACACGCATGCATTCATGGATGGTATCAGTATTGTACTAGACGTAGATCAGTACCCCGATCATGATATTTGATAAAGAGGATACCAGATGAATAGTATGATGAATGTGATATTGACCCGTACCCAGATTTGGGATGCCGTACGACGGATTTACGTACGAGCTATATATTGATGTTTGATCCGCACTCTTGACTTGGGAATACCTGATTATAGATATGGTATAGGATGTGATATTATCGAGGCGGGATCACCGACTAATATATATATATATATATATATATATATATATATATATATATATATATATATATATCGACTCAGATGTTAGGCGGTTTCCTTACTTTCATTTAGCTTGTTAGTTCAGCCGTATAGTTTAGTGTAGTTGTTAGACTAGGTTAGATTCCTACCTATTTCAAAACTAACGGATCGTGGGTGTTTTAAAAGTCAGGTCAAGGGATTCTACGGATATTTCAAAAGACGTGTCTTTTCTTAAAAACACCGTAGCCCTTATTTTCAAAACCCCACGATTCGTGTTATTCCAAATGGCACCACTGTGGAACTCATATTTTATTAAATGCAGATTAGTTATCATTGTGTTTAGTATTCAGCTCCCGCACATTATTGCTGTTCGCTCCGCATCGCATACTTATTTTGTGATACATATACCGTTATTGATATCATGTTGCTAGCACACCAGCACCATTACCGATGACGCGTATGTACCACGTACACTTACTTGCCGGCTCACACACATCTTCATCGGTAATTGCCATGTCACGAACACTTTAGAAAATACTATTTCATTGACATAGTTTGTTAGCTAATAGTTTAGACATGATATTAGTGTACTTGCCTTATATCCTAGTTTAGACATTGTAGTTATTACTTGCTACTTCATGCATGTTATTATTCACTGTTATGCCGCATTCATGGATTTTTATTCCTATATTCACCGTTTATATGCTATTGAGGATTTGGATTCGGATTTTCATGAGATTTCCTAGATTTGGGGGAAAACCGCAAAAACATTTATAAACTTCTTTTCTCTCTGTTTTTAAATGAAAAGTGCGGTTTTCCCATGATGAATGAGTCGTCCACCATGAGTTTGCTGTTGGATTTCGAGACCCGATTCGAGAAGTTGGATGAACCATTTCGGGTACATGGTGTGCCCGGTAAGGTATCCCGGGGCAAGATGTTCGAGTAGTAAACGATGAGCCTGGCAGGGGAGGACTACCTACCGGTGATTTTACCCGACGCGTCGGATATCCGGAGGATACCGTCGTGGTCTTGAGATTGATGGTAGGGGCCGGTCCGGACTGACGGCGCCCTAGATAGTGAGATTGAGACATTGTGATTTTGAGACATCGAGATTTTGAGACATCGAGGTGCTGAGATTGATGATCCAGGCCAGTCCGGATAGCCGAAACCTGAGATATTGAGATATAGGGATTTATTTTTTGTGTCGATGCTAGACACTGTTTATGCTGATTTCATTTATGATACCTCGTTTTGAAACTACAGAAATCTCACTAAATTATGAAAGCAGTTTCTTCATTTACATGTATTCTGTTTTCATGCATTCATACCTCATCCATATGATATACTGCTACCTGAGGCACTGATACGAGCACTTGGTATTACCGTTGTTTAGAGGTATACCCTAGCCATTGTTATAGGCTGCAGATTATATATTTGAGGATATATTATGATCGTATGGCTTAGGATTGCGTTGTTCATGCGATTTCTGTTCGTAGATGTTTTCTACTCACGAGTTGGCAACTCACCCCCGCTGTGCCACAGTTTCTTGTAGGTTTTTCCGTACAGGTTTCATTACGGCTTTGCTGGCACTGCTTCTTTTTCTGGTGACTTGCTAGTAGGTGGGTTTACTTGTATCGTACCCATCATTATACCTAGTATATTATTATTCTGTTGTACCTAGAAATTCCATCAACCAAACATGTATTTATTTGAGATAGAGACTGGTAATGTTTATTCATTCGACCTTAGAGTCGCGCGTTGTATTTCTATGGATTTTATGCTGTTTTGAGTTTTCTTTTCTGTTGTGATCCTCGCCCTTCGGCGTTGTATATTATATTGCTTGCGTGGTTGTGACTGTCGTTTGACGAAGAACTAGCTCCCGCTTGGGGATGCCTTTTTATTGATTTCGTATACTATTCATGTTGTATCCCGTTTGGGGGCCAGTATTTACAAAGGAGACTCTGCCGAAATTTTCAGAAAATACTTGATGTTTTAAAAAAACGCATAATTCGGCATATGCTATTAAAACTACTTGCTTTAATTGGTTTTTACTTCACTCTACTCTTCCTTGGTTTTGAATTTCTGGGTTTTGGCTTACTTAGATTGCGGACGCCTCGAGACGTTCCGTAATTTAAGTGCCGGTCATGTTCCGTACCTTTCGGGTTGTGACACTTTTTCTATTTTCTAAATATAGAAAATCCATGCCATGCTTCATATAATATATATATATATATATATAAAGATAAGCATATAATTAGTGAGAAATAATATTAGTCAATATACAATTATATCAAATATAAATATATATCATATTATTAAATCAACACTTGATTTAATAATCCGGTTATATCACATATAACCGACTAATATCATTTTTCTGTATATCATATTATCAAATCAACACAAAATTCAATGATCCGATTATATCATATATAACCTAACTAATAACAAATAGCCGCCAGATTACAATACGGTATCTCATACTCGTATTTAATCAGGCTCCCACACATATTTGTAGGGTTCCTTAGCACTCTCACAAGGTTTTATAAGGTATCGGGCATGCAATTTTTAAAAAACTAGAGAGCAAAGCAACCCAAACCAAGGATCTAACTAGAGAATTAGGGTTTTTAAAACATGTAAACATCATTACACTAAGTGATATAGGAATACAACCTTTGTAGACTGGTCCTTCACTTCTAAAACTCCGTGTAGTAGTCTTTTTGCTCTAAGTAGTGATGTCCCGGACTCTCCTTTGGCTCCACTAGGGGAAAGGAACGAGCTTGCTCAAGGATTTTCGAGGCCGAAGATGATCTACATCGAAAAATCTCTAACTCAACCAACCTCTTCACTAATTGGTGTATTAGTGAAGCAAACAAGCTATACTAAATGGCTAGTTTGGTATACATTGATGAAGTAGGAATTTTGCTCACATTAGAATAATTTTTCTCTTTTTCTTTTTCTTCTCACTTGAGAGCTAGAGAGTAAATGAAGGAGATGAAGAAGTGATCAAGTGTGAACCATGGGTAAGAAAATATCTCATATAAACTCATGTAAAGACTAAACCATGGCTAAACATAATGGTTAGGTTAATAAATATCTAGAGTAAAAAAAATTAGAGGACTAAAGTCAAGGTTTCTACATGCTTCCACAAGCATCTTAGCCATGCTAATTTCCACCTAATTTTGATTTTTCCCTTAATATTTAAACACCAAAATTATCTTAAGTTAGGTATGAGTCTCATACACCCAAGTCCAATGTATCATCTAGAATGACTCAAAATAAATACATTAATATATATCATATATATATTTGTATGTATTTTGAGAAAACATATTCTTAAGTGAGCTAATATTAGTTAATGTATATTAATATATCAAATATATATAATTATATATTAAATTATTAAATCAACACTTGATTTAATAACCCGGCTGTATCGCATACAACCGACTAATATCATTTAATAAATTATTGAATCAACACTTGATTCAATAATCTGGTTATATCATATATAACCTATATCGCGAGATTAGAATACGGTATCATATACAAGTATCAATCTCAGTCCTGCACATATCACATATGTGCCCTACTTCGTTTCGCATGAGCTAGGAAACCTCTGTGTAGGACTCTAAAGACTCGTCAATACACCGGCAGCAGGTGATGATCATATCAGTCACCCACAAGCCGTCAGCGGTACTAGCTGGACGTAACGGCTACGCGGGTATTGAGCGATCAGAAGATCAACAAGCAAGCTTGTCCATACTCCTATGAATCCAATAAGTAACACTATCGTACGGTCCGGTCTATTCGTCTGATATGTCGCATATCGAGTCTGGGGATGGTAAATGTCAGACCCCAATAACTTGATAAGTCATGCCGATATGGGACTCATAACGGGTCGAGAAATTACTGATAACACTTCCCAGTAAATCTCTGTATCATCCCTGGCCAGGGACTTCCTATTATGACCAATTGAGCACAACGCAACATTAACCCCCAATACCGTGAGAGACAAAACCCCTCCTATCGCTCATTACCTCCATGTGACTTGGGATTGTACCCAAAAATCACATATTTGCATGCTCCCTTGAACGTGGTAGGGTGGAAATCAAAGCACAGTGGGAATCACACAAGAATTTATGACGATCTTGGGTCTACAGACTAACCTGTACCAGTGTCACCAGAGAACTGCTATCTAACGATAGGTATAATACCATCTAAGAGTTCTCGGCGAGTCCTGTTCAGTGTACCCAGTCTCCGCTGAGCACCCGTATATAATCTTTGATGTCAAACACCAATTGATGTGGGATCATCCATCGCCCATCAAATGGGTCAAGAAACGTATACGCTAGTCTTCTCTGGAATATCACTGATTTGAGTCTCAAAGAATAATTTATAAACCGCAATCAAGAACGACGTCGCTTGGTAGCTAGCCGGTGAGTACGGGTCGGTCCACAGGGATGTTGTGTATTTCCTAATTGTTCTAACGAGTTAATTTCGATTGTTATCGGATTGATTAAATCTAAAAACTAAAGTTTATCTAGATCTAAATCTTGCTAGGGTTAGGTTTAGGTTAAGTTTGGAAATGCAAAGATTTCCTCACCGCTTTCTATACCCAAATTAAGATCTCTTTAGGAGTTATGGTAATTATTAATAAAGGGGATTAGTACCATCAGGAAGAAACGGTGTTTCTTTCTCTAGGTTCTTGTCCTTCCTTTCTTAATCCTTACCCTAACTTCCATGGAAAACACGCTCAACCGAGCCTTTATAGTACGGTATCACCGCTATCTCGTGGGATAGGGTGCTGTAGGGAGCGGTGTGTGCATGTATGCATGGAGTCCTATAAAAACGTATGATGGGCAAGAAAGGGGTGAGAGATCTTCATCTCTCAAGCCTTCCCCAAAGCTAACCCTAACAAGCGAGGAGACTACTCGCTCATTAGGGAATTGACGAACATATCTAAACTATCTATCTAGGGCAGAGAATAAAAGATCTAACTAGGGCAGATAAGAAATTACCTAGGGCAGATAATAAAATTAACTAGGGCAAATAAAAAGAACTATTTACAAATTGATGCACTCTTCATTCATTGCAGAAATTACAGATCTGAATTTTTAGATAGAAAATTAGGCACAAGAAGAAGCATACCCCAAAAGAGGTATTTGGGTCTCTATTTATAGGACATAGAAAACCCTAGGTTTACAATCGTCGCATGTCTGCTATTACAAAAATACCCCCTAAGAAAAAGACCTAGTCAACGCTCGCAGCCGCCTCAGAATTTTTCCATCAATACGGGCTCTTCATGGCCGCGGTTCCACGGCCAAAGCCCATTTTTGGCCGCGGATCCGCAACCAAGTACTGGGCTTGTGGGCTCTTCTTCTCAGGTATTGTTCTGTTGCATTTTTCTTGTTATTTTCTTCAGTTTGTTTCTCAGGTTGGTTTCTAGTTCTCTTCCAGATTTCCACAGTGCATAATTGTAGTGGACTTTTACCGTTGCTTTGTGACGAAGTCTTGAACCTTGTGCTGCTTTTGTTCTTTGTGAACTTGTTAATTGATCTTCAATGTTCCTCAAGATGTGGGCACGATCAAGATTCCACTATTTATCGGTCGTAATCTCACTTTTGTATCATCTTTTGTCTTTTTCACTGTTTTTGTCCCGAGAATCTGTAACCTGCAACTATGTAGCAGATATGGGTCAAAAGCACCTGTTTATTTGTAAAATGAATAAGAATGGGGAATGTAATAATGCAATATTATGATATGAACAAATACCCCCAAACTTATCTTTTGCTCGTCCTCGAGCAAACCTAGTTTTATTCTCAACAAAATCCTTACCTCACTTTCACAGGGAATCGCGATTGCACTGAGCTCGTACAACAAGCCGTTAAACCTCTAGGTGTCCCTAGTAGGAGGAGTGTTGTCTCCTGAGGGTTTTCAGCGGACACTACCCACAAAATCTTATCAATTAGGCTTATTGACTTTTATTCTCGAATTAGGTTTTCTAACAAGGAAGTCTATTATCTTTGACTCATAAATCATCCACCTGTATTCTTCACGCTTCCTTATTATTTAACTTAAGATTATATATGTTCTATAGACTTACTTAGCTTTCGGCATCTTTTAAGTTTTCCTTCTAGGGTTCTATCTCAACTTAGGAATTTTTATCATCTCTATTAAAGATACAAGTCCTATTCTTCATTCCTATCTCTTATCTAAATCCCAATCACATACCCCCTACGTGTGTGTGTATATCACCCCTACACTTGGAAATTCAAATCAAGCTATCAAACTCTTGTCCGTCGTCCAAAGCATTTCTTAATTGGTGAATTTTTAGATGAATTGCGCTCACACATCCTTCATGCGACCGTTAATACTTCTTGAGGTACCAACAACCGATTACAAGATGTGTTTGCACATTAAAGCATAATTCCTAGTCTTGTAACACCTAAGGCTTTAGCAGTGACTCCCAAACCAGTTGGTCTAAGACACTAGGTGATGAAGCACTCTCGCTAAATATTTTTCTATTTTTGGAGCCTTAAGTAATCACAAAAACCAGTGTTCATTTTTTTATTATCTCTTTATTCACACTTGTATTTTTTTTTTCTTCGTACTAAGGACTTTAGACAAGAGCATTTCAAGGTCTCTCCTACTATTCCAAGTTTCAAGGTTTGTGTTTGTGCAATTTGTAGGGTATATATTTTCATAATTTAGACTTAAGCTTAGGAATTATTATTCAAACTTATACTTTAATAAAAATATCAATACTTTTCCTTTGTTTTAACTTAGCCCAAGAAGTCAACTCGAAATTTGCCTATTTCTAAATAAACTACAAAGACATATACTTTCTACCGTTAAACTTTAAGAAAGGTTATTTTTAGGGTTTTTAATTTACTAAGTCTAAGATCTAGTTGTTCCTAGCTAGTTAGCCTTTTTGTCAAACTCAAGTCAATTAGGGCCAAAATTGAATACTTTAATTTTTATAATTTTTTTAAAATTTTCAATTTTTATGGGTTTTAAAATAAGTATGCAGATGCAAAAATATACAAAAGAATGCAAAGGAAGAAGGCTTACCGAGCATACCCCCAAACTTAAACTTGACAGTGTCCTCACTGTCAGGCTACACCAAGAGGGTCAAAATGTCGGCACTCCCTTGTTTATTTATTTATAAAAAAATTTATTTTTTATTGTTAAAAGAAAAAACAAAAAATATATACAACAAGGTTCCCCCCAAACTTAAGTGAAATAGTGTTTCCACTATTTTAAGCGTTAAAGTTCAGAGTTAGGGAGGAGAAAAATCAAACTATACAAGGCCTTAAACAGACCAAAGGTTAGCACCAACCATTCAAAAATCTAATCGTGGTAATGGTAGGGTTGGTGAAACAATGGAGTGTAGAGAAAGGAGTTGAGAAACACACGAGACCGAATGGGAAGAAGAGTGGAATATGGTCTCGGTGGAGGAGAAGAATGGTGGAAAAGAGAAAGAAGTGTAGTACGATCTTGAGGGTGTAAATCGAGTGAATAAATTAGCACAAATTATGATGACCGATGTGTTAAAAGCGATTGTGCTAATCTATCAACCCGTCGAGAAATGGGGTCAAATCCCTCAAGATTCGCAAGAAAACATAGGTACGTCGAACTTGGTAAAACCTCCATTGAAAATGGAAACGCGACATCTATATTATAGAAGAGAAATGGGGTCAAATCCCTCAAGATTCGTAAGAAAACATAGATTTCTATTTATAGAGGATAGAAACCCTAGGGTTACAATCGACTCGCACATCTGCTATTACAAAAATACCCCTAGGAAGACTAGTCAACGCGCCGCCAGACGCAACAAACTTTCTGCACCGACACGGGCCCCACACGGCCGTGGATCCGCAGCCAATAGCAAGGTTTGGCCGCAGTTCGGCGGCCAATTGATGGGCTTGTGGGCTATATCTTCTGGGGTTGGTTCTGGTTGCATTTGGGTACTTTTTTCTTCACTTTGTTTCTCAGATTGTCATCTATTTTTCCTCCAGATTTCCACAGTGAATAGTTTTGTAGACTTTTACCGTTGCTTCTGTAAGTCCACGTTGCCCACCCCGGTGCTTGCGGGGAGGCGGAAACGGTATAAAAATCGGATTTTTATCGAACTAAGCAACATGGACTATCAAAAGGAGGATCTTTGCTAAACAAAAACTAACTACAAAGCTAACTAGTTTTAGCTACATGGAAGAAAGGTTATACCTAGGGCTTTATGTCCTTCTCCTTGCTCCTTGGAGTGAACGGAAGTGATCTCCTTGTCGTCTTCTCTAGTCGAAGAAGGATCCACCCGAGAGCCTCAACCTTTGGCTTCAACTTCAAGCTAGAAGTAACTAAGATGCTAGAAGTGCTAATCCTAGAACCGTAGAAGAGAGTAGAGATTATATTAGAGAGGTTTATCTCAAGCTCAAGTGTTTCTCAACTCATGAGAGGGGAGAGCTAGAGGGAGAGGATGAGGAGGAGAGAGAATCAATATGATAGAATGAGGAGAATAATGAACCATTCTCACATATATGTGTGAATTATGTAAATTAGATAATTAGCTAGATAATTGTCATGGTTAATCAAGACTTGACCATTATCATTTCACATTAAATGCAAATTGCAAGGATCAAAGAGCATCTTTTATATGGAATGATGACGGTCAACATGTCAACCTAAGTCAACAAGTCAAGATAGTCAAATGGTCAACAACCCTAACCATGCACAATTATATTTAACTAATATCAATTATTCATAATACACACATAAGTGTCAGGGTTAAGAAAATGACAATGGTCATCAACCCTAATCAAAGTCCTCTCCCTCTGTCTCAGTCAACTGTGCATACGCACCCGTATTCGTGATCCGAGGAACACGAATACAATGAGATAAAACCAATCCCAAATCATATACTAGGATCCGGCTTAAACCAAAGCCCGCTAATATAAGCTGTCCGGACAGTAAACGTGCATAAGTGCACGGATCTGAACGAACCCTGTCGCAAAACCATGCGACCTCTACTGATTTTGCCTAAAGGCGAATAACTCTCTGTGTGGGACTCTAAAGACTCGACACTACGCTGGCAGTGGGTTTAACCACAGACCGCAAGCGGCACTAGCTGTACGTAACGGTCCCCAGGTAGATGCCGATAAGAAGACTGACGAGGTGACCCTATCTGAACTCCTACTGAGCCTGTATGTGACAGTCTCCGTACAGTCCGGTCTATTCGTCTGATACATCGCATGGCGGGCCTAGGGGGCGGTAAACGTCAGTCTCCTAATAGCGGTACAAGTCGTGTGGAGTGTAGCCCAGAACACCCTAAGATAACACTGGAAACCTACCAGTATATCTCGCTTGCCCTGGCCAGGGACTACTTGTGTAATGGCTCTCCTGGACACAGCGCGATGTCAACCCCTAATACCGGGAGAGACGAATCCTATCTAACCGTCACTGCCTCCAATTGCTTCGGGACTGCACCCAACTACTACCTGTTTGCATGACTCCTTAAGCCGTGGTAGGGTAGTAATCAAAGTACAATGGGAACACACTCGAGGCGAAGTGACAGTGTCAAGTCAGCGGACTAAGCTGTACTCATGTCACCTGGGAACTGATAACTGACGATAGGTATAATACCAACCAACAGTTCCCGACGAGTCCTGTCCAGTGTACTCGTAACCTAACGAGCACCCGCATACTATCTCAAGTACGACGTACTGACGGCTGTGGGACAGACCGTCTCCCGCGCTGGGATGAGAAGCGCATACGCTAGTCTACTCCGGAGTATCGATGCCCTGTCTCGATAGTCCTACGACTAGGTACCTGTATAAGGATGTGGTTATGGATTATCCAGCCCCCACGAGTGTGAGCGCCATCACAACGCTGGTAATCAAGCAAAGATCCTAAGGGCTCTACTAATGCGTATAGGTGATATAATAAAAGAAACACATGTACACATTAAAGCAGAGATAAACTAAGTAGCATACTACCATTTCGAGCAAGATTGTCTATACAACTGTGAATATCGCAAGCTTCCATCAAGTAATATACATACTAGTATGATACAGTAATGGCCTCTAGGGCATATACACTAACAATCTCCCACTTGCACTAAGGCCATGTACTGGCCTATCAAAGACCAATCATCTCAATCAGCCGCTCGAACTGAGTCTGGGGTAAGGCCTTCGTGAATGGATCTGCAGTGTTATCTTCTGAAGCAACCCTCGGAACCTCGATCTCCTGGTGATCCACGATCTCCTTGATCAGGTGATACCGCCTCAAGATGTGTCTGGATTTCTGATGGGACCTGGGTTCCTTCGCTAAAGCTATAGCCCCGTTGTTGTCACAATATAGAGGTATTGGATCAACAATGGACGGAACCACCTGAAGTTCTTTCAAGAACTTCCTCATCCAAACAGCTTCTTTTGCGGCATCAGATGCAGCGATGTATTCCGCTTCCATAGTCGAGTCAGCAACGGTTTCCTATTTGGAGCTCTTCCAACACACTGCCCCTCCATTGAGGGTAAAGACAAAACCCGACATGGACTTGGAATCATCCTTGTCACTCTGGAAGCTGGAGTAAGCAAAGGCCTCGATCTGGAGGTCTTTTCCGCCATACACCAAGAACATCTCCTTAGTCCTTCTCAGGTACTTGAGAATGTTCTTTACCGCTATCCAATGTTTCTCCCCAGGGTTTGACTGATACCTGCTTACCACACTTAGTACATAAGCCACACCTGGTCTGGTACACAACATCGCATACATTATAGAGCCTACCGCAGAAGCGTAGGGTATAATAAACATGCGATCCCTCTCCAAATCAGTCTTGGGAGACATCTCTTTGGAGAGGGTGATTCCGTGACAAGACGGTAGATTACCGCGCTTGGAATCTTCCATACTGAATCTTTTCAGTATGGTGTCGATGTACCTGGACTGTGAGAGTCCTAATATCCTCTTGGATCTGTCACGGCAGATCCGGATCCCCAGAATGTATGAGGCATCACCCAGGTCATTCATGGAGAACCTGTGTGACAAGAACCCTGTGACAGATTGTAACATAGGAATGTCATTTCCTATTAAGAGAATGTCATCCACGTATAAAACGAGGAATACTACAGTTCTCGCTACAAATCTACAATAGATGCATGGTTCATCTGGATTTTTGATAAAGCCAAATTCCTTGACTGTCTCATCAAAACAGATGTTCCAACTCCGCGATGCCTGCTTTAGTCCATAAATGGACTTAAGCAACTTGCACACCTTTCCGCTGCTCCCACTCTGAATGAAACCCTATGGCTGGTCCATATAGACACACTCCTCTAAATTTCCATTTAGAAAAGCGGTCTTTACGTCCATCTGCCAAATCTCATAATCGTGGAAGGCAGCAATGGCAAGAAGGATCCGAATGGATTTCAGCATAGCCACTGGAGAAAAGGTTTCGTCATAGTCCAAACCAGGTCTTTGACGAAAACCCTTTGCAACAAGTCTAGCTTTATAGGTCTCGACCTGTCCATCTACACCAATCTTCCTTTTGAAGATCCACTTGCATCCTACGGGTTTTACCCCATCTGGAGCAATGTCCAACGTCCATACTTTGTTGGTGTACATGGACTCCATTTCGGTCCGCATTGCATCCAGCCATTTTACTGAGTCAACGCTCTGAATGGCTTGCTGGAAGCTAGTAGGCTCATCACAATCTATGATGCAATCCTCTCTATCCTCGTCTATGAGAAAACCGTAGTATCTCTCGAGCGGATGAGACTGCCTACTACTCCTGCGGAGTGGCGTGGAAATGTCCTGATCTTTCGAACCCTCTGGTTCTACTAAGCTTTCAGTAATAGCTCGTGGTTCTGGAATTTCTTCCAGTTCTATTGCGCTCCCACTAATTTCCTTTTCCAAGAACTGGTGTTCTAGAAAGTGGGCATGGCGAGAAACAAAAACCTTTTGTTCCTCTTCGCAATAGAAGAAATATCCCTTGGAGTTCTTTGGATATCCCACAAACTTGCACTGTACTGAGCGTGCCTCGAGCTTGTCCTCATGCTGCTTTTTGACAAAAGCTGGATATCCCCATGTCTTAATGTGATTAAGATAGGGTCTCTTCCCACACCACATCTGATATGGTGTAGTAGGCACAGTATTAGTTGGAACTCGGTTCAAAAGGTATGCAGCTGATTCTAGCGCATATCCCCAGAACGATCGCGGTAACTCAGCGTTACTCATCATGGACTGTACCATATCCAATAGGGTTCGGTTCCGTCTCTCCGATATACCGTTATGTTGCGGAGTGTATGGAGGAGTAAGCTGAGAGAGAATTCCATTCTCTTTTAAGTAATCCAGGAACTCGGCACTCAAGTATTCACCACCTCGATCAGATCTCAGTACCTTGATACTTTTGCCTGTTTGTTTTTCTACTTCATTCTTGTATTCCTGGAATTTTTCAAAGGCCTCGGATTTATGTTTCATTAAGAAGACATAACCGTACCTTGAAAAGTCATCCGTAAAAGTAATGAAGTAAGAATAACCGCTTCGTGCATGCGTAGACATTGGATCACACATGTCGCTGTGTACGAGTCCCAAGAGCTCGCTCGCTCTTACTCCGTGTCCAGTGAACAGAGTCTTTGTCATCTTTCCTTTGAGACAGGATTGACAAGTTTTATATGATTGATATTCGAACGGATATAAATATCCTTCTGTATGTAACTTAGTCAACTTTCTCTCATTGATGTGACCCAGTCTACAATACCATAAGAAAGTCTTATTGATTTCTGGAGACTTTCTTTTGTGTGTATTCTGGACATTGAAAATCTGTGGTTGGTTTAATACGTATATTCCGTTGTTTAATGTACCTGACCCAATCAAAACTTGATTAAGGTGAATGTTCACAACATTACTTACAAATGCAAATTCATAACCTTCTTTAGACAATAAAGATACAGAAATGATATTACAAGTTGCATTTGGTACAAAATAACAACTATGCAAAACCAAAAAGTGTCCATCTGAAAATCCCAGGTGATAGTCCCCCACGGCCTCAGCATCCATGCTAGCTCCGTTTGCAACTCTGAGGGTCATATCACCTGCCTTCAAAACCCTATGCTTTCTCAACGCCTGCAAAGAATTACAGATATGATATCCTGATCCGGTATCCAATACCCAGGAAGTAGAGTTTATTGATAGACAGTTTTCAATAACATACACACCTGAAGCTGAAGCCGCAACTCGCTTCAGATCCTGGGTTCTGGCCTTCCAAGCCTTGCAATCCTGTTTCCAGTGTCCACTTTTGTGACAGTAGAAGCATTCTTCCTTTCCCACCAGCTTTCCCGCTACCTTTGTTGCCTTTCCCTTTCCCTTCGTATCCACTTTACTGACACCGCCCCTTGGTTTGGCGGGGGCTTTCTTCTTCTTTCCCTTGGCTTTCGCCCTGGACCTAGAAGAGGAAGATCCTCCTACAAACAAAGTGGATGTCTCCCTACCTTTCTGTAGGGTGCCCTCAGCACTCCTCAACATGTTCAGAAGTTCGGAAAGTTCAACCTCCTTTCCTTGCATGTTGAAGTTAAGGATAAACTGTGCATAAGTGGAAGGAAGGGACTGGAGAATCAAATCAGTGTAGAGTTCATTCTCCAACGTGGTCCCAAGGTCCGCGAGCTCCTCTATGTAGCCAATCATCTTAAGCACATGTTCCGCTACCGATGATCCGATGGCCAATCTTGCCGAAAATAGCTTCTTCGACACTTCGTATCTGGCGATGCGAGACTGCTCTCCATACAGTTCTTTTGTATGGAGAAATATGGACTCTAGGTCCATATTCTCGTGCCTCCTCTGATGTTCGTTGTCCATCGAGGCAAGCACGAGGCATTTGGCCTTTGCGCAATCGATCACCCATGTCTTACGGATTTCTACATCCGCGACGATGGAGGTAGGACCTGGGACAGGGGGAGCTTTGGTTGTAAGGATATAACCCAACTTTTCGTAAGTGATTGCCATCTTGACATTCCTGAGCCAATCTTTGTAGTTTGGCCCTGTCAGTATATTTTTATCTAGAAATAACTTAAGTCCGGTCATCTTGATTGGTCGCTGCAATTAGGAGAGAGAAAAGAAACACTTTAGCATGATGCTCTTGCAAGTTTAGAGTGGTTTTTAGTTTGTCTAAACAGGATGGCTCCCACTGTCTCTCGAATCCCTCCTCAAACCATAAAGGAAGAATTAGTCGGGATCAATCTCACCGTACAATACTTGCTTAACCGTTCAGCCAGGCCAATGTCGATATTTCGAGGGAGGTTTTCCAACGCTTTCGCGAAGTTCCTTAATTAAGTAACCTCTTTTCCCTGTGGGCGTAGCCCCGCTAACACCTTTCTAGACACCTACTAGGTTTATAGCATTGATCGTTAAGTGAGAAATTTCCCGAGGAGTAGCATATACTCACAGTAGGATCGGGATCCAAATATCATCGCGTGATAAAACCGAAGGAATCCTACCAGAATCATCACACTCCAAATGGTATGCAGCGCTAGCAAGTTTCAGTACTTATGAAACTCCCGATGTGGATTTTTGCCCCATGCTCTTATGACCTTGACTTTGGCCAAAATATCATAAGTCACATGTCAAGTTCTACCCGTCATTCTCCTGGTTAATTTGGACCCACCCGTACCTACCCTTGACTTTGGCCAAAATGGCAGCACGACTGTCCCAAACCAACGCATCTACCTATGCTGCACATGAATACCCAATAGCTACCAATCACTATGCCTTGACTTTGGCCAACATACATAGCTTGAATACTTTTTGACCATTCATGTGGAATGACGGAGGGCTACGAATAGTTTTGGCGAAACCGTGAACGCAGTGAACTTGATATAATCGATGGAACGAGATAGCTTTTAAAAGGAGTGGTTCAAGCTCCGCATTTAAAAGTTTAGTTTTGAAAAGAACCGAGTGGTTTTCAAAGTGTTCCAATCGACTTTTACTTGGTTTATTTTCTTGCATTAATCTTAATGCGTCCCATCATTTAATCCTACCATTGCAGAAAACAACCAAAATATGGTGTACGCTTATGCCATCAGCATTCGCCACGGGGCCCCGTCATCACCCGTTAGGTTACTTAACTAACGACAGAGCGGGGGCTGGACTAGCGCGGATGCAAAACATAAGCAACACCTAAATAGTTATTATATATAGATATATAGCAATGATAGCCATTACAGATCATAGATGAACACTTTGGATATACTAGGAATCCGTGATTGGTTCGAGCCTGCAACGAAAAACGGATTACACGGTCGCGATGAATAGCCAAAACCCCACCCAAGACCCCTACGGGTGCGGCAAATTACCCGCCAAGTACCCGAAGCGAAGCAACCTCCCTCAATGACGTGAGTAGGCCACTCGGCACTTCGAGATACCCGGTAGTTTGTGCACCCCACCATGGGTCTATCCTAGGAGCAAAAACAGTAAAAAGAAATTATACAATGACGGCAACAACCCCGATCCGGTTGTGCGGCCAAATAAATAATATTACATCAATTTACATATTACATGAATGAAAGAAAAAGGAAACTCTCATCTCACATCCACCCCGGCTAGTCATCCGCGACAATCCACCGAGTTCTTATACACAAACCAATAAGCATTACAGATCACAGATATGTATAACCCCCACTAATCGACGTATAGCGATTAGCAGACGTTAAATACATATAAACATCAGAGATATAACCCAATAGTCAAAGTATAGTGAAGTTCGATCAAAAAATACAGATGTATAGCCACCCCAAATACAAATTTCTTTTCTGGAAAATCTGGGCAGAAATAAAATATCTTAAAAATCCCAAAACCTTAACAGAAGAACACTACACCAAACTCGGTCCAGAACCAAGTCAACTCGGCCGCGGTTCCACGGCATGAAGCATGTTCTTGCCGCGGAAACGCGGCGTTTTGAACGGTTCACTGGATCGTCTTTGGTGAGTTTCTTAACAAAACCCAGAACCGATTTTCGAAGTATGATTTATTATTTTTAGAGCAGAAAAAAAATCAACAGAAACTTAGGGTTTTGAAATTTTAGTTTTGCGATTTTTACCAATCGAACTTCTATACACTTTACTAACTAGCTAGTTTATGTTTAGTTAGGCTCTGATACCACTGTAAGTCCACGTTGCCCACCCCGGTGCTTGCGGGGAGGCGGAATCGGTATAAAAATCGGATTTTTATCGAACTAGGCAACATGGACTATCAAAAGGAGGATCTTTGCTAAACAAAAACTAACTACAAAGCTAACTAGTTTTAGCTACATGGAAGAAAGGTTATACCTAGGGCTTTATGTCCTTCTCTCCTTGCTCCTTAGAGTGAACGGAAGTGATCTCCTTGTCGTCTTCTCTAGTCAAATAAGGATCCACCCGAGAGCCTCAACCTTTGGCTTCAACTTCAAGCTAGAAGTAACTAAGATGCTAGAAGTGCTAATCCTAGAACCTTAGAAGAGAGTAGAGATTATATTAGAGAGGTTTATCTCAAGCTCAAGTGTTTCTCAACTCATGAGAGGGGAGAGCTAGAGGGAGAGGATGAGGAGGAGAGAGAATCAATATGATAGAATGAGGAGAATAATGAACCATTCTCACATATATGTGTGAATTATGTAAATTAGATAATTAGCTTGATAATTGTCATGGTTAATCAAGACTTGACCATTATCATTTCACATTAAATGCAAATTGTAAGGATCAAAGAGCATCTTTTATATGGAATGATGACGGTCAACATGTCAACCTAAGTCAACAAGTCAAGATAGTCAAATGGTCAACAACCCTAACCATGCACAATTATATTTAACTAATATCAATTATTCATAATACACACATAAGTGTTAGGGTTAAGAAAATGACAATGGTCATCAACCCTAATCAAAGTCCTCTCCCTCTGTCTCAGTCAACTGTGCATACGCACCCGTATTCGTGATCCGAGGAACACGAATACAATGAGATAAAACCAATCCCAAATCATATACTAGGATCCGACTTAAACCAAAGCCCGCTAGTATAAGCTGTCCGGACAGCAAACGTGCACAAGTGCACGGATGTGAACGAACCCTGTCGCAAAACCATGCGACCTCTACTCATTTTGCCTAAAGGCGAATAACTCTCTGTGTGGGACTCTAAAGACTCGACACTACGCTGGCAGTGGGTTTAACCACAGACCACAAACAGCACTAGCTGTACATAACGGTCCCCAGGTAGATGCCGATAAGAAGACTGACGGGGTGACCCCATCTGAACTCCTACTGAGCCTGTATGTGACAGTCTCCGTACAGTCTGGTCTGTTCGTCTGATACATCGCATGGCGGGCCTAGGGGGCGATAAACGTCAGTCCCCTAATAGCGGTACAAGTCGTGTTGGAGCGTAGCTCAGAACACCCTGAGATAACACTGGAAACCTACCAGTATATCTCGCTTGCCCTGGCCAGGGACTACTTGTGTAATGGCTCTCCTGGACACAGCGCGATGTCAACCCCCAATACCGGGAGAGACGAATCCTGTCTAACCGTCACAGCCTCCAAGTGCTTCGGGACTGCACCCAACTACTACCTGTTTGCACGACTCCTTTGAGCCGTGGTAGGGTAGTAATCAAAGTACAATGGAAACACACTCGAGGCAAAGTGACAGTGTCAAGTCAGCGGACTAAGCTGTACTCATGTCACCTGGGAACTGCTAACTGATGATAGGTATAATACCAACCAACAGTTCCTGACGAGTTCTGTCCAGTGTACTCGTAACCTAACGAGCACCTGCATACTATCTCAAGTACGACGTACTGACGGCTGTGGGACAGACCGTCTCCCCAACTGGAATGAGAAGCGCATACGCTAGTCTACTCCGGAGTATCGATGCCCTATCTCAATAGTCCTACGACTAGGGACCTGTATAAGGATGTGCTTATGGATTACCCAGCCCCCACAAGTGTGAGCGCCATCACAACGCTGGTAATCAAGCAAAGATCCTAAGGGCTCTACTAATGCGTATAGGTGATATAATAAAAGAAACACATGTACACATTAAAGCAGAGACAAACCAAGTAGCATACTACCATTTCGAGCAAGATTGTCTATACAACTGTGAATATCCCAAGCTTCCATCAAGTAATATACATACTAGTATGATACAGTAATGGCCTCTAGGGCATATACACTAACAGCTTCGTGTCGAAGTCTTGAACCTTTCGCTGCCTTTGTGCTTTGTAAACTGATCTTCGTTTATTCTCCAACCGTAGGCTTGATAAAAATTCCACCATTTATTGGTCGTAGTCTCACTTTTGTATCGTCTTTTGTCTTTTTCACTTTTTTTATTCTGAGAACCTGTAACCTGCAACTATGTAGCAGACATGGGTCAAAAGCACCTATTTATTTGTAAACTGAATAAGAATGGGGAATAAAATAATGCAAAATTATGGTATAAACAATCGCCCCATCTCGATACACCCACAACTAGGAACAATTAAAGGATGAACTTGTGGACTACCTTGGCCCTACTAGTATGATCTTCATCATAGTCCTGGTAGTCAAGTACATCCTAAGGGCTTTACCAACATATGAGAGAAAGACAGTATCACAATACAAGTCTACATATTAAGATAAAGAGCAATCAGATAGCATACTATCATGTCGAGCAAGAAAGTCCTCTCTATATATGTCTAAGCATCCATTATAATATATAATCATGTACAACAATGGCCTCCAGGGCATACTTACAACTAACAATCTCCCACTTGCACTAAGACCAGTTGTTGTAGTATCTCACACCCAACATCCCGAAGAGTCTCTCAAATTGTATCTGGGGAATGGCCTTCGTGAGTGGATCCGCCGTGTTATTCTTCGTGTCAACTCTCCTGATCTCGATCTCCCGGTGATCAACTATCTCCCAGATCAGGTGATATCGCCTCAGAATATGCCTGGATCGCTGATAGGACCTGGGTTCCTTGGACAAAGCCACAGCTCCATTGTTATCAAAATACAAAGGTATTGGATGCTCGATGGATAGAACCACTCCAAGTTCAGTTATGAACTTTTTCATCCAGACGGCCTCTTTGGCGGCATTGTTGGCGGCGATGCATTCAGCCTCTATCGTCGAGTCTGCCACGGTATCTTGCTTGGAACTCTTCCAACATAACACCCCTCCATTGAGGGTGAAGACGAAACTCGAGACCGACTTAGAGTCGTCCTTATCACTCTGAAAGCTCGAATCGGTAAAGGACTCCAATTGGAGTTCACCGTTACCATACACCAAGAACATATCTTTAGTCATTCTCAAGTACTTAAGAATGTTCTTCACAGCTGTCCAGTGATTCTCCCCAGGATCCGATTGATTCCTGTTTACAACACTAAGTGCTATGCTACATCCGGTCGGGTACATAACATCGCATACATGATATAACCGACTGCCGAAGCATAGGGTATCCCTTGCATGTGAGCCCTCTCCAAATCAGTCTTGGGGACATCTCTTTGGAAAGAGTGATTCCTGAGATCGTGGGTAAATTCCCATGCTTGGAATCTTTCATACTAAACCTCTTTAATATGGTGTCAATGTATCTGGATTGGGACAATCCCAACATCCGTTTAGATCTATCTCTATAGATCTTAATTCCCAGGATGTAGGAGGCATCACCCAGATCCTTTATAGAGAATCTTTGTTATAAGAAGAGCTTGACCGAGTGCAGCATAGGAACATCATTTCCTATCAAGAGTATGTCATCCACGTTCAATACGAGGAAGACGACCTTACTCACTGCAACCTTCTTGTATATACAAGGTTCATCTACATTTTTGATGCAGTCAAACTCTTTGACTGCCACATCAAAATATTTGTTCCAACTCCGTGATGCCTGCTTTAACCCGTAGATTGATTTAAGCAGCTTGCACACCTTTTCGCTGCTCCCACTGTCCACGAAGCCCTCTGGCTGTGTCATGTACACGCTCTCTTCTAAATCACTATTTAGAAAAGCGGTCTTGATGTCCATCTGCCAGATTTCATAGTCATGGTATGCAGCGATGGTAAGTAGGATCCGAATGGACTTAAGCATAGCCATAGGAGAAAAGGTTTCATCATAATCCACACCTGGTCGTTGACGAAAACCTTTTGATACAAGTCTAGCTTTGAAAGTCTCAACTTTTCCATTTACACCAAGTTTCTTCTTAAAGATCCACTTGCTCCCAATGGGTTTTACCCCTTCAGGAGCAACTTCCAAAGTCCATACTTTGTTGGTGTACATGTATTACATCTCAGACCGCATTGCATCCAGCCATTTCACAGAGTCCCCGCTCATGATGGCCTGCTCGAAGCTAGTTGGGCCATCATCTTCCATTATGCAATCCTCGCTCCCACCATCAATTAGAAAATCGTAGTATCTCTCAGGTGGATGAGGAACCCTATTAGATCGACGGAGAGGCTGAGGTTCATCGGGAACTATCGAATCCTCTGGTTCCACCAAATCTTCTGTTGTATTTTGTGTAACTGGAAGTTCTTCCAGTTCTACCTCTTTGCTACTAATTTCTTTTTCAAGAAATTCCTTTTCTGAAAAGGTGGCATGCCGAGAAACAAACACCTTTTGGTCCTTAGTGTGGTAGAAGATATATCCTCGCGAATTTTTGGGATATCCAATAAACTTATACATAATAGACCTTGTCTCGAGCTTGTCCGGATTTTGTGTTTTCACATATGTCGGAAAACCCGACATGGTCTCTTCCCCTTCCGTATCTCATATGGAGTGGTAGGCACAGATTTGGTGGGAACCATATTCAATAGGTCTGCAGCTGTCTCCGGTGCATAACCCCAAAAGGAAATAGGCAACTCGGCGGTACTCATCATAGAGTGCACCATATCTAATAGGGTGCGATTCTTCCGCTCCGATACACCGTTGTGATGTGATGTATACGGAGGAGTAAGCTGAGAGAGAATCCCATTCTCTTTTAGATAGTCACGGAATTCCATGCTCAAGTATTCTCCTCCCCGATCAGATCGTTGGATTTTAATACTTTTACCCGTTTGGTTCTCTACTTCGCATTTATATTCCTTGAATTTCTTAAAAGTTTCAGACTTGTGTTTAACAGGAATACATGTCCGAATATTGAGAGATCATCGGTGAATGTAATGAAGTACGAGGAATCATTTCTTGCATGTGTAGACATAGGACCGCATACATCACTATGTATCAGTCCCAAGAGTTCAGTAGCTCTTTCTCCGTGTCTAGTAAACGGAGTTTTGGTCATTTTGCCTTTGAGACATGACTGGCAAGTTTCATAAGATGTAAATTCAAACTGATTTAAATATCCATTTTTATGTAACTTAGCTAATCGTGTCGTATTAATATGACCTAGTATACAATGCCACAAGAAGGATTCGTTCATTTCTGAACTCTTCCTCTTGTGTGTGTTTTGTACGTTAAGAACTGTGGTTTGATTTAGAACGTATAAACCGTTACTTAATGTACCAAGCCCAATCAATACTTGATTTAGGAAAATGTTCATAACATTATTCTCTACTACAAAGTTATATCCTTATTTATTTAATAAAGAAATTGATATTAAATTGCATATCATAGAGGGTGCATAATAACAGTTGTTCAAGATCAATGTATTCCCATTTGGTAGTACAATGTGATATTCACCAACTGCTTTGGCTGCAACATTTGCACTATTCCCTACCTTTAGAGAATGATCACCTTTTCCCAGTTCTCTACCTTTCTTTAGTCCATGTAACATATTACATATATGGGATCCCGATCTAGTATCTAATACCAAGGACGTAGAGTGTACTGAGAAATAGTTCTCGATAACGAACACACCCGAAGAAGACGCACCAACATGCTCATTCTTCGTTTGGGTGACACGGGAATCCTGGTAATCCCATATTTCCTGCTCGGACTTATAACAATTATAAGTTAGAGCGGAACCAACGTTCTCCAGCTCAGCATAACAAGCGGGTTCGGTCAATACATCTATATTATTATCTTGATTAAAGCGTGACATGGTCGCTACCTGGAGAGAGAGAGAGAGAGAAGAAATCACTTTAGCGTATGCTCTTGAAAGATAAGATTGGTTGATATCTTATCTAATCAGGATGGCTCCCACTGTTCTTATCAAATATTCCTTTAAACCCTAAAACGTAAGACTAGCCGGGATTAATTACACCCTACAAGTTCGCCAATTTTTCATCCAGGCCAGTGTCAGTACTTTGAGGGAGGTTCCCCATGATTTCGCACGGACCTAATTAAAATAAACCTCGTTTTTCTAGAGGCATAACCCCGTTGACACCTTTCTAGTCACCTACTTGATCGGCTAATTGTAAAGTGCAAAACTCTCCCAGGATTAACTCTTACTCGTAGTGGGTATCGGGATCTAACTATCTCATAGAAGGTATGCAATCTCATTGCAAATTTCAACACTTGAAATTCCCGATAATGTTTTGCCCCTAGCGTCCTATGACCTTGACGCAGGCTAACAAACCATAGTCCGCTAGTCATGTTCAACCCGTACATTTCGTGATTGAATTAAACCCACCCGCACGACCCTTGACGCAGGCCAACAAAATCGCACGACTACCCTAATCCAATCGCATCATATGCAGCAGATAAGCACTAATTAGCTACCGCACATTACGCCTTGACGCAGGCCAACAAATGTAGCATGAATACTAAATAGTACTTATCTGAAATAACGGAGGGCTACGACAAGTTTTTAAGAAAACCTTTTGCGTAATGAACTTGATATCGTTGTAGAATCGAGTGATTTTGAAAAGGAGTGGTTTAAGATCCGCTTTATAAAATCGAATTGTTTTCAAAACAAACTAAGTGGGTTGTAGCATTTGCTAACTTTTTGCTAAAGAGGTCATTCCCGGTGAAGGGATCTCGGCTCTTCCTCATCGAATGAGGTGCTGGATATTCATAAAAATACCGCTATGCAAAGCAAGAACTAGAGCTACCTTTTTGAAATTTGATTCTACAACATTTTTAGGTTTCTTTCCTTTTCATTAATCTCATTAATGAAGTCCCATCATTTGTACTTCCTAAGCATCACAGAAGAAACAAAAATACAACGTATGCTTATGCCATCTGCATTCGCCACGGGGTCCTGTCATGCACCGTTAGGTTAGATAACTAACGGCAGAGCGGGGGCAGGAATAGCGCGGATGCAAAACATAAGCAACGTTTATTATATATCATATATATAATATAAAGCATTCGTCACACGCAGTTATATGATCTCATCACAGAACATTGCAGCAGAAGTCAACATATGAAATATCGGATATATTAGGAGGTCCGTGTTTTAAATTAAGCCAGTAAAAAACACGGATTCCATGGTCGTGATGAATAGCCAAACCCACATCCCTAGATCCCTACAGAGCGGCAAGCAACCCTGCCAATTCTAGAGTTAGGAGACCCAGTCTCGACTCCTCGAGATGTTCTCCTATTGGACTCTAGAATCCGGTTACTTGTGCTCCCCGCCTTGGGTCTATCCTAATATGGAAAAGTAAATAATATATATCAATGGTGGTATCATCCTCAACCTGGAAGTGTCCCAATAAAAGAATATTACATACAAGTTTTTACATGAATGAAAATAAAAAAACTCTCATCTCACGCAAAAACCCCCGGCTATTCAAACACGACGATCCAATATTACATATCACAGCAACACATAACATCACATGTCATCAACATAAGTAAATATGCGTATCCCAATTGTCATTGACGTATAGCAATGAAACTAGTGATACACCACATGTTACACTTACGGTCGCAGAAAAGAAATGAAAACTACAATAATTAGAATCAGCAACCACCTTAGACATCATAAACCCGGAATATCACATACTCCGGATTTCATGCCTAACACTATAAACCTCGCATTTTTGTCTCGAATTGAAAACACTTTTCAGTAAGCAGTCGGGTAATTCAACAAAATTCCCGACAAATGATCGAATGCTCGTCGGAAACTTTAGTAGACGGCCGCACCCCCGATGCTGTCAACGAAGTGCACTTAGGCGGAACACCACGGCCGCGAGCACCCGAACAGATGCTTTTAGCTATGGGGTTCTCCTACAGTCACTTGGTCGGGGCTATGGGGCGTGGTTATCTAGTAGTTTTACTCGGCGAGCATTTGCGTACTATACGAGATTGCGACGGAGTTTTGATCCGAATCAAAATCCCATGGCAACCGATCAAAAGAGACTAAATCGCTAGATTTACAGAACATTAACTAGTTTTCACAAAACTAATTATTGTGGATTCTAAATATTGTATCACATATCAATATGAAACACGAAACGATGTTAAAATAGGACTATGAAACACTCCGTATTGCCACTACAGAAAGATAACATCATATGCAATCTTGTCAAAAACAAACATAACCTGAAACCCTAAAACCATGAGATCAGAACACCAGAAAAATTTCAAGGTTTTTTGCTACAGAACAAAAGGTGAGGCCGGTTTTTTAGACAATGTGGCCGGCCAAAATTTTGGTGTTTTGCCTCAAATTTTTCTGGTGTTCTAGATACATCATAACTAGCTTTCTGCACTTGTTTAAAAAAAATTTATAGGACTTTAAAAAATTCGACAGAAACTAGGGTTTCAGATTCCAGTTTTCGGAGTTATTTCGGTTTCGTAATTCTAACACATCGTATAATTCTCTAGCTTGGCTCTGATACTAATGTAGGGTTTTTTAGCACTCTCACTAGGTTTTATAAGGTATCGGGTATGCAATTTTAAAAAAACTAGTGAGCAAAGAAACCCAAACCAAGGTTCTAACTAGAGAATTAGGGTTTTTAAAACATGTAAACATCTTTACAATAAGTGATATAGGAATACAACCTTTGTAGACCAGTCCTTTACTTCTAAAGCTCCGTGTAGTAGTCCCTTTGCTCCAAGTAGTGATATCCCGGACTCTCCTTTGGCTCCACTAGGCGAAAGGAACGAGCTTGCTCAAGGATCTTCGAAGCCGAAGATAATCTACGTCGAAAAATCTCTAACTCAAGCTACCTATTCACAAATTGGTGTATTAGTGAAGCAAACAACCTATACTAAATGGCTAATTTGGTATACATTGATGAAGTAGGAATTTTGCTCACTTTAGAATAACTTTTTTCTTGTTCTTTTTCTTCTCACTTGAGAGCTAGAGAGCAAATGAAGGATATGAAGAAGTGATCAAGTGTGAACCATGGGTAAGAAAATATCTCATATAAACTCATGTAGAGACTAAACCATGGCTAAAGATAATGGTTAGGTTAATAAATATCTAGAGTAAAAAAAAATTAGTGGACTAAAGTCAAGGATTCTACATACTTCCACAAGCATCTTAGCCATGATAATTCCCATCTAATTTTGATTTTTCCCTTAATATTTAAACACCTATATTATCTTAAGTTAGGGATGAGTCTCATACACCCAAGTCCAATGTATCATCTAGCATGATACAAAATAAATAAATTAATATATATCATATATATATTTGTATGTATTTTGAGAAAACATTTTCTTAAGTGAGCTAATATTTGTTAATGTATATTAATATATCAAATATATATAATTATACATTAAATTATTAAATCAACACTTGATTTAATAACCCGGCTGTATCGCATACAACCGACTAATATCATTTAATAAATTATTGAATCAACACTTCATTCAATAATCTGGTTATATCATATATAACCTATATCGCGAGATTAGAATACGGTATCATATACAAGTATCAATATCGGCCTCACACATATCACATATGTGCCCTAATTTGTTTCATATGAGCTAGGAAACCTTTGTGTAGGACTCTAAAGACTCGTCAATATGCCGGCAGCAGGTGATGATCATATCAGTCACCCGCAAGCCGTCAGCGGTACTAGCTGGACATAACGGCTACCCGGGTATTAAGCGATCAGAAGATTAACAAGTAAGCTTGTCCATACTCCCGTGAATCCAATAAGTAACACTACTGTACAGTTCGTTCTCTTCGTCTGATATGTCGCATATCGAGTCTGGGGGTGGTAAACGTCAGACTCCAATAACTTGATAAGTCATACCGATATGAGGCTCAAAACGGGTTGAGAAACCACTGATAACACTTACCAGTAAATCTCTGTATCAGCCCTGGCCAGGGACTTCCTGTTATAGCCAATCGAGCACAATGCAACATCAACCCCCAATACCGGGAGAGACGAAACCCCTCCTATCGCTCATTGCCTCCATGTGACTCAGAACTGTACCCAAAAACCACCTATTTGCACTCTCTCTTAAACATGGTAGGGTGGAAATCAAAGCACAGTGGGAATCACACAAGACTCTATGACGATCTCGGGTCTATAGACTAACCTGTACCAATGTCACCAGAGAACTGCTATCTAACGATAGGTATAATACCATCTAGAAGTTATTGGCCAGCCCTGTTCGGTGTACCCAGTCTCCACTGAGCACCCGTATACAATCTTTGATATCAAACACCAATGGATGTGGGATCATCCATCTCCCATCAAATGGGTCAAGAAATGTATACGCTAGTCTACTCTGGAATATCGATGCCCCGTCTCAATACACCCACGACTAGCAACAATTAAAGGATGAACTTGTGGACTACCCTAGCCCCACTAGTATGATCTGTATTATAATCCTGGTAGTCAAGTACATCCTAAGGGCTTTACCAAAATGTGAGAGCAAGACAGTATCACAATACAAGTCTACATGTTAAGATAAAGAGCAACCATATAGCATACTATCATGTCGAGCAAGAAAGTTCTCTCTATATATGTCCAAGCATCCATTATAATAGACAATCATGTACAAAAATGGCCTCTAGGTCATACATACAACTAACAATATCAGCATATGTGCCCTACTTCATTTCACTTGAACCAGGAAACTTCTAAGTGGGACTCTAAAGACTCGTCAATACGCCGGCAGTAGGTAATGATCACATCAGTCACCCACAAGCCGTCGGTGGTACTAGCTGGACATAACGACTACCCAAGTACTGAGCGAATAGAAGATCAACAAGCAAGCCTGTCCAAACTCCCATGAAGCCTATAGGTAACATTTACTGTACAGTCCGGTCTTTTCGTCTGATATGTCGCATATCGAGTCTGGGGTTGGAATCGTCAGACCCCAATAACTTGATAAGTCATGCCGATGTATGGCCTATAACGGTACGAGAAACTACTGATAACACTTACCAGTAAATCTCATCAACAGCCCTGGCCAGGGACTTCCTGTTATAGCCAATCGAGCATAGCGCAACATCAACTCCCTATATCGGGAGAGACGAAACCCCTCCTATCGCTCATTGCTTCCATATGACTCGGGACTGTACCCAAAATCCACCTGTTTGCACAACTCCTTTGATCTGTGGTAGGGAGGAAATCAAAGCACAGTGGGAACCACACAAGACTCTATGACGATCTCGGGTCTACAGACTAACCGTACCAGTGTCACTAGAAAACTGCTATCTGACGATTGGTATATTACCATCTAGGAGTTCTCGGCGAGTCTTGTTCGATGTACCCATTCTCTAATGAGCACCTGTGTACAATTTTTGATGTCAAACACCAATGGATATGAGATCAACCATCGCCCCATACAGGGTCAAGAAACGTACACACTAGTCTACTCTGGAATATCGATGTCCTGTCTCGATATTCTCTCGACTAGGAACAATTGAAGGATTTGCTTATGGACTACCCAAGTCCCAGTAATATGATTCGCGTCATAGTCCTGGTAGTCAAGCCTACATCCTAAGGGATTTATCAACATGTATATGAGAGACAGTATAATAATACCAGTGAACATATTAAGATAAAGGTAACCAGATAGCATACTATCATGTCGAGCAAGAAAGTCCTCCATATATATGTCTAAGCATCCACTATATCATACAATAATGGCATCTAGGGCATACATATCACTAACAATCTCCCACTTGCACTAAGGCCAGTTGTTGTAGTATCTCATACCCAATATCCTAAAAAGTCTCTCGATTAGCATCTGGGAAAGGGCCTTCGTGAGTGGATCCGCTGTGTTATCCTCTATGTCAACTCTCCTGACCTCTATCTCTCGGTGATCTACTATCAGCCTGATCAGGTGATACCGCCTAAGAATATGTCTGGATCACTGAAAGGACCGGGGTTCCTTGGCCAAAACCACAGCTCCATTGTTATCACAATACACAGGTATTGGATGCTCAATGGATGGAACCTCGCCATGTTCATCTTATGAACTTCTTCATCCAGACAGCCTCTTTGGCAGCATCGTTAGTAGCAATGTATTCAACCTTCATCGTAGATGTAGGGTTCCTAGGCACTCTTACAAGGGTTCATAAGGCATCAACCTTGCCGAAATAAAATTTTAGACGTGCCGAACAACCCAAAGCCGGGATCTTTGCTAGATTATTAGGGTTTAACATGCAAGTAAATATCTTTACAACTAAGTGTGAGGGATTACAACCTTTGTAGTCCGCTCCTTCGCTTCATAAGCTCCGATTAGAAGTCCCTTCGCCGCGATCCACGATCTCCCGGACTCAAGAGAGGCTCCACGACTCGAACGATCTATGCTAGCTTGTAGTGTTCCTTTTCTCTGATGATCTATGTCGAAGTTGCTATAACTCAAGCTCTCTCACTCTAATGAGGTGAACACCCTAATCTAATTGGCTAGATTAGATAAGGATGATGGAGTAGTATTTATGCTTTCTTTTTATATCAAATTCTCACATGAAATCATCACAAAAGGAAAACCTAGTAAGCTTTCTCAAAGCTCAAGGTTGAAGATGAAGATGAAAAAATGAGTTAAACCTTTTGTGATGAATAATGAAATGAATATATGATTAATCATGGAACCATGGTCAAGGATGACAAGGATAACCTTTGTAGAGAATTAACTAGGGCTTGGATTTGGTTGGGTTAAAGAATGAGTCATGAGAAAATATCAACAATAATATCTTAACCATGACAAAAGAAATTCCTTCTAGAAGGTGCAAGAAGAAACTAACCCAAATCAAACCCTAACCTTGTTTAATCTCCACTAAACATGTTTCATCATTAATCATATCATGTTATAATAATATATATCACATATATATTATATATTTGTAACAAAAGAAAATAATACAATTAACATATATCGCATATATATTAATGTATTACCCGGTGAGAAAATGAAATAATAAAACGAGCCAATATTAGATAATGTAATACAATATATCATATATATTATTATACATTAAATTATCGAATCAACACTTGATCCGACAATCCGGCAATTTCGAATATAACCGACTAATATATCATGTACCGATTCATCGAATCAACACTTGATCCGATGACCCGGCTCATATCTAAATATCGCGAGAATATAATACGGTATCTCATATCGCATTATCCTCGGTCCTGCACATAGCACATATGTGCCCCTACTCCATTTTTCCTGAGTCAAGAAACCTCTGTGTAAGACTCTAAACAATCGTCAATACGCCGGTAGCAGGTGAAGATCATATCAAACACCCACAAGCTGCAAGCGGTCAGCTAAATGTAACAGCCACCCAGGTATTGAGTGATCAGAAGATCAACAAGCTAGCCTGTCCGTTCTCCTGTGAATCCAATCAGTAACACTCTCGTACAGTCCGGTCTCTTCGTCTGATATGTTGCATATCTAGTCTAGGGGTGGTATACGTCAGACCCCAGTAACCGATAAGTCGTGTCGATGTGAGGCTCATAACGGGTCGAGAAACTACTGGTAACACTTACCAGTAAATCTCTATATCAGCCCTGGCCAGGGACTTCCAATTATAGCCAATCGAACACAGCACAACATCAACTCCCTATACCGGGAGAGACGAATCCCCTCCTATCGCTCATTGCCTCCATGTGATTCTGGACTGTACCCAAAAGCCACCGTTTTGCACGCCCTCTTGGACGTGGTTAGGTGGAAATCAAAGCACAGTAAGAATCACACAAGACTCTATGACGATCTCGGGTCTTCAGACAACCCTGTACCAGTGTCACCGGAGAACTGCCATCTGACGTATGGTATATCACCATCTGGGAGTTCTCGGCGAGTCCGTCCAGTGTACCTTGTCTCCACTGAGCACCCGTACACCATCCTTGATATCAAACACCGATGGATATGGGATCATCCATCACCCATCATATGGGTCAAGATGCGTATACGCTAGTCTACTCTGGTGTATCGATGCCTTGTCTCGATATACCCTCGACTAGAAACAGTTATAGGATGTACTCATCGTCTACCGCAGCCCCACTAGTATGATCTCATCATAGTCCCAGTAGTCGAGTACAGATCCTAAGGGCTTTATCAACATGTGAGAGTAAGACAGTAAACCAATACAAGTCAACATGTTAAGATAAAGTGAAACCAAATAGCATACTATCATGACGAGCAAGAAAGTCCTTGATCGCACGCTAAAACCGTGTCGGATATTTAAAAGTTCTAAAGTTTAACCGCGATCAGGAAGGTGTCGCTTTGCAGCTAGCCGCGATGAGCACGGATCGATCCACAGGGAGATGGTAAGTTTTTACGTTCTTGTTTTAACGAGTTAACAACGTGGCGTATTTGTTCGTTATCTAACCTATGTGTTATATGCAAAGTATAAAGCTTGTTAGAAAACGATAGGATAGTGTAAGTTAATGGATTCCGTATTCAAGTACTTTGAGCCAAACTTAACCAATGAAGCTAGAACAATCGGCAACAACGTGGATTAGGAGACTTAAGCACGGTATTCATGGAATCCGGCTTATTGACCCTTGTCTGTCCGTTCTTGTCTCTTGCTTTCGCCTCCAGCAAAATCGAATGCAACCGGTCACGGTTAGGAATCACCTTTACCTTGGTAGGGTAGGGTGCCTAACGGAGCGCTTGCGTAAGGTTTGGGCGGAGTTTCAAATGGAAAATACGGGAAAAGGAAATAAAAAACGGAACGTTAACATACAACATCTTTCTCTTTTCCTAACAACAATATTCACACCATTCACAAAACAAACCAAAAAGAGATAACAAAAGAGAAGAACAAAGAAAAGAAAAGATTACAAGCAAGTAATTAAAGTGCATGGAATTTAAGTGCGAGAATTAAAAGAGCAAGAATAAAATGCAAGTAAGTAAAACATTAGGAACCAAAGAACATATTGCAAGACATGGGTTCAATAACCCAAACTTAAACTTGCAAGCTCAATAAAGAGGTTGCAAGATCAAGAGAGGGCAAAGAACTCATGGTGAAAGAAGCACAAAAGAACACTTTATTAAACTTTAAGAATGATACAACCCCCTGAGATCAATAACCAACCCTTAAACTTTCAAGCTCAATGAAGAGGTTGAAGGATCAAGAGAAGGTTAAGAACTCAAGGGGACTAAGCTATTTACAAGAAAGTAGAATAGAAAACTTGGACAAAGAATGACAATCCAAGACTAAAGAATGACCTTTGAAACTTTGCCCCATGGTCTGTATTTATAGGCTCCAAAGAATGGAGGGAAATTCGAATTTTTAAATCAACACAAAATCTTTAGCATTAAATGCACATTACTTCATGTCCATTTGTGCCTTGATTCTTGTCTTCCCCATCATGGTCCATGCTGATTTGTCTATTTGAATTTGATTTGCACTCAGTTTTGGAAGGAAATTTGAATCTTTAAATCACACACATAATATTCACCATTAAATGCTCATTACTCCATTCCCACATGTGGCTTGATTCATGGCTGCCCCATTATGGCTCATGCTGATTTGTTTGATTCCTTTTGATTTGAACACATGCTTTTTAGTCTTGAATGCATATAAAATCATCTCCTTGAATGCATATAAAATCATATCCACATGTGCTTAAATGTCTTGTGTACACACTTGTTGTGTTGGACCATTTAGATAAAAAAATATGTACACAACTTGTTGCGTAAAGGAACTCCTGAAGTATTGGTCGGTTTGCGTTTCTGGTCGCAGTGTCTTCCCTCAAGTGATATATCCGTGCTTTTGGATGCAGTTCCAGTATTTTGTCATGGATACCTGTAATCTGTAATACTGAGTAGACACTGGTTAATAATACCGAAAAATACAACAAATAAATAATGAATGGGCGGTATTAGAATGCAGTTTTCTGATATGAACAAATACCCCCAAACTTATCTTTTGCTCGTCCCGAGCAAAACCATTTATTCACAAAAGAAAATCCTAACCGCACTTTCGCAGGGAACGCGATTGCACTGAGCGTGTGCAACAAGCCGTTAAACCTCTAGGTGTCCCTAGTAGGAGGAGTGTTGTCTCCTGAGAGTTTTCAGCGGATACTACCCACAAAATCCCGTCAATCTAGTTTTGGGAAATAACTATGATTCAAACCCTAAGGTTTTGTTTAAAAGATAACAATTCTATTATCCTAAATTTAGAACTATCGAACCTTTATTTTTCACAACTCGCTTCTCTTTTAACTTAAGATTTTATATGTCTTTACGTGTAGTACAAATAGTGTCGTTAAGTTTCAAAAGGATCGAAAAATCATTATGTCACAAAATAAAGCCCAGATAAAGATTTAAAAAGGATCACATAAGTTTTATAAAGAGTTAAGTATTTCTCAAATTTCGTTTTCCAGTAAGGTTTCAAATTAAGAATTTCTATCTTCTTTAACAGGAAACTAGGTCTTATTTTTTACTCCACATTTTTCTTGTTTTCATTTCATACACACCTTTGTGAACGTGCAATAGTCTTTATCATAGAATGAAACCTTCATATCTCCGCTAGAAATACTTTTTTATAAAAATCTGTCTTTTGTCAAGATTATTCTCACACAAAGAACCGTTAGGAATTTTAACTCGGAGAGAACACTTGCTTGACTTTGTTTTAATTTAGACTTTCTAGGCTTCTTAGCGAGCTTTGGGCCAATGCTCCCAAACCAGTTGGCTTTAGGACATTAGGTGTAGAGACACCCCAGCGGACTTAATTACTCAAGTTACATAGGCCAAAAACAAAAGACAATTTTGGCGTGAAAATCATAACGATTTAATGCGAACGGAGATATAACCGATAGTTCAATAATTTTTTTGGATAAAAGACGTGTTTAGTGGGTTAGGTGTGTAATCATTCCAATCAAGATTCAGATGGGTTATTCTTCAGAATTAGTTCCAATTAAGGTATCAATAATATCCCTTCATATCTACCTCTCTTCGTAAACTATTCTTGATATTACTTATTTCAGAACAAACCTATTTGATCCTCAGAAAATAATTTATCCATTTAAAAGTTTTTAGGCATAATAGACTTGTCATCTAATTTTCAAAACTCACAACACGTGTAGTGTGATGTAAAGATGTATATCAGCTATAGTTAACTTCAAAGGAGAGTTATCTTTCAGGTTTTCAAAATCTAAAAATAAGATTTAGTTATTCCTATCTTATCAAACAAAACCGTCGAAATATTGAATCTAAGTTCTCCCACTAGCTAACTTGATGAGAAAGTTTTTATGTTTTTAGAAAATTTTCTGATTTTTATGGGTTTTTTAAATAAGTATGCAGATGCAAAATATACATATGAATGCGAAGGTAGAAAGCTTACCGAGCACACCCCCAAACTTAAACTTGACAGTGCCATCACTGTCAGGCTACACTAAGAGGGTCAAAATTGTCGGTGCCTCCCCAAAAACAATTTATATACAAAAATAAAGACCAAAAAATATGTACATCAAAAGGTTCCCCCCCAAACTTAAGTGAAACAGTGTTTCCACTGTTAAGCGGTGAAGTTCAGGATTGGGAGGGAAAGAGAACAGTATCAAACTATACAAGGCCTTACAAAGGCCAAAAGTGAGTACCAACCATTCAAAAAATTATATTTCTGTAATATGCGGTTGGTGAAAGAAGGTGTAGAAAAAAGAAATGGAGAATACGCGAGACTGTATGGAGATAGAAGTGGGATACGGTCTCGGTATACGAAAGGAAGAATGGTGAAAGGGAAAAAGAAACGGTGTACGAACTTGAGGGTGAAAATGGAGTGAATAAATTAGCACAATATGTAATGACCGATGTGTAAAAAACGATTGTGCTAATCTATCAACACCGTCGAGAGATTGGGTCAAATCCCTCAAGATTCATCAGAAAACATAGGTATGCCGAACTCGGTAAACCAGACATAGGAAATGAAAGTGATACAGTTTCGTGCAAGGTCAAAACGATGGAAGGGACGAAGGGGAGTGTTTTAGGAATTGTCTTATTCTCACCTAAGTAAACTGTCTCGAACTCCAAAGATTCCATCAATGGTTTGAATTGACTGTGAGCAACCGAGTTTGATTGTTCAACTAACTCATCTGAAAATTCGAAGGACTCAAACTCGGGCGGTGAGCCTTCAACATCATCCGAAAAAGTGAAACACTCGTAATCGTTATCGGCTGTGAGAAGAGTGTCAGATTCAAGGAGGAACGCACTAGTGGCGTCAAATGTGCTGTGATTGAACATAAATTTTTCAAACTCACAGTCCTCCTGCATGATCTTTTGCGTGGTCGGAACGATGGAAAGGATGGAGGGTGATTTAGGAAGTATAACAGTTAAAAGTTCAGGAGGATGAATTAGAAAATCCGTCACATCAAACAAAAATGGTTCATCCTCAATACTATCCTCAATACTATCCTCATAATTCTCCTCAAAAATTATCTCATCCATGCAAATCTCATCAAAATCAAGACGCTTATGAAGTTCGGGAGAAACATTTAATGACTCGGGATGATGAATTGGAGAGAAAATTTCAGTCAAATCTAACGGTTCATCATCCAAAATACTCCCTGCGTCAATATCCTCAATCAAGTGAAAATTAATTTTCTCAGACTCCTCATCAAAAGAATGGATTTCAATCGATTCTAGTTCTAAGATGGAGGTGTAGAAGTCAAAAGGTTTAAGATTGGTTTCACTTGGACTGGACCCTTCACAATCGGGTAAATCAAACACTACAAAATCGCACAACTCATTAAACGTTCTATCTTTAATCGGTAAATCTTTTAGGACACTAGATAGACATTCAAAACCGGAGTCGTGTGATTCAAGTTGAAACGGGTAGGTTCGATTTGGAAGGGTATACAATTCACTCTCTCCACTCAAATTCTCAACCTGTCCAACCGCCTCTTCATACATTTGAAAATTTGGAGCTAGTTGGAAACTAGCTACCGAGTTACTCGGTTGTATGAGGGCAGCCATGGACGCATTCAAATCCATCATCTGTTGGCATGACGCTACCCTGAAGTCTTCCAACGACTGTTCTAGACTAGACATAGGTTGTGAAGGGGTTTCAGTAAAAGATTCATGGTTGTTTGGATACTGAAAATTCCCAAATGGCGGTTTAGAAGCAGTGTCTAGGGAAGGCGCAAAAGTTGGGTAGGACTCGTAGGAATTGAATGGCTAGACAGGGGTAGGATCAACATACGAATAAGAAGGTGAATGGAATTATTGATCCATAGAATTTGTAGTAGTGAAAGGAGTGAAAGATCGGCTACGGGATTGTTCAATATGTTCAGCGAGAGACAAAGGACGACTTGCAAATGGGGTATCAACATAAGAGGGTAGGGAAAGTTGAAACGGTTGATACAAAATGGATTGTGGAGTACAAGTGTTTGTCCTAGACGCGTCTATGTGATCTTTCAATGAAATTTTGGGCATGGAGGGATCATTCTAAGTTCGACCAAAACAAGAACCGTAAGAAGTTATGTCTGGTTGCGGGTACCAAAGTTCGGCAAGGGTTTTTCGAGATGGGGTACCCATGATATGAAGAGAGAAAGAAGAATAAGCGAAAAAGAGGGGAAAAGAATGTGTTTTTTTTTGTTTTTAGTTAGTTATTAACAAAAGAATGAGATATACAAAAAAAATATGGACAAAAACAATCACGACACAAAAATACCACACATCTAATCGTTCTAGGGTTCACCTAGGTCAACTAGACCTGCTCAAGAACTTGATTGTCGAAGTAAAACTGTGTCGAGAAACAGGCTCAAGATATACTGATCACGAGGCCAGGTAAGTGCAAAGATAAGGGGAGGTTTTCCGACGCTTTCGCGAAGATCTTTAATTAAATAACCCTTTCTCTTTTGACGGTTTCGCCGTTAACACTTTTCTAGACACCCCGTAAACAATATTCCGTTAAGCGGTGTTCTAAACACAATTAACCTCTCCTAGTGAGCGCGTAGTCCTTAAGGCTTAAAGTCTAATTTCTTTTAAAATTTGTGTGGGTAAACGTTTATGCTCAGTTTCGTGATTTGTGGGCCACGGAAAAGGTGATGAAATCCTTTACCGTATGTTGTGGGGTTCGCTTGCCCTTAAGTCCGTATTAATGTATGCAATGTGCAAATCAATGAAAAAATTTGTTCAAAATTTCAAACAATCTTTTTTTTTTTAAGCGCGGCACTGCAACAAATACGGGTTAGTCAAATTTTTTTTTTTTTGGGCGTTTGCTAGCGAATTTGCAAAGAATCCTGCAAAGATATTATATTGGAAGCGTCGGATTTGAGAAGAAGGTGTTAGTAAAGTACGTACCGTTAAGTTGTGGGTTAATAAACCCCCGTTGAATCGAATCCGGTAAGCTTGAAAAGTTCGCTTGCGCGGGTATAACTACCCGGATCCTTGGCATTGTTCTTCGTAACCACCTTGATTTTGAATGTGCACTTTGCTCCCCACGCCTGCTGTTCGCAAATCCGCAAAATCTGAAATGTCGGAAAAAATGGATATTAGTGCGGAAAAACGATACGAATGCCCAAATACCTGCACACTAAAAAATTATAAAAAAACAAACAATAAAAATAGGACAAAAACAGAACACTGAAGCACAGAGAAAAATATTGGAGCCAAAGGGGAAGCTCTGGCCGGCGACGCCGGATTTGGAGGGTGTTTCGCCGGTTCTCTTGTGGCAAATGGGCTTCAATTTTTTTTTGGTGTCTCAATGTTCTATTAGTGACTCACTGGTATTGTTTATCTTTTCTGTTTCGTTACAGAGTGCAAGCAGGTACGAAATCCAGAGAACAAAATGAGTTAGCAAAGTTAATTTTTTGTTTGGTTTTGAAATTTTGAATTTTTTAGTCTGTTTTAGAAAATAGGGTTAGATGGATATTAACAAGATTAACCCGAAATAACAAAAACAAAAACGTTACCGTCTCCCCGGCAACGGCGCCATTTGATCGCACGCCAAAAGCGTGTCGGATATTTAAAAGTTCTAAAGTTTAACCGCGATCAGGACGGTGTCGCTTTGCAGCTAGCCGTGATGAGCACGGATCGATCCACAGGGAGATGGTAAGTTTTTACGTTCTTGTTTTAACGAGTTAACAACGTGGCGTATTTTTTCGTTATCTAACCTATGTGTTATATGCAAAGTATAAAGCTTGTTAGGAAACGATAGGATAGTGTAAGTTAATGGATTCCGTATTTAAGTACTTTGAGCCGGACTTAACCAATGAAGCTAGAAAAATCGGCAACAACGTGGATTAGGGGACTTAAGCACGTTATTCATGGAATCCGGCTTATTGACCCTTGTCTGTCCGTTCTTGTCTCTTGCTTTCGCCTCCAGCCAAACCGAATGCAACCGGTCACGGTTAGGAATCACCTTTACCTTGGTAGGGTAGGGTGCCTAACGGAGCGCTTGCGTAAAGTTTGGGCGGAGTTTCAAATGAAAAAGATAGGAAAAGGAAATGAAAAACAGAACGTTAACTTACAACATCTTTCTCTTTTCCTAACAACAATATTCACACCATTCACAAAACAAACCAAAAAGAGATAACAAAAGAGAAGAACAAAGAAAAGAAAAGATTACAAGCAAGTAATTAATGTGCATGGAATTTAAGTACGAGAATTAAAAGAGCAAGAATAAAATGCAAGTAAGTAAATCATTAGGAACCAAAGAACATATTGCAAGACATGGGTTCAATAACCCAAACTTAAACTTGCAAGCTCAATAAAGAGGTTGCAAGATCAAGAGAGGGCAAAGAACTCATGGTGAAGGAAGCACAAAAGAACACTTTATTAAACTTCAAGAATGATACAACCCCTTGAGATCAATAACCAACCCTTAAACTTTCAAGCTCAATGAAGAGGTTGAAGGATCAAGAGAAGGTTAAGAACTCAAGGGGACTAAGCTATTTACAAGAAAGGAGAATAGAAAACTTGGACAAAGAATGACAATCCAAGACAAAAGAATAACCTTTGAACCTTTGAACCTTTGCCCCATGGTCTGTATTTATAGGCTCCAAAGAATGGAGGGAAATTCGAATTTTTAAATCAACACAAAATCTTTAGCATTAAATGCACATTACTTCATGTCCATTTGTGCCTTGATTCTTGTCTTTCCCATCATGGTCCATGCTGATTTGTCTATTTGAATTTGATTTGCACTCAGTTTTGGAAGGAAATTTGAATCTTTAAATCACACACATAATATTCACCATTAAATGCTCATTACTCCATTCCCACATGTAGCTTGATTCATAGCTGCCCCATTATGGCTCATGCTGATTTGTTTCATTCCTTTTGATTTGAACACATGCTTTTTAGTCTTGAATGCATATAAAATCATATGCATATAAAATCATCTCCTTGAATGCATATAAAATCATATCCACATGTGCTTAAAAGTCTTGTGTACACACTTGTTATGTTGGACCATTTAGATAAAAAAAAATGTGTACACAACTTGTTGCGTAAAGGAACTCCTGAAGTATTGGTCGGTTTGCATTTCTGGTCGCAGTGTCTTCCCTTAAGTGATATATCCGTGCTTTTGGATGCAGTTCCAGTATTTTGTCATGGATACCTGTAATCTGTAATACTGAGTAGACACTGGTTAATAATACCGAAAAATACAACAAATAAATAATGAATGGGCGGTATTAGAATGCAGTTTTCTGATATGAACAGTCCTCTCTATATATATCCAAGCATCCATTATAATATACATCATATGTACAACAATGGCCTCTAGGGCATATACATAACTAACAATCTCCCACTTGCACTAAGGCCAGCTGCTGTAGTATCTCATACCTAGCATCCCGAATAATCTCTCAAACTGTATCTGGGGAATGGCCTTCGTGAGTGGATCCGGTGTGTTGTCCTTCGTATCTACTCTCCTGACCTCGATCTCCCGGCGATCAATTATCTCCCTGATCAGGTGATACCGCCTCAAAATATGTCTGGACTTCTGATGGGACCTGGGTTCCTTGGCCAAAGCCACAGCTCCACTGTTATCGCAATACAGAGGTATTGGATGTTCAATGGATGGAACCACACCAAGTTCACTAATGAACTTCTTTATCCAGACAGCCTCTTTGGCAGCATCGTTGGCAGCGATGTATTCAGCCTCCATCGTCGAGTCTGCAACGGTATCCTGTTTGGAACTCTTCCAACACACCGCCCCTCAATTGAGGGTAAAGACAAATCCCGAGTGAGAGTTAGAGTCGTCCTTATCACTTTGGAAGCTTGAATCAGTAAAGGACTCCACCTGGAGTTCTCCGTTACCTTACACCAAGAATATCTCTTTAGTCCTTCGCAAGTACTTGAGAATGTTCTTCACAGCTGTCCAGTGACTCTCTTCAGGATCTGCTTGATACCAACTCGCTACACTTAGTGAGTATGCTACATCGGGTCTGGTACATAGTATCGTATACATGATAGAGCCTACTGCCGAAGCATAGGGTATCCCTTGCATGCGAGCTCTCTCCAAATCAGTCTTGGGAGACATCTCTTTGGAGAGAGTGAGTCTAGAGATTGTGGGTTGGTTCCCACGCTTGGATTCTTCCATACTAAACATTTTTAGTATGGTGTCAATGTACCTGGATTGGGACAATCCCAGTATCCTTTTAGATCTATCTCTATAGATCATTATTCCCAGTATGCAGGAGGCATCACCTAGATCTTTCATTGAGAATCTTTGTGATAAGAAGAGCTTGACTGATTGCAGCATAGGAACATCATTTCCTATCAAGAGTATGTCATCCACGTACAATACGAGGAAGACAACCTTACTCTCTGCTACCTTCTTATAGATATAGGGTTCATCTATATTTTTGATGAAGTCAAACTCTTTGACTACAACATCAAAACAGATGTTCCAACTCCGCGATGCTTTCTTTAACCCATAAATGGATTTAAGCAGCTTGCACACCTTCCCGCTGCTCCCACTATCTACGAAGCCCTCTGGCTGAGTCATGTACACGCACTCTTCTAAATCACCGTTTAGAAAGGCGGTCTTAACATCCATTTGCCAGATTTCTTAGTCATGGTATGCAGCAATGGCAAGTAAGATCCGGATGGACTTAAGCATAGCCACTGGAGAAAAGGTTTCGTCATAATCCACACCTGGTCGTTGACAAAAACGCTTTGCAACAAGTCTAGCTTTGAAAGTCTCAACCTTTCCATCTACACCAAATTTCTTTTTAAAGATCCACTTGCTCCCAATGGATTTTACCCCTTCAGGAGTATTTTCCAAAGTCCATACTTTGTTGGTGTACATGGATTCCATCTCAGATCGCATTGTATCCAGCCATTTCACAGAGTCACCACTTGTGATGGCATGCTCGATACTAGTCGGGTCATCATCTTCCATGATGCAATCCCCGCTTCTACCATCAATGAGAAAACCGTAGTATCTCTTAGGTGGATGAGAAACTCTACTAGATCGGCGGAGAGGCTGGGGTTCGTCGGGTACTACTGAATCCTCTGGTTCCACTAAATCTTCAGTTGCAGTTTGTATTGCTGGAACCTCTTCCAGCTCTACCTCATTGCCACTAATTTCTTTTGCAAGAAATTTCTTTTCTAAAAAAGTGGCATGCTGAGCAACAAACACCTTTTGTTGTTCACTATGGTAGAATAGATATCCATACGAATTGTTTGGATATCCTACAAACTTGCAAAGAACTGATCGTGCCTCGAGCTTGTCCGGATTTTTCCTTTTGACATAGGCCGGACAACCCCATATCTTAACTCGTTTAAGATACGGTCTCTTCCCACTCCATATCTCATATGGTATGGTAGGTACAGATTTAGACGGAACTTGATTCAATAGGTATACCGTTGTCTCAAGTGCATAACCCCAGAAGGAAATAGGTAACTCAGCATTGCTCATCATAGAGCGTACCATATCTAATAGGGTGCGATTCCTCCGTTCCGATACACCGTTGTGCTGTGGTGTATAAGGAGGAGTAAGCTGAGAGAGAATCCCATTCTCTTTTAGATAATCTAAGAACTCATTGCTTAAGTATTCACCTCCTCGATCAGATCAAAAAATTTTAATACTTTTGCCCGTTTGGTTATCTACTTCGTGCTTATATTCCCTGAATTTCTCAAAAGCTTCAGACTTGTGTTTCATCAGGAACACATGTCCGAATCTTGAGAGATCATCAGTGAATGTAATAAAGTAGGAATAACCGTTCCTGGCATGCGTAGACATGGGACCGCATACATCACTATGTACCAGTCCTAAAAGTTCCGTAACTCTTTCTCCGTGTCCACTAAATGGAGCTTTGGTCATTTTGCCTTTGAGACATGAATGGCAGGTATAATAAGATGATAATTCGAACGGATTCAAATATCCATCCTTATGTAACTTAGCTAGTCGTGTCGCATTGATATGACCAAGTCTACAATACCACAAGAAGGATTCGTTCATTTCTGAACTCCTCCTCTTATGTGTGTTTTGTATATTAAGGACTGTATTTTGATTGAGAATGAATATGCCATTATGTAACGAGCCTGATGCAATCAACTTTTGATCTAGTAATATGTTCATAACATTATCCTTTACTACAAAATTATATCCTTCTTTACTTAATAAAGAAACTGATATAATGTTGCACATCATGTTCGGTATATAATAGCACTCATTCAGAATCAGTGTATTACGACTTGGTAATATTAAGTGATATTCGTCAACTGCTTTGACTGCAATACTTGCACCATTCCCTATTTGAACGGAATGATCACCTTTTCCCAGTTCTCTACCTTTACGTAGCCCACGTAACAATTTACATATATGGGATCCTGATCCGGTATCTAATACCCAGGACGTAGGATGAACTGAGAAACAGTTCTCAATAACTAACACACCCGAAGAAGATGCATCAGCATGGATGTTTTTTGTTTGGGTGGCATGAGAATCCAGATATTCTCCTGTTTCCTGCTCAGTCTTATAACTCTTATAAGAAAGAACGGGACCAACGATCCCCTGCTCAGTATAATAAGCAGGTTCAGTCAATACATCCATATTATTATCTTGATTAAGTCCTGACACGGTCACTACCTGGGGGGAGAGAGAAGGAAACACTTTAGCGTATGCTCTTGCAAGATTAGATTGGTTATTATCTTATCTAATCAGGATGTCTCCCACTGTTTTTATCAAATCTTCCTTCAAACCCTAAAAGGTAAGATTAGCCGGGATTAATTACACCTTACAATTTCGCCAATCTTTCAGCCAGATCAGTGTCGGTACTTGAAGGAGGCTCCCCGTGCTTTCGCACGGACCTAATTAAAATAAAACTCGTCTTCCCAGAGGCATAACCTCGTTAACACTTTTCTAGATGCCTACTTGATCGGCTAATTGTCCTGTGTAAAACTCTCCCAGGAGTAACTCTTACTCGCAGTGGGTATCGGGATCCAACTATCTCATAGGAGGTATGCAATCTCATTGCAAATTTCCACACTTGAAATTCCCGATAATATTTTGCCCCCAGCGATCTATGACCTTGAAAAGGTCAACAAACCATAAATCGCAAGTCAAGTTCAACCCGTCATTTCCTGATTGAATTAAACCCACCTGCATGACCCTTGACAAGGTCAACAAGGCCGTACGAATACCCTAATCCAATCACATCTCATGTTTTAGCAGATAAACACTAATTAGCTGCCGTACACTGTGCCTTGACAAGGTCAACAAACGCAGCACGAATACTAAGTAGGATTTATCTGAAATGACGGAGGGCTACGACAGGTTTTTCAGAAAACTTATTGCGTAATGAACTTGATATCGTCATAGAATCAAGTGATTTTTGAAAAAGGAGTGTTTTTTAGGCTTTTCTAGTTTCGCTAAAGAGGTCACTCCTGGTGAAGGGATCTTGGCTCTTTCCCCATCGAATAAGGTGCAGGATATATCGTATATACCGCTGTGCAAAGAAAGAACTATATAAGCTGTCAAAAACCAAACCGCGAGTTTGTAGCATATGCCAGTTTCGCTAAAGAGGTCACTCCCGGTGAAGGGATCTCGGCTCTTTCCTCATCGAATAAGGTCCAGGGTATATCATATATACCGCTATGCAAAGCAAAACTGTAGCTACCCATTTTATAAATTTTTGATTCTATAACATCTTTTAGGTTTCTTTTCTTTTATTAATCTCATTAATAAATCCCATCAGCTTATGTTTCCTAAGCATCACAGAAGAAACCAAAGCAGTAATATTTATATATCAGCATATATATATATATAGTATAAGCATTCGTCTCAGGCAGTAATATGATCTCATCACAGAACATTGCAGCAGAAGAACATATATGAAATATTGGATATACTAGGATGTCCGTGTTTTTAATACAAGCCGGTACAAAATACAGATTCCACGGTCGCGATGAATAGCCAAACCCACATCCCTAGACCCCTACGAGAGCGGCAAGTAACACTGCCAATTCTAGGGTTAGGAGACCCGATCTCGACTCCTCGAGATGCCCTCCCACTGGACCCTAGAACTCGGTTACTTGTGCTCCCCTCCTTGGGTCTACCTAATGCGGAAAAGTAAATAATATACACTGGTGACATCAACCTCATCTCGGAAGTGCCCCAATAAAAGAATATTACATACAAATGAATTTTACATGAATGAAAATAAAAACCCTTATCTCACATAAAACCCCCGGCTATTCAGAACACGACGATCCAATATAACATATCACAGCAACACATAATATCACATATCATCAACGTAAGTAAGTATGCATACACCGATCGTCATTGATGTATAGCAACGAAGACCGGCAATACAACTACATACTACACTTACGGTCACAGAAAAGAAATTGTAAAACTACAACATTTGGAATCTGCAATCACTTTAGACATCGTAAATCCGAAATATCACATACTTCGCATTTCATGCCTAACTATATAAATTCCACATATTGTATCACATTTCAGATAAATAGACAGTATTAAACTTTCCGATCGGATAATCAAATACCCAAGATTTCCTAAATAGCTCAACACTTGAGCGGAGTTCAAATAATCCCAGAATATGTCACAGTACCGATGGTCCAACCGTAGAAGGGTCAAGCCAACGCCTCACATGTGGCACGCCGTACTGCCCCAAACCCTAAGGTTTAGAGGTGGTTCAGACGGTCACATAATCGAGTTAAGGTTTGTGTTCTTCTAAAGGGACCGCCGCGTTACTAGCACGTTTTTCCGAAAGATTTAAACCCGAGAAAAATTCAACACTTGAAAGTTTTTCGTGCCGGGAAAAAATGAGTTAATGATATCCGTTCGAACATTTTAACAGTTTCTAAATATCCGGAAAACATAACGAAATTAAATTTTCCAAACGAATCAGCGAATACAAAATAATCCCCAGAACACTCAACACTTGAGTCTTATTAAAAATACCCAGAAATATACACAAGCAGCTACGGGCATTACTGTGCAAAACAAAAAGTCAAACTCCACTGTACAGCCGCGGATCCGCGGCCCAAGCAAGGTATGGCCGTGGTTCCGCGGTGGTCCGTACGTCTTACGTCATCATTTTTCACAGTTATGCTTAAAATTACCTGCTGATTTTTTTAGGTATTTTTAATTCAGAAAAAATCACAGTTTTAAAAATTGTTCAGAGAGGGGTTCATTTTGACGTTCCGGGGTTCGTTCGGAGTTTTAACTTCATATACACGTCACCTAATGCTCTAGCTAGGCTCTGATACCACTGTAGGGTTCCTAGACACTCTTACAAGGGTTCATAAGGCATCAACCATGCCCGAATAAAATTTTAGACGTGCCGAACAACCCAAAGCCGGGATCTTTGCTAGATTATTAGGGTTTAACATGCAAGTAAACATCTTTACAACTAAGTGTGAGGGATTACAACCTTTGTAGTCCGCTCCTTCGCTTCATAAGCTCCGAGTAGAATTCCCTTCGCCGCGATCCACGATCTCCCGGACTCAAGAGAGGCTCCACGACTCGAACGATCCATGCTAGCTTGTAGTGTTCCTTTTCTCTGATGATCTACGTCGAAGTTGCTATAACTCAAGCTCTCTCTCTCTAATGAGGTGAACACCCTAATCTAATTGGATAGATTAGATGAGAATGATGGAGTAGTATTTATGCTTTCTTTTTATATCAAATTCTCACATGAAATCATCACAAAAGGAAAACCTAGTAAGCTTTCTCAAAGCTCAAGGTTGAAGATGAAGATGAAAAAATGAGTTAAACCTTTTGTGATGAATAGTGAAATGAATATATGATTAATCATAGAACCGAGGTCAAGGATGATAAGGATAACCTTTGTAGAGAATTAACTAGGGCTAGGGTTTGGTTGGGTTAAAGAATGAGTCATGAGAAAATATCAACAATAATATCTTAACCATGACAAAAGAAATTCCTTCTAGAAGGTGCAAGAAGAAACTAACCCAAATCAAACCCTAACCTTATTTAATCTCCACTAAACATGTTTCATCATTAATCATATCATGTTACAATAATATATATCACATATATATTATATATTTGTAACAAAAGAAAATAATACAATTAACATATATCGCTTATATATTAATGTATTACCCGGTGAGAAAATGAAATAATAAACCGAGCCAATATTAGATAATGTAATATAATATATCATATATATTATTATACATTAAATTATCGAATCAACACTTGATCAGACAATCCGGCTATATCGAATATAACCGACTAATATATCATGTACCGATTCATCGATCAACACTTGATCCGATGACCCGGCTCATATCTAAATATCGCGAGAATATAATACGGTGTCTCATATCGCATTATCCTTGGTCCTGCACATATCACATATGTGCCCCTACTCCGTTTTTCCTGAGTCAAGAAACCTCTGTGTAGGACTCTATAGAATCGTCAATACGCCGGTAGCAGGTGATGATCATATCAAACACCCACAAGCTGCAAGCGGTCAGCTAAACGTAACAGCCACCCAGGTATTAAGCGATCAGAAGATCAACAAGCTAGCCTGCCCGTTCTCCTGTGAATCCAATCAGTAACACTCCCGTACAGTCCGGTCTCTTCGTCTGATATGTTGCATATCTAGTCTAGAGGTGGTGGTATACGTCAGACCCCAGTAACCGATAAGTCGTGTCGATGTGAGGCTCATAACGGGTCGAGAAACTACTAGTAACACTTACCAGTAAATCTCTATATCAGCCCTGACCAGGGACATCCAATTATAGCCAATCGAACACAGCACAACATCAACTCCCTATACCGGGAGAGACGAATCCCCTCCTATCGCTCATTGCCTCCATGTGATTCGGGACTGTACCCAAAAGACACCGTTTTGCATGCCCTCTTGGACGTGGTAAGGTGGAAATCAAAGCACAGTGGGAATCACACAAGACTCTATGACGATCTCGGGTCTATAGACTACCCTGTACCAGTGTCACCGGAGAACTGCCATCTGACGTGTGGTATATCACCATCTGGGAGTTCTCGGCGAGTCCGTACAGTGTACCCAGTCTCCACTGAGCATCCGTACACCATCCTTAATGTCAAACACCGATGGATATGGGATCATCTATCGCCCATCATATGGGTCAAGATGCGTAACGCTAGTCTACTCTGGTGTATCGATGCCCTGTCTCGATATACCCTCGACTAGGAACAGTTATAGGATGTACTCATCGACTACCGTGGCCCCACTAGTATGATCTCATCATAGTCCCAGTAGTCGAGTACAGATCCTAAAGGCTTTATCAACATGTGAGAGTAAGACAGTAAACCAATACAAGTCAACATGTTAAGATAAAGTGAAACCAAATAGCATACTATCATGACGAGCAAGAAAGTCCTCTCTATATATATCCAAGCATCCATTATAATATACATCATATGTACACCAATGGCCTCTAGGGCATATACATAACTAGCAGTAGAGTCTGCTACGGTATCTAGCTTGGAAGTCTTCCAATATTCCGTCCCTCCACTGAGGGTGAAGACAAAACCCGAGACCGACTTACTGTCATCCTTATCACTCTGGAAGCTCGAATCGGTAAAGGATTCCACCTGGAGTTCACCGTTACCATACACCAAGAACATCTCTTTATTCCTTCTCAAGTACTTAAGAATGTTCTTCACAGTTGTCCAATATTTCTCCCCAGGATCTGTTTGATACCTACTTACTACACCTAGTGAGTAAGCTACATCTGGTCTGGTACATAACATCGCATATATGATAGTCCCGACTGCCGAAGCATAAGGTATCTCTTATATGCAAGCCATCTCCAAATTAGTATTGGGAGACATCTCTTTGGAGAGAGTGATTCCTGAACAAGCGGGTACATTACCATGCTTAGAATCTTCCATACTAAACCTCTTTAGTATGGTGTCTATGTACCTGGATTGGGACAATCCCAACATCTGTTTAGAACTATCTCTATAGATCTTAATCTCCAGAATGTAGGAGGCATCAGCTAGATCTTTTATTGAGAACTTGTGTGATAAGAAGATCTTGACCGGGTGTAGCATAGGAACATCGTTTCTTATCAAGAGTATGTCATCCACATACAATACGAGGAATGCAACCTTACTCCCTACAACCTTCTTATATATACATAGTTCATCTACATTTTTGATGAAGTCAAACTCTTTGACAACTTCATCAAAATAGATATTCCAGCTCCGCGATACCTGCTTTAATCCGTAGATTGATTTAAGCAGCTTGTACACGCTTCCGCTGCTCCCACTGTCTACAAAGCCCTCTGGCTGTGTCATGTACACGCTCTCTTCTAAATCACCATTTAGAAAAGCAGTCTTGAAGTCCATCAGCCAGATTTCATAGTCATGGTATGCAACAACGGCAAGTAGGATCCTGGTGGACTTAAGCATAGCCACTGGAGAAAATGTTTCATCATAGTCGACACATGGTCGTTGACGAAAACCTTTTGCTATAAGTCTAGCTTTGAAAGTCTCAACTTTTCTATCTACACCAAATATCTTCTTAAGATCCACTTGCTTCCGATGGGTTTTGCCCCTTCAGGAGCAACTTTCAAAGTCAATACTTTGTTGGTGTACATGGATTCCATCTCAGATCGCATAGCATCCAGCCATTTCACAGAGTCTCCACTTGTGATGGCCTGCTCGAAAATAGTCGAGTCATCATCTTCCATGATGCAATTCTCGCTCCCACCGTCTATGACAAAACCGCAGTATCTCTCAGGTGGATAAGGAACCCTACTAGATCTGCGGATTGGCTGCGGTTCGTCGGGGACTATTGAATCCTCCGGTTCTACCAAATCATCAATAATAGTTTGTGTTGCTGGAACTTCTTCCAGTTCTACCACATTACTACTAATTTCTTTCTCAAGAAATTCCTTTTCTAAAAAGGTGTCATGTTGAGAAACAAATACCTTTTGTTCCTCGGTATAGTAGAAGATATACCTTCGCGAATGTTTGGGATATCCTACAAACTTGCACAGAACTGACCTTTCCATGAGCTTGTCCAGATTTTTCTATAGACCGGATAACCCCATATCTTAGCTCTCTTAAAAGATGGTCTTTTCCCATTCTATATCTCATATGGAATGGTAGGCACGGATTTGGTCGGAACTCTATTCATTAGGAATGCAGCTATCTTAAGTGCATTACCCTAAAAGAAAATAGGTAACTCAGCATTACTCATCATAGAGCGCACCATATCTAATAGGGTGAGATTCCTCCGCTCCGAAACTCCATTGTGCTATGGTGTATACGGAGGAGTAAGCTGAGAGAGAATCCCATTCTCTTTTAAGTAGTCTCTGAATTCCGTGCTCAAGTATTCTCCTCCCCGATCAGATCAAAGGATATTAACATTTTTGCCCGTCTAGTTCTCAACTTCGTACTTATATTCCTTGAATTTCTTAAAAAATTCAGATTTGTGTTTCAACAGGAACACATGTCCGAATCTTGAAAGATCATCGGTTAATGTAATAAAGTACGAGGAACCATTTCCGGCATGTATAGACATAGGACCGCATACATCACTATATATCTATCCCAAGAGATCAATAGAACTTTCTCCGTGTCCGGTAAACGGAGTTTTTGGTCATCTTGCCTTTGAGACATGACGGGCAAGTTTCATAAGATGTAAATTCGAACGGATTCAAATATCCATCCTTATGCAACTTAGTTAGTCTTGTCGTATTGATATGACCTAGTCTACAATGCCACAAGAAGGCTTCGTTCATTTCTGAACTGTTCCTCTTGTGTATATTCTGTATACTTAGAACTGTATTATGATTTAGAACGTATATACCGTTATACAACGTACCATATCCAATCAACACTTGATTTAGGAAAATATTCACAATATTTTTGGTACGAAATAACAGTCGCTCAGAATCATTGTGTTACCTCTTGGTAATACAAGGTGATATTCACCAACTGATTTGGCTGCAATAATTACACCATTCCCTACTACTAGAGACATATCACCCTTTCCCAGTTCTCTACATCTCTTTAGCCCATGTAACAAAGTACATACGTAGGATCCTGATCTGGTATCCAATACCCAGGACGTAGAGTTAATTGAGAAACAGTTCTCAGTAATGAACACACCCGAAGACGATGCATCAACATGCTTATTCTTCATTTGGGTGGCATGGGAATCCGGATATTCCCCTATTCTTTGCTCAGACTAATGACTGTTAGTTATATGTATGCCCTAGAGGCCATTATTATACATATGATATATATTATAGTAGATGGTTGGACATATATAGGGAGGACTTTCTTGCTCGACATGATAGTATGCTATCTGGTTGCTCTTTATCTTAACATGTACACTTATTGTCTCCTATTACATGTTGATAAAGCCCTTAGGATGAGTACTTGACTACCAGGATTATGATGCAGATCATACTAGTGGGGCAGAGGAAGTCGGTAAGTACATCCTTCAAATGTTCCTGGTCGTGGGAGTATCGAGATGGGGCATCGATATTCCAGAGTAGACTAGCGTATACGCTTCTCGACCCATGTGATGGGCGATGGATGATCCCACATCCATTGGTGTTTGACATCAGAGAAGGTATGCGGGTGCTCAGTGGAGACTGGGTACACTGAACGGACTCGCCGAGAACTCCTAGATGGTACTATACCTATCGTCAAATAGCAGTTCTCTGGTGACACTGGTATAGATCAGTCTGTCGACCCGAGATCGTCATAAAGTCTTTTGTGATTCCCACTGTGCTTTGATTTTCACCTTATCACGTTCAAGAGATCGTGCAAAACAGTGGTTTTTGGGTACAGCCCCGAGTCATATGGAGGCAATGAGCGATAGGAGGGGATTTCGTCTCTCCCGGTATTGGGGGTTGATGTTGCGCTATGCTCGATTGTAGGAAATCCCTGGCCAGGGTTGCTGAGATCTACCGGTATGTGTTATCAGTAAATTCTTGAACCGTTATGAGCCTCACATCGGCATGACTTATCAAGCTATTTGGGTCTGACGTTTACCACCCCCAAGCTGAGATATGCGATATATCTGACGAAGAGACCGAACTATACGGTAGTGTTACTGATTGGATTCACAGGACTATGAGCAGGCTTGCTTGTTGATCTTCTGATCGCTCAATACTGGGGTGGACGTTAAGTTTAGCAGACCGCTTGCGGCTTGTGGGTGACTGATATGATCACCACCTACTGCCGGCGTATTGACGAGTCTTTAGAGTCGTACACAGAGGTTTCCTGGCTCAAGAGAAACGAAGTAGGAGCACATATGTGATATGTGCAGGACCGAGATTAATACGTATATGTGATACCGTATTCTATTCTCACGATATGTGATATCGGTCGGTTATATATGATATAGCCGAGCTGTCGAATCAAGTGTTGATTCGATAAGTTGATACATTTGATATTAGTCGGTTGTATGTGATATAGCCGGATTATTAAATCAAGTGTTGATTTAATAATTTAATCTATAATTATATATTTGATATATTAACTTATATTAACTAATATTAGCTCACTTAAGCATTTCTTTTTCTCACTAGTTTGTACACTTAATATATATGTGATATATATTATTGTATCATGCTTGTTGCTACATGCAACATGGGTGTATGAGATTCGCACCATGCTTAACATAATCAAGGGTTTTATTTATTTAAAGTAATTCAAAATTGGGTGGAATTTAGTCATGGTTGATGCTCAGTGGAAGATTGTAGAATCATTGACTAAGTCCACCAATTTTGTTTTACTTAAGATATTTATTAACCCAACCATTATGATTAGCCATGGTTTAGTCTCTACATGAGTTAGTATATGATATTAAATCACCCATGGTTGCTATTCTCACCACTTGATTCATTTTTCACTTACTTCATTCCATGGTTACTTTCTTCATCTCCTTCCTCAAGCTCTCTAGCTTTTTGGGTGGTGAAGAAAATGAGTGAGGAAAATATTTCTAATGTGAGAAAAATTCCTACTTCATCATCCCCTACTAGATTAGCCATTTAGTTTAGGGTGTTTGCTTCATTAATTCCATATTAGTGAAGAGGTAGCTTAGGTTAGTGTTGTAAGTGCACGGCGGCGTCCCGGCCGTCGATCCGACGCCGGAAACGCGGAAACGAAAAACTCTTTCAAACTAGAAAACCGGCACCACCGCGCACTATAAAACCCGGATCGGGCCATTAACCTAGCTACTAGCAAACAAAAAGACGGGAAGGGAGTTATACCAAGCGATCCGTGTCCTTCGGTCTTCGTCTCCACTCCGATCTCCCGTGGAATCTCCGTCCGTCACCTCCTCGTCGGAAAGGGCACCACATAGCCAAATTCTTTTACGGGCTCCCACCTCTGGACCGAGGCAACTCGGGCATGAAGTTGTCAAGCCGACGCGTCCAAGGGTACTGTAGGCTACTGTAGAATACTATATCTCTTTTGGGGTTTATGTTGCCATGGATGTGGAGGAATGAAGATAAGGAAAAATGGTGCTTTCATTTTTCCTAGCAAGAAATGAGATGAAGAAAAATGCCACCCATAAAAAAATGAACTTCTCTCTTTTCTCCTCCTAATGTGGCCGGCCCTATAAGGAAAGGTGGAGGAAAAATCCCACCTCTAGCAAAATGGAGGAAAAAAGAATGATAAAGGGAAAAATAGTCACTCCAAAGCCACATCAAAATCTCATCCATTCATTTCTCATAAATTCAATGGATGAGATGGAAAAGGAATCTCTTGATGAAAAAATCTATCATAATGAAACCACAAATGCAAGAAACCCCCTCACAATAACTTTTTTGCAAACTTGCAAATAACCCCCTCCACAAGAAAGTCTGGCCGTGAAGGAACAAAGGAAAACCGGCCGGAACGGAACGCAAACTGGCAACTTCAGAAAACTGATCCCGTAATAAATTACAGGAAAACCCCGTGACTGCATATACATGCCCGCATTTGTATTCCCACTGAACACAAATGCAAAGAGATAAAACTACACTGTCTAATACTAGGATCCGGCTTAAACCAAAGCCCGCTAGTAAAATCCGTCCGATCACGATCCGTGCAATACCGCACGTATCTGATTAAACCCTGCCATATCTCCATACGGCCTCTACAGCATTTCGCCCGAAAATTGAGTAACTGTGTGTGGGGACTCTAAAGACTCGTCAATACTATAGCTGTGGATTTAACCACTAGCACGTCAGAGGTATTAGCCATACGTGACGGGCCACCAGCTATCGACCAAAAGAGACGTCTGTGAGCGAACTCATCCTGACACCCTACTGAGCCTGTCAGTGACAATATCCGTACAGTCCGGTCCGTTCGTCTATGAGCATCGCATGGCGAGCCTAGGGGGTTGGTAAAAGTCAGACCCCTAAAAGCGGTACAAGTTGTGTCGGAGTGCAGCCCAGAACACCCTGAGATACTACTGGAATACCTACCAGTAAATCTCCTGCCTTGGCCAAGGACTTTTCATGTACTGGCTCTCCTAGACACAGCGCGACCTCACCCCCAATACCGGGAGAGACGAACCCCTGCAGATCCGCTCACTGCCTCCATATGGCTCGGGACTGTACCCAACTAAAACCTTTTTGCACGTCTCCTTTGAGCGTGGTAAGGTAGTAATCAAAGCACAGTGGGAACTCACACGAGACAAATGACGATCTCAGGTCGATGAACTAACCTGTACACATGTCGCCAGGGAACTGCTATCTAACATCAGGTATAATACCAACTAGTAGGTTCCCGGTAAGTCCTGTCCGGTGTACTCATAACCCAATGAGCACCTGTATACATCTTAGGTTAACCAACTGACACCAGTGGATTGTGAGACCGGCCACCGCCCCTCGTCAGGGTCTCGACTGTATACACTAGTCTACTCTGGAGTATCGATGCCCTGTCTCGAAACTCCCACGACTAGGGACCTTTTAACGATTTGCTTATAGACCCCAGCTCCCACGTATATGATCGCCCTCATACTGATGGTAGTCAAGCAAGAATCCTAGGGGCTCTATCAACGTGCAATAGTGACCTGTAGGGTCACCTAAAGCAGTACACGATGATAAAGATAAACCAGATAGCATACTATCATCTTGAGTAAGACTGTCCTACTGGGACAGGTCCTCCCTCAATCATTGCAATCACGTGCATGTGATCCAATAATTGACTCTGAGGGCACTATCTCCAACAATCTCCCACTTGCACTCAAGGATAATTATTGCGATGTCGCATACTCACAGCCCGTGTGATACCGAACACCCAACTCCTCTACTAGTCAGTCTCACAAAGCTCGTTTGCGAAACTATTGCGTTCAAGGAATAGCCTCAGTGAGTGGATCCGCTCTGATGTTTCTTTCTATGTCTCTCTTTATCTCAAGTTCGCGGAGAAACCCATCTCCCGAAATGAGCAATACCTGTCTTAGAATGTGTCTAGATGTCTGATGGGACCTAGCTCATAAATGAACTCCAAATCCAAACTTCTTAGTCTGTATCGTCAACTGAACTTAATCAGTATCCTACGCCATCCTCCCCTCAGTATCCACCTGGACCACCTGTCCAAAATACTGCCCCTCGTCAGAGAGAAAACTATAACTCTGACAGCCACTCTGCCATCCAGGTCACCTTGGAAGCTTGGAATGGTAACTGTCTCCTAAAGGAGGCTGCCGTTATCAAATCCCTAGAACATCCACTTATGTTCTAAAACTGCTTCCGATCGTTTCTCCAGGATAGGATTAATATCCTAAGTGGAGAAACCACTGTGTGACAACCAAAGTATAATCGATCGTAGTATAAGAATATCACACCCTACTACCTTCTTAACAGATCCATCCCCTATTCTGATGAAGTCAAACCTATGACTGTCACATCAGAAATAGATGATCTATTTCCGATATATCTGCTTTAGTCTATAAATAGACATAAGCCACTTGTCCACTATACTTCCGCTGCTCCCACTGACTACGAAAACCCTCTGGCAGAGTCGTATACAAGTGCACTCCTGAAGCCAGTTCAGAACGACGCTATACTCATCCTCCTGCTGGGTCTCACAGTCTGGAACAACAGCAATGGCAAGTCTGGGTAAACAAGAACCTCCCTGTTACCGTCCTTGAGCATACCGAAGTACCTCTCGAGTGCCTGAGGTTACCCACCATATCTGTGGAGTGGCCAATGGAATGTCAAACCAGATTGAATCTTTAGGTTCTTATCAAATCTTCAGTAATCGTTTGCGGTTCTAGAATCACTTCCAGTTCTACCATACTCCAACTACTGTTTTCTGAAAAAATCCATTTTTGTTAAAACTGTGGCGAGTCTAGAACAATATCACTATTGATCTTCCAGATGGTAGAAAGTCAACCCTCGTCATAGCCCGGGTCAACCCACAAACAGCCATTACAGAAACTGCCTTGAGTTGTCCAGAGTCTGGTTTTAAGCATAACCTGGACAACTCCCCGTACCTTAACATCGTTAAGATATGAACTTTTCTATATCCAATACAGAAACAGAGGCACTGATTTAATTGAACCAGATTCAAATCATGTAGCTGTCTCCAGTGCATGTCAACTAAATGGAAGGAGGCCGATCAGCGTTACACAACTTAGGAGCGCTTCCAATTATGAGTAACCTGAAAGAGAAGCAAGTTCTCATAATCATCACTATCAACTGAATACTATACACAAGTATCTACATCTTCGATCACCTTGAAGAATCCCGATACTTGCAACTCCTGGTTCTCTACTTTATTCATATACCTATAACTTCTCAAAACTTGGACCTTGTGTTTCTACGAAACACTTGTCTAAGAACTAGAGAAGTCATTAGTAAACAGAATATAGTATGAGAACCAACCCCTCTGTCCTAATGGACACTGGACAATATACAATACTCTGTATAAGTCCCTTGAGTCTAATAACTCATTCCATGTGTGTCGTAGGTTGAAAACTGTACTTATGGTTAAGAAGAATTACACCGCTGTTCAATGCTCCTTACCTAACCATCCACTGATATAGGTAAATGTCATAGACATAATTTCAAAAAGGTATATCTCACTCTATTAAAATAAACGTACAGATATATCAATTTGAAATTGGTGCATAACAACGGATATTCAAAACCAAATATTTGCCGTCCGGCAAACAACCCAGGTGACTTCCTCAAATATCACCAATTACAACGAATTCCGATATAATGAGGATGATCACCTAATTCCTAATAACTTACTCCCACTCATCATCTATAAAACCATACAGATGTGAGAATCATACCTGGTAAATACATACCCTAGAGCAAGTGTCTAATTGGGAAATCAGTTTTCTTTTAACAGTACACAGTGAAACTGAAACATTGAAATGTTTCGATGGGGTATCCCGGTATTCCTAGTAATGCCTCTTCCATTATCCAGATTCACAACTGTAACCGTATAATTCTTTTACATCTCTCCAAATCCCTTTATATGTCTTTAGTCATTACCTTCTGTACACCTTCTTAGGCTAAATGGTTTTCTTCCTTCCCTACCGTTCGGCACCAGCCTATGGTTTGGAAGAAGACTATCCAATAAGCATAATGGGTGTACTGTCCTAATCCTAGGAGCACTCGCAATGCGAGAGAAGGTGAAGATAAAAGACAACCGAATAAACCTTATTCCTATTTCTCCTGAACCAGAATCCATCCCCGAACTGGAACAAGTTCCTTTCGAGTTCGTATATAACCATACGATGGAGTATCCAATAAACTGTGGATTTTCATAGTGATACGGAGTGTCCTAGAGAAATACAAAGGTGATTTAGGATTGGCGAAGAAATATTTGGTTTGGTCGTGAATAGCAATCGCAATTTACTTTGCCCTCCTTCTAATCCCTTTCTTTGTCTTAACTTAATACCTTCTGTACACCGTCGTTATACTAATTGGTTTTCTTCATTCCCCACCGTTCGGCACCAGCCTAAGGTTTGGAAGAAGACTATCCAATTTGCGTAATAGGTGTACTATCTCCTAAACCAAGGAGTACTCGCAACCTGAGAGAAGGTAAAAGGAAAAGACAACTGAATAGTCCTATTCGTTTTCTCCAGAACCGGAAACCATCCTCGAATTCCTTCGAGTTCGTATATAACCATACGATGGTTTTGTCCAATGAAAGTGGACGTTCGTAGTAATACGGGGTGTCCTGGAGAAAAGGGTAAAAGTAGGAGTGGCAATGAGGTTTGCACTCTGACAATCCAAAAGCCAGTGTTAAAGAAGGTTCAGTTAATTTTGGTCACTGAGTCATAGTCTAGGGTCGGGTCATGGTCGCTGCCAAAGAGAGAGAGAAAAGAAACACTCAGCGTGCACTCTAACCTAGATCAGAATGGTTATCACTTTATCCAATCAGGAAACCTCCCACTGTAACGTCAAATTCTTCCCCAAACCTAAAGAAGAATTAGTCGGGATGACCCGAGGAGTAAACCAACTCATCAGTGGAAATCGGGATCCAACTATCATCGCATGATAACGTGACGGAATCCGCTCACGTTATCACACTCCAGAAGGTATGCGCATATCTGGCAAGTTTCAGTTTCTTTAGAAACTCCCGATGAGGATTTTGGCCCCATGCTCTTATGACCTTGGCGTGAGGTCAAAATATCATAAGTCACATGTCAAGTTCTACCCATCATTATCCAGGTTAATTTGAACCCACCCGTACATACCCTTGACGTAGGCCAAAATAGTAGTACGTATGTCCCAAACCAACGCATCTATCTATGCAACAGATAAATATCCGGCAGCTACCAATCACTATGCCTTGGCGTGAGGTCAAAATACATAGCTTGAATACTACCGAATATTTAACTGAAATGATGGAGGGCTACGAATGGTTTCTAGCGAAAACCTTTAACGTAATGAACTTGATATCGTTGAAGGAACCAGATAGCTTTTAAAAATATAGTGACGAAAACCTTTGCTAAAGAGGTCACTCCCGGTGAAGGGATCTCGGCTCTTTCCCCATAGAATGAGGTGCAGGGTATTCCAACTGAATACCACGATGCAAAGAAAATGTAATCGGCTATAGTGAAGTTATTGCCCTGACGCAAACTTTTGTCCGAGGGGTCACTCCCGGTGAAGGGATCTCGGCCCTTGCCTCGTCGACTGAGGAGCTGGATATTCATAACCGAATACCACTGTGCAAAACAAAAGAGAACGCCCTTGCAATAACAGCTTTTTGAAAAATTGATCCAACAACATCAGAATATGTTTGTTTATCTTGCATTGATCCGAATCAACGCAGTCCCATCAATTGATCACACCACAAAAGAACGAAAATAATGATGTACGTATATGCCATCCGCATTCGGCACTGGGTCCCGTCATCACCCGTTAGGTTACTTAACTAACGACAGAGCGGGGAATGGACTAGCGCGGATACAAAACATATACAACATCTACTAGTATATATATCAATATATAATATTCGCTCAAGGCGTGATAAAAATGCAACATCACAGAAATGTACAGCATCACAGAACAATACAGATATCTGGGATCCCCGGTTTCACAGAGCCGCTACTGAAACCCGACGTTCCCCTGGTCGTGTGGATAGCCTATGCAATGAAATCCTAGACCCCTACGGGCGCGACAAGTTACCCGCCAAAACCTGAAGCGAGGCAGCCCCCTTCAGCAACGTGAATGGACCACCCAGCACTTCACGGAATCCGGTAACTTGGGCACCCCTCCTGGGTCAACCTATACCCCCTACGAGTGCGGTGAATAGCCCGCCAATTCTAGAGTGAAGCCCCCTCCGTCTCAATGCCATGAGATGCGGGCCCGTTGCCCTCTAGAACCCGGCTATCCGTGCACCCTTCCGCGGGGTAATCCTAGTACAGAAAGTAAAATATACATACAACGGGTACATCGACATCGACCCGGCCGTGCCCCAAAAGAATAATATACAAACAGGCAGTGACGGCGGTCCACATGTCGGACGCTCGCCCCGCAATATCAAATGTACATATAAAACAAAACTGTACTACCATTGCATCCAGGCTATCCCCCACGACCAAGCCGCAACATCACAATACAACACAGAATATCAACGTGAATGTCACGTTCGCAAATCCGTCTAACCGGGCTATAGCAGTTAGACAGGATTTATCGATCAAATGACATTCACGGTCGTAGATATAATGTAAATACTGTGAACTAACATGTTAAAAATTCTCGATCGATCAAATTTATCGAAGTGGGCCCCAAGCACTACTGTAGCTCTCACAAAAAATCTGGGCCCAAAAGGAATATCCTAAAACCCCCATTTCCAACCCAGAAGCCTACTGAAAAATTTTGGTACGGAGTTGACTTGTTTCCACCGCGGAACCACGGCCAAACCAGGGGTTTGGCCGGGTTTCCGCGGTCACACTAAAGCATCACCCAACTAAAATTTTGCAGAATGCTTAAAATTCCGTGCACGTGATTCTGCAATGTACTGAAAAATTTTCTGAGCTAAAAAAAATTCGACAGAAACCAGTGCACTTGAAAATACGGGTTTTTAGGATTTTGTTCGATCGAGTCTTTAAACATACTAGAGCAAGCTAGACTAGGTTAATGGCGTGGCTCTGATACCATTGTAAGTGCACGACGGCGCCCCGGCCGTCGATCCAACGCCGGAAATGCGGAAACGAAAAACTCTTTCAAACTAGAAAACCGGCACCACCGCGCACTATAAAACCCGGATTGGGCCATTAACCTAGCTACTAGCAAACAAAAAGACGGGAAAAGAGTTATACCAAGCGATCCGTATCCTTCGGTCTTCGTCTCCACTCCGATCTCCCGCGGAATCTCCGTTCGTCACCTCCTCGTCGGAAAGGGCACTTTATAGCCAAATTCTTTTACGGGCTCCCACCTCTGGATCGAGGCAACTCGGGCGTGAAGTTGGCAAGCCGACGCATCCAAGGGTACTGTAGGCTAGTGTAGAATAGTATATCTCTTTTGGGGTTTATGTTGCCATGGATGTGGAGGAATGAAGATAAGGAAAAATAGTGCTTTCATTTTTCCTAGCAAGAAATGAGATGAAGAAAAATGCCACCCATAAAAAAAATGAACTTCTTTCTTTTCTCCTCCTAATGTGGACGGCCCTATAAGGAAAGGTGGAGGAAAAATCCTACCTCTAGCAAAATGGAGGAAAAAAGAATGATAAAGGGAAAAATAGTCACTCCAAAGCCACATCAAAATCTCATCCATTCATTTCTCATAAATGCAATGGATGAGATGGAAAAGGAATCTCATGATGAAAAAATCTATCATAATGAAACCACAAATGCAAGAAACCCCCTCACAATAACTTTTTTGCAAACTTGCAAATAAACCCCTCCACAAGAAAGTCTGGCCGTGAAGGAACAAAGGAAAACCGGCCGGAACGGAACGCAAACTGGCAACTTCAGAAAACTGATCCCGTAATAAATTACAGGAAAACCCCGCGACTGCATATACATGCCCGCATTTGTATTCCCACTGAACACAAATGCAAAGAGACAAAACTACACTGTTTAATACTAGGATCCGGCTTAAACCAAAGCCCGCTAGTAAAATCCGTCCGATCACGATCCGTGCAATACCACACGTATCTGATCGAACCCTACCATATCTCCATACGGCCTCTACAGCGTTTCGCCCGAAACTTGAGTAACTGTGTGTGGGGGACTCTAAAGACTCGTCAATACTATAGCTGTGAATTTAACCACTAGCACGTCAGAGGTATTAGCCATACGTGACGGGCCACCAGCTATCGACCAAAAGGGACGTCTGTGAGCGAACTCATCCTGACACCCTACTGAGCCTGTCCGTGACAATATCCGTACAGTCCGGTCCGTTCGTCTATGAGCATCGCATGGCAGGCCTAGGGGGTTGGTAAAAGTCAGACCCCTAAAAGCGGTACAAGTCGTTTCGGAGTGCAGCCCAGAACACCCTGAGATACTACTGGAATACCTACCAGTAAATCTCCTGCCTTGGCCAAGGACTTTTCATGTACTGGCTCTCCTAGACACAGCGCGACCTCACCCCCAATACTGGGAGAGACGAACCCCTGCAGATCCGCTCACTGCCTCCATGTGGCTCGGGACTGTACCCAACTAAAACCTGTTTGCACGTCTCCTTTGAGCGTGGTAGGGTAGTAATCAAAGCACAGTGGGAACTCACACGAGACAAATGACGATCTCAGGTCGATGAACTAACCTGTACACATGTCACCAGGGAACTGCTATCTGACATCAGGTATAATACCAACTAGCAGGTTCCCGGCGAGTCCTGTCCGGTGTACTCATAACCCAATGAGCACCTGTATACATCTTAGGTGAACCAACTGACACCAGTGGCTTGTGAGACCGACCACCGCCCCTTGTCGGGGTCTCGACTGTATACACTAGTCTACTCTGGAGTATCGATGCCCTGTCTCGAAACTCCCATGACTAGGGACCTTTTAACGATTTGCTTATAGACCCCAGCTCCCACGTATATGATCGCCCTCATACTGTTGGTAGTCAAGCAAGAATCCTAGGGGCTCTATCAACGTGCAATAGTGACCTGTAGGGTCACCTAAAACAGTACACGATGATAAAGATAAACCAGATAGCATACTATCATCTTGAGTAAGACTGTCCTACTGGGACAGGTCCTCCCTCAATCATTGCAATCACGTGCCTGTGATCCAATAATTGACTCTGAGGACACTATCTCCAACAAGTGTCTCCTCGACGTAGATCATTTTCGGCCTTGAAAACTTCAAGCAAGCTTGTTCATTTCACCTTGTGGAGCCTTACTGGAGTTTGGGAGATCACTACTTGAAGCGAAGGGACTACTACACGGATATTATAAAGTGAAGGACCGGTCTACAAAGGTTGTATTCCTTGATCACTTATATGTAAAGATGTTTATATTCTAGTTTCGTCTAATTCTCTAGTTAAGATTCTAGGTTAGGGTTCTTCAGTACGGCAAAAAATTTGAAAACAGCATGGATGATGCCACCCAAAACCTTGTTGTCGTGCTAGGTAACCCTACAGTGGTATCAGAGTGAGGCTAGAGAATTAGACGATATTTGTAGAATTATAAAATCGAAACAACTCCAAAACACTCGAAACAATGACTTAGTTTTTGTCGAAATTTTTAAGTTGTCTAAAAATTTTTAAAGAACTGCAGAATGTTATATGAGATGTAACATGAACACTGGACAAACACGAACCCAATTGTCTGGATTTGACCCGGTAAGACATGCATTAAAACCGGCCTGGCCGGCCCTGGGGAAGTTTTTGGGGTTCGTTTTTGTTCTGTGTTCCAGTCTTTGGGTTTTGGTGTTTCAAGTGTTGCTTGTTTTTGCTGAAATTGTATGAGATGTTAACTTTCTGTAAAGGCAATTCGGGGAATTTCGTAGTCGTAATTCTAACATCGTTTCGGGTTATTTAGACAACATTAAAATGTTCGAACGGATATCAATAACCCATTTTTTCCCTCGCTGGAAATTTTCCATGAGTTGGATTTTTCCAAGTTTAAAATCTTCAGAAAATCATGCAAGTGTTTTCTATGAACCCTCTAGAAGAACGAAACCCTAACTCGATTCTGTGACCGTCAGAACCACCACCAAACCGTAGGGTTTGTGGTAGTTCCGCGGCGCCATAGGTGTAACGTTTTAGAAATCGTTATGCGAATTTTTCCGTTTTAGGGTAAAATAGTCGGTATTTTCCGTTTTAACCCGATTTTGATCAAACGTCCGTATAAACTTACCGGCACCTAATTTAGCTAAAATAAAGCTAGTGCGCAAGTTTTGGGGGTATATGAGAAGTTTTGGTTCAAATAGAATTTTTCCCTATTTTAATACTATTTTAATGTGGTATTTACATATTGGATTTGGGTAATTACTCCTAAAATTTTTATCATTTCAAATTAATCAAGTTTGAGTAAAACAAACCTTCCATATAATATCTAGATATTCTTGTGCAAGGGATTAATGTTTTAATGAAAAGAAGAAATGAATGGGAGAGGTGGCAATATTGCATTTATGTGCATTTATTACAATTCTTGCTAGAAAACTCCACACAATTCCTCACCTTCCCCAATTATTGGCCGAGCCTCCTCCTTCTTCTGCCCTTGAGTTTTCTTTCACCATTTGCAACAATTTAAAGCTCAATAAATCTCCAAAATTCCTTAAATAATCTCACCAAAAGACTTCAAGTCTTGCTTTTGCCTCTATGATCACTTGGAACTTGGAAAGCTAGGATCTTGTGAGCAAGTATTGATAGGTATAATTCCTAAACTATTAAATAGGAGTTTTTATGATGTATAGCTCGTGGGTTATTATGTAGAACACTTTAAGTATCGTTTCGTGCAATATCGTATTTTTTAGTGTCTTTTTAGAGTCTCTGTGATCTGCTGTGATCTGAGATTTTTGCTGATTGACCAAACAAGATACTAGTGTTGTACTAGTGACCCTAGAATTCCACCTGAGACAAGGGACCCTCCCCACCGGGTTTGGCCGGCGACCAGACGACGAAATCCGGCGACGTCGGATTTGGAAGGGGGTGTTGGGGTTGGGTTTTGTTGGGTAGTTGTCTGCTGTAGTTTAGGGGTGTTTGGTACTGTTTATTTTTTTAGTGTTTACAGTATGAAAAATCTGGGATCGTTCTCCTATAATCTAGTGTTTTGAGTCCGCGTGTTACGTTATCCGACACGGATCATGATCTTATGCAGCTGCTGCACTTGGGTTGGTTTCGTAGTGTCGCCACGCACGTTAGCCACTAGATGCACACTTGTGAGTTAGTTTAGTGTTGGTGCATTGTTTTAAACATAGTTTTAAGTTATATTGGTCGATTTCTGAGATTTTGCACTGTCTATGTGTTTGTGAAATTATAGCATCGCAAGCGAGGACTTCGGACGCTGCGAACAAAGGGAAGTAGGTGGTCGGATTTTCATAGCTCAAGACCATCGGTGAGTAGATTTAACATCTACGGGAAAATCGCCCGTATGGCGTTATGCGTCGGGGTTGATATGATATGATAGTTGCATGTTATTGCATTTTAGTTGATTTCATATGAACATCATTGCATAGCATTATCTGTTGTACCTTGACTTGTACCTTTAGATATAACACATTACTGACGGTTCATGTTGCACGAGCACCAATTTGTATGCTACACCCACACCATCAGTAATTGCCAGGACACGCACAACCTACATACATACGTGTTGTTGTAGTGGATAGGGATAATTGAGGTAGTGACTCTTATTCCATTGTGCATATGAAATATTGTTGACACATACATACGTGATATTGTATTGGACATGGATAGTTAAGATAGTAACTCTTATTCCATTTCACGTATACCTTACTATAGCTACTTGTACATCATGCACACATACTAACATGTACACCCACATATTTTGCTATAGTTGTATATACCCTAAGTGTTATTGTTTTGATATGTGATATTGAGACGTTGACTATTGTGCTTATGAAATACATCATACATATTTGCTTACATGTAGATACTTAGAGCTTGCTACAATTACATGTACACCTCATATGATGCTGCACTTGTTTTCCGAGGATTTGGGAACCGCATGATATATTTTAAAGCTGGATTCATTTAAAAGAGCGGCTTTCTCTTGATATGCTCATATTGTTGTTTTATGTTGCATATATCAGTTTTCATGGATTTACGCATTGAGATATGGATTTCATATGATTTATGGATTTAAGAACCGTGGGGGTATTTCAAGAAAACTATGTATTGTTTGAAAACCCGGTTTCTCTTGATATGATATTTCAGTGCGTCCACCATGTGATTTCTCGGTTCTGAGATTTGGCTTGTAATACCCGATTCGAGGAGCGGGAGGCACCGTCTGCGGGTATATGGTGGACCCGGTATGGTACCCCGGGGCGAGTGGTGATTTCGTGGTGTAGACGATAAGCCTGACAGAGGGACCACTACCTACCGGTGATTGTATTTGGACTCGGCGGTTATCGTGGGGATACCGACCGGAGTGATGTACGACATATCGTCAGGGCCAATCGTGGTGACAGCTCCTAAGGTATGAGGGTTTACGTGTCGATGCTAGACATGGGTTTCATGATGTTTCGAGTGTCGATGTTTGACACTCTGGTCTCCATGATTTTTACGTATCGTCAGTGGACATACGTGGTTGATATCCTCATACACACACACACACACATACAGGTATATGTTTTCATGATATTTTGGGTGTCGATGTTAGACACTCGGGTTCCATAAGACTTACAGGATGTGACGGCCGATCTGTGGATGCGGTGCCTGAGGATTTGGGATTTGATGTGTCGGTAAGGGACACTGGTGTTTTTCCATACTGATGATTTTGCATGAGATTTTATTATATCATCCCACACACTCAGGATTATTTTTGATATGCATTGATTCATATAGTTGTAGTACCCTGATAATGTACCTTTACATGATTGTTGCATATTCATATTGTCATACTTATGCTATCGGATTACATGTGATAGATTAATCGCTATTCATGCATACTTGCGATTACAGTATGATGTTAATTACTATTCACGAGTTGGAAACTCACCCCTGTTGTGCCACAGTGTTTTGCAGGACTTACCCTCAGAGTAGTCGCGGCAGGGCGTCTTATCACCTCTACTTTTGCGGATACCGCTACGGTTGGCTGTGAGGCCTTTGCTTTTAGGTGGGTTGCGATTATCTGTTTGTACATTGTATATCTTTTTGTTGGATCTAGTATTCTCTATCTACCACTTCTTTTATTTGACTTGGAGACGAGTTGTGAGGATTCGGTGTTGCATTATTATTTTGATGATTTTAGGTGCCGTGCTCGTGGAAGCCAGTTTTGTTGAAAAGTTTTACTTCTTTATGCAGTTTTCTTTTATATTTCTTCGCTTCGGCGTCGTATATATGTTTGTGGTGGTTGTCTCCGCCGTTGGGCGTGATTTGCTCCCGTTTGGGATGCTTTATATATTATCTATGCTGTACCTGTTTTCGAGGCTAGTTTTTACAAAGGAGGTTCTGCCGAAATTTTCAAGAAAGAAAACTAAAGTTAAAGATTTTTCTTAAGATTTTCCGAATGTTTTAAACTATGTTTTTCTCCATTTATCCCATTTGTGGTGGTTTAGATTTCTGGGTTTCGGCTTACTTAAATTGCGTACGCATGTAGACGTTACGTGGTTTAAGGGCCGGTTACGGGCCAAATTTTTGGGTCGTGATAATAGGTTATGCAAGGATTGACCCTTCTATGGTTGGTCTATAGGTGTTGTGGCATGTTCTATGTACTTTTTAAACTCTGCTCAAGTGTTGAGCTCTTTGGGAAATTTTGGGTGTTTGTTGATTCGATCGAAAAGTTTAAAATAGTCTAGCCATCTGTGATTTTGATACAATACTTAGAATCCACAATATTTAGTTTTGTGAAAACTAATTTGAATTTTATAAATCTAGCAATTCAGTCTCATTTGATCGGTTGCCACGGGATTTTGATGTGGATCAAAAGTCCGTCGCAATCACGTAGTGTACGCGAATACTCGCCGGGTAACCTTACCAGATAGCTACGCTCTATATCCCCAAACAAGTGACTGTAGGAGAACCCCGTTGCCAAAAGCATCCGTTCGGGTGCTCGCGGCCGTGGTGTTCCGCCTAAGTGCACTTCATCGACGGTATCGGAGGTGCGGCCGTCTACTAAAGTTTCCGACGAGGATTCGATCAGGTTGTCGGGAATCTTGTTGAATTACCCGACTAATTATTGAAAAGTGTTTTCAATATCGAGACTAAAATGCGGGGTTTATAATTGTTAGGCATGTGATGTCTAAGGAATTCATTTGGTTAGGCATGAAATCCAAAGTATGTGATACATTGGGTTTATGATGTCTAAGGTGGTTGTGGATTCCAATTGTTGTAGTTTTTCACTTTCTTTTCTGCGACCGTAAATGTAATATGTGGTGTATTTCCGGTTTCATTGCTATATGTCAACGACAATTGGGATACGGATATTTACTTATGTTGATGACATGTGATGTTATGTGTTATTGTGATATGTTATATTGGATTGTCGTGTTTTGAATAGCCGAGGGTTTTTATGTGAGATGAGAGTTTTTCATTTTCATTCATATAAAAACTTGTATGTAATATTCTTTTATTGGGGCACTTCCGAGTTGAGGATGATGTCACTATTGATGTATATTATTTACTTTTCCGCATTATAATAGACCCAAGGCGGGGAGCACAAGTAATCGGGTTCTAGGGTCCAGTGGGGAACCATTTCAAGTAGTTGAGATCGGGTCTCCTAACTCTAGAATTGGTAGGGTTGCTTGCCACTCTCGTAGGGGTCTAGGGATTTGGGTTTGGCTATTCATCGCGGCCGTGGAATCCGTGTTTTATACTGGCTTAATTTAAAAACATGGAATTCCTAGTATATCCAAAATTTCATATGTGGACTTCTGCTGTTGATATTCTGTGATGTGATCACTTGATGTTCTGAGACGAATGCTTATATTATAAATATGATATATAATAAATATTGTTGCTTTCGTTTCTTCTATGATGCTTAAGAAGCATAAATGATGGGACTTCATTAATGAGATTAATGAAAAAGAAATATAAACTTAAGATGTTGTAGAATCTTGTTTTAAAAACTGGTAGCTCTAGTTCTTGCTTTGCATAGCGGTATTCCTTGTAGAATATCCAGCACCTTATTTGATAAGGAAAGAGCTAAGATCCCTTCACCGGGAGTGACCTCTTTAGCGAAACTGGCAGATGCTACAACCCACTCGGTTTTGTTTTTGATTGCTTTTTAGTTCATGCTTTGCATAGCAGTATTTGTGAAATATCCAGCACATCATTCGATGAGGAAAGAGCCGAGATCCCTTCACCGGGAGTGACCTCTTTAGCAAAACTAGTAAAAGCCTAAAAAACACTCCTTTTCAAAATCGCTCGATTCTGCAACGATATCAAGTTCATTACACAAAGGGTTTTCTTGAAAACCTGTCTTAGCCCTCCGTCATTTCAGATAAGTAGTATTTAGTATTCGTGCTACGTTTTTTGGCTTTTGTCAAGGCGTAGTGTGCGGTAGCTATTTACTGCTTATATGCTGCATATGATGCGATTGGATTAGGCTAGTCGTACGACTTTGTTGGCTTTCGTCAAAGGTCGTGCTGGCGGGTTTAATTCAATCATGAAATGTATGGGTTGAACTTGACTAGCGGACTATGGTTTGTTGGCTTTCGTCAAGGTCATAGAACGCTAGGGGCAAAATATTATCGGGAATTTCAAGTGTTGAAATTTGTAATGAGATTGCATACCTTCTATGAGATAGTTGGATCCCGATACCCACTGCGAGTAAGAGTTACTCCTGGAAGAGTTTTGCACATTACAATTAGCCGATCAAGTAGGTGTCTAGAAAGGTGTTAACGGAGTTATGCCCCTGGGAAAATGAGGTTTATTTTAATTAGGTGCGTGCGAAAGCACGGGGAACATCCCTCAAAGTACCGACACTGGCCTGGCCGAAAGATTGGCGAACTTGTAGGGTATAATTAATCCCGGCTAGTCTTACCTTTTAGGGTTTGAAGGAAGATTTGATAAAAACAGTGGGAGACATCCTGATTAGATAAAATAATAATCAATCTGATCTTGCAAGAGTATACGTAGAGTGTTTTCTTCTCTCTCTCCTAGTAGCGACCATGGCATGCCTTAATCAAGATAATAATATGGATGTATTGACCGAACCTGCTTATTATACTGAGCTGGGGAACGTTGATTCCACTCCAACTTATAATTGTTATAAGTCCGAGCAGGAAATAGGGGAATATCCAGATTTCCACGCGACCCAATCGACGAATGAGCATGTTGATGCATATTCTTCGGGTGTGTTCGTTACCGAGAACTGTTTCTCAGTAACCTCTACGTCCTAGGTATGAGATACTAGATCAGGATCCCACTTATGTAATCTGTTACATGGGCTACAGTGAGGTAGAGAACTGGGATTGGGTGATATGTCTCTAAGTGTTAGAGAATGGTGCAATTGTTGCAGCCAAATCAGTTGGCAAATATCACCTTGTATTACCAAGTGGTAAATATATTGATTCTGAACAAATGTTATTACATGCCGAACCTGATATACGACATTACATCAGATTCTTTATTAAGTTAAAGAAGGGTATAATTTTGTATTTGCTGGATAATGTTGTGAACATTTTCCTTAATCAAGAGTTGATTGAATCAGGCACGTTATGAAATGGCATATACATTCTAAATCAAACCACAATTCAAAGTATATAGAACACACACAAGAGGAGTAGTTCAGAAATGAACGAATCCTTCTTATGGCATTGTAGAATAGGTCATATCAATGCGACACAACTAGCTAAGTTACATAAGGATGAATATTTGAATCCGTTCGAATTTTCATCTTATGATACTTACCAGTCTTGTCTCAAAGGTAAAGTGACCAATACTCCGTTTACTGGAAACAGAGAAAGAGTTATTGAACTCTTGGGACGAATACATAATGATGTATACGGTCCTATGTCTACAAATTCCAGGGTTGGTTCTTTATACTTCATTACATTCATCGACGATCTCTCAAGATTCTGACATGTGTTCCTGTTGAAACACGAATCTGAAACTTTTGAGAAATTCAAGGAATATAAGCTAGAGTTAAGAACCAGACGGGTAGAAGTATTAAAGTCCTTCAATGTGATCGGAGAAGGGAATAATTGTGCATGGAGTTCCTGGATTATCATAAAAGAGAATAGGATTCTCTCTCGGCTTACTCCTCCGTATACACCACAGCACAACGGTGTATCGGAGCGGAGCAATCGCACCCTATGAGATATGGTGCGCTCTATGATGAGTACTGCTGAGTTGCCTTTTTTTTGGTGTTATGCACTTGAGAAGATGCATACCTATTGAATGGGGTTCCATCCAAATCAAGGCCGACCACTCCATATGAGATATGGAATGGGAAGAGACCATGTCTTAAACAATTTAAGATATAGGGTTGTCCGGCCTATGTTGAATAGCAAAATCTGGACAAGCTCGAGGCAAGGTCAGTTTTGTATAAGTTTATTGGATATCCCGAACATTTGCAAGGGTATATCTTCTACCACACTGAGGAGCAAAAGGTATTTTGTTTCTCAGCATGCCACCTTTTTAGAAAAGGAATTTCTTATGAAGAAATTAGTGATCATGAGGTAGAACTGGAAGAATTTCCAGCTGGACAAACTAACAGCTGATGATTTCGTAAAACCAAAGGATTCAATAGTCTCCAACGAATCTCATCCTCTCTGAGAATCTGGTAAGGTTCCTCATCCACCTGAGAGATACTAAGGTTTCCTCAGTGACAGTGGGAGCGAGGATTGCATCATGGTAGATGATGACCCAACCAGGTTCAGACAGGCCATCACGAGTGGAGACTCTATGAAATGACTGGATGCTATGCGATCAAAGATGGAATCCATGTACACCAACAAAGTATGACTTTGAATGTTGCGCCTGAAGGGGTAAAACCCATTGGGAGCACATGGATCTTTAGAAGATTATTGGTGTAGATGGAAAAGTTGAGACTTTCAAAGCTAGACAAGTAGAAAAGGGTTTTCGTCAATAACTAGGTGTGGTTTATGATGAAACTTTTTCTCCAGTAGTTATGCTTAAGTCCATCAGGATTAAAGCAGGCATCGCGGAGTCGGAACATCCGTTTTTGATGTGGCAGTCAAAGAGTTTGACTTCATCAAAAAAGTAGATGAACCTTGTATATACAAGAAGGTTGTAGAGAGTAAAGTTATCTTCCTCGTATTGTACGTAGGTGACATACTCTTGATAGGAAAGGGTTTCCTATGCTACACTCGGTTAAGCTCTTCTTATCACGAGGATTCTCCATAGAAGATCTGGATGATACATACTACATCTTGTGGATTATGATCTATGATGATAGATCTAAGTGGATGTTAGGAGTGTCCCAAATCCAGGTACATTAACACCGTACTAAAGGGGTTTAGTATGGAAGATTCTAATCGTGGTGGTTCGCCCACTTACTCAGGAATCACTCTCTCCAAAAAGATGTCTTCCAAGACTGATTTGGAAAGAGCTCGCGTGCAAGGGATACCCTATGCTTCGGCACTAGGCTCTATCATGTATGCAATGTTATGACCAGGCCAGATGTAGTGACCAGGAATCAATCGGATCTTGGAAGAATCACTGGACAGCTGTGAAGGACATTCTTAAGTACTTGAGAAGCACTAAAGAAATGTTCTTGGGGTTTGGTAACGGTGTACTCCAGTGGGAGTCCTTTACCAATTCTAGCTTTCAGAGTGATAAGGTCGACTGAAAGTCAGTCACGGGCTTTGTCTTTACCCTTAGTGGAGGGACGGTATGTTGGAAGAGTTCCAAGCTATATACCGTGGCAAACTTGACGATAAAGGCTGAATACATCGCTACCAACGATGCTAACAAAGTAGATGTCTGGATATTTCTTGCTCAAGAAATGAACATGGTTCCTACAATTGAGCGTCCAATAACTGTTATTGTGACAACAATGGAGTTGTGGTTTTAGCCTAGGAACGCCGGTTTTATTAGCGATCCAGACATATTCTGAGGACAGTATCACCTGATCAGGGAGATAGTTGATCTCTAAGGGATCGAGGTAAGGAGAGTTGATGCGAAGGATAACACGGCGGATCCACTCACAGAGGCATTTTCCTAGAGAGACAATTATGGGGCGTTGAGTATGAGATACTACAACAAATGTCCTTAGTGGAAGTGAGAGATTGTTAGTTATATGTATGCCCTAGACGCCATTATTATACATGTGATGTTTATTATAGTGGATGCTTGGACATATATAGGGAGGACTTTCTTACTCGACATGATAGTATACTATCTGGTTGCTCTTTATCTTACCATGTACACTTATTGTATCCTATTACATGTTGATAAAGCCCTTAGGATGAGTACTTGACTACCAGGATTATGATGCAGATCATACTAGTTGGGCAGAGGTAGTCGGTAAGTACATCCTTCAAAAGTTCCTGGTCGTGGGAGTATCGAGATGGGGCATCGATATTCCAGAGTAGACTAGCGTATACTCTTCTCGACCCATATGATGGGCGATGGATGATCCCACATCCATTGGTGTTTGACATCAGAGAAGGTATGCGGGTGCTCAGTGGAGACTGGGTACACTGAACGGACTCGCCGAGAACTCCTAGATGGTACTATACCTATCGTCAAATAGCAGTTCTCTGGTGACACTGGTACAGGTTAGTCTGTCGACCCGAGATCGTCATAAAGTCTTGTGTGATTCCCACTGTGCTTTGATTTCCACCTTATCACGTTCAAGAGATCGTGCAAAACGGTGGTTTTTGGGTACCGTCCCGAGTCACATGGAGGCAATGAGCGATAGGAGGGGATTTCGTCTCTCCCGGTATTGGGGGTTGATGTTGCGCTATGCTCGATTGGCCATAATAGGAAATCCCTGGCCAGGGTTGCTGAGATCTACTGGTATGTGTTATCAGTAAATTCTTGAACCGTTATGAGCCTCACATCGGGATGACTTATCAAGCTATTTGGGTCTGACGTTTACCACCCCCAAGCTGAGATATGCGACATATCTGACGAAGAGACCGGACTATACGGTAGTATTACTGATTGGATTCGCAGGACTATGAGCAGGCTTGCTTGTTGATCTTCTGATCGCTCAATACCGGGGTGGCTGTTACATTTAGCAGACCGCTTGCGGCTTGTGGGTGACTGATATGATCACCACCTACTGCCGGCGTATTGACGAGTCTTTAGAGTCCGGCACAGAGGTTTCCTGGCTCAAGCGAAACGAAGTAGGAGCACATATGTGATATGTACGGGACCGAGATTAATACGTGTATGTGATACCGTATTCTATTCTCGCGATATATGATATCGGTCGGTTATATGTGATATAGCCGGGCTGTCGAATCAAGTGTTGATTCGATAAATTGATACATTTGATATTAGTCGGTTGTATGTGATATAGCCGGATTATTAAATCAAGTGTTGATTTAATAATTTAATATATAATTATATATTTGATATATTAACTTACATTAACTAATATTAGCTCACTTAAGCATTTCTTTTTCTCACTAGTTTGTACACTTAATATATATGTGATATATATTATTGTATCATGCTTGTTGCTACATGCAACATGGGTGTATGAGACTCACACCATGCTTAACATAATCAATGATTTTATTTATGTAAAGTAATTCAAAATTGGGTGGAATTTAGTCATGGTTGATGCTTAATGGAAGCTTGTAAAATCATTGACTAAGTAAACCAATTTTGTTTTACTTAAGATATTTATTAACCCAACCATTATGATTAGCCATGGTTTAGTCTCTACATGAGTTAGTATATGATATTAACTCACCCATGGTTGCTATTCTCACCACTTGATTCATTCTTCACTTGCTTCATTCCATAGTTGCTTTCTTCATCTCCTTCCTCAAGCTCTCTAGCTTTTTGGGAGGTGAAGAAAATGAATGAGAAAAATATTTCTAATGTGAGCAAAATTCTTACTTCATCATTCTCTACTAGATTAGCTATTTAGTTTAGGGTGTTTGCTTCACTAATTCCATATTAGTGAAGAGGTAGCTTGAGTTAGTGTGTCCTCGACGTAGATCATCGTCGGCCTCAAAGACTTCAAGCAAACTTGTTCATTTCACCTTGTGGGGCCTTACTAGAGTCCAGGAGATCACTACTTAGAGCGAAGGGACTACTACACGGAGCTTATGAAGTGAAGGACTGGTCTACAAATATTGTATTCCTTGTTCACTTATATGTAAAGATGTTTACATTCTAGTTCATCTAATTCTCTAGTTAAGATTCTAGGTTAGGGTTCTTTAGTACGGCAAAAAAATTTGAAAATGGCATGGATGATGCCTCCCGAAACCTTGCTGTCATTCTAGGTAACCCTACAATGACAATCATAAGATAGAGCGGAACCTAGCCCAGTATAATAAGTGGGTTCGGTCAATACATCCTTATTATTAACTTAATTAAGGCGTGTCATTGGTTGCTACCAGGAAAGAGAGAAGGATAATCACTTTTGCATGTGCTCTTTGCAAGATTAGATTGGTTATTATTTTATCTAATCAGGATGGCTCCCACTGTTTTTATCAAATCTTCCCTCAAACCTTAAAAGGTAAGATTAGCCGGGATTAATTACACCCTACAAGTTCGCCAATCGGTCAGCCAGGCAGGTATTGGTACTCTGAGAGAGTCTCCCCATGCTTTCATATGGAACTAATTAAATAACCTCGTTTTCGCAGGGGCATCATCCCGTTAACACATTTCTTAGACACCTAATGGATCGGCTAATTGTAAAGTGCAAAACTCTCCAAGGATTAACTCTTACTCGCAGTGGGTATCGGGATCCAACTATCATATAGAAGGTATGCAATCTTATTGCAAATTTCAACACTTGAAATTCCTAATATCTGTTTTTTCCCCTAGCAACTTATGAGCTTAACAAGGTCAACGAATCATAAGCACTAGCTAAGTTCAACCCGTCATTTCGTGATTGAATTAAACTCACCCGTACGACCCTTAACAAGGTCAATAAAGCCTACGACTACGCTAATCCAATCGCATCACATGCGGCAAATAAACACTAATCAGCTACCGCGCACTGCGCCTTGACAAGGTCAACAAACGCAGCACGAATACTAAATAGCACCTATCTGATATGACGGAGGGCTACAGCTGGTTTTTAAGAAAACCTTTAACATAATGAATTTGATATCGTTGTAGAATCTAGTAATTTTGAAAAGGAGTGGTTTAAGCTCCGCTTTTAAAATCGAGTAGTTTTCAAAAACAAACCGAATATCTTTTACTAGTTTTTGCTAAAGAGGTCACTCCCGGTGAAGAGATCTCGGCTCTATCCTCATCAAATGAGGTGCTGGATATCCATCAAGGAATACCACTATGAAAAGCAAGAACTACAGAAGCTGTGATGATAAACCGAGTGGGTTGTAGCATTTGCTAGTTTTGCTAAAGAGGTCACTCCCGGTGAAGGGATCTTGGCTCTTTCCTCATCGAATGAGGTGCTGGATATTCATCAAGGAATACAACTGTGCAAAGCAAAAACTAGAGCTACCGTTTTAAAAACTTTTGATTCTACAATATCTTTAGGTTTCTTTTCTTTTCATTAATCTCATTAATGAAGTCCCATCTGTTGGATATATGTATGCCCTAGAGGCCATTATATGATAGTGGATATATTGGTATGTGTATATATATATTCAAATGAAATTCTTACTCGACATGATAGTATGCTATCTGGTTGTACTTTATCTTGACATGTTCATTTGATCATGCATCTTACTCATTTGGTACATGTTGATAAAGCCCTTAGGATATTTGCTTGACTACTGGGATTATGATGTGGATCATACTAGTGGGACATGTGTAGTTTATAAGCATATCCTTGAAATGTTCCTAGTCGTGGGTGTATCGAGACAGGGCATCGATATTCCAATGTAGACTAGCGTATACGTTACTTGACGCATATGATGGGCGATGGATAATCCTATATCCATTGGTGTGGTGACACCAAAGACCGTATACAGGTGCTCAGTGAGACTGGGTACACTGAACGGACTCTCCGAGAACTCCTATGTGGTATTATATCTATCGTCGGATAGCAGTTCTCAGGTGACACTTGTACAAGTTAGTCTGTAGACCCGAGATCGTCATAGAGTCTTGTTTGTCCTCCTACTGTACTTTGATCTCCACCCTACCACGGCTCTACTAAGTCATGCAAACAGGTGGATTTTGGGTACAGTCCCGAGGCACATGGAGGCAATGAGCGATAGGAGGGGTTTCGTCTCTCCCGGTATTAGGGGTTGATGTTGCGCCATGCACGACTGGTTATAACAGGAAGTCCCGGGCCAGGGCTGAGGAGATTTACTGATAAGTGTTATCAGTAGTTTCTCGATCTGTTATGAGCTATTTACCGGCATAACTTATTGAGTTATTGGGGTCGACGATCCTAGACTCTATATGCAGCATATCTGATGAAGAGACCGGACTGTACGGTAAGTGTTTCCAGTTGGCTCGACGGGAGTTTTGACAGATTCGTTTGTTTTTCTTCTGATCGCTCAATACCTGGGAGCCGTTACGTACAGCTTGTGCCACTAACGGTTTGTGGGTATGTGATATGATCACTGCCTACTGCTAGCGTATTGACGAGTCTTAGAGTCCCACAAAGGGGTTTCCTAGCTCAGGCGAAAAGATGTGGGGTGCATATGAGATATGCACGGGAGCTTGATTAAATGCGTGTATTTGATACCGTATTTTAATCGAGCATTTACTATTGGACGGGTCGTATGAGATATGACCGGGTTATTAAATCAAGTGTTGATTTAACATTAAGTCCATTAGCTCATTTATTAAATACTATTTCTATATGATGCATGCATGTGTGTATGTATATGTTGATATGGATGCACACATGAAAGCATACATGTGTCATGGTTGATGATACATTGGTGGTGGCAACGCAAGAATCACATGGTAACATATTTATATATTTTGATTATTTTAGAAAAGCAAAATAGCAATAAATTCATGGTTGACTATTCTACACTCTTCTCTTGTGTTGACCAAATTCAATACCATGGTTTCATTGCCCATGGTTTTGGTAGCCCATGCTTTTGCTTAAACTCAAGTCTCAAAATATCTAGATATTTTGTAACCATGGTTAAGGATGACATAATTCTCACTGTCTTTGGTTTATGTTCATTTTATTCTCACTTGAGTCAAGTTAAGCCAATCTCCTTCTTCTTCCTCCTTCAAGCTCTCTAGGGTTTCAAAAGTGAGTGAAGAACATAAAAAGAAAAGGTTTTTAAGTGAAATCCAAACCCACGTCACCAATCTATATTAGTCTAGCCCACTAGTGTAGGTTGTTTGCTCCACTTCTTCAAAGATCAAGTGAAGCTAGGAGCTTGAGCAAAGGGACTTCGTGGTGGATCGTCGTGGACTTGGAAGGATTCAAGCGAACCAGTTCAAACCCTAGTAGATCCAAGGAGTCACAAGAGGAGGTCTACAAAGATTGTATTACTTACCTCTTAGTGTTAGACACTTGTTAGTATGAGATACTAGTTGTTGTTACCCTAATTTTCTAGTTCGATTCATGGTTGGTATTGTTTAGCACCCCCTAACTTTTATTATAGCATGTGTGATGCAACCGAAACCGTAGGATGGTGCTAAGGAATCCCTATAGTGGTATCAGAGCCAGGCTAAAAACTTAGACGATGTTAGATAAATTACGAAACCGAAACAACTCCGAAATTACAATAAACTGAAACCCTGAAAATGCTCTCTGTCGATTTTTAAATGGGCTCAAAAAAATTTTTAAGCAACTACAGAAGCTTGCATATGATGTACTAAGAACACTGGAGAAAAACGAGGTCTATCCACCAGTTTTGAACCGGCCACATACTCAATTTTTCCGGCCTGGCCGGCCACTTTAACTCCAAACTGCCTCGTTTTCCTCCGGTGCTCTGGTATGTAGTTTTTGGGGTTTGAAGTATTGTTTGTATAGCCCAAAATTTCATGTGATGTTAATTTTGGTTAGGGGCTAATTCGGAGTATTTCGTAGTCATAATTTTAACACTATTTTTAGTAACTCAGACGACGTTAAACAATTCGAACGAACATCACACACCACCTCATTACCCTCACTGGAAATTTTCCAAGTGTTGTAATTTCCTAAGTTAAATATATTCGAAAGATCATGCAAGTAACCCTATGGACCCTCTAGAAGAACGTAACCCTAACTCGATTCTATGACCATGGAACCGCGGCTAAACCCTAGGGTTTGTCGTAGTCCCGTGGCGCCATAGGTGAGGCAAGGGTTGACCCTTCTACGGTTGGTCCATATACTGTAAGTCCACGTTGCGACCCCCGGTTCTTACGGGGAGGCGGAAACGGTATAAAATCAAAATTTTAATGCAAGAGGCAACATGGACTAAGCTAGGTCGGGATCTTTACCTAAACTAAAACTAGCAAACTAAGCTAAAGATATTTAGCTACTCGGATGAAGATGGTTATACCTAAACTTGAACTCCTTCTCTTCAAGCTCCGATGGTGGTTTGATGGCTCCTTCTCGTTGTCTCCGTACGCCGAAGATAGATCCACTTGAAAGCTCCAACCTTTAGCTCCTTCTTCGTTCTTTGAAGAAACTAGTTCACTTGGTTTGCTAAACCTAGTGAACTAGAATGAGTAGAGATGATTTAGAATGGGATTTTATCTATGGTTCTTGATTCTCAACTCATGAGACAAGAGAACCATAGATCAAGAGAGGGAGCAAGAGGTTGAGGGTGAGAGCAAGAGGAGAGCTCAAGAACAAGAGAGAGAATGAGCAAGAAAAAAAGAGCAAGAAAGAATGAGCAAGTATTTTGTCTCTCACCCTCTCATAATCCAAAGTGATCATAACTCATCATATCAAAAAAGTCTTATGTGATGGTTAGAAGCAACCATAACCTTATCATGTCATGCACTCATTTTACTCAAATGAACAAGCAAGTAAAAGTCTTTGGCATGAAATGATAACCATGGTTATCATGATGGTCAACTAGTCAAGCCTAGTCAACCGGTCAACAAGTCAACAAAAGTCAACAAGTCACCAAAGTCAACAAGTCAACAAAAGTCAACAAGTCAACAACCATATCACCATAATACTTAATTAATATAATAGTTAATCACATATCATATTCTCATTAGGGTTGAGCATAAAGTCAAAAAGTCAACGGTCAACTGTCAACAACCCTAATAAGAATCCGCTGCCTCTGCCTCCCTGTCAACTGTGCATACACACCCGCATCCGCGTTCCGAGGAACACGAATGCAAACTGGATAAATCCAATCCCATAAGGTACACTAGGATCTGGCTTAAACCAAAGCCCGCTAGTGTAAACTGTCCGGACACTGTACGTGCACAAGTGCACGGACGTGACCGAACCCTGTCGCAAAACCATGCGACCTGTCGCAATACCATGCGACCTCTACTCTTTTGCCTAAAGGCGAAAAGCTTTCTGTGTGGGACTCTAAAGACTCGACACTACGCTGGCAGTGGGTTTAACCACAGACCGCAAGCGGCACTAGCTGTGCGTAACGGTCCCCAGGTAATGCCGACAAGAAGACCGACGAGGCGAAACCCATCTGAACTCCTACTGAGCCTGAGCGTGACATTCTCCGTACAGTCCGGTCTGTTCGTCTGATACATCGCATGGCGGGCCTAGGGGGCGGTAAACGTCAGTCCCCCAATAGCGGTACAAGTCGTGCCGGAGTGAAGCCCAATACACCCTGAGATAACACTGGAAACCTACCAGTATATCTCGTTTGCCCTGGCCAGGGACTACTCGTGTAATGGCTCTCCTAGACACAGCGCGATGTCAACCCCCAATACCGGGAGAGACGAATCCTGTCTAACCGTCACTGCCTCCAAGTGCTTCGGGACTGCACCCAACCACCACCTGTTTGCACGACTCCTTTGAGCCGTGGTAGGGTAGTGATCAAAGTACAGTGGGAACACACCCGAGGCGAAGTGACAGTGTCAAGTCAGCGGACTAAGCTGTACTCATGTCACCTGGGAACTGATAACTGACGATAGGTATAATACCAACTAGTCAGTTCCCGACGAGTCCTGTCCAGTGTACCCGTAACCTAACGAGCACCCGCATACTATCTCAAGTACGACGTACTGACGGCTGTGGGACAGACCGTCTCCCACACTGGGATGAGAAGCGCATGCGCTGGTCTACTCCGGAGTATCGATGCCCTGTCTCGATAGTCCTGCGACCAGGGACCTGAATAAGGATGTGCTTATAGATTACCCAGCCCCCACTAGTGTGACTGCCATCACAACGCTGGTAATCAAGCAAAGATCCTAAGGGCTCCACTAATGCGTATAAGTGATATACTGAAATAAACACAAGTACACATTGAAGTAGAAACAAACCAAGTAGCATACTACTATTTTGAGCAAGATTGTATATACAAGGTGAATATCCCAAGCATCCATTAAGTAATATACAAACTAGTATGATACAGTAATGGCCTCTAGGGCATATACACTAACAATCTCCCACTTGCACTAAGGCCATGTACTGGCGTATCGAAGACCTATCATCTCGATCAGCCGCTCGAACTGAGTCTGGGGCAGGGCCTTGGTGAATGGATCAGCAGTGTTATCTTCTGAAGCGACTCTCCGAACCTCGATCTCCTGGCGATCTACGATCTCCCTGATCAGGTGATACCGCCTCAAGATGTGCCTGGATTTCTGATGGGACCTTGGTTCCTTCGCTAAAGCTATAGCCCCGTTGTTGTCGCAATACAGAGGTATTGGATCAACAATGGACGGAACCACCTGAAGTTCTTTCAAGAACTTCCTCATCCAGACAGCTTCTTTTGCGGCATCAGATGCAGCGATGTATTCCGCTTCCATCGTTGAGTCTGCAACGGTTTCTTGTTTGGAACTCTTCCAACACACCGCCCCTCCATTAAGGGTAAAGACAAAACCCGACATGGACTTGGAATCATCCTTGTCACTCTGGAAGCTGGAGTCAGCAAAGGCCTCGATCTGGAGGTCTTTTCCGCCATACACCAAGAACATCTCCTTAGTCCTTCTCAGGTACTTGAGAATGTTCTTTACCGCTATCCAGTGTTTCTCCCCAGGGTTAGACTGATACCGGCTTACCACACTCAGTGCATAAGCTACATCCGGTCTGGTACACAACATCGCATACATTATAGAGCCTACCGCAGAAGCGTAGGGTATAATAGACATGCGATCCCTCTCTAAATCAGTCTTGGGAGACATCTCTTTAGAGAGGGTGATCCCGTGACAAGCCGGTAGGTTACCGCGCTTGGAATCTTCCATACTGAACCTCTTCAGTATGGTGTCGATGTACCTGGACTGCGAAAGTCCTAATATCCTCTTGGATCTGTCACGGTAGATCCGGATACCTAGAATGTATGAGGCATCACCCAGGTCTTTCATGGAGAACCTGTGTGACAAGAACCCCTTGACAGATTGTAGCATAGGAATGTCATTTCCTATTAAGAGAATGTCATCCACGTATAAAACGAGGAATACTATAGTTCTCGCTACAAATCTACTATAGATGCATGGTTCATCTGGATTTTTGATAAAGCCAAATTCTTTGACCGTCTCATCAAAACAGATGTTCCAACTCCGCGACGCCTGCTTTAGTCCATAGATGGACTTAAGCAACTTGCACACCTTTCCGCTGCTCCCACTCTGAATGAAACCCTCTGGCTGGTCCATATAGACACACTCCTCTAAATTTCCATTTAGAAAAGCTGTCTTTACGTCCATTTGCCAGATCTCATAATCGTGGAAGGCAGCAATGTCAAGAAGGATCCGAATGGATTTCAGCATGGCTACTGGAGAAAAGGTTTCGTCGTAGTCCAAGCCAGGTCGTTGACGAAAACCCTTTGCTACCAGCCTAGCTTTATAGGTCTCAACCTGTCCATCTACACCAATCTTCCTTTTGAAGATCCACTTGCATCCTACGGGTTTTACCCCGTCTGGAGCAATGTCCAACGTCCATACCTTGTTGGTGTACATGGACTCCATTTCGGTCCGCATTGCATCCAGCCATTTCACTGAGTCAACGCTCTGAACGGCCTGCTGGAAGCTAGTAGGCTCATCATAATCTATGATGCAATCCTCTCTATCCCCGTCTATGAGAAAACCGTAGTATCTCTCGGGCGGATGAGACTGCCTACTACTTCTGCGGAGCGGCGTAGGAATGTCCTGTTCTACCGAACCTTCTGGTTCCACTAAACTTTCAGTAACAGTCCGTGGTTCTGGAATTTCTTTCAGTTCTACTGTGCTCCCACTTATCTGGTTTTCCAAAAACTCAGTTTCCAAGAAGTAGGCATGACGAGAAACAAGAACTTTTTGTTCCTCTTCACAGTAGAAGAAATATCCTTTTGAGTTCTTTGGATACCCCACAAACTTGCACTGTACTGAGCGTGCCTCGAGCTTGTCCGCATGCTGCTTTTTGACAAAAGCCGGACATCCCCATGTCTTAATGTGCTTAAGATAGGGTCTCTTCCCACACCACATTTCATATGGTGTGGAAGGCACAGTCTTAGTCGGAACTCGGTTCAAAAGGTACGCTGCTGATTCTAGCGCATACCCCCAGAATGATCGCGGTAACTCAGCATTACCCATCATGGACCGCACCATATCCAATAGGGTGCGGTTCCGTCTCTCCGATACACCGTTATGTTGCGGGGTGTATGGAGGAGTAAGCTGAGAGAGAATTCCGTTCTCTTTTAAATAGTCCAGGAACTCGGCACTTAAGTATTCTCCACCTCGATCCGATCTTAGAATCTTAATACTTTTGCCGGTCTGTTTCTCTACTTCATTCTTATACTCCTGGAATTTTCCAAAGGCCTCGGACTTATGTTTCATCAAGAAGACATAACCGTACCTTGAGAAGTCATCCGTAAAAGTAATGAAGTAAGAATGTCCGCTTCGGGCATGTGTAGACATTGGACCGCACACGTCACTGTGTACGAGTCCCAAGAGCTCGTTCGCTCTTACTCCTTGTCCAGTAAACGGAGTCTTTGTCATCTTTCCTTTGAGACAAGATTGACAAGTGGCATACGATTGATATTCGAACGCATTCAAATATCCTTCTGTATGTAACTTAGTCAACCTTCTCTCATTGATGTGACCCAATCTACAATGCCATAAGAAAGTCTGATTTATTTCTGGAGACTTTCTTTTGTGTGTATTCTGGACGTTGAAAATCTGTGGTTGGTTTAACACGTATATACCATTACTCAATGTACCTGACCCAATCAAAACTTGATTAAGGTGAATGTTTACAACATTACTTACAAACGCAAATTCATAACCTTCTTTAGAAACTAAAGATACAGAAATGATATTACAAGTTGCGTTGGGTACAAAAAAGCAATTACGCAAAACCAAAACATGTCCATCTGACATTCCCAGGTGATAGTCCCCCACGGCTTTAGCATCCATGCTAGCTCCGTTCGCAACTTTGAGGGTCATATCACCTGCTTTCAAAACCCTACGGTTTCTCAACGCCTGCAAAGAATTACAGATATGAGATCCTGATCCGGTATCCAATACCCAGGAAGTAGAGTTTATTGAAAGACAATTTTCAATAACATACACACCTGAAGCTGAAGCTGCAACCTGCTTCAATTCCTGTGTTCTGGCCTTCCAGGCCCTGCAATCATTCTTCCAGTGTCCTTTCTTATGACAATAGAAGCATTCTTCCTTATCCACAAGCTTCCCCGCTATCTTTGTTGCTTTACCTTTTCCCTTCGTATCCACTTTACTAACACCGCCCCTTGGTTTGGCGGGGGCCTTCTTCTTCTTTCCCTTGGCTTTCGCCTTGGACCTAGAAGAAGATGATCCTCCTACAAACAAAGTGGATGTATCCCTACCTTTCTGTAGGGTGCCCTCTGCGCTCCTCAGCATGTTGAGGAGCTCTGAAAGTTCAACCTCTTTTTCTTGTAAGTTGAAGTTCAGTATAAACTGGGCGTAAGTGGAAGGAAGGGACTGGAGAACTATATCCGTATATAGCTCACTCTCCAATGTGATCCCTAGGTCAGCGAGCTCCTCAATGAAGCCAATCATCTTTAGCACGTGCTCGGCTACTGATGATCCGACGGCCATTTTTGTCGAAAATAACTTTTTCGACGCTTTGTATCTTGCGATACGTGATTGCTCTCCATACAGTTCTTTTGTATGGAGCAATATGGACTCCATGTCCATATTCTCATGCCTCCTCTGATGTTCGTTGTCCATCGAGGCAAGCAGGAGGCACTTGGCCTTCGCGCTATCAATCTCCCAAGTCTTGCGGATTTCCTTATCCGCGACACTGGAAGTTGGACCAGGGACAGGGGGAGCTTTGGTGGTAAGAAGATACCCCAGCTTGTCATAAGTGATTGCTATCTTGACATTCCTGAGCCAATCTTTGTAGTTTGGCCCTGTCAGTTTGTTTTTATCTAGGAGTAACTTAAGTCCAGTCATGTTGATTGGTCGCTGCAATTAGGAGAGAGAAGAAGAAACACTCAGCATGATGCTCTTGCAAGTTTAGAGTGGTTTTTAGTTTGTCTAAACAGGATGGCTCCCACTGTTTCTCGAATCCCTCCTCAAACCATAAAGGAAGAATTAGTCAGGATCAATCCCACCGTACAATACTTGCTTAACCGTTCAGCCAGGCCGGTGTCGGTACTTCGAGGGAGGTTTTCCAACGCTTTCGCGAAGTTCCTTAATTAAAGAACCTCTTTTCCCTGGGGGCGTAGCCCCGCTAACACCTTTCTAGGCACCTACTAGGTTTATAGCATTGATCGTTAAGTGAGAAATTTCCCGAGGAGTAGCATATACTCACAGTAGGATCGGGATCCAAATATCATCGCGTGACGAAACTGAAGGAATCCTACCAGAATCATCACACTCCAAATGGTATGCAAATCTAGCAAGTTTCAGTACTTATGAAACTCCCGATGTGGATTTTTGCCCCATGCTCTTATGACCTTGACTTTGGCCAACAAATCATAAGTCACATGTCAAGTTCTGCCCGTCGTTCTCCAGGTTAATTTGAATCCACCCGCACCTACCCTTGACTTTGGCCAACAAGGCAGTACGACTGTTCCAAACCAACGCATCTATCTATGCTGCACATGAATACCCAATAGCTACCAATCACTGTGCCTTGACTTTGGCCAACAAACACAGCTTGAATACTATTGACTATTCATGTGAAACGACGGAGGGCTACGGATGGTTTTGGCAAAACCGTGAACGTAGTGAACTTGATTTGGTCGATGGAACGAGATAGCTTTTAAAAGGAGTGGCTCAAGCTCCGTATTTAAAAGTTGTTTTGAAAAGAACCGAGTGGTTTTTCGAAAGTGTTCCAACGACTTTAACTTGGTTTATTATCTTGCATTAGTTCTTTTAATGCGTGATATTCTTGCATTAGTTCTTTTAATGCGTCCCATCATTTAATCCTACCATTGCAGAAAACAACCAAAATATAACGTACGCTTATGCCATTCGCATTCGCCACGGGGCCCCGTCATTACCCGTTAGGTTACTTAACTAACGACAGAGCGGGGGCTGGGCTAGCGCGTCTGTAAAACATAAGCAACGCCTAAATAATATCATATATAGATATACTGCAATGATAAACATTTCAGATCACAGATAAATACATTGGATATACTAGGAATCTGTAATTTGTACGAGCCTGTAACAAAAACAGATTACACGGTCGCGGTGAATAGCCAAAACCCCACCCAAGACCCCTACGGGTGCGGCAAACTACCCGCCAAGTACCCGAAGCGTAGCAACCTCCCTCATCTCCATGAGTAGGCCACTCGACACTTCGGCATACCCGGTAGTTTGTGCACCCCTCCATGGGTCTATCCTAGGAGCAAAAACAGTAAAAAGAAATTATACAATGACGGCTACAACCCCGACCCGGTTGTGCGGCCATACAAATAATTATTACATCAATTTACAAATTTACATGAATTGCAAGAAAAGAAAACTCTCGTCTCACAACCCCCGGCTATTCACCCGCGACAATCCAACATATTTATATACACATTCCAGCACATTACAGATCATGTATAACCCCGACTAATCGACTTATAGCGATTAGCCGACGTTCAATACATGCAAACATCACAGATATAACCATCATAGCCAAGTGCAGTGAAGTTCGGAAAAATACGGAATTATAGGACCCCAAAAGGAAATTTCTTTTCTGGAAAATCTGGGCACATATAATATATTTCAAAAATCCCAAAACCAACACAGACACACACTGCACGAAAAACGATGCACAGAAGACGACAAAGAGCGGCGGTTCCGCGGCGGATGCCTAGCTCACGCGGCGGAAGGGCGGCGGTTTGGACGAATTACTGTATCGTTTTTCTTGGGTGTTCACATAAAACCCTGATCCGAATTTACAAGTGTAAAGTTTTTCATTTTGAGCCAAAAAAAATTCAACAGAAACTCAGATTTTGTAAAAGTTTGGTTTTTGGATTTTTCCGGTTCCGAACTTCGTTACACTTCACTACCAAGCTAGTTTAAGTTTAGTTAGGCTCTGATACCACTGTAAGTCCACGTTGCGACCCCCGGTTCTTACGGGGAGGCGGAAACGGTATAAAATCAAAATTTTAACGCAAGAGGCAACATGGACTAAGCTAGGTCGGGATCTTTACCTAAACTAAAACTAGCAAACTAAGCTAAAGATATTTAGCTACTCGGATGAAGATGGTTATACCTAAACTTGAACTCCTTCTCTTCAAGCTCCGATGGTGGTTCGATGGCTCCTTCTCGTTGTCTCCGTACGCCGAAGATAGATCCACTTGAAAGCTCCAACCTTTAGCTCCTTCTTCGTTCTTTGAAGAAACTAGTTCACTTGGTTTGCTAAACCTAGTGAACTAGAATGAGTAGAGATGATTTAGAATGGGATTTTATCTATGGTTCTTGATTCTCAACTCATGAGACAAGAGAACCATAGATCAAGAGAGGGAGCAAGAGGTTGAGGGTGAGAGCAAGAGGAGAGCTCAAGAACAAGAGAGAGAATGAGCAAGAAAAAAAGAGCAAGAAAGAATGAGCAAGTATTTTGTCTCTCACCCTCTCATAATCCAAAGTGATCATAACTCATCATATCAAAAAAGTCTTATGTGATGGTTAGAAGCAACCATAACCTTATCATGTCATGCACTCATTTTACTCAAATGAACAAGCAAGTAAAAATCTTTGGCATGAAATGATAACCATGGTTATCATGATGGTCAACTAGTCAAGCCTAGTCAACCGGTCAACAAGTCAACAAAAGTCAACAAGTCACCAAAGTCAACAAGTCAACAAAAGTCAACAAGTCAACAACCATATCACCATAATACTTAATTAATATAATAGTTAATCACATATCATATTCTCATTAGGGTTGAGCATAAAGTCAAAAAGTCAACGGTCAACTGTCAACAACCCTAATGAGAATCCGCTGCCTCTGCCTCCCTGTCAACTGTGCATACACACCCGCATCCGCGTTCCGAGGAACACGAATGCAAACTGGATAAATCCAATCCCATAAGGTACACTAGGATCTGGCTTAAACCAAAGCCCGCTAGTGTAAACTGTCCGGACACTGTACGTGCACAAGTACACGGACGTGACCAAACCCTGTCGCAAAACCATGCGATCTGTCGCAATACCATGCGACCTCTACTCTTTTGCCTAAAGGCGAAAAGCTTTCTGTGTGGGACTCTAAAGACTCGACACTACGCTGGCAGTGGGTTTAACCACAGACCGCAAGCGGCACTAGCTGTGCGTAACGGTCCCCAGGTAATGCCGACAAGAAGACCGACGAGGCGAAACCCATCTGAACTCCTACTGAGCCTGAGCGTGACATTCTCCGTACAGTCCGGTCTGTTCGTCTGATACATCGCATGGCGGGCCTAGGGGGCGGTAAACGTCAGTCCCCCAATAGCGGTACAAGTCGTGCCGGAGTGAAGCCCAATACACCCTGAGATAACACTGGAAACCTACCAGTATATCTCGTTTGCCCTGGCCAGGGACTACTCGTGTAATGGCTCTCCTAGACACAGCGCGATGTCAACCCCCAATACCGGGAGAGACGAATCCTGTCTAACCGTCACTGCCTCCAAGTGCTTCGGGACTGCACCCAACCACCACCTGTTTGCACGACTCCTTTGAGCCGTGGTAGGGTAGTGATCAAAGTACAGTGGGAACACACCCGAGGCGAAGTGACAGTGTCAAGTCAGCGGACTAAGTTGTACTCATGTCACCTGGGAACTGATAACTGACGATAGGTATAATACCAACTAGTCAGTTCCCGACGAGTCCTGTCCAGTGTACCCGTAACCTAACGAGCACTCGCATACTATCTCAAGTACGACGTACTGACGGCTGTGGGACAGACCGTCTCCCACACTGGGATAAGAAGCGCATGCGCTGGTCTACTCCGGAGTATCGATGCCCTGTCTCGATAGTCCTGCGACCAGGGACCTGAATAAGGATGTGCTTATAGATTACCCAGCCCCCACTAGTGTGACTGCCATCACAACGCTGGTAATCAAGCAAAGATCCTAAGGGCTCCACTAATGCGTATAAGTGATACACTGAAATAAACACAAGTACACATTGAAGTAGAAACAAACCAAGTAGCATACTACTATTTTGAGCAAGATTGTATATACAAGGTGAATATCCCAAGCATCCATTAAGTAATATACAAACTAGTATGATACAGTAATGGCCTCTAGGGCATATACACTAACATATACACTATGGCACGTTTTGGGTATTTTAATTTTGCTCAAGTGTTGAGCTCTCGGGGTAATTTGTGGGTGCTTGTTGATTCAATCGAAATGTTTAATATCGTCTAGATATTTATGAATGTGATACAATAATTGGTATCTACACTAATTAGTTTTGTGGAAAGTAATTAGTTGCGTGTAAATCTAATATTTTGGCCTCGGTAGAATTGGGAATCTTGTTGAATTACCCGACTTCTTTTGAAAAGGTGTTTTCATAGATGAGACCCAAATGTAAGATTTACATCGTTAAGTATGAAATCCAGAATATGTGATATTCCGGGTTTATGATGTCTAAAGGCAGTGTTGATTCTAATTATTGTAGTTTTTCACTTTCTTTTCTGCGACCGTAAGTGTAGTATGTGGTGTATCGCCGGTTTCGTTGCTATACATCAACGATGATTGGGGTACGCATACTTACGTTGATGATATGTGATATTATGTGTTGCTGAGATATGATGTACAGGATCATCGTGAATGAATGGCCGGGGATTTTATGTGAGATGAGAGTTTTTTCTTTCATTCATGTAAAATTCATTATATGTAATATTCTTTCATTGGGGCACTTCCGGGTTGAGGATGATGTCACCATTGTTGTATATTATTTACTTTTTCGTATTAGGATAGACCCAAGGTGAGAAGCACAAGTGACTGGGTTCTAGGGTCCAGTGGGAGGCCATCTCGAGGAGTCGAGACCGGGTCTCCTAACTCTAGAATTGGTAGGGTCACTTGCCGCTCTCGTAGGAGTTTAGGAGTGTGGGCTTGGCTATTCATCGCGACCGTGGAATCCGTATTTTCTATTGTTGGCTAAATACAAAATACGGACTTCCTAGAACATCCTATATTTTCATATATGTGCTTTTGCTGTTGATATTCTGTGATGTGATCACTTTATATGTTGAGACGAATGGTGTATTATATATATTATATATAATAAACGTTGCTTATGTTTTGCATCCGCGCTAGTCCCGCCCCACCATATCGTTAGTTAAGTAACCTAACGGTACATAACGGGACACTGTGGCGAATGCGGATGGCATAAGCGTATGTTCTATTTTCGTTTCTTTTCTATAATGGCTTAAGGACTTAAATGATGGGACTACATTAATAAGATTAATGTAAAGAAAAAGGAACCTAAAAAGATATTGTAGAATCGGATTTGAAACCTATTCAGCTTTTTATGAAAAAGCAAGTTTTCAAAATGCGGAGCTTAATCCACTCCTTTTAAAACCATTAGATTCTGCAACGATATCAAGTTCAAAGCGTAAAGGTTTTCTTAAAAACCATTCGCAGCCCTCCGTCATTTTAGGAAGTAGAGTACTTAGTATTCGTGCTGCGTATTTTGATTATAGTTAAGGCACGGTGTACGGTAGCTAAGTGATATCTTCTTACACCGCATATGATGCGATTAGTTAGGAAATTCATATGATTATGTTGACTATAGTTAAGGGAGATATGGGTGGGTCTAGTTAATCATGAAATGACGGGAAGAACTTGACTAGTGCTTATGATATGTTGACTATAGTTAAGGTCATCAGTGCTAGGGGTAAAAACCATATCGAGATTTTCAAGAGTTGAAATTTGCAATGAGATTGCATACCTTCTATGTAATAGTAAGATCCCGATCCCACTGTGAGCAAAAGTTGCTCCCAGGAGAGTTTTGCACTTTACAATTAGCTAACCCATTAGGTGTCTAGAAAAGTGTCAATGGGGCTACGCCTCTGGGAAAATGAGGTTTATTCTAATTAGGTCCGTGCGAAAGCATGGGGAACCTCTCTCAAAGTACCGGCACTGGCCTGGCTGAACGGTTAGCGAATTTGTAGAATGTAATTAATCCTGGCTAATTTTCTTTTTAAGGTTTGAAGGAAAATTTGATAAAAGCAGTGGGAGACATCGATTAAATAAGATAAATAACCAATCTGATCTTTGCAAGAGCTTTCGCTGAGTGTATTCTTTTCTCTCTCCTAATGGCAGATAATCATGACTGGACTTAAGCTACTGTTAGAGAAAAATAAACTAACTGAGCCAAACTACAAAGACTGACTGAGGAACATTAACATTGCTCTCACATATGATAAAGTATCATATGTCCTCACTGTTGGTTATAGTGCCCTCAAAGTCAATTATTGGATCACAGGTACGTGATTGCAATGATTGAGGAGGACCTATACCAGTAACACAGTCTTACTCGAGATGATAGTATGCTATCTAGTTTGCCTTTATCAGTCGTGTACAGGTTCAGGTGACTGATCACTATTACATGTTGATAGAGCCCTAAGGATCTTGCTTGACTACCAATAGTATGATGGTGATCATATACGTGAGAGTTGGGTAGTCTATAAGCACATCCTTAATAGTGGTCCCTAGTCGTGGGAGTTTCGAGACAGGACATCGATAATCCGGAGTAGACTAGTGTATACAGTCGAGACCCCGACGAAGGACGGTGGCCGGTCTCACAAGCCACTGGTGTCAGTTGGATCACCTAAGATGTATACAGGTGCTCATTGGGTTATGAGTACACCGGACAGGACTCGCCGGGAACCTGCTAGTTGGTATTTATACATAGCGTCAGATAGCAGTTCCCTGGTAACATGTGTACAGGTTAGTTCATCGACCTGAGGTCGTCATTTGTCTCGTGTGAGTTTCCACTGTGCTTTGATTTCTACCCTACCACGGCTCAAAGGATTCGTGCAAACAGGTCTTTTTTGGGTACAGTCCCGAGCCACATGGAGGCAAGTGAGCGGATCGGCAGGGGATTCGTCTCTCCCGGTATTGGGGGTGAGATCGCTCTATGTCTAGGAAAGCCATTATACCAAGTCCTTGGCCAAGGCAGGTGAGAATTAAAGAATTACTGGTAAGTATTCCAGTAGTTTCTCAGGGTGTTCAGGGCTTGTCTCCAACACGACTTATACCGCTATTGGGGGTTTGACGTTACCAGCCCTCTAGGCACGATATGCGATACTCATAGACGAATGGACCGGACTGTATGTATATTGTCACTGTTAGGCTCAGTAGGGTTCCAGGATGAGTTCTCTCATCGGCTTCTCTTGAGGTCAGTACATGGGCAGCCGTTACGCACTGCTAGTGCCGCTGACGTGCTTATGGTTAAACCCACTGCCAGGGTACTGATGAGTCATTAGAGTCCTCCACATATAGTTTCCTAAGTTCGGGCGAAACGTAGTAGAGGCCGTATGGTTTTATGGCAGGGTTCGGAAAATGCACGTGCATTTATGCACGTGTCATATTTCGGGCAGATAATACTGGTGGGCTTTGGTTTAAGCCGGATCCATGTATTATATTGAGTCGGAATATTTTAGTCTCTCGTATTCGTATTCGGTCAGAATATGGATACAGGTATGTATATACAGGCGAGGGGTATTTTTGTAATCCGTTACGAAAATATTTTAGAAGATGTATTTCTTTTTGGATTAATTATTTTGGTTTAAATGATTATTTGGTTTTGGAAATGGTGACTCATTATAGATGACATATTTATTCTAGCATGTTCCTTAGTGACTCATGCTAATGAGTCACTAAGTGAGTCATGAAGAATTAAATGTGTTTTGTTTTGTGGATGGATATTTTGAGGAGATATTTTTCATTAGATATTTTCTTTTGGTCTTTGATAAATACATCCTCATTTTTATCTATTCACATAAGAAGAAAAAGAGAGAAGTTTTATATGCTTGAGTTCCTTCTCTCTTGATAGTTTCTTGAGTTCACCATTTCCAAACCCTAGCATTTTCTTTAACCTCCACCCTAACCCTCCATGTGATGAGAACCCTAGGGTGTTTGAGACAAAGTATTCTACTCATTCTCTACTTCATCTTGGTCATCTCTTTTAGCAGACTTGATGACCGAGTTGCCTCGGTATAGAAGCGGGAGCCCTTTTAAAGATCCGTAGATGCGGTGCCACCTCGACGAGGAGCAAAGAGATCGGAGATGCCGCAAAGGAGCGTGGGATGATGGCTAAAGACCGAAGGACTCGGATCGATCGGTATAGCCTTTCTACCTCTTTACAGTTTGTTAGTTTAGCGTTAATGGCAAGATCCAGGTTATAGTATGCGATAGCGCCAGTTATAAAAGTTTTTGTTCCGCGTTTGGCGTCAGAATGACGGACGGGGCGCCACCGTAGACTTACATGGTATTAGAGCCACGCCATTAACCTTTTCTAACTTGTTCTAACGCGTTTAAAATATCGATCGAACGAAATCTCCGAAACCGCGATTTTCAGGCTAAAGTTTCTGTCGAATTTTTAAACAGGTCTAAAAATTATTTTGAGCATCTCAGAAAATCGAGCAGGCTTTTTTAAGGATACTGTAGAAATTTGGTTCAGTGACTCCACAGTACTGCCGCGGAACCGCCGCACAAACCATGGTTTGGCCACGGTTCCGCCGCAGGTTTGGAGCCACAGAGTACAATTCTTCTACAGTAACCTACTCCATAGAAAATTGTGGTTTCTGGAATATTTCTTTTTGGCCCAGATTTTGTTTGTGTACTGCAGATGTACGTGGGGCCCACTTCGGGAAGTTTTGTCGATCGAAATTTTAAACTTGTTAGTTTACAGTACTTACATTATATCTCCGACCGTGAATGTCATTCGAGCGGTAAATTGGGTCTAATTGCTATAGTCCTTTTAGACGGATTTGTGAACGTGGCATTCGCGTTGATGTTCTGTGTTATGCTGTGATGTTGCGGATTTTTCGTAGTGGATAGCAGTGTGCAATGGTAGTGCAGTTTGGATTTATTTATACATTTGATATTGCGGGGCGAGCGTCCAACATGTGGACTACCGTCACTGCCTGTTTGTATAATATTCTTTTGGGGCACGATTGGGCTGAGGTCGATGTACCCGTTGTACATATTTTTCATTCCTGTACTAGGTTTACTCCGCAACGGAGTGTACGGATAGCCGGGTTCTGGAGGGCAACGGGTCTGCATCTCATGGCTTTGAGAGGCAGAGAGGCCTCACTCTAGAATTGGTAGACTATTCTCCGCACTCGTAGGGGGTACAGGTTGACCCAAGGAGGGGTGCCCAAGTTACCGGATTCCATGAAGTGCAGGGTAGTCTATTCACTTTGCTGTAGGGGGCTACCTCGCTTCAGGTTTTGGAGGGTAACTTGCCGCACCCGTAGGGGTCTAGGTTTCATTGCACAGGCTATCCACACGACCAGGGGAACGTCGGGTTTCAGCAGCAGCTCTGTGAAACCCGGGGATCCCAGATTATCTGTATTGTTCTGTGATGCTTATTACTTTTCTGTAATGTTGCATATTATCACGCCTGGAGCGATTATTGTATATTGATATATATACTAGTAGATATTGTATATGTTTTGCACCCGCGCTAGTCCAGTCCCCGCTCTGTCGTTAGTTAAGTAACCTAACGGGTAAAGACGGGACCCAGTGACGAATGCGGATGGCATATACGTACATTTTATTTTCGTTCTTTTCTAGTGTGATTAATTGATGGGACTGCGTTGATTCTGATCGATGCAAAGGAAAACAAACCTGTTTGTATGTTGTTGGAACAGTTTTAAAAAGTGTTATTACAAAGACGTTTTCTTTTGTTTTGCACAGTGGTATTCAGTTGGAATATCCTGCACCTCATTCGACGAGGCAAGGGCCGATATCCCTTCACCGGGAGTGACCCCTTGGGCAGAAGTTTGCGTCAGGGTAATAGCTTCACTATAGTCGATTACATGTTGCTTTGCATCGCGGTATTCAATTGGAATATCCTGCACCTCATTCCACGAGGAAAGAGACGAGATCCCTTCACCGGGAGTGACCTCTTTAGCAAAGGTTTTCGCCACTATATTTTTATAAAAAGCTATCAGGTTCCTTCAGCGATATCAAGTTCGTTACGTTAAAGGTTTTTCACCAAAAACCAGCCGTAGCCCTCCGTCATTTCTTTTGGGTATTCAGTAGTATTCAAGCTATGTATTTTGACCAAAGCCAAGGCATAGTGTTTGGTAGCTGCTAGGTATTCATTTGTTGCATAGATAGATGTGTTGGTTTGGGACAGTCGTTCTGCCATTTGGCCAAAGTCAGGGGCATGTGCGGGTGGGTTCAAATTGACAAGATAATGATGGGTAGAACTTGGCATGTGACTTATGGCATTTTGGCCAAAGGCAAGGTCATAAGAGCATGGGGCAAAAATCATATCGGGAGTTTCTAAAGAAACTGAAACTTGCCAGGCATGCGCATACCTTCTGGAGTGTGATAACGTGAGTGGATTCCGTCACGTTATCATGCGATGAGAGTTGGATCCCGATTCCCACTGATGAGTTGGTTTACTCTTCGGGTGATCCCGATTGATTCTTCTTTCAGGTTTGGAGGAGAATTTGACAGTACAGTGGGAGGTTTCCTGATTAGATAAAGTGATAACCATTCTGATCTAGGTTAGAGTGCACGCAGAGTGTTTCTTTTCTCTCTCTTTTTGACAACAACCTTTGACCGACCCTAGACTATGACTCAGTGACCAAGTTGACCGAACCTTCTTAAAATACTGGTTTTTGGATTGTCTGAGTTGCATAAGTCACTGCCACTCCTTCTTTTACCCTTTGCATTTCTCAGAACACCTCGTATCACTACGAACATCCACTTCCATTGGATAGATCCATCGTATGGTTATATACGAACTCGAAGGGACTTCTTCGAGGATAGATCCAGGTTCAGGAGAAATTGAATTGGTTTATTCAGTTGTCTTTTATCATCACCTTCTCTCAGGTTGCGAGGGCTCCTTGGTTTAGGAGAGTACACCTATTACGCTTATTGGATAGTCTTCTTCCAAACTATAGGCAGGTGCCGAAAGGTAGGGAATGAAGAAAACCAATTAGCCTAAGTAGGGTGTACAGAAGGTAATAAGTAAAGATAAAATAAAGGGATTAGAAAGAGGGCAAAGTAAGTTGCGACTGCTATCATTCACGACCAAACCGCGTACTTCATCACCACTCCTATTTCACTTTTGCTTTTTTCCCCAGTTCAGGAGAAATAGAATAAGGTATTATTCAGTTGTCTTTTATCATCACCTTCTCTCAAATTGCGAGTGCTCATTGTTTTAGGAGGGTACACCTATTACGCTTATTGGATAGTCTTCTTCCAAACCATAGGCTGGTGCTGAACGGTAGGGAAGGAAGAAAACCATTTAGCCTGATAATGGTGTACAGAAGGTAACGACTAAAGACAAATAAAGGGATTTGGAGAGATGGCAAAGAAATATACGGTTATAGTCATGAATTGGATTATGGAAGAGGCATTACTAGGAATACCAGGATACCGCTACGAAACATTTTCATGTTTCAGTTTCACTGTGCATTGTTAAAAGGAAAACTGATTTCCCGATTAGATACTTACTCCAGGGTATGTATTTACCCGGTATGATTCTCACATCTGTATGGTTTTACAGATGATGAGTGGGAGTAAGTTATTGGGAACTAGGTGATCATCTTCCTTATATCGGAATTCGTTGTAATTGGTGATATTTGAGGAAATCGCCTGAGTTTTTGCCGGATGGCATGTATTTGGTTTTGAGTATCCATTGTTGTGCACCAATTTCAAAATGATATATCTGTACGTTTATTTTTATAAAGTGAGATATAACTTTTTAAAATTATGTCCATGACATTTACCTATATCAGTTGACGATTGGGTAAGGAGTATTGAACAACGGAGTAGTTCTTAGCCATAAGTACAGTTTTCAACCTACGATGCACAGGTTTTGAGTTATTCGACTCAGGGGACTCATACAGAGTATTGTATGCTGTCCAGTGTCCATCAGGACAAAGGGGTTGGTCCTCATTCTATGTTCTGTTTACTTATGACTTCTCTAGTTTTTAGACAAGTGTTTCGTAGAAATAGAAGGTCTAAGTTTTGAGAAGTTGTTGGTATAGGAATAAAGTAGAGAACCAGATGCCGCAAGTATCGGGATTCTTCAAAGAGATCGAAGATATAGATTCTTGTGATTGGTATTCAGTTGATAGTAATGGTTTTGAGAAACTTGTTTCTCTTTCAGGTTACTCATAATTGGATGGATTCCTAAGTTGAGTAATGCTGATTAACCTCTCTCCATTAAGTTGATATGCACTAAAGACAGCTGCATGATTAGAATCTGGTTCCAATTAAATAAGTGCCAAAGTTTCTATATTGGATATAGAATGATTCATATCTTAACGATGTTAAGGTACGGGGATTTGTCCAGCTTATGCTTAAAACCAGACTCTGGATAACTCAAGGCATGTTTCTGTAATGGCAGTTTGTGGGTTGACCTGGGCTATGTCGAGGGTTGACTTTCTACCATCTGGAAGATCAATAGTGATATTGTTCTTGACTCGCCACAGTTTTAGTAAAATGGATTTTTTCAGAAAACAGTAGTGGGAGTATGGTAGAACTGGAAGTGATTCTAGAACCGCAAACGATTACGGAAAATTTAATAGGACCTAAACATTCAATCAGGTTTGACATTCCATTAGCCACTGTTAGTGTATATGCCCTAGAGGCCATTACTGTATCATACTAGTATGTATATTACTTGATGGAAGCTTGGGATATTCACAGTTGTACAGACAATCTTGCTCAATATAGTAGTATGCTACTTGGTTTGTCTCTGCTTTAATGTGTACATGTGTGTTTATTTATTATATCACCTATACGTATTAGTAGAGCCCTTAGGATCTTTGCTTGATTACCGGCGTTGTGATGGCGATCACACTCGTGGGGGCTGGGTAATCTACAAGCACATCCTTATACACGTCCCTAGTCGTGGGAGTATCGAGATAGGGCATCGATACTCCGGAGTAGACTAGCGTATGCGCTTCTCATCCCAGCACGGGAGACGGTCTGTCCCACAGCCGTCGGTACGTCGTACTTGAGATAGTATGCGGGTGCTCGTTGGGTTACGAGTACACTGGACAGGACTCGTCGGGAACTGATGGTTGGTATTATACCTATCGTCAGTTATCAGTTCCCAGGTGACATGAGTACAGCTTAGTCCGCTGACTTGACACTGTCACTTCGCCTCGAGTGTATTCCCACTGTTCTTTGATTGCCACCCTACCACGGCTCTACTGAGTCATGCAAACAGGTAGTAGTTAGGAGCAGTCCCGAAGCACTTGGAGGCAGTGATGGTTAGACAGGATTCGTCTCTCCCGGTATTGGGGGTTGACATCGCGCTGTGTCTAGGAGAGCCATTACACAAGTAGTCCCTGGCCAGGGCAAGCGAGATGTACTGGTAGGTTCCAGTGTTATCTCAGGGTGTTCTGGGCTTCACTCCGACACGACTTGTACCGCTATTAGGGGACTGACGTTTACCGCCCCCCTAGGCCCGCCATGCGATGTATCAGACGAACAGACCGGACTGTACGGAGAATGTCACATTCAGACTCAGTAGGAGTTCAGATGGGTTTTACCTCGTCAGTCTTCTTATCGGCATCTACCTGGGGACCGTTACGCACAGCTAGTGCCGCTTGCGGTCTGTGGTTAAACCCACTGCCAGCGTAGTGTCGAGTCTTTAGAGTCCCACACAGAGGGTATTCGCCTCTGGGCAAAAAGGGTAGAGGTCGCATGGTTTTGCGACAGGGTTCGTTCTCATCCGTGCACTTGTGCACGTTTGGAGTCCGGACGGATATTACTGGCTGGCTCTGGTTTGAGTCAGATACTGGTATATATTTTGGGGTTGCTTTTATCTCTCAGTATTCTTGTTCCTCGGAACGAGAATGCAGGTGTGTATGCACAGTTGTTTGAGGCGGAGGAGGAGGTTTTTCATTAGGGTTTCGGAACGGGTGCGTACGCACAGTTGACAGTCGTCTTTTTCCAAACCCTAATGGATTTATGAAATATCAATTAATAATAGTAATTAAATGAAATTATGTTATGGTTGATTTTGTTGACTTGTTGACCATGGTTGACTTGTTGACCATGGTTGAATGTTGACCATCATCATTGCTTTGCAAGGATACTCCTTGATTCTAGCTTACATTCATTTTAATGAAGTGATGATGGTGGTCATTCCAAATACAACCATCAACTATTTCATTTTGATTTATTATTATTAATTAGATAAATCATTTTCCTTTTGTTATGGTTGCAAGAGGAAAATAGCTCATTCTATCATTTGTTTTCTCTCTCTTCACTTCATCTTCTTCCTCCACTTGTTCAAGGAGAGCAAATCTCATGTGTTGAGAATCATCTCCTTGAAGATATAACACCCCAAAGCACACTCTACTCACTCTAAGGTAGAAGGTCTAGCAAGCCGAATACCTTAGTTCTCTCAAGATCGAGAAAGGAGCCCAAGGATGAAGCCCTCAGGTGGATCTATCTTCGGCAAAGAGGAGACGAGGAGGGGAAGCCATTCAAGCTACTACAAAGAGCAAGAAAGAAGAACAACAACAAGAAGAGAAGGAGTTCAAGTTGAGGTATAGCCACTTTGCCGAGTAGTTAACTCTTCTTTGCAAGTATGCTAGTTTAGTTTAGCAAAGATCCGGCTTTTACGGTCCATGTTACAAACTTTAGAAAATTTTTGTTTTACCGTTGCCGCATCCCCGAAAGTACCGGGAGAGGTAACGTGGACCTAACAGTGGTATCAGAGCCAGGTTAAACTTAAACTAGCTTGGTAGCGAAGTGTATGGAAGTTCGAAACGGAAAAATCGCAAAACCGGAAAATCAAAAACCCTAAGTTTCTGTTGAAATTTTTTGTGCTCTAAAAGTAATATGTTTTACTCCTAAAATCAGCTCAGGGTTTTTTGAGAACACCCACCAAAAACGATCCCATGAATCCTTCAAACCGCCGCGGATCCGCGGCCTCAGCTATTCTTCTTGCCGCGGATCCGCCGCCGTTTGGGTCTTCATGTGATCGTGTTTTGTGCAGTGTTCTTCTGGTAGGGTTTTGGGATTTTTCAAATATGTTATATGTGCCCAGATTTTCCAGAAAAGAAATTTACTTTTGGGGTCCTATAAATTCGTATTTTTTTCGAACTTCGCTACACTTTGGCTATATTGGTTATATCTGTGATGTTTGTATGTATTGAACGTCGGCTAATCGCTATAAGTCGATTAGTCGGGGTTATACATCTCTGTGATCTGTGTTTGATATTGGAATGTGTATATGAATGTGTTGGACTGTCGCGGGTGAATAGCCGGGGTGGATGTGAGATGAGCTTTTGTTTTTCTTTCATTCATTTGTAATATGTAAATTGATGTAATAATATTATTTGTATGGCCGCACAACCGGGTCGGGGTTGTAGCCGTCATTGTATAATTCTTTTTACTGTTTTTGCTTCTAGGATAGACCCATGGAGGGGTGCACAAACTACCGGGTACTTGGCGGGTAGTTTGCCGCACCCGTAGGGGTCTTGGGTGGGGTTTTGGCTATTCACCGCGACCGTGTAATCCGCTTTTCGTTGTAGGCTCGAACGGATTGCAGATTTCTAGTATATCCAATGTATTCATCTGTGATCTGTAATGTCTATCATTGCTTTATATTTAGGCGTTGCTTATGTTTTACAGTCGCGCTAGCCCAGCCCCCGCTCTGTCGTTAGTTAAGTAACCTAACGGGTGATGACGGGACCCCGTGGCGAATGCGAATGGCATAAGCGTACGTCATATTTTGGTTGTTTTCTGCAATGGTAGGATTTAAATGATGGGACGCATTAAAAGAACTAATGCAAGAAAATAAACCTAAAAGACATTGTTGGAACAAGTTTTTCAAAAAGCTGTTATTACAAGGACGTTCATCTTTTTGTTTTGCATCGAGGTATTCGGTTATGAATGCCCAGCACCTCAATCGATGAGGCAAGGGCCGAGATCCCCTCATCGAGAGTGACCCCTTGGACAAAAGGTTTGCGTCAGGGTAATAACTTCACCATAGTCGATTATTCTTGCTTTGCATCGAGGTATTCATCTTACGAATGCCCAGCACCTCACTCGACGAGGAAAGAGCCGAGATCCCTTCACAGGGAGTGACCTCTTTAGCAAAAGTTTTCGCCACTATGTTTTCAAAAGGATGTATCACGTTCCTTCAACGATATCAAGTTCATTACGTTAACGGGTTTTTCGCCAAAAACCCAGCCGTAGCCCTCCGTCCTTTCTTATAAGTTATACTTAGTATTCGTGCTGCGTTTGTTGACTGTGTCAAGGCGCAGTGAACGGTAGCTAAGTGTAGCTTATTTGCTGGATACAATGTGATTGGTTAGGACATTTGTAGAACCTTGTTGACTGTGTCAAGGGTTATGCAGGTGGGTTTAATGCAATCAAGATAATGACGGGATGAACTTGACTAGGACTTTTTGATTTGTTGACTGTGTCAAGATCACTTGGGTCCTAGGGGCAAAAACCGCATCGGGAGTTTCAAAAGAACTGAAACTTGCAGATTTCGCATACCTTCTGGAGTGTGGTAGCTAGAGTGGATTCCATCTAGGCTATCACACAATGACAGTTGGATCCCGATCCCACTGATGAGTTGGATTACTCTCGGGAAATTACTTTCACTTAACGATCAATGCTATAAACCTAGTAGGTGCCTAAAAAAGTGTTAGCGGGGCTACGCCCCCAGGGAAAAGAGGTTCTTGAATTAAGGAACTTCGCGAAAGCGTTGGAAAACCTCCCTCGAAGTACCGACACTAGCCTGGCTGAAAGGTTAAGCAAGTATTGTGACGTGAATTAAAACCCGGCTAGTTCTTCTTTTAAAAAGGTTTTAAGAAGAATTTGAGTAAACAGTGGGAGACATCCTGGTTAGATAAATTAATAAACCAATCTAATCTGGCAAGAGCATACGCTGAGTGTTTCTTTTCTCTCTCTCCAGGCAGCAACCTTTTCACGCCCTAATCAAGATAATAAAATGTATCGCTTGACCGATCCGAATTCTTATTCGGGACTGGGGAAAGTTGGTTCAGCTCTAACTTGTGACAACAGTCATGAGTATGAGAATGGGAAAGGGGATTGTATGGATTTCCAGGATACCCAGTCGAAGAAGAAGCATGGTTTTGCATCTACTTCAGGTGTTCTTGTAATTGAGAACTGTTTTACGGTCAGCCCTACCTCCTGGGTACTTGATACCGGATCAGGATCTCATATCTGTAATTTATTACAGGGACTGAGAAAAAGTAGGAAAGTTGCACCGGGTGATATGTCGCTCAGAGTAGCGAACGGAGCACAAGTTAATGCGGCAGCCGTCGGTGAATATCACCTAGTATTGCTAAATGGCAAGATTATGATTTTGAACGATTGCTACTATGTACCCTCCATGGTTTGCAACATCATATCAGTTTCTTTACTCGATAAAGATGGATATAACTTTGTTCTTGAAAAGAATATCATGAACATTTACCTTGATAAGGTACTGGTTGCAGAGGGTACACTGTGTAATGGTATCTACGTTCTAAATCAGAATACAGTTCTCAACATACAAAACACACGCAAGAGGAAGAATTCAGATACAAATGAATCCTACTTGTGGCATTGTAGACTTGGTCATATCGGAGAGAAAAGACTGAGTAAGTTGCATAAAGATGGACTCTTGGATACGTTCGAGTTTTCATCTTATGAAACTTGTCAGTCTTGTCTCAAAGGAAAGATGACCAAATCTCCGTTCACCGGACATGGAGAAAGAGCAGCAGAGCTCTTGGGACTCGTACATAGTGATGTATGTGGTCCGATGTCTATACATGCAAGGGGTGGGTTCTCGTACTTCATCACATTCACTGACGATCTCTCTAGGTTCGGATATGTGTATCTGATGAAACACAAATCTGAAGCTTTTGAGAAAATCAAGGAATTCAGAAACGAAGTAGAGAACCAGACAGGCAAAAGTATCAAGATCCTCCGGTCTGACAGGGGAGGGGAGTACTTAAGCACGGAATTCCTAGATTACTTAAAAGAGAATGGTATTCTCTCTCAGCTTACTCCTCCTTATACACCACAGCACAACGGTGTTTCGGAGCGGAGGAATCGTACCCTATTGGATATGGTTCGCTCCATGATGAGTAGTGCTGAGTTACCTCTTTCATTCTGGGGATATGCACTTCAAACTGCAGCACATCTATTGAATCAAGTTCCATCCAAATCCGTGCCTAAGACTCCGTATGTATTATGGAGTGGTAAAAGTTTGTATCTTAAACGTATTAAGATTTGGGGTTGCCCAGCTTATGTCAAAAAGCAGAACCCAGACAAACTTGAGGCACGGGCAGTTTTGTGTAAGTTTGTGGGATACCCAAAAGATTCAAGTGGGTATCTATTCTACCATGCAGAGGAACAGAAGATAATTGTTTCAAGAAATGCCACATTTTTAGAAAAAGAATTTCTTGTTAAAAACATTAGTGGCAGCACGGTAGAACTGGATGAAATTCCAGAAACACAAGCTTTAACAGAAAATTTGGAGGAACCGCTAGATTCAATAACCCCAAACGAACCTCAGCCACTCCGCAGATCTGGTAGGATTTCTCATCCGCCCGAGAGATACTACGGTTTTCTTATAGACGGGGATCGAGAGGATTGCATCTTGGAAGAAGATGACTCTACCAGTTTTAGGCAGGCCATTATCAGTAAGGACTCTGATAAGTGGCAGGAAGCAATGCAATCCGAAATGGAGTCCATGTACGCCAATAAAGTGTGGACCTGGGATATTGCTCCACCTGGGGTAAAACCCGTTGGATGCAAATGGATCTACAAAAGGAAACTTGGTGTAGATGGGCAGGTGGAAACCTATAAAGCTAGACTCGTTGCAAAAGGTTTTCGTCAAAGACCTGGTTTGGACTATGATGAAACTTTTTCTCCGGTGGCTATGCTCAAATCCATTCGGATCCTACTTGCCATTGCTGCCTTCCATGACTATGAAATCTGGCAGATGGATGTTAAAACGGCTTTCCTAAACGGTTGTTTGGAAGAGTGCGTTTACATGGATCAACCAGAAGGTTTCGTAGACAGTGGGAGCAGCGGAAAGGTGTGCAAGTTGCTTAAATCCATTTATGGATTAAAGCAGGCATCGCGGAGCTGGAACATCTGTTTTGATGAGGCAATCAAGGAATTTGATTTCATCAAGAACGAAGATGAACCCTGTGTATATAAGAAGATTGTAGGACGAACTGTCGTATTCCTAGTCTTGTACGTGGACGACATTCTTTTGATAGGAAATGATATTCCTATGCTACAATCGGTCAAGCTATTTTTGTCACAAAGGTTCTCCATGAAGGACCTGGGTGATGCCTCGTACATTCTGGGGATCAAGATCTATAGAGATAGATCCAAGAAACTTTTGGGACTTTCGCAGTCCAGGTACATAGAGACCGTACTAAAGAGATTTAGTATGGAGGGTTCCAAGCGCGGTAACATACCCGCATTGCACGGAATTACCCTCTCCAAGAAGATGTCTCCTAAGACTGACGAGGAGAGGGTTTGCATGAGCACTATACCCTACGCTTCGGCGGTAGGATCTATAATGTATGCGATGCTATGTACAAGACCAGATGTAGCTTACGCATTGAGCGCGGTAAGCCGGTATCAGTCAGACCCAGGGGAGGACCACTGGACAGCAGTGAAGAACATTCTCAAGTACCTGAGAAGGACTAAGGAGATGTTCCTGGTTTACGGTAATGGAGACCTCAGGGTCGAGTCCTTTACCGATTCAAGCTTCCAGAGTGACAAAGATGACAGCAAGTCTGTCTCGGGTTTTGTGTTTACCCTCAACGGAGGGGCGGTATGTTGGAGGAGTTCCAAGCAGGATACCGTCGCAGACTCGACGATGGAGGCTGAATACATTGCTGCAAGCGATGCCGCAAAAGAGGCGGTCTGGATGAAGAAGTTCATTAGTGAACTTCAGGTGGTTCCGTCCATTGTTGACCCAATACCTTTGTATTGCGATAACAATGGGGCTATAGCTTTAGCGAAGGAACCAAGGTCCCATCAGAAATCCAGGCACATCTTAAGGCGGTATCACCTGATCAGGGAGATCATTGATCGACAGGAGATCGAGGTGCGGAGAGTGGACACAAAGGACAACACTGCGGACCCATTCACGAAGGCTTTACCCCAGACTCAGTTCGAGCGGCTGATTGAGATGATAGGTCTTCGATACGCCAGTACATGGCCTTAGTGCAAGTGGGAGATTGTTAGTGTATATGCCCTAGAGGCCATTACTGTATCATACTAGTATGTATATTACTTGATGGAAGCTTGGGATATTCACAGTTGTACAGACAATCTTGCTCAATATAGTAGTATGCTACTTGGTTTGTCTCTGCTTTAATGTATACATGTGTGTTTATTTATTATATCACCTATACGCATTAGTAGAGCCCTTAGGATCTTTGCTTGATTATCGGCGTTGTGATGGCGATCACACTCGTGGGGGCTGGGTAATCTACAAGCACATCCTTATACACGTCCCTAGTCGTGGGAGTATCGAGATAGGGCATCGATACTCCGGAGTAGACTAGCGTATGCGCTTCTCATCCCAGCACGGGAGACTGTCTGTCCCACAGCCGTCGGTACGTCGTACTTGAGATAGTATGCGGGTGCTCGTTGGGTTACGAGTACACTGGACAGGACTCGTCGGGAACTGATGGTTGGTATTATACCTATCGTCAGTTATCAGTTCCCAGGTGACATTAGTACAGCTTAGTCCGCTGACTTGACACTGTCACTTCGCCTCGAGTGTGTTCCCACTGTTCTTTGATTGCCACCCTACCACGGCTCTACTGAGTCGTGCAAACAGGTAGTAGTTGGGAGCAGTCCCGAAGCACTTGGAGGCAGTGACGGTTAGACAGGATTCGTCTCTCCCGGTATTGGGGGTTGACATCGCGCTGTGTCTAGGAGAGCCATTACACAAGTAGTCCCTGGCCAGGGCAAGCGAGATGTACTGGTAGGTTCCAGTGTTATCTCAGGGTGTTCTGGGCTTCACTCCGACACGACTTGTATCGCTATTAGGGGACTGACGTTTACCGCCCCCCTAGGCCCGCCATGCGATGTATCAGACGAACAGACCGGACTGTACGGAGAATGTCACATTCAGACTCAGTAGGAGTTCAGATGGGTTTTACCTCGTCAGTCTTCTTATCGGCATCTACCTGGGGACCGTTACGCACAGCTAGTGCCGCTTGCGGTCTGTGGTTAAACCCACTGCCAGCGTAGTGTCGAGTCTTTAGAGTCCCACACAGAGGGTATTCGCCTCTGGGCAAAAAGGGTAGAGGTCGCATGGTTTTGCGACAGGGTTTGTTCTCATCCGTGCACTTGTGCACGTTTGGAGTCCGGACGGATATTACTGGCTGGCTCTGGTTTGAGTCAGATACTGGTATATGTTTTGGGGTTGCTTTTATCTCTCAGTATTCTTGTTCCTCGGAACGAGAATGCAGGTGTGTATGCACAGTTGTTTGAGGCGGAGGAAGAGGTTTTTCATTAGGGTTTCGGAACGGGTGCGTATGCACAGTTGACAGTCGTCTTTTTCCAAACCCTAATGGATTTATGAAATATCAATTAATAATAGTAATTAAATGAAATTATGTTATGGTTGATTTTGTTGACTTGTTGACCATGGTTGACTTGTTGACCATGGTTGAATGTTGACCATCATCATTGCTTTGCAAGGATACTCCTTGATTCTAGCTTACATTCATTTTAATGAAGTGATGATGGTGGTCATTCCAAATACAACCATCAACTATTTCATTTTGATTTATTATTATTAATTAGATAAATCATTTTCATTTTGTTATGGTTGCAAGAGGAAAATAGCTCGTTCTATCATTTGTTTTCTCTCTCTTCACTTCATCTTCTTCCTCCTCTTGTTCAAGGAGAGCAAATCTCATGTGTTGAGAATCATCTCCTTGAAGATATAACACCCCAAAGCACACTCTACTCACTCTAAGGTAGAAGGTCTAGCAAGCCGAATACCTTAGTTCTCTCAAGATCGAGAAAGGAGCCCAAGGATGATGCCCTCAGGTGGATCTATCTTCGGCAAAGAGGAGACGAGGAGGGGAAGCCATTCAAGCTACTACAAAGAGCAAGAAAGAAGAACAACAACAAGAAGAGAAGGAGTTCAAGTTGAGGTATAACCACTTTGCCGAGTAGTTAACTCTTCTTTGCAAGTATGCTAGTTTAGTTTAGCAAAGATCCGGCTTTTACGGTCCATGTTACAAAGTTTAGAAAATTTTTGTTTTACCGTTTCCGCATCCCCGAAAGTACCGGGAGAGGTAACGTGGACCTAACAGCCACTCCGCAGATATGGTGGGTAACCTCAGACACCCGAGAGGTACTCCGGTAGCCTCAAGGACGGTGACAGGGAGGTTCTTGTTTACCCAGACTTGACACTACTGTTGTTCCAGGCTATGAGACCCGGCAGGAGGTTAAGTATAGCATCGTTCTAAACTAGCTTTAGAAGTGCATGTATATATTATTCTGCAAGAGGGTTGTTGTGGTCAGTGGGAGCAGCGGAAGCACAGTGGGCAAGTAGCTTATGTCTATTTATAGACTTGAGCAGATATAGCGGAGATAGATCATCTAATTTTGATGTGACAGTCATGGGTTTGACTTCATCAGAATAGGGGATGGATCTGTTAAGAAAGTAGTAGGGTGTGATGTCCTAGTATTTGGATGACATACACAGAGTAGGAAGTAAAATTCCTATACTACGATCGGTTGTACTGTGGTTGTCACACAGTTGTTTCTCCACATAGGATATGGATATAATATCAGACATTCTGGTTACTAGATCTATGGTTTTAGATCTAGGTTTGGGTAGTTTCCCAATGTGGGTACTTTGACAGTATTCTAAAAGTATTTGGAATAGATGACTCCTGGCATGGTGGTGTACCTGCAGGTGATGGAGTCACCCTTTCTAAAGGTGTCTTACCGACTAAAGAGGAGAGGGATGTGCATGATTGGCAGATCACTTGCTTAGGCAATTAAGTCAATCGTGAGAAGTCAAGTACCACACCAAAATGTTGTTTTTGCACTAGATGCGATAAGTTTATACTAATCCAATCCTAAAGAAACATAAGGAAGCAGTTTTAGAACATAAGTGCATGTTCTAGGGATTTGATGACGGCAGCCGCTTTCGGGAGACGGTTATCATTCCTGGCTTCAAAGGTGACATGGATGACAGAGTGATTGTCAGAGTTATAGTTTTTCCTTTGTAGAAGAGGGGCAGTATTATGGACAGGTGGTCTAAGAGGATACTGTGGGAGGTATGGTGCAGGATACTGATTAGGTTCAGTTGTCGATACAGTCTAAGAAGTTTGGATTTGGAGTTCATTTATGAACTAGGTCCCATCAGATATCTAGACATACTTTAAGACAGGTATTACTCAATTCGGGAGATGACTTTCTCCGCGAATTTGAGATTAAGAGAGACATAGAAAGGAACATCAGGGTGGATCCACTCACTGAGACTATTTCTTGAACACAAGAGTTTTACAAACGAGCTTTGTGAAACTGATTAGTAGAGGAGTTGGGTGTTCGGTATCACATGGGCTGTGAGTATGCGACATCGCAATAATTAGCCTTAAGTGCAAGTGGGAGATTGTTGGTTATAGTGCCCTCAAAGTCAATTATTGGATCGCAGGTACGTGATTGCAATGATTGAGGAGGACCTATACCGGTAGCACAGTCTTACTCGAGATGATAGTATGCTATCTAGTTTGCCTTTGTTAGTCGTGTACAGGTTCAGGTGACTGATCACTATTACACGTTGATAGAGCCCTTAGGATCTTGCTTGACTACCAATAGTATGATGGCGATCATATACGTGAGAGTTGGGTAGTCTATAAGCACATCCTTAATAGCGGTCCCTAGTCGTGGGAGTTTCGAGACAGGGCATCGATACTCCAGAGTAGACTAGTGTATACAGTCGAGACCTCGATGAGGGGCGGTGGCCGGTCTCACAAGCCACTAGTATCATTTGGATCACCTAAGATGTATACAGGTGCTCATTAGGTTATGAGTACACCGGACAGGACTCGCCAGGAACCTGCTAGTTGGTATTTATACCTAGCGTCAGATAGCAGTTCCCTGGTGACATGTGTACAGGTTAGTTCATCGACCTGAGGTCGTCATTTGTCTCGTGTGAGTTCCCACTGTGCTTTGATTTCTACCCTACCATGGCTCAAAGGAGTCGTGCAAACAGGTCTTTTTGGGGTATAGTCCCGATCCACATGGAGGCAAGTGAGCGGATCGGCAGGGGATTCGTCTCTCCCGGTATTGGGGGTGAGATCGCGCTGTGTCTAGGAAAGCCATTACACCAAGTCCTTGGCTAAGGCAGGTGAGAATTACTGGTAAGTATTCCAGTAGTTTCTCAGGGTGTTCAGGGCTTGTCTCCGACACGACTGTAAGTTGATGTGCAACACCCCACGAGTTGCGGAGAGGCGGAAATTTGAAAAGTAATCATGTTTATAAAGAGAACATCAACTAACCGTAGATCGTTTCTAAACAATACTTAACAATAAGCTTAGAGTTCTAAGCTACTATGTTAAAAGATTATACCAAACGATTCTAGTCCTTCGTCTTTACGATCTCTATGGCCTCCTTGGATCTCCATGTCCTCCTCGGCTTCCTTTCCGTGATAAACGATCCACCCGAGAACCCTAATCCAAGCTATAACCTCTAAACTTGAGGTTACTTAGTTTCTCTAGTTGCTAATAAAGGAACTAAGATGATGTAGAGATTGGTTATGGAGTGTTTAGTCTTTCCTAATCCTTGTTCTCAACTCATGAGTGGTAGGATTAGGGTTTGGTGAAGGAGAGAGAGCTTGAGGAGAGAAAAGGTGGAGATGATAATCAAAATAAATATCCTTCTCACTTGAATATATGATACATAATGAATTATCAAATAATATCAATTAAATGATTATTCACCATGCTTCATTTATTCAAGGAGAGTGATTCATCATGTGAGTCATTAGATCATTAATGATGCATTAATGATATGATGATTCATATGAATGAGTCACTAAAGCAATTAATGAAAATGCCACCTTAACCCCTCATGTCACATCCTTCTAGAAGCTTCTCGGAAAATTACGAGAACGCCCCTCTCATCCGTGAAAACACGGAAAAACTTTAGACTGTATAAATCCAATAACCTGATACTAGAATCTGGCTTAAACCAAAGCCGTCTTGTAAAAACTGTCCGAATGTCGTACGTGCGTTTAAACACGTATGCGTCCGAACCTTTGTCGTAAAACCATACGACCTCTATATCTTTTCGCCTGGGTTTGGGAAATCACTATGTGGGACTCTAAAGACTCGACTACTACGCTGGCAGTGGGTTTAACCACAGACCACAAGCGGCACTAGCTGTACGTAACGGTCCCCAGGTAGTTGTCGATAAGAAGGCCGATGAGGTAACCCATCCGAAATCCTACTGAGCCTGTCCGTGACAATATCCGCGCAGTCCGGTCTGTTCGTCTAAGAGTATCGCATGTATGGTCTAGGGAGGTGGTGGACGTCAGACCCCTAATAACCGTACAAGTCGTGTTGGTATGGCTCAAGACCATCCGAGAATCTACTGATCAGTCCATCAGTAATTCTCAATCAGCCCTGGCCAGGGACTTATGGTAATGACCAACCGACCACAGTGCGATATCAACTCCTTTGAGCCATGGTAGGGTAATAATCAAAGAACAGTGGGAACTCACACGAGACAAATGATGAATTTAAGTCAACAGACTATCTGCACACATGTCACCTGAGAACTGCTATCTGGCGTTAGGTATAATACCATCCAGTCAGTTCTCGGCAAGTCCTGTCCGGTGTACTCACACCCAGTGAGCATCTGTATACAACCTTAGGTGCACATCACCAATGGCTGCGGGACCAATCCATCGCCCCTCGTTAGGGTCTAGATATGTATACACTAGTCTACTCCGGAGTATCGATGCCCAGTCTCGATACTCCTTCGACTAGGGACATCTAAGGATGTGCCTATTGACTATCCAGCTCCCACTAGTATGACTGCCATCATAACGCCGGTAGTCTGGCAAACTGTTGTGCCACGGCAGCGCCCCGGCCTTCTACTCGAGGCCAAAATGCGGAATCAAAAATTTTCTTAACTTTAAACCGACGCTACCGCAGACAATAAACCCGGATCGTGACCATTAACCTAATCCTAACAATCAAGAGAGTGGGTAAAGAGATATACCAAGCGATCCGTGTCCTTCGGTCTTCGTCTCTGTTGGATATATGTATGCCCTAGAGGCCATTATATGATAGTGGATGTATCTATACATGTATATATATATATTCAGTATGCATTCTTGCTCGACATGATAGTATACTATCTGGTTCTTCTTTATCTGACATGTTGATTTGATCATGCTTTTATTCATTCATACATGCTGATAAAGCCCTGAGGATATCGGCTTGACTACTCTGATTATGATGGAGATCATACTAGTGGGACATCTGTAGTTTATAAGCATATCCTGGAAAGTCCTTAGTCGTAGGTATATCGAGACGGGGCATTGATATACCAGAGTAGACTAGCGTATATGATACTAGACACATACGATGGGCGATGGATGTTCCCACATTCATCGATGTTTGACATCAAGATCATATACGGGTGCTCAGTGGTGACTGGGTACACTGGACGGACTCACCGAGAACTCCTATATTGAATTATATCTATCGTCGGATAGCAGTTCTCAGGTGACACAGGTACAGGTTAGTCTGTAAACCCGAGATCGTCATAGAGTCTTGTGTGTTCTCCCACTGTATTTTGATTGCCATCCTACCACGGCTCTACTGAGTCGTGCAAACAGGTGGCCGTTGGGTACAGTCCCGAGACACACGAAGGCAATGAGCGATAGGAGGGGTTTTGTCTCTCCTGGTATTGGGAGTTGATGCTGTGCTGTGCCCGACTGGTTATATCAGTAAGTCCCTGGCCAGGGCTGCTGAGATTTATGATAAGTGTTATCAGTAGTTTCTCGATCTGTTATAGACCATTCACCGGCACGACTTATTGAGTTATTGGGGTCGACGTGACCATCCCTAGGCTCGATATGCAGCATATCTGACGAAGAGACCGGACTGTACGGTAGTGTTGCCGGTTGGCTCGACGGGAGTTGTAGCAGGTTCGCTTGTTTTCTTCTGATCGCTCAATACCCGGGTGGCCGTTACGTTTAGCTGACCGCTTGCGGCTTGGGGGTGCTTGATATGATCATCACCCACTGCCGGCGTATTGACAAGTCTTAGAGTCCCATAAAGGAGTTACCTAGTCCAGGCGAAACGTTGTGGTGCGCGTATGCGATATGCGCATGGACCCGATTAAAATGCGTGTATAGGATACCGAACATTGATCGGGCGGCTTGCTTTTGGTGGGGTCATATGTGATATGGCCGGATTGATAAATCAAGTGTTGATTTATCATTTAACCATTAGTTTTCTCACTTAAAACCTTTTCTTATATATGATGGATGTATGCATGCATGTATGTTTTTCTATCTTTCTTTTAGTTTCATGCACATATGGATGTGCATACATACATACATACACAATCTATCATGGTTGATTACACATGGAAAATGGTGGCAATATAAGACTCACACCATGGTTAAATGAATGGATTATTATTTGATTTATGTTTAAAACAAAATAGAAAAGGAAAGGATAATTCTTGCTTAGCTTCTACACTCTTCTTTAAACCTAACCATGCTTACCTACTTCTAACCATGAGTTATCCTTCTCTTTGTGTTTTAAACTCAAGTTAAATAATGTCTCCATCATCTAACCATGGTTTAAGATGAGGATTAGAAAATATATATACATATATTTTCTTTTTACTTCATATGAGTTATCATTTTTACTCTTGTTAAAAAAAAGGAAAAGCCATCATCTTCTTCTTCCTTCTTTCTTTTCTCTCTAGTTTCTTCTAGTAAGCAAATCACACATCAAGAAAGGTTTTTGAAGTGAGAATCATAACCACAATATCATTCTACACAAGTTTAGCCAACTTGTTTAGAGTGTTCTCTTCATTTCTCATCTTGAAAAGTGAAGTTGCGAGCTTGGACTAGGAACTTCGGGTGGATCGTCGTGGACGCGAGAAGACTTCAAGAGGACCTTATTCCAACACCCAAGAGGCCAAAGAGTCTAGCGAAGGGAGCTACAAAGGTTTTAGTCTCGAAACCCTAGTCTTTATTGCCTTTAACTTTTGAAACCCTAATTTTCTAGGATCGATCTCTTTGTATGCTTGCTTAGCACCATCAAAACTTGAACTTTGTGACATGTGATGCTTCCAAACTCTACATAGGGTGCTAGGTAAACCTAACATTGGTATCAGAGCTACTAGGCATTGGATGTCGACCTATGGGGGGTTCTCACTGTGTGACAGTGTGGCGAAGCATAGGCTCTTACCCCCAGGGTGTCCCGAGACCGGAAGGTGTTCCGGTGGGTTGTAGTCCTCACGAGGGGGCATGCGTAAAAAGTAGCTTCTGAGGGACCCGTTGGTGCCACGGTGACCCCATTGGATAGGGTGGCTGCCTGACCAACATTGGTATCAGAGCCGACCTAGAACATTAGGCGACACTTTTACGAAGTAAAAATCCCGATCGGATCAAAATACGACTTTTCGAAACCTTCTCTGGACATTTTTTAAAATCTGACATTTTTCAGAATTAAAAATACTTAAAAAATAGAGCAGGACAATATAGAAATACTGTGAAAAACGAACCAATGATCCGTACAAATGGCCGCGGAACCGCGGCAATTACTTGCTTAGGCCGCGATTCCGCGGCCGTACAGAGAGTTCAATGCTTCATTTTTCCACAGTAATTCATAATACTGCTAGTATATTGTTTTAGGTATGTTTAATCTGAATTTAATACAGTAAATTCTGGAGATGGTTTTGGACTCATCGATTCGATCGAAATTTTCATTTCGTTGCTTTTCCGGGTAAATTAGAAAGTATTGAAGTGTTTGAACGAGTATCATTTGCTCACTATTCACAGGGTTTAAATACTTTGGAGATACGTGCAAGTCTTTTTGTGGTGGACCCTCTAGAAGACAACAAACCTTAACTCGATTATGTGACCGTCTTGAACTGCCCTTTGAACCTTAGGGTTTGGGGAAATACGGCGTGCCACATGTGAGGCGTTGGCTTGACCCTTCTACGGCTGGACCGCTGCTACTGTGTCACACTCCGGATTTTTGAACCCTGCTCAAGTGTTGAGCTTTAGTGAATCTTGGGTATTTGATCATTCGTTCGAAAATTTTAATACTGTCTGTTTATCTGAAATGTGATACAATATGTGGAATTCATATAGTTTAGGCATGAAATACGAAATATGTGATATTTCGCATTTATGATGTCTAAAGAGAATGTGGATTCCAAATATTATAGTTTTACACTTTCTTTTCTGTGACCGTAAGTGTAGTATGTTCGATATCGCCGGTTTCGTTGCTATACATCAACGACAATTGGGGTATGCATACTTACGTTGATGATATGAGATATTATGTGTTGCTGAGATATAATGTGCAGGATTGTCGCGATTAAATAGCCGTGGGGTTTTATGTGAGATGAGAGTTTTATATTTTCATTCATGTAAATTCAAATGTAATGTAATATTCTTTTATTTGGGGCACTTCCGGGTTGAGGTTGTGTCACCAGTATTGTATATTATTTACTTTTTCGCATTAGGATGGACCCAAGGAGGGGAGCACAGGTGACCGGGTTATGGGGTTCAGTGGGAGGCCATCTAGAGGAGTCGAGACCGGGTCTCCTAAACTCCAGAATTGGTAGGGTCGCTTGCCGCTCTCGTAGGGGTCCAGGGTGTAGGCTTGGCTATTCATCGCGACTGTGGAATCCGTATTTTCTATTCTGGCTAAATACTAAATACGGACGTCCTAGTATATCCCACATTATATCTATGTTTCTGCTGCCTGTGTTCTGTGATATCTGAGACGAATGACATATTATATATATGATATATAGTAGACGTTGCTTATGTTTTACACCCGCACAAGTCCCGTCCCGATAAGCCGTTAGTTAAGTAACCTAACGGTGCATAACGGAACATTGCGGCGAATGCGGATGGCATAAGCGTACGTGTTATTTTCGTTTCTTTTCTGTGATTGGCTTAAGGACTTAAATGATGGGATTACATTAATGTGATTAATGTAAAGAAAATAAACCTAAAAAGATGTTGTAGAATCGGATTTAAAAACACTCGGCTATTTATGAAAAAGCTATATTTCAAAACTGCGGAGCTTGAGCCACTCCTTTTAAAAACCATTTGATTCTACAACGATATCAAGTTCAAAGCGTTAAAGATTTTCTTAAAAATCATCCGCAACCCTTCGTCATTTTAGTAAGTAGAGTACTTAGTATTCGTGCTACGTTTGTTGACCTTAGCCAAGGCGTAGTGTACGGTAGCTAAGTGATGTCTTCCTACAAATGCATATGATGCAGATTAATTAGGACGGGCATATGACTTTGTTGACCTTAGCCAAGGGTCATGTGAACGGGTCTAATTAATCAAGAAATGACGGGTTGAGCTTGACTAGTACTCGTGATTTGTTGACCTTAGCCAAGGTCACGAGTACTAGGGGTAAAAACCACATCGGGAATTTCAATAGTAGAAATTTGCAATGAGATTGCATACCTTCCATGTGATGGTTGGATCCCGATCCCACTGTGGGCAATAGTTTCTCCTAGGAGAGTTTTACAGTTTACAATTAGCTAACTCATTAGGTGTCTAGAAAGGTGTTAACGGGGCTCCGCCTCTGGGAAAACGAGGTTTACTCTAATTAGGTCCGTGCGAAAGCACGGGGAACCTCCCTCAAGTACCGACACTGGCCTGGCTGAACGGTTAGCGAAGTTGTAGACTGTAATTAATCATGGCTAGTTTTTCTTTTTAAGGTTTGAAAGAAAAACTCGATAAAAGCAGTGGGAAACATCGATTAGACAAGATAATAACCAATCTGATCTATGCAAGAGCTTTCGCTGAGTGTATTCTTTTCTCTCTCTTAATGGCAGATACCCATGACTGGACTCAAGCTTCTACTAGATAAAAACAAACTGAATGGGACCAATTATAAAGACTGGATGAGGAATCTGAAAATAGCCTTGACTTATGATAAAGTATCATATGTCCTCACGGCTTCAGCTCTGCCCGTCCCAGGTCCAAAATCCTCAGTTGCGGACATTGAAGTCCGCAAGACATGGGACGCTGACTGTGCCACGGCAAAATGCCTCGCGCTTGCATCGATGGATAACACACATCAAAAGCAGCACGAGGATATGGACATTCACGGTATATTGCTCCATACAAAGGAGTTGTATGGAGAGCAATCCCGCGTATTACGATACGAAGCATCAAAGAAATTGTTTCAGATGCGAATGGCCCCTGGCACATCAGTAGGAGACCATGTTCTGAAGATGATAGCTCTTATAGAAGAGCTTGAGGACCTTGGATAGACGATGGACAATGAACAATATATAGATATTATTCTGCAGTCCCTCCCCTCCACCTTTGCTCAATTCATAGTGAACTTCAACATGCACGGCATGGAGAAGGAACTCCCTGAACTCCTTAACATGTTAAGGAGTGCAGAGAGCACTATGAAGTCAGCAAAAACTCCCGTTATGACTGTTGGACAGTCTTCCTCTTCTCGCTCGAAAGCTAAGGCCAAGGGAAAGAAAAAGAAGAAGCCCACCAATCCTAAGGGTGGAGTTAAAAAGGTGAAGGGAAAGGAAAAGTCCAAAGCTGGAGACTCGGGGAAAGGCGAATGTTTTCATTGCCACAAAACAGGACATTGGAAGCGCAACTGCACGGAGTACTTAAGTCTCAAGAAGAAGCATGGGGATGCTTCTGCTTCAGGTGCGTTTGTGACAGAAAACTGTTTTTCAATAAACTCTGCTTCCTGGGTATTGGATACCGGTTCAGGTTCTCACATTTGCAATTCTATGCAGGGGCTGAGAAATAGCAAAGTTTTGAAGACAGGTGACCATACTCTCCGCGTTGGAAATGGTTCCAATATACATACAGTCGCAGTGGGAGAGTATCACTTGGGGTTGCCATCTGGATGTATTCTGGTTTTGAATCCATGTTATTTTGTACCAAGTATGCTTTGTAATATAATATCCATTTCTTTGTTAGACAATGAAGGATATAATTTTGTATTGCAGAACAATGTTATAAACATTCACCTGAATCAAATATTGGTTGGGTATGGTACGCTTAATAACGGAATATATGTCCTAAATCAACACACAGTTTTCAGTATACAATACACTAATAAAAGAAAACTTTCAGAATTAAATGAAGCTTTTCTTTGGCACTGTAGACTTGGTCATATTAACGAAACAAGACTAAACAACTTACACAAAGATGGATATTTAAATTCCTTTGAATATAAATCTTATGCGACTTGGCAGTCTTGTATCAAGGGTAAAATGACCAAAACTCCGTTTACCGGACACGGAGAAAGAGCTACTGAGCTCCTAGGCCTCATACATAGTGATGTATGCAGGCCAATGTCTACACAGTCTAGAGGCGGTTTTTCATACATCGTTACATTCACTGACGATTTCTCAAGATTCGGTCATGTATTTTTATTAAAGCACAAGTCCGAAGCTTTCGAGAAATTCATTGAATATAAACAAGAAGTAGAAAAATAAACCGGCTTGAGTATCAAGATGCTTCGATCAGATCGAGGTGGTGAGTATCTCAGTACAGAATTTGCAAACTTCCTAAAAGAGAATGGGATTCTCTCTCAGCTCACTCCTCCTTACACACCACAGCACAACGGTGTGTCAGAACGACGGAATAGGACCCTATTAGATATGGTCCGGTCCATGATGAGTGACGCTGAGTTACCAGTCTCATTTTGGGGGCATGCATTGGAAACTGCAGCGTTTCTGGTAAACAGGGTTCCAACCAAAACCGTGTCTACCACGCCATATGAGATATGGCATGGGAAGAGACCATCTCTTAAGAGAATTAAGATTTGGGGTTGCCCAGCCTATGTTAAAAAGCAGAATCCGGACAAACTCGAGACACGGTCAGTCATGTGTAACTTTGTAGGATATCCAAAGAATTCTTATGGATATCTGTTCTACCACAAAGAGGAACAAAAGGTGTTTGTTTCTCAACATGCCACATTCTTGGAAAAAGAGTTTTTCATAGATAAAGATGATGGCAAAGTGGTGGATCTAGAAGAGATTCTAGAGACACAAACTACAAATGACGATTTGATTGAACCGGCTGTTGCAACAGAAACTGAAGAACCTCGGCCACTCCGTAGGTCTGGTAGGACTTCTCGCCCACCGGAGAGGTACTACGGTTTCCTCATTGATGGTAACGGAGAAGACTGCATCATGGATGATAATGATCCTACCAGTTTTCAGCAAGCTATCACGAGTAGAGACTCTGTGAAGTGGCTGGATGCCATGAGATCCAAAATGGAGTCTATGTACACCAACAAAGTATGGACTTTGGACGTTGTACCTCCTGGGGTAAAACCTGTGGGGTGCAAATGGATCTTTAAAAGAAAGATTGGTGTAGATGGACAGGTGGAGACCTATAAGGCAAGACTTATGGCGAAGGGTTTTCGTCAAAGACCAGGTTTGAACTATGACGAGACTTTTTCTCCCGTAGCCATGCTTAAATCCATTCGGATCCTACTTGCTATTGCTGCTCACTACGACTATGAAATCTGGCAGATGGACGTTAAAACTGCATTTCTAAATGGAAATTTAGAAGAATGCGTTTATATGGATCAGCCAGAGGCCTTCATTAACAGTGGGAGCAGCGGGAAAGCATGTAAATTGCTTAAATCCATATATTGGTTAAAGCAGGCATCACAGAGTTGGAACATCTGTTTCGATGATGTCATCAAAGAGTTTGATTTCATCAAAAATCCAGATGAACCTTGTGTTTATAAGAAGGCTTGTAGGGTGTTTTTCGTCACCCCATTGAGATGGGAATACGCGCACGCTTGTCAGGCGTACTACAGATTCCCCCCGCCTAGGGTAGGCTGGGGTTTAATGATTGTGGGGATCCGAACCTCCGGCAGCCGCAGACTAAGCTGCCGTTAATTACCCCTCGCCTTTAGGGCGAGAGAACCTCCGATTAACGGGTTAAACTGGTCATGCGAACTCAATGTGCAGTGTGCGCGTATGTTGTTTGAAAAGGGGGTTTGGATATATCGGGAGCCACGCAGAGTTTTTACAGGGGTCCCGCTACCCGGATAGCGGGCTGGGGGTCAAGGGGGCTAGCAGCCCCCTTGCGGGGTGCGGGGCAGCGCCCCGGCCCAAAATTTTTTTGAGGAGGACAGTATTGTGGAGCGTGTGTGTATCTATACATGTGTATGCATATGTTATATATATATATAAAAAGGGAAAAGGCATCCAAAGGATGCGTGGGGCAGCACCTTGGGCGCTGTGCGTTTAGGTGCTGTGCGCTCAGGCGCAAGCGCGCCACGTGTCGGCACGTGGGCGCTTTGCGCAATGAGCGCTGCGCGCAGGTGCGCAAGCGCGCGCGCCACGTGTCGGCACGTGGGCGCTTTGCGCAAGAGCGCTGCGCGCAGGTGCGCAAGCGCGCGCGCGCGCCACGTGTCGGCACGTGGGCGCTTTGCGCAATGCGCGTTGCGCGCAGGTGCGCAAGCGCGCGCGCGCCACGTGTCGGCACGTGGGCGCTTTGCGCAATGCGCGTTGGAGCGCAAGCGCGCGCGCGCCACGTGTCGGCACGCGGGCGCTTTGCGCACTTGCGCTGCGCACAGGAGAGGACAAGAGGCTTTTAGCCTAAGAAACAGAAGCTGTGCTTCAAAGAGGAAATATTTGTTGTTTTATATATATGGAGTTAAACTCCTAGGATGTTTTGCAGCTGATGAGGGAGGTTCTTCTTCTTCCTCCTGTTGTTTGGCCGGATCTTGAAGATCAAGAAGTAGGAGATCTTTAAAAACATTCCTTTTTAAGATCTGATGGAAGATCTGAGTTCCCCTTTGTGGGTTTTGTGGTGGAAAACTACTTGGTTTTAGAAAAGAAAGAGTAAAACTCTTGATTTAATTCAAAGAAATGAGAAGGTTTAGAACCTTGGAGAAGGTGCAGGAGGCACAAAGAACCCTATTTTTGGGGGAATGAAAAGTCTTCCTTTATTCATCATCATTTTGCCTTATATAGGCTTACATATTTACATATAGCCCCTTGGGCTTTACAAAAATGGCATTTTTGCCTATCTCATGGCTCATGTGCCATTTCATTTTTGCACATAAGCCATGGGCTTACAAAAATTTGGCTTTATGCCCATTTTGCATACATTCATGTATAAAAAATTACATGAAAATTATTTATTACATGATCTATATTTTAGCATGGAGGAGGCTGGCCGCGGGCTCGACTTGGGCATGGGCCCGCTTGACCTGGGCTTGGGCCCACCTGGCTTGGGGTTGACCTTGACTTTGACTCGGTCAACGGGGGTGTAAATTTTTACCCCAACAAAGTGCCCCCCATCAATAGATGCACACCACATATGTGGGTCGTGTGCATGAAATTGATGGATCTTCTTTCACGTGGAGGCGACTTGATTCGGTTCCCACCTTTCGGGAAACTGGCACTGCCCTTTTTACGACATGGACGGTCGATGCGGCCCTTTTTGCGACTTGGACGGTCGACGCTCTGTTACGAAGCGATTTGGGTTCCCAATTTGCGGGAACCTGCACTGCCCTTTTTGCGACATAGACGGTCGACGCTCTGATCCGGAGCGATTTGAGTTCCTAATTTGCGGGAGCCTGCACTGCCCGTTTTACGACATGGACGGTCGACGCTTAACGCGTCTCCGAGAAGGAGTGTCCGTGGTAGACGTTTCCCTGGCCCGGAGCGATCCGGCTCCTGCTTTGTAGGAAGCCTGCACTGCCCTTTTCGCGACATGGACGGTCGACGCTCTGATCCGGAGCGATTTGGGTTCCCAATTTGTGGGGAGCCGGCACTGCCCGTTTTACGACATGGACGGTCGACGCTCTGTTACGAAGCGATTTGGGTTCCCAATTTGCGGGAGCCTGCACTGCCCGTTTTACGACATGGACGGTCGACGCCCTGATCCGGAGCGATTTGGGTTCCCAATTTGCGGGAGCCTGCACTGCCCGTTTTACGACATGGACGGTCGACGCTCTGTTACGAAGCGATTTTGGTTCCTAATTTGCGGGAGCCTGCACTGCCCGTTTTACGACATGGAAGGTCGACGCCCTGATCCGGAGCGATTTGGGTTCCCAATTTGCGGGAGCCTGCACTGCCCTTTTTGCGACATAGACGGTCGACGCTCTGATCCGGAGCGATTTGGGTTCCCAATTTGCGGGAGCCTGCACTGCCCTTTTTGCGACATAGACGGTCGGTGCTGCCCTTTTAGCGACGTGGACGGTCGGTGCTGCCCTTTTAGCGACTTGGACGGTCGGTGCTGCCCTTTTAGCGACGTGGACGGTCGGTGCTTGATTTGACTTGCTCTGCTTCTTGCAGTGTCAGGGGTAGACTTGACTTGCTCCGCTTCTTGCGGTGTCGAGATTGGATTCTGACTTGCTCTGCTTTCTGCGGTGTCGGAGTGGAAGTTGACTCGTTGATTTTGATTTCGAGGCGGAGCATAATTCCGACGAGGAGGTCGTTATCCCGAGGCAAAGCATGATTTCGACACGGGGTAAATTCTGGGACGAAGCGTGATTCCGCCGCAGAGGTTGTTGGTTTGATTTGATTTGGTGTTGACATCAGCATCGCTATACTGGAATATGGTACCAGGAGCGAATCATCGTCTGCCATGAGTGGATTTAGGGATTGGTTTTTTTTTTGTTTGGCATCTGCATTGCTGCACTGGAATAATGCCAGGAGCAACTCATCATGTGCCCCGAGAGGATTTGGTAATTGGTAGCTTAGGAGACAGGTTTAGATCCCTATCACCTAAGACTTTTCCATTTTGCGAGCCATAAGGGTCTCACAAAGCATTTTCTCCCTACGGGTCGTGAGGATCCCGCAGGTGTATTTTCTCCTTAGGAGTCGTGGGGACTCCTAAGTGTGTTGCTCCTTTGTGAGTCGTAGGGATCTCACGCGGGAATTTTCTCCTCACAAAGTCGAGAGGACTTTGAGAGTGCATTTCATTTCTTCTCTTTTTTTTTTACGAGTTTGCGCCCTTTCGGGTTTTCACAAACTCGCCGGCAGTCCTGCTGTTTTTACTCACGGAGCCCTTTCGGGTTTTCATCCGTGCCCGTTTTGCTTGTGGACATACCGTTCTTCTTCTTCTTTTTTTTTTTTTTTTGAAGAGATCGGGATTGTTTTACGCCCGTGGATTGTATACGGTTTTGCAGGATGTGTGATCCAGACCGTAGGGCCAGAAACATTTCAAGACTTTGTTGGCGTCTGCATCGCTGCACTAGAATATGGTACCAGGAGCGACTCATCATTCGCCGTTGGGGTATGGGAGTTGGAATTTGGTTGGCGTCTGCATCGCTGCACTGGAATATGGTACCAGGAGCGACTCATCATTCGCCACTTGGGGATTGGGATTTGGAATTTGGTTGGCGTCTGCATCGCTGCACTGGCATATGGTACCAGGAGCGACTCATCATTCGCCACTTGGGGATTGAGGAGCGATGGCTTAGGAGACAGGTTTAGATCCCTATCACCTAAGACTTTTCAATTTTATGGGCCGTGAGGGTCCCATAAAAGCATTTTCTCCCTACGAGTCATAAGGATCCCGCAGGTGTATTTTCTCCTTAAGAGTCGTGAGGACTCCTAAGTGTGTTTTTCCTTGGTGAGTCGTAAGGATCTCACGAAGGTTTGTTCTCCTCATGCATCGTGAGGACACATGAGTGGGTTTTTCCAATGAAGCATAATTCCAAAGGCGGAGACCAGCCGCGTAACTGGTGGTCGCGGTGGGGCATGGGTATGCTGAGAATTATTTGAGCCCGTGGATTGTATACGGTAGTCAATTTGGGGACTAACCATAGGGCCGGAAGAATTTTGGAAATTTGAATTTTTGTTGGCGTCTGCATCGCTGCACTGGAATATGGTACCAGGAGTGACTCATCATTCGCCGTTGTTTTTTTTTTTTGTTTTTGTTGTTTATTTTTATTTATGTTTTATTTTATTTTTGTTTTACCGCGATTGCTCTATCATTTCAGCTTTTCTTATCGCGAAGGTCGCGATTGCCCTATCATTTCGGCTATTTATTCGCGGTTGCCCCATCATTTCGGCTTTATTTCATCTTTATTTTACTCGCTGATTTTTATTGCGAGTTGCCCCATCATTTCGGCTTTTCTCTTTTTTTTTTTTTATTTACACACATTTATTTTATTACACATTTTTTTTTTACATTCCCAGTTTAACGACTTAGAGGTCGATTGTTTCCCAGTTTAACGACGTGGTGGTCCTCAGGTGTTCCCAGTTTAACGACGTGGTGGTCCTCAGGTGTTCCCAGTTTAACGACGTGGTGGTCCTCTTTGCTTATCCCAGCTCCTTGAACATTGATCTTGGCGGAGCTGTGTTGATGACCTAGCTTTGTGGCTTGCCGATACATCCGAGGATTGAGAGGTTTTTCCAAGCTTATATTGGTCCTCTGCCCAATCTTTGAAAACACAGCAGTCTTCAATGGTATGACTCAGCACTCTATGGTATGGGCAGTATATGGGATTGCCAGTCATATTCATTTCATGTGGCCTCTTCGGAATAGGCAGTTGCAGGCCATTGTTCAGGGCTTCCTCGAATATATCGCGGACCTCATCCCTCCTAAAGGAGTACACCTTCTTCCTTCTCTCCATCAGAGTAGGTGCCCTCACTGACGCCGGTCCCTGAGGCCGATCAATCTTTGGTTCGCCCTGCACATGTCTGGGAGGGTTAGGTTCCCGAAAGGTTTCGGTCTCCATTTGCATGAAATCGGCGGTCGTAGCTTGACTGTTTGCTAACACGCCTTTAGACAGTTCTATCTCTCCCGTCTTGTATTGCCTTTCGACCCAATCTTTGAAGACGAAGCAGTCCTCAATGGAATGACCTATCACCCTGTGATAGGGGCAATATTTTGGGTCGTCGGTCATATTCTCTTCTTGCTGTCTCTTTGATTCTGGCAGTTGTAGACCGTTTCTTAGGGCGTCCCTGAATATCTTGTGGACCTTTTCCCTCTTGAAGGAATAGACCTTTTCCAGCTTCTCTTTCAGAGGCGATTCCCCCCCGGCGTATGTATCGGAGGGACTGGAGGCTGATTGCGGCCGTTTTTCGCGAAGGCGCTCCGCTTTTTGGTCTAAAAGGATATCAGTTGGCTGCTCCCGGGTCCTAATTCCTGGCTCATGAGCCAAAATTTGATTCTGCTGTAATTGCAATCGGGCGACTTGGGTCGCGAGATCTGCCACGACGTTTGCCAGCTCGTCGACTTTGGAATAGACCTCGGCCATCTTCTCATCCCTGTCCTGAAATTGCCTTTGAAGCCATTGGAATAATGCATGTTCTGTAGTTCCGGCTATGACAACCGGGTAATCTTTATTGCCTGAGCTCCATTCCATAGGAACCACGGGATCCTCTGGCTTATCGGCCTGAGCGGGCTCTTCATCATTTAGATCGAGCCGATGCTGGGTAGCGTCAACCGTATCATTACCATGGCTGTGAAGAAGAAGAGGGTTCGTTTCTTCATGTCCGGCCATGTAGATAGTGTGGATAACACATTCAGCCATTCTTTCATCACTGGCAGCTGGTTTCGCGGAGCGGTCCGGGCTTTGGAAATTCATAAGTTTTAACATGGCCAGAGCCCTAGCCCTTTTGTTGGCTCTATATCTGAGTCGCTTCTTCCTCAGCTTCTCGATTTTGAAGGCTTGGCGGGCATCCGCTATCCGGGAAGCCATTGTGAGTTGATCAGCGGGGAGCTTAGAGAAGACACCCGATCGAGCATTTGTTAGGGGCGCCGCTGGAGCTTGCTCGGGACGCGTTGTAGCTTTGTTGGTGTTGATGGCCTTGCCCCCAGCTGTGGCCAAGGAAAGTCGTTCAGATACCGACTTGCGTTTGGGTTGGGGCGCCCTTGAGATCACCACATTTGGCCTCCTGCCTTTCGAGACTGGTTTGTCTGCCACCGGGGCTTGAGGAGCTGGGATGGCGCCAACAGGCATGAACATAATAGAGCCGAATGGTAGCAGCGGCTCCTCCCATTGTCGCCCGAGACTGGCCGGAAGGACCGTCCTGGAGTCTATCTTCATCGTGTAGGAGACAGGAGCTGAGTTCATCATCGAAGACATCGTCGAAAGGTGATCGCTTGAAAATCCTGCATGAAAAAAGCATTATTTTTAGTATAAATATAGGTATGTATATCGATTGAGTTCGCATGAACGCTTAACCCGAAATATGGGAGGAGAGATTGGTCCCACCGGGCGTGCCAGAATCTGTAGGGTGTTTTTCGTCACCCCATTGAGATGGGAATACGCGCACGCTTGTCAGGCGTACTACAGATTCCCCCCGCCTAGGGTAGGCTGGGGTTTAATGATTGTGGGGATCCGAACCTCCGGCAGCCGCGGACTAAGCTGCCGTTAATTACCCCTCGCCTTTAGGGCGAGAGAACCTCCGATTAACGGGTTAAACTGGTCATGCGAACTCAATGTGCAGTGTGCGTGTGTGTTGTTTGAAAAGGGGGTTTGGATATATCGGGAGCCACGCAGAGTTTTTACGGGGGTCCCGCTACCCGGATAGCGGGCTGGGGGTCAAGGGGGCTAGCAGCCCCCTTGCGGGGTGCGGGGCAGCGTCCCGGCCCAAATTTTTTTTGAGGAGGACAGTATTGTGGAGCGTGTGTGTATCTATACATGTGTATGCATATGTTATATATATATAAAAAAAGGGAAAAGGCATCCAAAGGATGCGTGGGGCAGCACCTTGGACGCTGTGCGCTTAGGTGCTGTGCGCTCAGGCGCAAGCGCGCCACGTGTCGGCACGTGGGCGCTTTGCGCAATGAGCGCTGCGCGCAGGTGCGCAAGCGCACGCGCCACGTGTCGGCACGTGGGCGCTTTGCGCAAGAGCGCTGCGCGCAGGTGCTCAAGCGCGCGCGCGCGTCACGTGTCGGCACGTGGGCGCTTTGCGCAATGCGCGTTGCGCGCAGGTGCGCAAGCGCGCGCGCCACGTGTCGGCACGTGGGCGCTTTGCGCAATGCGCGTTGGAGCGCAAGCGCGCGCGCGCCACGTGTCGGCACGCGGGCGCTTTGCGCACTTGCACAAGCGCGCAGGTGCGCAAGCGCGCGCGCCACGTGTCGGCACGCGGGCGCTTTGCGCACTTGCGCTGCGCACAGGAGAGGACAAGAGGCTTTTAGCCTAAGAAACAGAAGCTGTGCTTCAAAGAGGAAATATTTGTTGTTTTATATATATGAAGTTAAACTCCTAGGATGTTTTGCAGCTGATGAGGGAGGTTCTTCTTCTTCCTCCTGTTGTTTGGCCGGATCTTGAAGATCAAGAAGTAGGAGATTTTTAAAAATCACTCCTTTTTAAGATCTGATGGAAGATCTGAGTTCCCCTTTGTGGGTTTTGTGGTGGAAAACTACTTGGTTTTAGAAAAGAAAGAGTAAAACTCTTGATTTAATTCAAAGAAATGAGAAGGTTTAGAACCTTGGAGAAGGAGCAGGAGGCACAAAGAACCCTATTTTTGGGGGAATGAAAAGTCTTCCTTTATTCATCATCATTTTGCCTTATATAGGCTTACATATTTACATATAGCCCCTTGGGCTTTACAAAAATGGCATTTTTGCCTATCTCATGGCTCATGTGCCATTTCATTTTTGCACATAAGCCATGGGCTTACAAAAATTTGGCTTTATGCCTATTTTGCATACATTCATGTATAAAAAATTACATGAAAATTATTTATTACATGATCTATATTTTAGCATGGAGGAGGCTGGCCGCGGGCTCGACTTGGGCATGGGCCCGCTTGACCTGGGCTTGGGCCCACCTGGCTTGGGGTTGACCTTGACTTTGACTCGGTCAACGGGGGTGTAAATTTTTACCCCAACAAGGCTGTAGGGAGAGCTGTCACATTCCTCGTATTGTACGTGGACGACATTCTTCTGATAGGAAATGATATTCCTATGCTACAGTCGGTCAAATCTTTCTTATCACTAAGGTTCTCCATGAAGGACCTGGGTGACGCCACATACATTCTGGGCATAAGGATCTATAGGGATAGATCCAAAAGGTTATTGGGATTGTCCCAAACCAGGTACATTGACACCATCCTAAAAAGGTTTAGTATGGAAGACTCCAAGCGGGGTGCCTTACCCGCTTGCCATGGGGTCACTCTCTCCAAGGATCCTTGTCCAAAGACCGATGAAGAAAGAGCTCGCATGAGTGTTATACCCTATGCTTCGGCAGTAGGATCTATAATGTATGCGATGTTATGTACACGCCCAGATGTAGCTTACGCACTTAGTGTTGTAAGCAGGTATCAATCTAACCCAGGGGAGAATTACTGGACAGCTGTGAAGAACATTCTTAAGTACTTACGAAGGACTAAAGAATTGTTCTTGGTGTATGGTAATGGAGATCTCCAAATGGAGGCCTTTACCGATTCGAGCTTCCAGAGCGATAAGGACGATAGCAAATCTATCTCTGGGTTTGTATTTACCCTTAATGGAGGGGCGGTGAGTTGGAAGAGTTCCAAACAAGATACCGTTGCAGACTCTACGATGGAAGCTGAGTACATTGCTGCAAATGATGCCGCCAACGAAGCCGTCTGGATGAAGAAGTTCGTCTCGGAGCTAGGAGTAGTTCCAACCATTATTGATCCAATACCTTTGTATTATGATAATAATGGGGCTATGGCGTTAGCCAAGGAGCCCAGATCCCATCAGCGGTCCAGACACATCCTGAGGCGTTTTCATTTGATCCGGGAGATTGTAGATCGCCGCGAGATCGAGATTAGGTGAGTAGATACAAAGAATAACGCCGCGGATCCATTCACCATGGCCCTCCCTCAGCCGCAGCATGAGCGACTTTTTGAGATGTTGGGTATGAGATACGCCAATAACTGGCCTTAGTGCAAGTGGGAGATTGTTGGATATATGTATGCCCTAGAGGCCATTATATGATAGTGGATGTATCTATACATGTGTATATATATATATATATATATATATATATATATATATATATATATATATTCAGTATGCATTCTTGCTCAACATGATAGTATGCTATCTGGTTCTTCTTTATCTGACATGTTGATTTGATCATGCTTTTATTCATTCATACATGCTGATAAAGCCCTGAGGATATCGGCTTGACTACTCTGATTATGATGGAGATCATACTAGTGGGACATCTGTAGTTTATAAGCATATCCTGGAAAGTCCCTAGTCGTAGGTATATCGAGACGGGGCATTGATATACCAGAGTAGACTAGCGTATATGATACTAGACCCATACGATGGGCGATGGATGTTCCCACATTCATCGATGTTTGACATCAAGATCATATACGGGTGCTCAGTGGTGACTGGGTACACTGGACGGACTCACCGAGAACTCCTATATGGAATTATATCTATCGTCGGATAGCAGTTCTCAGGTGACACTGGTACAGGTTAGTCTGTAGACCCGAGATCGTCATAGAGTCTTGTGTGTTCTCCCACTGTATTTTGATTGCCATCCTACCACGGCTCTACTGAGTCGTGCAAACAGGTGGCCGTTGGGTACAGTCCCGAGACACACGAAGGCAATGAGCGATAGGAGGGGTTTCTTCTCTCCCGGTATTGGGAGTTGATGTTGTGCTGTGCCCGACTGGTTATATCAGTAAGTCCCTGGCCAGGGCTGCTGAGATTTGCTGATAAGTGTTATCAGTAGTTTCTCGATCTGTTATAGACCATTCACCGGCATGACTTATTGAGTTATTGGGGTCGACGTGACCATCCCTAGGCTCGATATGCAGCATATCTGACGAAGAGACCGGACTGTACGGTAGTGTTGCCAGTTGGCTCGACGGGAGTTGTAGCAGGTTCGCTTGTTTTCTTCTGATCGCTCAATACCCGGGTGGCCGTTACGTTTAGCTGACCGCTTGCGGCTTGGGGGTGCTTGATATGATCATCACCCACTGCCGGCGTATTGACGAGTCTTAGAGTCCCACAAAGGAGTTACCTAGTCCAGGCGAAACGTTGTGGTGCGCGTATGCGATATGCGCATGGACCCGATTAAAATGTGCGTATAGGATACCGAATATTGATCGGGTGGCTTGCTTTTGGTGGGGTCATATGTGATATGACTGGATTGATAAATCAAGTGTTGATTTATCATTTAACCATTAGTATTCTCACTTAAAACCTTTTCTTGTATATGATGGATGTATGCATGCATGTATGTTTTTCTATCTTTCTTTTAGTTTCATGCACATATGGATGTGCATACATACATACATACATACACCATCTATCATGGTTGATTACACATGGAAAATGGTGGCAATATAAGACTCACACCATGGTTAAATGAATGGATTATTATTTGATTTATGTTTAAAACAAAATAGAAAAGGAAAGGATAATTCTTGCTTAGCTTCTACACTCTTCTTTAAACTTAACCATGCTCACCTACTTCTAACCATGAGTTATCCTTCTCTTTGTGTTTTAAACTCAAGTTAAATAATGTCTCCATCATCTAACCATGGTTTGAGATGAGAATTAGAAAATATATATACATATATTTTCTTTTTACTTCATATGAGTTATCATTTTTACTCTTGTTAAAAAAAAAAGGAAAAGCCATCATCTTCCTCTTCCTTCTTCCTTTGCTCTCTTGTTTCTTCTAGTAAGCAAATCACACATCAAGAAAGGTTTTTGATGTGAGAATCATAACCACAACATCATTCTACACAAGTTTAGCCAACTTGTTTAGAGTGTTCTCTTCATTTCTCATCTTGAAAAGTGAAGTTGCGAGCTTAGACTAGGAACTTCGGGTGGATCGTCGTGGACGCGAGAAGACTTCAAGAGGACCTTATTCCAACACCCAAGAGGCCAAAGAGTCTAGTGAAGGGAGCTACAAAGGTTGTAGTCTCGAAACCCTAGTCTTTATTGCCTTTAACTTTTGAAACCCTAATTTTCTAAGATCGATCCCTTTGTATGCTTGCTTAGCACCATCAAAACTTGAACTTTGTGACATGTGATGCTTCCAAACTCTATATAGGGTGCTAGGTAAACCTAACAGTCTCCACTCCGATCTCCCGCGGAATCTCCGTCCGTCACCTCCACGTCGGAAAGGGAACCACGTAGCCAAATTTTTTTACGGGTTCCCATCTCTGGACCGAGACAACTCGGGCGCGAAGTTGGCTAGCCGACGCGTCCAAGGGTACTGTAGGTGTAGTGTAGAATGGTTGTCACTTTGGGGTGAAGTTGCCATGGATGTGGAGGAATGAAGATAAGGAAAAATGGTGCTTTCATTTTTCCTAGCAAGAAAATGAGATGAAGAAAAATGCCACCCCTCAAAAATGAACTTCTCTCATTTCTCCCCTCAAAAGTGGCCGGCCCCTCAAAATGGAAATGGTGGAGAGAATAAGACTAAAACATGAAGGGAGGTGAGTGTAGGAAATGAAAAGAGGTGACCACATCAAAAGGTTATGATAACAATATCATATCAAGTTCAAATCCTTTTTAATCTCATTAAAGCAAGAAAAGCAAAGATGCTTTGAATCATCATGATAAACCATTTCACAAATAACCCCTCCACATAAGTAATTTGCACAACTGCAAATAACCCCCTCCATCGGAAAGTCCGGCCGTGAAGGAACAAAGGAAAACTGGCCGGAACGGAATGCAAACTGGCAACTTCAGAAAACAGATCCCGTAATAAATTACAGGAAAACCCCGCGACTGCATATACATCCCCGCATTTGTATTCCCACTGAACACAAATGCAAAGAGACAAAACAACACTGTCTAATACTAGGATCCGGCTTAAACCAAAGCCCGCTAGTAAAAACCGTCCGATCACGATCCGTGCAATACCGCACGTATCTGATCGAACCCTGCCATATCTCCATACGGCCTCTACAGCGTTTCGTCCGAAACTTGAGTAACTGTGTGTGGTGGACTCTAAAGACTCGCCAATACTATGGCTGTGGATTTAACCACTAGCACGTCAGAGGTATTAGCCATACATGACGGGCTACCAGCTATTGACCAAAAGGGACGTCGATGAGCGAACTCATCCTGACACCCTACTGAGCCTGTTAGTGACAATATCCGTACAGTCCGGTCCGTTCGTCTATGAGCATCGCATGGCAGGCCTAGGGGGTTGGTAAAAGTCAGACCCCTAAAAGCGGTACAAGTCGTGTCGGAGTGTAGCCCAGAACACCCTGAGATACTACTGGAATACCTACCAGTAAATCTCCTGCCTCGGCCGAGGGCTTTGTGTAATGGATCTCCTAGACACAGCGCGACCTCACCCTCAATACCGGGAGAGACGAACCCCTGCAGATCCGCTCACTGCCTCCATGTGGCTCGGGACTGTACCCAACTAAAACCTGTTTGCACGACTCCTTTGAGCCGTGGTAGGGTAGTAATCAAAGCACAGTGGGAACTCACACGAGACAAATGACGATCTCAGGTCGATGAACTAACCTGTACACATGTCACCAGGGAACTGCTATCTGACGTCTGGTATAATCCCAACTAGCATGTTCCCGGCGAGTCCTGTCCGGTGTACTCATAACCCAATAAGCACCTGTATACATCTTAGGTGAACCAACTGACACCAGTGGCTTGTGAGACCGGCCACCGCCCCTCGTCGGGGTCTCGACTGTATACACTAGTCTACTATGGAGTATCGATGCCCTGTCTCGAAACTCCCACGACTAGGGACCTTTTAAGAATGTGCTTATAGACCCCAGCTCCCACGTATATGATCGCCATCATACTGCTGGCCGTCAAGAAAGAATCCTAAGGGCTCTATCAACGTGTAATAGCGACTCGTAAGGTCACCTAAAGCAGTACACGATGATAAAGATAAACCAGATAGCATACTATCATCTTGAGCAAGACTGTCCTACCGGTATAGGTGCTCCCTCAATCATTGCAATCACGTGCCTGTGATCCAATAATTGACTCTGAGGGCACTATCTCCAACAATCTCCCACTTGCACTCAAGGCTAATTATTGCGATGTCGCATACTCACAGTCCGTGTGATACCGAACACCCAACTCCTCTACTAGTCAGTCTCATAAAGCTTGTTTGCGAAACTATTGTGTTCGAGGAATAGCCTCAGTGAGTGGATCCGCTCTGATGTTTCTTTCTATGTCTCTCTTTATCTCAAGTTCGCGGAGAAAACCATCTCCCGAAATGAGCAATGCCTGTCTTAGAATGTGTCTGGATATCTGATGGGACCTAGCTCATAAGTGAACTCCAAATCCAAACTTCTTAGACTGTATCGTCAACTGAACTTAATCAGTATCCTGCGCCATGCCTTCCCTCAGTATCCACTTGGACCATCTGTCCAAAATACTGCCCCTCGTCAGGGGGAAAAACTATAGCTCTGACAGTCACTCTGTCATCCAGGTCACCTTGGAAGCCTGGAATGATAACCGTCTCCTAAAGGAGGCTGCCGTTATCATATCTCTAGAACATTCACTTATGTTCTAAAACTGCTTCCGAATGTTTCTCCAGGATTGGATCAATATCAACTTATTGCATCTCCTGCAAAAACAACTTCTAGTGTGGTACTTGACATCTCATGATTGACTCAATTGCCTAAGCAAGTGATCTGTCAATCATGTACATCCCTCTCCCCTTTAGTCTGTAAGACACCTTTAGAGAGGGTGACTCCATCACCTGCAGGTATACTACCGTGCCAGGAGTCGTCCATTCTAAATACTCATAAAATGTTGTCAAAGTACCCTGATTTGGAAACCACCCAAATCTAGATCTATAGATCTAGTAACCAGAATGTCTTGATATTATATCCAAGTCCCATGTGGAGAAACTACTGTGTGACAACCAAAGTATAACCGATCGTAGTATAGGAATATCACTTCCTACTCTGTGTATGTCATCCAAATACCAGGACATCACACCCTACTACCTTCTTAACAGATCTATCCCCTATTCTGATGAAGTCAAAACCTATGACTGTCACATCAGAAATAGATGATCTATCTCCGCTATATCTGCTTAAGTCTATGAATAGACATAAGCCACTTGTCCACTATGCTTCTGCTGCTCCCACTGACTACGACAACCCTCTGGCAGAGTCATATAGACGTAGACTTCTAAAGCTAGTTCAGAACGACACTATACTCATCCTCCTGCCGGGTCTCACAGTCTGGAACAACAGCAATGGCAAGTCTGGGTAAACAAGAACCTCCCTGTCACCGTCCTTGAGGCTACCGGAGTACCTCTCGGGTGCCTGAGGTTACCCACCATATGTGCGGAGTGGCCAATGGAATGTCAAACCAGATTGAATCTTTAGGTTCTTATCAAATCTTCCGTAATCGTTTGCGGTTCTGGAATCACTTCCAGTTCTACCATACTCCCACTACTGTTTTCTGAAGAAAAAAAAACCATTTTTATTAAAACTGTGGCGAGTCAAGAACAATATCACTATTGATCTTCCAGATGGTAGAAAATCAACCATCGTCATAGCCTGGGTCAACCCACAAACAGCCATTACAGAAACGTGCCTTGAGTTGTCCAGTGTCTGGTTTTAAGCATAAGCCGGACAACTCCCCGTACCTTAACAATATCAAGATATGAACTGTTCTATATCCAATATAGAAACAGAGGCACTGATTTAATTTAACCAGATTCAAATCATGCAGCTGTCTCCAGTGCATGTCAACTAAATGGAAGGAGGCCGATCAGCGTTACTCAACTTAGAAATGCTTCCAATTATGAGTAACCCGAAAGAGAAGCAAGTTCTCTTAATCATTACTAACAACTGAATACCACACACAAGTATCTACATCTTCGATCACCTTGAAGAATCCCGATACTTATAACACCTGGTTCTCTACTCTATTCATATACCCATAACTTCTCAAAACTTGGACCCTGTGTTTCGACGAAACACTTGTCTAAGAACCAGAGAAGTCATAAGTAAACCGAATATAGTACGAGGGCCATCCCCTCTGTCCTAATGGACACTGGACAATATACAATACTCTGTATAAGTCCCTTGAGTCTAATAACTCATTCACTGTGTGTCGTAGGTTAAAAACTGTACTTATGGTTAAGAAGAATTACACCGGTGTTTAATGCTCCTTACCTAACCATCCACTGATATAGGTAAATGTCATAGACATAATTTCAAAAATGTATATCTCACTCTATAAAATAGACATACAGATATATCAATTTGAAATTGGTGCATAACAACGGATATTCAAAACCAAATATTTGCCGTCCGGCAAACAGCCCAGGCGATTCCTCAAATATCATCAATTACAACGAATTCCGATATGATGAAGATGATCACCTAATTTCCAATAACATACTCCTACTCATCATCTGTAAAACCATACAGATGTGAGAATCAAACCTGGTAAATACATACCCTGGAGCAAGTGTCTAATTGGGAAATCAGTTTTCTTTTAACAGTACACAGTGAAACTGAAACATTGAAATGTTTCGATGGGGTATCCTAGTATTCCTAGTATTGCCTCTTCCATTATCCAGATTCACAACTGTAACCGTATAATTCTTTGCCATCTCTCCAAATCCCTTTATATGTCTTTAGTCATTACCTTCTGCACACCCCTTTAGGCTAAATGGTTTTCTTCCTTCCCTACCGTTCGGCACCAGCCTATGGTTTGGAAGAAGACTATCCAATAAGCATAATGGGTGTACTGTCCTAATCCTAGGAGCACTCGCAATGCGAGAGAAGGTGAAGATAAAAGACAACCGAATAAACCTTATTCCTATTTCTCCTGAACCAGAATCCATCCCCGAACTAGAACAAGTTCCTTTCGAGTTCGTATATAACCATACGATGGAGTATCCAATAAACTGTGGATCTTCGTAGTGATACAGAGTGTCCTGGAGAAATACAAAGGTGAAATGGGAGTGGTAATGAAATACTTGGTTTGGTCATGAATATCACTCGCAATTTACATTGCCCCCTTACTAATCCCTTTCTTTGTCTTAACTTAATACCTTCTGTACACCGTGTAGGCTAATTGGTTTTCCTCATTCCCTGCCGTTCGGCACCAGCCTAAGGTTTGGAAGAAGACTATCCAATTTGCGTAATAGGTGTACTATCTCCTAAACCAAGGAGTACTCGCAACCTGAGAGAAGGTAAAAGGAAAAGACAACTGAATAGTCCTATTCGTTTTCTCCAGAATCGGAAACCATCCTCGAATAAATTCCTTCGAATTCGTATATAACCATACGATGGTTTTGTCCAATGGAAGTGGACGTTCGTAGTAATACGGGGTGTCCTGGAGAAAAGGGTAAAAGTAGGAGTGGCAATGAGGTTTGCAACTCTGACAATCCAAAAGCCTGTGTTTAATAAGGTTCGGTTAATTTTGGTCATTGAGTCATAGTCTAGGGTCGGGTCATGGTCGCTGCCAAAGAGAGAGAGAAAAGAAACACTCAGCGTGCACTCTAACCTAGATCAGAATGGTTATCAATTTATCTAATCAGGAAACCTCCCACTGTACCGTCAAATTCTCCTCCAAACCTGAAAGAAGAATTAGTCGGGATCACCCGAGGAGTAAACTAACTCATCAGTGGGAATCGGGATCCAACTATCATCGCATGATAACGTGACGGAATCCACTCACGTCACCACACTCCAGAAGGTATGTGCATGCCTGGCAAGTTTCAGTTTCTTTAGAAACTCCCGATGTGATTTTTACCCCAAGCGGTTTATGACCTTAACTAAGTCAACAAACCATAAACCGCTAGTCAAGTTCAACCCGTCATTATTCTGGATTGCATTAAACCCACCCGTACGTGCCCTTGACTAGGTCAACAAGGCCGCACGACTGTCCTAACCAATCCCACTTATGCAACAAACAAGTACCACTTAGCTACCGAACACTACGTCTTGACTAGGTTAACAAACGCAGCACGAATACTAAATAATACCTGTAGGAAATGACGGAGGGCTACGGCTAGTTTTTGGCGAAAAACCTTTAACATAATGAACTTGATATCGTTGAAGGAACTGCATTGCTTTTTATAAAAATATAGTGGCGAAAACCCTTTGCTAAAGAGGTCACTCCCGGTGAAGGGATCTCGGCTCTTTCCCCGTAGAATGAGGTGCAGGATATTCCAACTGAATACCACGATGCAAAGCAAAAGTAATCGACTATAGTGAAGTTATTGCCCTGACGCAAACTTCTTTCCAAGGGGTCACTCCCGGTGAAGGGATCTCGGCCCTTGCCTCGTCGACTGAGGTGCTGGATATTCATAACCGAATACCACTGTGCAAAACAAAAGAGAACGTCCTTGCAATAACAGCTTTTTGAAAAATGTTCCAACAACATCAGAATAGGTTTGTTTAGCTTGCATTGATCCGAATCAACGCAGTCCCATCAATTGATCACACCAATAAAGAACGAAAATAATGATGTGCGTATATGCCATCCGCATTCGCCACTGGGTCCCGTCATCACCTGTTAGGTTACTTAAATAACGACAGAGCAGGGACTGGACTAGTGCGGATGCAAAATATATACAACATCTACTAGTATATATATATCAATATATAATATTCGCTCAAGGCGTGATAAAATGCAACATCACAGAAATGTAACCAGCATCACAGAACAATACAGATATCTGGGATCCCCGGGTTTCAAAGAGCCGCTACTGAAACCCGACGTTCCCCTGGTCGTGTGGATAGCTTGTGCAATGAAATCCTAGACCCATACGGGCGCGGCAAGTTACCCGCCAAAACCTGAAGCGAGGCAGCCCCCTTCAGCAACGTGAATGGACCACCCAGCACTTCACGGAATCCGGTAACTTGGGCACCCCTCCTGGGTCAACCTGTAGCCCCTACGAGTGCGGCGAATAGCCACGCCATTAACTTAGTCTAGCTTTGTCTAATGTGTTTACATTTCCGATCGAACAAAATCCCAAAACCGCGTTTTCATGCATATCAGTTTTCTGTAGAAATTTTTTTGAATCCAAAAATTTTTCAGTATGTTGCAGAATGATGTTCATGGATTTCTAAGCATTCTGTGAAATTTTGGTTGCATGATCCCACTTTTCCACCACGGAACCGCGGCCAATCTTTAGAGTCCACCACACACAGTTACTCAAGTTTCGGGCGAAACGCTGTAGAGGCCGTATGGAGATATAGCAGGGTTCGATCAGATACGTGCGGTATTGCACGGATCGTAATCGGACGGTTTTTACTAGCAGGCTTTGGTTTAAGCCGGATCCTAGTATTAGACAGTGTAGTTTTGTCTCTTTGCATTTGTGTTCAGTGGGAATACAAATGCGGGCATGTATATGCAGTCGCGGGGTTTTCCTGTAATTTATTACGGGATCTGTTTTCTGAAGTTGCCAGTTTGCATTCCGTTCCGGCCAGTTTTCCTTTGTTCCTTCACGGCCGGACTTTCCGATGGAGGGGGTTATTTGCAGTTGTGCAAATTACTTATGTGGAGGGGTTATTTGTGAAATGGTTTATCATGATGATTCAAAGCATCTTTGCTTTTCTTGCTTTAATGAGATTAGAAAGGATTTGAACTTGATATGATATTGTTATCATAACCTTTTGATGTGGTCACCTCTTTTCATTTCCTACACTCACAAACACCCTATGGGATTTATCAACATATATATAAATGAATACCATACAAAATATATCATATGTTAAGATAAAAACAAACCAAATAGCGTACTATCATATCAAGCAAGACTGTCATGTACATACATATCCCAAGCATCCTATACAATGTAGGCCTCTAGGGCATATATATCCAACAACGACTTATACCGCTATTGGGGGTCTGACGTTTCCAGCCCCCTAGGCACGATATGCGATACTCATAGACGAACGGACCGGACTGTATGTATATTGTCACTCTTAGGCTCAGTAGGGTTCCAGGATGAGTTCGCTCATCGGCTTCCCTTGAGGTCGGTACATGGGCAGCCGTTACGCACTGCTAGTGTCGCTGACATGCTTGTGGTTAAACCCACTGCCAGGGTACTGATGAGTCATTAGAGTCCTCCATAGATAGTTTCCCAAGTTCGGGCGAAACGTTGTAGAGGCCGTATGGTTTTATGGCAGGGTTCGGAAAATGCACGTCCATTTATGCACGTCATATTTCGGGCAGATAATACTGGTGGGCTTTGGTTTAAGCCAGATCCGTCTATTATATTGATTCGGAATATTTTAGTCTCTCGTATTCGTATTCGGTCGGAATACGGATACAGATATGTATATACAGGCGAGGGGTATTTTCGTAATCCGTTACGAAAATATTTAGAAGATGTATTTCTTTTTGGATTAATCATTTTGGTTTAAATGATTGTTTGGTTTTGGAAATGGTGACTCATTATAGATGACACATTTATTCTACCATGTTCCTTAGTGACTCATGCTAATGAGTCATTAAGTGAGTCATGAAGAATTAAATGTGTTTTGTTTTGTGGATGGATATTTTGAGGAGATATTTGTCAATAGATATTTTCTTTTGGTCTTTGATAAATACATCCTCATTTTTATCTATTCACATAAGAAGAAAAAGAGAGAAGTTTTATATGCTTGAGTTCCTTCTCTGTTGATAGTTTCTTGAGTTCACCGTTTCCAAACCCTAGCATCTTCTTTAACCTCCACCCTAACCCTCTCATGTGATGAGAACCCTAGGGTGTTTGAGACAAAGTATTCTACTCATTCTCTACTTCATCTTGGTCATCTCTTTTAGCAGACTTGATGACCGAGTTGCCTCGATATAAAAGCGGGAGCCCGTTTAAAGATCCGTAGATGTGGTGCCACCTCGATGAGGAGCAAAGAGATCGGAGTTGCCGCAAAGTAGTGTGGGATGATGGCTAAAGACCGAAGGACTCGGATCGATTGGTATAGCCTTTCTACCTCTTTACAGTTTGTTAGTTTAGCGTTAATGGCAAGATTCGGGTTATAGTATGCGATATAACCAGTTATAAAAGTTTTTGTTCCGCGTTTGGCGTTAGAATGACGGTCGGGACGCTACCGTAGACTTACACTCACAGGCTCGGCCCCACCCAGCCCAGGCCCTGAATCTTCTGTTGCGGATAGGGAGATCTGCAAAACATGGGATATTGACTGTGCTACTGCCAAATGCCTCGCGCTTGCATCGATGGACAATACACATCAAAAGCAGCACGAACAGATGGATGTTCAATCCATCTTTCTCCATACAAAAGAATTGTATGGGGAGCAATCTCGTATCCTACGATACGAAGCATCTCGAAAACTATTTCAGATGTGGATGGCTCCTGGCACACCAGTAGGTGATCACGTTTTGAAAATGATAGCTCTTATTGAAGAGCTTGAGGGCCTCGGATAGACAATGGAGAACGAGCAATATACTGATATTGTTCTACAATCTCTTCCCTCTGCCTTTGCTCCATTCATAGTGAACTTCAACATGCATAACATGGAGAAGTCACTACCTGAACTTCTCAATATGTTGAGAAATGCGGATAGAATGCTTAAGGTGAAGTCTCCCTCTCTGATTGTTGGACAATCTTCTTCTTCCGTTCCAAAAGCCAAGGCCAAGGGAAGGAATAAGAAGAAATCCACCAAACCGAGAGGTGGAATCAAGAAGGCACAAGGGAGAGACAAATCCAAGGTTTAAAAGTCGGAAAAAGGAGAATGTTTCTATTGCATGAAGACGGGGCATTGGAAGTGGAATTGTGTCGTGTATATTATTGATCTCAACAAAAAGAAGCATGGCGATGCTTCTGCTTCAGGTGTGTTTATGACTGAAAACTGTTTTTCTATAAACTCTGCTTCCTGGGTATTAGATACCAGTTCGGGTTCTCATATCTGCAATTCTGTGCAGGGCTTGAGAAATAATAGAGTTTTGAAGACCGGTGATCACACTCTCCGAGTTGGAAATGGTCCAATGTACATGCAGTTTCAGTAGGAGAGTATCACCTAGGGTTGCCATCGGGTTGTATATTGGTTTTAAACCCATGTTATTTTGTACCTAGCATGCTTTGTAATATAATATTCGTTTCTTTGTTAGACAATGAAGAATATCATTTTGTATTGCAGCATAATGTTATGAACATTAAACTAAATCAAGAGTTGATTGGTTCTGGCATACTTAATAATAGGATATACGTCCTAAATCAACACACAGTTTTCAACATACAACACACAAATAAAAGAAAATTTTCAGATATAAATGAAGCTTTTCTTTGGCATTGTAGACTTGGTCACATTAATGAAACAAGACTAAACAAGCTTCATAAAGATGGATATTTAAATCCTTTTGAGTATAAATCTTATGTGACTTGTCAGTCTTGTATCAAAGGGAAAATGACCAAAACTTCGTTTACTGGACACGGAGAAAGAGCTTCAAAGCTCTTGGGCCTCATACATAGTGATGTATGTGGGCCAATGTCTACACATGCGAGAGACGGTTTTTCTTACTTCATAACTTTTACTGATGATTTCTCGAGATTCAATCATATGTTTTTATTAAAGAATAAGTCTGAAGCTTTCGAGAAATTCAAGGAGTACAAACTTGAAATAGAAAAACAAACTGGAATGAGCATCAAAATACTTCGATCAGATCGACGTGGGGAGTATCTTAGTACAGAGTTTTCGAACTTCTTAAAAGAGAATGGGATTCTCTCTCAGCTCACTCCCCCTTACACACCACAGCACAACAGTGTGTCAGAGCGGCAGAATCGTATCCTATTAGATATGGTACGATCCATGATGAATGATGTTGAATTACCTCTCTCCTTTTTGGGGCATACATTGGAGACTGCAGCTTTTCTGTTGAACAAAGTTCCAACCAAGACTGTGTCTACCACTCTATATGAGATATGGTATAGGAAGAGACCATCTCTTAAACGAGTTAAGATATAGGGTTGTCCGGCTTTTGTTAAAAAGCAGAATCCAGACAAACTCGAGACACGATCGGTCAAGTGTATATTTGTGGGATATCCAAAACATTCGTTTGGATATCTTTTCTACCACAAGGAGGAAGAAAAAGTGTTTGTTTCTCAGTATGCCACATTTTTAGAAAATAAGATTTTTCCAAATGATACTGATGGCAATGTGGTAGATCTAGAAAAGGTTCTAGAGACACAAGTTACAAATGACGACTTGGTTGAACCTGATGTTGCAACAGAATCTTATGAACCTCAGCCACTCCGTAGATCTGATAGAACTTCTGGCCCACCGGGGAGATACTACGGTTTTCTCGTTGATGGTGATGGAGAAGATTGCATCATGGATGATGATGACCCTACCAGTTTTCAGCAAGCTATCACGAGTGGTGACTCTGTAAAGTGGCTGGATGCCATGTGATCCGAAATGGAGACTATGTACACCAACAAAGTATGGACTTTGGATGTTGTACCCTCTGGTGTAAAACCTGTAGGGTGCAAATGGATCTTTAAGAGAAAAATCGGTGTAGATGGGCAGTGGAGACCTATAAGGCAAGGCTTGTTGCGAAAGGATTTCGGCAAAGACCAGGACTGGACTATGACGAAACCTTTTCTCCTGTAGCCATGCTTAAATCCATTCAGATCCTACTTGCTATTGCTGCTCACTACGACTATGAAATCTGGCAGATGGACGTTAAAACTATTTTTCTAAATGGTGATTTAAAAGAATGCGTTTATATGGATCAGCCAGAGGGCTTCATTGATAGTGGGAGCAGCGGGGAAGCATGTAGGTTGCTTAAATCCATTTATTGATTAAAGCAGGCATCACGGAGTTGGAACATCTGTTTTTGTAACGTTTTGGAAATCGTTTAGGCGATTTTCCGTTTTTAAGGTAATATAGTCGGTGTTTTCCATAAAAACCTAGAAGCGATCTTTTTGTAGTATAAAATTCACTGCACCTAGTTTAGCTAGGAAATTGCTAGTTTGCGGGTTTTTGTAAGTCACTTGTAATTTTAGTGCATTTTAATAATTTTCCTTAATTAAAATATTATTTTAAGTTGTTAAATATGTACTTAATTAGTGGTAATTACAATTTTGGTTTGGGTTAATTATTTCTAATGTGAATCTATGCTAATCTAATCACTAGATTAAGCTTAATCCATCCATCCAAAATATCTAGATATTTGTTATTTTTGTGAATTAAAATGAAAATTTAAAGAAATAGAATTAAGAGGTGGCATAATTAGTTGTTTATGTTTTCTTCTAGATTTTTCCACACAACTCCATTTTTCCCCCCATTTCATCAAGTGGCTGGCCCTCTCTCCCCTTGCTGCCCTCTCTCATTTCTCACCCCATTTCTGTAGGGTTCCTAGGCACCCTAATGAGGTCACACAAGGCATCGAACATGCCAAATTAAAATTTTAACGGTGCCGAGAGACCCGACTACGGATCGTTTGCTAGATATTTAGGCGAAAAAGCTGACTAGTTAACAATTAACTAAGAGATACGGAAATACAACCTTTGTAGATCCAGTGCTCCACCTCCACGGCTCCGCAACGAGGTCCTCTCCGCTGTCCAAATCAAATCCGGGCTCTAGAGTCGGCTTCGTCGGAGAAAAAGGGAGCTAGGTCGTCGATGTCCATGCCGAAGATGATCTACGTCGAGGCATCGCTAGATCAAGCTCACAACTTCACCAAGTCAAGAAACTTGTGAAGTAAACACACTCTACTACTTGGCAAGAGGTAGAGGATGAAGAAATAGGAAGTGGGTAGACTTTAGTTTTGGATTTCTCACTCTTTTCCAACAATCACCATTGATGGAGCTTGGTTTTCTTCACTTGAAGAATGAAGAAGATGAAGAAGAATATTATGATAAGTTAATTCAAAAAGAAAAGAAAATGAATTCTTATCATAAAATTAACCATAGTCAAGTGTAGAGAATGAATCATGGTTAGTGGGAATGGTTAGGGTTAAGGATGAGATAAGAATGGTTGACTTGATCAAAGCTTCATGAAGCTTCAACTAAACTCCAAAACTAGCAACCATTCTTTTCTCTTCTTTTCCAAAATGAATAAACAAATAAATAAATGAATAAATAGAGGAAATGAAACCCTAGCCATTCTTTTAACCATGGTTTAATTCTTTGCACTTAACCAAGTAAACATGCATCATCAAACATGATACAATCAAGTGCACAAAATCATATCGCATATGTAATGTGCACAATCCAAGTGAGAAAATCCGTTTAAAGTGAACCAATACTAGTTAGTGCAAAGTAACATATCAAATATATAATTATGCATTAAATCATTAAATCAACACTTGATTCAATGATCCGGTCATGTCGTACACAACCGACTAGTATTCAATGTATCGGCTTATCGAATCAACGCTTGAATCGATAACTAGGTTATATCGCATACAACCTTTCCGATACATTCATCGCGAGAATGGAATGCGGCATCACATACACGCATTATTCTCGGTCCCGCACATATCTCATATGCGCTCCTATTTCGTTTCGCTTGAGCCAGGAAACCTCTGTGTAGGACTCTAAAGACTCGTCAATACGCCGGCAGCAGGTGATGATCATATCAAGCACCCACAAGCCGCAAGCGGTCTGCTAAACGTAACGGCCACCCGGGTATTGAGCGATCTGAAGATCGACGAGCAAGCCCGCTCACACTCCAGTGAATCCAACCAGTAACACTACCGTACAGTCCGGTCTGATCGTCTGATATGTCGCATATCTCGCCTAGGGGTGGTAAACGTCAGACCCCAATAGCTCGATAAGTCGTGTCGATATGAGGTCTATAACTATTCGAGAAACTACTGGTAACACTTACCAGTAAATCTCAGCAACCCTGGCCAGGGATTTCCTGTTATAGCCAATCGAACACAGCGCAACATCAACTCCCTATACCGGGAGAGACGAATCCCCTCCTATTGCTCATTGCCTCCATGTGACTCGGGACTGTACCCAAAAACCACCGTTTTGCACGCCCTCTTGGACGTGGTAAGATGGAAATCAAAGCACAGTGGGAACCACACAAGACTCTATGACGATCTCGGGTCAACAGACTACTCTGTACCAGTGTCACCAGAGAACTGCCATCTGACGTGAGGTATAATACCATCTGGGAGTTCTCGGCGAGTCCGTCCAGTGTACCCAGTCTCTACTGAGCACCCGTATATCATCTCTGATGTTAAACACCGATGGATATGGGATCATCCATCGCCCATCTGTATGGGTCGAGAAGGTATACGCTAGTCTACTCTGGTATATCGATGCCCCGTCTCGATACACCCACGACTAGGGACTTTGAAGGATGTACTTATGGACTACCATGTCCCCACTAGTATGATCCGCATCATAGTCCAGGTAGTCAAGCACAGATCCTAAGGGCTTTACCAACATGTAACAGAGAGACAATCAGCATACACGTCAAGGTAAAGGGTAACCAGATAGCATACTATCATGTCGAGCAAGAAAGTCCTCCCTATATATGTCCCAGCATCCACTACAATATACATCCTATGTACAGTAATGGCCTCTAGGGCATACATATAACTAACAATCTCCCACTTGCACTAGGGCCATCTGTAGCAGTGGTTGTAGTATCTCATACTCAACCATCCCATAAAAGTCTCTCTCTGGGAACAGGCCTTTGTGAGTGGATCCGCTATGTTGTCCTCTGAGTCTACTCTCCTAACCTCGATCTCCCTGGAGATCAACCATCTCCATGATCAAGTGATACTGCCTTAGAATATGTCTGGATCACTGATGGGACCGGCGTTCCTTGGCAAAAGCCACAACTCCATTGTCACACAATGGGAGGAACATAGTTCATCTCATGAACTAATATGTATCCAAACAACCTCTTTGGTAGCATCTTAAGTAGCGATGTATCCTGCCTTTATCGTCTAGTATGTCACGGTATTTAGCTTGGAACTCTTCCAATATACCGTCCCTCCACTGAGGGTAAAGACAATGCCTGTGACTGACATTCAGTCGTCTTTATCACTCTGGAACACTTCCAGTGATTCTCCCTAGGATCAATTGATACTATCTCACTTCAACAAGTGAGAATCCTAACATCCATTTAGATCTATCTCATAGATTCAAAATCCAGGATTTAGTAGGTATCACTTTGATCCTTATGTGGAGAATCCATGTGATAAACGGAGATTGATCGAGCGTAGCATAAGAAACTCCTTTCTTATCAAGAGTATGTCATCCACGTACTCTACGAGGATCGTCACCATACTCCCTACTACCTTTTTGTATATACAAGGTTCATCTACCATTTTGATGATGTCAACTTCTTTGACTAATCCATCAAAACAGATGTTCCAACTCCGCGATGCCTGCTTTATCCTATAAAACATCTTGCACACGTTTCCGCTGCTCCCACTGTCTACGAAGCCCTCTGGCTGTGTACTTATAGACGCTCTCTTCTAAATCATTATTTAGAAAAGCAGTCAAGACACCCAACCACCAGATATCGCAGTCATGGTATGTAGCCGTGACAAGTAGGATCTGGATGGACTTAAGCATAGCTACTTGAAAAGGTTTCACCATTATCCACTCCTGGTCAATGATGCAAACTTTTAACAAGTCTAGCTTTGAAAGTCTCAACTTTTCCATCTACACCAAGTAATCTTCTCAAGATATACTTGCTCCTGATGGGGATTTAACCCTTCAGATATAGCAACCAAAGTCCATACTTTGTTGGTGTATAAGGATTCCATCTCAGATCGCTAAGCATCCAGCCATTCTTACAGAGTCCTACTCCTGATGGCCAGCTCGAAACAAGTTGGGTCATCATCTCATGATGCAATCCTAGCTCCCACTGTCATAGAGAAACCGAAGTATCTCTCAGGTGGGTGAGGAACCCTACTAGATCGGCGGAGAGGCTGAGGTTCGTTGGCATCTACTGAATCCTTTGGTTGTACCAAATCATCTGCTGTATTTTGTATAGCTAGAACCTTTCCAGTTCTACATTACAGACTTTGCCTCAAGCTTGTCCGGATCATGCTTTTAGACATAGGCCGGACAACCCCAAATCTTAACTAACTTAAGACATGGGCTCTTCTCATTCCATATCTTATATGGAGCGGTAGGCAACTGACTTGAACCCTATTCAATAGGTATGCAGCTTCTCAAGTGCATAACTCCCAAAAGGAAATAGGTAACTCAGTAGTACTCATCATAGAGCACACCTTATCATATAGGGTGTGATTGCTCCGCCCCGATATACCATCGTGCTATGGTGTATTCGGAGGAGTAATGCTGAGAGAGAATCTCATTCTCCTTTAGAATAGTCCAGGATTTCCGTGCACAAGTATTCTCCTCCATGATCTCATCATAGGACATAATACTTACACCCGTATTTTGGTTCTCTACTTCTCGCTTATATTCTGTGAATATCTCAAAAGGCTCGGACTCATGTTTCAACAGGAACATATGTCTGAATCTTGAGAGATTATCAGAGAATGTAATGAAGTACGAAGAACCGGTCCTGGCATGTGTAGACAGGAGACCTACATACATCAACATGTATCATCCCAAGAGTTTACTAACTCTTTCTCTGTTTCCAATAAACAGAGCTAGTGTCATTATATCTTTGTGACATAACTGGCGAGTTTCACAAGATGTAAATTCAAACTGATTTAAATATGCATCTATATGTAACTCTAGCTAGTCGGGTCACATTGATATGACCTAGTCTACAATGCTTTAAGAAGGATCCGTTCATTTCTGAACTATTCCTCTTATGTGTGTTCCATATACTAAGAACTGTGGTTTGATTTAGAACATTAATGCTTTTAGATAACGTGCCTGAACCGATCAACTTTTGATATAGGAAATGTTCAAAACATTATCCAACAATACAAAATTTTATCATTTCTTTACTAATAAAGAGACTGATGTGATTTTGTATATTAGGTTCGGTATCTAACAACATTCGTTCAGAATCAATGTATTGTAATACAGGGTGACAGTGACCAACAGACTTGGCTGCAACTCTTGCCCCGTTTTCTGCCTCATGAAACTTATCACCCGTTCTCAGTTCTCTACCTTTCTGTAGCCCTATGTAACAGATTACATATCTGGGATCCTGGTCTGGTATCAGATACCCAGGACGTAAAGGTTACTGAGAAACAGTTCTCTGTATAATGAACACACCCGAAGATGATGCATCAGCATGCACTCTCTTCGTTTGGGCGGCACGGGAAATCTGGTATTCCCCAATTTCCTGCTCTGTCTTATAACAATTATAAGTTGGAGCGGGACCAACGTTCCCCAGCTCAGTATAACAAGCAGGTTCGGTCAATAATCCGTATTATTATCTTGATTAAGGCGTGATATGGTCGCTACCAGGAGAGAGAGAGAAGAAAACACTCAGCGTGCGCTCTTGCAAGAATAGATTGGTTATTATTTTATCTAATCAGGATGGCTCCCACTGCTTTTTATCAAATCTTCCTTCAAACCCTAAAAGGAAAGACTAGCCGGGATTAATTACACACTATAAGTTCGCCAATCTTTCAGCCAGGCCAGTGTCGGTACTTTGAGGGAGGTCCCCCGTGCTTTCGCACGAACCTAATTAATGTAAACCTCGTTTTCCCAGAGGCGTAACCCCGTTGACACCTTTCTAGACACCTACTTGATCGGCTAATTGTAATGTATAAAACTCTCCCAGGAGTAACTCTTACTCGCAGCGGGTATCGGGATCCAACTATCTCATAGAAGGTATGCAATCTCATTGCAAATTTCAACACTTGAAATTCCCGATAATATTTTGCCCCGAACGATCTATGACCTTGACAAGGTCAACAAACCATAGACCGCAAGTCAAGTTCAACCCGTCATTTCTTGATTGAATCAAACCCACCCGTACGACCCTTGACAAGGTCAACAAGGCCGCACGACTACCCTAACCCAATCTGCATCATATGCATAAGCAGATAAATACTGATTAGCTACCGCACACTGCGCCTTGACAAGGTCAACAAACGCAGCACGAATACTATACAGGATTTATCTGAAATGACGGAGGGCTACGACAGGTTTTTCTGAAAACCTATTGCGTAATGAACTTGATATCGTTGTATAATCAAATGATTTTAAAATGGAGTGCTTTTGAGGCTTTTCTAGTTTTGCTAAAGGAGTCACTCCCAGTGAAGGGATCGTCGGTCCTTTCCTCGTCGAATAAGGTGCGGGATATATCACATATATCACTGTGCAAAGCAAAACACTTAAAAGCAATCAAAAGACAAACCGAGTGTGTAGCATCTGCCAGTTATTGCTAAAGGAGTCACTCCCGGTAAAGGGATCTCGGTCCTTTCCTCATCGAATAAGTTGCAGGATATATCACATATACCGCTGTGCAAAGCAAGAACTGTAGCTACCTGTTTTATTTTGAAATTCGATTCTACAACATCTTAGGTTTCTTTTATTTCATTAATCACATTAATGAAGTCTCATCATTTAAGTACCTAAACATCACAGATAAATACGACGTACACTTATGCCATCCGCATTCGCCTCGATGTCCCCTCGTGCACCGTTAGGTTAGGTAACTAACGGCAGAGCAGGGCAGGGCTAGCACGGGTGTAAAACATAAGTAACGTCTATATAATATATCATATATACTATATGTTGTATCTATCACAGAACATCACATGATCACATCACAGATATCGCAGCAGAAGAAACATATGAAATATTGGATATACTAGGACGTCCGTGTTTTCAATACGAGCCAGTATAAAACACGGATTCCACGGTGGCGATGAATAGCCAAACCCACACCCCTAGACCCCTACGAGAGCGGCAAGCAACCCTACCTGTTCTGGAGTTAGGAGACCCGGACTCGACTCCTCGAGTTGGTCTCCCACTGGACTCCCGAACCCGGTTACTTGTGCTCCCCTCCTTGGGTCTATCCTAGTGCGGAAAAGTAAATAATATACAAACGGTGACTACTTCCGCAACCTGGAAGCGCCCCAATAAAAGAATATTACATACAAGTTTTTACATGAATGAAAATGAAAAACACTCATCTCACATAAAAACCCCCGGCTATTCAAATACGACGATCCAATATAACATATCCAGCAACACATAACATCACATGTCATCAACGTAAGTAAATATGCGCATCCCAATTGTCGTTGACATATAGCAACGAAACCGGCGATATCACATATTACACTTACGGTCACAGAAAAGAAAGTGTAAAACTACAACAGTTGGAATCCGCAACCACCTCAGACATCGCATGCCTGACCAAATGAATTACTTAGACATCGCATGCCTAACAATTATAAACCCCGCATTTTAGTCTCATTATCGAAAACACTTTTCAATATCGAGTCGGGCAATTCAACAAGATTCTCGACATCCTGATCGAATGCTCGTCGCAAACTTCAGTAGACGGCTGCACCCCCGATACCGTCGACGAAGTGCACCAAGGCGGAACACCGCTACCGGGAGCACCCGAACAGATGCTTTCGGCGACGGGGTTCTCCTACAGTCACTTGGTCGGGGCTATGGAGTGAGGCTGTCTATTAAGTTTACCCGGCGAGTATCCGCGTACGCTACGTGATTGCGACGGACTTTTGATCACATCAAAATTCCGTGGCAACCGATCAAGTGAGACTAAACTGCTATGTTTATAATATTCATTCAGTTATCTCATAACTTTTTGTGAATTCCAATTATTGTATCCAATTCCAGATAAATAGAAAATGTTAAACTTTCCGATCGAACAATCGAACACCCAAGTTTTCCCGATACAGATCAACACATGAAACAAGTCTAACAACATTCCGTTCGTGCCTCAGTACCAACGGTCCAGCCATAGAAGGGTCAAGCCAACGCCTCACATGTGGCACGCCGTACTGCCCCAAACCCGAAGGTTCAAAGGGCAGTTCAAGACGGTCACATAATCGAGTTAAGGTTTGTTGTCTTCTAGAGGGACCATCGAGTTACTTGCACTACTTAGAACGTCGTTAAACTACGGAAAATCCAACACTTGGAAATTTCCCGACAGGGGAAAAATTGGGTATTTATATCCGGTCGAACTTTTTAACATATTCTAAAATTTATCCGGAAAGCCAAATAGACAAAATTTGATACCCCGATCGAAACACCGAATCCCCAAAACAATCCCAGGAAATTCAACTCTTGAATAATTATTAAAAATTCCCAGAAAACTCAGCAGAATTTATCAGGAGTTACTGTGCAAACAAAGTGGGCTGACGTCACCAAGGGGCCGCTGATCAGCCGCAGAAACCATGCTTCTGCCGCTGATCCGCCGCGAAAAATACTGTTCACCAGAAACTTTTTGCACCGTAATTCTTATTTTTCCCTGCTGAATTTTTTAGCAATTTTTAATTTGGAAAAATCCCTGTTTTTAGAAAAAGGACAGAGAGCATGGTTGTATTGGGATTTCGATTTCGTTCGGAGTTCAAAATCCGTCTAGACTTCGCCTAAGGCTCTAGCTAGGCTCTGATACCACTGTAGGGTTCCTAGGCACCCTAATGAGGTCACACAAGGCATCGAACATGCCAAATTAAAATTTTAACGGTGCCGAGAGACCCGACTACGGATCGTTTGCTAGATATTTAGGCGAAAAAGCTGACTAGTTAACAATTAACTAAAAGATACGGAAATACAACCTTTGTAGATCCGGTGCTCCACCTCCACGGCTCCGCAACGAGGTCCTCTCCGCTGTCCAAATCAAATCCGGGCTCTAGAGTCGGCTTCGTCGGAGAAAAAGGGAGCTAGGTCGTCGATGTCCATGCCGAAGATGATCTACGTCGAGGCATCGCTAGATCAAGCTCACAACTTCACCAAGTCAAGAAACTTGTGAAGTAAACACACTCTACTACTTGGCAAGAGGTAGAGGATGAAGAAATAAGAAGTGGGTAGACTTTAGTTTTGGATTTCTCACTCTTTTCCAACAATCACCATTGATGGAGCTTGGTTTTCTTCACTTGAAGAATGAAGAAGATGAAGAAGAATATTATGATAAGTTAATTCAAAAAGAAAAGAAAATGAATTATTATCATAAAATTAACCATAGTCAAGTGTAGAGAATGAATCATGGTTAGTGGGAATGGTTAGGGTTAAGGATGAGATAAGAATGGTTGACTTGATCAAAGCTTCATGAAGCTTCAACTAAACTCCAAAACTAGCAACCATTCTTTTCTCTTCTTTTCCAAAATGAATAAACAAATAAATAAATGAATAAATAGAGGAAATGAAACCCTAGCCATTCTTTTAACCATGGTTTAATTCTTTGCACTTAACCAAGTAAACATGCATCATCAAACATGATACAATCAAGTGCACAAAATCATATCGCATATGTAATGTGCACAATCCAAGTGAGAAAATCCGTTTAAAGTGAACCAATACTAGTTAGTGCAAAGTAACATATCAAATATATAATTATGCATTAAATCATTAAATCAACACTTGATTCAATGATCCGGTCATGTCGTACACAACCGACTAGTATTCAATGTATCGGCTTATCGAATCAACGCTTGAATCGATAACTAGGTTATATCGCATACAACCTTTCCGATACATTCATCGCGAGAATGGAATGCGGCATCACATACACGCATTATTCTCGGTCCCGCACATATCTCATATGCGCTCCTATTTCGTTTCGCTTGAGCCAGGAAACCTCTGTGTAGGACTCTAAAGACTCGTCAATACGCCGGCAGCAGGTGATGATCATATCAAGCACCCACAAGCCGCAAGCGGTCTGCTAAACGTAACGGCCACCCGGGTATTGAGCGATCTGAAGATCGACGAGCAAGCCTGCTCACACTCCAGTGAATCCAACCAGTAACACTACCGTACAGTCCGGTCTGATCGTCTGATATGTCGCATATCTCGCCTAGGGGTGGTAAACGTCAGATCCCAATAGCTCGATAAGTCGTGTCGATATGAGGTCTATAACTATTCGAGAAACTACTGGTAACACTTACCAGTAAATCTCAGCAACCCTGGCCAGGGATTTCCTGTTATAGCCAATCGAACACAGCGCAACATCAACTCCCTATACCGGGAGAGACGAATCCCCTCCTATCGCTCATTGCCTCCATGTGACTCGGGACTGTACCCAAAAACCACCGTTTTGCACGCCCTCTTGGACGTGGTAAGATGGAAATCAAAGCACAGTGGGAACCACACAAGACTCTATGACGATCTCGGGTCAACAGACTACTCTGTACCAGTGTCACCAGAGAACTGCCATCTGACGTGAGGTATAATACCATCTGGGAGTTCTCGGCGAGTCCGTCCAGTGTACCCAGTCTCTACTGAGCACCCGTATATCATCTCTGATGTTAAACACCGATGGATATGGGATCATCCATCGCCCATCTGTATGGGTCGAGAAGGTATACGCTAGTCTACTCTGGTATATCGATGCCCCGTCTCGATACACCCACGACTAGGGACTTTGAAGGATGTACTTATGGACTACCATGTCCCCACTAGTATGATCCGCATCATAGTCCAGGTAGTCAAGCACAGATCCTAAGGGCTTTACCAACATGTAACAGAGAGACAATCAGCATACACGTCAAGGTAAAGGGTAACCAGATAGCATACTATCATGTCGAGCAAGAAAGTCCTCCCTATATATGTCCCAGCATCCACTACAATATACATCCTATGTACAGTAATGGCCTCTAGGGCATACATATAACTAACAATTTCATCTCTCCAAAGCTCAAATAAATCATCCAAAATCATAAATAAATCCCCCAAACTCAAATATAAATCAATATCCAATTTTCTTCATCACTAAGCAAGTTTGGATCTTCATAGAAGTCTTCATTTTGGAGGCTAAATTGGAAGTTTTGTTGCTTGATTTTGGATCTTTTGTGGAGGTATAAACCCTAACCCTAAACTCTATTTGTTGTTCTAAATCATTAATTAGCTTATTAGATGTTAATTAAAGCTTGTAATTGTATATTTAAAATTTCTAGTAAGAGTTTATGTTAATCAAGTTAGGGTTTTGTTAGTTGTCATAATTAGTGTGAAGATTAGACTTGGTTAAAATTTAACCTAATGCAAGTTTGTTAAATAATATTTTTTTCCTAAATGTCTAATTAGCTTAAGTGCAAACTAAACTTTTACTAAATCCTATTTGTGTGAGATTAAAATTCTAGTAAGGGTTTGAGTGGTTTAATCAAGCTATATTGTGATGATTGTGATTACTGGTTTGGGTTAAACTTGTAGTTTTGAGCTAAATGATTAAATGTTGCTTACTAGATTTCGGTAAAGTTTAGGCGTGGGTTTCTTTTGACGTTGCGATGTTATATATATTAGATTCCATATTTTATATTGTATTGGGAGTGCGCGATCGGTACGATCGGGGTCTAGGCTTGGTGGTTGCGTAGTTTTGCGTTACTAGTTAGGATTGTGCCGATATTATACGCATTTTGTGCAGTGAGTGCACAGTGTGTTTTCTTGTGGACGTTATCCTTGTGTTTCATTTTCTTTGTGTCGGCGCAAGATGTTTAACTTTATGTGTTGTGTTTGTGAAATTATAGGGTCGCAGGCGGGAACTTCGGACGCGGCGAAGAAGGGAAAGTAAGTGGTTGGCTTTACTTAGCCAAGATCATCTGTGAGTAGATTTAACATCTACAGGGGAATCGCCCGTATGGCGTTATGCGTCAGGGATAGATATTATATGATATTAGTCGCATGTTTATATTGCATATATAGAGATTGTACATAAAACTTCATTGCATATTATTACTCGTTGTGCTTGGACTTGTACCCTTCGGACACTGCACTATTATTGACGATTCATGTTGCACGAGCACTGATTGTATGCCACTCACACCGTCAATAATTGCCATGACACGCACAACACTCATACATACGTGAGATTGTATTGGCTGGGGTCTTGAGACATGATCCTTATTTTTATTATGCATATTGTTGGATATATATGCCCTAGAGGCCTTCATTGTATAGGATACTAGGGATATGTATGTACATGACAATCCTGCTTGATATGATAGTACGCTATTTGGTTTGTCTTTATCTTAACATATGATATATTTTGCGTAGTATTCATATATATATACATATTGATAAAGCCCATAGGGTGTTTGCCTGACTACCGGCGTTGTGATGGCAGTCATACTTGTGGGAGCTGGATAGTCAATAGGCACATCCTTAGATATCCCTGGTCACACGAGTATCGAGACTGGGCATCGATACTCCGGAGTAGACTAGTGTATACATATCTAGACCCTGAGGAGAGGCGATGGATTGGTCCCGCAGCCATTGGTGGAGTGCACCAAAGATTGTATACAGATGCTCACTGGATGTGAGTACACCGGACAGGACTCGCCGAGAACTGACTGGATGGTATTATACCTAACGTCAGATAGAAGTTCTTAGGTGACATGTGTGCAGATAGTCCGTTGACTTAAGGTCGTCATTTGTCTCGTGTGAGTTCCCACTGTGCTTTGATTACTACCCTACCACGGTTCAAAGGAGTCATGCAAACAGGTTTTAGTTGGGCACAGTCCCGAGCCACGTGGAGGCAGTGAGCGACTGTTAGGGATTCGTCTCTCCCGGTATAGGGAGTTGATATCACACAGTGATCGGTTGGTCATTACCATAAGTCCCTGGCCAGGGCTGATTGAGAATTACTGATGGACTGATCAGTAGATTCTCGGATGGTCTTGATCCATACCGGCACGACTTGTACGGTTATTAGGGATCTGACGTTTACCACCTCCCTAGACCATACATGCGATACTCTTAGACGAACAGACCGGACTGCACGGATATTGTCACGGACACGCTCAGTAGCAGTTCCGATGGGTTTCCTCATCGGCCTTCTTATCGACATCTACCTGGGGACCGTTACGTACAGCTAGTGCCGCTTGCGGTCTGTGGTTAAACCCACTGCCAGCGTAGTAGTCGAGTCTTTAGAATCCCACATAGAGATTTCCCTACTCCAGGCGAAACGATATAGAGGTCGTACGGTTTTACGACAAGGGTTCGGACGCATACGTGTTTAAACGCACGTACGACGTTCGGACAGTTTGTACTAGCCGGCTTTGGTTTAAGCCAGATTCTAGTATCAGGATATTGGATTTATACAGTCTAAAGTTTTTCCGTGTTTTCACGGATAGGAGGGGCGTTCTCGTAATTTTCCGGGAAGCTTCTAGAAGCATGGTGACTTGAGGGTTTAGATGGCATTGTCATTAAATGATATTGTGACTCATTATGTGTGATTCATCATGTCATTAATGCATTATTAAATGCTTAATGACTCACATAGTGAATCACTCATAATGCATTAATGTAGCATGATGAATAATCTCATTTTATTCATTTATTCATTATGCTTCATATATCAAGTGAGAAACAATATCATTATCATTATTATGTTCACCTTCTCTCTCCTCAAGCTCACTCTCTCTTCAAACCCTAATCCTACCACTCATGAGTTGAGATCAAGGATTAGAATAGACTAAACACTCCATAACCTAACTCTATATCATCTAAGTTCCTTTGATTAGCAACTAGAGAAACATAGTTACCTCAAGTTTGGAGGTGAAGCTTGGATTAGCGTTCTCGGGTGGATCATCTATCACTTAGAGGAGGCCGAGGAGGACGTAGAGAACGAAAAGACGAAGGACACGATTCACTAGGTATAATCTCTTTTCATAGTAGCTAAGAACTTCTATGGTTGTTGTTAATTATCGTTTAGTAAAGATCTTCGGTTAGTCGATGTTTGCTTCAAGAACAAGATCGTTTTTCAAATTTCCGCCTCCCCGCAACTCGTGGGTGTTGTACATCGACTTACACATATGACATATAGCATACCTGTACACCTACATGCTTACACATATGTCTTGCTATGCCTACATGATTACATATATACCTGGAGGGTATTGTATCATTATTTACATGTATATACACATACCTAGCTTGCTACAGCTACACATATATCTGGAGGGCATTACATCATTATTGATAGGTAGATACACATATCTTGCTATACTGACATGGTTACGCATACCTGGCTATAGCTACATGTTCACCTTTATATGATGTTGTATGGACTTTGGAGAAATTAGGAACCACATGATATATTTAATAAATTGTTGCAGTTAAATAGCGGTTTTTCCTTTATATGCTCATATTACTGTTTTATGTTGCATATATTATATTCATGGATTTTCACATTGAGATATGGATTTCATATGATGATTTACTCATAAGTATATATACCAGTGGTATGGGACGCTGATATATATGTGTGTGTGTGTGTGTGTCAGTGGTATGGGACGATGTTATATATGTACACATATATAATGATCTATGCAACTATACTTGTTCATTACTTAATGTTTTCTGGATTTGAGGACCGTGGTAGTTTCATGAAATTATGCATTATTTGAAAAACCCGGTTTCTCTTGATATGATATTTCGATGCGTCCACCATGAGATTTCTTGGTTCTGAGATTGTGATATATACCTCATGCGAGGAGTGGAGTGGGCCGTGTGCGAGTACATGGTCGGGCCCGGAGGTACCCCGGAGCAAAATTGTCGCAGATGATGGCGATAAGCTCGAGGCTGGGGAGTACTACCTTACCGGTGACATTACATGGACTCGGCGGTGATCGCGAAGATACTGACCGGAGTCATATACGTATGGATAAATGGAATTTCGAGTGTCGGAGCTGGGCACTCGGGTTTCGAGCTATCGTATGATACGTACCTATCAGGGCCAGTCGTGATGACGATGCCTGATAGATCAGTTTTTTTGTGTCGATGCTAGACACTAATTTTCATGATATTTTCAGGTGTCGATGTTAGACACTCAGGCTTCATGAGACTTACAGGATATGAGGGCCGATCTGATGGTCGATATGAGGGCCGATCCGGGGGCTGATTTGAGGGATTTGGGATTTTGATTGTCTTGATGGACACTGGTCCTGCCACGATGAGGATTCCATGAGGATGACATATTTTATCCCATACTCCGCATTTATTTGATATGCATTGCTTCATGTAGTAGTAGTACCTGTCCTTTCCAAGCTGAGCACTAGCCAAAAGATTTTCCTCTTCCCTTTCTCCTATTTATTCCACTGTCGCAACAGCCTGGGCATCAGGAGCTCTTTCTTTCAACGCATTAAAAGTTTGCTCTGGAAAAGAAGCAACTTCTCTCGGTACTGGGATTCGTTCTATTCCGCCTCTCTTCCTACCAGTTTCAGGCGCTATTCCGGATTTTCTTGTTTGCTCTGGTGCACGGGCCTTTCCTTGTGAAAGAGAGCAGTTAGTGTATCCGCTAGCTCTTTCTAGTTCTGTTTCGAGCAAGACCAGCTTTTTTACTTACCTTTCATGACTGTTGCATATACATACTGTCATTTATTGCTATCAACTTGCATTTGTTAGATTAGCACAGTACGTGCATACTTGCGATTACCTGCATATGTTATTTACTATTCATGAGTTGGCAACTCACCCCCGTTGTGCCACAGGGTTGTACAAGTTATCCCTCAGAGCAATCAGAGGCAGGGCTTTCTTCTTCCTATTGTATCATCTTTTGCAGCGGATACCGCTACGGCTAACTGGGTGCAGTTTTGCTATAGGTGGGATTTGCGGTTATCCGATGTTGTTCTTTGTATATTCGTTGTATCCTGTACTCTCCATCTACCACTTTCATATATTGACTTATAGATGAGATGTGAGGACGATATTGTATATTTTTGGTGACTCAGGATGTCTTTTATGCAGTTTTATATATCGTCTTTTATTTCTTCACTACGGCGTCGTATATCTGTTTTGGTGGTTGTTTCCGCCTTTGAGCGTGGATTTTGCTCTTATTGGGGATGCTTTACTTATATATTTGTATCCACCCATTTTTGGGGCTAGTTTTTACAAAGGAGGTGCTGCCAAAATTTTTAAGAAAGTAAATTGGACTTGAAAGAATTTGTACTTGAAATTTTCAAAAATTTTAACAATGTTCTTATCACTTACTACTTTTGATGGTTTAGATTGCTGGGTTTTCGGCTTACTTGAATTGCGTTACACCTGTAGACGTTACGTAGTTTAAGGGCCGTCACGTGCCAAATTTCGGGTCGTGACAAAGTTGGTATCAGAGCGTTAGGTTTTACCTTTCGAAGTGTAGGATGACCTTGGTATGATGGAGTAGGTAGCTTAAACAGAGTGATGTAGCGTATGTATGTCCGCGGCATACTTACGATACGGTACTCCACCCAAAGTGACCTAAGTACTAATTGCTTGAAATTCCTTCCTTGATGATACATTTCCTTATGATTTGATTTCCGTGTTCATATCGAATCATATTTCCTTTTATAGCCTTTTGCCGCCGATGAGTATGAGGGCTCAGAGAGAGGCAGCGATGGCCGAGGTCAGAGTTGACTCGTTTGGTACGAGGACTGACCATGACGGTACGCTCATTGCACAGGAGCAGATTGATCCGCCTTCGATAGATCGTATCACTAGGCTTGAGGCAGATATGCAGGACTTGCGCCAGATGATGAGGTCGTTGGTTGAGGCCAGTCGAGCGCAGCGACAGGAGGTTGCCACCCCTGTTACCCAGTTATTCCTTGCTATCATCACACAGCATTGTGTCACGTATGCAGCAGCAGTAGATGCAGCCCACTTAGCTGAGAAGCGTCTTTCCGAGACTTTAGGAGTTCCGAGACTGAGGAGGACTCATACAGGTGTATCAGCCTGGAGACAGAGGTTTAGACGCCGCAACAGATATCGTTTAGGTCGCGGGAGTAGCAGAGGCTTGGGAAGAGTACAGTCGTTTTAGCTCTTATCCCCAGGAGAGTCAGCAGTTTTCTTCTGGATGTTACCGGTGCGGGAGTTTGAATCATCATGTTCGAGATTGTACTGAGCCACGTGAGGGCGGGACAGCTGTACCACATGATAGCTTACCACCTTCACCTCAGGGAAAGTCGCCTGTTGCGCCTGTAGTTGATTCGCGTCAGACTTATGTTCAGAGAGGTCGTGATCGCGGAGGATTTGTTCCGAGATTACAGGATGATAGAGGAGGAGGACAGTCGGGTGTTGGTAGAGGGCAGGCATGAGTGTTTGCTTCTACTCATCGGGACGCGCGGGCGTCCAATGCAGAGTTTTCAGGTAAACTTTTCGCATGTTCTTTGATGCGCATGTTTGTTTAATTCGGGATCTATGCACTCGTTGTTCTACACACTTTGTGTCATGGTTGGGCCGAGGGTCGTGTTTGCTAGATCAGCCGTTGTTGTGTTTACTCCTGTTAGGGATCCTTTGGTTGCGCGACACGTGTTTCGGTCATGTGCCAATTGGGTAGGAGATAGAGATTCGTCCATCGATTTGATCCTTCTAGAGATGTTGGACTTTGATGTTCTCCTGGGCACGGACTGGTTAGCTACGTGATATGCGTATATGGACTGCCGCAAGGAAACAGTCATAATTTATTTTCCCGGCGAGTCAGTTCTTGTTGTGCAAGGGGACGGTGGTGCCGCCTCTCACAGCTTGATTTCAGCCTGTGGTGCTAGTCGGCTTTTGAGGAGAGGATATCGAGGATTCTTGGCTTCTAATCGTGATACCGGAGCCACAGTGGGTTCGTTGTACCGGGTTCCTATCGTGCAAGAGTTTTCCGACGTTGTTCCAGATAAGCCGGCGGAGCTTAGGGAGCTTAAGGATCTGCTGCAGAGTTGCTAGATAGGGGGACTTGTGCGTCCGAGTGTTTCACTTTGGGGAGCTCCTATTCTTTTCGTCAGGGAAAAGGATGGCAGTTTAGGGTTATGCTTTGATTGATCATCAATTGAACCGAGTTACGGTGTGGATTAGGTATCATTTACCTCGCATTGACGATTGCACCAGTTCTTTCTTTGCTTTCTGGACAAGGCGACTTTGTTGTTTACTATGATGTTTCGCGAGCGGGGCTCGATTATGTACTGATGTGGCATTATAGAGTTATCGCATATGCTACCCGATAGTTGGAAGAAGTACGAGCAGGATTTATCCCACTCATGATCTGGAGATGGCCGCGGTGGTCTTGCGTTGAAGATTTAGGCACACTACTTGTACGGAGAGTCGTGTCGGATTTGCACAGACCACCAGAGCTTAATCTTCCTGCAACGGGTTTTGATTGTTGAGACAGTGCCGTTGGATGGAGCTTGTGAAGGATTATGATTGTAAGATCCTTTATTTCCCGTAGCAAGGCGATTGTGTTAGCTGATGCTTTGAGTCATAGGCCCGGGGGTAGCTTGTTCCAGTTGTGCACAGTTCAGAGACAGTCTTCTGCATATTTACAGTTCTTGTGCGATCGTTGAGTATAGCTTAAGTTTGCCTCTACTGAGGGGACATCTTGCTCTTGTCCATGCCCGTCCACTTTTACCTAATCGTTTTCGTGAGGTACAGCCCGCCGATGCTCGTTTGTTTGAGATACTGAGCATGTTCGGCATGGTAGAGATTCAGAGTTCTTGATTTATGACCAGGGTGTGCTATGTTAAGGACTCAATGGCGTGTACCCGATACTGATGGGTAGAAATGCGAGTTCCTAGAGCAGGCATCAGTCAGCTTTCAGTGTTCACCCAAATGCGACCGAGATGTAACGTGACTTGAGAGTTGGTTACTAGTGGGCAGGGGTGAAGAGTGAAGTTTCGGATTTCGTTTTGAGGTGCTTGGCTTGTCTGCGAGCTAGGGTTGAGCATTTGAGACTGGCAGGAGAGTTGCAACCTTTTTACCGTTCCAAAGTGGGAATGGGAGCAGATCTCCATGGTTTTCGTTATGGTGTCTACCCAGGTCTAGATAGGGTGTGACTCCATTTGGGTGATTGTTGTCCGGTTATGCTCAGTTTGCTCGTTGTTCTTCGATAGGTTTGTGTGTTTGCACGGGGTTCCTTCATGCGTTGTATCCGATAGAGGCACCCAGTTTATTAGTCGTCTTTGGCAGAAACTTCAGGAAGCCTTGGATACTGGTTGAGCTTTAGCTCTGCTTTCCGTCCGTAGGCCGATGGTCAGATAGAGCGGACTATACAGACTCTGGAGGATATGCTTGTGAGCACATACTAATTGTTTGTTGGCTGTTGGGATCGTCACTTGCCATTGATAGAGTTCTCCTACGATAACGATTATCAGGAGATGTTTCAGATGGCAACTTTCAAGCCTTGTGTGGTAGGTTGTGTCGATCGCCAGTCTGTTTTACTAACTCCGCGAGAGCAGGATTCTTTTGGACCCCAGCTAGTCGAGAGGCTTCGAAGAAGATCCAGTTGATTCAGGTCAGGATGAGAGCAGCCCAATGCAGACGGAAGTCTTATGCCGACCGTAGTTGTCACAGACTTGAGTTCGCAGTAGGAGATCATGTATTCCTATGTATTTTTCCGATGTAGGGCGTGTTGAGTTTTGGGGAGCTTAGTCCCAGATTGTAGGTCCTTTAGAGATCCTTGAAGCGAGTTAGTACCATTGCCTATAATTTGGCACTTCCGCCCGGATTTTTGAGTATTCACCCCGTATTCCTTATGTTGATACTTGAAAAAACCTTCATGTCCTTTCTCACATGATTCAGCATCAGATCATTTAGCTTGGACGCGATCTTTTCGTTCACCGGCAGCCGATAGTGTTAGTGGATCGGCAGGTAGAGAAACTTCGGTCAAGAGTCTTACCATCTGTGAAGGTTATTTGGTGTAGCCGTCTAGTGAGGTGATCACTTGAGAGGCTGCGAGCGAGATGTGAAAGTTTGGCACTCATCTCTTTAAAGGTTAGCATAGTAAGAATTTTAATTCGGGGACCGAATTTCTTTAAGGGGGAAGATTGCAACGTTTTGGAAATCATTTAGGCGATTTTCTGTTTTTAGGGTAATATAGTCGGTGTTTTCCGTAAAAACCTAGAAGCGATCTTTTTGCAGTATAAAATTCATTGCACTTAGTTTAGCTAGGAAATTGCTAGTTTGCGGGTTTTTATAAGTCACTTGTAATTTTAGTGCAATTTAATAATTTTACTTAATTAAAATATTATTTTAAGTTGTTAAATATGCACTTAATTAGTGGTAATTACAATTTTGGTTTGGGTTAATTATTTCTACTGTGAATCTATGTTAATCTAATCACTAGATTAAGCTTAATCCATCCATCTAAAATATCTAGATATTTGTTGTTTTTGTGAATTAAAATTAAAATTTAAAGAAATGGAATTAAGAGGTGGCATAATTAATTGTTATTATAAGTTTTAATATATGTTTTCTTCTAGATTTTTCCACACAACTCTATTTTTTCCCCCATTTCATCAAGTGGCCGGCCCTCTCTCCCCTTGCTTCCCTCTCTCATTTCTCACCCCATTTCATCTTTCGAAAGCTCAAATAAATCATCCAAAATCATAAATAAATCCCCCAAACTCAAATATAAATCAATACCCAATTTTCTTCATCACTAAGCAAGCTTGGATCTTCATAGAAGTCTTCATTTTGGAGGCTAAATTGGAAGTTTTGTTGCTTGATTTTGGATCTTTTGTGGAGCTATAAACCCTAACCCTAAACTCTATTTGTTGTTCTAAATCATTAATTAGCTTATTAGATGTTAATTAAAGCTTATAATTGCATATTTAGAATTTCTAATAAGAGTATATGTTAATCAAGTTAGGGTTTTGTTGGTTGTCATGATTAGTGTGAAAATTAGACTTGGTTAAAATTTAACCTAGTGTAAGTTTGTTAAATGATATTTTTTCCTAAATGTCTAATTAGCTTAAGTGCAAACTAAACATTTACTAAATCCTATTTGTGTGAGATTAAAATTCTAGTAAGGGTTTGAGTGATTTAATCAAGCTATATTGTGATGATTGTGATTACTGGTTTGGGTTAAACTTGTAGTTTTGAGCTAAATGATTAAATGTTGCTTACTAGATTTCGGTAAAGTTTAGGCATAGGTTTCTTTTGACATTGCGATGTTATATATATTAGATTCCACGTTTTATATTGTGTTGTGAGTGCACGACGAGACGATCGGGGTCTAGGCTTGGTGGTTGCGTAGTTTTGTGTTACTAGCTAGAGTTGTGCCGATATTGTACACGTTTTGTGTAGTGGGTGCACAGTGTGTTTTTCTTGTGGACGTTATCCTTGCGTTTCGTTGTCTTTGTGTCGGCGCAAAATATTTAACTTTATGTGTTGTGTTTGTGAAATTTTAGGGTCGCAGGCAGGGACTTCGGACGCGGCGAAAAAGGGAAAGCAAGTGGTTAGCTTTACTTAGCCAAGATCATCTGTGAGTAGATTTAACATCTACAGGGGAATCGCCCGCATGGTGTTATGCGTCAGGGCTAGATATGATATGATATTAGCCACATGTTTATAATGCATATATAGAGATTGTGCATAAAACTTCATTGCATATTATTACTAGTCGTGCTTGGACTTATACCCTTCAGACACTGCACTATTATTGACGATTCATGTTGCATGAGCACTGATTGTATGCCACTCACACTATCAATAATTGCCATGACACGCACAACACTCATACATATGTGAGATTGTATTGTCTAGGGGCTTGAGACATGATCCTTATTTTTATTGTGCATATGACATATAGTATACTTGTATACCTACATGCTTACACATATGTCTTGCTATGCCTACATGATTACACATATACCTGAAGGGTATTGTATCATTATTTACATGTATATACACATACCTAGCTTGCTACAGCTACACATATACCTGGAGGGTATTACATCATTATTGATAGGTAGATACACATATCTTGCTATACCGACATGGTTACGCATACCTGGCTATAGCTACATGTTCACCTTTATATGATGTTGTATGGACTTTGGAGAAATTAGGAACCACATGATGTATTTAATAACTTGTTGCAGTTAAATAACGGTTTTTTCTTTATATACTCATAATACTGTTTTATGTTGCATATATTATATTCATGGATTTTCTGTTAGTTATATGTATGCCCTAGAGGCCATTACTGTACATAGGATGTATATTGTAGTGGATGCTGGGACATATATAGGGAGGACTTTCTTGCTCGACATGATAGTATGCTATCTGGTTGCTCTTTACCTTAACGTGTACACAGATTGTCTCTCAATTACATGTTGGTAAAGCCCTTAGGATATGTACTTGACTACCTGGACTATGATGCGGATCATACTAGTGGGGACATGGTAGTCCATAAGTACATCCTTCAAAGTCCCTAGTCGTGGGTGTATCGAGACGGGGCATCGATATACCAGAGTAGACTAGCGTATACCTTCTCGACCCATACAGATGGGCGATAGATGATCCCATATCCATCGGTGTTTGACATCAGAGATGATATACGGGTGCTCAGTAGAGACTGGGTACACTGGACGGACTCGCCGAGAACTCCCAGATGGTATTATACCTCACGTCAGATGGCAGTTCTCTGGTGACACTGGTACAGAGTAGTCTGTTGACCCGAGATCGTCATAGAGTCTTGTGTGGTTCCCACTGTGCTTTGATTTCCATCTTACCACGTCCAAGAGGGCGTGCAAAACGGTGGTTTTTGGGTACAGTCCCGAGTCACATGAAGGCAATGAGCGATAGGAGGGGATTCGTCTCTCCCGGTATAGGGGGTTGATGTTGCGCTGTGTTCGATTGGCTATAACAGGAAATCCCTGGCCAGGGTTGCTGAGATTTACTGGTAAGTGTTACCAGTAGTTTCTCGAACAGTTATAGACCTCATATCGACACGACTTATTGAGCTATTGGGGTCTGACGTCTACCACCCCTAGGCGAGATATGCGACATATCAGACGATCAGACCGGACTGTACGGTAGTGTTACTGGTCGGATTCACTGGAGTGTGAGCGGGCTTGCTCGTCGATCTTCAGATCGCTCAATACCCGGGTGGCCGTTACGTTTAGCAGACCGCTTGCGGCTTGTGGATGCTTGATATGATCATCATCTGCTGCCGGCGTATTGACGAGTCTTTAGAGTCCTACACAGAGGTTTCCTGGCTCAAGCGAAACGAAATAGGAGCGCATATGAGATATGTGCGGGACCGAGAATAATGCGTGTATGTGATACCGTATTCTATTCTCGCGATAAATATATCGAATGGTTGTATGCGATATAACCTAGTTATCGATTCAAGCGTTGATTCGATAAGCCGATATATTGTATACTAGTCGGTTGTGTGCGACATAACCGGGTCATCGAATCAAGTGTTGATTTAATGATTTAATGCATATTTATATATTTGATATATTACTTTGCATCAACTAGTATCGGTTTACTTAAGATGGATTTTCTCACTTGGATGGGCGCATTGTATATGCGATATACTTTTGTGCACTTGATTGTATCATGTTTGATGATACATGTCATGCTAGGGTTCAAGTGTAAAGATTAAACCTTGGTTAATGAAATGGTTAGGGTTTATTATTTATTATTCATTTATCTTATTTAATTATCCTTTTTATTTTTGATAAATGAATAAAAGAAAAGAGAAAAGAATGGTGGCTAATTTTGTTCTTTAGTTGAAGCTTCATGAAGCTTTGTTCAAGTCAACCATTCTTATCTCATCCTTAACCCTAACCATTCCCACTAACCATGATTCATTCTCTACACTTGACTCTAGTTAAAATTATGATAAGAATTCATTTTCTTTTCTTATTCTTTTAACTTATCATAATACTAGCTTCTTCTTCTTCATCTTCTTCATTGAAGAAAACCATTCTTCATCAATGGTGATTGATGAAAACAAGTGAGAAATCCAATTCTAAAGTTAACCCACTTCCTATTTCTTCATCCTCTACCTCTTGCCAAGTAGTAGAGTGTGTTTACTTCACAAGTTTCTTGACTTGGTGAAGTCGGAGCTTGATTTAGCGATGCCTCGACGTAGATCATCTTCGGCATGGACATCGACGACCTAGCTTGCCCATTCTCCGACGAAGCCGATCCTAGAGCCCGGATTTGACTTGGACAGCGGAGAGAACTTCGTTGCGGAGCTATGGAGGTGGAGCACCGGATCTACAAAGGTTGTATTTCCGTTTTCTCATTAGTTAAGTGTTAACTAGTTCCTTGTTCGCCTAGACATCTAGTTATCGATCCGTAGTTTAGGGTTTGTAGGCACCATAATTTTTGAAATTGCCATGGTTGATGGCTTGGGAGACCTCACTAGAGTGCCTAGGATCCCTACAGTGGTATCAGAGCCTAGCTAGAGCCTTAGGCGAAGCGTAGACGGAGTTTGAAGTCCGATCGAACCGAAACCAAAACCTTAGAATGCTCTCTGTACATTTTTGAAATTCGTGGATTTTTGAGAATTAAAAATATGCAGAAAAATCAGCAGGTAAATCTAAGAATTACGATGCAAAAATTACCTAATGATCCCTCAAAAGTGCGGCGGAACCGCGGCATTAGCGTGCTAATGCGGCCCTTCCGCCGCCGTTTTGTCTTATTAGGCACTCAATTTTGCACAGTAACTCCTATTTTTCAGTGCTGGTTTTCCTGGGAATTTTTAATCTGAAATCAGGAGTTGAGTATTTTGGGTTGTATTGGGAGTTCATACATTCGATCGGATTGTCAAACTTTGTCTATGTGTCGTTCCGGATAATTTTTTTGAATATGTTAAAAAGTTCGACCGGATATAAATACCCAATTTTTCCCCTGTCGGGAAATTTCCAAGTGTTGGATATTTCTGTAGTTTAATCACGTTCTAAGTAGTGCAAGTAACACGATGGTCCCTCTAGAAGACAACAAACCTTAACTCGATTATGTGACCGTCTTGAACTACCCTTTGAACCTTCGGGTTTAGGGCAGTACGGCGTGCCACATGTGAGGCGTTGGCTTGACCCTTCTACGGCTGGACCGTTGGTACTGAGGCACGAACTGAATGTTGTTAGACTTGTTTCATGTGTTGATCTATATCGGGAAAACTTGGGTGTTCGATTGTTCGATCGGAAAGTTTAACATTTTCTATTTATCTGGAATGGGATACAATAATTGGAATTCACAAAAAGTTATGTGATAACTAAATGAATGTTATAAACATAGCACTTTAGTCTCACTTGATCGGTTGCCACGGAATTTTGATGTGATCAAAAGTCCGTCGCAATCACGTAGCGTACGCGGATACTCGCCGGGTAAACTTAATAGACAGCCTCACTCCATAGCCCCGACCAAGTGACTATAGGAGAACCCCGTCGCCGAAAGCATCCGTCCGGGTGCTCGCGGTAGCGGTGTTCCGCCTTGGTGCACTTCGTCGCCGGTATCGGGGGTGCGGCCGTCTACTGAAGTTTGCGACGAGCATTCGATCAGTTTTTCGGGAATCTTGTTGAATTACCTGACTTGATATTGAAAAGTGTTTTCGATAATGAGACTAAAATGCGGGGTTTATAATTGTTAGGCATGTGATGTCTAAAAAATTCATTTGGTCAGGCATGCGATGTCTGAGGTGGTTGCGGATTCCAACTGTTGTAGTTTTACACTTTCTTTTCTGTGACCGTAAGTGTAATATGTGATATCGCCGGTTTCGTTGCTATATGTCAACGACAATTGGGATGGACATATTTACTTACGTTGATGACATGTGATGTTATGTGTTGCTGGATATGTTATATTGGATCGTCGTGTTTGAATAGCCGGGGGTTTTTATGTGAGATGAGTGTTTTTCATTTTCATTCATGTAAAAACTTGTATGTAATATTTTTTTTTTGGGGCGCTTCCAGGTTGCGGAAGTTGTCACCGTTTGTATATTATTTACTTTTCCGCACTAGGATAGACCCAAGGAGGAGGGCACAAGTAACCGGGTTCTGGAGTCCAGTGGGAGACCAACTCGAGGAGTCGAGTCCGGGTCTCCTAACTCTAGAATTGGTAGGGTTGCTTGCCGCTCTCGTAGGGGTCTAGGGGTGTGGGATTGGCTATTCATCACGACCGTGGAATCCGTGTTTTATACTGGCTCGTATTGAAAACACGGACGTCCTAGTATATCCAATATTTCATATGTTTCTTCTGCTGCGATATCTGTGATGTGATCATGTGATGTTCTATGATAGATACAGTATATAGTATATATGATATATTATATAGGCGTTACTTATGTTTTACACCCGCGCTAGCCCTGCCCTGCTCTGCCGTTAGTTACCTAACCTAACGGTGCACGAGGGGACATCGAGGCGAATGCGGATGGCATAAGTGTACGTCGTATTTATCTGTGATGTTTAGGTACTTAAATGATGGGACTTCATTAATGTGATTAATGAAATAAAAGAACCCTAAGATGTTGTAGAATTGAATTTCAAAATAAAACAGGTAGCTACAGTTCTTGCTTTGCACAGCGGTATATGTGATATATCCTGCACCTTATTCGATGAGGAAAGGACCGAGATCCTTTCACCGGGAGTGACTCCTTTAGCAATAACTGGCAGATGCTACACACTCGGTTTGTATTTTGATTGCTTTTAAGAGTTTTTGCTTTGCACAGTGATATATATGATATATCCCGCACCTCATTCGACGAGGAAAGGACCGACGATCCCTTCACCGGGAGTGACTCCTTTAGCAAAACTAGAAAAGCCTCAAAAACACTCCATTTCAAAATTCATTCGATCCTACAACGATATCAAGTTCATTACGCAATAGGTTTTCAGAAAAACCTGTCGTAGCCCTCCGTCATTTCAGATACGTACTAGTTAGTATTCGTGCTGCGGTTGTTTGGCCTCCGTCAAGGCGTAGTATACGGTAGCTAACTAGTGCTTATCTGCTAGCATATGATGCGATTGGATTAGGGTATTCGTACGGCGTTGTTTGGCCTCCGTCAAGGGTCGTGCGGGTGGGTTTAATTCAATCAGGAAATGACGGGTTGAACTTGACTAGCGGACTATGGGTTGTTTGGCCTCCGTCAAGGTCATAGCGAGCTAGGGGCAAAATATTATCGGGAATTTCAAGTGTTGAAATTTGCAATGAGATTGCATACCTTCTATGAGATAGTTGGATCCCGATACCCGCTGTGAGTAAGAGTTACTCCTGGGAGAGTTTTACACATTACAATTAGCCGATCAAGTAGGTGTCTAGAAAGGTGTCAACGGGGTTACGCCTCTGGGAAAACGAGGTTTACAGTAATTAGGTTCGTGCGAAAGCACGGGGGACCTCCCTCAAAGTACCGACACTGGCCTGGCTGAAAGATTGGCGAACTTGTAGTGTGTAATTAATCCCGGCTAGTCTTTCCTTTTAGGGTTTGAAGGAAGATTTGATAAAAAGCAGTGGGAGCCATCCTGATTAGATAAAATAATAACCAATCTATTCTTGCAAGAGCGCACGCTGAGTGTTTTCTTCTCTCTCTCTCCAGGTAGCGACCATATCACGCCTTAATCAAGATAATAATACGGAATATTGACCGAACCCGCTTGTTATACTGAGCTGGGGAACGTTGGTCCCGCTCCAACTTATAATTGTTATAAGACAGAGCAGGAAATTGGGGATTAGCAGAATTCCCGTGCCGCCCAAACGAACAGAGTGCATGTTGATGCATCATCTTCGGGTATGTTCGTTACAAAGAACTGTTTCTCAGTATCCTTTACATCCTGGGTATGTGATACCAGATCAGGATCCCAGATATGTAATCTATTACATAGGGCTACAGAAAGGTAGAGAACTGAGAACGGGTGATAAGTTTCATGAGGCAGAAAACGGGGCAAATGTTGCAGCCAAGTCTGTTGGTCACTGTCACCCTGTATTACCAATACATTGATTCTGAACGAATGTTGTTAGATACCGAACCTGATATACAAAATCATATCAGTCTCTTTATTAGTAAAGAAATGATATAATTTTGTATTGATGGATAATGTTTTGAACATTTCCTATATCAAAAGTTGATCGGTTCAGGCACGTTATCTAAAAGCATTGATGTTCTAAATCAAACTACAGTTCTTAGTATATGGAACACACACAAGAGGAAGAGTTCAGAAATGAACGATTCCTTCTTGAGGTATTGTAGACTAGGTCAAATCAATGTGACCCGACTAGCTAGAGTTACATAAAGATGCATATTTAAATCAGTTTGAATTTACATCTTGTGAAACTCGCCAGTCATGTCACAAAGATATGATGACCATAGCTCCGTTTACTGGAAACAGAGAAAGAGTTAGTAAACTCTTGGGACGATACATGTTGATGTATGTAGGTCCCCAGTCTGCACATGCCAAGACTGGTTCTTTATACTTCATTACGTTCTCTGATGATCTCTTTAGATTCAGACATATGTTCCTGTTGAAACACAAGTCCGAACCTTTTGAGATATTCACAGAATATAAGTTAGAAGTAGAGAACTAAAATATGGGTATAAGTATTATGTCCTTTGATGTGATCAAGGAGGAGAATACTTGTGCACGGAAATCCTGGACTATTCTAAAGGAGAATGAGATTCTCTCTCGGCATTACTCCTCCGTATACACCATAGCACGATGGTATATCGGGGTGGAGCAATCACACCCTATATGATAAGGTGTGCTCTATGATGAGTACTGCTGAGTTACCTATTTCCTTTTGGGAGTTATGCACTTGAGAAGCTGCATACCTATTGAATAGGGTTCCAATCAAATCAGTTGCCTACCGCTTCATATGTGATATGGAAAGGGAAGAGCCCATTTCTTAAGTTAGTTAAGATTTGGGGTTGTCCGGCCTATGTTTAAAAACAAAATCCGGACAAGCTCGAGGCAAGGTCTGTTATGTAGAACTGGAAATGTTCCAGCTATACAAACTACAGCAGATGATTTGATAGAACCAAAGGATTCAGTAGATACCAACGAACCTCAGCCTCTCCGCCGATCTGGTAGGGTTCCTCACCCACCTGAGAGATACTTCGGTTTCTCTATGACAGTGGGAGCGAGGATTGCATCATGAGATGATGACCCAACTAGTTTCGAGCTGGCCATCAGGAGTATGACTCTGTAAGAATGGCTGGATGTTTAGCGATCTGAGATGGAATCCTTATACACCAACAAAGTATGGACTTTAGTTGCTATATCTGAAGGGTTAAATCCCCATCAGGAGCAAGTATATCTTGAGAAGATTACTTGGTGTACATGGAAAAGTTGAGACTTTCAAAGCTAGACTTGCTAAAGGTCTACATCATTGACCAGGTGTGGATGATGATGAAACCTTTTCTAAGTAGCTATGCTTAAGTCCATCCAGATTCTACTTGTCACGGCTACATACCATGACTACGATATCTGGTGGTTGGGTGTCATGACAGCTTTTCTAAATGATGTTTAGAAGAGAGTGTCTATAAGTACACAGCCAGAGGGCTTCGTAGACAGTGGGAGCAGCGGAAACGTGTGCAAGATGCTTTATAGGATAAAGCAGGCATCGCGGAGTCGGAACATCTTTTTTGATGAAGCGGTCAAAGAAGTTGACATCATCAAAATGGTAGATGAACCTTGTATAAACAAGAAGGTAGTAAGGAGTATGGTGACGATCCTCGTAGAGTACGTGGATGACATACTCTTGATAGGGAAGGAGTTTCCTATGCTACGCTCGATCAATCTCCGATTATCACAGAGATTCTCCATATAGGATCATATAGATACCTACTAACTCCTGGATTTTGGATCTATTAGATAGATCTAAATGGATGTTAGGATTCTCACTTGTCGAAATGAGATGGTATCATATGATCCTGGGGAGAATCACTGGAAGTGTTCCAGGGTGATAAAGACGACTGAATGTCAGTCGCAGGCATTGTCTTTACCCTCAGTAAAGGGACGGTATGTTGGAAGAGTTCCAAGCTAGATACCGTGACATACTAGACGATAAAGGCTAGATACATCGCTACTTAAGATGCTACCAAAGAGGCAGTCTGGGTGTATATTGGTTCAGGAGATGAACTACGTTCCAACCATTGTGAGACAATGGAGTTGTGGCTTTTGCCAAGGAACGTCCGTCCCATCAGTGATCCAGACTTATTCTAAGGCAGTATCACCTGATCATGGAGATGGTTGATCTCCAAGGTGATCGAGGCAAGGAGAGCAGACTCAGAGGACAACACAGCGGATCCACTCACAAAGGCATGTTCCCAGAGAGAGACTTTCTTGGGATGGTTGAGTATGAGATACTACAACCACTGCTACAGATGGCCCTAGTGCAAGTGGGAGATTGTTAGTTATATGTATGCCCTAGAGGCCATTACTGTACATAGGATGTATATTGTAGTGGATGCTGGGACATATATAGGGAGGACTTTCTTGCTCGACATGATAGTATGCTATCTGGTTGCTCTTTACCTTAACGTGTACACAGATTGTCTCTCAATTACATGTTGGTAAAGCCCTTAGGATATGTACTTGACTACCTGGACTATGATGCGGATCATACTAGTGGGGACATGGTAGTCCATAAGTACATCCTTCAAAGTCCCTAGTCGTGGGTGTATCGAGACGGGGCATCGATATACCAGAGTAGACTAGCGTATACCTTCTCGACCCATACAGATGGGCGATGGATGATCCCATATCCATCGGTGTTTGACATCAGAGATGATATACGGGTGCTCAGTAGAGACTGGGTACACTGGACGGACTCGCCGAGAACTCCCAGATGGTATTATACCTCACGTCAGATGGCAGTTCTCTGGTGACACTGGTACAGAGTAGTCTGTTGACCCGAGATCGTCATAGAGTCTTGTGTGGTTCCTACTGTGCTTTGATTTCCATCTTACCACGTCCAAGAGGGCGTGCAAAACGGTGGTTTTTGGGTACAGTCCCGAGTCACATGAAGGCAATGAGCGATAGGAGGGGATTCGTCTCTCCCGGTATAGGGGGTTGATGTTGCGCTGTGTTCGATTGGCTATAACAGGAAATCCCTGGCCAGGGTTGCTGAGATTTACTGGTAAGTGTTACCAGTAGTTTCTCGAACAGTTATAGACCTCATATCGACACGACTTATTGAGCTATTGGGGTCTGACGTCTACCACCCCTAGGCGAGATATGCGACATATCAGACGATCAGACCGGACTGTACGGTAGTGTTACTGGTCGGATTCACTGGAGTGTGAGCGGGCTTGCTCGTCGATCTTCAGATCGCTCAATACCCGGGTGGCCGTTACGTTTAGCAGACCGCTTGCGGCTTGTGGATGCTTGATATGATCATCATCTGCTGCCGGCGTATTGACGAGTCTTTAGAGTCCTACACAGAGGTTTCCTGGCTCAAGCGAAACGAAATAGGAGCGCATATGAGATATGTGCGGGACCGAGAATAATGCGTGTATGTGATACCGTATTCTATTCTCGCGATAAATATATCGAATGGTTGTATGCGATATAACCTAGTTATCGATTCAAGCGTTGATTCGATAAGCCGATATATTGTATACTAGTCGGTTGTGTGCGACATAACCGGGTCATTGAATCAAGTGTTGATTTAATGATTTAATGCATATTTATATATTTGATATATTACTTTGCATCAACTAGTATCGGTTTACTTAAGATGGATTTTCTCACTTGGATGGGCGCATTGTATATGCGATATACTTTTGTGCACTTGATTGTATCATGTTTGATGATACATGTCATGCTAGGGTTCAAGTGTAAAGATTAAACCTTGGTTAATGAAATGGTTAGGGTTTATTATTTATTATTCATTTATCTTATTTAATTATCCTTTTTATTTTTGATAAATGAATAAAAGAAAAGAGAAAAGAATGGTGGCTAATTTTGTTCTTTAGTTGAAGCTTCATGAAGCTTTGTTCAAGTCAACCATTCTTATCTCATCCTTAACCCTAACCATTCCCACTAACCATGATTCATTCTCTACACTTGACTCTAGTTAAAATTATGATAAGAATTCATTTTCTTTTCTTATTCTTTTAACTTATCATAATACTAGCTTCTTCTTCTTCATCTTCTTCATTGAAGAAAACCATTCTTCATCAATGGTGATTGATGAAAACAAGTGAGAAATCCAATTCTAAAGTTAACCCACTTCCTATTTCTTCATCCTCTACCTCTTGCCAAGTAGTAGAGTGTGTTTACTTCACAAGTTTCTTGACTTGGTGAAGTCGGAGCTTGATTTAGCGATGCCTCGACGTAGATCATCTTCGGCATGGACATCGACGACCTAGCTTGCCCATTCTCCGACGAAGCCGATCCTAGAGCCCGGATTTGACTTGGACAGCGGAGAGAACTTCGTTGCGGAGCTATGGAGGTGGAGCACCGGATCTACAAAGGTTGTATTTCCGTTTTCTCATTAGTTAAGTGTTAACTAGTTCCTTGTTCGCCTAGACATCTAGTTATCGATCCGTAGTTTAGGGTTTGTAGGCACCATAATTTTTGAAATTGCCATGGTTGATGGCTTGGGAGACCTCACTAGAGTGCCTAGGAACCCTACATTTTCGCATTGAGATATGGATTTCATATAATGATTTACTCCTAAATATATATACCAGTGGTATGGGACGCTGATATATATGTGTGTGTGTGTGTGTGTGTGTGTGTGTGTGTGTCAGTGGTATGGGACGTTGTGATATATGTACACATATATAATGATCTATGCAATTATACTTGTTCATTACTTGATGTTTTCTGGATTTGAGAACCGTGGTAGTTTCATGAAATTATGCAATATTTGAAAAAACCGGTTTCTCTTGATATGATATTTAGATGCGTCCACCATGAGATTTCTCGGTTCTGAGATTGTGATATATACCACATGCGAGGAGTGGAGTAGGCCGTGTGCGGGTACATGATGGGGCCCGGAGGTACCCCGGAGCAAGATTGTCGCAGATGATGGCGATGAGCTTGAGGCATGGGAGTACTACCTTACCGGTGACATTACTTGGACTCGGCGGTGATCGCGGAGATACCGACCGGAGTCATGTATGTATGGATACGTAGAATTTCGAGTGTCGAAGCTGGGCACTCGGGTTTCGAGCTATCGTATGATACGTACCTATCAGGGCCAGTCGTGGTGACGACGCCTGATAGATCAGTTTTTTGTGTCGATGCTAGACACTAGTTTTCATGATGTTTTTGGGTTTCGATGTTAGACACTCAGGTTTCATGAGCCTTACAGGATATGAGGGCCGATCTGATGGTCGATATGAGGGTCGATCCGGGGGCCGATTTGTGGGATTTGGGATTTTGATTGTCTTGATGGACACTGGTCCTGCCACGATGAGGATTCCGTGAGGATGATATGTTTTATCCCATACTCTGCATTTATTTGATATGCATTGGTTCATGTATTAGTAGTACCTGATAGAGTACCTTTCATGACTGTTGCATATACATACTGCCATTTATTGCTATCAGCTTGCATTTGTTAGATTAGCGCAGTACGTGCATACTTACAATTACCTGTATATGTTATTTACTATTCACAAGTTGGCAACTCACCCCCGTTATGCCACAGGGTTGTACAAGTTGTCCCTCAGAGCAGTCAGAGGTAGGGCTTTCTTCTTCCTATTGTATCATCTTTTGCAGCGGATACAGCTACGGCTGACTGGGTGCAGTTTTGCTATAGGTGTGTTTTGCGGTTATCCGATGTTGCTCTTTGTATATTCATTGTATCCTGTACTCTCCATCTACCACTTTCATGTATTGACTTAGAGACGAGATGTGAGGACGATATTGTATATTTTATGCAGTTTTATTTATATCGTCTTTTATTTCTTCGCTACTGCGTCGTATATCTGTAGTGGTGGTTGTTTCCGCCTTTGGGCGTGGATTTTGCTCCCGTTGGGGATGCTTTACTTATATATTTATATGTACCCATTTTTGGGGCTAGTTTTTACAAAGGAGGTGCTACCAAAATTTTTAAGAAAGTAAATTGGACTTGAAAGAATTTGTACTTGAAAATTTCAAAAATTTTAACAATGTTCTTATCACTTACTATTTTTGATGGTTTAGATTGCTGGGTTTTCGGCTTACTTGAATTGCGTTACGCCTATAGACGTTACGTAGTTTAAGGGCCATCACGTGCCAAATTTCGGGTCGTGGCAGTTTTGATGATGTTATCAAAGAGTTTGATTTCGTCAAAAATCCAGATGAACCTTGTGTTTATAGGAAGATTGTAAGAAGTACTGTCACATTCCTCGTATTGTACGTGGATGACATTCTTCTGATAAGAAACGATGTTCCTATGCTAAAATCGGTCAAACTGTTCTTATCACAGAGGTTCTCCTTGAAGGACCTGGGTGATACTTCGTACATATTGGGCATGAAGATCTATAGGGATAGATCTAAAAGGTTGTTGGGATTGTCCCAAACCAGGTACATTAACACCATCCTAAAGAAGTTTAGTATGGAAGACTCCAAGCGGGGTGCCTTACTCGCTAGTCATGGAGTCACTCTCTCCAAAGACTTTTACCCAAAGACTGATGAAGAGGGAGCTCGCATGAGCATTATACCCTACGCTTCAGCTGTAGGATCTATAATGTATGCGATGTTATGTACACGCCTTGATTTAGCTTATGCACTGGGTGTAGTAAGCAGGTATCAATCCAGCCCAGGAGAGAATCACTGGACAGCTGTGAAGAACATTCTTAAGTACTTGCGAAGAACTAAAGAAATTTTCTTGGTGTATAGTAAGGGGGATCTCCAAATGGAGGTCTTTACCGATTCGAGCTTCCAGAGTGATAAGGATGACAGTAATTCTATCTCAGGGTTTGTATTTACCCTCAATGGAGGGATAGTATGTTGGAAGAGTTCCAAACAGGATACCGTTGCAAACTCCACGATAGAAGCTGAGTATATTGCTGTAAATGATGCTGCCAAGGAAGCCGTCTGGATGAAGAAGTTCATCTCGGAGTTAGATGTAGTTCCAACCATTATTGATCTAATACCATTATATTGTGATAATGATGGGGCTATGCGTTGGCCAAAGAGCCCAGGTCCCATCAGCGATCCAGACACATCCTCAGGCGATATCATCTGAGCCGGGAAATAGTTGATCGCTGCAAGATCGAGATTCGGAGAGTAGATACAAAGAATAACACCGTGGATCCCATCACCAAGGCCCTCCCTCTACCACAACATGAGCGACTTTTTGAGATGTTGGGTATGAGATATGCCAATAATTGGCCTTAGTGCAAGTGGGAGATTGTTGGATATATGTATGCCCTAGAGGCCATTATATGATAGTGGATGTATCGGTATGTGTATATATATATTCAGAGGACATTCTTGCTCGACATGATAGTATGCTATCTGGTTGTACTTTATCTTGGCATGTTCATTTGATCATGCATCTGACTCATTTAGTACATGTTGATAAAGACCTTAGGATATTTGCTTGACTACTTAGATTATGATGCGGATCATACTAGTGGGACATGTATAGTTTTTAAGCACATCTTGAAATGTTCCTAGTCGTGGGTGTATCGAGACGGGGCATCGATATTCCAGAGTAGACTAGCGTATACATTACTTGACCCATATGATGGGCGATAGATGATCCCATATCCATTGGTGTGGTGACATTAAAGACCGTATACGGCTGCTCAGTGAGACTGGATACACTGAACAGACTCGCCGAGAACTCCTATATGGTATTATATCTATCGTCGGATAGCATTTCTCAGGTGACACTTGTACAGGTTAGTCTGTAGACCCGAGATCGTCATAGAGTCTTGTGTGTCATCCCACTGTACTTTGATCTCCACCTTACCACGGCTCTACTGAGTCATGCAAACAGGTGGATTTTGGGTACAGTCCCGAGGCACATGGAGGCAATGAGCGATAGGAGGGGTTTCGTCTCTCCCGGTATTGGGGGTTAATGTTGCGCCATGCACGATTGGCTATAACAGGAAGTCCCTGGCCAGAGCTGATGAGATTTACTGATAAGTGTTATCAGTAGTTTCTCGATCTGTTATGAGCCATATACCGGCATTACTTATTGAGTTATTGGGGTCGACGATGCCATCCCTAGACTCTATATGCAGCATATCTGACGAAGAGACCGGACAGTATGGTAAGTGTTTCCAGTTGGCTCGACGGGAGTTTTGACAGGTTAGCTTGTGTTTCTTCCGATCGCTCAATACCTGGGAGTCGTTACGTACAGCTTATGCTACCGACGTTTTGTGGGTATATGATATGATCACTGCCTACTGCTAGCGTATTGTCAAGTCTTAGAGTCCCACAAAGGGGTTTCCTAGCTCAGGCGAAAAGATGTGGGGTGCATATAAGATATGCGCGGGAGCTCGATTAAATGCGTGTATTTGATACAATATTTTAATCGGGCGTTTACTATTGGACGGGTCGTATGTGATATGACCAGGTTATTAAATCAAGTGTTGATTTAATATTAAGTCCATTAGCTCATTTTTTAAATCCTATTCTTTATGATGCATGCATGTGTGTATGTATATGTTGATATGGATGCACACATGCAAGCATACATGTGTCATGGTTGATGATACATTGGTGGTGGAAATGCAAAACTCACATGGTAATATATTTATATATTTTGATTATTTGAGAAAAGCAAAATGGCAATATAATCATGGTTGACTATTCTACACTCTTCTCTTGTGTTGACCAAAGTCAATACCATGTTTTCATTGCTCATAGTTTTGGTAGCCCATGGTTTTGCTTAAACTCAAGTCTCAAAATATCTAGATATTTTGTAATCATGATTAAAGATGATATAATTCTCACTCTCTTTGGATTATGTTCATTTTATTCTCACTTGAGTCAATGTAACACCTTAGAATGCGATTAGTGTTAATTAAGCGATAATACGGATTTTTAGTAAAAATTACCAAAATAGTTTTCAAATATTTTATAAAAATTAATTAATATTTTATTAATATTTATTGCGGGCTTACACACACATGTGCATGTTAACCTAGGGTTAATTTAGGGTTAAACTATGCTTAAGTAGCCATGACCTTTAATCTCATTCCATTATGTATTATGTAATTAGTTAATTAATTAGTTTTCAAAATAAAAAAGTTTTTTTATATATTGACTTGAGAGAGGAGAGAGAGGGGGGGTATCATGAGGCATGGCAAGCATGTCATGCATTTAAGGAAGAGAGAGGGAGGCATGGCTTATGTTAAACTCACCCATCATTCCTTCACCCCTCAGCCTCACTCATAAACCCTCACATTCACCTCATTCCCTCATTCACTTATCATTTTCTCCTCTTCATTTTCCTTCACCCTCATGCAAGTCCACGGTAGCGCCCCGGCCGTCTAGCAGACACCAAATACGGAACAAAAACTTTTAACGAACTGGCGCTATCGTGTATCGTAACCCGGATCTGCCATTAAAGCTAAACTAACAAATTGCAAAGGGGGTAGAAGAGTTCTACCGAACGATCCGAGTCCTTCGGTTTTCAACCATCATCCCACGCTTTGTTGCGGCTGCTCCGATCTTCTGGATCTCCAGTCTCGTCGTCCAGGTGGCACCACGTCGACGGATCTTTAAACGGGCTCCCGCCTCTGAACCGAGGCAACTCGATCGTCAAGTTTGCTAAAAGAGACGACCAAGATGAAGTAGAGAATGAGTAGAACACTTTGTCTCGTTACGTCCAAGGCTATGGACGAACGGTTAATGAAGTTGCCTTTTGGAATCGGGTGAAATGAGAAATGAGGCTTATCTAATTTCCATGAGTCCAAAACAATACCAATCTTTTTCTAGCAACCATGATCCTCATCATAGAATGGCCGGCCACTTTAATAGAAGGAGGAGGGTGTATGTAGGAGAGGGGGGGTGACCACAAAGCAAAAGATCTTGATCAAAATATCCTAAGCAAAACCAAAAAGCATTAATGGAAACAATGACTCATAACCTTAGTCATCCATCCATTAAATGACCAATTAATGCTAATAATGATTCATCAAGCCTTGTCACCTAAATCTAGAACCTTCTAGAACCATGACTCACCCTTATCAAGAAAAGATAAATCCGCATTTAACCGAATGTCAAAATACGGCTAATAGAAAACTGGAAACTGGCAACTTCCAAAAGTGATCCTGAAACGAATTTCAGCATAACCCCGTATCAGTATAAACATACTCGCATTTGTATTACGACCGAATACAAATGCAACTGAGACAAAGATATTATATCTACACAGTATAATATTGGGTTCCGGCTTAAACCAAAGCCTACCAGTATTATCTGCCCGAAAAATGACACGTGCGAAAACGCACGTGCATTTTCCGAACCCTGCCATAAAACCATACGGCCTCTACAACGTTTCGCCCGAACTTAGGAAAGTGTCTGTGGGGGACTCTAATGACTCATCAACACACTGGCACAGGGTATAACCGCTAGCACGTCAAAGGTACAAGCTGTACGTAACGGTTTGCCAATGTATCGATTGGAAGGGAAGCTGACGAGCGAACTCATCCATAAACCCTACTGAGCCTGACAGTGACAATGTATATACAGTCCGGTCCGTTCGTCTAAAGAGTATCGCATATGGAGTCTAGGGGGGTGGATAAAGTCAGACCCCTAATAACGCGATAAATCGTGTCGGCATGAAGCCCATCACCATCTGAGAAACTACTGATCCAAATCAGTAATTCTCCACTACCTTGACCAAGGATTTCTAGTGATGGCCACCCGTGCACTGTGCGACATCAACCCCCAATACCGGGAGAGGCGAATCCCCGACAATCCGCTCACTTGTCTCCAATGTGGCTCGGGACTGTACCCAACTAAAACCTGTTTGCACAACTCCTTTGAGCGTGGTAGGGTAGTAATCTAAGTACAGTGGGAACTCACACAAGACAAACGACGATCTCAGGTCGATGAAATAACCTGTACACATGTCACCAGGGAATTTCTATCTGACGATATGTATAATACCAACTAGCAGATTCCCGGCGAGTCCTGTCCGGTGTGCTCATAACCCAATGAGCACCAGTATACATCTTAGGCGATCCAACTGACACCAGTGGCTTGTGAGACCGGCTACCACCCCTCGTCGGGGTCTCGACTGTATACACTAGTCTACTCTAGAGTATCGATGCCCTGTCTCAAAACTCCCACGACTAGGGACACTTTAAGGATGTGCTTATAGACCCCAGCTCCCACGTATATGATCACCATCATACTGCTGGCTGTCAAGCAGAATCCTATGGGCTCTATCATCATGCAATAGTGAACTAAAGCATGTATATGATGATAAAGACAAACCAGATAGCAAACTATCATCTCGAGCAAGACTGTCATATCGGTATAGGTCCTGCCTCAATCATTGCAATCACGTACCTGCGATCCAATAATTGACTTTGAGGGCACTATCTCCAACAATCTCCCACTTGCACTTAAGGCTAATTATTGCGATGTCACATACTCACAGCCTGTGTGATACCGAACACCCAACTGCTTTACTAATCAGTTTCACAAAGCTAGTTCGTAAAACTCTTGTGTTCGAGAAATAGCCTCAGTGAGTGGATCCGTCCTGATGTTTCTTTCTATGTCTCTCTTAATCTCAAGTTCGCGGAGAAAGCCATCTCCCAAATCGAGTAATACTTGTCTTAGAATATGTCTGGATATCTGATGGGACCTAGTTCATAAAAGAACTCCAAATCCAAACTTCTCAGACTGTATCGATAACTGAACCTAATCAGTATCCAGCACCATACCTCCCACAGTATCCTCTTGGACCACCTGTCCACAATACTGTCCATCGTCAGAGGGAAAACTATAACTCTGACAATCACTCTGTCATCCATGTTACCTTGGAAGCCTGGAATGATAACCGTCTCCCGAAAGAGGCTGCCGTCATCAAATCCATAGAACAAGCACTTATGTTCTAAAACTGCTTCCTAATGTTTCTTGTAACGTTTTGAAAATCGTTTCGGTGAAATTTCGAAAAAAAAACGGTAAAATAAGGGGGTTTTCAGTAAAAAGTCAAAATGCAAATATCTTACTATAAAAATTAAATATACATATTCTAGCTATGTAATTGCTAGTATTTGGTGTTTATTGAGCCACTGGTGAAATTTCAAATTTTCTGAAAAATTTTCCGAAATTAATTATTTTAATATTATTTTAAGCCGTCACTAATATATTTAATTAGGGAAAATTACAAATTGGAATGAGTTGAAACAAATTTTGTGCATCATAAAACATTAAATAAAATTTTATCATGTGGCTTTTGAAACGAAATCATTTGCCAAAACGGTTTAGAAAATATCGAAGAAAAAGGCCTATTTTGTGAAAATAAAAGGGGTTTGGTGCATATTGAATTGGTGTTTGGTGTTCATTGCTTTACACACACACTCTCTCGATCCTCCACCATGTGGCCGCCCCCCCTTTTGACAGCCCCCCCCCCCCTCTCTCTCTCCAATCATCTCTTGTTAGAAAAGAAAAGAAAAGAAAAGAAAGAAAATGAAGAAAGTCAAATGAGGAGTGGGCTTTGTTGACTTGGGAGTTAGCATTCATTCACCACCTCATTTTTCTCTCTCCCCAATTTCTTCTCCTGCTGGTCGAGCCATCCCCTTGCTGCCCAAAATTTCCCCACCTCCTTTTCACTCCAAAATCCTTCAATTTTTGCCCAAAATCAACACAAATCTCACCGAAATCAATATCTAACTCCTACCCATTATTCTTTATCCCATCTAGTATGGATCTTGGGGCATAGAGGCTAATTTTGGAGGCTTAGTTTGCATGTTGATCTCATGGTTGTGAGGTATAAATCCCAACCCATTTTTAAATCGTTGTTTAAATTGTTTCAATCTAACATATTTAAGTGTTAAATTAGTTCTAGTTGTTAATTTAGAAAATTAAAGAGAATGGGTTGTGATCAAATTAGGGTTTTGGGTATTTGGATCATGGATTGTATGTTGTAATTGAGATCTTAAGACTTGCTAAATCAAATCCAGTCGCTAGTTCGCATTTTGTTAATTTAAATTTGTAATAAGTATATATAAATTGCAAACTAGTTTTTAGCTTTTAGTTGCAAATGGGTGATTTAAAATCTAATTAAGGTTTTGATGACTTTATTAACATTTTAATTGTTGTTTAGCAACTTAGATCATGCAAAACCATGCTTAATTGATAAATTATGAATTTTACTTTAAAAAGAGTTAAAATCGGTATTTTTGCAAATTAGGAATTTGGAATTTATACAAATTGATGAGATTAATTTATGAATTTGATTTGTATGAATTAGTTATGATATTTAGTGGATATTGAGGCCGCTAGATTTGTTTAAATATCAAGTTTTGTACTAAAACGGTTAATATTGCTTGCTAGATTTTCGGAAAAATGGCTTTTAAAGTGAGTTTGGGGTTTTTGTGAATTTTAACCCATTTTATATTATAATTAGTGTTCGTGAATGTGCAAATGAGTGTGTTTGGGTTTTTCTCGATGGTTTGACGTTTGTACATCGACATCGAGGGTTGGTTTGACTATTCTTGCATGCGTAGGCGATAGGTTTTGACCTATGCGTGATACGAGTGCCGATTTGATTTTCAAAATGCCGTTTCGATTTCGAATTGGGTTTTAATGCGATACGGTACGTTATGATATGTAGGTAACCCATGTGGACTTCGAGACGACAAGCAAGCGCGTGGCGACGTCGGCACCGGCGAGCGAGGACCAGGTGAGTAGATTTATATCTACGGGGAGAAGTCGGGTGGATGGCGTATAGCACCCCCGCAGTCCGTAGTATAGTTCATATATATGTTTATATAGGTGTTTTATGATACGAGGATGTCCATTCATGTTATGTTTATGTGTTCATGGAGTACCTTTGGGTTAGTTGCGAAACCCTAGAGTAGTTGTTATACCCACATACGCACACACAGACTTGCATACTTTACTTTCTTGTGCGCAGATCAGGATGTGTATATATGTATATATGCGTGGGTATGGGACTATGCATATGTACATTCATATACGCATGCATGGATAATGAGGATAGTACTTGGGAGTTAAGATGAGTCGATGAGATTTGATTTGAGGCCGTGAGATCGGTGATATAGCAGGGTTCGTATTTGAGATACGACATGACGTTGTAGCGGGTCCTTGACGTAGTGTTTCACACATGTGCATGCATACTTAGACGGTATCAGTATTGTACTAGACGTAGATCAGTACCCCGATCATGATATTTGATAAAGAGGATACCAGATGAACAGTGTGATGAGTATGATATTGACCCGTACCCAGATTTGGGGATGCCGTACGACGGATTTACGTACGAGCTATATATTGATGATTGATCCGCACTCTTGACTTGGGATGTCTGATTATAGATATGGTATCGGATATGGTATTATTGAGGCGGGATCACCGACTAATATATATATACAGGTATGTATATGTATCGACTCAGATGTTAGGCGGTTTCCTTACCTGCAGTCCAGCTTGTTAACTTGTCCTTTAGTTTAGTTTAGTTGTTAGATTAGATTCAATTCTTACCTATTTCAAAAACTAACGAATCGTGGGTATTTTAAAAGACAGCCCAAGGGATTCTACGGATATTTCAAAAGACGTAACTTTTCATAAAAACACCGTAGCCCCTATTTTCAAAACCCCATGATTTGTGTTATTTCAAAAGGCACCATTTGTAGGATTTATATTAGGGTAATGCAGATTAGTTATCATTGTGTTTAGTATTTAGCTCCCGCTCATTATTACTGTTCGCTCCGCATCGCATACTTATATTATAATTTCTTATTGCACTGTTGATATCATATTGTTAGGACACCAGCACCATTACCGATGATGCGTATGTACCACGTACACTTACTTGCCGGCTCACACACATCTTCATCGGTAATTTCCATGTCACGTACACCTTAGAAAATATTATCGCCTAATGTAGCTTGTTAACTAGTAGTTTTGACATGATGATTAGTTGCTTGCCTTATATGCTAGTTTAGACATTGTAGTTGTTATTTGTCACTTCATGCATACTGCTATTCATTATATGCCGCATTCATAGATGCTCATGCTTATATTCATGGTTTTACATGCTATTGATGATTCGGATTTCCATGACATTTTCTGGATTTGGATGAAAACCGCAAAATATATATAAACTGCTTTCTCTCTTTTTAAATAAAAATGCGGTTTTCCCATAATGTATGAGTCGTCCACCATGAGTTTGCTGATGGATTTCGAGACCCGATTCGAGGAGATGGATGAACCATTTCGGGTACGTGGTGGACCCAGTAAGGTACCCCGGGGTAAGAAGCGCGTGATGATGACGATGTGAGCCTGGCAGGGGAGCACTACCTACCGGTGATTTTACCCGACGCGTGGGATATCCGGAGGATATCGTCGTGGTCTTGAGATGGATGGTAGGGGCCGGTCTGGACTGACGGCGCCCTAGATATTGTGATTGAGACATTGAGATTTTGAGATATTGAGGTACAGAGACTGTGATACAGAGATATCGAGATATTGGGATTACGTTTTGTGCCGATGCTAGGCACTGTTTTATGCTGATTTCATTATGATACCTCATTTTAAAAATACAAAGGAAATCTCACTAAATTATGAAAACAGTTTCTTCATTTACATGTATTCTGTTTTCATGCATTCATACCTCATTCATATGATATATTGCTACCTGAAGCACTGACACGGGCACATGAGATTACACTCGGGTAAGATATTTACCCTAGCTTTTGTTATAGGCTGCATGTTATATACATATTTGAGGTTATATATTGATCGTATGACCTAGGATTGCGTCATACATGCGATTCCTATTCGTAGATATTTTTCTATTCACGAGTTGGCAACTCACCCCCGTTGTGCCCCAGTTTCTTGCAGGTTTGCTGTACAGGTTTCTTTACGGCTTTGCGGGCACAGTTTCGTTCGGGTGACTTGCTACTAGGTGGGTTTTCTTTTTGTATCATACCCATCATATTACCATGTATAATATTATTCAGTTGTACCTAGTAAATTCCATCAACCAAACATGTATTTATTTGAGATAGAGACCAGTGATGTTTATTCTTTCGACTTTAGAGTCGCGCGTTGTATTTCTGTGGATTTCTTGTTGTTTTGAGTTTTGATCCTCGCCCTTGGCGTTGTATATTATATTGCTTGTGTGGTTGTGACCGTCGATTGACGAAGAGCTAGCTCCCGCTTGGGTATGCCTTTTTTTTTATTTCATATACTATTCATGTTGTATCCCGTTTGGGGGCCAGTTTTTACGAAGGAGACTCTGCCTAAATTTTCAGGAAATATTTGATGTTTTTAAAAAAAAAGGCATAATTCGGCTTATGCTATTAAAACTACTTGATTTAAATTGGTTTTCCTTCACTCTACTACTATTCTTGGTTTGGATTTCTGGGTTTTTCGGCTTACTTAGATTACGTACGCCTCTGTCACGACCCGCAGGGTACGGAACGTGACTGGCACTTAAGTTTACGAAACGTCTAAAGGCGTCCGTAAGATAAGTAAGCCAAAGCCCAGAAAACAAAACCAATGAAGCAAAAGAGTGAAGAAAACCCAATCCTTTGAAAGCAAGTTGATCAAATAAGTCATGTAAAACCCTTTTTTAAAAACCATACTAATTTTTCCGAAAATTTCGGCAGAGTCTCCTTTGTAAATACTGGCCCCCAAAATGGGTACAACAAAAATATACATGAATCCAACAAAATAGGGCATCCCCAAGCGGGAGCTAGCTCTTCGCCATAAGGCGGTCACAAATCCCACGCAATATAAATGACAACAAGCGTAATAATCATAAGGAAGCATGAAAAAAGTAGCATGTCGGCTCAAGTGAGCTCGACCCCAAAATACAGCATAAAATCCACAAACCTCACAGTCTCATCTCTAGGTCAATATACAATAATCTGGTAGAAACAGTAGATGGAGTACACTAGATACAAGAATATACAAGGTGGTACAAAAATGATAACATAACCCACCTATGAGCAAATCTCGAGCTCAAGCAAAAGAGGCAAAAGAACAAGTGCGCCCGCCGCTACTGAACTGACGGAGCGGACCTGCAAAAGACTGTGGCACAACGGGGGTGAGTTGCCAACTCGTGAGTAATAAATAACATCTACAAAGGCTATCGTATGCATGCACACAAGCATCCTAGCATCTATAATACAGGTATGACTGGATGCACTAGCAGGTGTGTATATAACATCAGTGTACTAATATGTATGCAACATGAATATCTGAGGTCTCAATAGGTATATATAAGAAATATTTTATCTCTTTTAGTTTTTTGAAACTCTTTTAGAATGCCAGCATAATGTCAATGAATCGACGAAAATCGGTGTCCAGCAACGACACCCAAAAGCTGTCTCAAATCTCATAAATGTATCTCTGGCCTCAGCCGTCCGGCTGACCCATCTCAAATATCAATATCTCATCATCTAGCGGCCACGGTCGGTATCCTCTGGATATCCGCCGTCCCAAACAGTCACCGGTAGGTAATCCGTCCCCTGCCAGGCTCAACGTCATCACCACATTCCTCTTGCCCCGGGGTACCTTACCGGGCCCACCATGTACCCGTGCCGGTTCCTCCACTCCTCGACACGGATTTCCAAATCCACAGCAAACTCATGGTGGACGACACTTACATCACTAGAAAACCGCAATTTACATATTTTTTTTAAAATATAATAAGTTTAGAAATTTTGCGGTTTTCCCCCGAAATCCAGCAATATCATAAAATCTCAAGAAATCCTCATAAGTGCATATATCAATGATAATGCATGCGTATGATATCAATAATCAAGTTGCGATGTGTGATTAATGTATTAAGCATGAACAATTAATATGATGAAGTACATGCACATGAATAGCAATACTACGGTTTCATTTTTAAGGAATTAAAGGCAATAGCACAAGTTTAAATTTAAAGGTTATCTAGTGTGGTGGCATGGCAATTACCAGGGTGTGTGTGTAAGCATGAATAGTGCTCGTGCTGCATATAAAAACCCTGGTAATGGTGCAGGTGTCCTATGAAATGGTTTCGTATAGGTATGTCGATATAATGCATGGATGCAGCAAATAGTCAGTTAAGTATTTCACCCCTAATTACTAACATTACTAAGGATTTGTAAGTTACTAAAACTATCGGGCGGCTTGCGCCATCCAACGATAGTCCCCCGTAGATGTTACATCTACTCACCGGGATCCCTGGCTAGCTGTGTCCAATCACCGCCTTTCCCTTTCGCGCCGCGTCTGACGTCTCCGCGACCGAACCTGGAATTTACATCAATACCAAATATAAGGTTGCATATCAAGAACGACGCAAAACCCCAACGAAACTACTAAAGTTCGCTAGCTAGGTACAACGTGCACAAAGTGCGCGGAACACACGCGAAAATCGCAAAATCTGCCAAAAAACGCCGATTTGGTCGCCCGGCAAAACTAAAACCCGACTACCCAAAAATCCGCACTCACGCATCCTAAAAGTCGTAGGACAAGCCATTACAATCATCAAGATATCAAAAATAATTCATCACATAATTTTTATACAAAACTAGTAAGCATTTGCATTCCAAAATCGGTGCAAAAATCGCCGATTTGCGATAAAACGACTACAATTTAGCATAATTACCCAAGCACACTACAAGCAATCTACAAACACTAATTACAACACAATAGCAATGATTCCAATCCTATTTTCCATAACCACCAATTCTTGAATTTATAACCTAGCAAAATCCAATCAATTTCCACACTTGAAAACTTAATTTAACACAACAAAAGCCCACATAAGAAAATTAATTTCTTAGATTAGGTTAGCAAAATACTAGATAACAATTTAGGTCTAAACAACTAAATAATGTTTTCTAAACCCTAATCAACTCATTTATCAAGCTTCAAATACTATTTTCCATACATAAACCTTCTCTTGAAAATCCTAAAACAACAATTTCACACTTCTAAATTTAACTAAATTAGCATAATAGAAAACTACATAAACAAGGTGATCATATAGATTAGTTAATTATCAACTAGATTAACTAAAAGACAAGCTAATTAACTAACATGGCTTCAAAACCCTAGTTAAACAAACTACTCTTTTTTTTTTAAACTAGATTAGAAATTATTTAACTTTTAACACTAAACCATGCATTTAAAGGAATTTAGCAACAAAAGAAAGTAACTTTGATGAGAATTATACCTCACTTGAGATCTAGAAAGAATGGATTTTGCTCTAAATGATGGCCTCAAACACCAAGATCCAAACAAGAATGGCTAAGGATAATGATAGCATAAGGATTTTGTTTGGATTTTTGAATAAAGTGTGGATTTTGATGTGTTTTCTTGAAGAAATTGAAGGAAAATGAAAAGAAAAGAGATGAAGAAGAGGGGTGCAGGTTTCGGCCAGGTAGGAGGTGAGGGGGAGGGTGTGGGCAAGTGGGGAAAAGTCATGGGTCAAGTCTCCAAAGTCAAAGCACCATACTTTATCAATTTCATTTAAAATAAATCAAAAAAAACCCTTAAATCAACTCAAGAAAGCAACCAAAGAAAAGAGGCCAGAAATTTCTGGACTTGGTCAGGGTTGGGCTGTCCTAGGGCTGAGGGAAAAGAGAGAGGGGTTTTACAAAAGAAATTTTATGCAAAAAGGCCCCCTACAACTCAAAAATTGCAAGTTTTAGCTCAAAATTCAATAAATTCGTTTCAAATCATAAAAATTTGTTAAAAATCAAAATAAATTACTAAAAATTTATGTTACCACTATATTTTAATTATCATAATTTTAGAGATTAAAATTAGCCCGGAAAAATTTGTATTTATCGCTAATTTAATGTATTTTCTTACCGGCTTAAAATAATATTAAAAAATTGAAAAATAGGGAAAAATTTTTAAATGACCAAAATTTCATAATTAACTCATTAGCTACTAAAAACAAGCAATTACCTATCCATTTTAGGTATAATTAGCCCTAAACTGCAAAATAACAAGAAAGACGGTTTTCGGAAAAATACCGAATTTTCACCGAATTTCAGGAAAACACCAAAACGACTTTTCAAGACGCTACAATCTTCCCCCCTTAAAGAAATTCGGTCCCCGAATTTAAAAATATAGCTACGCGTACCTTCGAAGCGATGGGGATATTTCTTCCTCATCTCGCCCTCGGTCTCCCAGGTAACCTCCTCGCTGCTCGGGCTACGCCAAAGGACCTTGACGATTGGTATAATCTTCGACCTCAACTTCTTCACCTGTCGATCCAGGATGGCCACCGGCTGCTCTGCAAAAGAAAGGTCGCGCTCTAGCTGGACTGTCGGGTGCTGAATCGCATGCGAAGGGTCGTGAAGGTACTTGCGGAGCATCGAAACATGGAAGACGGGGTGAACATCGGTAAAGCTGGGAGGAAGAGCCAAACGATAAGCAACAGCGCCAACACGCTCAAGGATCTCGAAGGGACCTACGAATCTAGGGCTAAGCTTTCCCTTTCGCCCAAAACGCATCACGCCCTTCATCGGAGAGACCCTCAGAAAAACATGGTCGCCAACTGCGAACTCTAATCTGCGACGGCGCCTGTCAGCATAGGATTTCTGCCTGCTCTGAGCCGCTCTCATCCGGTCTCGGATCAGCTGGATCTTCGATGTCGTCTCCTCAACAAGCTGCGGCCCCAAAATGCTGCTCTCGCTGAGCTCTGTCCAACAAACGGGCGATCTGCATCTCCTCCCATACAATGCCTCGAAAGGTGCCATCTGAATAGTATCCTGGAAGCTGTTGTTGTAGGAGAACTCCACTAGAGGTAAATGATGATCCCAGCTACCACCAAAGTCTAAAACGCACGCTCTGAGCATGTCCTCGAGAGTCTGAATGGTCCGCTCTGACTGTCCGTCTGTCTGCGGATGAAACGCTGTGCTGAAGCTCAAACGAGTGCCCAAAGCCTCCTGAAGTCTCTGCCAAAGTCGGCTGGTGAACTGAGTGCCTCGATCTGACACGATACATGTCGGTACGCCATGTAGTCGCACGATCTCGTCAATATAGAGCTGAGCATACTGAGCGAAGCTGAAAGTCGTCTTCACTGGCAGGAAGTGAGCCGCTTTCGTCAATCTATCCACGATCACCCAGATGGAGTCGTACCCTCGACTGGTCCTGGGTAGACCCACAATGAAATCCATCAAAATCTGTTCCCATTTCCACTCTGGAATGGGTAACGGCTGTAGCTCTCCTGCGGGCCTCTGGTGCTCGGCCTTGACTTGCTGACAAGTCAGGCATCTCAAAACGAACTCCGCAATGTCCCTCTTCATCCCGTCCCACCAGTAGGTCTCTCTCATATCATGGTACATCTTGGTGGAACCGGGGTGGACACTATACACTGATCGGTGTGCCTCCTCAAGAATGTCGCGCCGCAATCCATCAGCATATGGTACGCACAGTCTAGATCCATATCGTAAAATCCCCTGATCGTCAATCACGAACTCGGAAAATCTGCCCTGTCCCATCTGTGCCATGATCTCTGAGCAACGGTCGTCACTGCGCTGTGCCTCATATATACGGTCAAGCAACTGTGGACGTACACGAACATGCGTGAGCTGTCCCCCTGTCTGAGTGAACTCGAACTCAACTCGGCTGTCGCGTAACGTCTGCCAATCTGCTGACGACTGCCTCTGCACTGCGCGCAAAAAGGATAGACTACCCTCGGGCCTCCTACTCAACGCATCTGCCACCACATTTGCCTTGCCGGGGTGATATAAGATCTCGCAGTCGTAGTCTTTCACCAACTCCATCCAACGACGATGTCTGAGGTTCAGGTCTCGCTGCTGAAATATGTACTTTAAGCTCTTGTAATCGGTGAATATCTAACACGACTCGCCGTAAAGGTAATGTCGCCAAATCTTCAGTGCAAAGACCACTGCAGCCATCTCCAAATCATGAGTGGGGTAGTTCTGTTCATGCTTCTTCAACTGCCGAGAAGCATAAGCGATCACCCGGCCATGCTGCATCAATACGCATCCTAATCCCACTCGCGAAGCATCACAGTAGACAACAAATCCGCCTGATCCCGAAGGCAAAGATAATACCGGCGCCGTAGTCAAACAAGTCCGTAGCTGCTGAAAACTGCGCTCGCACTCCTCTGTCCAAACGAAAGGAACTCCCTTCCGGGTCAAACTGGTCAACGGTGCAGCTATACGGGAGAAGTCCTGAATAAAACGCCTGTAGTAGCCCGCCAAGCTTAGAAAACTACGGATCTCAGTAACCGATGTAGGTCGGGGCCACTGCTGAACAGCCTCAATCTTCTTCGGGTCCACACAAATGCCGTCTCTCGTAACCACGTGACCCAAGAATCCGACGCTGTCCAACCAGAAAGCACACTTGGAGAACTTCGCGAACAGCTGGTGCTCCCTCAGAGTCTGTAACGTAATCCGCAAGTGCTGCTCGTGCTCCTCTCTGCTCCGGGAGTACACCAAGATATCGTCGATAAACACGATGATGAACAGGTCAAGATACGGCCTGAATGTACGGTTCATCAAATCCATGAATGCTGCTGGGGCGTTGGTGAGTCCGAACGACATCACCAAAAACTCGTAGTGGCCGTAGCGCGTGCGGAAAGCTGTCCTCGGTATATCCTCCTGTCGAACTCGCAGCTGATGGTATCCTGATCGCAAGTCGATCCTCGAAAAATACCCCGCACCCTGAAGCTGGTCGAACAAATCATCAATGCGCGGCAACGGATATCTGTTCCGAACGGTAACTTTGTTCAGCTGGCGGTAGTCGATACATAAGCGCAAACTTCCATCCTTCTTCTTGACAAACAGGACCGGAGCACCCCACGGAGAAACACTAGGTCGAATAAGCCCCTTATCTAACAAATCCTGCAACTGATCCTTCAGCTCTCGAAGCTCTGCCGGGGCCATCCGATAAGGCGGTATAGAAATAGGCCCCGAACCGGGAATCAAATCAATGCAGAACTCAACATCGCGCTCAGGCGGTAGCCCAGGTAGCTCATCAGGGAAAACATCAGGGAACTCACAAACTACCGGGACCCGGTCTAACGGAACCTCTGCAGCTCGAGTATCACAAATAGACGCTAAGAATCCCTGACATCCCTTCCGCAAGAGCTGACCAGCGCGAAGAGACGAAATTAAGCTGGGAAGGGTGACACTGCGGTCTCCCTGAATAACAAGGACTGGCTCTCCCGGAAAGCTAAATCTGACTGCCTTCTCACGGCAGTCCACCGAAGCATAACAAGTGGCTAGCCAATCCATGCCCAGAAGCACATCAAAGTCCAACATATCGAGGAGTATCAAATCAACTGATGAATCCCTCTCCCCGATACGAACGGAACACAAACGAAATACAAAACGAGCGACAAACGACTCGCCTACCGGAGTAACAACAACAAGCGGCTGATCTAACGACGACGACTCACGGCCCAACATCGGTGCAAAGTGTGTAGAGACGTACGAATGTGTGGAACCTGGGTCGAATAATACCCGTGCGTCGAAAGAATAAACTGGCAAAGTACCTGTCACAACGGCATTGGATGCCTGCGCATCCTGCGGTGTCAAAGCAAATACTCGGGCCTGTCCTCCACCGATAGCGGGCTGACCTCGACCTCGGCCTCTGCCTCCTCGTCCTCTCTGAACAGGACCGCCGCGTCCACGGCCTCTCGGTGCACCTAACTGGCATGGAGCATCGCCTGGGGTAGGAAGTAAGGCTCTCTGAGGAGGGGGTGGTGATGGTGGTAGGGTCACATGCGGAACTGTCGCTGCTCCCTGTCGTCTCACCGGACAGTCTCTGACAAGATGATGCAGACTCCCGCACCCAAAACATCCTGGCGACGGCTGCTGCCCCTGGGGATAAGAACCATATAACTGTCCCCGCCCAAATCCTCTGCCAGGCCTATCTCTCGGAAAGAATCTGGCGCGCTGCCTCTGAGACGGTACATCGGTGCGAATCCTCTTCGGCCCAGAAACGGCCGAAGTCTGTGATATGCGTGTCTCCATCCGCAATGCCGTATCCATAGCAGCTGAATAAGTGTCGTAGTGCTGGGCGCCAATGGCAAGATATAGCTGGGCATCAAGTCCCTGTACGAACCTCTTCACCATCTTCTCCTCGGTATCCACCAAATACTGAGCATATCGGGATAACTGTGTAAACTGGATGTCATACTCAGACACCGTCATCCCAGGTGTCTTGACTAAGGCCTCGAAGCTACGAGCTCTGGCGTCACGAACGCTCTCTGGAAGGAAACGGGCTAGAAAGACCGCTGTAAACTCGACCCAAGTCATAGGCGGTAGATCTGCAGCTCGACCTCTCAAGACTGACTCCCACCATGTCTGCGCGAGACCCTCTAGTCGGAAACTCGCAAGCTCTACCCATCGATCATCCGAACATCTCAGCGAACGGCAGATCCTGGCTAAACTGTCAAGGAACGTCTGTGGGTCCTCCGCTGTCTCGGTGCCGGTGAATACTGGAGGTCTCAGCCTCATGAAATCCTGTAGTGAAACCGGAATGGCCACGGTGGTAGTAGTAGGAGCAGGTATCATGGTCGTCTGTGATGTAGTAGGTACGTCATCCGGCCTCGGTGTACGACTGGCTGCAACTAGGGATCCTACCATCTGACGTAGCTCCTGCATGCCTCCCATCATCTGTCGCAACTCCTCCATACCGGTCTCGAGCCTATCCATACGGCCTGAGGAAGGTGGATCGGTCTGTCCCTGCGGCGTAGGCATACCACCCTGCTCAGTCCTAGTCTCGAACGAGCCAGCTCGAATCTCGTCTCTGGCGGCAGCCCTCTGTGCCCTCGTAGCCTTCGGCGGCATAGTGGCTGTTACAGGAAAACGGATAGTAAGGACAGTGCAATAGGATCATAGGATACACTGAATTGAAGAAGGAATTTTTCAAGCAAGTATATCCTAAAGTCACTTAGGCGGAGTACCGTATCGCAAGTATGCCGCGGACATACGCACGCTACGTTACCCTGCTTAAGTCACTTACTCCATCTACCAAGGGTCATCCTACACTCCCAAAGGTAAAACCTATCGCTCTGATACCAACTTTGTCACGACCCGCAGGGTACGGAACGTGACTGGTACTTAAGTTTACGAAACGTCTAAAGGCGTCCGTAAGATAAGTAAGCCAAAGCCCAGAAAACAAAACCAATGAAGCAAAAGAGTGAAGAAAACCCAATCCTTTGAAAGCAAGTTGATCAAATAATTCATGTAAAACCCTTTTTTAAAAACCATACTAATTTTTCCGAAAATTTCGGCAGAGTCTCCTTTGTAAATACTGGCCCCCAAAATGGGTACAACAAAAATATACATGAATCCAACAAAATAGGGCATCCCCAAGCGGGAGCTAGCTCTTCGCCATAAGGCGGTCACAAATCCCACGCAATATAAATGACAACAAGCGTAATAATCATAAGGAAGCATGAAAAAAGTAGCATGTCGGCTCAAGTGAGCTCGACCCCAAAATACAGCATAAAATCCACAAACCTCACAGTCTCATCTCTAGGTCAATATACAATAATCTGGTAGAAACAGTAGATGGAGTACACTAGATACAAGAATATACAAGGTGAATGATAACATAACCCACCTATGAGCAAATCTCGAGCTCAAGCAAAAGAGGCAAAAGAACAAGTGCGCCCGCCGCTACTGAACTGACGGAGCGGACCTGCAAAAGACTGTGGCACAACGGGGGTGAGTTGCCAACTCGTGAGTAATAAATAACATCTACAAAGGCTATCGTATGCATGCACACAAGCATCCTAGCATCTATAATACAGGTATGACTGGATGCACTAGCAGGTGTGTATATAACATCAGTGTACTAATATGTATGCAACATGAATATCTGAGGTCTCAATAGGTATATATAAGAAATATTTTATCTCTTTTAGTTTTTTGAAACTCTTTTAGAATGCCAGCATAATGTCAATGAATCGACGAAAATCGGTGTCCAGCAACGACACCCAAAAGCTGTCTCAAATCTCATAAATGTATCTCTGGCCTCAGCCGTCCGGCTGACCCATCTCAAATATCAATATCTCATCATCTAGCGGCCACGGTCGGTATCCTCTGGATATCCGCCGTCCCAAACAGTCACCGGTAGGTAATCCGTCCCCTGCCAGGCTCAACGTCATCACCACATTCCTCTTGCCCCGGGGTACCTTACCGGGCCCACCATGTACCCGTGCCGGTTCCTCCACTCCTCGACACGGATTTCCAAATCCACAGCAAACTCATGGTGGACGACACTTACATCACTAGAAAACCGCAATTTACATATTTTTTAAAAATATAATAAGTTTAGAAATTTTGCGGTTTTCCCCCGAAATCCAGCAATATCATAAAATCTCAAGAAATCCTCATAAGTGCATATATCAATGATAATGCATGCGTATGATATCAATAATCAAGTTGCGATGTGTGATTAATGTATTAAGCATGAACAATTAATATGATGAAGTACATGCACATGAATAGCAATACTACGGTTTCATTTTTAAGGAATTAAAGGCAATAGCACAAGTTTAAATTTAAAGGTTATCTAGTGTGGTGGCATGGCAATTACCAGGATGTGTGTGTAAGCATGAATAGTGCTCGTGCTGCATATAAAAACCCTGGTAATGGTGCAGGTGTCCTATGAAATGGTTTCGTATAGGTATGTCGATATAATGCATGGATGCAGCAAATAGTCAGTTAAGTATTTCACCCCTAATTACTAACATTACTAAGGATTTGTAAGTTACTAAAACTATCGGGCGGCTTGCGCCATCCAACGATAGTCCCCCGTAGATGTTACATCTACTCACCGGGATCCCTGGCTAGCTGTGTCCAATCACCGCCTTTCCCTTTCGCGCCGCGTCTGACGTCTCCGCGACCGAACCTGGAATTTACATCAATACCAAATATAAGGTTACATATCAAGAACGACGCAAAACCCCAATGAAACTACTAAAGTTCGCTAGCTAGGTACAACGTGCACAAAGTGCGCGGAACACACGCGAAAATCGCAAAATCTGCTAAAAAACGCCGATTTGGTCGCCCGGCAAAACTAAAACCCGACTACCCAAAAATCCGCACTCACGCATCCAAAAAGTCGTAGGACAAGCCATTACAATCATCAAGATATCAAAAATAATTCATCACATAATTTTTATACAAAACTAGTAAGCATTTGCATTCCAAAATCGGTGCAAAAATCGCCGATTTGCGATAAAACGACTACAATTTAGCATAATTACCCAAGCACACTACAAGCAATCTACAAACACTAATTACAACACAATAGCAATGATTCCAATCCTATTTTCCATAACCACCAATTCTTGAATTTATAACCTAGCAAAATCCAATCAATTTCCACACTTGAAAACTTAATTTAACACAACAAAAGCCCACATAAGAAAATTAATTTCTTAGATTAGGTTAGCAAAATACTAGATAACAATTTAGGTCTAAACAACTAAATAATGTTTTCTAAACCCTAATCAACTCATTTATCAAGCTTCAAATACTATTTTCCATACATAAACCTTCTCTTGAAAATCCTAAAACAACAATTTCACACTTCTAAATTTAACTAAATTAGCATAATAGAAAACTACATAAACAAGGTGATCATATAGATTAGTTAATTATCAACTAGATTAACTAAAAGACAACCTAATTAACTAACATGGCTTCAAAACCCTAGTTAAACAAACTACTCTTTTTTTTTTTAAACTAGATTAGAAATTATTTAACTTTTAACACTAAACCATGCATTTAAAGGAATTTAGCAACAAAAGAAAGTAACTTTGATGAGAATTATACCTCACTTGAGATCTAGAAAGAATGGATTTTGCTCCAAATGATGGCCTCAAACACCAAGATCCAAGCAAGAATGGCTAAGGATAATGATAGCATAAGGATTTTGTTTGGATTTTTGAATAAAGTGTGGATTTTGATGTGTTTTCTTGAAGAAATTGAAGGAAAATGAAAAGAAAAGAGATGAAGAAGAGGGGTGCAGGTTTCGGCCAGGTAGGAGGTGAGGGGGAGGGTGTGGGCAAGTGGGGAAAAGTCATGGGTCAAGTCTCCAAAGTCAAAGCACCATACTTTATCAATTTCATTTAAAATAAATCAAAAAAAACCCTTAAATCAACTCAAGAAAGCAACCAAAGAAAAGAGGCCAGAAATTTCTGGACTTGGTCAGGGTTGGGCTGTCCTAGGGCTGAGGGAAAAGCGAGAGGGGTTTTACAAAAGAAATTTTATGCAAAAAGGCCCCCTACAACTCAAAAATTGCAAGTTTTAGCTCAAAATTCAATAAATTCGTTTCAAATCATAAAAATTTGTTAAAAATCAAAATAAATTACTAAAAATTTATGTTACCACTAGATTTTAATTATCATAATTTTAGAGATTAAAATTAGCCCGAAAAAATTTGTATTTATCGCTAATTTAATGTATTTTCTTACCGGCTTAAAATAATATTAAAAAATTGAAAAATAGGGAAAAAATTTTAAATGACCAAAATTTCATAATTAACTCATTAGCTACTAAAAACATGCAATTACCTATCCATTTTAGGTATAATTAGCCCTAAACTGCAAAATAACAAGAAAGACGGTTTTCGGAAAAATACCGAATTTTCACCGAATTTCAGGAAAACACCAAAACGACTTTTCAAGACGCTACAGCCTCGAGACGTTTCGTAGTCTAAGTGCCGGTCATGCTCCGTACTTTCTGGTCGTGACAAAGTTGGTATCAGAGCGTTAGGTTTTACCTTCGGAGCGTAGGATGACCCTTGGTTGATGGAATAGGTGACTAAAGTAGAGTGACGTACCGTGGGTATATTCCGCGGCATACTTACGATACGCTACTCCACTTAAGAAGCCTTAGGATGTACATTTCTTTGCTCAGTATTATATTCATTCCGATCTAGCCTCATCAGTACCAGTTATGGTTTTGCTGCCACGATTACGGGCAGGGAGAGCTACGGCTAGAGTTGCGGTCAGCACGAGCTCGTCACGAACGAGGACTGACCATGGCGTAATTCCGGCGACACACGATTGCGGAGATGTGTCTTTTTACTGTGTTTTCACGCCACGAGCGTTTGGCGGATCGCCTTTATGAGATTACTTGGACGTGCCGATCAGCACTAGAGGATTGAGCCAATGATAGAAGGCAACCAGATTTTGATGACCGTTGGTGTATTGCTTACTCATGATGATTGAGGCACTGTTCAGCGTGCAGACGAGTGAGCCAGTTGTTGCTGCGAGTGACGAGATATCGCCCCATATGTTGGAGCTATTGCGGGACGAGTAATACGAAGAGATGATAGAAGGTCGCTAGTCACCCGATGATGAATGACTAGGACAGGTGGTTCGTTCGCCTATCCCGATGCGAGGTCATCAGATAGATTGATTCCAGCTAGAGATGACTTCACGTGGAGACGTTGGGAGTCGACAGAGACGATCGAATGTCAGAAACCTATTATTCCAAGTTTAAAGTAGTCGGAAAGACATGCAGGCAATTTTATGGTCCCTCTAGAAGAATGAAACCCTAACTCGACTTAATGACCGTGTGAAAGCTTTTGAACCTTCGGGTTTGCGGCAGTTCTACGGCGCCATTAGTGAGGCTTGGGTTTGCCCTTCTACGGCTGGACCACCGATGCTGTGGTATGTACTCGATACTATTAAACTGTGCCTAAGATGTTGAGCTCTTGGGGGATTATGAGGTTTTGACGACTCGATCGAATGGCTCGACTTAATTCGGATGCTAGGTGGTGAGATGGATTTCTTGGGAGACTCTCGATACGAGGATAGCCGTTGGAGCTCAGTCCATGCAGCCACGACGAGACGAGTCCGAAGCAGTCGATATTAGAGGAAATGGAGTAAGAGTTTCGTACGAGATCTTGATGAGATGACGTTCCACTCCGCCGACATCAGAGATGCGATGCGCATGCCGAGGCATGGTACTTGGATTTACCTTCCAGAAGGAGTCGCGATGAGTATGCAGTCGTTCCAGAGCAAGATGCAGATATAGGAAAGGACGATGACTTCCGGACAGTTGGCAGAGACGAGACATGGAAGAGACCGTGAGCAGGATTCCTTCCAGGACACTGCTGCAATGATACTTGCACCCAGGATCAGATGTGTCACGTACATTCAGAGAGCCAGAGGCCGATGCCAGTGATATGCTGTCTTACGAGTGGTCACGATGATTGACCGAGAGATGACAAGAGACGTGCCAGAACGGGATCATCCCCGTTAGCACACCTGACAAGGTCGATGAGCCGATGGACCGAGAGATTGGTAATTCCCAGTGAAGACCTTGACCCAGGAGTGGTCATTGTTATGCACATCGGCAGGCCAGAGTTTAGGATCGTCGACGAGACACGCTATGAGTGACCACGGCAGTTGGCCAGAGATTCTTAGAGGATGCGCTTGAGCGGGACTATGCCGCCATTATTGATTTCGATGTTTTGAGCGATCTATTCGCATGATTTGGTTTTGATGATTGAGTTTCATGATATCGTTTTTATGCGCCATGGTTGCACCTACTGCGTATTTACGATTTTTGCACAGTTGTTACACTCGTTATCGTTTTCGTGCCTTGGTCTCTCATGTTTATGATTTTATGGGTTTCATACAGTTGAGTTGATTTTGTACGTATGCACGCACACGATTTGGTTCCTGCACTCTGTATAGTTATATATGCTTGCAGTGCAGTGATACGCCTTTTGTGCACTTAGATGCATTGGACTTTGATTTCGATGGTGGTGTTCGATATTGTTTTGTGCACCTTGTGCACCTGATTTGGATTTTCGCGCATGTGGGGCGCATGTTTTGAAGTGTGATTTTGGTGCACACCAGATGCACTAAATCGAGATTTTTCGTGCATGTCAGATGCACCTGATTTTGCTGTCAGGCACACATGTTGCCTACGACAGATGTTTCGTGCACGCCCGATGCACTTAGATGTTGTTTCTGTGCATATGTATGGCACATATTTGGATTTTGATTTCCGTGCGCACAAGACGCGCGTAGTATTCATACGCGTATTTTGGGATTGATTTTTCTTATAGAGCAGTACGTTTTTATGATATTGCTATGTGTTTTCGTACTGAGCAGAACTAGTCAGAGGACAGTACCTGAATATATTTTACATGTATAGTTTCGAGTTATATCATATTGGTTTTGCTTTGGATTTGGTATTGATGTCTTCCCCATGACTCCGATGATTGCGGGATGCTTGACGGAGTTCTGATTTGAGTTATATGCTCATTTTTCATGCGCAGGCGTTGCGCTACGATTTGTTTTATGTATTTACAATTTCGGAGCCCCGACGACTTGATGGTTTTGGTTTAGATGTTTTAGTATTTGGGGGAAGTTTTAATTTAAATTCGGGGACCGAATTTCTTTAAGGGGGGAAGATTGTAACGTTTTGAAAATCGTTTCGGTGAAATTTCGAAAAAAACGGTAAAATAAGGGGGTTTTGAGTAAAAAGTCAAAATGCAAATATCATATTATAAAAATTAAATATACATATTCTAGCTATGTAATTGCTAGTATTTGGTGTTTATTGAGCCACTGGTGAAATTTCAAATTTTCTGAAAAATTTTCCGAAATTAATTATTTTAATATTATTTTAAGCCGTCACTAATATATTTAATTAGGGAAAATTACAAATTGGAATGAGTTAAAACAAATTTTGTGCATCATAAAACATTAAATAAAATTTTATCATATGGCCTTTGAAACGAAATCGTTTGCCAAAATGGTTTAGAAAATATCGAAGAAAAAGGCCTATTTTGTGAAAATAAAAGGGGTTTGGTGCATATTGAATTGGTGTTTGGTGTTCATTGCTTCACACACACACTCTCTCACTCCTCCACCATGTGGCCGCCCCCCCGTTTTGACAGCCCCCCCCTCTCTCTCTCTCTCCAATCATCTCTTGTTAGAAAAGAAAAGAAAAGAAAAGAAAGAAAATGAAGAAAGTCAAATGAGGAGTGGGCTTTGTTGACTTGGGAGTTAGCATTCATTCACCACCTCGTTTTTTTCTCTCCCCAATTTCTTCTCCTGCTGGCCGAGCCATCCCCTTGCTGCCCAAAATTTCCCCACCTCCTTTTCACTCCAAAATCCTTCAATTTTTGCCCAAAATCAACACAAATCTCACCGAAATCAATATCTAACTCCTACCCATTATTCTTTATCCCATCTAGTATGGATCTTGGGGCATAGAGGCTAATTTTGGAAGCTTAGTTTGCATGTTGATCTCATGGTTGTGAGGTATAAATCCCAACCCATTTTTAAATCGTTGTTTAAATTGTTTCAATCTAACATATTTAAGTGTTAAATTGGTTCTAGTTGTTAATTTAGAAAATTAAAGAGAATGGGTTGTGATAAAATTAGGGTTTTGGGTATTTGGATCATGGATTGTATGTTGTAATTGAGATCTTAAGACTTGCTAAATCAAATCTAGTCGCTAGTTCGCATTTTGTTAATTTAAATTTGTAATAAGTATATATAAATTGCAAACTAGTTTTTAGCTTTTAGTTGCAAATGGGTGATTTAAAATCTAATTAAGGTTTTGATGATTTTATTAACATTTTAATTGTTGTTTAGCAACTTAGATCATGCAAAACCATGCTTAATTGATAAATTGTGAATTTTACTTTAAAAAGAGTTAAAATCGGTATTTTTGCAAACTAGGAATTTGGAATTTATACAAATTGATGAGATTAATTTATGAATTTGATTTGTATGAATTAGTTATGATATTTAGTGGATATTGAGGCTGCTAGATTTGTTTAAATATCAAGTTTTGTACTAAAACGGTTAATATTGCTTGCTAGATTTTCGGAAAAATGGCTTTTAAAGTGAGTTTGGGGTTTTTGTGAATTTTAACCCATTTTATATTATAATTAGTGTTCGTGAATGTACAAATGAGTGTGTTTGGGTTTTTCTCGATGGTTTGACGTTTGTACATCGATATCGAGGGTTGGTTTGACTATTCTTGCATGCGTAGGCGATAGGTTTTGACTTATGCGTGATACGAGTGCCGATTTGATTTTCAAAATGCCGTTTCGATTTCGAATTGGGTTTTAATGCGATACGGTGCGTTATGATATGTAGGTAACCCATGTGGACTTCGAGACGACAAGTAAGCGCGTGGCGACGTCGGCACCGGCGAGCGAGGACCAGGTGAGTAGATTTATATCTACGGGGAGAAGTCGGGTGGATGGCGTATAGCACCCCCGCAGTCCGTAGTATAGTTCATATATATGTTTATATAGGTATTTTATGATACGAGGATGTCCATTCATGTTATGTTTATGTGTTCATGGAGTACCTTTGGGTTAGTTGCGAAACCCTAGAGTAGTTGTTATACCCACATACGCACACACAGACTTGCATACTTTACTTTCTTGTGCGCAGATTGGGATGTGTATATATGTATATATGCGTGGGTATGGGACTATGCATATGTACATTCATATACGCATGCATGGATAATGAGGATAGTACTTGGGAGTTAAGATGAGTCGATGAGATTTGATTTGAGGCCGTGAGATCGGTGATATAGCAGGGTTGGTATTTGAGATACGACATGACGTTGTAGCGGGTCCTTGACGTAGTGTTTCACACACGTGCATGCATACTTAGACGGTATCAGTATTGTACTAGACGTAGATCAGTACCCCGATCATGATATTTGATAAAGAGGATACCAGATGAACAGTGTGATGAGTATGATATTGACCCGTACCCAGATTTGGGGATGCCGTACGACGGATTTACGTACGAGCTATATATTGATGATTGATCCGCACTCTTAACTTGGGATGTCTGATTATAGATATGGTATCGGATATGGTATTATTGAGGCGGGATCACCGACTAATATATATATACAGGTATGTATATGTATCGACTCAGATGTTAGGCGGTTTCCTTACCTGCAGTCCAGCTTGTTAACTTGTCCTTTAGTTTAGTTTAGTTGTTAGATTAGATTCAATTCTTACCTATTTCAAAAACTAACGAATCGTGGGTATTTTAAAAGACAGCCCAAGGGATCCTACGGATATTTCAAAAGACGTAACTTTTCATAAAAACACCGTAGCCCCTATTTTCAAAACCCCATGATTTGTGTTATTTCAAAAGGCACCATTTGTAGGATTTATATTAGGGTAATGCAGATTAGTTATCATTGTGTTTAGTATTTAGCTCCCGCTCATTATTACTGTTCGCTCCGCATCGCATACTTATATTATAATTTCTTATTGCACTGTTGATATCATATTGTTAGGACACCAGCACCATTACCGATGATGCGTATGTACCACGTACACTTACTTGCCGGCTCACACACATCTTCATCGGTAATTGCCATGTCACGTACACCTTAGAAAATATTATCGCCTAATGTAGCTTGTTAACTAGTAGTTTTGACATGATGATTAGTTGCTTGCCTTATATGCTAGTTTAGACATTGTAGTTGTTATTTGTCACTTCATGCATACTGCTATTCATTATATGCCGCATTCATGGATGCTCATGCTTATATTCATGGTTTTACATGCTATTGATGATTCGGATTTCCATGACATTTTCTGGATTTGGAGGAAAACCGCAAAATATATATAAACTGCTTTCTCTCTTTTTAAATAAAAATGCGGTTTTCCCATAATGTATGAGTCGTCCACCATGAGTTTGCTGATGGATTTCGAGACCCGATTCGAGGAGATGGATGAACCGTTTTGGGTACATGGTGGACCCAGTAAGGTACCCCGGGGTAAGAAGCGCGTGATGATGACGATGTGAGTCTGGCAGGGGAGCACTACCTACCGGTGATTTTACCCGACGCGTCGGATATCCGGAGGATACCGTCGTGGTCTTGAGATGGATGGTAGGGGCCGGTCTGGACTGACGGCGCCCTAGATATTGTGATTGAGACATTGAGATTTCGAGATATTGAGGTACAGAGACTGTGATACAGAGATATCGAGATATTAGGATTACGTTTTGTGCCGATGCTAGGCACTGTTTTATGCTGATTTCATTATGATACCTCATTTTAAAAATACAAAGGAAATCTCACTAAATTATGAAAACAGTTTCTTCATTTACATGTATTCTGTTTTCATGCATTCATACCTCATTCATATGATATATTGCTACCTGAAGCACTGACACGGGCACATGAGATTACACTCGGGTTAGATATTTACCCTAGCCTTTGTTATAGGCTGCATGTTATATACATATTTGAGGTTATATATTGATCGTATGACCTAGAATTGCGTCATACATGCGATTCCTTTTCGTAGATATTTTTCTATTCACGAGTTGGCAACTCACCCCCGTTGTGCCCCAGTTTCTTGCAGGTTTGCCGTACAGGTTTCTTTACGGCTTTGCGGGCACAGTTTCGTTCGGGTGACTTGCTAGTAGGTGGGTTTTCTTTTTGTATCATACCCATCATATTACCTTGTATAATATTATTCAGTTGTACCTAGTAAATTCCATCAACCAAACATGTATTTATTTGAGATAGAGACCAGTGATGTTTATTCTTTCGACTTTAGAGTCGCGCGTTGTATTTCTGTGGATTTCTTGTTGTTTTGAGTTTTAATCCTCGCCCTTGGCGTTGTATATTATATTGCTTGTGTGGTTGTGACCGTCGATTGACGAAGAGCTAGCTCTCTCTTAGGGATGCCTTTTTTTGATTTCGTATACTATTCATGTTGTATCCCGTTTGGGGGCCAGTTTTTACAAAGGAGACTCTGCCGAAATTTTCAGGAAATATTTGATGTTTTTAAAAAAAAAGGCATAATTCGGCTTATGCTATTAAAACTACTTGATTTAAATTGGTTTTCCTTCACTCTACTACTTTTCTTGGTTTGGATTTCTGGGTTTTTCGGCTTACTTAGATTACGTACGCCTCGAGACGTTTCGTAGTCTAAGTGCCGGTCATGTTCCGTACTTTCGGGTCTCCAGGATTGGATTAATATAAACTTATTGCACCTAGTGCAAAAAACAACATCTGGTGTGGAACTTGATATCTCATGATTGACTCAATTGTCTAAGCAAGTGATCTGCCAATCATGCACACCCCTCTCTCCTTTAGTCTGTAAGACACCTTTAGAGAGGGTGACTCCATCACCTGCAGGTACACCACCACGCCAGGAGTCATCTATTCTAAAATATTATTAGAATACTGTCAAAGAACCCAGATTGGGAAACTACCCAAATCTAGATCTAAAACCATAGATCTAGAAACCAGAATGTCTAATATTATATCCATATCCTGTCTGGAGAAACAACTGTGTGACGACCACAGTACAACCGATCGTAGTATAGAAATTTTACTTCCTTACTCTGTGTATGTCATCCAAATACCATAACATCACACCCTACTATCTTCTCAACAGATCCATCCCCTATTCTGATGAAGTCAAAGCCATGACCGTCACATCAAAATTAGATGATCTTATCTCCGCTATATTTGCTCAAGTCTATAAATAGACATAAGCTACTTGCCCACTATGCTTCCGCTGCTCCCACTGACTACGATAACCTTCTGGCAGAATAATATCTACGTACACTTCTAAAGCTAGTTTAGAATGGCATTATACTTATCCTCTTGCCGGGTCTCATAGTCTGGAATAACAGTAGTGTCAAGTCTGGGTAAACAAGAACCTCCCTGTCACCGTCCTTGAGGCTACCGAAGTACCTCTCGGGTGTCTGAGGTTACCCACCATATCTGCGGAGTGGCCATTGGAAGTCAAACCTGATTGAATATATAGGTCCTATTAAATTTTTCGTAATCGTTTGAGGTTCTGGAATCTCTTCCAGTTCTACCATACTCCCACTACTGTTTTCTGAAAAAAGTCCATTTTAATAAAACTGTGGCGAGTCAAGAACAATATCACTATTGATCTTCCAGATGGTAGAAATGTCAACCCTCGTCAAAGCCAGGGTCAACCCACAAACTGCTATTACAGAAACGTGCCTTGAGTTATCCAATGTCTAGTTTTAAGCATAAGCTGGAAAACTCCCCGTACCTTAACATCGTTAAGATATGAACCATTCTATATCCAATATAGAAACAGAGGCACTAATTTAATTGGAACCGGATTCAAACCATGCACCTGTTTCCAGTGCATATCAACTGAATGGAGAGAGGTTAATCAACATTACTCAACTTAGGAATCCATCCAATTATGAGTAACCTAAAAGAGAAACAAGTTTCTCAAAACCATTACTATCAACAGAATACCAATCACAAGAATCTACATCTTCGATCTCTTTGAAAAATCCTGATACTTGCGATATCTGGTTCTCTACTTTATTCTTATACTCATAACTTCTCATAACTCAGACATTGTATTTCAACGAAACACTTGTCTAAAAACTAGAGAAGTCACAAGTAAACAGAACATAGTACAAGGACCTACCCCTCTGTCCTGACGAACACTGGACAACATACAATACTCTGTATAAGTCCGCTGAGTTAAATAACTCAAAACCTGTGCATCGTAGGTTGAAAACTGTACCCAGGCGATTTCCTTAAATATCACCAATTACAACGAATTCCGATATAATGAGGATGATCTCCTAATTCCCAATAACTTACTCTCACTCATCATCTGTAAAAATCCATACAGATATGGGAATGTAACCTGGTAAATACATACCTTGGAGTAAGTATCTAATCGGGAAATCAGTTTTCCTTTAACAATACACAGTGTAACTGAAACATGAAAATGTTTCGTAGGGGTATCCTGGTATTCCTAGTAATGCCTCTTCCATAATCCAATTCATGACTATAACCGTATATTTCTTTGCCATCTCTCCAAATCCCTTTATTTGTCTTTAGCCGTTACCTTCTGTACACCACCGTTAGGCTAAATGGTTTTCTTCCTTCCCTACTGTTCGGCATCAGCCTATGGTTTGGAAGAAGACTATCCAGTAAGCATAATAGGTGTACCCTCCTAATCCTAGGAGTACTCGCAACTTGAGAGAAGGTGATGATAAAAGACTACTGAATAAAACCTTATTCTATTTCTCCCGAACTGGGGAAAAAAGCAAAGGTGAAAATAGGAGTGGCGATGAAGTACGTGGTTTGGTCGTGAATGATAACAGTCGCAATTTACTTTGCCCTCTTTCTAATCCCTTTATCTTGTCTTTACATATTACCTTCTGCACACCCTACTTAGGCTAATTGGTTTTCTTCATTCCCTACCTTTCGGCACCTGCCTATGGTTTGGAATAAGACTATCCAATAAGCATAATAGGTGTACTCTCCTAAACCAAGGAGCCCTTGCAACCTGAGAGAAGGTGATAATAAAAGACAACTGAATAAACCAATTCTATTTCTCCTGAACCTGGATCTATCCTCGAAGAAGTCCCTCCGAGTTCGTATATAACCATACGATGGATCTATCCAATGGAAGTGGATGTCCGTAGTAATACAGGGTGTTCTGAGAAATACAAAGGGTAAAAGAAGGAGCGGTAATGACTTATGCAACTCAGACAATCCAAAGGCCAGTATTTTAAGAAGGTTCGGTCAACTTGGTCACTGAGTCAAAGTCTAGGGTCGGTCAAAGGTTGCTGCCAAAGAGAGAGAGAGAAAAGAAACACTCTGCGTGCACTCTAACCTAGATCAGAATGGTTATCACTTTATCTAATCTGGAATCCTCACACTGTAATCTCAAATTTTCCTCCAAACCTGAAAGAAGAATTAGTCGGGATCACCCGAAGAGTAAACTAACTCATCAGTGAGAATCGGGATCCAACTATCATCGCATGATAACTTGATGGAAGCCACTCAAGTTACCACACTCCAGAAGGTATGCGCATGCCTGGCAAGTTTCCTGTGTATTTGAAACTCCCGATATGTATTTTTGCCCCATGCTCTTATAACCTTGGCGAAGGTCAAAATGTCATAAGTCACATGCCAAGTTCTACCCATCATTGTCTAGGTCAATTTGAACCCACCCGTACATACCCTTGACGAAGGCCAAAATAGTAGTACGACTGTCCCAAACCAACACATCTATCTATGCTACAAATGAATACCCAGCAGCTACCAAACACTATGCCTTGGCGAAGGTCAAAATACATAGCTTGAATACTACTGAATACCCAAAAGAAATGACGGAGGGCTACGGCTGGTTTTTGGCGAAAAACCTTTAACGTAATGAACTTGATCTCGTTGAAGGAAACTGATAGCTTTTTATAAAATATAGTGGCGAAAACGTTTTGCTAAAGAGGTCACTCCCGGTGAAGGGATCTCGGCTCTTTCCTCTTGGAATGAGGTGCAGGATATTCCAACTGAATACCGCGATGCAAAGTAACTTGTAATCGACTATATTAAAGTTATTACCCTGACGTAAATTTCTGCCCAAGGGGTCACTCCCGGTGAAGGGATCTCGGCCCTTGCCTCGTGGAATGAGGTGCAGGATATTCCAACTGAATATCACTATGCAAAACAAAAGGAAACGTCTTTGTAATAACATCTTTTAAAAAATTTTCCAACAACATCAAATATAGGTTTGTTTTATCCTTGCATTGATAAGAATCAATGCAGTCCCATCAATCAATCACATAAGAAAAGAACGAAAAATAAAATGTACGTATATGCCATCCGCATTCGCCACTGGGTCCCGTCATCACCCGTTAGGTTACTTAACTAAAGACAGAGCGGGGGCTGGACTAGCACGGGTGTAAAACATATACAACATCTAATAGTATATATACCAATATACAATAATCGCTCCAGGCGTGATAATATGCAACATTACAGAAAAGTAATAAGTATCACAGAACAATACAGATAATCTGGGATCCCCGGGTTTCACAGAGCCGCTGCTGAAACCCGTCGTTCCCCTGGTCGTGTGGATAGCCTGTGCAATGAAACCTAGACCCCTACGGGTGCGGAAAGTTACCCGCCAAAACCTGAAGCGAGGTAGTCCCCACAACATAGTGAATGGAACACCCGGCACTTCACGGAATCCGGTAAATTGAGCACCCCTCCTTGGGTCAACCTGTACCCCCTACGAGTGCGGCGAATAGTCTGCCAATTCTAGAGTGAAGTCCCTCTGCCTCTCAATGCCATGAGATACGGACCCGTTGCCCTCCAGAACCCGGCTATCCGTGCACTCCTTCGCGGGATAAACCTAGTACAGAAATAAAAATATGTACAACGGGTACATCGACCTCAACCTGGTCGTGCCCCAAAAGAATATTACACAAACAGGCAGTAACGGCAGTCCACATATTGGACGCTCGCCCCGCAATATCAAATGTACAAATAAATCCAAACTGCATTACCATTGCACCCTGCTATCCACCACGACATATCCGCAATATCACAGCACAACACAGAACATCAACGCGAATGCCACGTTCGCAAACCCGTCTAAAAGATCTATAGCAGTCAGACGCGGTTTACCGATCAAATGACATTCCCGGTCGGAGATATAATGTAAATACTGCATACTAACAAGTTTAAAATTTCGATCGACTAAATTTCCCGAAGTGGGCCCCACGTACATCTGTTGTACAGTAACAAAATCTGGGCCCAAATGAACAGTACCATAAACCACAATTCCCTGTGTAGAAGCCCCTGTACAATTTTGGAGCACTGATCCCATTAAACCGTCGCGGATGCGCGGTCAAACCCTAGGTTTGACCGAGGTTCTGCGGTGGTTCTATGGGATCACATGACCAAATTTGTACGGATTGCTTAAAAAAGCCTGCTTGTTTTTCTGTGACATACAAAATAATTTTTAGAACAGTTTAAAAATCAACAGAAACTTTTTGTACAGAAAAATGTAGTTTCGGAAATTCCGTTCGATCGATCTTTTAAACGCGTTAGCACAAGTTAGTATAGCTTAATGGTGAGGCTCTGATACCACTGTAAGTCCACGGTAGCGCCCCGGCCGTCTAACAGACGCCAAATGCGGAACAAAAACTTTTAACGAACTGGCGCTATCGTGTACCGTAACCCAGATCTGCCATTAAAGCTAAACTAACAAATTGCAAAGGGGGTAGAAGAGTTATACCGAACGATCCGAGTCTTTCGATTTTCAACCATCATCCCACGCTTTGTTGCGGCTGCTCCGATCTTCTGGATCTCCAGTCTCGTCGTCAGGTGGCACCACGTCGACGGATCTTTAAACGGGCTCCCGCCTCTGAACCGAGGCAACTCGATCGTCAAGTTTGCTAAAAGAGATGACCAAGATGAAGTAGAGAATGAGTAGAACACTTTGTCTCGTTACGTCCAAGGCTATGGACGAACGGTTAATGAAGTTGCCTTTTGAAATCGGGTGAAATGAGAAATGAGGCTTATCTAATTTCCATGAGTCCAAAACAATACCAATCTTTTTCTAGCAACCATGATCCTCATCATAGAATGGCTGGCCACTTTAATAGAAGGAGGAGGGGGGGTGTAGGAGAGGGGGGGTGACCACAAAGCAAAAGATCTTGATCAAAATATCCTAAGCAAAACCAAAAAGCATTAATGGAAACAATGACTCATAACCTTAGTCATCCATCCATTAAATGACCAATTAATGCTAATAATGATTCATCAAGCCTTGTCACCTAAATCTAGAACCTTCTAGAACCATGACTCACCCTTATCAAGAAAAGATAAATCCGCATTTAACCGACTGTTAAATACGGCTGATAGAAAACTGGAAACTGGCAACTTCCAAAAGTGATCCTGAAACGAATTTTAGGATAACCCCGTATCAGTATAAACATACCCGCATTTGTATTACGACCGAATATAAATGCAACTGAGACAAAGATATTATATCTATACAGTATAATACTAGGTTCCGGCTTAAACCAAAGCCTACCAGTATTATCTGCCTGAAAAATGACACATGCGAAAACGCACGTGCATTTTCCGAACCCTGCCATAAAACCATACGGCCTCTACAACGTTTCGCCCGAACTTAGGAAAGTGTCTGTGGGGGACTCTAATGACTCATCAACACACTGGCACAGGGTATAACCGCTAGCACGTCAAAGGTACAAGCTGTACGTAACGGTTTGCCTATGTATCGATTGGAAGGGAAGCTGACGAGCGAACTCATCCATAAACCCTACTGAGCCTGACAGTGACAATGTATATACAGTCCGGTCCGTTCATCTAAAGAGTATCGCATATCGAGTCTAGGGGGGTGGATAAAGTCAGACCCCTAATAACGCGATAAATCGTGTCGGCATGAAGCCTATCACCATCTGAGAAACTACTGATCCAAATCAGTAATTCTCCACTACCTTGGCCAACGATTTCTAGTGATGGCCACCCGTGCACTGTGCGACATCAACCCCCAATACCGGGAGAGATGAATCCCCGACGATCCGCTCACTTGTCTCCAATGTGGCTCGGGACTGTACCCAACTAAAAGCTGTTTGCACAACTCCTTTGAGCGTGGTAGGGTAGTAATCTAAGCACAGTGGGAACTCACACGAGACAAACGACGATCTCAGGTCGATGAAATAACCTGTACACATGTCACCAGGGAATTGCTATCTGACGATATGTATAATACCAACTAGCAGATTCCCGGCGAGTCCTGTCCGGTGTACTCATAACCCAATGAGCACCTGTATACATCTTAGGTGATCCAACTGACACCAGTGGCTTGTGAGACCGGCCACCACCCCTCGTCGGGGTCTCGACTGTATACACTAGTCTACTCTGGAGTATCGATGCCCTGTCTCGAAACTCCCACGACTAGATACACTTTAAGGATGTGCTTATAGACCTCAGCTCCCACGTATATGATCACCATCATACTGCTGGCTGTCAAGCAGAATCCTATGGGCTCTATCATCATGCAATAGTGAACTAAAGCATGTATACGATGATAAAGACAAACCAGATAGCAAACTATCATCTCGAGCAAGACTGTCATATCGGTATAGGTCCTGCCTCAATCATTGCAATCACGTACCTGTGATCCAATAATTGACTTTGAGGGCACTATCTCCAACACCTCACACCCTCAACTGAACACTCTCCTTTTTCATCACCAAACCAAAGCCTAAATCCCCACTAATCACCACAAAACTCACTACACCCTTCATTAAACTTGACCCAAAGCCTATGGAGATCACTTGGAGCATGGAAAGCTAGGGTTTTGAGCAAGTGTGGATAGGTATAACCTCTAAACCGTTAATTAGGTCTTTTTTGGTAGTATAGCTAATTAGTTTCTGTTTAGAACGAGAAAAATATAGTCTTGGCGTAATATCATATTTTTAGTGACGTTTTAGGATATCTGTAACCTGCTGTGACCCCGAGTGTTCACTGTGAAAACAAGCAGTGTAGTAGCGTAGTGCCAGAGACCCTAAATAATTACCTGAGACCCCGACCCCAACTGACCGGTTTTGGCCGGCGACTAGGGGAGAATTTCCGGCGAGCTCGGCTGATTGGGTGCCTGGGGTGTTGTAATTTTGTGGGTAGCTTTCTGTAGGTGTTTGGTACTGCTAGATTTTTATGTAATGACTGTAGGTAAAATCTGAGAGCTGTTGTGAGTGTTTACATGACCATGGTGACAAATTTCCTGACCTGGGCCATAGAATAGAACCCAAATTACGGACTTAGGATATTACCCATGTCGGTTTTGTGAAGTTTGGTGTGCCTACAGGGAATCTGGAGCAACCAGGGAGGTTTATGAGAAAAACAAATAATACCAGAGACCTATTTAAGACCTGGGAGACCACCCTGAGAAGACGAACCCCAACTGAGCAGAATGGGCTGAGGTGGCCGGATTTTGAGGGTATATAGCCGGCCAAATCTTGGTGTTTGTGTCTAGGTTGGTCCAGTAGCTCACTTATCTTATATGCAAACCCACTGTACTGCTAGTTTCGTCCCCTTTTACCTGAGACCAAATCTGGAGCTAGATTTCTGAGTGGCTGTTCTTGAGTTTCGTGGTTTTCAATAACTTGGTTTTGATATTGTATTGGGTCGTTCGTCAACGACGAGGGTTGTTTGGTTGTTTTGCATGCGTAGGCTATAGGTTTTAACCTATGAGCGCACCGTGTGCCGTATTTGATTTCGGAACTTGATGTTAATAGCGTTTGCGACTATGTATTTATTGTAGGTACTTTCACGTGGATTCCGAGACGATGGAGCATGGCGACATCGACTTCGGAAAGGAAGGATCAAGGTGAGTAGATCTATATCTACGGAGGAAGTCGGGTGGATGGCGTATAGCACCCCCGCAAGTTTTTGATGGAAACCGATCTATACGATACAGTCGTAGAAACCTAGATTAGAAAACTAGGGATATGGTTAAAAAGATAGTTAGAAATGATATGAGTGATTGAATATATATATTGAGATATGAGATGAAAGCTTTAGGGATATGAAAAGTGAATGTGAACCACGACTTATAGATATGTAGTTGCACTAGAATAAGTATGAGATTTAGAATAGTATGACATGAGATTTATAAGATAGGATATATATATATATATATATATATATAAATGACTTGAGGTGGGATATAAATGTAATGAAAATAATATATGATGTGATATGATGACTTGATTGATATTTCGGTATACGGATGCGAGTCGATATGAGAGGATTGATACCTTTGCCGGTCCCCTGATATAAGATTGTTATGGATGCGACCTGGGATATAGGTATATAGATATATATAATGTTGTGAATCTTGAGTGATATGCCGTACGAGACGTTAGGTCCGTACCCTCATTGACACATAGGTTGATAGGATCCCCAAGTTGTTTAATGCCGCCGTACGATAATTTACCGTACGTGATGAGTGTTATTTGATGATTGATCCATGCCCTTGACTAGAGGATGTTGTACGATGAATTATACCGTACGTGATGTTGAGAGGCTGGATGCCGATTGATAGATTCACCGACTCAGATATATTGTAGATACGTATACCTGTTAGCATTTCGCATACGATGTACCTTATGCCACGTTCATGTCATTCTCATTGCATTACATATACCTGTGCTAGTACACCTACACCATTATCGATGATGCGTATGTTACACTTACACAGATTGGCCGGCTCACACACTTCATCATCGATAATTGCTATACCACTCACATAGTAGAATTGCTACATCATGCTATTATATTGCTACGCTCACGTTATGATGATATGCTCATGCCCACATCACTGTTCCATGTTGCATGATATACAGATATACTTACATTCTGCTATATGTCGCATACATCATGCTTTACGATTATATGCACTAAGATGCTGTTTTCATGAGATTTCTAGATTTGAGAACCGTGGTTATTTCAAAAAAAAGTATATATTGTTTTAAAAACCTAGTTTCTCTTGATATGATATTTCGAGACGTCCACCATGTGTTTTCTTGGTTCTGAGATTGGCATGTGAAACTCGATTCGAGAAGCGGTAGGCACCGTCTGCGGGTACATGGTGGACCCGGTGAGGTACCCCGGGGCAAGAAGACTCGTATTGTTAGGCGGTGAGCCTGGCGGGGGAGCACTATCTACCGGTGATAGTATTTGAACTCGGCGGTTATCCGGAGGATACCGACCGGAGTAGTGAAATGGATATGAGGGCTGATCTGAGGATGCGGCACCTGAGATATGAGGATTTACGTGTCGATGCTGGATATGGGTTTCATGATGTTTCGAGTGTCGGTGTTGGACACTCATGTTCCATGATTTTGATGTGCCGTTGATGGGCACCTGATAGTGGTTATCCTCATACATACAGGCATATGTTTTTATGATATTGTTTGTGTCGTTGATGGACACACGTGGATGATATCCACTTGCATACATGCATATGAAGTCAGAGGTTTATTTGTATATGTCATCGACATTGAGATTATTGTTGACATATTTACAGATACGATCATCCTAGATATCATAGTATTACCTTTATGATATAGTTGACCTAGGAAATCGTTGTTTTATTCGATTTCTACCCGATGATATTTTCTACTCACGAGTTGGCAACTCACCCCCTTTGTGCCATAGTTCTTGCAGGTTGACCGTATGGATCAGTAGCGATATCGCTAGCACACAGATTGCTTTCGGGTGATTGCTTTGGTAGGTGGGACATTTGGATCGTTCCCACTATTGTATTATTATTTCTATTATATCTAGTCAATTCTATCAATCAAAACTAGTATTTGTATAAGTAGTAAGACTTAGCAAGAATTGTAGTTGCGAGACTTGAGAGATGATTACATGTTCGCTTGGTGGGTTTGATATCTCGCTTTTCATTATTCTTTATGCTGATCTTCGCCGTTGGGCGTCGTATACATATTCACTGTCTTGCATGGTTTTGATTCCGCCGATTAGCGAAGAGCTAGTTCCCGCTTGGGGATGCCTTTATTATTATCATGTGTATGTGGTTTTGGATCAAAATATACATAGGAGGTGCTGCCCAAATTTTTAAAAGAGGAAAAATGTTTTTCAACTAGCATAATCCACTTGCATTTTTCATGTTTCATTATCTATGCATTAAGAAAATATTTGATTTCATTATACCTTTATTTCAAAACTTCATCTCTTTTATTTTGTTAAAAAGGTTTAGATTTCTGGGCTTCGGCTTACTTGAATTAGGTTACGCTTTTAGACGCTACGTGATTTAAGTGCCGGTCACGAACTAAATATTTCGGGTCATGATAGTCAAGTTAAGCCAATCTCCTTCTTCTTCCTCCTTCAAGCTCTCTAGGATTTCAAAAGTGAGTGAAGAATATAAAAAGAAAAGGTTTTTAAGTGAGATCCAAACCCACATCACCAATCTATATTAGTCTAGCCCACTAGTGTAGGTTGTTTTCTCCACTTCTTCAAAGATCAAGTGAAGCTAGGAGCTTGAGCAAAGGGACTCCGTGGTGGATCGTCGTGGACTTGGAAGGATTCAAGCGAACCGGTTCAAACCCTAGTAGATCCAAGGAGTCACAAGAGGAGGTCTACAAAAGTTGTATTACTTACCTCTTAGTGTTAAACACTTGTTAGTATGAGATACTAGTTGTTGTTACCCTAATTTTCTAGTTCGATTCATGGTTGGTATTGTTTAGCACCCCCTAAAATTTTATTATAGCATGTGTGATGCAACCCAAACCCTAGGATGGTGCTAAGGAATCCCTACACCATCAATTAATATTTCCTAAACATCATAGAAAATGAAACGAAAATAGAACGTACGCTTATGCCATCCGCATTCGCCACGAGACCCCGTCGGGCATTGTTAGGTTACTTAACTAACAGCAGAGCAGGGGCTGGACTAGCACGGGTGCAAAACATAAGCAACGTTTACTATATATATCATATATATATAGCATTCGTCTCATGCAGTTATATGATCACATCACAGAACCAAGCAGCAGAAGTCAACATATAAAATATTGGATATATCAGGAGGTCCGTATTTTAAATTAAACCAGTAATGAAAAACACTGATTCCACAGTCATAATGAATATCCAAACCCACATCTCTAGACCCCTAGGAGAGCGGTAAGCAACCCTGCTAATTCTAGAGTTAGGAGATCCGGTCTCGACTCCTCGAGATGGTCTCCCACTGGACTACAAAACCCGGTTACTTATGCTCCCCGCCTTGGGTCTATCCTAATGCGGAAAAGTAAATAATATACATCAATGGTGACATCATCCTCAACCCGAAAGTGTCCCAATAAAAGAATATTATATACAAATTTTACATGAATGAAAATTGTAAAACTCTCATCTCATATAAAACCCCCGGCTATTCATTCACGACAATCTAATATAACATATCACAGCAAGACATAATATCACATGTCATCAACGTAAGTAAATACGTGTATCACAAATTTCATTGACATATAACAACGAGATTTAGGATACCCCACATATTACACTTACGGTCGCAGAAAAAAATGGAAAACTACAATAATTAGAATCTGTATTTCCTTAGATATCATAAAGCCGAAATATCTCATATTCCGAATTTCATGCCTAATCTATAAACCTAGCATTTTAGTCTCAAATTGAAAACACTTTTCAATAACTGAGTCGGGCAATTCAATAAGATTCCCGACTACCCGATCGAATGCTCGTCGAAAACTTTAGTAGATGGCCGCACCCGCGATGTTGTCGACGAAGTGCACCTAGGCCGCGAGAATCCGAGTGGATACTTTTGGCAACGGGGTTCTTCTACAGTCACTTGGTCGGGGCTATAGGGTGTGGCTACCTAGTAAAGTTATTCGGCGAGTATTCGCGTACGATATGCGATTGTGACGGAGTTTCGATCCGAATCGAAACTTCGTGGCAATCGATCAAAAGAGACTACAATGCTAGATTTACAAAATACTAACTAGTTTTCACAAAACTAATTATTTTGGATTCTAAAAATTGTATCACATATCATCAAAATCTATACGACGTTAAATATTTCGATCGATTTAACAAACACCCACAAATACCAGAGACCTCAACAACTTGAGCAACATTAAAAACATCCAGAAAGTGTCAAATATGATACTGGAGCAGCACAAGAAATATGAGGCCATAATTCCACAAAAGTACGGCGGAACCGCAGCCAAACATGGGTTTGGGCTGCAATTCCGCGGTTCTTTGGTGGAATTAGCCATATAATACCCTGCATGATTTTCTGCATATTTTAATCTCTAAAATTTCAACTTTTGATAATCGACAGAAACTTCACAAGTTTCAGCTTCGAAAAATCGATCGAACACTTTAACACCGTAAAGACTTTCTCTAATTGTCTAGCTTGGTTCTGATACTATGAAAGTGTATACTAGCACCATGATAGGGTTTAAACGGGCATCACACATGCAATTTTAAAATTTTCTATGTGCTAATCAACACTAAATAAGGATCGAACTAGATTATTAGGGTTTTAACTATGATATCATAAACTATACTAAGAGATGGATGGCTATAACCTTTGTAGACTGTGTCCTTCTCTTCTAAAGCTCCGGGTTGTAGTCCACGTGACTCCACTAGGCTCCACTTGAAGGTTGAACGGACTTGCTTCGATGACCTTCGTGCCGAAAATGATCCATCCGAAGCCCTCTAATCCAAGCTACCTCTTCACTAAACTCTTTAGTGAAGGAAACACACTATACCAAAGCGCTAATCTAGTGTAGGATAGTGAAGTAGGGGTTATATTTGCTCACTAGAGTTCTCACTAGCTCAAGGTTTCACAACTCATGTGAGGGATTGAGCTTGGAGGTGAAGATGAGGAAAATGGAGAGAGCTAGAGAGCAACTCATCACATGAGCTCAACTCAAGAAAATGGCTAAGTGTGGAATGAAGTCTAGAATGGCTCTCTCTTGACCTCACTTATTCAAGCATGGAATTCTTTGCAATAATAAATTGCAACCATATTTGAATAGTGAGTCAAGACTAATAAACAAAAGATATAAGCCATGCTTTGCCCATCCCTCCAAAGTCTCCCCATTTATCATCTCTTTTTCTATTTTCTAAAAATAGGAAATCCATACTATATATATATATATTTTCTATTTTCTAAAAATAGAAAATCCATACTATATATCATACACACACACACACACATATATATATATATAAAGATAAGCATATAATTAGTGAGCAATAATATTAGTCAATATACAATTATATCAAATATAAATATATATCATATTATTAAATCAATACTTGATTTAATAATCCGGTTATATCACATATAACCGACTAATATCATTTATCTGTATATCACATTATCAAATCAACACTTGATTCAATAATCCGGTTAGATCACATATAACCTAACTGATAACAAATAACCGCCTGATTACAATACGGTATCTCATACTTATATTTAATCAGGCCCCCGCACATATCAGCATATGTGCCCTACTTCGTTTCGCTTGAACCAGGAAACTTTTATGTGGGACTCTAAAGACTTGTCAATACGCCAGCAGTAGGTAATGATCACATCGGTCACCCACAAGCTGTCAGCAGTACTAGATGGATGTAACGGCTACCCAGGTATTGAGCAAATAGAAGATCAACAAGTAAGCTTGTCCAAACTCTCATGAAGCCTATAGGTAAAACTTACCGTACAATCCGGTCTCTTCGTCTGATATGTCGCATATCGAGTCTGGGGTTGGAATCGTCAAACCCCAATAACTTGATAAGTCATGCCGATATAAGGCTTATAACGGTACGAGAAACTACTGATAACACTTACCGGTAAATCTCATCAACAGCCCTGGCCAGGGACTTCCTGTTATAGCCAATCGAGCATAGCGCAACATCAACTCTCTATACCGGGAGAGACGAAACCCTTCTTATCGCTCATTGCCTCCATGTGACTCGGGACTGTACCCAAAATCCACCTGTTCGCACGACTCCTTTGAGCCGTGGTAGAGAAGAAATCAAAACACGACGGGAACCATACAAGACTCTATGACGATCTCGGGTCTACAGACTAACCTGTACCAGTGTCACCAGAGAACTGCTATCTGACGATAGGTATATTACCATCTAAGAGTTCTCGGCGAGTCATGTTCGGTATACCCATTCTCTAATGAGCATCTGTGTACAATCTTTGATGTCAAACACCAATAGATATGGGATCAACCATCGCCCCATACAGGGTCAAGAAACGTACACACTAGTCTACTCTGGAATATTAATGCCATGTCTCGATATTCTCTCGACTAGAAATAATTGAAGGATGTGCTTATGGACTACCCAGGTCCCAGTAATATGATCCACATCATAGTCCTGGTAGTCAAGCCTACATCCTAAGGGCTTTATAAACATGTATATGAGAGACAGTATAATAATACCAGTGAACATGTTAAGATAAAGGCAACCAGATAGCATACTATCATGTCGAGCAAGAAATTCCTCCATATATATGTCCAAGCATCCACTATATCATACAATAATGGCCTATAGGGCATACATATCACTAACAAATATATCCTTCTTCATAAACATCTCGATCATTTTCAATCCCGAACCAAGCATGACTTGTGTATTCTCGTTATCGGATACTTCAATGACGGTGCATTCATGCTCCGTCGGTTATTTACTTATTAAGGAAATATTGAACTCTAGCGGATTGATTTTGGCAGGTTTGTATATTATTTGTTTCAAGTAGCTGTATGTGCTAGACTTTTTGACTCTCGTGATCTTATTTTTTCCTCCCACATATTTAGGAATGTTATTTTCTTCGATCGATAATTGGCAAGAATAATTGCAAATTAGAGAAATGTAATTATTCATCATTTTTCTACCTGCCAGAAAACTTGAGATATGTTTTGAGATTTCTCCACAAACACCCTAATTATTTATCTTTACATTTCTACCCACCTAATTATTTAAATTAACAACTAAAATATACAAATTAACAATCTAAACATAATTTCATAAAATAAAAAATTAATTTATCTTCCATTTCAACATAACTAAAATACCATAAAAATTGAAATTTTCAAAAATTCAATTACCTAATTCGACGCCGAAAGCGGGTCAAATAAGATAGGGCTCGGGTAACCACAGATCGGCCTCGTCACAAGAAAGAGGCTCGGTTTTTTGGATGAGGAGGTCTTAGGTGGAGCAGTGGAGCAGGAAGGGGCTCGATTTTTTTAGAGGAGGTGGAGATCGGGTCGGAGGATCGACGGGAGTAGATCGAGTGGAGGAGGAGAGCACGTGAGAGGGAGAGGAGACCGAGAGAGCGAGCGCGAGAGAGAGCGAGAGGAGAACGAGAGATAGATTTAAAGAAACAGACCTAGTCACGGGTCTGTTTCTTTTTCGGGCGCAGTTACCAACTATGTCCCATGCTAAAATGTATGGGGCACGTGACAAGTACGCCTGATTGAAATAAAATTCTAGGTTGTGCTTATCAAATCAAATAGTCCCTGGCAACGGCGCCATTTGATTGATCGTAAAATTCGAGACTGTGCGTAAGTAAAAGTATAGAATCAAATACTCAAATGATTCCCGATAACGGTTTCATTTGATTGTAATGATTTCTTGTTTGTGTAAATCGAAATAAGCGAATAAGTTTCTATGTGTCGGTAATATTGAATAAAATTCACAATCAAAGAATTATATTTGACCGCAATCAATTACGGTGTCGATTGTAGATCGTAAGCGAGTGCGGATCGTCCACAGGGATTGTGCGATTCGTTCCTATGTTTAATTTGTTTGAATTGAAAAGTTAATCGAAAAGAAAAGAAAACATGATTCAAGAATTTATCGATTGATTCAGGTGTCACGCTGTTTAATCAAGAATCAAGAAACTGATAAACAAATCAAGAATCGGTGTTTCGATGATATTTCCAACCAAAATGTCAAGAATCTAAATGAGGCTCATAGGAATCGATCGGATCTATAGACGTGATGTAATCTCAAGGTTTCGTGTTCTTGTCCTTCGAAGGATTGATACTAGATCGATGATGATCGACGAGAGTTAGGGCTTTCTTGATGAAACTAGGGTTTCATCGTTTAACCCTTGTTCTTTCGTAGATATCATTCACATTCTAGCCTCTAGCAATTTCAAGAAACGATCGCAACTCCCCAATCTCGAGCGATATCAATCAAGAAAGCATCGCAACGAATTGGGTCGTCGATTCTTGAACTTGCTAGGGTTTAAAAAACTCGTAGGATTCAAGAATCGATTTAAGATATGTTACATCATCATTCTATTGATCTTCTCGACTCCTCGACGAGCTGAGTATTACTCAAACATCATCACACAGAAAGCATTCAAGAATTGAAAAGATATCATGATGCAAGAATTTAAAGAAAACAAGATAAAAGAATATCACCTTTTATTTATATCAACAATTTGATTTCAGTCGCTCAAGAACTACAAGAGGAAGAACTAAATTGTTGAATTGGCATCGCTCGGCTCCGTGAGTCGCGGATCGGCTTGGACCACTTGCTCTGTTGAAGATCGGCTCGGCTCATAAAAGGTTGCAAGGCTTCTTATTTAATGGATACTCGGGATCTTGGCTTTTGATTGGAATTAGGGTTAGGGTTTCACACAAGTCCTCTCACTAGACTTGTGGAAGAAGAAGATGAAGAAAAGAGAGTGAATGGATCTATTGGCTACTAATGGAGGGATTTTTCCATGATCATTTACAAGTGAGCCTAGGGTCTTATTTATAGATCTCCCAAATCCTAGGTCTAGGTTTGAATTTACAATTCCCTCCAAAAGTTTTTTGAGGCTTCTAGAAGGAGTTTGTTAGGCTTTAGCTTAGGGTTTAAGCTAGGGTTTAGGGAGAAGTTTCTAGAATGATAGGCTAGTTTAGTGTTGATCCCAAAGCTTGCTGATCTGGCAGAAATCTCTGGAGTCTTCTGGAATTTGACATATCATTTTGAAGTCTGGACCCTGAGATAAGAATTTTGCACCAAATTTAGGAAGCTAATTCCTTGGACCCACCGCGGATCCGCGGCGCAAGCAGGCTCCTGCCGCGGATCCGCGGCGCTTTGTGGGGCTTGGGCCTTGGTCTTTCTGGTGTAGTCTTGGAATGCCATTTGGAGCTTAATTTGATATGTTGAATTTTACTTTGCCTTTTGGATTGGTACCAGAACTGAAATCATTGAGTTGGCGTAATATTTGATCGGTACCGTATAGATTGTGGCCTTTCTTCTGGATTTTTCTGCACAGATCTTAAAACAAGTGTTGCGCAATATAGGAATGATGCGATGCTATGAAATGCGGTCAATTTCCCTAGAAATGCCGGTTTTAGAGTCTAACACATGCAATCTGATATTTTTCAACAGTTTTGCTAATATGTGAAATATGAATACCGTACACTTCTAAATGAGTGCAAATGATAGGGAAATTGCCGTGTTAAAAATACAATATTTTCGACTAATCAAATTCCCCCAAACTTAATTTCGATCGTCTCAAGCGAACTGTTTATTAAAAAGAGAAGGAGAAAATAAAGAAAGAGAAAAACTAACTAGCACACATTCGTAGGCAGCACGATTGCACTGAGCACGTGCAACAAGCCTTTAAACCTCTAGGTGTCCCTAGTAGGAGGAGTGTTGTCTCCTGAGGGTTTTCAGCGAATTGCACCCACAAAATCCAATAATAAAAGAAAGATCATGAATATTACATTTAAAGACAAGAATTGTAAAAGAAAAGCTTTGAAAATTAGGGTTTCCAACTAAGCTAGCTTTTCGGTTGTCATGAGCCCTATCTTAATGGTCATGAAAAGATGTTAGAAATCACGTCCTCCCTCAATAAAACATCGTCTTATTCTTCATTCCTATCTTTCTTCCAAACATCGATCATATCACCCTACGTGTGTGTAAAGAACATCCCTACACCCGGAGAATTCAATTCAAGCTATCATACTCTTGCCCATCAGCCTCAGTACTTTTTAATTAATGAATATTTAGATGAGATTGCTCACACACTTTCATGCGACCGTTAATACTTCTTGAGGTACTAACCGACCGATTACTCATGTGCTTGCTTATTTGGTGTATTTTCCTCGTCTTGCACCACCTCAGGCATAGCAGTGACTCCCAGACCAGTTGGCCTTAGGGCACTAGGTGAAGAAGCACCCTCGCTATATAATTTTTTATTGCCCTCGGTGATAACAAAACCAGTGTCCATTTTTCTCACCACTTTATATTTTCTTTATTCACTTTTTTTTTCTTTTTTCTTTTTTTTTATTTCCTTCATACGTCGGCTTTAAGACAAGAGCATTTCAAGGTATCCTCTACTATCCCAGGCTTCAAGATGTGTGTAAGTGCGAATATCAGGGTATCAACATTCAAAATGTTTGGCTTCCAGAATAGAAACTATTTTTCAGACTTATTTTTATCCTCAGATTAGTGACGTCTTTCATCTTACTAACCCTTGGGACAACGGCTCATAACTACTTATTACTAGTTCGTATAAGAAAACTTCTAATTTTCTTAGTTTTCTTAAATTTTTCTAATCTCATGGATGTAATTTTTCACTATCTAAACTTTCATTATCTTATTTATATACAAAAAGTGTAAATATTAAAATTATTTTTATACTTGGAAATTTTTAAATTTTTATTGTTTTTGGAAATTTTTAAATTTTTATTGGTTTTGAAAAATTTTCAATTTTTATAGATTTTTAAAAGAAATGTTTTGTGCTTATGTAGATGATATGCAAATGATGCAAAAATAAACACAAACCTCCCCCAAACTTGTTTTCAACAGTGTCCTCACTGTTGCCAACCGCTATACCTACAAAACTGTAAGCCTGGGAGGAATTATTAGTGGGGGCAAAATATATAAGTGAAGAACTTCCCCCAAACTTACTCTTTTCACTCACCTCCATTCAAAAAATGATGCAGTGATATACTGGACATGAAGGTGAGACGGAGGAATTTTAATCCAAATAAACTGGCTCTTGTAAGAACAAGAGCTCCTCCGTGGGGTCAGTGGAAAAATACGGCTTTAGTCTATATCCATTTACTTTGAAAAAGGTGCCGTTTTTAACATTTTCTACTTCTACTGCCCCGTGCGGGTATACAGACCGCACAACAAAAGGTCCCTTCCATCGAGATCGGAGCTTACCCGCGTGAAGGTGTAATCGTGAATCATAAAGGACTTGTTGACCAGGTGAAAATGTTTTCCTCAAAATGTTTTTATCGTAAAAAACCTTAGTCCTATTCTTTGTGATTACAGCGTTATCATAAGCTTCATCGCGGAGTTCGCTTAGCTCATTTATTTGCAGCTTCCGAAAGTTGCAAGCAAGGTTCAGATCAAAATTTATTTCTTTTATAGCCCACAATGCTTTATGTTCTATCTCGACGGGTAAGTGACATGCTTTCCCAAACACTATCCTATATGGAGACATCCCTAGGTCGGTCTTATATGCAGTCCTGAATGCCCAAAGAGCATCCGTCAGTTTGGTCGACCAGTCTTTTCTATTTTTAGCAACAGTTTTCTCCAGGATAAGTTTGATTTGTCTGTTTGAGATTTCAGCCTGCCCGCTTGTTTGGGGATGATAGGGTGTAGAAAGTCGGTGGTTGATTGAGTATTTTCGCATCAGAGTCTCGAAAGACCTGTTGCAGAAATGTGTCCCATTATCGCTAATAATAGCGCGTGGGTGTCCAAATCACGAGAAGATATTCTCTTTTAAGAACTTAATGACAACTTTCTTGTCATTAGTGCGACATGGAATGGCTTCTACCCACTTTGAGACATAATCAACCGCCAGCAATATGTACAAATTCCGAAAGGAGTTGGGAAAGGGACCCATAAAATCAATGCCCCAAACATCGAATATTTCAACAACCAGAATGGGTTGCTGAGGCATTTCATTCCTCCGGGAGATTCTACCCGTGTACTGACACTGTGTACAGGTTTTGCAATACTCAAATGCGTCCTTGAATAAGGTCGGCCAATAAAATCCACATTGCAAAACCTTTTCCGCTGTCTTTCTAGGACCAAAGTGACCCCTACAGGCCTGATCATGACAAAATGAAAGAACACTCTTGAATTCTTCATTCGGGACACACCGGCGAATGATCTGATCAGGACAATATTTAAACAAATAAGGCTCGTCCCAGTAAAAGTGTTTTACTTGGGATAGAAAACGGTATTTGTCCTGTTTTGACCAATCACTCGGTATAAGTCCCGTGGCATGATAGTTCACAATATCCCTGAACCATGGTTCAGTGGATACGTTCAAGAGTTGTTCATCAGGGAATGAATCATTGATCTGCAGGGTCACAGGGGAAGAAGAGATGCATGAAAGATGGTCAGCTACTACGTTTTCACATCCTTTCTTATCTTTGATAACAAGATCGAATTCTTGTAACAAAAGGATCCAACGTATTAGTCGACCTTTTGCATCTTTCTTCGCCAGAAGATGTTTTAAAGCGGAATGGTCAGTATACACAACTATAGGTGAGCCAATTAAGTAAGGCCTGAATTTTTCTAATGCGAATACAACCGCTAAGAGTTCTTTTTCTGTGGTTGTATAATTGATTTGCGCATCATTCAGGGTCTTACTTGCATAGTATATCACGTGTGGCATCTTTTCGATGTGCTGTCCTAAGACTGCACCTACTGCAAAATCAGATGCGTCACACATCAGCTCAAAGGGGTAGTCCCAGTTTGGTGATGATAACACGGGGGCTGAAGTGAGTTAGTGTTTAAGTGAGTCGAAAGCTGTCTCGCAGTCCGAGTCAAAATGGAAGGTCGTATCCTTGGCCAGGAGAAGAGTTAAAGGTCTAGCAATTTTGCTAAAATCCTTAATGAATCTCCTATAAAAGCCCGCGTGGCCAAGGAAAGATCGAATATCTTTGACGCTTTTGGGATGAGGGAGGTTTTGAATGACATCTATCTTAGCTCTGTCAACCTCAATGCCTTTCTGTGAAATGACATGTCCAAGAACAATTCCTTCTTGGACCATAAAATGGCATTTTTCCCAATTCAAAGTCAAGTTCTTCTCTTTGCAACGAGTAAGAACAGTGTCAAGATTCGATAGGCAATCAGAAAAAGAGTCTCCAAAAATCGAGAAATCGTCCATAAAGATCTCCAGAAAATTCTCTACCATATCAGAGAATATCCCCATCATACACCGCTGAAAGGTAGCGGGAGCATTGCATAACCCAAAGGGCATGCGACTGTAAGCAAAGGTACCAAAAGGACAAGTAAAAGTGGTTTTATCTTGATCCTTTTTGGCGATGGGGACCTGATTGTAGCCTGAGTATCCGTCCATAAAACAATAATACTCTCGTCCCGCTAAGCGTTCCAGCATTTGATCAATGAATGGTAGAGGAAAGTGGTCTTTCCTCGTGGCAGCATTGAGTTTTCTATAATCAATATATACACGCCACCCAGTTTGGACGCGTGTCTGAATCAACTCATTTGCCTCATTGGTTATAACAGTGATGCCGGATTTCTTAGGAACGACATGTATAGGACTCACCCACTGGCTATCGGAGATGGGGTATATAATACCATTATCTAAGCATTTGACGATCTCTTTCATGACCGCTTCCTTCATGACGGGATTCAACTGTCTCTGTGGTTCTCGGGTTGGTCTGGCATCATCCATCACATGTATATGATGTTCAACCATCAAGGGACTAATCCCTTTGATGTCCGCCATACTCCAACCAAACGCCTCTTAGTTAGATCTCAATACCGATAAAAGTGCATTCTCTTGCTCTGATGCAAGAGAAGCGGATATTATAACCGGTAAAGACTCATTCTCACCTAGATATACATATTTAAGGTGAGAAGGTAAAATTTTGATATCTAATTCGGGCGGAGAAATGATAGAAGGAGGGATCATTGAGTGATTTTTGGATTTACAAAGAAGCTCAGAGCCTGTGAATGATACAGACTCGGGTGGAGAAAAGTCAGGAGTGCAGGACTCAAGTGTAGAGAAAGTGTCCTCACTAAGATCTTGTGTGAAATCAAACAAAGATGTGGTAATGTCATCGAGATCAGTAAAGCAAAGTTCCTCAGCCCCACAACTATCGAGAGCGATCTCATGGACAGAGCACACATCTAAAATATGAGCAGAGGGTTCTGATGGCTGACTTCCAACTTTGTAGATGTTTAGTTCAATGGTCATATTTCCAAATGATAAATTCATTGAACCATTTCTACAGTTGATAACAGCGTTGGAAGTGGCAAGGAAAGGACGACCCAGAATCACCGGAATTTGGCTCCGGGGGTTTGCTACAGGCTGTGTGTCGAGTACAATGAAGTCTACAGGGAAAACAAATTCCCCGACCTTTATCAACACATCTTCTAATTCACCCCTTGGTTTGGTGATAGATCGGTCTGCCATCTGGAGAGTGCAGTGAGCAGGTTTCAGCTCTCCAATCCCTAATTGCTCATAGACAGAATATGGAAGGAGGTTAACACTTGCGCCAAGGTCTAAAAGAGCACGATTTATGTTTTTACCCCCAATCGAAATCGATATTGTAGGACATCCTGGGTCCTTTCGTTTCTTTGGTATCTGGGGAATAAAAGCAGTGCTGATATTATTAGCCATAAAGACCTTCTTCGGCACTTGAGTCTTCCTCTTCCTAGTGCACAAGTCCTTAAGAATTTTCGCATATGCGGGGACTTGTTGAATTGCATTTAGGAGAGGGATGTTGATGTTAACCTGTTTGAACATTTCCATTATTTTCTCCATATGAGGACTCGTTCTATTACCCCTTAACCGATTCGGGTAAGGTGCTTTCGCAATAAGCGCTGGGTCCATCACAAGAGAAGAAAAAGGGGGTAGACGAGGTCCCAAAAGAGGTATGGGGACCGTCTGTGGAGAACTATAAGGGTTGGGTTCAGGTGTCGAGCCTAATGGGAAATGGAGAATAGGCTCGTGAGAAGATGGTGTGGTAGAAGAAGAAGGATCAGAAGGAGAAGTGTGTGTGTGTGGAAAGGTCTCAGCCGGGGTGTTGATATGATTTCCAATATCATCAATACCTTCCCCGACATGATTGTTCAGCACTCTTCCCGATCTCAATGTTGTGACGGCATTTACATTGTAATGCCCAGGATTCTGTAGGGGTTGAGAGAGAAGTTTCCCTTTTTCTCTCGCACTCATTTCGGCTTTTAGGCGTGCGATTTCAGCTTCCATCGATCTGATACTCTCAGCTTGGGACGCTGAGTTTTTCTTTATCTCACTGACGGAAGATCTAACCTCAGTCAAAATCTCTATGAAATTTGATAAAAGTGATTTCATGGTTTGAGTGAATTGAGAGAACTCGTCAGAACAGGTCATAAGATTAGACGGTGTAGGAGTGTTGACCTGATTTTGGAAGTTTTGTGACTGATAGGGGTGCTGAGTGAGTTGAAGGGGTTGCTGTTGTGGTGGAGGAAGAGCCCTTTGAAAATTATTCGTGTTTGGAACCGTGTTTTGCGATTGGTTTTGGTTCCAAGCGAAATTCGGGTGATTCCTCCAACCCTGATTGTACGTGAAAGAATATGGATCGTTTCGAGGTCTTTGAAATGCGGCATTAGAATGCTCGTGACCTTGAAACGCAGAGTTTAATGGACATTCTTCCGTTAAATGAGACGGATCAGAACAGCACCCACAAACAGTTTTGGGGAGCGACACTGGGTTTAGGGAGGCTACTGCAAATTTGTGTTCCATAGCGTCGAGCTTCTTTTGCATTGCTGCCATTTTAGCTCGAACACCTATGGATACATCTATTTGGTGTACGCCACCCCTATTCAATGGTTGGGTTCCACTCTCCCACTGTAGTGATTTTTCCGCGAACTCTTCTAAATACTTCCAAGCTTCCCCATCATCTTTGGTCATAAAAGTACCTTGACACATGTTTTCAAGGCTCTGTTTAGTGTTTGGGTTAATGCCCTCATAAATGATTCGGCACAATTCCCATCTCGGGATGCCGTGATGAGGACACTGAACCAATAGATCCTTGAAACGTTCAAAGCATTTTGAAAATGGTTCAGTAGGGAGCTGGGCAAATTGATTCAGTTCGCTACGGATTCGAGCTGTCTTTTGTATTGGGTAAAATTTCTTAAGGAATGCAGCGACGAATTCTTCCCAATTCGTAATAGAGTGTGCGGTAGTGTTATATAGCCACTTCTCGGCTATATCGCACAAAGTAAATGGAAGAAGTCATAGACGCATCGCATCCACTGAAAATTGTGACGTACCCATCATTGCGCATACGTTTTCAAATTTGGTAATGAAAACGTAAGCGTCCTCAGTCTCGAGTCCGTGGAATTTTGGTAAAAGATTGATGTACTGGGGCTTAATCTCAAAGTTATCCCCATTGGCTGGTGGTGTGGATAAGCAGGTCGAAAGAGGACCTCGAATAGGATAGCACCTCTCCTGGAGAGAGATGCGGGGTGGATTCTGCGCACCAACGGACGGCGGCAGATTAGGGTTAAAGAAGTTTGATGGATTCGGATCCATCGGTGTGGGTGTGGTAGTGGGTAAAAGAAAGGTAAATGGAGAAATATCGACTTCGGGATCGATAAAGGGTACGCGGACTAAACGGGCACTAGAATCCCGTGTCCAGCCTATCTTGCACTAAAAAGGGTTAGTACAAGTGGCAGCGTTGACTTATAATTAGGGGTAAATGAATGAATGCGGTGCTTGCTTTGAAAAAGGGACGGATTTTTGAAAAAATGATGCGACACAACAAATGCAGCACACAAACCCTAGAATCTAGTGGTCACCTAGGTCCGGCTCTAGACCGCTCCTAACTGCCAAAAGACAAGTCGCAGGATAAAATCCTCCACTGCCTCTTTGTCCTCCTGTGGCCGGATAAGTGCCAGGTAAGTGGGAAGGTACTCCACTACGTAAGTAGTGGGCCTAATTAAAAACCATTAGCCTTAGACACATTCGCCTTAGGCACCACAAGAAAACGCGGATAAGCAATGAATTACCCACGGCCTTCTCTTGTCCTAATTGAGCGCGACGGTCCTTAGAGTCATCTCTAGATTTCTTTTAGTTAATGTTGTAGAGTGTTTTTCGTCACCCCATTGAGATGGGAATACGCGCGCGCTTGTCAGGCGTACTACAGATTCCCCCTGCCTAGGGTAGGCCGGGGTTTAATGATTGTGGGGATCCGAATCTCCGGCAGCCACGGACTAAGCTGCCGTTAATTACCCCTCGCCTTTGGAGCGGGGGAACCTCCGATTGACGGGTTAAACTGGTCATGCGAACTCAATGTGCGGTGTACGTGCGGTGTGTTTTGAAAGGGGGTTTTGGATATGTCGGGAGCCACGCAGAGTTTTTACGGGGGTCCCGCTACCCGGATAGCGGGCTGGGGGTCAAGGGGGCTAGCAGCCCCCTTGCGGGGTGCGGGGCAGCGCCCCGTTAGAAATTTTTTTCTAACAGGGACAGTGTCGTGGAGCACGTGTGTGTGCAAATATGAATACATATGTATATGTATATATATATATATATATATATACATAAGGAAAAAAAGGGGAAAAAGCATCCAAAGGATGCGTGGGGGCAGCACCTTGGGCGCTGTGCGCCTAGGTGCTGTGCGCTCAGGCGCTAGAGTGCCACGTGTCGGCGCTGGGCGCTCTGCGCTTGAGCGCAAGCGCGCCACGTGTCGGCACGGGGGAGACTTGCGCCCGAGCGCTTGCGCTTGAGCGCAAGCGCACCACGTGTCGGCACGGAGGAGACTTGCGCTCGAGCGCTTGCGCTCGAGCGCTTGCGCTCGAGCGCTTGCGCTTGGGCGCAAGCACGCCACGTGTCGGCACCGGAGCGACTTGCGCTCGAGCGCTTGCGCTTGAACGCAAGCGCGTCACGTGTCGGCACAGGGGCGCTTGCGCTCGGGCGCTTGCGCTTGAGCGCAAGCGCGCCACGTGTCGGTACGTGGGCGACTTGCGCTCGGGCGCTTGCGCTTGAGCGCAAGCGCGCCACGTGTCGGCACGCGGGCGCTCTGCGCTTGAGCGCCGGCGAGAAAAAGAGGCTTTTAGCCTAAGAAACAGAAGTTATGCTTCAGAAAGGAAATATTTGTTATGTATATATGTATGGAGTTAAACTCCTGGGATGTTTTGAAGCTGATGAAGGGGGTTCTTCTTCTTCCTTCTGTTATTTGGCCGGATCTTGAAGATCAAGAAGTGGGAGATTTTAAAAATCACTCCTTTTTGAGATCTGATGGGAGATCTGAGTTCCCCTTTGTGGGTTTTGTGGTGGAAAACTACTTAGTTTTGGGAAAAAAAAGAGTAAAACTCTTGATTTAATTCAAAAGAATTGAGAAGGTTTAGAACCTTGGAGAAGGAGCAGGAGGCACAAAAAACCCTAGTTTTTTGGGGAATGAAAAAGTGTATATTTTATTCATCATCATGTTGCCTTTTATAGGCTTACATATTTACATATAGCCCCCTTGGGCTTTGCAAAAATGGCGTTTTGCCCATCCCATGGCTCATGTGCCATTTCATTTTTGCACATAAGCCATGGGCTTACAAAATATTGGCTTTTGCCCATTTTGCTTACATTCATGCATAAAAAAATTACATAAAAATGATTTATGACATGATTTCGTTGTTGGCATGAGGAGGCTGGCCGCGGGCTCGACTTGGGTATAGGCTCGCTTGACCTGGGCTTGGGCCCACCTAGTATGGGGGTTGACCTTGACTTTGACTCGGTTAAGCGGGGTGTAAATTTTTACCCCAACAAATGTGGGTCAATGCGGATGCAAGTTTTGTGATTTTCGGGGCCTAGGAAGGGTAATGAAATCCCCACCTAATTTGGATTTGGCCGTGCCCCTTAATATCCGTATTTAGAATGCAAACAACCAAGAAACAAAATCACGCACAAATTTAATTTTGCTTTTTGCGAGCTGCGATTATTTGCAAAGAATCCTGCAGAAAATGTTAGTTGGAGCTAAAAAGAGGAGAGAGGAGAAGGCAAGAAACTTACAGAGAAAAAATTGCACAGAGATCCCTCAAAGGGGCCGCGGTTCCGCCGCAGATCCTTCTTTATGCCGCGCTTCCGCGGTTGAAGTGTGAGATCACTTCACCAAAATTTTCCAGAGAGTCTCTGTAGACTCCCTCTGCTCTCTGGTATATCCCAAAAAATTTCTTCAATTGCCAAACAACTCCAGATTTCCTTGCAATGAACCACAATAAATCGTTTAGGATTTGCACGAATTTTGATCTCAAAATAACAATGGAATAAATCTTTCAATTCAAACTATAATATGAAACGAATTAGCGCGCGATCCCCGGCAACAGCGCCATTTGATTGGAACAATTTCTTGATTGGATGTAAAAGTATCAATTCAAATACTCAAATGATTCCCGATAACGGTTTCATTTGATTGTAATGATTTCTTGTTTGTGTAAATCGAAATAAGCGAATAAGTTTCTATGTGCCGGTAATATTGAATAAAATTCACAATCAAAGAATTATATTTGACCGCAATCAATTACGGTGTCGATTATAGATCGTAAGCGAGTGCGGATCGTCCACAGGGATTGTGCGATTCGTTTCTATGTTTAATTTGTTTGAATTGAAAAGTTAATCGAAAAGAAAAGAAAACATGATTCAAGAATTTATCGATTGATTCAGGTGTCACGGTGTTTAATCAAGAATCAAGAAACTGATAAACAAATCAAGAATCGGTGTTTCGATGATATTTCCAACCAAAATGTCAAGAATCTAAATGAGGCTCGTAGGAATCGATCGGATCTATAGACGTGATGTAATCTCAAGGTTTCGTGTTCTTGTCCTTCGAAGGATTGATACTAGATCGATGATGATCGACGAGAGTTAGGGCTTTCTTGATGAAACCAGGGTTTCATCATTTTAACACTTGTTCTTTCGTAGATATCATTCACATTCTAGCCTCTAGCAATTTCAAGAAACGATCGTAACTCCCCAATCTCGAGCGATATCAATCAAGAAAGCATCGCAACGAATTGGGTCATCGATTCTTGAACTTGCTAGGGTTTACAAAACTCGTAGGATTCAAGAATCGATTTAAGATATGTTACATCATCATTCTATTAATCTTCTCGACTCCTCGACGAGCGGAGTATTACTCAAACATCATCACACAGAAAGCATTCAAGAATTGAAAAGATATAATGATGCAAGAATTTAAAGAAAACAAGATAAAAGAATATCACCTTTTATTTATATCAACAATTTGATTACAGTCGCTCAAGAACTACAAGAGGAAGAACTAAATTGTTGAATTGGTATCGCTCGGCTCCGTGAGTCGCGGATCGGCTTGGACCACTTGCTCTGTTGAAGATCGGCTCGGCTCATAAAAGGTTGCAAGGCTTCTTGCTTGATGGGTACTCGGGATCTTGGCTTTTGATTGGAATTAGGGTTAGGGTTTCACACAAGTCCTCTCACTAGACTTATGGAAGAAGAAGATGAAAAAAAGAGAGTGAATGGATCTATTGGCTACTAATGGAGGGATTTTTCCATGATCATTTACAAGTGAGCCTAGGGTCTTATTTATAGATCTCCCAAACCCTAGGTCTAGGTTTGAATTTACAATTCCCTCCAAAAGTTTGTTGAGGCTTCTAGAAGGAGTTTGTTAGGCTTTAGCTTAGGGTTTAAGTTAGGGTTTAGGGAGAAGTTTCTAGAATGATAGGCTAGTTTAGTGTTGATCCCAAAGCTTGCTGATCTGGCAGAAATCTCTGGAGTCTTCTGGAATATGGCATATCATTTTGAAGTCTGAACCCTGAGATAAGAATTTTGCACCAAATTTAGGAAGCTAATTCCTTGGACCCACCGTGGATCCGCGGCGCAAGCAGGCTCCTGCCGCGGATCCGCGGCGCTTTGTGGGGCTTGGGCCTTGGTTCTGGTGTAGTCTTGGAATGCCATTTGGAGCTTAATTTGATATGTTGAATTTTACTTTGCCTTTTGGATTGGTACCAGAACTGAAATCATTGAGTTGGCGTAATTTTTGATCGGTACCGTATAGATTGTGGCCTTTCTTCTGGATTTTCCTGCACAGATCTTAAAACAAGTGATGCGCAATATAGGAATGTTGCGATGCCATGAAATGCGGTCAATTTCCCTAGAAATGCCGGTTTTAGAGTCTAACACATGCAATCTGATATTTTGCAACAGTTTTGCTAATATGTGAAATATGAATACCTTACACTTCTAAATGAGTGCAAATGATAGAGAAATTGCCGTGTTAAAAATACAATATTTTCGACTAATCAACGCCCCATACATTTTTCAATGGGGATCCCGTTAAAATGTTTAGGGCGGACTTGGCAAGTGCACCTTATACATTTTCAATAGGACGTCTTTATGGGGACTTCACTAAAATTTTTGGGGCGTGCCTAACAAGTTCGCTCCATACATATTCAATGGGCGCTCTATGAATTGTATGAGGTGTACTTACCAAGTGTGCCCCAAACATTTTCAAAGTAGATTTGCATGGGGCGTACTTGGCAAATGCACCATTTAATTTTTTTTTGTTTAAAAATAGTGCAGCGCAGCTGGCGATGACGAGAAAGTGGCCTAGATTTATAATTATTTTTGAAAATGTTATAAATTTAATAATATTTTAAAAATAGGTCTAAATTAAAAAATTGTCCGAAAATTAGAAAATTAGAAAATTGTCCGACAATAAAAGAGAAGTTGTCCTTGTTTTTCTCTCATTTGTTTCATTTTATGCTAAACAAAGGAGAAAATTTATGGGTGCAAAAAGAAAAAGAAAACCCTTTGCAAAATTTTCTCCCACTCGGCCGATCTTTCAGCAACAATGGTGCAGTGAAGGTATGATCAAATCTCCAAAAAATTAGTTGTTTTTTACTTTTTCCATCAAAAATTTCGTTAAAAGCTTCGATTTTTAGCGAAATTTTTGAGGGGAAAATTAGTTCTTAATATCTCCATTATGAATTCAAGAACCCATTAGTTGAAAGGTGAGATATTTGGTAGAGAATTAAGATCTTGATATGATATAATTGAAGTCAAGGTATGGGATTCATGTGCCGTTAATATTTCTTTTTTTTGGGTAAATTATGTTCTTATAACATTTTTCTAGATCAAAGTTACCCATATTGTCGTCGATTCATGGAATTGCATCTGACAAAAGTTTTTTTTTTGGCCCCTTTTTACTGCTTCTTTTTGGATGCAAATGTGCTGCATTACCTAGAACTGGAGTCATATAACTTTTATCATTATCATCATCGAGAAAAATGATGAAAATTCTTACCACCATTGAGAAGCTTGCCATAATCCTCACTAGTTAGCGTCCTCGTAATCCATTTATTTTCCTTTACAAAATTATGCTCAAATGTTTGATACATGCTTAGCCGAAAACTTGGTTAATCTACACAAAATTACTATGATGCTGGAATTTAGGAGTACTGCATCAAAAAGGAAGAAGATGAGTTCTACAAAATAGATGAGGTTCTTGCTGAATGTTGATAAACAAATCTTGTTGTTGAATCTAAGCTTGTTTTAATTACCTTTTTCAGTGGTGGAGTTTTCTCCTAATCTGCCGATGGTTGTTAGAACTCTTCTAAGTTGTACTCTGTAACTTATTAACTCTGTCTCATCTCATATTTTCTGTGAAATGTTTTATTGCGCTAAGCTCTCTTTGACCCTCTCCATTTTCTCGAAAAGAGAAAGAGAATATAAGGCTTTTAGCCAAAAGCAATACAAAACACAACATAGACCCATGTTGTATAATTTGATTTGGGTAAAGTTTGCATAAACTACATGAGGAATGTGGGGTCAACTAACATAGGAGATGATGCACTTCTAATCGGTTAAAAAGTCAACAATAAATCAATTTGTTTTTCATGATAGGAACCGTTCATCTTGATCAATATGTTCTAAGCCATACTCACATTAATTATGTGATTTTGATACTTCTTGCACTTGCATCGGAGAGTTGCAAATTTAGAAGTCTACCAATAATAGAACATTTTCCATAATGAATTAAGAGTATCAAAATCACATGGAAATTGGTGTGGCCATGCTTTAAGCCATGAAGATCAATATGGACGTCATCATTAAAAAATAACTTGTGGAGAGTTGACTTTTTGACCAATCTTGGAGAGAAACACTCTCTCATGTTACCTAGTACCCACTTTTGTCAAACTGCACCCTTATCTTGATTTTTATTGCCTTGTGGAATGAACACTTTCTGTGTCGGTCAAATCATGCCTTCTTAAAAAAATTCACAGAGACGAGACACAAAGTTGTTCCCTTTTTTTGTTATTTCAACCAAATGTATCCTTTCGAATTCTGTTTAACCACTTAGTAAAGCTTTGGCATTCAATTATTTTTTTTCGGATTACTACTTTGTAATTCATACGAGTTATTTCTATCAGGTTGGTAGAGTTCGAAGATTTTTTTTTTTTTATGGGAATGGCTAGAAGGTTTCCAACAAAAGAGCAAAGGGATCCATTTCGCTTCTTATCTCGGCTATCTTATGCCTTGTCTGAATTGGTGTTGATCATTCTACTATACATTCATGCCTTTTTATCCTACTTCGTGCATAAATTTGCTTGCTACCGCAAATTGCCAACTCCATGTCTATTATGCGCAAGCCTCGGTCGAAGGAGATCACCATATTTAGATAAAGAATTAATTTGTAATGCTCATAAGCTAGAGGTTTCGTCGCTTGCGTATTGCCGTGCTCATCATAAGCTTGTCGATGCACAAGAAATGTGCAATGGGTGCCTAAATGCAAATTTCTTGTGCAAAAAGTTATATGGAAAATCCAAAAGGCATTGCTCTTGCTGTTCGGTTCAGTTCAAAAATAGACCATATGCCCATAGTTTAATTCAAAGAAAAAACATTAAGGAGCCAAATCATATGCAAAATCGTTCGAGGGCACTTTCAATCGACCACCGGTTTGACCGATTCTCTGAAGAAGATGAAGTTAAAGAAGAGTTATTGTCTCGATGTTTACAAGCGGGGTCCACAGCTAATCTCCCCAACCATTTAATTCAAGATAATTCGGATAAAATTGTCCAAGAGAAGCTGGTACATCGTTCTTCAATTGAAACCGGGGTTAATGTAAGTGATTCTCATACCGCAATGGGCATTGGGCATGGATTAGAGGAAATTAACTGGGGCCAGGTTGAAGTGAAGCCAAGTATTCCGATATCATCGGAAATTGCAGTCGAACAAGTTCGTATAGAAGCTTTGATCACAAAATGTAAGTTGTCAATGACACTTATTTTGCATATCATGTAAAAATTGCAGGATACCTCACTATATTTTAAAATCCTATATTTTGCCTTTTATTCCCAAATCAACCCTCAGTAAATGTTCTAATTATGAACTGTTGTGAAATAGTAGAGGCGAAACTGGTAGGAAATCAGGGGTATTTTGGGAATAAATTTCGCTGAAAATGATCAAAATAATGTTATTAAATAGGGGAAGAAGTGCATGTTCTATTTTTAAACTAAATGGAGAGTGGTATCCTGGTATATGGGAAAACCCGAGCGGCATTTATGTAAAGCCTTCACAGAAAAATAATGAAAGGCGCTATAAAAAATGCTCAGCCACAAGATAAACAACCACACCACAATAAGAAACCAAAATAAAAAGACAAAATCTTGGGGTAAATTTCACAAAATGCCTTAAACTTGTGTTTTTCATACACATACACATAACTTTATATTATACAAATAAATACTGTGAACTTATTAAATTGTAGATAAATACCTTAAAATTTCGAAGTTAATACCTGATATGCTTTTGGTGAATGCTGATTACCTTTGTACTTCTCTTTGTTGTTTTACCAAAAATGTAATGAGTATCAAATTGAAAGTTAATGCAATTTATTTGCAATTTGCTAGAGTTCAAGGTATTTATGCGTGCAAAAATAAATTAGGGTATTTATTTGGAAAACGATGAAAGCTTAAGGATAAATGAACAAATGGCTATGCAATTCCAATGGACCCTACAACACCATCTTAAATGTCAGATAAAGGTGATCTTTCAAAAATTTCTATAACAGTATTCTTCAAATACAACCAAATGGATATGTCCCAAGCAAATATATTACCATTTAAAGATCTTTCCTTACACACACACACACACACCCAAGTCAAGAAAACAAAGTTGCAGATCTGTATCAAACATCTTTTTAGAAATCCAAATGCTGCAATTGAACATTATCATGTTTGAATTGGCATGTGTGTTTTAGAAAATAAATGCAATACTCCACCTTCAAAGTTTGTCATAAAAATGTCTTGAAAAATAAGCTTGAGCTGTTGAAATCGGTCTTGAGGGCAAGCAAGGCACATAGGTTCTAAAGTTAATTTCTTTTGCTTTCTATTTGTCAATGGCATTCATTTAATAAGATATTCTTCTTTGTTAACTTTCATATGATGTTGTTGATAGTAAATTGTTATTTCTTCAAGTTTCTAATATTGGCTTGTCCATTTGCAATTATTATAGGTGTTATATTTCCAAATTCAAACTAAATAATGTATGGTTATACTTTTTCTATCTAGATTTGATCTATGGAACATATGCATGAAAAACAGGGATACAACATGAACAAGAGATAGGAATTTTTTATAAAAGTAGGATACGATGACATGTATTGTGACAGAGATGGATATTTTTTTAAAGAAATTTGGAGGCAATTTTTTCCTTTTTGTAAATTTCAAAGTAACAAATCATACAAGTTCTAAAAACCTATTCCTAGAGATTAATCATCAAATACAGATAGAAAACATAATATATTAAATAACATTAAACTACTGATAACTGGTGTTGATTTCTTACTAAACTAAGTTAAAGTTATTTTATTACGGTGAGGTCCCTAAGATTGCTACATTTACGGGTTTAATTGTGGAAAACTCTCTTAAAGCCAAACTTTAAGGTAGTTTACTGTAACAAAAATTATAAGGTGGTTTAGTGCAAACACAACAGTTTGGTGTACTTTAGCATAGAATTAATTAAGAAGAAAAGGCAGAAATAATTTCTCTAAATAATCATTTGGTGAAGTGTTGTAACTCATTTATTGTCCGACACGGTGTCCAAATCATCTTCGATACGTGTCTGACACTTCTTGATGTTTCATGGCCTTCGATTGACTCTTTTCCAATTTCTCTCTTGCAGTAAATGTTCCAGACAATATTGGTTTTGCTTCGACCGGAGAATCTATCAAGTCTTTGAATTCAAATGATCTGGGAATGAGATCAAGCCAATTAATGCATGAGATGCTCAAGGTCCCTTTACCATCTACAGCTTCATCTGAGTTCACTACCGGGAGAGAATCTTCAAAAGTCCCCGAAGATATAAAAACAAGACTCTCTCAACTATCTTCTGGCCAATGGCTTGAAGTCCCGTGGAATGAGATCGCTTCAAGTCCCAGAACAAATTTGCAAATCGATGATCAATCCAAATTATCCGATGCTTCTAGTTCCAATGGCTTCCTCAACCTCAAAAAGTTCTGTACCGATGAATCATTAGACGGAAGCTTAGTTAGTGAAATTGAAGGAGAAAGCGCCATGGATCGATTAAACAGGCAAATTGATATGGATAGAAAAAATATGTGCATTTTATATAAAGAATTGGAGGAAGAAAGAAACGCTTCGGCAATTGCAGCGAATCAAGCGATGGCGATGATCAATAGATTGCAAGAGGAGAAGGCCGCGATGCAAATGGAGGCGTTGCAGTATCTAAGAATGATGGAAGAGCAAACAGAGTATGATCAAGAAGCTCTACAAAAGTTAAATGATCTATTAGCTGATAGAGACAAAGAGATACAAGACCTCGAAGCACTAATTGAGAGCTATAGGAAGCAGTTTGGTGGCGAAGCGAGCCGAGCTCTTGAATCGGCATTTGAATGCGAAGAAAGGGAATACACTGAATATACCCCTGTGAGCACGCCACGTTTTGTAAGATCAAGAGGCCATGAGGTTGGAAAAACTCTGGTGAGGAATACTGTTTTGGATTTTGAAGACGAGAAGGTTTATATCTCGGAATGCTTGAGAAGGTTGGAGAGGAAACTTAGACTTTTTGCAAACAATGAAGATAGTCTTTCTGGTAAAATTTCAGAATTGGAGGATAATTATTCAGTTGAAAATGGTGAAATTAATGATGATAAAAAAAATAGTGAAAAGCCATCTACTCCCTCGTTTCGTGCTATTTCGTTTTCGATTAGGCAAGCTCTTAAAGAAAGTACGCTGCAATCGATTTCGTACAATGATAGACAATTTCAAATGGGAGGTAAAAAGATGGACACAATTGCTCTTGGAAATGAAATTTCACAGCTAAATGTGAGGTTGGAGGCACTTGAAGAGGATAGGAATTTTCTTGAGCATGCTGTTAGTTCACTTAGAGAAGGAAGCAATGGGATACAGTTTATTCAGGAGATAGCTTGTCACCTACGTGAATTACGAAAAATTGGGATCACACGTCAAGAGAATATTGTTTCTTGAGCCTCTTCCCGAGTCCAATCCATCCAAGTGGTAATCACTAAAAATATTATGTCGCTTTAATCTTGGATTCATGTAGCCGATAGTCATCTATAAGAAAACCAATACCATCCATATTTCTACATTTTTTGGTTATAGAAATAATCTTCTCCAATCATAATCCGGAATATACTACGGCCAAAGAAGTACTGTGTTCGTTGCATGAATCTTTGATACCTTAAATAGCTATTATTGCCTTCTCGGTTCTTTACTTGAAAATTGAGAGTTATAATAGTTGATAGATAAAATGATTCTTTTTCTCAGGATATGTGGCTCATGCTATTAAATTGATCACTAGGTTTACCATTATCATACTCTTTATTTATTCTGTTGCCATCTTTATAATCAGACATTGATACGATCATTTTTGTATTTACTCGGCATTATAGTGTTTGCATCATATATTAAAATTATTATTTATTCAGTTTTAGTCCCCCAAAGTATTATTTGTTGCCGTATATTCACTCTACCCAGACTCCTGTTTCAGGTGCTCATCAGAAAAGAGGTTCTTGGCTAACGACAAAGTCGAGGGCTTCAGCTGTTCTTTCTTTGACAAGAAAATGGAGATATTTACAGAAATGAATGCAGCGGTGCAAGCAAAGGTCGACATGCTTTCTTCGTTCGTCTTTAGATCTTTGAGACTTATTGTATGATTGGTGATTTACAAAAGGGGCAATCCCTATTTAAAATCGTTAGGTTAGATTACTCTCGTAGATCATCATTTTTCGTATTTTGGGCGAAAATTTTGACAGCTGGTTTAAGTTGAATTTTTTTATATGTGCTAGCCGCTCCATTGCTCTATCCTTGTGATTGTGCAAGTATTGTTCCGGGATAAAAAGAAAATAATAAAAATAAGGCTATGATGATTTCAAGACTAGATTGAATGTCGAAGTCAACTGTGAGGAATTCATTATCTGTTGTTTAACCTTATCACTTTGCTATCTGCATATGCTTATTATTTTGCACCTGACTTCGGCTGTAGAGAATGGCGGCCGAAAGATCAGCAGCATTTCAGCTCTTGAATTGGCTGAATGACAACCTTGAGCCGAAATGATTTTTTAGCTAAAATAGAGGCTACGGTTGACACGTTATCCTTCTTATAGGCAAACTGGGCAAAGGCCGTGGGCCAACAAGTGCAGACAGTAAATGTTACATAACCACAACCAAAAAAGAATGTGGAGAGTTATCATGTAAATCGAGAGTGCAGTCATTTACTCCTAGAGGCTATAAATAAACTTTTTACTAAATTTATGCCTCATCATAATAATAGCATAGAAGACCATGTTGTCGGTGTCCTTGTAGGAGTAGACTGTGAATCCTTCGCCGTCAGGTTACGCCGACAATGGTCGAGGACTACTTGATACTCTACCCAGTACAAAGATGATGGCATTGGCTAGGGATGGAGTTCTTACTAGAATAGAGTGTGAATCTATCATCATTAGAACTTTGTCTTCAGACGACAGTGGCATCCAAGTTCTTTCCAAAGTTGGATGTTAAATGTACATTGTGAATTCATTCATCAGGATTGGCATAGGCGAGAATGAGTGTGTTGAACGCTTACGTGTTCATGCATGGCTTGTACAATGCGGATCTCTACAAGCCGACCTCCTATACCGGCAGACCCACATATAGCTCAGTGGGGGCACGTACCCCGCTGAGATTTTCAGAGAAGAAAATTCCTATTTTGATCTATTAATGCAATACATATAAAAGAAAGTATATTTTATATATACTGGGTTTATAATCCCAATATAATGCAGCTTTAGCACAGTTAGTAGTTTAGCACAGTTAGCAGTGGCATATTTGTTGCTTAAGGTTTGTGGGTTCAATTCCCACAGGTGAAATATTTTTTTTTATTAAATTATATCATGGTACTCTTTTCATACTTTGAATTGAGCAAATAATAGAGTATTTTAAATTCCTGTTCATGAACCAACGGTACTAGCATAATCAGGTGCTTCACATCGATACTCTCTCTCAATATATATCCACACACATGTAAATATACATCAATGTATGCACACACATGTGCACCACGTGTGCAATAAAATGAGACCGCCTTCACCAAATGAATATTATGCACCTAGTTTTTCAATGAAACATTACTGTATATTGCCCTTATTGATCGAAATTTCTGGATCTGGATCTGCCACTGCCTATACATTGCGAAAAAACCCGCTTGGGACTTTATAACAAGTCTCATCTGATATCTTGTCGGTTTATAGTTGGACGCTCAATTTCAAATTTGTAGCGCAACTCCTCATTTGGAGCTTGAATGTCCAATTCGGCTTCAAGCCAATGTTTGTTATTTAATGATTGATTAATTTAGTTATTAAAGTTAATCATTAACGTTTTCCTAAAGTCTTCTTGATAATTTGGCGAATTAAAAACCAATTAAATTAATTAATAGAGTATTTAAACTAGGAATTAAAAACCAATTAAATTAATTAATAGAGTATTTAAACTGGACCCTTTAACCCAAACGACAGATGATGATAAGTCATTTAATCTTGAATATACAATTGACTAGGGTTTTAATTTCAACCTTTAATGTTTAAAAATTATTTATAACAATTAATCCTAATATTAAATCTCATCCATTAATCTTAGCAAGCCATGTTTTTTTTTTTTGCTGCACTGGGCTGTAAACCAAGCAAACCATAGTTATCCCTCCGCCTTAAAACTCTCGTCTACTTCAAACAAAAGGGGAAAAAAGAAAAGAAGAAAAGGGGTTTCTTGCGTCCGAACTCGAGCACCAGCCACCCACGACATCGTCATGCCGCCACATCACCATCACCATCTTTTTTTTACCGAGTTTCACTCACGGCAGCTCAGATTGTCCAAATTCCTTCCTATAGTTAAGGCTTAATCGTATATCCTCGTAATAGGAGGTTTACACTATTCGAATATTTTGGTATTTATATGTTGAAGATTGCCAAAATTTAGAAGATATGATTTGATTTATTTAGTCCCATCAGATTTAGTAGTACTTTATTTTAGTTTGGTAAGATAATATTTAGTTTGATAAATTTAGATTTTATTTTTGTTAGTCTTATTAGATTTTTGAAATATTTTATGCCTATACAAGAGCCCTTATTATTGTAATTCTATTTTCAAATCAAATCAAATCTTTTAAATTTTGACAATCTTCTCCTAAGTTATTTCCTTTAGATTTTATGCCTACATAAGATAATATTAAAAGTATGTCCTTTTTGGATGAGTGCAAGGACGGATTTGTGTTGGATTCTTGAGTTTTGGATTTAAGAATCCTCCGATTCATAAAGTTTGTGTTTGGTTGGCTTGAATTACAAACATGGATTTATATAGATTGTGTGATAGCGTCCACAAAAAAAGATGGATCCCAAAATCCTTCAAAATGAGAGGATTCTTCGGGATTTCTCACTATTTGGTTGCCCCCACGAATTTTAATTATTAAAAATAATTCCCTCTCCCTCTTTAATCCGATTTACTTTTTCCCAACCAAACAAGAATTACAAGGATTTACAAATCCAATATAAGGAATCCAATACCAATTAAACACAAAATTAGTTAATCCATTTTTTCAATTATACTGTTTGCAAATCCAAATTTCACAATCCTGCATCTGAACAGGGATTCTTTGGCAATAAATTATTGCACAGTATAAAGTTGGCAGAACCTTTTTTTCCTCCAAATAGATAAAACACTTCAACGCCAATGTTTTTTTACAAATATTTTTCTTTTGGTTTCTTATATTCCCTAAACTCCATCTTGTAGTTTATTCTTCATTTTCTTTTTCTCTAATCAAATATTCTTACGGCCTTTTCCATGAAAAGGAGAGGGGGGAAAACTCAATTTAGAAGCAATTGCATGGAGGATATAGCTATCATATATTAATTATAGTTAAAAAGTAATTTATGTTAACATGATACCAAGTTAAACTTTTCGGTGCAAAATGATAATTAGATGAGTAATTTAAGAGATTTAAGCAAGAAATATAAATATATTAAGATTAAAATGAGTATTAAAAAACATAGAAGATTTTGAGGGGCAATATAAAAATCCCTTCTATAATGTTAATTATCTAAATGCATGGCATATAAATAACAATTGTTTCTTCCAAATAGTAGATGAATACCTATGTTTCAAAATATGACACTTTAGCATCTGGAATTTTGATTTTGGGCACTTTAGTATCTATTCTTCAGAAATATGTAAATTCCCTTCTAGATCTCCATGTGCTTTATGATAGGGATATTTATGCCCTAGAGATCATTACTGTACATTGATATGTATATTATAGTGGATACTTGGACATATATATAGATGACTTTCTTGCTCGACATGATAATATGCTATCCGGTTACTGTTTATCTTAACATGTACACTTAGTTTTATTATACTGTCTCTCAGATACATGTTGATAAAGCCCTTAGGGTGTTGGCTTGACCAATAGGACTATGATGCGGATCATACTACTGGGACCTGGGTAGTCCACAAGCACATTCTTTAATTGTTTCTAATCGAGGGTATATCGAGACAGGGCATCGATAATGCAGAGTAGACTAATGTGTACGTTTCTTGACTCTGTATGGAGCGATGGTTGATCCCATATCTATTAGTGTTTGACATCAAAGATTGTACACATGCGCTCATTAGAGAATGGGTACACCGAACAGGACACGCCGAGAACTCTTATATGGTACTATACCTATCGTCAGATAGCATTTCTCTGGTGAAACTGGTACAAGTTAGTCTGTAGACCCGAGATCGTCATAGAGTATTGTGTGGTTCGCACTGTGTTTTGATTTCCTCCTTACCACAGCTCAAAGGAGTCGTGCAGACAGATGTCTAAGACAGGTATTGCTCATTTCGGGAGATGGCTTTCTCCGCGAACTTGAGATATAGAGAGACATAGAAAGAAACATCACAGCGGATCCACTCACTGAGGCTATTCCTCGAACGCAATAGTTTCACAAACGAGCTTTGTGAGACTGACCAGTAGAGGAGTTGGGTGTTCGGTATCACACGGGCTGTGAGTATGCGGCATCGCAATAATTAGCCTTGAGTGCAAGTGGGAGATTGTTGGAGATAGTGCCCTCAGAGTCAATTATTGGATCACAGGCACGTGATTGCGATGATTGAGGGAGGACCTATCCCGGTAGAACAGTCTTACTCGAGATGATAGTATGCTATCTGGTTTATCTTTATCATCGTGTACTGCTTTAGGTGACCTGACATGTCGCTATTGCACGTTGATAGAGGCCCTAGGATTCTTGCTTGACGACCAGCAGTATGATGGCGATCATATACGTGGGAGCTGGTAGTCTATAAGCACATCCTTAAAAGGTCCCTAGTCGTAGGAGTTTCGAGACAGGGCATCGATACTCCATTAGTAGACTAGTGTATACAGTCGAGACCCCGACGAGGGGCGGTGGCCGGTCTCACAAGCCACTGGTGTCTGTTGGTTCACCTAAGATGTATACAGGTGCTCATTGGGTTATGAGTACACCGGACAGGACTCGCCGGGAACCTGCTAGTTGGGCTTATACCTGACGTCAGATAGCCGTTCCCTGGTGACATGTGTACAGGTTAGTTCATCGACCTGAGGATCGTCATTTGTCTCGTGTGAGTTCCCACTGTGCTTTGATTACTACCCTACCACGGCTCAAAGGAGTCGTACAAACAGGTTTTAGTTGGGTACAGTCCCGAGCCACATGGAGGCAGTGAGCGGATCTTCAGGGGTTCGTCTCTCCCGGTATTGGGGGTGAGGTCGCGCTGTGTCTAGGAGAGCCATTACGCAAAGCCCTCGGCCGAGGCAGGAGATTTGCTGGTAGGTATTCCAGTAGTATCTCAGGGCGTTCTGGGCTACACTCCGACACGACTTGTACCGCTTTTGGGGGTCTGACTTTTACCAACCCTCTAGGCCCGCCATGCGATACTCATAGACGAACGGACCGGACTGTACGGATATTGTCACTGACAGGCTCAGTAGGGTGTCAGGATGAGTTCGCTCATCGACGTCCCTTTTAGTCAATAGCTGGTGGCCCGTCACGTATTGGCTTATACCTCTGACGTGCTAGTGGTTAAATCCACAGCCATAGTATTGACGAGTCTTTAGAGTCCACCACACTTTCAGTTACTCAAGCTTTCGGGCGAAACGCTGTAGAGGCCGTATGGAAATATGGCAGGGTCCGATCAGATACGTGCGGTATTGCACGGATCAGGATCGGACAGTTTTGTACTAGTGGCCGTATAGTTATATGGCAGGGTTCGATCAGATACGTGCGGTATTGCACGGATCAGGATCGAACGGATTTTACTAGCCGGCTTTGGTTTAAGCCGGTACTAGTTTAGTACAGTGTAGATTTTGTCTCATTGCATTTGTATCCGGTCGGAATACAGATGCAGGTGTGTATGCACAGTATCGGGGTTTTCCTGTAATTTATTACGGGACCAGTTTTCTGGAGTTGCCAGTTTGCATTCCGTTCCGGCCGGTTTTCCTTTGTTCTTTCCCGGCCGGACTTTTCCGATGGAGGGGGGTTATTTGCAGTTTTGCAAATTACATTTGTGGAGGGGGTTTCTTGCAAATGTATTGATTATGATAGCTTTCATTTCTTTTCATCCATCACTTGCTTTTATGTGAAGTGAAAGGGTATGGGTTAAATAGTAGATTAAGCATGGTTGATGTTCCTTGGATGTGGTCACCATTCTTGTGCTCCTACACTCACCTCCCTTTTTACTTCATATTGATTCCTCCACATTATTCTTCTCACTTGATATGATAAGTTTTTCATGAGAAGAAAAAGAAAGAGAGAAGAAGAAGAAGAGAGTTTTCTTTCTTGAGAGTTTCATTCTTCTTGATCTCATTTCCATGCTAGAAAAATGCAAGCACCATTTTTCTAGTCTTGATTCCTCCATCATGGCAACTTAACCCCATTAGTCAAAGCATCTTCTACACTACATTCTACAGCATATCTTGAGCATGTCGAGTTGCCGGCTTCATGCTCGAGTTGCCTCGGTATTGAGGCGGGAGCCCGTAAAAGACGCAGGCGATGTGGTGCCCTTTCCGGCGAGGAGGCGACGATGTGGAGGCAAGACTTTCCGCGGGAGATCGGGACGATGAAGAGAAGACCGGAGGACTCGGATCACTCGGTATACTTTTCTTCCCAATCTCTTGTTAGCTAGCGTAGGTTAATGGTTAACGATCCGGGTTTTCTTTGTCCGCGGTAGCGCCGGTTTCCGAGCAAGGAAAATTTTTGTTCCGCAATTTGGCCTCGAGTAAGACGGCCGGGGCGCTGCCGTGGCGCAACATGGTATCAGAGCCACGCCATTAACCTTACCATGCTTCGTTTGATGTGTTTGCGTTTCCGATCGACCGAAATTTCCAAAAACCGTATTTTTCTAGCACATCAGTTTCTGTCGAAATTTTTTTGAGTCTAAAAATTTTTCAGGTGGTCTCAGAATGATGTGCAGGGTGTTCTAAGAACACTGGAAAAAGTTGGTCACACAATTCCTCCGTAAGACCGCGGAAGGGCGGCCAAAACCCACTTTTGGCCGCGCTTCCGCCGCAGGTTAGTGGGATCGTGTGATTATTTTTTTGCAGTGGGCTTATGGGCTGAAATTAGGGGTTTTGGAATATTAAATTTGGGCCCAGGTTTTCTGTGACTGCTACAGTTTTGATTGGGGGCCCACTTGTTAATTTTTGGTCAATCGGAAAATTTTAAACACATTATTTCACAGTATTTACATTATATCTGCGACCGTGAATGTCACTTGATCGGTAAATCCCGTCTAACTGCTATAGCCCGGTTAGACGGATTTGCGAACGTGATTTTCACGTTGATGTTCTATGTTTATGCTGTGATGTTGCGGATCGGTCGTGGGGGATAGCCTGGATGCAATGCTAGTACAGTTTTGTTGTATTATGTACATTTGATATTGCGGGGCGAGCGTCCGACATGTGGACTGCCGTCACTGCCTGTTTGTATTATTCTTTTGGGGCACGACCTGGTTGCGGTCGATGTACCCGGTGTATGTATATTTTACTTTCTGTACTAGGATTGCCCCGCGGTGGGGTGCGCGGATAGCCGGGTTCTGGAGGGCAGCAAGCCCGCATCTCATGGCATTGGGACGGAGGGGGCTTCAGTCTGGAATTGGCGGGCTATTCGCCGCACTCGTAGGGGGTACAGGTTGACCCAGGAGGGGTGCCCAAGTTGCCGGATTCCGTGAAGTGCTGGGTGGTCCATTCACGGTACTGAAGGGGGCTGCCTCGCTTCAGGTTTTGGCGGGTGACTTGCCGCGCCCGTAGGGGTCTAGGATTTCATTGCACAGGCTATCCACACGACCAGGGGAACGTCGGGTTTCAGCAGCGGCTCTGTGAAACCCGGGGCTTCCAGATATCTGTATTGTTCTGTGATGCTGTACATTTCTGTGATGTTGCATTTTATTCACGCCTTGAGCGAAATACTATATATTGGTATATATATTAGTAGATGTTGTATATGTTTTACATCCGCGCTAGTCCAGTCCCCGCTCTGCCGTTAGTTAGCTAACCTAACGGGTGATGACGGGACCCAGTGGCGAATGCGGATGGCATATACGTACGTCAGTATATTTTCGTTCTTTGTGGTGTGATCATTTGATGGGACTGCGTTGATTTGGATCAATGCAAGTTAAACAAACCTATTCTGATGTTGTTGGAACATTTTTCAAAAAGCTGTTATTGCAAGGACGTTCACTTTTGTTTTGCATCGTGGTATTCATTTGGAATATCCTGCTCCTCAGTCGACGAGGCAAGGGCCGAGATCCCTTCACCGGGAGTGACCCCTTGGACAGAAGTTTGCGTCAGGGCATTAACTTCACTATAGCCGTTTACTTTTGCTTTGCATCGTGGTATTCAGTTGGAATATCCTGCACCTCATTCTACGGGGAAAGAGCCGAGATCCCTTCACCGGGAGTGACCTCTTTAGTAAAGGTTTTCGTCACTATATTTTATAAAAGGCTATGCAGTTCCTTCAACGATATCAAGTTCATTACGTTAAAGGTTTTTCGCCAAAAACCATTCGTAGCCCTCCGTCATTTCTTATGGGTATTATTTAGTATTCGTGCTGCGTTTGTTGACTCCGTCAAGGCGTAGTGTACGGTAGCTAAGTGGTGCTTGTTTGTTGCATAAGTGGGATTGGTTAGGACAGTCGTGCGGCCTTGTTGACTCCGTCAAGGGCACGTACGGGTGGGTTTAATGCAATCCAGATAATGACGGGTTGAACTTGACTAGGACTCTTTGATTTGTTGACTCCGTCAAGGTCACTTGAGTCCTAGGGGTAAAAACAAACATCGGGAGTTTCAAAAGAACTGAAACTTGCCAGACATGCGCATACCTTCTGGAGTGTGGTGACGTGAGTGGATTCCGTCACGTTATCATGCGGTGATAGTTGGATCCCGATTCCCACTGATGAGTTAGTTTACTCCTCGGGTGATCCCGACTAATTCTTCTTTCAGGTTTGGAGGAGAATTTGAGGTACAGTGGGAGGTTTCCAGATTAGTTAAAGTGATAACCATTCTGATCTAGGTTAGAGTGCACGCTGAGTGTTTCTTTTCTCTCTCTCTGGCAGCGACCATTGACCCGACCCTGGACTATGACTCAGTGACTAAGTTGACCGAACCTTCTTAACACTGGTTTTTTGGATTGTCAGAGTTGCAGACCTCATTGCCACTCCTACTTTTACCCTTTTCTCCAGGACACCCCGTATTACTACGAACGTCCACTTCCATTGGACAAAACCATCGTATGGTTAGATACGAACTCGAAGGACTTCGAGGATGGTTTCTGGTTCTGGAGAAAACGGATAGGATTATTCAGTTGTCTTTTCTTTTCACCTTCTCTCGCATTGCGAGTACTCCTTGGTTTAGGAGTAGTACACCTATTACGCAAATTGGATAGTCTTCTTCCAAACCTTAGGCTGGTGCCGACCGGTAGGGAATGAAGGAAACCAATTAGCATAACGAAGGTGTGCAGAAGGTATTAAGACTAAGACAAAGCAAGGGATTAGTAAGAGGGCAAAGTAAAATGCGACTGATATTCACGACCAAACCAAGTATTTCTTCGTCAATCCTAAATCACCTTTGTATTTCTCCAGGACACTCCGTATCACTACGAAGATCCACAGTTTATTGGATATTCCATCGTATGGTTATATACGAACTCGAAAGGAACTTGTTCCAGTTCGGGGATGGATTCTGGTTCAGGAGAAATATGAATAAAGTACATTCAGGTGTCTTTTATCTTCACCTTCTCTCGCATTGCGAGTGCTCCTAGGATTAGGAAAGTACACCCTTTATGCTTATTGGATAGTCTTCTTCCAAACCATAGGCTGGTGCCGAACGGTAGGGAAGGAAGAAAACCAATTGGCCTAAAGGGGTGTGCAGAAGGTAATGACTAAAGACATATAAAGGGATTTGGAGAGGTGGCAAAGAATTATGCGGTTATAGTTGTGAATCTGGATAATGGTAGAGGCATTACTAGGAATACCAGGATTCCCCACAGAAACATTTCAATGTTTCAGTTTCACTGTGTAATGTTAAAAGAAAACTGATTTCCCGATTAGACACTTACTCCAGGGTATGTATTTACCAGGTATGATTCTCACATCTGTATGGTTTTACAGATGATGAGTAGGAGTAAGTTATTGGGAATTGGGTGATCATCCTCATTATATCGGGATTCGTTGTAATCGGTGATATTTTGAGGAGTTCACCTGGGCTGTTTGCCGGTCGGCAAATATTTGGTTATGAATATCCGCTGTTGTGCACCAATTTCAAATTGATATATCTGTACGTCTATTTTCATAGAGTGAGATATACCTTTTGATATTATGTCGATGACATTTACCTATATCAGTGGATGGTTAGGTAAGGAGCATTAAACAGCGGTGTAATTCTTCTTAACTATAAGTACAGTTTTCAACCTACGACACACAGTGAAAGAGTTGTTAGACTCATTGGACTTATACAGAGTATTGTATGTTGTCCAGTGTCCATTAGGACAGAGGGGTTGGTCCTTATACTATATTCTGTTTACTTTTAACTTCTCTAGTTCTTAGACATGTGTTTCGTAGGAACACAGGGTCTGAGTTTTGAGGAGTTATAGGTATTTGAATAGAGTAGAGAACCAGGTGTAGCAAGTATCGGGATTCTTCAAAGTGATCGAAGATATAGATACTTGTGTATGGTATTCAGTTGATAGTAATGATGAAGACAGATTGCTTCTCTTTCAGGTTACTCATAATTGGAAACGTTCCTAAGTTGAGTAACGCTGATCGGCCTCCTTCCATTTAGTTGACATGCACTGGAGACAGCTGCATGATTTGAATCTGGTTCAATTAAATCAGTGCCTCTGTTTCTATATTGGATATAGAACAGTTCATATCTTGACATTGTTAAGGTACGGGGAGTTGTCCGGCTTATGCTTAAACCCAGACTCCGGATAGCTCAAGGCACGTTTCTGTAATGGCTGTTTGTGGGTTGACTTTCTACCATCTGGATGAACAGTAGAAATACTGTTCTAGACTCGCCACAGTTTTTATTAAAAATGGATTTTTTCAGAAAAAGTAGTGGGAGTATGGTAGAACTGGAAGTGATTCCAGAACCACAAACGATTACTGAAGATTTGATTAGGAACCTAAAGATTCAATCTGGATTGACATTCCATTGGCCACTCCGCAGATTCGGTGGGTAACTTCAGGCACCCGAGAGGTACTCCGGTAGCCTCAAGGACGGTGACAGGGAAGTTCTTGTTTACCCACACTTGCCATTGCTGTTGTTCCAGGCTGCGAGACCCGGCAGGAGGATGAGTATAGCGTCGTTCTAAACTAGCTTTGGAAGTGCACGTCTATATGACTCTGCCACAGGGTTGTCGTAGTCAGTGGGAGCAGCGGAAGCATTGGTGGACATCAGGCTTATGTCTATTTATAGACTAAAGCAGATATAGCGGAGTTAGATCATCTGTTTCTGATGTGACAGTCATGGGTTTGACGTCATCAGAATAGGGGATGGATCTGTTGAGAAGGTAGTAGGAAGTGATATTCCTATACTACGATCGGTTATACTTTGGTCGTCACACAGTGTTTTCTCCACCTGGGACTTGGATATTATATCAGACATACTGGTTACTAGACCTATGGTTTTAGATCTAGATTTGGGTGGTTTCCCAATCAGGGTACCTTGACAGCATTCTATGAGTATTTAGAATGGACGACTCCTGGCATGGTAGTGTACCTGCAGGTAATGGAGTCACCCTCTCTAAAGGTGTCTTACAGACTAAAGGGGAGAGGATGTGCATGATTGACAGATCACTTGCTTAGGCAATTGAGTCAATCATGATATGTCAAGTACCACACCAGATGTTGTTCTTGCACTAGATGCAATAAGTTGATATTGATCCAATCCTGGAGGAACAGTCGGATGCAGTTTTAGAACATAAGTGAATGTTCTAGGGATATGATAACGGCTGCCTCCTTTAGGAGACGGTTATCACTCCAGGCTTCCAAGGTGACATGGACGACAAGGAGGTTGTCAGAGTTATAGTTCTCCCTCTAACGAGGGGCAGTATTTTGGACAGGTGGTCCAAGGCAATACTGAGGGAGGCATGGCGCGGGATACTGATTAGTTTCAGTTGATGATACAGTCTAAGAAGTTTGGATTTGGAGTTCATTTATGAGCTAGGTCCCATCAGACATCCAGACATATTCTAAGACAGGTATTGCTCATTTCGGGAGATGGCTTTCTCCGCGAACTTGAGATATAGAGAGACATAGAAAGAAACATCACAGCGGATCCACTCACTGAGGCTATTCCTCGAACGCAATAGTTTCACAAACGAGCTTTGTGAGACTGACCAGTAGAGGAGTTGGGTGTTCGGTATCACACGGGCTGTGAGTATGCGGCATCGCAATAATTAGCCTTGAGTGCAAGTGGGAGATTGTTGGAGATAGTGCCCTCAGAGTCAATTATTGGATCACAGGCACGTGATTGCGATGATTGAGGGAGGACCTATCCCGGTAGAACAGTCTTACTCGAGATGATAGTATGCTATCTGGTTTATCTTTATCATCGTGTACTGCTTTAGGTGACCTGACATGTCGCTATTGCACGTTGATAGAGGCCCTAGGATTCTTGCTTGACGACCAGCAGTATGATGGCGATCATATACGTGGGAGCTGGTAGTCTATAAGCACATCCTTAAAAGGTCCCTAGTCGTAGGAGTTTCGAGACAGGGCATCGATACTCCATTAGTAGACTAGTGTATACAGTCGAGACCCCGACGAGGGGCGGTGGCCGGTCTCACAAGCCACTGGTGTCTGTTGGTTCACCTAAGATGTATACAGGTGCTCATTGGGTTATGAGTACACCGGACAGGACTCGCCGGGAACCTGCTAGTTGGGCTTATACCTGACGTCAGATAGCAGTTCCCTGGTGACATGTGTACAGGTTAGTTCATCGACCTGAGGATCGTCATTTGTCTCGTGTGAGTTCCCACTGTGCTTTGATTACTACCCTACCACGGCTCAAAGGAGTCGTACAAACAGGTTTTAGTTGGGTACAGTCCCGAGCCACATGGAGGCAGTGAGCGGATCTTCAGGGGTTCGTCTCTCCCGGTATTGGGGGTGAGGTCGCGCTGTGTCTAGGAGAGCCATTACGCAAAGCCCTCGGCCGAGGCAGGAGATTTGCTGGTAGGTATTCCAGTAGTATCTCAGGGCGTTCTGGGCTACACTCCGACACGACTTGTACCGCTTTTGGGGGTCTGACTTTTACCAACCCCCTAGGCCCGCCATGCGATACTCATAGACGAACGGACCGGACTGTACGGATATTGTCACTGACAGGCTCAGTAGGGTGTCAGGATGAGTTCGCTCATCGACGTCCCTTTTAGTCAATAGCTGGTGGCCCGTCACGTATTGGCTTATACCTCTGATGTGCTAGTGGTTAAATCCACAGCCATAGTATTGACGAGTCTTTAGAGTCCACCACACTTTCAGTTACTCAAGCTTTCGGGCGAAACGCTGTAGAGGCCGTATGGAAATATGGCAGGGTCCGATCAGATACGTGCGGTATTGCACGGATCAGGATCGGACAGTTTTGTACTAGTGGCCGTATAGTTATATGGCAGGGTTCGATCAGATACGTGCGGTATTGCACGGATCAGGATCGAACGGATTTTACTAGCCGGCTTTGGTTTAAGCCGGTACTAGTTTAGTACAGTGTAGATTTTGTCTCATTGCATTTGTATCCGATCGGAATACAGATGCAGGTGTGTATGCACAGTATCGGGGTTTTCCTGTAATTTATTACGGGACCAGTTTTCTGGAGTTGCCAGTTTGCATTCCGTTCCGGCCGGTTTTCCTTTGTTCTTTCCCGGCCGGACTTTTCCGATGGAGGGGGGTTATTTGCAGTTTTGCAAATTACATTTGTGGAGGGGGTTTCTTGCAAATGTATTGATTATGATAGCTTTCATTTCTTTTCATCCATCACTTGCTTTTATGTGAAGTGAAAGGGTATGGGTTAAATAGTAGATTAAGCATGGTTGATGTTCCTTGGATGTGGTCACCATTCTTGTGCTCCTACACTCACCTCCCTTTTTACTTCATATTGATTCCTCCACATTATTCTTCTCACTTGATATGATAAGTTTTTCATGAGAAGAAAAAGAAAGAGAGAAGAAGAAGAAGAGAGTTTTCTTTCTTGAGAGTTTCATTCTTCTTGATCTCATTTCCATGCTAGAAAAATGCAAGCACCATTTTTCTAGTCTTGATTCCTCCATCATGGCAACTTAACCCCATTGAGTCAAAGCATCTTCTACACTACATTCTACAGCATATCTTGAGCATGTCGAGTTGCCGGCTTCATGCTCGAGTTGCCTCGGTATTGAGGCGGGAGCCCGTAAAAGACGCAGGCGATGTGGTGCCCTTTCCGGCGAGGAGGCGACGATGTGGAGGCAAGACTTTCCGCGGGAGATCGGGACGATGAAGAGAAGACCGGAGGACTCGGATCACTCGGTATACTTTTCTTCCCAATCTCTTGTTAGCTAGCGTAGGTTAATGGTTAACGATCCGGGTTTTCTTTGTCCGCGGTAGCGCCGGTTTCCGAGCAAGGAAAATTTTTGTTCCGCAATTTGGCCTCGAGTAAGACGGCCGGGGCGCTGCCGTGGCGCAACAAGATGGATTTTGGGTACAGTCCCGAGTCACATGGAGGCAATGAGAGATACGAGAGGTTTCGTCTCTTTCGGTATAGGGAGTTGATATTGCGCTATACTCGATTGGCTATAACAGGAAGTCCCTGACCAGTGCTGTTGATGAGATTTACTGGTAAGTGTTATCAGTAGTTTCTCGTATCAATATAGGCCTTACATCGGCATGACTTATCAAGTTATTGGGGTCTGACGATTCCACCCTCAGACTCGTTATGCGACATATCAGACGAAGAGACCAGACTGTATGGTAATTGTTACTTATAGGCTTCATGAGAGTTTGGATAAGCTTGCTTATTGATTTTCTAATCGCTCAATACCGGGGTAGCCGTTACGTCCAGCTAGTACTGCTGACGGCTTGTGGGTGACTGATGTGATCACCACCTACTGCTGGCATATTGACAAGTCTTTAGAGTCCCACATAGAAGTTTCCTGGTTCAAGCGAAACGAAGTAGGGCACATATGTTGATATGTGCAGGGGCCTGATTAAATACGAGTATGTGATACCGTATTCTAATCTAACGGTTATTTGATATCAGTTAGGTTATATGTGATATAACCGGATTATTGAATCAAGTGTTAATTTGATAATGTGATATGCAGATAAGTGATATTAGTCGGTTATATGTGATATAACCGGATTATTAAATCAAGTGTTGATTTAATAATATATATATATATATATATATATATATATTTGATATAATTGTATATTGACTAATATTACTTCTCACTATATATATATATATATATATGTATATATATTAAGCATGGCATAGATTTTCTATTTTTGGAAAATAGAAAAAATGAGGTGGAAAATGGGGAGATTTTTTTGTGGTATGGAGTATAGCATGTCTTATTCTTTTTTATATTCATTTGCTTGCACTATTGAAGCATTGCTACAATTTTTAATTGTTGAAAATTGTATACTTCAATAATGTGTGAGTTTTGAAGAGCTATTCTACACTTCATTCTTGACTTGAGTTATTTTCTTCACTTGAGCTCCTTGCTCTCTGGCTCTCTCCATTTTCTTCACCTCCTCCTCCAAGCTCAATCCCTCACATGAGTTGTGAAATCTTGAGCTTGTGAGAACCCTAGTGAGCAAACAAAACCCCTACTTCACCATCATACACTAGATTAGCACTTTGGTGTAGTGTGTTTCCTTCACTAAAGAGTTTAGTGAAGATATAGCTTGGATTAGCGGATTTCGGGTGGATCATCTTCGGTACGAAGGTCACCGAAGGAAGTTCGTTCAACCTTCAAGTGGAGTCTAGTGGAGTCGCGTGGACTACAACCCGGAGCTTAAGAAGAGAAGGACACGGTCTACAAAGGTTGTAGCCACCTTTCTCTTAGCTAGTTTTTATGATATCATAGTTAAACCCTAATTATCTAGTTTAAGATCTTGATTAGTGTTAATTAGCATCCCAATTTTTTTTTAAATGGCATGCTTGATACTAGTAAAACCCAGTAGCGGTGCTAACAAACACTTTCATGGTATCATATCCAAAGCTAGAAGATTGTACGATATAGTTAAAATTACGAAACCGAAACCCAAAACATCAAGTTTCTGTCGATTTTGAAATGGACTCTGAAATTTTTTTAAACAAGTACAGAAACTTACATTTGATGTAACTAGAACATTGAAAAAATTTGAGGCCAAAACACCAACTTTGACCCAGCGAGATCGGGCTTATGGCCAGCCTGGCCGGTCCCCCTTCAAAGTTTTGGGCTCGAATTTTTTTGTTGTTCTGTGATGCTAGGTTTTGGGTTTCATGGTTATGTTTGATTAGCCCAGTTTGCATGTGATGTTAACTTTCCTATTGGGGCTATTCAGAGTGTTTTGTAGTCATAATTTTTACATCGTTTCGGGTTTAAGTTTGATATATGATACAATACTTGGAATCCGCAGTTAATTTGTTTTGTAAAAACTAGTTTTTTTTTTGTAAATTTAGCATGTTAGTCTCTATTGATCGATTTCCACGAAGTTTCGATTCGGATCGAAACTCTGTCGCAATCGCGTATCGTACATGAATACTCGCCAGATAACTTTACTAGGTAGCCACGCCCCATAGCCTCGACCAAGTGACTTTAAGAGAACCCCGTTGCCAAAAGCATCCACTTGGGTGCTCGCGGCCACGGTGTTCCGTCTAAGTGCACTTAGTCGACGGCATCGGGGGTGCGGCTATCTACTAAAGTTCTCGACGAGTATTCGATTGGGTAGTCGAGAATCTTGTTGAATTACCCGACTAAATTATTGAAAAGTGTTTTTGATTTAAGACTAAAATGCAAGTTTTATAGGTTAGGCATATGAGATATTCCGGATTTATGATGTCTAAGGAAATGCGGATTCTAATGATTGTAGTTTTTCGTTTCTTTTCTGTGACCGTAAGTGTAATATGCGGTGTATCCCAAATCTTGTTGCTATATGTCAACGGAATTTAGGATACGCATATTTACTTACGTTGATGACATGTGATGTTATGTGTTGCTGTGATATGTTATATTGGATCGTCGTAATTGAATAGCCGGGGATTTTATGTGAGATAAGAGTTTTTCAATTTTCATTCATGTAAAATTTGTATATAATATTCTTTTATTGGGACACTTCTGGGTCGAGGATGATGTCACCATTGATGTATATTATTTACTTTTCCGCATTAGGATAGACCCAAGGCGGGAAGCACAAGTAACCGGATTCTATAGTCCAGTGGGAAACCATCTCGAGGAGTCGAGACCGGATCTCCTAACTCTAGAATTGGCAGGGTTGCTTGTCGCTCTCGTAGGGGTCTAGAGATGTGGGTTTGGCTATTCATTACGACCGTGGAATCAGTGTTTTTTATTATTGGCTTAATTTAAAACACGGACCACCTAATATATCCAATATTTCATTTGTTGACTTCTGCTGCTTGGTTCTATGATGTGATCATATAACTGCGTAAGACGAATGCTATATATATATATATATATATAATAAACGTTTCTTATGTTTTGCACCCGCGCTAGTCTAGCCCCCGCTTTGCCATTAGTTAAGTAACCTAACGGTGCATGACGGGGTCCCGTGGCAAATGCGGAAGGCATAAGCGTACGTTCTATTTTCGTTTCATTTTCTGTGATGTTTAGGAAGTATTAAATGATGGGACTTCATTAATGAGATTAATGAAAAGAAAAAAAATCTAAAAATGTTGTAGAATCAAAAGTTTTTAAAAAGGTAGCTCTAGTTTTTGCTTTGCATAGTGGTATTCCTTGATGGATATCCAGCACCTCATTCGATAAGGAAAGTGCCGAGACCCCTTCACCGGGAGTGACCTTTTCAGCAAAACTAGCAAATACTATAACCCACTCGGTTTATTATCATAGCTTCTGTAGTTCTTGCTTTGCATAGTGGTATTCCTTGATGGATATCCAGCACCTCATTCGATGAGGAAAGAGCCGAGATCCCTTCACCAGGAGTGATCTCTTTAGCAAAAGCTAGTAAAAGCTATTCGGTTTGTTTTTGAAAACTACCCGATTTTAAAAGCGGAGCATAAACCACTTCTTTTCAAATCACTAGATTCTACAACGATATCAAGTTCATTACGTTAAAGGTTTTCTTCAAAACCAGCTGTAGCCCTCCGTCATTTCAGATAAGTAGTATTTAGTAATCGTGCTACGTTTGTTGGCCTTCGTCAAGGCGTAGTTGTAGGGATCCTAGGCACTCTAATGGAGTCTCACAAGGCATCAAACACGGCCAATTAAAATTTTACAAGTGCCTACAAACCCTAATACGGATCGTTAACTAGATAATGAGGCGATGCAAGCATGTAAACGAATTAAATGCTAAAGGAAAGTGGCTACAACCTTTGTAGATCCGGTCCTCCACCTCCATGGCTCCGCGATGAAGTCTCCTCACTGTACAAATCGGATCTTGGGCTCTAGCGTCGGCTTCATCGGAGAAAAAGCGGGCTAGGTCATCGACGACGATGCCGAAGATGATCTACGTCGAGGCATCGCTAGATCAAGCTCCAACTTCACCAAGTCAAGAAAACTTGTGAAGGAAACACCCTATACTACTTGGCAAGAGGTAGAGGATGAAGAAATAGGAAGTGGGTAGACTTTAGATTTGGATTTCTCACACTTTTTCATCAATCACCATTGATGTAGCAAGCTTTCTTTATGGAAGAAGAAGATGAAGAAGAAGAAGATGATATATGATAAGTTAATAAAAATAGAAAAGAAATATAATACTTATCATATACTAACCCTTGGTTAAGTGTAGAGAATGAACTAGGGTTAGTATAAATGGTTAGGGTTAAGCATGAGACAAGAATGGTGACTTAGTCAATGCTTCATGAATCTTCAACTAAAAACAAACATAGCCACCATTCATTTATCTTTATCATTTTCTTTTGCCAAAATAAACAAAAAGAATAAATAAATGAATAAGTAAATAAAATGAAACCCTAACCATTCATATAACCATGGTCAATTATTTACACAAACCTAAGCATGCATGTATCATCAAACATGATACAATCTTGTGCACAAAAGTATATCATATATACAACTTGCACAATCCAAGTGAGAAAATCCATTTAAAGTGAACCAATACTAGTTGATGCAAAGTAATATATCAAATATATAATTCTACATTAAATCATTAAATCAACACTTGATTCATGATCCGGTCATGTCGCATATAACCGGCTAGTATCCAATGTATCGGCTTATCGAATCAATCCTTGATTCGATAACTAGCTTATATCGCATACAACCATTCGACACATACATCGCGAGAATAAAATACGGTATCACATACATGCATTATTCTCGGTCCCGCACATGTCTCACATGCGCTCCTATTTCGTTTCGCTTGAGCCAGGAAACCTCTGTGTAGGACTCTAAAGACTCGTCAATACGCCGGCAGCAGATGATGATCATATCAAACATCCACAAGCCGCAAGCGGTCTGCTAAACGTAACGGCCACCCGGGTATTGAGCGATCAGAAGATCAACGAGCAAGCCCGCTCACACTCCTGTGAATCCAACCAGTAACACTTACCGTACAGTCCGGTCTGTTCGTCTGATATGTCGCATATCTCGCCTAGGGGTGGTAAACGTCAGACCCCAGTAGCTCGATAAGTCATGCCGACGTGAAGTCCATGACATGTGTGAAACTACTGATAACACTTACCAGTAGGTCACTGCAACCCTGGCCAGGGATTTCCTGTTATGGCCAGTCGAGCATAGCGCAACATCAACCCCCAATACCGGGAGAGACGAATCCCCTCCTATTGCTCATTGCCTCCATGTGAATCGGGACTGTACCCAAAAACCACCTGTTTGCACGACTCAGTAGAGCCGTGGTAGGGTGGAAATCAAAGCACAGTGGGAGACACACAAGACTCTATGACGATCTCGGGTCAATAGACTAAGCTGTACCAGTGTCACCAGAGAACTGCCATCTGACGTGAGGTATAATACCATCTGGGAGTTCTCGGCGAGTCCGTTCAGTGTACTCAGTCTCCACTGAGCACCCGTATACCATTTCTGATGTCAAACACCAATGGATATGGGATCATCCATCGCCCATCACATGGGTCGAGAAGATATACGCTAGTCTACTCTGGAATATCGATGCCCCGTCTCGATATTCCCACGACTAGGAACAATGAAGGATGTACTCATTGACTACCCAGGCCCCACTAGTATGATCTTCATCATAGTCCTGGAAGTCGAGTACACATCCTAAGGGCTTTATCAACATGTAACAGAGAGACAGAAAGTATACATGTTAAGATAATGAGCAACCAGATAGCGTACTATCATGTCGAGCAAGAAAGTCCTACCTATATATGTCCCAGCATCCACTACAATATACATCCAATGTACAGTAATGGCCTCTAGGGCATACATATAACTAACAATCTCCCATTTGCACTAGGGCCATCTGTAGCAGTGGTTGTAGTATCTAATACTCAACCATCTCCTAAAAGTCTCTCTTTGGGAAAAGGCCTTCGTGAGTGGATCCGCCATGTTGTCCTCTGAGTCTACTCTCCTAACTTCGATCATCCTGGAGATCAACTATCTCCATGATCAGGTGATGCTGTCTCAGAATATGTCTGGGTCACTGATGGGACCAGGGTTCCAGGGCCAAAGCCACCGTTCCATTGTCACACAATGGTAGGAACCTAGTTCATCCTATGAACCAATATACACCCAAACTGCCTCTTTGGTAGTATCTTTAATAGCGATGTTACCAGCCTTTATCGTCTAGTTTGCCATGGTATCTAGCTTGGAACTCTTCCAACATACCGTCTCTTTACTGAGGGTAAAGACAATGCCTGTGACTGACATTCAGTCGTCTTTATCACCCTGGAACACTTCCAGTGATTCTCCCCAGGATCAACTGATACTATCTCACTATAGCTAGTGAGAATCCTAAAATCTATTTAGATCTATCTCATAGATCCAAATCCCAGGATTTAGGAGGTATCACTTTGATCCTTTATAGAGAATCTATGTGATAAAAGGAGATCGACCGATCGTAGCATAGGAAATTCCTTTCCTATCAAGAGTATGTTGTCCACGTACAATCCGAGGATGACCACTTCACTCTCTACTACCGTTTTGTGTATACAAGGTTCATCTACCATTTTGATGATGTCAAATTGTTTGACTAACTCATCAAAACAGATGTTCCAACTCCGCGATGCCTGCTTCATCACATAAAACATCTTGCACACGTTTCCGCTGCTCCCACTGTTTACGTAACCCTCTGGCTGTGTTCTTATAGACGTTCTCTTCTAAATCATTATTTAGAAAAGTAGTCATGGCACCCAACCACCAGATATCGTAGTCATGGTATGTAGCCGTGGCAAGTAGGATCTGGATGGTCCTAAGCATAGTCCCTGGAAAAGGTTTCATCATTATTCGTGCCTGGTCGATGACGAAAACCTTTAACAAGTCTAGCTTTGAAAGTCTCAACTTTTCCATCTACACCAAGTAATCTTCTCAAGATATACTTGCTCCTGATGGGGATTTAACCCTTCAGATATCGCAATCAAAGTCCATACTTTGTTGGTGTATATGGATTCCATCTCAGATCGCTAAGCATCCAGCCATTCTTACAGAGTCCCACTCTTGATGGCCAGCTCGAAACTAGTTGGGTCATCATCTCATGATGCATTCCTCGCTCCCACTGTCATCGAGAAACCGAGGTATCTCTCAGGCAGATGAGGAACCCTGCCAGATCGTCGGAGAGGCTGAGGTTCGTCGGAAACTATTGAATCCTTTGGTTCTGTCAAATCATTAGCAGTTTTGTACAGCTGGAACCTTTCCAGTTCTACAGAACTGATCTTGCCTCGATCTTGTCCGGATTTTGCTTTTGACATAGGCCGGACAATCCCAAATCTTAACTTACTTAAGAGATAGGCTCTTCCCATACCATATCTCATATGGAATGGTAGGCAGTGATCTGATTCGAACCTAATTCAATAGGTACGCAGCTTCTCAAGCGTATAACCCCAAAAGAAAATAGGTAACTCAGTAATACTCATCATAGAGCACACCATATCTAATATTGTGCGATTGCTCCGCCCTGATACACCGTTGTGCTGTGGTGTATTCAGAGGAGTAATACGGAGAGAGAATCTCATTTTCTTTTAGAATAGTCCAGGAATGCCATGCACAAGTATTCTCCTTCCTGATCTTATCATAGGACATAATACTTATACCCGGTTGTTGGTTCTCTACTTCTAACTTATATTCTGTGAATATCTCAAAAGGTTCGGACTTGTGTTTCAACAGGAACATATTTCAGAATCTTGAGAGATCATCAGAGAACGTAATGAAGTATAAAGAACCAGTCCTGGCATGTGTAGACAGGAGACCTTACATACATCATAATGTATCAGTCCCAAGAGTTTACTAACTCTTTCTCTATTTCCAACAAACAGAGCTATGGTCATTTTATCTTTATGACATGACTGGCAAGTTTCATAAGATGTAAATTCAAACTGATTTAAATATGCATCTAAAATGTAACTTCAGCCAGTCGGGTCGCATTGATATGACCTAGTCTACAATGCCTCAAGAATGATTCGTTCATTTCTGAACTCTTCCTCTTGTGTGTGTTCTGAATACTAAGAACTGTAGTTTGATTTAGAACGTTAATGCTTTTAGATAACGCGCCTAAACCGATCAACTTTTGATATAGGAAATGTTCAAAACATTATCCAACAATACAAAATTTTATCATTTCTTTACTAATAAAGAGACTGATATGATTTTGTATATCAGGTTCGGTATCTAATAACATTCGTTCAGAATCAATGTATTGATAATACAGGGTGACAGTGACCAACAGACTTGGCTGCAACATTTGCCCCGTTTTCTGCCTCATGAAACTTGTCACCCGTTCTCAGTTTTTCTACCTTTTTGTAGCCCTATGTGACAGATTACATATCTGGGATCCTGATCCGGTATCAGATACCCAGGATGCAGAGGATACTGAGAAACAGTTCTGTATAATGAACACACCCGAAGGAGATGCATCATATGCAATTTCTTCGTTTGGGCGGCATAGGAATTCTGGTATTCCCCTATTTCCTGTCCTGTCTTATAACAATTATAAGTTGGAGCGGGACCAACGTTCCCCAGCTCAGTATAACAAGCGGGTTCGGTCAATACATCCGTATTATTATCTTGATTAAGGCGTGATATGGTCGCTACCTGGAGAGAGAGAGAAGAAAACACTCTGCGTGCGCTCTTGCAAGATCAGATTGGTTATATATTTTATCTAATCAGGATGGCTCCCACTGTTTTTATCAAATCTTCCTCAAAACCCTAAAAGGAAAGACTAGCCGGGATTAATTACACTCTATAAGTTCGCCAATCTTTCAGCCAGGCCAGTGTCGGTACTTTGAGGGAGGTTCCCCGTGCTTTCGCACGGACCTAATTACAGTAAACCTCGTTTTCCCAGAGGCGTAACCCCGTTGACACCTTTCTAGACACCTACTTGATCGGCTAATTGCAAAGTGCAAAACTCTCCCAGGAGTAACAATTACTCGCAGTGGGTATCAGGATCCAACTATCATATAGAAGGTATGCAATCTCATTGCAAATTTCAACACTTGAAACTCCCGATAAAGATTTTTACCCCTAGCACCTATGACCTTAACTATGGTCAACAAATATAAGTACTAGTCAAGTTCTACCCGTCATTTCGTGATTAATTAGACCCACCCACATGACCCTTAACTAAGGTCAACAAAGTCACGCGACTGTTCTAACTAATCGCATCATATGCGGTGTAGGAAGACATCACTTAGCTACCGTACACTGTGCCTTGACTATGGTCAACAAACACAGCACGAATACTAAGTACTCTACTTCCTAAAATGACGGAGGGTTGCGAATGGTTTTTATGAAAACCTTTAACGCTTTGAACTTGATCTCGTTGCGGAATCAAATGGTTTTTAAATAGAATGTTTTTGAGGCTTTTCTAGTTTTGCTAAAGGGGTCACTTCCGGTGAAGGGATCGTCGGCCCTTTTCTCGTCGAATGAGGTGCGGGATATATCATATATATCACTGTGCAAAGCAGAAACTATAGAAGCAATCAAAAGACAAACCGAGTGTGTAGCATCTGCCAGTTATTGCTAAAGGAGTCACTCCCGGTAAAGGGATCTCGGTCCTTTCCCCATCGAATAAGGTGCAGGATGTTCTACAATGAACACCGCGATGCAAAGCAAGAACTGTAGCTACCTGTTTTATTTAGAAATTCGATTCCACAACATCAATTAGGTTTATTTTCTTTCATTAATCTCATTAATGAATATCCCATCATTTAAATCCACCTAAACATCACAGATAAATATAACGTACGCTTATGCCATCCGCATTCGCCTCAATGTCCCGTCTGCACCGTTAGGTTAGGTAACTAACGCCAGAGCGAGGCAGGGCTAGCGCGGGTGTAAAACATAAGCAACGTCTATATAATATATCATATATACTATATACAATATCTGTCACAGAACATCACATGATCACAGATAAATCACAGCAGAAGATACATATGAAATATTGGATATACTAGGACGTCCGTGTTTTCAATACGAGCCGGTATAAAACACGGATTCCACGGTCGTGATGAATAGCCAATCCCACACCCCTAGACCCCTACGAGAGCGGCAAGCAACCCTACCAATTCTAGGGTTAGGAGACCCGGACTCTGTAAGTCCATATTGCGACCCCCGGTGCTTACGGGGAGGCGGAAACGGTATAAAAAACGAATTTTTATCGCAAGAGGCAACATGGACTAAACAAGGTCGGGATCGTTGTCTAAACTAAAACTAGTATTCTTGCTAAAGAGAGTTAGCTACTATGGAAGATGGTTATACCTAAACCTGAACTCCTTCTTCTTCAAACCTTGTAGAGGTTGATGGTTCTCTTTTCGTCGCCTTCTCCCGTCGAAGATGGATCCACCTCGAAGGTTCGACCTTTGGGCTCTTCCTCGATCTTTGAGTGAACTAGGGTTTCCGGCTTGCTAAACCTTCATCCTAGAATGAGTAGAGAGTGATTAGGGTTTGCTTTTCTTTCTAAAGAGAATGATTCTCAACACATGAGAAGGTTTCTCTTTTCTAGAGGAAGAAGAAGATGAAGTGAGGAGAGAGAGAGGTTATGATAGAATGAGCTCAATCATTTCTTTCTTGCAACCATATTGCAAAAGAAAAGAATTATCTAAATGATAATAATTGAAATAAGAATAGTTGATGGTTATATTTGGAATGACCACTATCATGCTTCTTTAAATGAAGTGTAAGCATGAATCAAGGAGGATCTTTCAAAGCATGATGGTGGTCAATGGTCAACAAGTCAACCATGGTCAACAAGTCAACAAAAAAACAACCATAACATAATTCTCATTTAATTACTATTATTAATAGATAATATACAAATCCATTAGGGTTTGGAAAATGATAACTGTCAACTGTGCATACGCACCCGATCCGAAACCCTAATGAAAAACCTCATTCTCCGCCTCAAGCAACTGTGCATACACACCTGCATTCTCGTTCCGAGGAACAAGAATACCAAGAGATAAAAGCAACCCCCAAAACATATACCAGTATCTGGCTCAAACCAGAGCCTGCCAGTATAATCCGTCCGGACTCCAAACGTGCACAAGTGCGCGGATGAGAACGAACCCTGTCGCAAAACCATGCGACCTCTACTCTGTTTTGCCCAGAGGCGAATACCCTCTGTGTGGGACTCTAAAGACTCGACACTACGCTGGCAGTGGGTTTAACCACAGACCGCAAGCGGCACTAGCTGTGCGTAACGGTCCCCAGGTAGATGCCGACAAGAAGGCTGACGAGGTGAAACCCCATCTGAACTCCTACTGAGTCTGAATGTGACATTCTCCGTACAGTCCGGTCTGTTCGTCTGATACATCGCATGGCGGGCCTAGGGGGCGGTAAAACGTCAGTCCCCCAATAGCGGTACAAGTCGTGTCGGAGTGAAGCCCAAAACACCCTGAGATAACACTGGAAACCTACCAGTATATCTCGCTTGCCCTGGCCAGGGACTACTCGTGTAATGGCTCTCCTAGACACAGCGCGATGTCAACCCCCAATACCGGGAGAGACGAATCCTGTCTAACCGTCACTGCCTCCAAGTGCTTCGGGACTGCACCCAACCACCACCTGTTTGCACGACTCCTTTGAGCCGTGGTAGGGTAGTGATCAAAGTGCAGTGGGAACACACTCGAGGCGAAGTGTCAGTGTCAAGTCAGCGGACTAAGCTGTACTCATGTCACCTGGGAACTGATAACTGACGATAGGTATAATACCAACCTGTCAGTTCCCGACGAGTCCTGTCCAGTGTACTCGTAACCCAACGAGCACCCGTATACTATCTCCAGTACGACGTACTGATGGCTGTGGGACAGACCATCTCCCACACTGGGATGAGAAGCGCATACGCTAGTCTACTCCGGAGTATCGATGCCCTGTCTCGATAGTCCTACGACTAGGGACCTGTATAAGGATGTGCCTATAGATTACCCAGCCCCCACTAGTGTGACTGCCATCACAACGCTGGTAATCAAGTAAAGATCCCAAGGGCTCCACTAATGCGTATAAGTGATATACTGAAATAAACACAAGTACACATTGAAGTAGAAACAAACCAAGTAGCATACTACTATATTGAGCAAGATTGTTTATACAAGGTGAATATCCCAAGCTTCCATCAAGTAATATACAAACTAGTATGATACAGTAATGGCCTCTAGGGCATATACACTAACAGACTCGACTCCTCGAGTTGGTCTCCCACTGGACCCCAGAACCCGGTTACTTGTGCTCCCCTCCTTGGGTCTATCCTAGTGCAGAAAAGTAAATAATATACAAATGGTGACAACATCCGCAACCTGGAAGTGCCCCAATAAAAGAATATTACATACAAGTTTTTACATGAATGAAAATGAAAAACACTCATCTCACATAAAACCCCCCCGGCTATTCAAACACGACGATCCAATATAACATATCCAGCAACACATAACATCACATGTTATCAACGTATGTAAATATGCGCATCCCAATTGTCGTTGACATATAGCAATGAAACCGGCGATATCACATATTACACTTACGGTCACAGAAAAGAAAGTGTAAAACTACAACAGTTGGAATCCGCAACCACCTCAGACATCGCATGCCTGACCAAATGAATTCTTTAGACATCGCATGCCTAACAATTATAAACCCCGCATTTTAGTCTCAAAATCGAAAACTCTTTTCAATATCAAGTCGGGCAATTCAACAAGATTCCCGACATTTTGATCGAATGCTCGTCGCAAACTTCAGTAGGCGGCCGCACCCCCGACGCCGTCGACGAAGTGAACCAAGGCGGAATACCGCTGCCGCGAGCACCCGAACGGATGCTTTCGGCAACGGGGTTCTCCTACAGTCACTCGGTCGGGGCTATGGGGTGAGGCTGTCTATTAAGTTTACCCGGCGAGCATCCGCGTACGCTACGTGATTGCGACGGACTTTTGATCACATCAAAATTCCGTGGCAACCGATCAAAAGAGACTAAACTGCTATGTTTATAACATTCATTCAGTTATCTCATAACTACTTGTGAATTCCAATTATTGTATCACATTCCGGATAAATAGAAAATGTTAAACTTTCCGATCGAACATTCGAACACCCAAGTTTTCCCGAAACAGCTCAACACATGAAATAAGTCTAACAACATTCAGTTCATGCCTCAGTACCAACGGTCCAGCCGTAGAAGGGTCAAGCCAACGCCTCACATGTAGCACGCCGTACTGCCCCAAACCCGAAGGTTCAAAGGGCAGTTCAAGACGGTCACATAATCGAGTTAAGGTTTGTTGTCTTCTAGAGGGACCATCGCGTTACTTGCACTACTTAGAACGTCGTTAAACTACGGAAAAATCCAACAATTGGAAATTTCCCAACAATGGAAAACTTGGGTATTTATATCCGGTCGAACTTTTTAACATATTCTAAAATTTATCCGGAAAGCCACATAGACAAAATTAGACAGTCCGATCGAATCTCCGAATCCCCAATACAACCCTGAAAATACAACTCTGGAAAAAAATATTAAAAATTCCCAGGAAAACCAGCACAGAAAGCTAAGAATTACTGTGCAAAATTAGATGCACAAAAGGACAAAATTGCCGCGGAACCGCCGCATGAGCATGCTCATGCCGCGGATCCGCGGTGACTTTAAGGAATCATGCCATCGAATTTTCCAGTAACCTTTACAATCCCCTGCTGATTTTTCTGCATATTTTTAATTTACAAAAATCCACATTTTACAAAATTGTCCAGAGAGCATTTTAAAGTCGGGGTTTCGGGTCGATCGGACTTCTAACTCCGTCTACGCATCGCCTAAGGCTCTAGCTAGGCTCTGATACCACTGTAGGTCAGGCAGCCACCCCATCCAATGGGGTCGCCGTGGCACCAACGGGTCCCTCAGCCGCTACTTTTTACGCATGCCCCCTCGCGAGGACTACAACCCACCGGAACACCTTCCGGTCTCGGGACACCCTGGGGGTAAGAGCCTATGCTTCGCCACACTGTCACACAGTGAGAACCCCCCATAGGTCGACATCCAATGCCTAGTAGCTCTGATACCACTGTAGGGATCCTAGGCACTCTAATGGAGTCTCACAAGGCATCAAACACGGCTAATTAAAATTTTACAAGTGCCTACAAACCCTAATACGGATCGTTAACTAGATAATGAGGCGATGCAAGCATGTAAACGAATTAAATGCTAAAGGAAAGTGGCTACAACCTTTGTAGATCCGGTCCTCCACCTCCATGGCTCCGCGATGAAGTCTCCTCGCTGTACAAATCGGATCTTGGGCTCTAGCGTCGGCTTCATCGGAGAAAAAGCGGGCTAGGTCATCGACGACGATGCCGAAGATGATCTACGACGAGGCATCGCTAGATCAAGCTCCAACTTCACCAAGTCAAGAAAACTTGTGAAGGAAACACCCTATACTACTTGGCAAGAGGTAGAGGATGAAGAAATAGGAAGTGGGTAGACTTTAGATTTGGATTTCTCACACTTTTTCATCAATCACCATTGATATAGCAAGCTTTCTTTATGGAAGAAGAAGATGAAGAAGAAGAAGATGATATATGATAAGTTAATAAAAATAGAAAAGAAATATAATACTTATCATATACTAACCCTTGGTTAAGTGTAGAGAATGAACTAGGGTTAGTATAAATGGTTAGGGTTAAGCATGAGACAAGAATGGTGACTTAGTCAATGCTTCATGAATCTTCAACTAAAAACAAACATAGCCACCATTCATTTATCTTTATCATTTTCTTTTGCCAAAATAAACAAAAAGAATAAATAAATGAATAAGTAAATAAAATGAAACCCTAACCATTCATATAACCATGGTCAATTCTTTACACAAACCCAAGCATGCATGTATCATCAAACATGATACAATCTTGTGCACAAAAGTATATCATATATACAACTTGCACAATCCAAGTGAGAAAATCCATTTAAAGTGAACCAATACTAGTTGATGCAAAGTAATATATCAAATATATAATTCTACATTAAATCATTAAATCAACACTTGATTCAATGATCCGGTCATGTCGCATATAACCGGCTAGTATCCAATGTATCGGCTTATCGAATCAATCCTTGATTCGATAACTAGGTTATATCGCATACAACCATTCGACACATACATTGTGAGAATAAAATACGGTATCACATACACGCATTATTCTCGGTCCCGCACATGTCTCACATGCGCTCCTATTTCGTTTCGCTTGAGCCAGGAAACCTCTGTGTAGGACTCTAAAGACTCGTCAATACGCCGGCAGCAGATGATGATCATATCAAACATCCATAAGCCGCAAGCGGTCTGCTAAACGTAACGGCCACCCGGGTATTGAGAGATCAGAAGATCGACGAGCAAGCCCGCTCACACTCCTGTGAATCCAACCAGTAACACTTACCGTACAGTCCGGTCTGTTCGTCTGATATGTCGCATATCTCGCCTAGGGGTGGTAAACGTCAGACCCCAGTAGCTCGATAAGTCATGCCGACGTGAAGTCCATGACATGTGTGAAACTACTGATAACACTTACCAGTAGGTCACTGCAACCCTGGCCAGGGATTTCCTGTTATGGCCAGTCGAGTATAGCGCAACATCAACCCCCAATACCGGGAGAGACGAATCCCCTCCTATCGCTCATTGCCTCCATGTGAATCGGGACTGTACCCAAAAACCACCTGTTTGCACGACTCAGTAGAGCCGTGGTAGGGTGGAAATCAAAGCACAGTGGGAGACACACAAGACTCTATGACGATCTCGGGTCAATAGACTAAGCTGTACCAGTGTCACCAGAGAACTGCCATCTGACGTGAGGTATAATACCATCTGGGAGTTCTCGGCGAGTCCGTTCAGTGTACTCAGTCTCCACTGAGCACCCGTATACCATTTCTGATGTCAAACACCAATGGATATGGGATCATCCATCGCCCATCACATGGGTCGAGAAGATATACGCTAGTCTACTCTGGAATATCGATGCCCCGTCTCGATATTCCCACGACTAGGAACAATGAAGGATGTACTCATTGACTACCCAGGCCCCACTAGTATGATCTTCATCATAGTCCTGGAAGTCGAGTACACATCCTAAGGGCTTTATCAACATGTAACAGAGAGACAGAAAGTATACATGTTAAGATAAAGAGAAACCAGATAGCATACTATCATGTCGAGCAAGAAATTCCTACCTATATATGTCCCAGCATCCACTACAATAGACATCCAATGTACAGTAATGGCCTCTAGGGCATACATATAACTAACAGTAGTGTGCGGTTGCTGATTAGTGCTTATCTGCCGCATGTGATGCGATTGGATTAGAGTAGTCGTGCGACTTTGTTGGCCTTCGTCAAGGGTCGTGCGGTGGGTTTAATTCAATCAAAAAATGAACGGGTTGAACTTGACTAGCGGCTTATGGTTTGTTGGACTTCATCAAGGTCATAGGAAGCTAGGGATAAAAACAGATATTGGGAATTTCAAGTGTTGGAATTTGCAATGAGATTGCATACCTTCTATATGATAGTTGGATCCCGATACCTACTGCGAGTAAGAGTTACTCCTGAGAAAGTTTTCCACTTTACAATTAGCCGATCCATTAGGTGTCTAAGAAAGGTGTTAACAGGGTAATGTCCCTGCGGAAATGAGGTTATTTAATTAGTTCCATGCGAAAGCACGGGGAGACTCCCTCGAAGTACTAATACCTGCCTGGGCGAACGATTGGCAAACTTGTAGGGTGTAATTAATCCCGGCTAATCTTACCTTTTAGGGTTTGAAGGAAGATTTGATAAAAACAGTGGGAGCCATCCTGATTAGATAAAATAATAACCAATCTAATCTTGAAAAGAGCGCAAACAAAAGTGATTATCCTTCTCTCTCTCCTGGTAGCGACCAATGGCACGCCTTAATCAGGATAATAATATGGATGTATTGACCGAACCCACTTATTATACTTGGCTAGGTTCCGCTCTATCTTATGACTGTTATAAGTCTGAGTAAGGAATAAGGGAATATCAGGATTCCCATGCCATTCAAACGAAGAATAAGTATGTTGATGCATCTTCTTTGAGTGTGTTCGTTACTGAGAACTGTTTCTCAGTTTGCTCTACTTTCTTGGTATTAGATACCAGATCAGGATCCCACGTATGTAATTTGTTATATTGGCTAAAGATAGGTAGAGAACTGGGAAAGAGTGATAAGTCTCTAGTAGTAGGGAATTGTGCAATTGTTGCAGCCAAAGAAGTTGGCGAATATCACCTTATATTACCAAGTGGTAACAAAATGATTCTGAGCGATTGTTATTTCGTACCAAAAATATTGCGAATATTTTCCTAAATCAAGTGTTGATTGGGTCTGGTACGTTGTATAATGGTATATACGTTCTAAATCAGAAAACAGTTCTAAGTAAACTGAACACACACAAGAGAAACAGTTCAGAAATGAACGCAGCCTTCTTATGGCATTATAGACTAGGTCATATCAATGCGAAAAGACTGGCTAAGTTGCATAAGGATGGATATTTGAATCCGTTTGAATTTACATCTTATGAAACTTGCCAGTCATGTCTCAAAGGCAAGATGACCAAAACTCCGTTTACTGGACACGGAGAAAGAGCTACTGAACTCTTGGGACTGATACATAGTGATGTATGTGGTCCTATGTCTATACATGTCAGGAATGGTTCCTCGTACTTTATTACTGTAACGTTTTGAAAATCGTTTCGGTGAAATTTCGGAAAATCGGTAAAATAAGGGGGTTTTCTGTAAAAAGTCAAAATGCAAATATCTTATTATAAAAATTAAATATACATATTCTAGCTATATAATTGCTAGTATTTGGTGTTTATTGAGCCACTGGTGAAATTTCAAATTTTCTGAAAAAAATTTATTTTATTATTATTTTAAGCCGTCACTAATTCATTTAATTAGGGAAAATTACAGATTGGAATGAGTTGAAACAAATTTTGTGCATCATAAAACTTTAAATAAAATTTTATCATGTGGTTTTTGAAACGAAATCGTTTTCCAAAACGGTTTAGAAATTATTGAAGAAAAAAGGCTTTTTTTTAGTGTAAATGGATGTTTGGGGTATAGTATTTATCATTTTCCATCACCCCACACCCATACCCACACTCACACCCCCCCATTTTACCTCCCCCTTGGCTGAATTCAGCAGCCTCCCTCTCTTGTCCCCACTTGTTTTGCAAAAGAAAAGAAAAGAAAAGAAAAGAAAAAGATAAAAGTAAAAGGGTGGACTTTGACTTTTTCAACACTTTCTCCACCTCACTCTCTCTCCTCCCTCACCTCCCTCCAAATTCTGGTCGAAATTCTGAACCCCAAAAACAGCAGCCCCACTTCCCTCTTCTCCCCTCATTTTCATTCAAAAAAATGTCCAAAATTCCATCTAAAATCAAGCTAAAATCCAAATCCAACTCCTACCCATTTCTCATTTGCCTATCTAGCATGGATCTTGGTGCAAGGATTTCAGATTGGAGGTCTAGATTTGTAGTTTGATTCATGGTTGTGAGGTATAAGTTTTGACCCATTGTTCTTTTTGGTTTAAATTCCTTATTGAAGCTTGTTAGGTGCTTAATTTCGGTTTAATTGAAAGTTGTGTGTTTGCAAGAGAAGGTTTAGATTAGGGTTTGTAAAAAATCTAGTTAGGGTTTTGTGTTGTGAGACTATGGTTGTGGGAGGTATTTGCCATATTAATATTTTGCTAAATCAAATTAAGTTGCTAATTTGCTTTTTGTTGATTTAAATTGTGATATTTATATAAATTGTAAACTAGGTTTTTAAAATAATTATATTCTTGTAAGATAAAATTCAAATTAAAGTTTCATGTCATTATAAATATTATATTGAGTGGTTTAATGCTTTTAGTTCATGAAAATCCAAGCTAAATTATTGTTTGCGCATTTTTGCTTTAAATTGTTAAAATTTGGGTATATTGTAAACTAGAATTTTGGGGTTAATGAAATTTATTGAGATTAAATTATGGAAATTGTTTTTATGACTTAATTAAGATATTTAGTGAATATTGTGGCCGCTAGATTCGTTTATACATCGAGTTTTGTACTAAAACGGCGAATTGTGCTTGCTAGATTTTCGGAAAAATGACTTTTTAAGTGAAATTGGGGTTTTTGTGAGTTTTAACCTATTTTATATTAAAATTAGTGTTCGTGAATGTGCAAATGAGTGTATTTGGGTTTTTCTCGATGGTTTGACGTTTGTACGCCGGCGTCGATGGTTTTTGGGTTGATTTGTGAAAGCAACCATAGGTTTTGACCTATGTGGGATTCACGTGTCGTTTTTGGGTCATGAGTCGGATTTTAATGCGATACGGTGCGTTATGATATGTAGGTACCCCATGTGGACTTCGAGACGACAAGCAAGCACGTGGCGACGTCGGCACCGGCGAGCGAGGACCAGGTGAGTAGATTTATATCTACGGGGAGAAGTCGGGTGGATGGCGTATAGCACCCCCGCAGTCCGTGGTGGTGTATACGGATGCGTATACACACCAATAATTATTATATGTTATTTGGGATTAATAACGATGTTTAGGATGGATATTGATGTGTTGGATTATTTTAGTGCTGCGAACCCTAGGGTAGTGTTGCACTACACATACACACATACATACTTGCGTACATTCCTATTTATATGTGCTCATGGGATTCTTTATAGTTATGTGTTCACATGGGTATGGGACTATGTGTTCACATACGGATTTGAGGATGATACTTAGGATTGAGCTGAGTCGATGAGATTTGTTTTATGGTTGTGATATCGGTGATATGGCAGGATGTTAGTGTATATGCCCTAGAGGCCATTACTGTATCATACTAGTTTGTATATTACTTGATGGAAGCTTGGGATATTCACAGTTGTATATACAATCTTGCTCGAAATGGTAGTATGCTACTTGGTTTGTCTCTGCTTTAATATGTGCATGTGTTTCTTTTAGCATATCGCTGATATACATATTAGTAGAGCCCTTAGGATCTTTGCTTGATTACCAGCGTTATGATGGTGCTCACACTCGTGGGAGCTGGGTGATCTATAAGCACATCCTTATACAGGTCCCTAGTTGTTGGACTATCAAGACAGGGCATCGATACTCCGGAGTAAACTAGCGTATGCGCTTCTCATCCCAACGTGGGAGACGGTCTGTCCCACAGCCGTCAGTACGTCGTACTTGAGATAGTATGCGGGTGCTCGTTAGGTTACGAGTACACTGGACAGGACTCGTCGGGAACTGTTGGTTGGTATTATACCCATCGTCAGTTATCAGTTCCCAGGTGACATGAGTACAGCTTAGTCCGCTGACTTGACACTGTCACTTCGCCTCGAGTGTGTTCCCACTGCACTTTGATTGCTACCCTACCACGGCTCAAAGGAGTCGTGCAAACAGATAGTTTTTGGGTGCAGTCCCGAAGCACTTGGAGACGGTTAGACAGGATTCATCTCTCCCGGTATTGGGGGTTGACATCACGCTGTGTCCAGGAGAGCCATTACACGAGTAGTCCCTGGCCAGGGCAAGCGAGATATACTGGTAGGTTTCGAGTGTTATCTCAGGGTGTTCTGGGCTACACTCCGACACGACTTGTACCGCTATTAGGAGACTGACGTTCACCGCTGTAAGTCTACGGTAGCGCCCCGGCCGTCTACAGACGCCAAATGCGGAACAAAAATTTTTTAACTGGCGCTATCGTATAGTTTAACCCGGATCTACCATTATTGCTAAACTAACAAACTGTAAAGAGAGTAGAAAGGTTATACCGAACGATCCGAGTCCTTCGTTCTTTAACCATCATCCCACGCTCTGTTGGAGCTGCTCCGATCTCGTCGATCTCCAATCTGCTCGTCCAGGTGGCACCACGTCAACGATTCTTTAAACGGGCTCCCGCTTCTGACTCGAGGCAACTCGGTCGTCAAGTTTGCTAAAAGAGACGACCAAGATTGATGTAGAGAATGAGTAGAAGACTTTGTCTTGTTCCGTCCAAAGCTATGGACGAACGGTTAATGAAGTTGCCACTCGAATCGGGTGATGGAATGAAATGAGCTGTGAAATTCCATACACCCCAAAATCTATCATATCTTTTTAGCAAAATGAAACATCAAGTGAGAGAGTGAGAAGAGGGGGCCGGCCATCTTATAGGAATGGGGGGGTGAGTGTAGGAGAGAGGAGAGTGACCACAAGAGTGTGAACACAAATAAATATCTAGTGTGAACACAAATAAATATCTAGTGTGAACACACAGTGTGAACACAAAGAAAGCAACCAATGAAACAATAACACCACACCACTTCTAGAACCTTCTAGAAGCATCCACACTCTTCCAAAGAAAAGATAAATCCGTCTTTAACCGAATGTTAAAAGACGGCTGATAGAAAACTGGAAACTGGCAACTTCCAAAAGTGATCCCGAAACGAATTTCAGGATAACCCCGTAACTGTATAAATATACCCGCATTTGTATTACGACTGAATACAAATGCAATTGAGACAAAGATATTATATCTACTCAATATAATACTCGGATCCGGCTTAAACCAAAGCCGACCAGTATCATCTGCCCGAAAAATAATACGTGCGTAAACGCACGTGCATTTTCCGAACCCTGCCATAAAACCATACGGCCTCTACAACGTTTCGCCCGAACTTGGGAAACTGTCTGTTGGGGACTCTAATGACTCGTCAGTACCCTGGCAGTGGGTTTAACCGCAAACCGTCAGCGGCACTAGCTATGCGTAACGGCTGCCCATGGACTGACCTCAAGGGAGGCCGATGAGCGAACTCATCCGGAAACCCTACTGAGCCTAATAGTGACAATGTATATACAGTCCGGTCCGTTCGTCTATGAGTATCGCATATCTGCCTAGGGGGCTAGTAACGTCAGACCCCCAATAGCAGTATAAGTCGTGTCGGAGTGTAGCCCAATAACACCCTGAGATACTACTGGAGTACCTACCAGTAAATCTCCTGCCACGGCCGTGGGCTTTGTGTAATGGCTCTCCTAGACACAGCACGATCTTGCCCCCAATACCGGGAGAGACGAATCCCCTGCCGATCCGCTCACGTGCCTTCATGTGGCTCGGGACTGTACCTAAAAACTACCTGTTTGCAAGACTCCTTTGAGCCGTGGTAGGGTAGAAATCAAAGCACAGTAGGAACTCACACGAGACAAATGACGACCTCAGGTCGATGAACTAACCTGTACACATGTCACCAGGGAACTGCTATCTGACGATATGTATAATACCAACTAGCAGGTTCCCGGCGAGTCCTGTCCGGTGTACTCATAACCCAATGAGCACCTGTATACATCTTAGGTGATCCAACTGACACCAGTGTCTTGTAAGACCGGCCACCGCCCTTCGTCGGGGTCTCGACTGTATACACTAGTCTACTCCGGAGTATCGATGCCCTGTCTCGAAACTCCCACGACTAGGGACCATAATTAAGGATATGCATATAAACTACCCAACTCTCACGTATATGATCGCCATCATACTGTTGGTAGTAAAGCAAGATCCTAAGGGCTCTATCAAAGTGTAACATGTAATCAGTCACCTGAACATGTACACGACTGATAAAGGCAAACCAGATAGCATACTATCATCTCGAGTAAGACTGTCCTACCGGTATATGTCCTCCGTAATCATTGCAATCACGTACCTGCGATCCAATAATTGACTATGAGGGCACTAACACCAACAATCTCCCACTTGCACTCAAAACTCATTATTGCGATGTCGACTACTCACAGCCCGTGTGAAACCGAACACCCAACTCCTCTACTAATCAGTTTCACAAAGCCCATTTGTAAAACTATTGTGTTCGAGAAATAGCCTCAGTGAGTGGATCCACCTAGATGTTTCTTTCTATATCTCTCTAAATCTCAAGTTCGCGGAGAAAGCCATCTCCCGAATCGAGTAATACCTGTCTTAGAATATGTCTGGATATCTGATGGGACCTAGTTCATAAATGAACTCTAAATCCAAAATTCTTAGACTGTATCGATCACTGAACCTAATCAGTATCCGGCATCATGCCTCCCACAGTATCCTCTTGGACCACCTGTCCATAATACTGTCCCTCGTCAGAGGGAAAACTAAGACTCTGACAATCACTCTGTCATCCACATCACCTTTGAAGCCTGGAATGATAATCGTCTCCCGAAGGAGGCTGCCGTCATCAAATCCGTAGAACATGTACTTATGTTCAAAAACTGCTTCCTTATGTTTCTCCAGGATTGGATTAATACAAACTTATCGCATCAAGTGCAAAAACAATATCTGGTGTGGTACTTGACATTTCATGATTGACTCAGTTGCCTAAGCAAGTGATCTGTCAATCATGCCCATCCCTCTCCTTTTTTAGTCTGTAAGACACCTTTAGAGAGGGTGACTCCATCACCTGCAGGTACACCACCATACTAGGAGTCATCTATTCTAAAAACCATTAGAATACTGTTAAAGTGCCCACATTGGGAAGCTACCCAAATCCAGATCTAAAACCATAGATCCAGAAACCAGAATGTCAAATATTATATCCATATCCTGTCTGGAGAAACAACTGTGTGAAGACCACAGTACAACCGATTGTAGTATAGGAATTTTACTTCCTACTCTGTGTATGTTATCCAAATACCATGACATCACACCCTACTACCTTCTTAACAGATCCATCCCCTATTTTGATTGAAGTCAAACCCATGACTGTCACATCAAAAATAGATGATCTATCCCCGCTATAACTGCTCAAGTCTATAAATAGACATAAACATCTTGCCCACTATGCTTCCGATGCTCCCACTGACTACGACAACCCTCCTACCGGGTCTCATAGCCTGGAACAACAGTAGTGTCAAGTCTGGGTAAACAAGAACCTCCCTGTCACCGTCCTTGAGGCTACCGGAGTACCTCTCGGGTGTCTGAGGTTACCCAGCATATCTGCGGAGTGGCTAATGGAATGTCAAACCTGATTGAATATATAGGTCCTATTAAATTTTCCGTAATCGTTCGCGGTTCTGGAATCACTTCCAGTTCTACCACACTCCCACTACTGTTTTCTGAAAAAGTCCATTTTACTAAAACTGTGGCGAGTCAAGAACAATATCACTATTGATCTTCCAAATGGTAGAAAATCAACCCTCGTCATAGCCAGGGTCAACCCACAAACAGCCATTACAGAAACGTGCCCTGAGTTTTCCAGAGTCTGGTTTTAAGCATAAGCTGGACAACTCCCCGTACCTTAACATCTTTTAAGGTATGAACCATTTTATATCCAATATAGAAACTTTTGCACTTATTTAATTGGAACCAGATTCAAATCATGCAACTGTCTCCAGTGCATATCAACTTAATGGAAAAAGGCTAATCAGCATTACTCAACTTAGGAATCCATCCAATTATGAGTAACCTGAAAGAGAAACACGTTTCTCAAAACCATCACTATCATCTGAATACCAATCACAAGAATCTACATCTTCGATCTCTTTGAAGAATCCCGATACTTGTGACACCTGGTTCTCTACTTTATTCTTATACCCACAACTTCTCAAAACTTAGACCATGTATTTCTACGAAACACTTGTCTAAAAACTAGAGAAGTTATAAGTAAACAGAACATAGTACGAGGACTTACCCCTTTGTCCTGATGGACACTGGACAACATACAATACTCTGTATAAGTCCGCTGAGTTTATGCAACTCAAAACCTGTGCATCGTAGGTTGAAAACTGTACCCTGGCGATTTCCTCAAATATTACCAATTACAACGAATTGCGATATAATGAGGATGATCACCTAATTCCCAATAACCTACTCCTACCCATCATCTGTAAAACCATACAGATATGAGAATGAAACCTGGTAAATACATACCCTTGGAGTAAGTATCTAATCGGGAAAACAGTTTTCTTTTAACAATGCACTGAAACATGAAAATGTTTCGTAGGGGTATCCTGGTATTCATAGCAATGCCTCTTCCATAATCCAATTCATGACTTCAACCGTATATTTTATTGCCATCTCTCCAAATCCCTTTATTTGTTTTTAGTCGTTACCTTCTGTACACCATCGTTAGGCTAAATGGTTTTCTTCCTTCCCTACCGTTCGGCACCAGCCTTTGGTTTGGAAGAAGACTATCCAGTAAGCATAATAGGTGTACCCTCCTAAACCAAGGAGTACTCGCAACTGAGAGAAGGTGATGATAAAAGACAACTGAATAATACCTTATTCTTTTAAAGGTGAAATAGGAGTGGCGATGAAGTACGCGGTTTTGGTCGTGAATGATAACAGTCGCAATTTACTTTGCCCTCTTTCTAATCCCTTTATTTTTGTCTTTACATATTACCTTCTGTACACCTTACTTATGCTAATTGGTTTTCTTCATTCCCTACCTTTCGGCACCTGCCTATGGTTTGGAATAAGACTATCCAATAAGCGTAATAGGTGAACTCTCCTAAACCAAGGAGCCCTCGCAACCTGAGAGAAGGTGATAATAAAAGACAACTGAATAAACCAATTCTATTTCTCCTGAACCTGGATCCATCCTCGAAGAAGTCCCTTCGAGTTTGTATATAACCATACGATGGATCTATCCAATGGAAGTGGATGTCCGTAGTAATACGGGTGTTCTGAGAAATGCAGAGGGTAAAAGAAAGAGTGGCAATGACTTATGCAACACAGACAATCCAAAAGCCAGTATTTAAAGAAGGTTCGGTCAACTTGGTCACTGAGTCATAGTCTAGGGTCGGTCAAAGGTCGCTGCCAAAGAGAGAGAGAAAAGAAACACTCTGCGTGCACTCTAACCTAGATCAGAATGGTTATCACTTTATCTAATCCGGAAACCTCCCACTGTTCTGTCAAATTCTCCTCCAAACCTGAAAGAAGAATCAATCGGGATCACCCGAAGAGTAAACCAACTCATCAGTGGGAATCGGGATCCAACTCTCATCGCATGATAACGTGATGGAATGCATCCACGTTACTCATACTCCAGAAGGTATGCGCATGCTTGGCAAGTTTCAGTTTCTTTAGAAACTCCCGATATGATTTTTGCCCCATGCTCTTATAACCTTGGCTTTGGTCAAAATGTCATAAGTCACATGCCAAGTTCTACCCGTCACTATCTTGTCAATTTGAACCCACCCGCACATGCCCCTGGCTTTGGCCAAATGGCAGAACGACTGTCCCAAACCAACTCATCTATCTATGCAACAATTGAATACCCAGCAGCTACCAAACACTATGCCTTAACTTTGGCTAAAATGCATAGCTTGAATACTACTGAATACCCAAAAGAAGTGACGGAGGGCTACGGCTGGTTTTTGGCGAAAAAACCTTTAACGTAACGAACTTGATATCGCTGAAGGAACCTAATAGCTTTTTATAAAAATATAGTGGCGAAAACCTTTGCTAAAGAGGTCATTCCCGGTGAAGGGATCTCGGCTCTTTCCTCGTGGAATGAGGTGCAGGATATTCCACTGAATACCGCTATGCAAAGCAACTTGTAATCGACTATAGTGAAGTTATTACCCTGACGCAAACTTCTGCCCAAGGGGTCAGTCCCGGTGAAGGGATATCGGCCCTTGCCCCGTCGAATGAGGTGCAGGATATTCCACTGAATACCGCTATGCAAAACAAAAGGAAACGTCTTTGCAATAACACATTTTAAATTTATTCCAACAACTGTAAACAGGTTTGCTTTACTTTGCATTGATCAAAATCAATGCAGTCCCATCAATCAATCACACCAGAAAAGAACGAAAATAAAATGTACGTATATGCCATCCGCATTCGTCACTGGGTCCCGTCATCACCCGTTAGGTTACTTAACTAACGACAGAGCGGGGACTGGACTAGCGCGGGTGTAAAACATATACAACATCTAATAGTATATAAACCAATATACAATAATCGCTCCAGGCGTGATAATATGCAACATTACAGAAAAGTAATAAGCATCACAGAACAATACAGATTATCTGGGATCCCCGGGTTTCACAGAGCTGCTGCTGAAACCCGACGTTCCCCTATCGTGTGGATAGCCTGTGCAATGAAACCTAGACCCCTACGGGTGCGGCAAGTTACCCGCCAAAACCTGAAGCGAGGCAGCCCCCTACAGCATAGTGAATGGACCACCCAGCACTTCACGGAATCCGGTAATCTTAGGCACCCCTCCTTGGGTCAACCTGTACCCCCTACGAGTGCGGCGAATAGTCTGCCAATTCTAGAGTGAGGCCCCTCTGCTTCTCAAAGCCATAAGATGCGGACCCGTTGCCCCCCAGAACCCGGCTATCCGTGCACTCCGTCGCGGGGCAAAACCTAGTACAGTAATGAATAATAGTACAACAGGTACATCGACCGCAACCTGGTTGTGCCCCAAAAGAATATTATACAAAAGGCAGTGACGACAGTCCACATGTTGGACGCTCGCCCCGCAATATCAAATGTACAAATAAATCCAAACTGCACTACCATTGCACACTGCTATCCACCACGACAAATCCGCAACATCACAGCACAACACAGAACATCAACGCGAATGTCACGTTCGCAAACCCGTCTAAAAGAACTATAGCAATCAGACGCGGTTTACCGATCAAATGACATTCCCGGTCGGAGATATAATGTAAGCACTGTAAACTAACATGTTTAAATTTCGATCGACAAAATATCACGAAGTGGGCCCTACGAACAACTGGTGAACAGTAACAAAATCTGGGCCCAAAAGATATGTACCAAAACCCCCAATTTCCAGAGAAGAATACACTGTGCAAATTTGGGGGCATGATCATACAGAATGGCCGCGGATGCGCGGCCAAACCATGGGTTTGGCCGTGATTCCGCGGCAGTCTTGTCGATTCATGAGCCCAAATTTGTACGGTGTTCTAATAAAACCCTGCTGAATTTTCTGTGATATGTAAAATTAATTTTGGAACCCTTTTAAAATCGACAGAAACTCAGAATTAGAATTTTGCGGTTTTCGATATCCGGTTCGATCGATGTTTTAAATGCGTTAGCACAAGTTAGTATAGCAAAATGGTGAGGCTCTGATACCACTGTAAGTCTACGGTAGCGCCCCGGCCGTCTACAGACGCCAAATGCGGAACAAAAACTTTTTAACTGGCGCTATCGTATACTTTAACCCGGATCTACGATTATTGCTAAACTAACAAACTGTAAAGAGAGTAGAAAGGTTATACCGAACGATCCGAGTCCTTCGTTCTTTAACCATCATCCCACGCTCCGTTGCGGCTGCTCCGATCTCGTCGATCTCCAATCTGCTCGTCCAGGTGGCACCACGTCAACGATTCTTTAAACGGGCTCCCGCTTCTGACTCGAGGCAACTCGGTCGACAAGTTTGCTAAAAGAGACGACCAAGATTGATGTAGAGAATGAGTAGAAGACTTTGTCTCGTTCCGTCCAAAGCTATGGACGAACGGTTAATGAAGTTGCCACTCGAATCGGGTGATGGAATGAAATGAGCTGTGAAATTCCATACATCCCAAAATCTATCATATCTTTTTAGCAAAATGAAACATCAAGTGAGAGAGTGAGAAGAGGGGGCCGGCCATCTTATAGGAATGGGGGGGTGAGTGTAGGAGATAGGAGAGTGACCACAAGAGTGTGAACACAAATAAATATCTAGTGTGAACACAAATAAATATCTAGTGTGAACACACAGTGTGAACACAAAGAAAGCAACCAATGAAACAATAACACCACACCACTTCTAGAACCTTCTAGAAGCATCCACACTCTTTCAAAGAAAAGATAAATCCGTCTTTAACCGAATGTTAAAAGACGGCTGATAGAAAACTGGAAACTGGCAACTTCCAAAAGTGATCCCGAAACGAATTTCAGGATAACCCCGTAACTGTATAAATATACCCGCATTTGTATTACGACCGAATACAAATGCAACTGAGACAAAGATATTATATCTACTCAATATAATACTCGGATCCGGCTTAAACCAAAGCCGACCAGTATCATCTGCCCGAAAAATAATACGTGCGTAAACGCACGTGCATTTTCCGAACCCTGCCATAAAACCATACGGCCTCTACAACGTTTCGCCCGAACTTGGGAAACTGTCTGTGGGGGACTCTAATGACTCGTCAGTACCCTGGCAGTGGGTTTAACCACAAACCGTCAGCGGCACTAGCTATGCGTAACGGCTGCCCATGGACTGACCTCAAGGGAGGCCGATGAGCGAACCATCCGGAAACCCTACTGAGCCTAACAGTGACAATGTATATACAGTCCGGTCCGTACGTCTATGAGTATCGCATATCTGCCTAGGGGGCTAGTAACGTCAGACCCCCAATAGCAGTATAAGTCGTGTCGGAGTGTAGCCCAATAACACCCTGAGATACTACTGGAGTACCTACCAGTAAATCTCCTGCCACGGCCGTGGGCTTTGTGTAATGGCTCTCCTAGACACAGCACGATCTCGCCCCTAATACCGGGAGAGACGAATCCCCTGCCAATCCGCTCACGTGCCTCCATGTGGCTCGGGACTGTACCCAAAAACTACCTGTTTGCACGACTCCTTTGAGCCGTGGTAGGGTAGAAATCAAAGCACAGTGGGAACTCACACGAGACAAATGACGACCTCAGGTCGATGAACTAACCTGTACACATGTCACCAGGGAACTGCTATCTGACGATATGTATAATACCAACTAGCAGGTTCCCGGCGAGTCCTGTCCGGTGTACTCATAACCCAATGAGCACCTATATACATCTTAGGTGATCCAATTGACACCAGTGTCTTGTGAGACCGGCCACCGCCCCTCGTCGGGGTCTCGACTGTATACACTAGTCTACTCCGGAGTATCGATGCCCTGTCTCGAAACTCCCACGACTAGGGACCACAATTAAGGATATGCATATAAACTACCCAACTCTCACGTATATGATCGCCATCATACTGTTGGTAGTAAAGCAAGATCCTAAGGGCTCTATCAAAGTGTAACATGTAATCAGTCACCTGAACATGTACACGACTGATAAAGGCAAACCAGATAGCATACTATCATCTCGAGTAAGACTGTCCTACCGGTATATGTCCTCCGTAATCATTGCAATCACGTACCTGCGATCCAATAATTGACTATGAGGGCACTAACACCAACAACCGCCCCCTAGGCCCGCCATGCGATGTATCAGACGAACGGACCGGACTGTACGGAGACTGTCACATACAGGCTCAGTAGGAGTTCAGATGGGGTTCACTTCGTCAGTCTTCTTATCGACATCTACCTGGGGACCATTACGTACAGCTAGTGCCGCTTGCGGTCTGTGGTTAATCCCATTGCCAGCGTAGTGTCGAGTCTTTAGAGTCCCACACAGAGAGCTATTCGCCTTTAGGAAAAATGAGTAGAGGTCGCATGGTTTTGCGACAGGGTTCGTTCACATCCGCGCACTTGTGCTCGTTTGCTGTCCGGACAGCTTATACTAGCGGGCTTTGGTTTAAGCCGGATCCTAGTATATGATTTGGGATTGGCTTTTTCTCTTTGTATTCGTGTTCCTCGGATCACGAATACGGGTGCGTATGCACAGTTTCTTAAGACAGAGGGAGAGGACTTTGATTAGGGTTAATGACTATTGTCATTTTATTAACCCTAATGCTTATGTGTGTATTATGGTTAATTGATATTAGTTTAAATAATTGTGCATGGTTATGGTTGTTGACCATTTGACCTCCTTGACTTGTTGACCTAGGTTGACACTTTGACCATCATCATTTCATTTGGAAGATGCTCTTTGATCCTTGTAAATTGCATTAAAAATGAAATGATAATAGTCATGTCTTGATTAACCATGACAATTATCTAGCTAATTATCTAATTACAATAATTCACACATATATGAGAGAATGCTTCATATTTTCTCTCATTCCATTTTTTACTTTCTCTCTCTTGTTCTTCCTCTCCCTCAAGCTCTCCCCTCTCATGTGTTGAGAAACACTTGAGCTTGAGAAAAACCCCTTCTTGATAATCTCTACTCTCATCTAGGGTTTAAGGATTAGCACTTCGTACACCCTAGTTACTTCTAGCTTGGAGTTGAAGCCAAAGGTTGAGGCTTTCGGGTGGATCTTTCTTCGACGTGAGAAGATGACAAAGGTGACCTCTTTCCACTACTCCAAGGAGCAAGGAGAGAAGGACATAAAGCCTTAGGTATAACCTTTCTAACACTTAGCTAGTTTCTAGTTAGCTTTAGCTTGTTTTTGTTTAGCAAAGATCCTTCTTTGTCTAGTCCATGTTGCCTAAGTTGATAAAAATTTGATTTTTATTCCGTTTTCCGCCTCCCCGCAAGTACCGGGGTGGGCAACGTGGACTTACAGTGGTATCAGAGCCTAACTAAACATAAACTAGCTAGGTAGTAAAGTGTATGGAAGTTCGAATCGGAAAAATCGAAAAACCGAGTTTTCAAAAACCCAACTTTCTGTTAAATTTTTTCCTGCTCAAAATAAAATTTATCATACTCTAAAAATCGTCTCAGGGTTTTGTGAAGAAAGCCACCAAACCCGGTCCAGTGACTCGACCAAGGCGCCGCGGTTCCGCGGCAATAGCAAGCTATTGCCGCGCAACCGCGGCCGAGTTGGCTCGTTTCTGGGTCGAGTTTGGTGCAGTGTTCTTCTGGCATGGTTTTGGGATTTTTAAGATGGTTTATATGTGCCCAGATTTTCCAGAATAGAAATTTGTTTTTGGGGGCCTATAAATCCGTATTTTTATCGAACTTCACTACACTTTGACTATAAGGGTTATATCTGTGATGTTTATATGTATTGAACGTCGGCTAATCGCTATATGTCGATTAGTCGGGGTTATACATATCTGTGATCTGTGTTTGAGGATGGTATGTGTATATGAATGTGTTGGATTGTCGCGGGTGAATAGCCGGGGTGGATGTGAGATGAGTGTTTCTTTTTCTTTCATTCATTGTAATATGTAAATTGATGTAATAATATTTGTATGGCCGCACAACCGGGTCGGGGTTGTAACCGTCATTGTATAATTCTTTTTACTGTTTTTGCTCCTAGGATAGACCCATGGAGGGGGTGCACAAACTACCGGGTATCTCGAAGTGCCGAGTGGCCTACTCACGGTGGTGAGGGAGGTTGCTTCGCTTCGGGTACTTGGCGGGTAGTTTGCCGCATCCGTAGGGGTCTTGGGTGGGGTATTGGCTATTCACCGCGACCGTGTAATCCGCTTTTCTTTGCAGGCTCGAACGGATTGCGGATTCCTAGTATATCCAATGTATTCATCTGTGATCTGTAATGTCTATCATTGCTATATATTTATATATGATAACTATTTAGGCGTTGCTTATGTTTTACAGCCGTGCTAGCCCAGCCCCCGCTCTGTCGTTAGTTAAGTAACCTAACAGGTGATGACGGGGCCCCATGGCGAATGCGAATGGCATAAGCGTACGTCATATTTTGGTTGTTTTCTGCAATGGTATGATTAAATGATGGGACGCATTAAAAGAACTAATGCAAGAAAATAAACCAAGTAAAATTCGATTGGAACACTTTGAAAACCACTCGGTTCTTTTCAAAACTAAACTTTTAAACGCGGAGCTTGAACCACTCCTTTTAAAAGCTATCTCGTTCCATCGATTATATCAAGTTCACTACGTTCACGGTTTCGCCAAAACCATTCGTAGCCCTCCGTCATTCCACATGAATGTCAAAAGTATTCAAGCTATGTATTTTGTCCAAAGTCAAGGCATAGTGATTGGTAGCTATTGGGTATTCATGTGCAGCATAGATAGATGCGTTGGTTTGGGACAGTCGTGCTGCCATTTTGGCCAAAGTCAAGGGTGGGTACGGGTGGGTCCAAATTAACCAGGAGAATGACGGGTAGAACTTGACATGTGACTTATGATATTTTGGCCAAAGTCAAGGTCATAAGAGCATGGGGCAGAAATCCACATCGGGAGTTTCATAAGTACTGAAACTTGCTAGCGCTGCATACCATTTGGAGTGTGATAATTCTGGTAGGATTCCTTCGGTTTTATCACGCGATGATATTTGGATCCCGATCCTACTGTGAGTATATGCTACTCCTCGGGAAAACTCTCACTTAACGATCAATGCTATAAACTTAGTAGGTGTCTAGAAAGGTGTTAGCGGGGATACGCCCACAGGGAAAAGAGGTTACTTAATTAAGGAACTTCGCGAAAGCGTTGGAAAACCTCCCTCGAAGTACCGACACTGGCCTGGCTGAACGGTTAAGCAAGTATTGTACGGTGAGATTGATCCTAACTAATCCTTTCTTTACGGTTTGAGAAGGGATTCGAGAGACAGTGGGAGCCATCCAGTTTAGACAAACTAAAAACCACTCTAAACTTGCAAGAGCATCATGCTAAAGTGTTTCTTTTCTCTCTCCTAATTGCAGCGACCATTCAACATGACCGGACTTAAGTTATTACTAGATAAAAACATATTGACAGGGCCAAACTACAAAGATTGGCTCAGGAATGTCAAGATGGCAATCATTTACGACAAGTTGGGGTATGTCCTTACCACCAAAGCTCCCCCTGTCCCAGGTCCCAAAACCAGTGTCGCGGATAGGGAAATCCGTAAGACATGGGAAATAGATTGCGCGAAGGCCAAATGCCTCGTACTTGCCTCGATGGACAATGAACATCAGAGGAGGCACGAGAATATGGACCTAGAGTCCATATTTCTTCATACAAAAGAACTGTATGGAGAGCAGTCTCGTATCGCCAGATACGAAGTGTCGAAGAAGTTGTTTTCGGCAAGGTTGGCCGTCGGATCATCGGTAGCGGAACACATGCTTAAGATGATTGGCTACATAGAGGAGCTCGCGGACCTTGGGACCACGTTGGAGAATGAACTCTATACTGATTTGATTCTCCAGTCCCTTCCTTCCACTTATGCCCAGTTTATTCTTAACTTCAACATGCAAGGAAAGGAGGTTGAACTTTCCGAACTTCTGAACATGTTGAGGAGTGCTGAGGGCACCCTACAGAAGGGTAGGGAGACATCCACTTTGTTTGTAGGAGGATCTTCCTCTTCTAGGTCCAGGGCGAAAGCCAAGGGCAAGAAGAAGAAAGCCCCCGCCAAACCAAGAGGCGGTGTCGGTAAAGTGGATACGAAGGGAAAAGGAAAAGCAACAAAGATAGCGGGAAAGCTGGTAGGGAAGGAAGAATGCTTCTATTGTCACAAAAGTGGTCACTGGAAACAGGATTGCAAGGCTTGGAAGGCCAGAACACAGGATTTGAAGCGAGTTGCAGCTTCAGCTTCAGGTGTGTATGTTATTGAAAACTGTCTATCAATAAACTCTACATCTTGGGTATTGGATACCGGATCAGGATCTCATATCTGTAATTCTTTGCAGGCGTTGAGAAAGCGTAGAGTTTTGAAGGCAGGTGATATGACCCTCAGAGTTGCAAACGGTGCTAGCATGGATGCTGAGGCCGTGGGGGACTATCACCTGGGATTGTCGGATGGACACTTTTTGGTTTTGCGTAGTTGTTATTATGTACCAAATGCAACCTGTAATATCATTTCTGTATCTTTATTATCTAAAGAAGGTTATGAATTTGCATTTGTAAGTAATGTAGTGAACATTCACCTTGATCAAGTTTTGATTGGGTCAGGTACATTGAACAACGGTATATACGTATTAAACCAACCACAGATTCTCAATGTCCAGAATACACACAAAAGAAAGTCTCCAGAAATCAATAAAACTTTCTTATGGCATTGTAGACTGGGTCACATCAATGAAAGAAGGTTGACTAAGTTATATACAGAAGGATATTTGGATCCGTTCGAATATCAATCGTATACAACTTGTCAATCCTGTCTCAAGGGAAAGATGACAAAGACTCCGTTCACTGGACACGGAGTAAGAGCGAGCGAGCTCTTGGGACTCGTACACAGCGACTGTAAGTCCATGCTATCTCTCCCGGTACTTTCGGGAATGCGGAATTTAGTAAAAAACGATTTTTACGGAGGTGGTAACATGGACCTAAAACCCGGATCTTGGTTAAACATCTATCTAGCAACCTAACTACGAGTTTCTAGCTACTCGGTTAGAGGGTTATACCTTGCTTGTCTTGAACTCCTTCGTCTTCAAACTCCGATGGTGGTCCGGATTGGCTTCTTCCCGTCGTCTCCGTACGCCGAAGATAGATCCACCTGAAAGCTCCAACCTTTGGCTCCTTCTTCGTTCTTTGAAGAAACTAGTTCACTCGGTTTGCTAAACCTTGTGAACTAGAATGAGTAGAGAAGAGTTTGTGTGGGATTTTATCTATGGTTCTTGATTCTCAACTCATGAGACAAGAGAACCATAGATTAAAGAGAGGGAAAAAGAGCAAGAGGGTGAGAGCAAAACAAGAGAGCTCAAGAACAAGAGAGAGAATGAGCAAGAAAGAATGAGCAACTCTTTTGTCTCTCACCCTCTCATAATCCAAAGTCATGATAACTCATCATACTAAAAAAGTCTTATGTGATGGTTGAAGTAACCATAACCATATCATTTCATGCACTCATTTTACACAAATGAGCAAGCAAACAAAAGTCTTTGCCATGAAATGATGGCTATGGTTATCATGATGGTCAACTAGTCAAGCCTAGTCAACCGGTCAACAAAGTCAACAAGTCAACAAAAGTCAACAAGTCAACAAAGTCAACAAGTCAACAACCATGTCACCATAATACTTAATTAATATAATAGTTAATCACATATCATATTCTCATTAGGGTTGAGCAAAAAGTCAAATAGTCAACGGTCAACTGTCAACAACCCTAATGAGAATCCGCTGCCTCTGCCTCCCTGTCAACTGTGCATACACACCCACATCCGCGTTCCGAGGAACACGAATGCACACTGGATAAATCCAATCCCAAAAGGTACACTAGGATCTGGCTTAAACCAAAGCCCGCTAGTGCAAACTGTCTGGACACTGTACGTGCACAAGTGCACGGATGTGACCGAACCCTGTCGCAAAACCATGCGACCTGTCGCAATACCATGCGACCTCTACTCTTTTGCCTAAAGGCGAAAAGCTTTCTGTGTGGGACTCTAAAGACTCGACACTACGCTGGCAGTGGGTTTAACCACAGACCGCAAGCGGCACTAGCTGTGTGTAACGGTCCCCAGGTAATGCCGACAAGAAGACCGACGAGGCGAAACCCATCTGAACTCCTACTGAGCCTGAGTGTGACATTCTCCGTACAGTCCGGTCTGTTCGTCTGATACATCGCATGGCGGGCCTAGGGGGCGGTAAACGTCAGTCCCCCAATAGCGGTACAAGTCGTGCCGGAGCGAAACCCAAAACACCCTGAGATAACACTGGAAACCTACCAGTATATCTCGTTTGCCCTGGCCAGGGACTACTTGTGTAATGGCTCTCCTAGACACAGCGCGATGTCAACCCCCAATACCGGGAGAGACGAATCCTGTCTAACCGTCACTGCCTCCAAGTGCTTCGGGACTGCACCCAACTACTACCTGTTTGCACGACTCCTTTGAGCCGTGGTAGGGTAGTGATCAAAGTGCAGTGGGAACACACTCGAGACGAAGTGACAGTGTCAAGTCAGCGGACTAAGCTGTACTCATGTCACCTGGGAACTGATAACTGACGATAGGCATAATACCAACTAGTCAGTTCCCGACGAGTCCTGTCCAGTGTACCCGTAACCTAACGAGCACCCGCATACTATCTCAAGTACGACGTACTGACGGCTGTGGGACAGACCGTCTCCCACACTGGGATGAGAAGCGCATGCGCTGGTCTACTCCGGAGTATCGATGCCCTGTCTCGATAGTCCTGCGACCAGGGACCTGCATAAGGATGTGCTTATAGATTACCCAGCCCCACTAGTGTGACGGCCATCACATCGCTGGTAATCAAGCAAAGATCCTAAGGGCTCCACTAATGTGTATAGGCGATATACAAAAATAAACACATGTACACATTGAAGTAGAAACAAACCAAGTAGCATACTACTATTTTGAGCAAGATTGTATATACACGGTGAATATCCCAAGCTTCCATTAAGTAATATACAAACTAGTATGATACAGTAATGGCCTCTAGGGCATATACACTAACAATCTCCCACTTGCACTAAGGCCATGTACTGGCGTATCGAAGACCTATCATCTCGATCAGCCGCTCGAACTGAGTCTGGGGCAGGGCCTTGGTGAATGGATCTGCAGTGTTATCTTCTGAAGCGACTCTCCGAACCTCGATCTCCTGGCGATCTACGATCTCCCTGATCAGGTGATACCGCCTCAAGATGTGCCTGGATCTCTGGTGGGACCTGGGTTCCTTCGCTAAAGCTATAGCCCCGTTGTTGTCGCAATACAGAGGTATTGGATCAACAATGGACGGAACCACCTGAAGTTCTTTCAAGAACTTCCTCATCCAGACAGCTTCTTTTGCGGCATCAGATGCAGCGATGTATTCCGCTTCCATCGTCGAGTCTGCAACGGTTTCTTGTTTGGAACTCTTCCAACACACCGCCCCTCCATTGAGGGTAAAGACAAAACCCGACATGGACTTGGAATCATCCTTGTCACTCTGGAAGCTGGAGTCAGCAAAGGCCTCGATCTGGAGGTCTTTTCCGCCATACACCAAGAACATCTCCTTAGTCCTTCTCAGGTACTTGAGAATGTTCTTTACCGCTATCCAGTGTTTCTCCCCAGGGTTTGACTGATACCGGCTTACCACACTCAGTGCATAAGCTACATCCGGTCTGGTACACAACATCGCATACATTATAGAGCCTACCGCAGAAGCGTAGGGTATAATAGACATGCGATCCCTCTCCAAATCAGTCTTGGGAGACATCTTTTTAGAGAGGGTGATCCCGTGACAAGCCGGTAGGTTACCGCGCTTGGAATCTTCCATACTGAATCTTTTCAGTATGGTGTCGATGTACCTGGACTGTGAAAGTCCTAATATCCTCTTGGATCTATCACGATGGATCCGGATCCCCAGGATGTATAAGGCATCACCCAGGTCTTTCATGGAGAACCTGTGCGACAAGAACCCCTTGACAGATTGTAGCATAGGAATGTCATTTCCTATTAAGAGAATGTCATCCACGTATAAAACGAGGAATACTACAGTTCTCGCTACAAATCTACTATAGATGCATGGTTCATCTGGATTTTTGATAAAGCCAAATTCTTTGACCGTCTCATCAAAGCAGATGTTCCAACTCCGCGATGCCTGCTTTAGTCCATAGATGGACTTAAGCAACTTGCACACCTTTCCGCTGCTTCCACTCTGAATGAAACCCTCTGGCTGGTCCATATAGACACACTCCTCTAAATTTCCATTTAGAAAAGCTGTCTTTACATCCATTTGCCAGATCTCATAATCGTGGAAGGCAGCAATGGCAAGAAGGATCCGAATGGATTTCAGCATGGCTACTGGAGAAAAGGTTTCGTCATAGTCCAAGCCAGGTCTTTGACGAAAACCCTTTGCTACCAGCCTAGCTTTATAGGTCTCAACCTGTCCATCTACACCAATCTTCCTTTTGAAGATCCACTTGCATCCTACGGGTTTTACCCTGTCTGGAGCAATGTCCAACGTCCATACCTTGTTGGTGTACATGGACTCCATTTCGGTCCGCATTGCATCCAGCCATTTCACTGAGTCAACGCTCTGAACGGCCTGCTGGAAGCTAGTAGGCTCATTATAATCTATGATGCAATCCTCTCTATCCCCGTCTATGAGAAAACCGTAGTATCTCTCGGGCGGATGAGACTGCCTACTACTCCTGCGGAGCGGCGTAGGAATGTCCTGTTCTGTTGAACCCTCTGGTTCCACTAAGCTTTCAGTAACAGTCTGTGGTTCTGGAACTTCTTCCAGTTCTATTGTGCTCCCACTTATCTGGGTTTCCAAAAACTCAGTTTCCAAGAAGCGGGCATGCTGAGAAACAAAAACCTTTTGTTCCTCAGCGGAATAGAAAAGATACCCCCTGGAGTTCCTTGGGTATCCCACAAACTTACACTGTACTGAACGTGCCTCAAGCTTGTCCGCATGCTGCTTTTTTACAAAAGCTGGACATCCCCATACCTTAAGATACTTAAGACAGGGTTTCTTTCCAGTCCACATCTCATATGGGGTGGTAGGCACAGTCTTGGTGGGAGCCTTGTTCAAGAGATACGCAGCTGCTTCTAGTGCATATCCCCAGAATGATCGCGGTAACTCAGCGTTACTCATCATGGACCGAACCATATCCAATAGGGTTCGGTTCTGTCTCTCCGATACACCGTTATGTTGCGGGGTGTATGGAGGAGTAAGCTGAGAGAGAATTCCGTTCTCTTTTAAATAGTCCAGGAACTCGGCACTTAAGTATTCTCCACCTCGATCCGATCTTAGAATCTTAATACTTTTGCCGGTCTGTTTTTCTACTTCATTCTTATACTCCTGGAATTTTCCAAAGGCTTCGGACTTATGTTTCATTAAGAAGACATAACCGTACCTTGAGAAGTCATCCGTAAAAGTAATGAAGTAAGAATAACCGCTTCGCGCATGTGTAGACATTGGACCGCACACGTCACTGTGTACGAGTCCCAAGAGCTCGCTCGCTCTTACTCCACGTCCAGTAAACGGAGTCTTTGTCATCTTTCCTTTGAGACAGGATTGACAAGTGGCATACGATTGATATTCGAACGCATTCAAATACCCTTCTGTATGTAACTTCGTCAACCTTCTCTCATTGATGTGACCCAGTCTACAATGCCACAAGAAAGTCTGATTCATTTCCGGAGACTTTCTTTTGTGTGTATTCTGGACATTGAAAATCTGTGGTTGGTTCAATACGTATATACCATTACTCAATGTACCTGACCCAATCAGAACTTGATTAAGGTGAATGTTTACAACATTACTTACAAACGCAAACTCATAACCTTCTTTAGAAACTAAAGATACAGAAATGATATTACAAGTTGCGTTGGGTACAAAAAAGCAATTACGCAAAACCAAAACATGTCCATCTGACATTCCCAGGTGATAGTCCCCCACGGCTTTAGCATCCATGCTAGCTCCGTTCGCAACTCTGAGGGTCATGTCACCTGCCTTCAAAACCCTACGGTTTCTCAACGCCTGCAAAGAATTACAGATATGAGATCCTGATCCGGTATCCAATACCCAGGAAGTAGAGTTTATTGAAAGACAGTTTTCAATAACATACACACCTGAAGCTGAAGCTGCAACCTGCTTCAATTCCTGTGTCCTGGCTTTCCAAGCCCTGCAATCATTCTTCCAGTGACCTTTCTTATGACAATAGAAGCATTCTTCCTTATCCACAAGCTTCCCCGCTTTCTTTGTTGCTTTAGCTTTTCCCTTCGTATCCACTTTACTAACACCGCCCCTTGGTTTGGCGGGGGCTTTCTTCTTCTTTCCCTTGGCTTTCGCCTTGGACCTAGAAGAAGATGATCCTCCTACAAACAAAGTGGATGTTTCCCTACCTTTCTGTAGGGTGCCCTCTGCGCTCCTCAGCATGTTGAGGAGCTATGAAAGTTCAACCTCTTTTTCTTGTAAGTTGAAGTTCAGTATAAACTGGGTGTAAGTGGAAGGAAGGGACTGGAGAACTATATCTGTATACAGTTCACTCTCCAATGTGATCCCTAGGTCCGCGAGCTCCTCAATGTAGCCGATCATCTTTAGCACGTGCTCGGCTACTGATGATCCGACGGCCATTCTTGCCGAAAATAACTTTTTCGACGCTTCGTATCTTGCGATACGAGATTGCTCTCCATACAGTTCTTTTGTATGGAGAAATATGGATTCAAGGTCCATATTCTCGTGCCTCCTCTGATGTTCGTTGTCCATCGAGGCAAGTACGAGGCACTTGGCCTTCGCGCTATCAATCTCCCAAGTCTTGCGGATTTTCTTATCCGCGACGCTGGAAGTGGGACCAGGGGCAGGGGGAGCTTTGGTGGTAAGAAGATACCCCAGCTTGTCGTAAGTGATTGCTATCTTGACATTCCTGAGCCAATCTTTGTAGTTTGGCCCTGTCAGTTTGTTTTTACCTAGGAGTAACATAAGTCCAGTCATGTCGATTTGGTCGCTGCAATTAGGAGAGAGAAGAAGAAACACTCAGCATGATGCTCTTGCAAGTTTAGAGTGGTTTTTAGTTTGTCTAAACAGAATGGCTCCCACTGTTTCTCGAATCCCTCCTCAAACCATAAAGGAAGAATTAGTCGGGATCAATCCCACCGCACAATACTTGCTTAACCGTTCAGCCAGGCCGGTGTCGGTACTTCGAGGGAGGTTTTCCAACGCTTTCGCGAAGTTCCTTAATTAAAGAACCTCTTTTCCCTGGGGGCGTAGCCCCGCTAACACCTTTCTAGGCACCTACTAGGTTTATAGCATTGATCGATTAGTGAGAAATTTCCCGAGGAGTAGCATATACTCACAGTAGGATCGGGATCCAAATATCATCGCGTGACGAAACTGAAGGAATCCTACCAGAATCATCACACTCCAAATGGTATGCAAATCTAGCAAGTTTCAGTGCTTATGAAACTCCCGATGTGGATTTTTGCCCCATGCTCTTATGACCTTGACGAAGGTCAACAAATCATAAGTCACATGTCAAGTTCTGCCCGTCATTATCCAGGTTAATTTGAATCCACCCGTATATACCCTTGACGAAGGTCAACAAGGTAATGCGAATGTCCCAAACCAACGCATCTATCTATGCTACATATGAATACCCAACAGCTACCAATCACTATGCCTTGACGAAGGTCAACAAACACAGCTTGAATACTATTGAATATTCATACGAAACGACGGAGGGCTACGAATGGTTTTGGCAAAACCGTGAACGTAGTGAACTTGATTTGGTCGATGGAACGAGATAGCTTTTAAAAGGAGTGGCTCAAGCTCCGCATTTAAAAGTTGGTTTTGAAAAAAACCGAGTGGTTTTTCGAAAGTGTTCCAACGACTTTAACTTGGTTTATTATCTTGCATTAGTTCTTTTAATGCGTGATATTCTTGCATTAGTTCTTTTAATGCGTCCCATCATTTAATCCTACCATTGCAGAAAATAACCAAAATATGACGTACGCTTATGCCATTCGCATTCGCCACGGGGCCCCGTCATTACCCGTTAGGTTACTTAACTAACGACAGAGCGGGGGCTGGGCTAGCGCGGCTGTAAAACATAAGCAACGCCTAAATAATATCATATATAGATATACTGCAATGATAAACATTTCAGATCACAGATGAATACATTGGATATACTAGGAATCTGTAAATCGCACGAGCCTGTAACGAAAAACAGATTACACGGTCGCGGTGAATAGCCAAATACCCCACCCAAGACCCCTACGGGTGCGGCAAACTACCCGCCAAGTACCCAAAGCGTAGTAACCTCCCTCATCTCCATGAGTAGGCCACTCGACACTTCGGCATACCCGGTAGTTTGTGCACCCCCTCCATGGGTCTATCCTAGGAGCAAAAACAGTAAAAAGAAATTATACAATGACGGCTACAACCCCGACCCGGTTGTGCGGCCATACAAATAATTATTACATCAATTTACAAATTTACATGAATTGAAAGAAAAGAAAACTCTCGTCTCACAACCCCCGGCTATTCACCCGCGACAATCCAACATATTCATATCCACATTCCAGCAACATTACAGATCACAGATTTGTATAACCCCCACTAATCGACATATAGCGATTAGTAGACGTTCAATACAAATATCACAATACAGAAAAACCCGTTAGCTAAAGTCTTTTAGAAGTTCGATCAAAAATACGGATTTTCGGGACCCCAAAAATAAATTTTTCGTTCTGGAAAATCTGGGTTGAAAATATATATTCCAAAAATCCCAAAATACCCCCAGAAGAACACTGCACCAAAAATGGACCACGGCCGAGTCAACTCGGCCGCGGATCCGCGGCGGGAGCGTGCTCCCGCCGCGTTTCCACGGCGCTTTGACTCGATCGTTGGACCAATTTTGGTGGGTGTTCACAGAAAAGCCTGAGCCGATTTTAGGTGTGAAAATAATCAACTTTTGAACAGTATAAAAATCGACAGAAACTTCGAATTTCGGGGTTTGTTTTCGGGACTTTTTCTTTGATCGATCTTCTAGTTACTTGCTAACATGTTAGATAGAGTTTAACTAGGCTCTGATACCACTGTAAGTCCATGCTACCTCTCCCGGTACTTTCGGGAATGCGGAATTTAGTAAAAAACGATTTTTACGGAGGTGGTAACATGGACCTAAAACCCGGATCTTGGTTAAACATCTATCTAGCAACCTAACTACGAGTTTCTAGCTACTCGGTTAGGGGGTTATACCTTGCTTGTCTTGAACTCCTTCGTCTTCAAACTCCGATGGTGGTCCGGATTGGCTTCTTCCCGTCGTCTCCGTACGCCGAAGATAGATCCACCTGAAAGCTCCAACCTTTGGCTCCTTCTTCGTTCTTTGAAGAAACTAGTTCACTCGGTTTGCTAAACCTTGTGAACTAGAATGAGTAGAGAAGAGTTTGTGTGGGATTTTATCTATGGTTCTTGATTCTCAACTCATGAGACAAGAGAACCATAGATTAAAGAGAGGGAAAAAGAGCAAGAGGGTGAGAGCAAAACAAGAGAGCTCAAGAACAAGAGAGAGAATGAGCAAGAAAGAATGAGCAACTCTTTTGTCTCTCACCTTCTCATAATCCAAAGTCATGATAACTCATCATACTAAAAAAGTCTTATGTGATGGTTGAAGTAACCATAACCATATCATTTCATGCACTCATTTTACACAAATGAGCAAGCAAACAAAAGTCTTTGCCATGAAATGATGGCTATGGTTATCATGATGGTCAACTAGTCAAGCCTAGTCAACCGGTCAACAAAGTCAACAAGTCAACAAAAGTCAACAAGTCAACAAAGTCAACAAGTCAACAACCATGTCACCATAATACTTAATTAATATAATAGTTAATCACATATCATATTCTCATTAGGGTTGAGCAAAAAGTCAAATAGTCAACGGTCAACTGTCAACAACCCTAATGAGAATCCGCTGCCTCTGCCTCCCTGTCAACTGTGCATACACACCCACATCCGCGTTCCGAGGAACACGAATGCACACTGGATAAATCCAATCCCAAAAGGTACACTAGGATCTGGCTTAAACCAAAGCCCGCTAGTGCAAACTGTCCGGACACTGTACGTGCACAAGTGCACGGATGTGACCGAACCCTGTCGCAAAACCATGCGACCTGTCGCAATACCATGCGACCTCTACTCTTTTGCCTAAAGGCGAAAAGCTTTCTGTGTGGGACTCTAAAGACTCGACACTACGCTGGCAGTGGGTTTAACCACAGACCGCAAGCGGCACTAGCTGTGCGTAACGGTCCCCAGGTAATGCCGACAAGAAGACCGACGAGGCGAAACCCATCTGAACTCCTACTGAGCCTGAGTGTGACATTCTCCGTACAGTCCGGTCTGTTCGTCTGATACATCGCATGGCGGGCCTAGGGGGCGGTAAACGTCAGTCCCCCAATAGCGGTACAAGTCGTGCCGGAGCGAAGCCCAAAACACCCTGAGATAACACTGGAAACCTACCAGTATATCTCGTTTGCCCTGGCCAGGGACTACTCGTGTAATGGCTCTCCTAGACACAGCGCGATGTCAACCCCCAATACCGGGAGAGACGAATCCTGTCTAACCGTCACTGCCTCCAAGTGCTTCGGGACTGCACCCAACTACTACCTGTTTGCACGACTCCTTTGAGCCGTGGTAGGGTAGTGATCAAAGTGCAGTGGGAACACACTCGAGACGAAGTGACAGTGTCAAGTCAGCGGACTAAGCTGTACTCATGTCACCTGGGAACTGATAACTGACGATAGGCATAATACCAACTAGTCAGTTCCCGACGAGTCCTGTCCAGTGTACCCGTAACCTAACGAGCACCCGCATACTATCTCAAGTACGACGTACTGACGGCTGTGGGACAGACCGTCTCCCACACTGGGATGAGAAGCGCATGCGCTGGTCTACTCCGGAGTATCGATGCCCTGTCTCGATAGTCCTGCGACCAGGGACCTGCATAAGGATGTGCTTATAGATTACCCAGCCCCACTAGTGTGACGGCCATCACATCGCTGGTAATCAAGCAAAGATCCTAAGGGCTCCACTAATGTGTATAGGCGATATACAAAAATAAACACATGTACACATTGAAGTAGAAACAAACCAAGTAGCATACTACTATTTTGAGCAAGATTGTATATACAAGGTGAATTTCCCAAGCTTCCATTAAGTAATATACAAACTAGTATGATACAGTAATGGCCTCTAGGGCATATACACTAACAGCGACGTGTGCGGTCCAATGTCTACACATGCACGAAGCGGTTATTCTTACTTCATTACTTTTACGGATGACTTTTCAAGGTACGGTTATGTCTTCTTAATGAAACATAAATCCGAGGCTTTTGAAAAATTCCAGGAATATAAGAATGAAGTAGAAAAACAAACAGGCAAAAGTATCAAGGCACTGAGATCTGATCGAGGTGGTGAATACTTGAGTGCCGAGTTCCTGGGTTACTTAAAAGAGAATGGAATTCTCTCTCAGCTTACTCCTCCATACACTCCGCAACATAACGGTGTATCGGAGAGACGGAACCGAACCCTATTGGATATGGTACGGTCCATGATGAGTAACGCTGAGTTACCGCGATCGTTCTGGGGATATGCGCTAGAATCAGCTGCATACCTTTTGAACCGAGTTCCAACTAAGACTGTGCCTACTACACCATATCAGATGTAGTGTGGGAAGAGACCCTATCTTAATCACATTAAGACATGGGGATGTCCAGCTTTTGTAAAAAAGCAGCATGCGGACAAGCTCGAGGCACGCTCTGTTAGTATATATGCCCTAGAGGCCATTACTGTATCATACTAGTTTGTATATTACTTAATGGAAGCTTGGGATATTCACAGTTGTATATACAATCTTGCTCGAAATGGTAGTATGCTACTTGGTTTGTCTCTGCTTTAATATGTGCATGTGTTTCTTTTAGCATATTGCGGGTATACATATTAGTAGATCCCTTAGGATCTTTGCTTGATTACCAGCGTTGTGATGGCGCTCGCACTCGTGGGAGCTGGGTAATCTATAAGCACATCCTTATACAGGTCCCTGGTCGTTGGACTATCGAGACAGGGCATCGATACTCCGGAGTAGATTAGCGTATGCGCTTCTCATCCCAGTGTGGGAGACGGTCTGTCCCACAGCCGTTAGTACGTCGTACTTGGGATAGTATGCGGGTGCTCGTTAGGTTACGAGTACACTGGACAGGACTCGTCGGGAACTGTTGGTTGGTAATATACCTATCGTCAGTTATCAGTTCCCAGGTGACATGAGTACAGCTTAGTCCGCTGACTTGACACTGTCACTTCACCTCGAGTGTGTTCCCACTGCACTTTGATTACTACCCTACCACGGCTCAAAGGAGTCGTGCAAACAGGTAGTTTTTGGGTGCAGTCCCGAAGCACTTGGAGGCAGTGACGGTTAGACAGGATTCGTCTCTCCCGGTATTGGGGGTTGACATCGCGCTGTGTCTAGGAGAGCCATTACACGAGTAGTCCCTGGCCAGGGCAAGCGAGATATACTGGTAGGTTTCCAGTGTTATCTCAGGGTGTTCTGGGCTACACTCCGACACGACTTGTACCGCTATTAGGGGACTGACGTTCACCGCCCCCCTAGGCCCGCCATGCGATGTATCAGACGAACAGAACGGACTGTACGGAGACTGTCACATACAGGCTCAGTAGGAGTGCAGATGGGGTTCACCTCGTCAGTCTTCTTATCGACATCTACCTGGGGACCGTTACGTACAGCTAGTGCCGCTTGCGGTCTGTGGTTAAACCCACTGCCAGCGTAGTGTCGAGTCTTTAGAGTCCCACACAGAGAGCTATTCGCCTTTAGGCTAAATGAGTAGAGGTCGCATGGTTTTACGACAGGGTTCGTTCACATTCGCGCACTTGTGCACGTTTGCTGTCCGGACAGCTTATACTAGCGGGCTTTGGTTTAAGCCGGATCCTAGTATATGATTTGAGATTGGTTTTTCTCATTGTGTTCGTGTTCCTCGGATCACGAATGCGGGTGCGTATGCACAGTTGCTTGAGATTGAGGGAGAGGACCTTGATTAGGGTTAATGGCTATTGTCATTTTATTAACCCTAATTTTTATGTGTGTGTTATTGTTAATTAGTAATTAGTTTAATAATTATCCATGGTTGTGGTTGTTGACCATTTGACTTCTTTGACTTGTTGACCTAGGTTGACACTTTGACCATCATCATTTCTTTTGGAAGATGCTTTTTGATCTTTGCAAATTGAAATGATAATGGTCATGTCATGATTTACCATAATAATTATCTAGCTAATTATTCAATTAAATTAATTCACACATATTAGTGAGAATGGCTCTATTATATTCTCATTCTCTCATATCATTTCTCTCTCTTGTTCATCCTCTCCCTCAAGCTCTCTCCCTCTCATGTGTTGAGAAACAAAAAGCTTGAGAAAAACCTTCACTTGATCTTCTCTACTCTCTTCTAGGGTTCAAGTCTTAGCATTTCTTGCACTCTAGTTACTCCTAGCTTGGAGTTGAAGCTAAAGGTCGAGGCTTTCGGGTGGATCCTTCTTTGACGGGAGAAGACAAGCAAGGTGACCTCTTTCTACCATTCCTAGGAGCAAGGAGAGAAGGACTAAAGACCAAAGGTATAACCTTTCCATCACTTAGCTACTTTGTAGTTAGGGTTAGCAAGTTTATGTTTAGCAAAGATCCTCACAAGCTTGGTCCATGTTGCCTAAGTCCATAAAAATCCAATTTTTATTATGTTTTCCGCCTCCCCGTAAGCACCGGGGTGGGCAACACGGACTTACAGTGGTATCAGAGCCTAACTAAACCTAAACTAGCTAAGTAGTTAAGTGTAACGAAGTTTCGAAACCGAAAAACCCAAAAACCAAACTTTTTCAAAATCCAAGTTTCTGTTAAAAATTTTTCTGGTCAAAATGAAAAACTTTATACTCCAAAAATTATCTCAGGGTTTTGTGTGAAACACCACCAAAGACGAACCAGAGAGGAGTCTAGAGGACCGCGCTTCCGCGGCATAAGGAAGCTCTTGCCGCGGAAGCGCGGCCGTCTTGTCCCATCTCTGCATCGTTTTTGGTGCAGTATGTTTCTGTGTTGGTTTTGGGATTTTTGAAATATATTATATGTACCCAGATTTTCCAGAAGAGAACTTGACATGTGACTTATGATTTGTTGACCTTCGTCAAGGTCATAAGAGCATGGGGCAAAAATCCACATCGGGAGTTTCATAAGTACTGAAACTTGCTAGCGTTGCATACCATTTGGAGTGTGATGATTCTGGTAGGATTCCTTCGGTTTTATCACGCGATGATATTCGGATCCCGATCCTACTGTGAGTATATGCTACTCCTCGGGAAAACTCTCACTTAACGATCAATGCTATAAACCTAGTAGGTGCCTAGAAAGGTGTTAGCGGGGCTACGCCCACAGGGAAAAGAGGTTACTTAATTAAGGAACTTCGCGAAAGCGTTGGAAAACCTCCCTCGAAGTACCGACACTGGCCTGGCTGAATGGTTAAGCAAGTATTGTACGGTGAGATTGATCCTGACTAATCTTTTCTTTACGGTTTAAGAAGGGATTCGAGAGACAGTGGGAGCCATCCTGTTTAGATAAATTAAAAACCAATCTAAACTTGCAAGAGCAACGTGCTAAGTGTTTTCTTCTCTCTCTCTTAATTGCAGCGACCCTGTGACCACACCTAGGTTACATCTAGATAATAAGATGACTGAATCTAACTGTTTTGACTGGCAAAGGTCTGTCCAGATGTCCATTACCCAGGACAAGCTGGGACACCTCTTAACTGATCCAACCCCTGCCGTCTCAGGTCCAGTTTCCCCTGTCACGGATATTGATATTCGTAGGACATCGGAAGAAGTCTGTGCGAAAGCCAAGTGCCTCGTGTTAGCCTCAGTTGATGGTATATACCAGAGGCAGCACGAGAAGATGGACTTAGCTTCTATCTTCCTCCATAACAAAGTTTTATATGGAGAGCAATCTCGTATCGCAAGATATGAGACCTCGAACGAATTGCTTCCAGCGAGGTTGGCTATCGGGTCATCTGTAGGGGGCAACGTCCTTACAGAGACCAGCTCTTTTGAGCTCTCGGACCTGAAGACCACGTTGAAGAACAGGTCAGATGCTGACTCAGTTCAACAGTCTCTGCCTACTACCCTAAAGGAAACTAGGGAAGTAGAAAGAAAGGGAAGGGTAGAAGTTTCAGGAGCAGATGTAGTAAAAGAAGGATGTTCCTATTGTTACGGGAATGAACATGGACAGAAGGATTGCAGGGCTTGTAAAGCCAGTAGCCAGAATTCGAAGCATGTTGTGGCTTCGGCTTCGGGTGTGTTTGTGATTGAGAACTGTATGTCAGTTAACCCTACTTCCTGGGTATTGGATACCGGATCAGGATCTCACATCTGTAATTCATTACAGGCTTTGAGAAACCGTAGGGTTATCAGGAAATGTGATATGACTCTCAGGGTTGCTAACGGAATGAGCATGTATGCTGAATCCGTAGGGGAATATCATCTAGGACTGACAACTGGGCAGATATTGATTCTGCGTAACTGTTTTTATGTACCAGGTGCGACTTGTAATATCATATCTGTATCCTTAATTTCTAAGGAAGGATATGATTTTACTTTTGTAAGCGATGTAGTTAACATCCACCTAAATCAAGTTCTGATTGGGTCAGGTACATTACAGAACGGGATATACGTACTGAATCAAGCTCAGATCTTCAGTGTCCAGAACACACTTAAAAGAAAGTCTCCGGAAACAAATCAGGCTTTCTTATGGCATTGTAGACTGGGTCACATTAATGAGACACGGTTAACAAAGTTACATAAAGAGGGATACTTGAATCCGTTTGAGTATCAGTCTTATGCCACTTGTGAATCTTGTCTCATGGGAAAGATGACAAAGACTCCGTTCACTGGACACGGAGAAAGAGCGAGCGAGCTCTTGGGACTCATACACAGTGATGTGTGTAGTCCAATGTCTACACATGCGCGAAGTGGTTATTCATACTTCATTACTTTCACCGATGATTTCTCTAGGTATGGGCATGTCTTCTTGATGAAGCACAAATCCGAGGCCTTTGAGAAATTTCAAGAATATAAGAATGAAGTTGAAAAACAAACAGGCAAAAGTATCAAGATCCTAAGATCGGATCGAGGAGGAGAATACTTAAGTGCCGAGTTTCTGGGCTTCTTAAAAGAGAATGGAATTCTCTCTCAACTTACTCCCCCATACACACCACAACACAACGGTGTATCGGAAAGGAGGAATCGAACCCTATTGGATATGGTCCGTTCCATGATGAGTAAGGCTGAGTTGCCGCGATCCTTCTGGAGTTATGCACTAGAAACAGCTGCATATCTCTTGAACAAGGCTCCCACCAAGACTGTGCCTACCACCCCATATCAGATGTGGAGTGGGAAGAAACCCTATCTCAAGTACCTTAAGACATGGGGATGTCCAGCTTTTGTAAAAAAGCAGCATGCGGACAAGCTCGAGGCACGTTCAGTACTGTGTAAGTTTGTGGGATACCCGAAGAACTCCAGGGGGTATCTTTTCTATTCCGCAGAGGAACAAAAGGTTTTTGTTTCTCAGCATGCCCACTTCTTGGAAACTGAATTTTTAGAAAATCAGATAAGTGGGAGCGCAATAGAACTGGAAGAAATTCCAGAACCACAAGCTATTACTGAAAGCTTGGAAGAACCAGAAGTTTCAAGAGAACCGGACATCCCAGCGCCACTCCGCAGGAGTAGTAGGCAATCTCATCCGCCCGAGAGATACTACGGTTTTCTCATAGACGGGGATAGAGAGGATTGCACCATGGATTATGGTGAGCCTACTAGCTTCCAGCAAGCCATCCAGAGCGGCGACTCGGTAAAATGGCTGGATGCAATGCGGGCCGAGATGGAGTCCATGTACACCAACAAAGTTTGGACTTTGGACTTTGCACCAGAAGGGGTAAAACCCGTAGGCTGCAAATGGATCTTCAGAAAGAAGATTGGTGTAGATGGGCAGGTTGAGACCTATAAAGCTAGACTTGTAGCAAAGGGTTTTCGTCAAAGACCTGGTTTGGACTATGACGAGACCTTTTCTCCAGTGGCTATGCTGAAATCCATTCGGATCCTTCTTGCCATTGCTGCCTTCCACGATTATGAAATCTGGCAGATGGACGTAAAGAAGGCTTTCCTAAATGGAAATTTGGAAGAGTGCGTCTATATGGATCAGCCGGAGGGATTCAATCAGAGTGGGAGCAGCGGTAGAGTGTGCAAGTTGCTCAAGTCCATTTATGGACTTAAGCAGGCATCGCGGAGTTGGAACATCTGCTTTGATGATACTGTCAAAGAATTCGACTTTATCAAGAACCCAGATGAACCATGCATTTACAGTAAGATTGTAGGGAGAACTGTGGTATTCCTCGTCTTGTACGTGGATGACATTCTCCTAATAGGAAATGATATTCCTATGCTACAGTCAGTCAAAGGATTCTTGTCGCAGAGGTTCTCCATGAAGGACCTGGGTGATGCCAACTACATTCTGGGGATCCAGATCTATCGTGATAGATCTAAGAGGATGTTGGGACTTTCACAGTCAAGGTACATTGACACCATACTGAAAAGGTTCAGTATGGAAGATTCCAAGCGCGGTAATCTACCGGCTTGTCACGGGATCACCCTCTCCAAAGAGATGTCTCCCAAGACTGATTTGGAAAGGGATCGCATGTCTATTATACTCTACGCTTCTGCGGTAGGCTCTATAATGTATGCGATGTTGTGTACCAGACCAGATGTAGCATACGCATTGAGCGTTGTAAGCCGGTATCAGTCAAACCCAGGGGAGAAACACTGGATAGCGGTAAAGAACATTCTCAAGTACCTGAGAAGGACTAAGGAGATGTTCTTGGTGTATGGCGGAAAAGACCTCCAGCTCGAGGCCTTTGCTGACTCCAGCTTCCAGAGTGACAAGGATGACTCCAAGTCCATGTCGGGTTATGTCTTTACCCTCAATGGAGGGGCGGTTTGCTGGAAGAGTTCCAAGCAGGAGACCGTTGCAGACTCAACAATGGAAGCGGAGTACATAGCTGCTTGCGATGCCGCAAAGGAAGCTGTCTGGATGAAGAAGTTCCTCACGGAGCTTCAGGTGGTTCCTACCATTGTTGATCCAATACCGCTGTATTGCGACAACAACGGAGCTATAGCTTTAGCGAAGGAACCCAGGTCCCATCAGAAGTCCAGGCACATTTTGAGGCGGTACCACCTGATCAGGGAGATCATAGATCGCCAGGAGATCGAGGTAAAGAGAGTTAATACGGAGAACAACACTGCAGATCCACTCACAAAGGCCCTACCCCAGACTCAGTTCGAGCGGCTGATCGAGATGATAGGTCTTCGATACGCCAGTACATGGCCTTAGTGCAAGTGGGAGATTGTTAGTGTATATGCCCTAGAGGCCATTACTGTATCATACTAGTTTGTATATTACTTAATGGAAGCTTGGGATATTCACAGTTGTATATACAATCTTGCTCGAAATGGTAGTATGCTACTTGGTTTGTCTCTGCTTTAATATGTGCATGTGTTTCTTTTAGCATATTGCGGGTATACATATTAGTAGAGCCCTTAGGATCTTTGCTTGATTACCAGCGTTGTGATGGCGCTCGCACTCGTGGGAGCTGGGTAATCTATAAGCACATCCTTATACAGGTCCCTGGTCGTTGGACTATCGAGACAGGGCATCGATACTCCGGAGTAGACTAGCGTATGCGCTTCTCATCCCAGTGTGGGAGACGGTCTGTCCCACAGCCGTTAGTACGTCGTACTTGGGATAGTATGCGGGTGCTCGTTAGGTTACGAGTACACTGGACAGGACTCGTCGGGAACTGTTGGTTGGTAATATACCTATCGTCAGTTATCAGTTCCCAGGTGACATGAGTACAGCTTAGTCCGCTGACTTGACACTGTCACTTCGCCTCGAGTGTGTTCCCACTGCACTTTGATTACTACCCTACCACGGCTCAAAGGAGTCGAGCAAACAGGTAGTTTTTGGGTGCAGTCCCGAAGCACTTGGAGGCAGTGACGGTTAGACAGGATTCGTCTCTCCCGGTATTGGGGGTTGACATCGCGCTGTGTCTAGGAGAGCCATTACACGAGTAGTCCCTGGCCAGGGCAAGCGAGATATACTGGTAGGTTTCCAGTGTTATCTCAGGGTGTTCTGGGCTACACTCCGACACGACTTGTACCGCTATTAGGGGACTGACGTTCACCGCCCCCCTAGGCCCGCCATGCGATGTATCAGACGAACAGACCGGACTGTACGGAGACTGTCACATACAGGCTCAGTAGGAGTGCAGATGGGGTTCACCTCGTCAGTCTTCTTATCGACATCTACCTGGGGACCGTTACGTACAGCTAGTGCCGCTTGCGGTCTGTGGTTAAACCCACTGCCAGCGTAGTGTCGAGTCTTTAGAGTCCCACACAGAGAGCTATTCGCCTTTAGGCTAAATGAGTAGAGGTCGCATGGTTTTGCGACAGGGTTCGTTCACATTCGCGCACTTGTGCACGTTTGCTGTCCGGACAGCTTATACTAGCGGACTTTGGTTTAAGCCGGATCCTAGTATATGATTTGAGATTGGTTTTTCTCATTGTGTTCGTGTTCCTCGGATCACGAATGCGGGTGCGTATGCACAGTTGCTTGAGATTGAGGGAGAGGACCTTGATTAGGGTTAATGGCTATTGTCATTTTATTAACCCTAATTTTTATGTGTGTGTTATTGTTAATTAGTAATTAGTTTAATAATTATCCATGGTTGTGGTTGTTGACCATTTGACTTCTTTGACTTGTTGACCTAGGTTGACACTTTGACCATCATCATTTCTTTTGGAAGATGCTTTTTGATCTTTGCAAATTGAAATGATAATGGTCATGTCATGATTTACCATGATAATTATCTAGCTAATTATTCAATTAAATTAATTCACACATATTAGTGAGAATGGCTCTATTATATTCTCATTCTCTCATATCATTTCTCTCTCTTGTTCATCCTCTCCCTCAAGCTCTCTCCCTCTCATGTGTTGAGAAACAAAAAGCTTGAGAAAAACCTTCACTTGATCTTCTCTACTCTCTTCTAGGGTTCAAGTCTTAGCATTTCTTGCACTCTAGTTACTCCTAGCTTGGAGTTGAAGCTAAAGGTCGAGGCTTTCGGGTGGATCCTTCTTTGACGGGAGAAGACAAGCAAGGTGACCTCTTTCTACCATTCCTAGGAGCAAGGAGAGAAGGACTAAAGACCAAAGGTATAACCTTTCCATCACTTAGCTACTTTGTAGTTAGGGTTAGCAAGTTTATGTTTAGCAAAGATCCTCACAAGCTTGGTCCATGTTGCCTAAGTCCATAAAAATCCAATTTTTATTATGTTTTCCGCCTCCCCGTAAGCACCGGGGTGGGCAACACGGACTTACACGCTCAGTACAGTGCAAGTTTGTGGGATATCCAAAGAACTCCAAGGGATATTTCTTCTATTGCGAAGAGGAACAAAAGGTGTTTGTTTCTCGCCATGCCCACTTTCTAGAACACCAGTTCATAGAAAAAGAATTAAGTGGGAGCGCAATAGAACTGGAAGAAATTCCAGAACCACGAACTATTACTGAAAGCTTAGTAGAACCAGAGGGTTCGAAAGATCAGGACATTCCCACGCCACTCCGCAGGAGTAGTAGGCAGTCTCATCCGCCCGAGAGATACTACGGTTTTCTCATTGACGGGGATAGAGAGGATTGCATCATAGACTGTGATGAGCCTACTAGCTTCCAGCAAGCCATTCAGAGCGTCGACTCGGTAAAATGGCTGGATGCAATGCGGACCGAAATGGAGTCCATGTACACCAACAAAGTTTGGACGTTGGACATTGCTCCAGATGGGGTAAAACCCGTAGGATGCAAGTGGATCTTCAAAAGGAAGATTGGTGTAGATGGACAGGTTGAGACCTATAAAGCTAGACTGGTTGCAAAGGGTTTTCGTCAAAGACCTGGTTTGGACTATGACGAAACCTTTTCTCCAGTAGCTATGCTGAAATCCATTCGGATCCTTCTTGCCATTGCCGCCTTCCACGATTATGAGATTTGGCAGATGGACGTAAAGACAGCTTTTCTAAATGGACATTTAGAGGAGTGTGTCTATATGGACCAGCCAGAGGGTTTCGTTCAGAGTGGGAGCAGCGGAAAGGTGTGCAAGTTGCTTAAGTCCATTTATGGACTAAAGAAGGCATCGCGGAGTTGGAACATCTGTTTTGATGAGACGGTCAAGGAATTTGGCTTTATCAAAAATCCAGATGAACCATGCATCTATTGTAGATTTGTAGCGAGAACTGTAGTATTCCTCGTTTTATACGTGGATGACATTCTCTTAATAGGAAATGACATTCCTATGCTACAATCTGTCAAGGCGTTCTTGTCACACAGGTTCTCCATGAAAGACCTGGGTGATGCATCATACATTCTGGGTATCCGGATCTACCGTGACAGATCCAAGAGGATATTAGGACTTTCGCAGTCCAGGTACATCGACACCATACTGAAGAGATTCAGTATGGAAGATTCCAAGCGCGGTAATCTACCGGCTTGTCACGGGATCACCCTCTCCAAAGAGATGTCTCCCAAGACTGATTTGGAAAGGGATCGCATGTCTATTATACCCTACGCTTCTGTGGTAGGCTCTATAATGTATGCGATGTTGTGTACCAAACCGGATGTGGCTTATGCACTGAGTGTGGTAGGCAGGTATCAGTCAAACCCTGGGGAGAAACATTGGATAGCAGTAAAGAACATTCTCAAGTACCTGAGAAGGACTAAGGAGATGTTCTTGGTGTATGGCGGAAAAGACCTCCAGATTGAGGCCTTTGCTGACTCCAGCTTCCAGAGTGACAAGGATGATTCCAAGTCCATGTCGGGTTTTGTCTTCACCCTCAATGGAGGGGTGGTGTGTTGGAAGAGCTCCAAACAGAAAACCGTTGCTGACTCGACTATAGAAGCGGAATACATCGTTGCTTCTGATGCCGCAAAAGAAGCTGTCTGGATGAGGAAGTTCTTGAAAGAACTTCAGGTGGTTCCGTCCATTGTTGACCCAATACCTCTGTATTGCGACAACAACGGGGCTATAGCTTTAGCGAAGGAACCCAGGTCCCATCAGAAATCCAGACACATCTTAAGGCGGTATCACCTGATCAGGGAGATCGTGGATCGCCAGGAGATCGAGGTTCGGAGGGTTGCTTCAGAAGATAACACAGCAGATCCATTCACCAAGGCCTTGCCCCAGACTCAGTTCGAGCGGCTGATCGAGATGATAGGTCTTCGATACGCCAGTACATGGCCTTAGTGCAAGTGGGAGATTGTCAGTGTATATACCCTAGAGGCCATTACTGTATCATACTAGTTTGTATATTACTTGATGGAAGCTTGGGATATTCACAGTTGTATATACAATCTTGCTCGAAATGGTAGTATGCTACTTGGTTTGTCTCTTCTTTAATATGTGCATGTGTTTCTTTTAGCATATCGCTGATATACATATTAGTAGAGCCCTTAGGATCTTTGCTTGATTACCAGCGTTATGATGGCGCTCACACTCGTGGGAGCTGGGTGATCTATAAGCACATCCTTATACAGGTCCCTAGTCGTTGGACTATCGAGACAGGGCATCGATACTCCGGAGTAGACTAGCGTATGCGCTTCTCATCCCAGCGTGGGAGACGGTCTGTCCCACAGCCGTCAGTACGTCGTACTTGAGATAGTATGCGGGTGCTCGTTAGGTTACGAGTACACTGGACAGGACTCGTCAGGAACTGTTGGTTGGTATTATACCTATCGTCAGTTATCAGTTCCCAGGTGACATGAGTACAGCTTAGTCCGCTGACTTGACACTGTCACTTCGCCTCGAGTGTGTTCCCATTGCACTTTGATTGCTACCCTAGCACGGCTCAAAGGAGTCGTGCAAACAGGTAGTTTTTGGGTGCAGTCCCGAAGCACTTGGAGGCAGTGACGGTTAGACAGGATTCGTCTCTCCCGGTATTGGGGGTTGACATCACGCTGTGTCCAGGAGAGCCATTACACGAGTAGTCCCTGGCCAGGGCAAGCGAGATATACTGGTAGGTTTCCAGTGTTATCTCAGGGTGTTCTGGGCTACACTCCGACATGACTTGTACCGCTATTAGGGGACTGACGTTCACCGCCCCCTAGGCCCGCCATGCGATGTATCAGACGAACAGACCGGACTGTACGGAGACTGTCACATACAGGCTCAGTAGGAGTTCAGATGGGGTTCACCTCGTCAGTCTTCTTATCGACATCTACCTGGGGACCGTTACGTACAGCTAGTGCCGCTTGCGGTCTATGGTTAAACCCACTGCCAGCGTAGTGTCGAGTCTTTAGAGTCCCACACAGAGAGCTATTCGCCTTTAGGAAAAATGAGTAGAGGTCGCATGGTTTTGCGACAGGGTTCGTTCACATCCGCGCACTTGTGCTCGTTTGCTGTCCGGACAGCTTATACTAGCGGGCTTTGGTTTAAGCCGGATCCTAGTATATGATTTGGGATTGGCTTTTTCTCTTTGTATTTGTGTTCCTCGGATCACGAATACGGGTGCGTATGCACAGTTTCTTGAGACAGAGGGAGAGGACTTTGATTAGGGTTAATGACTATTGTCATTTTATTAACCCTAATGCTTATGTGTGTATTATGGTTAATTGATATTAGTTTAAATAATTGTGCATGGTTATGGTTGTTGACCATTTGACCTCCTTGACTTGTTGACCTAGGTTGACACTTTGACCATCATCATTTCATTTGGAAGATGCTCTTTGATCCTTGCAAATTGCATTAAAAATGAAATGATAATGGTCATGTCTTGATTAACAATGACAATTATCTAGCTAATTATCTAATTACAATAATTCACACATATATGAGAGAATGCTTCATATTTTCTCTCATTCCATTTTTTACTTTCTCTCTCTTGTTCTTCCTCTCCCTCAAGCTCTCCCCTCTCATGTGTTGAGAAACACTTGAGCTTGAGAAAAACCCCTTCTTGATAATCTCTACTCTCATCTAGGGTTTAAGGATTAGCACTTCTTACACCCTAGTTACTTCTAGCTTGGAGTTGAAGCCAAAGGTTGAGGCTTTCGGGTGGATCTTTTTTCGACGTGAGAAGACGACAAAGGTGACCTCTTTCCACTACTCCAAGGAGCAAGGAGAGAAGGACATAAAGCCCTAGGTATAACCTTTCTAACACTTAGCTAGTTTCTAGTTAGCTTTAGCTTGTTTTTGTTTAGCAAAGATCCTTATTTGTCTAGTCCATGTTGCCTAAGTTGATAAAAATTTGATTTTTATTCCGTTTTCCGCCTCCTCGCAAGTACCGGGGTGGGCAACGTGGACTTACCCCAACTTGTTTTGGGACGTGACAATTACATTTGTAGGACATACCCCTATGCCGGTCATGTTCCGTACTTTCGGGACGTGACAATTACATTTGTAGGGTTACTAGGCACACTAAGGAGGTTCCACAAGGCATCAACCATGCCAAAATCAAATTTTTCTAGGTGCCGAAAAAACCCTAATGAAGATCGTTAACTAGAGATTAGGCGAAAAAGAAACAAGCAAACAACTTTGCTACTAAGTGAATGGAAATGCAACCTTTATAGATCCGGTCCTCCACTTCTCTAGCTCCGTGTTGACGTCCCTCCGCTGCGATCATCGGAATCCCAGACTCTAGCGTCGGTTTCATCGGAGAAATGGGTGAACTAGGTCGTTGAATTCGATGCCGAAGATGATCTACGTCGAGGCGACTCAAACTCAAGCTCCATCTTCACTTGGTCATCAACCTTGTGAAGAAAACACCCTATACAACATGGCAAGTGGTAGAGGATGAAGAAATAGGAAGTGGGTTCACTTTGGATTTGGATTTCTCACTTGGATTCATCACTTGTAAATTTCTAGCAAAGGTTTTCTTTCTTCATCAAGAAGAAGAAGAAGAAAGAAATGAAAAAAAAATGAATTATCTCAAAAAAGAAAATACAAGTGAAGTCTATCTTTTAGCAACCATGGGTGAGGTAAACTAATGTAGAGAATAAACTAGGGTTTAGGCAAATGGTTAGGTTAAGGAAAAAACAAAATGGTTTGAACTTTTCAAAGCTTCATGAAGCTTCAAATAAAAACAAAGAATGCCACCATTTTATTTTTGCCAAAATGAATAAATTAATAAATAAATAAATAAATAAAAACCCTAACCATTTACCAAAACATGGTTTAAAGCATACACACACCCAAGTTTGCATGTATCATCAAACATGATACAAACTAGTGCACAAAACTATATCATATATACAATGTGCACAAACTTGTAAGAAAATAATCTTAAGTGAACCAATACTAGTTAATGTAAAGTAATATATCAAATATATAATTATACATTAAATCACTAAATCAACACTTGATTTAATGATCCGGTCATACTGCATATAACCGACTAATATCAAGTGTATCAATGTATCGAATCAACACTTGATTCGGTAACCCGGCTATATCTTATATAACCGTCCAATGATACAAATCGCGAGAATAGAATACAGTATCACATACTGGTATTATTCTCGGTCCCGCACATATCTCATATGCGCTCCTATTTCGTTTCGCTTGAGCCAGGAAACCTCTGTGTAGGACTTTAAAGACTCATTAATACGCCGGCAGCAGGTGATGATCATATCAAACACCCACAAGCCGCAAGCGGTCTGCTAAACGTAACGGCCACCCGGGTATTGAGCGATCAGAAGATCAACGAGCAAGCCTGCTCACACTCCTGTGAATCCAACCAGTAGCACTTACCGTACAGTCCGGTCTCGTCGTTTGATATGTCGCATATCTTGCCTAGGGGTGGTAAACGTCAGACCCCAATAGCTCGATAAGTCGTGTCGATATGAGGTCTATAACAGTTCGAGAAACTACTGGTAACACTTACCAGTAAATCTCAGCAACCCTGGCCAGGGATTTCCGGCTATAGCCAATCGAACACAGCGCAACATCAACTCTCTATACCGGGAGAGACGAATCCCCTCCTATCACTCATTGCCTCCATGTGATTCTGGACTGTACCCAAAAACCACTGTTTTGCACGCCCTCTTGGACGTGGTAAGGTGGAAATCAAAGCACAGTGGGAATCACACAAGACTCTATGACGATCTCGGGTCTACAGACTAACCTGTACCAGTGTCACCAGAGAACTGCCATCTGACGTAAGGTATAATACCATCTGGGAGTTCTCGGCGAGTCCATCCAGTGTACCTAGTCTCCACTGAGCACCCGTATATCATCTCTGATGTCAAACACCAATGGATATGGGATCATCCATCGCCCATCTGTATGGGTCGAGAAGGTATACGCTAGTCTACTTTGGTATATCGATGCCCCGTCTCGATACACCCATGACTAGGGACCTTGAAAGATGTACTTATGGACTACCATGTCCCCACTAGTATGATCCACATCATAGTTCAGGTAGTCAAGTACACATCCTAAGGGCTTTACTAACATGTAACAGAGAAACAATCAGTGTACACGTTAAGATAAAGAGCAACCAGATAGCATACTATCATGTCGAGCAAGAATGTCCTCCCTATATATGTCTAAGCATCCACTACAATATACATCCTATGTATAGTTGTAACACCTTAGGTCGTGTTTAGGGGTTAATTATATTTTAATAGATAGTTTTTGGTAAAAAGTTTACCAAATTAAGTTTCAGATATTTTATTCTAATTAATGAATATTTTATTAGGATTTTTCTAGGCACACACACACTTGTGCATGTAAACTAGGGTTAAGAGATGTGGTTAAACCATGATTAACAACCATGGTGGACTAACCATTCCCTTAAGCCATTTTAAGTTTTGTATTAAGTTGTTTTGGGTTTTAAATTGGTATGGTTGTTGTTCTCTTGTTTTTATTTATGGGTGTTATTCTTTTTTTGTGTGTTGTTTTGTTTATTGAAATTCTTTTCTTTTGTTGACTTGGTGGGAGAGAGAGGGTATGGGCAATATGGCTTGAGCCATGCTCATTTAATGAGAGAGAGAGAGAGGGGTTGACTAGGGTGCCTCATTTCTTTCCTCATTATTCTCACAACTCTCTCACACACACACACACTCAGCTGAGAGAGAGAGAGAGAGAGGCAGCAGCTGCAGAAGAAGCCCCAGCAACAGCAACTAGCAGCAGCAGCAACATCATCATCAGTAGCATCAGCAGCAGCAAGCAGTGGCAACAACAACATCAGCAGCAGCTCCCAGCAGCTGCAGCAGCACTTCCCATCTTCTCCACCTCCTTTCTCCTTGCACCTAGGGTCTAATAAGGTATAGAATCTGAGCCTAACTCGTGCTTGTTTATCATATGTGTAGTTTAGCTTCAATTAGTGATAAAAGTGAGATTTTGTGCTTGAAATGATGAATTGTGTGGACTTATGGTTAAGTGCTGTTAGTGTTAGTTAATCTAGCCTAATTAGGTGTTATTAAGACCATGTAAACCTAGTTAGACCCCAGATTACACCAAAATACCATAGGGTTTCTAATTGTGCAATTTAGTGTTTTTAAGTGAACTTTTTGGATTTCTATGATCTGCTATAGTCCCGAGTAGTTCAGGTTGAAATTGAGTTAACAGGAGCTTGTATACATGGTAAAGACCACACCACCTGAGCCCGAGACCCCCACCCCATAGAGAGGCTGCCGGTTTATTCATTCTGGCCGCAATTTGCGGCCAGATAGGGGAATTTTTGGGTGATGTTTGCTTGGGTAGGAGTCTGCTGTTATTTCTAGGCCAGTGGTATGTATAGTTTTGTGAGTTGTTAGCCTAGGTAGAATCTGGGACGTTATATCGTATTTCTATGTAGGGTTGCTAGGCACGCGCACAAGAGTCTATGAGGCATCAACCATGCCCGATTTAAAAATTAGCCGTGCCGAACAACCCGAAGCCGGATCTTTAAACTAGGGTTTAGGCGAAAACAAGTATGTTAAACAGTTTAACACTAAGTGAGAGAGATTACAACCTTTGTAGATCCGGTCCTTCACTTTTAAAGCTCCGTTTTGAAGTCCCTTCGCTGCGATCATCGTGTTCCGGACTCTCGAAAGGTTCCACGAAGAGAAAGATGCAGTCTTGCTTCCGATCTTCGATACAAAGATGATCTACCTTGAAGTTTCGTTAACACAAGCTAACACTCATAATATGAAGTGAACACTCTCATCTAAAGGGCAAGGATAGATGAGAATGATGAAGTAGGATTTTTGCTCTCATTTGTTTTCTATTTCTCACTCATTTTCCATCACAAATAAAAAGCAAGAAAGCTTTGCAAAAGGAGGAGGAAGAAGAAGAATAGTGATCCATTTCATTTGTGATGAATAATGAAAGGATTAATATGATAAATAATGCAACCATGGTTGACTTAACCATTATAGAGAATTAACCAAGGGCTAGGGTTTGGGTTGGGTTAAATATGAGTCATAGATAAAAATCAACACAAATATCTTTATCATGACAAAAAGAAACCTTCTAGAAACTACTAGAAGTCTTAACCCTAATCCAAACCCTAGTCATGTTTAAACTCCACTAAACATGTTGCATTAGTTATCATATCATGTTACAATATTATATATCACATATATAATATTTATCGTAACAAAATAAAATAATACATTTTACATATATCGCATATATATCAATGTATTACCCGAGTGAGAAAAAGAATCTTTTAGTGAGCAAATATTAGTTAATGTAATTTAATATATCATATATATTATTATACATTAAATTATCGAATCAACACTTGATCCGACAATCCAGCTATATCGCATATAACCGACTAATATTTATCCGTACCGATTGATCGAATCAACACTTGATCCGATGACCCGGCTGATATCATATATCGCGAGAATAGAATACGGTATCTCATATCGCATTATCTTCGGTCCCGCACATATCATATATGTGCCCTTACTCCGTTTCGCCTGAGTCAAGAAACCTCTGTGTAGGACTCTAAAGAATCGTCAATACGCCGGCAGTAGGTGATGATCATATCAAACACCCACAAGCTGCAAGCGGTCAGTTAAACGTAACAGCCTCCCAGGTATTGAGTGCTCAGAAGATCAACAAGCAAGCCTGTACATTCTCCTGTGAATCCAAACAGTAACACTCCCGTATAGTCCGGTCTCGTCGTCTGATATGTCGCATATCTCGCCTAGGGGTGGTAAACGTCAGACCCCAGTAGCTTGATAAGTCGTGTCGATATGAGGTCTATAACAGTTCGAGAAATTACTGATAACACTTACCAGTAAATCTCAGCAACCCTGGCCAGGGATTTTCGGTTATAGCCAATCGAACACAGCGCAACATCAACTCCCTATACCGAGAGAGACGAATCCTCTCCTATCGCTCATTGCCTCCATGTGATTCGGGACTGTACCCAAAAGCCACTTTTTTGCACGCCCTCTTGGACGTGGTATGATGGAAATCAAAGCACAGTGGGAATCAAACAAGACTCTATGACGATCTCGGGTCAACAGACTACTCTGTACCAGTGTCACCGGAGAACTGCCATCTGACGTGTGGTATAATACCATCTGGGAGTTCTCGGCGAGTCCGTCCAGTGTACCCAGTCTCTACTGAGCACCCGTACACCATCCTTGATGTCAAACATGTAAGTGCACGGCGGCGCCCCGGCCGTCAATCCGACGGCCAAATGCGGAAGCGGTGATAAACTTTAATTTTTTCTTGAACTGGCAAACCGCCGCGCACTAATACCCGGATCGAACCACTAACTAGTCCTAGCAAACTACAAGATGGGAAAGAGAGATATACCGACAGATCCGAGTCCTCCGGTCTTCTCGTCGTCGTCCCGATCTCCTGCGGAATGTCCCGTCTCCTCCTCGTCGCCGGAAGTGCACCACATCGCCTACTTCTTTTACGGGCTCCCACCTCAATGCCGAGGCAACTCGGGCACGAAGCTGGCTAGTCGACGTGCCCAAGATTTGCTGTAGAATGTAGTGTACAAGTCTCATTTTGGGGTTGTAGGAATTGCCTTTTGGTGGAGGGATGAACTATGGAGTTTGGAGATGGAACTTGTGGATATTTTCCAACATGAAATGAACAAAAAAACCCTCTCCAAAAATGTTTGGACAGCCCCTAAAGAGGAGTGGCCGGCCATGGCCAATGGAGAGGAGAGAATGAGAGAGTGGAGAGTGTATCAAAAGATAATCAACCACATAATGCAAGAGAGAGAGGGAGAAAACCTATCATGCACAAACATGATAACAAACTAAAACCAACACTCCACAACCAAATCATAACCCATCATCAAGCATGATGACTTCAAAAAGTCAAGCCATCATGAAGAAGTCAAGAAGTCAAGGTCAAAGGATGGTGCACCATCATGAAAGCCATCATGATGCAACAAGATGCAAAGAACCCCCTCCACTAACACTTATTTGCAACAATGCAAATAAGCCCTCCTCCACCAATCTTCGGCCAATGAACGATACAAAGGAAATTGGCCGAAACGGAAAGCAAACTGGCAACTCCAGAAAACTGGTCCTGTAATAAATTACAGGAAAACCCCGATACTGTGCATACACACCCGCATTTGTATTCCGACCGAAACACAAATGCAATGAGACAAAATCTACACTGTACTATATTAGGATCCGGCTTAAACCAAAGCCGGCCAGTAATATCCGTTCGATCCTGATCCGTGCAATACCGCACGTATCTGATCGAACCCTGCCATATATCCATACGGCTTATAGTACAAACTGTCCGATCCTGATCCCTGCAATACCGCACGTATCTGATCGGACCTTGCCATATCTCCATACGGCCTCTACAACCTTTCGCCCGAAAGCTGAGTAACAGAATGTGGGGGACTCTAAAGACTCATCAACACCTTGGTTGTGGATTTAACCACTAGCACGTTAGAGGTATAAGCCAATACATAACGGGCTACCAGGTATTGACCAAAAAGGGACGTCTGTGAGCGAACTCAGCCTGACTCCCTATTGAGCCTGTCAGTGACAATATTCGTACAGTCCGGTCCGTTCGTCTATGAGCATCGCATGGCGGGCCTAGGGGGTTGGTAAAAGTCAGACCCCTAAGAGCGGTACAAGTCGTGTTGGAGTGTAGCCCAGAACACCCTGAGATACTACTGGAATACCTACCAGTAAATCTCCTTGCCTCGGCCGAGGGCTTCGTGTAATGGATCTCCTAGACACAGCGCGACCTCACCCCCAATACCGGGAGAGACGAACCCCTGAAGATACGCTCACTGCCTCCATGTGGCTCGGGACTGTACCCAACTAAAACCTGTTTGCACGACTCCTTTGAGCCGTGGTAGGGTAGTAATCAAAGTACAGTGGGAACTCACACGAGACAAATGACGATCCCCAGGTCGATGAACTAACCTGCACACATGTCACCAGGGAACTGCCATCTGACGTCTGGTATATGACCAACTAGCATGTTCCCGGCGAGTCCTGTCCGGTGTACTCATAACCCAATGAGCACCTGTATACATCTTAGGTGAACCAACTGACACCAGTGGCTTGTGAGACCGGCCACCACCCCTCGTCGGGGTCTCGACTGTATACACTAGTCTACTCTGGAGTATCGATGCCCTGTCTCGAAACTCTCACGACTAGGGACCATTTAAGGATATGCTTATAGACCCCCAGCTCCCACTTATATGATCGCCCTCATACTGCTGGTGGTCAAGCAAGAATCCTAGGGGCTCTATCAACGTGTAATAGCAACTTGTCAGGTCACCTAAAACAGTACACGATGATAAAGGTAAACCAGATAGCATACTATCATCTCGAGTAAGACTGTCCTACCGGGATAGGTCCTCCATCAATCATTGCAATCACGTACCTGTGACCTAATAATTGACTCTGAGGGCACTATCTCCAACAATCTCCCACTTGCACTCAAGGCTAATTATTGCGATGTCGCATACTCACAGCCCGTGTGATACCGAACACCCAACTCCTGTACTAGTCAGTCTCACAAAGCTCGTTTGCGAAACTATTGCGTTCGAGGAATAGCCTTAGTGAGTGGATCCGCTTTGTTGTGTCTTTCTATGTCTCTCTATATCTCATGTTCGCGGAGAAAACCCATCTCCCGAAATGAGCAATACCTGTCTTAGAATGTGTCTGGATGTCTGATGGGACATAGCTCATAAATGAACTCCAAATCCAAACTTCTTAGACTGTATCGTCAACTGAACTTAATCAGTATCCTGCGCCATGCCTCCCTCAGTATTGCCTTGGACCAACTGTCCAAAATACTGCCCCTCGTCAGAAGGAAAACTATAACTCTGACAACCTCCCTGTCGTCCAGGTCACCTTGGAAGCCTGGAATGATAACTGTCTCCTCAACGAGGCTGTCGTTATCATATCCCTAGAACATCCACTTATGTTCTAAAACTGCTTCCGACTGTTTCTCCAGGATAGGATCAATATCAACTTATTGCATCTAGTGCAAGAACAACATCTGGTGTGGTACTTGACATCTCATGATTGACTCAATTGCCTAAGCAAGTGATCTGTCAATCATGCACATCCCTCTCCCCTTTAGTCTGTAAGACACCTTTAGAGAGGGTGACTCCATTACCTGCAGGTACACTACCGTGCCAGGATTCGTCCATTCTAAATACCCTTAGAATGCTGTCTAAGTACCCAGATTGGGAAACTACCCAAATCTAGATCTAAAACCATAGATCTAGTAACCAGAATGTCTGATATAATGTCCAAGTCCCATGTGGAGAAACCACTGTATGACGACCAAAGTACAACCGATTGTAGTATAGGAGTTTCCTTTCCTACTCTGTGTATGTCATCCAAATACCATGACATCACACCCTACTACCTTCTCAACAGATCCATCCCCTATTCTGATGAAGTCAAACCCATGACTGTCACGTCAGAAATAGATGATCTATCTCCGCTACTGGTGCTTCAGTCTATAAATAGACATAAGCTACCTGTCCACCAATGCTTCCGCTGCTCCCACTGACTACGACAACCCTCTGGCAGAGTCATATACACGTACACTTCTAAAACTAGTTTAGAACGATGCTATACTCATCCTCCCGCTGGGTCTCGCAACCTGGAACAACAGCAATGGCAAGTGTGGGTAAACAAGAACTTCCCTGTCACCGTCCTTGAGGCTACCGGAGTACCTCTCGGGTGCCTGAAGTTACCCACCTTATCTGCGGAGTGGCCAATGGAATGTCAATCCAGATTGAATCTTTAGGTTCCTTGTCAAATCTTCAGTAATCGTTCGTGGTTCTGGAATCACCTCCAGTTCTACCATACTCCCACTACTGTTTTCTGAAAAAAAAATCCATTTTTAATAAAACTGTGGCGAGTCTAGAACAATATTGCTATTGTTCATCCAGATGGTAGAAAGTCAACCCTCATCATAGCCTGGGTCAACCCACAAACAGCCATTACAGAAACGTGCCTTGAGTTGTCCAGCGTCTGGTTTTAATCATAAACCGGACAACTCCCCGTACCTTAACATCGTTAAGATATGAACTGTTCTATATCCAATATAGAACCAGAGGCACTGATTTAATTGAACCAGATTCAAATCATGCAGCTGTCCCCAGTGCATGTCAACTAAATGGAAGGAGGCGGATCAGCGTTACTCAACTTAGGAATGCTTCCAATTATGAGTAACCTGAAAGAGAAGCAAGATCTCTTTATCATCACTATCAACTGAATACCGTACACAAGTATCTACATTTTTGATCACTTTGAAGAATCCCGATACTTGCTACACTTGGTTCTCTACTCTATTCAAATACCTATAACTTCTCAAAATTCGGACCCTGTGTTTCCACGAAACACCTGTCTAAAAACTAGAGAAGTCATAAGTAAACCGAATATAGTACGAGGACCTACCCCTCTGTCCTGATGGACCCTGGACAACATACAATACTCTGTATAAGTCCCTTGAGTCTGATAACTCATTCACTGTGTGTCGTAGGTTGAAAACTGTACTTATGGTCAAGAAGAATTACACCGCTGCTTAATGCTCCTTACTTAACCATCCACTGATATAGGTAAATGTCGTAGACATAATTTCAAAAAGGTATATCTCACTCTATGAAAATAGACGTACAGATATATCAATTTGAAATTGGTGCATAACTGCGGATATTCAAAACCAAATATTTGCCGACCGGCAAACAGCCCAGGTGATTTCCTCAAATATCACCGATTACAACGAATCCCGATATAATGAGGATAATCACCCAATTCCCAATAACTTACTCCCACTCATCATCTGTAAAGCCATACAGATGTGAGAATCGTAACTGGTAAATACATACCCTGGAGTAAGTATCTAATCGGGAAATCAGTTTTCCTTTAACAGTACACAGTGAAACTGAAACATTGAAATGTTTCGATGGGGTATCTGGGTATTCCTAGTAATGCCTCTTCCATTATCCAGATTCACAACTATAACCGTGTAATTCATTGCCACCTCTCCAAATCCCTTCATATGTCTTTAGTCATTACCTTCTGCACACCCCTTTAGGCCAAATGGTTTTCTTCCTTCCCTACCGTTCGGCACCAGCCTATGGTTTGGAAGAAGACTATCCAATAAGCATAATGGGTGTACTGTCCTAATCCTAGGAGCACTCGCAATGAGAGAGGGTGAAGATAAAAGACAACCGAATAAACCTTATTCCTATTTCTCCTGGACCAGAATCCATCCCCGAACTGGAACAAGTTCCTTTCGAGTTCGTATATAACCATACGATGGAGTATCCAATGAACTGTGGACCTTCGTAGTGATACGGAGTGTCCTGGAGAAATACAAAGGTGAAGTGGGAGTGGTAATGAAATACCTGGTTTGGTCGTGAATATCAGTCGTAATTTACTTTGCCCTCTTACTAATCCCTTGCTTTGTCTTAACTTAATACCTTCTGTACACCATCGTTAGGCTAATTGGTTTTCTTCATTCCCTACCGGTCGGCACCAGCCTAAGGTTTGGAAGAAGACTATCCAATTTGCGTAATAGGTGTACTATCTCCTAAACCAAGGAGTACTCGCAACCTGAGAGAAGGTAAAAGGAAAAGACAACTGAATAATACTATCCGTTTTCTCCAAAACCTGAAACCATCCTCGAATAAATTCCTTCGAGTTCGTATCTAACCATACGATGGTTTTGTCCAATGGAAGTGGACGTTCGTAGTAATACGGGGTGTCCTGGAGAAAAGGGTAAAAGTAGGAGTGGCAATGAGGTTTGCAACTCTGACAATCCAAAAACCAGTGTTTAAGAAGGTTCGGTCAACTTGGTCACTGAGTCATAGTCTAGGGTCGGGTCAATGGTCGCTGCCAAAGAGAGGGAGAAAAGAAACACTCAGCGTGCACTCTAACCTAGATCAGAATGGTTACCAATTTATCTAATCAGGAAACCTCCTACTGTACCGTCAAATTCTCCTCCAAACCTAAAAGAAGAATTAGTCGGGAACACCCGAGGAGTAAACCAACTCATCAGTGGGAATCGGGATCCAACTATCATCGCATGATAACGTGACGGAAACCGCTCACATCATCATACTCCAGATGGTATGCGCATATCTGGCAAGTTTCAGTTCTTTTGAAACTCCCGATGTGATTTCTGCCCCATGCTCTTATGACCTTGACTTTGGCCAACAAATCATAAGTCACATGTCAAGTTCTACCCGTCATTCTCCAGGTTGATTCGAATCCACCCGCACAAGCCCTTGACTTTGGCCAACAAAGCTATACGACTGTTCCAAACCAACGCATCTATCTATGCTGCATATGAATAACCAACAGCTACCAAACACTGTGCCTTGACTTTGGCCAACAAACACAGCTTGAATACTATTGACTACCCATATGAAACGACGGAGGGCTACGAATGGTTTCTGGCGAAAACCTTTAACGTAATGAACTTGATATCGTTGAAGGAACGGATAGCTTTTAAAAATATAGTGACGAAAACCTTCGCTAAAGAGGTCACTCCCGGTGAAGGGATCTCGGCTCTTTCCCCGTAGAATGGGGTGCAGGATATTCTAACTGAATACCACGGTGCAAAGCAAAAGTAGTCGGCTATAGTGAAGTTAATGCCCTGACGCAAACTTCTGTCCAAGGGTCACTCCCGGTGAAGGGATCTCGGCCCTTGCCTCGTCGACTGAGGAGCAGGATATTCCAACTGAATACCACGATGCTAAACAAAAGTGAACGTCTTTGCAAATAACAGCTTTTTGAAAAGTGTTCCAACAACATCAGATTAGGTTTGTTTTTAACTTGCATTGATCCGAATCAACGCAGTCCCATCAATTGATCACACCACAAAGAACGAAAATATACTGATGTACGTATATGCCATCCGCATTCGCCACTGGGTCCCGTCATTACCCGTTAGGTTAGCTAACTAACGACAGAGCGGGGACTGGACTAGCGCGGATGCAAAACATATACAACATCTACTAATATATATACCAATATATTATATTCGCTCAAGGCGTGATAAAATGCAACATCACAGAAAATGTACAGCATCACAGAAACAATACAGACATCTGGGATCCCCGGGTTTCACAGAGCCGCTGAAACCCGACGTTCCCCTGGTCGTGTGGATAGCTTGTGCAATGAAATCCTAGACCCCTACGGGCGCGGCAAGTTACCCGCCAAAACCTGAAGCGAGGCAGCCCCCTTCAGCTCCGTGAATGGACCACCCAGCACTTCACGGAATCCGGTAACTTGGGCACCCCTCCTGGGTCAACCTGTACCCCCTACGAGTGCGGCGAATAGCCCGCCAATCCTAGAGTGAAGCCCCCTCCGTCCCAATTCTATGAGATGCGGGCTTGTTGCCCTGTAGAACCCGGCTATCCGTGCACCCCTCCGCGGGGTAAGCCTAGTACAGAAAGTAAAATATACATACAACGGGTACATCGACCGCAACCAGGTCGTGCCCCAAAAGAATAATACAATCAGGCAGTGACGGCAGTCCACATGTCGGACGCTCGCCCCGCAATATCAAATGTACATAATACAACCACAACTGTACTAGCATTGCATCCAGGCTATCCCCCACGACCGATCCGCAACATCACAGCAAAAACAGAACATCAACGTGAAAGTCACGTTCGCAAATCCGTCTAACCGGGCTATAGCAGTTAGACCGGATTTACCGATCAAGTGACATTCACGGTCGAAGATATAATGTAAATACTGTGAAATAATGTGTTTAAAATATCCGATCAATCAAAAATTAACAAGTGGGCCCCCAAGCAGTACTGTAGCACTCACAGAAATTCTGGGCCCAATTTTAATATTCCAAAACCCCAATTTTAAGCCCAGAAAGAGACTGTAGAAAATTGATGCAGCAAACCCAACATAGTGCGGCGGAACCGCGGCCCAAGGGGGTGTTTGGCCGCGGTTCCGCGCTCCTACAGAGGAGTTACGTCATCGAATTTTCACAGAACTCTTAGATTTTCTAGTACATCACTTTTCTGTAACCTGAAAAAATTTTCGACACCAAAAAAATTTCAACAGAAAACTGATGCGAACAAAAATGTAGATTTTGGAATTTTGGTCGATCGGAAATGCAAAACACATTAAACCAAGCTAGACTAAGTTAATGGCGAGGCTCTGATACCACTGTAAGTGCACGGCGGCGCCCCGGCCGTCAATCCGACGGCCAAATGCGGAAGCGGTGATAAACTTTAATTTTTTCTTGAACTGGCAAACCGCCGCGCACTAATACCCGGATCGAACCACTAACTAGTCCTAGCAAACTACAAGATGGGAAAGAGAGATATACCGACAGATCCGAGTCCTCCGGTCTTCTCGTCGTCGTCCCGATCTCCTGCGGAATGTCCCGTCTCCTCCTCGTCGCCGGAAGTGCACCACATCGCCTACTTCTTTTACGGGCTCCCACCTCAATGCCGAGGCAACTCGGGCACGAAGCTGGCTAGTCGACGTGCCCAAGATTTGCTGTAGAATGTAGTGTACAAGTCTCATTTTGGGGTTGTAGGAATTGCCTTTTGGTGGAGGGATGAACTATGGAGTTTGGAGATGGAACTTGTGGATATTTTCCAACATGAAATGAACAAAAAAACCCTCTCTAAAAATGTTTGGACAGCCCCTAAAGAGGAGTGGCCGGCCATGGCCAATGGAGAGGAGAGAATGAGAGAGTGGAGAGTGTATCAAAAGATAATCAACCTCATAATGCAAGAGAGAGAGGGAGAAAACCTATCATGCACAAACATGATAACAAACTAAAACCAACACTCCACAACCAAATCATAACCCATCATCAAGCATGATGACTTCAAAAAGTCAAGCCATCATGAAGAAGTCAAGAAGTCAAGGTCAAAGGATGGTGCACCATCATGAAAGCCATCATGATGCAACAAGATGCAAAGAACCCCCTCCACTAACACTTATTTGCAACAATGCAAATAAGCCCTCCTCCACCAATCTTCGGCCAATGAACGATACAAAGGAAATTGGCCGAAACGGAAAGCAAACTGGCAACTCCAGAAAACTGGTCCTGTAATAAATTACAGGAAAACCCCGATACTGTGCATACACACCCGCATTTGTATTCCGACCGAAACACAAATGCAATGAGACAAAATCTACACTGTACTATATTAGGATCCGGCTTAAACCAAAGCCGGCCAGTAATGTCCGTTCGATCCTGATCCGTGCAATACCGCACGTATCTGATCGAACCCTGCCATATATCCATACGGCTTATAGTACAAACTGTCCGATCCTGATCCGTGCAATACCGCACGTATCTGATCGGACCTTGCCATACTCCATACGGCCTCTACAACCTTTCGCCCGAAAGCTGAGTAACAGAATGTGGGGGACTCTAAAGACTCATCAACACCTTGGTTGTGGATTTAACCACTAGCACGTTAGAGGTATAAGCCAATACATAACGGGCTACCAGGTATTGACCAAAAAGGGACGTCTGTGAGCGAACTCAGCCTGACTCCCTACTGAGCCTGTCAGTGACAATATCCGTACAGTCCGGTCCGTTCGTTTATGAGCATCGCATGGCGGGCCTAGGGGGTTGGTAAAAGTCAGACCCCCAAAAGCGGTACAAGTCATGTCGGAGTGTAGCCCAGAACACCCTGAGATACTACTGGAATACCTACCAGTAAATCTCCTTGCCTCGGCCGAGGGCTTCGTGTAATGGCTCTCTTAGACACAGCGCGACCTCACCCCCAATACCGGGAGAGACGAACCCCTGAAGATACGCTCACTGCCTCCATGTGGCTCGGGACTGTACCCAACTAAAACCTGTTTGCACGACTCCTTTGAGCCGTGGTAGGGTAGTAATCAAAGTACAGTGGGAACTCACACGAGACAAATGACGATCCCCAGGTCGATGAACTAACCTGCACACATGTCACCAGGGAACTGCCATCTGACGTCTGGTATATGACCAACTAGCATGTTCCCGGCGAGTCCTGTCCGGTGTACTCATAACCCAATGAGCACCTGTATACATCTTAGGTGAACCAACTGACACCAGTGGCTTGTGAGACCGGCCACCGCCCCTCGTCGGGGTCTCGACTGTATACACTAGTCTACTCTGGAGTATCGATGCCCTATCTCGAAACTCTCACGACTAGGGACCATTTAAGGATATGCTTATAGACCCCCAGCTCCCACTTATATGATCGCCCTCATACTGCTGGTGGTCAAGCAAGAATCCTAGGGGCTCTATCAACGTGTAATAGCAACTTGTCAGGTCACCTAAAACAGTACACGATGATAAAGGTAAACCAGATAGCATACTATCATCTCGAGTAAGACTGTCCTACCGGGATAGGTCCTCCATCAATCATTGCAATCACGTACCTGTGACCTAATAATTGACTCTGAGGGCACTATCTCTAACAAAACACCGATAGATATAGGATCATCCATCGCCCATCATATGGGTCAAGATGCGTATACGCTAGTCTACTCTGGTATATCGATGCCCTGTCTCGATACACCCTCGACTAGGAACAGTTATAGGATGTACTCGTCGACTACCGTGGCCCCACTAGTATGATCTCATCATAGTCCCAGTAGTCGAGTACATATCCTAAGGGCTTTATCAACATGTAACATAGAGACAATTAGAGTACATGTTAAGATAAAGTACAACCATATAGCATACTATCATGTCGAGCAAGAAAGTCCTCCCTATATATGTCCAAGCATCCATTACAATATACATCGTATGTACAGTAATGGCCTCTAGGGCATACATATAACTAACAATCTCCCACTTGCACTAGGGCCATCTGTTGTGGTATCACATACCCAACAATTAGCCGCGGTTAAAGTATCTCATACTCAACCATCCCATAAAAAGTCTCTACTGGGAAAAAAAGCCTTTGTGAGTGGATCCGCGCTGTTGTCCTCTGAGTCTACTCTCCTGACCTCGATCTCTCTGGAGATCAACCATCTCCATGATCAGGTGATACTGCCTAAGAATTATATCTGGATTTCTTATGGGACGGGGGTTCCTAGGCAAAAGCCACAACTCCATTGTCACACAATGGTAGGAACGAAGTTCATCTCATGAACTTATATATCCAGACTGCCTCTTTGGTAGTATCCTTTGTAACGATGTATCTTGCCTTTAATCGTCTAGTATGTCACGGTATCTAGCTTGGAAGTCTTCCAACATACCGTCCCTCCACTGAGGGTAAAGACAATGCCTGCGACTGAAATTCAGTCGTCCTTATCACCCTGGAACCTTTCCAGTGATTCTCCCCAGGATCGATTGATACCATCTCACTACAACTAGTGAGAATTCTAACATCCAATTAGATCTTTCTCATAGATCCAAAACCCAGGATTTAGAAGGTATCGCTTTGATCCTATATGGAGAATCCTTGTGATAAGCGGAGATTGACCGAGCGTAGTATAGGAAACTCCTTCCCTATCAAGAGTATGTCATCCACGTACTCTACGAGGATCACCACCATACTCCCTACTACCTTTTTGTATATACAATGTTCATCTACCATTTTGATGAAGTCAAACTCTTTGACTACCACATCAAAACAGATGTTCCAACTCCGCGATGCCTGTTTTATCACATAAAACATCTTGCACACGTTTCCGCTGCTTCCACTGTCTACGAAGCCCTCTGGTTGTGTACTTATAGACGCTCTTTTCTAAAACATCATTTAGAAAAGCAGTCATGACACCCAACCGCCAGATATCGTAGTCATGGTATGTAGCTGTGGCAAGTAGGATCTGGATGGACTTAAGCATAGCTTTGAAAGTCTCAACTTTTCCATGTACACCAAGTAATCTTCTCAAGATATACTTGCTCCTGATGGGGATTTAACCCTTCAGATAAAGCAACCAAAGTCCATACTTTGTTGGTGTATAAGGATTCCATCTCAGATCGCTAAGCATCCAGCCATTCTTACAGAGTCTCACTCCTGATGGCCAGCTCGAAACTAGTTGGGTCATCATCTCATGATACAATTCTCGCTCCCACTGTCATAGAGAAACCGAAGTATCTCTCAGGTGGGTGAGGAACCCTACTAGATCGGCGGAGAGGCTGAGGTTCGTTGGAAACTTCTGAATCCTTTGGTTCTACCAAATCATCAGTTGCAGTTTGTATAGCTGGAACTACTTCCAGTTTTACAGAGCTAACCTTGCCTCGAGCTTGTCCGGATTTTGCTTTTAGACATAGGCCGGACAACCCCAAATCTTAACCAACTTAAGATATGGGCTCTTCCCTTTCCATATCACATATGAAGTGGTAGGCAACTGATTTGATTTGAACCCTATTCAATAGGTATGCAGCTTCTCAAGAGCATAACTCCCAAAAGGAAATAGGCAACTCAGTAGTACTCATCATAGAGCGCACCATATCAAATAGGGTGTGATTGCTCTGCCCCGATATACCATCGTGTTGTGGTGTATACGGAGGAGTAATGCTGAGAGAGAATCTCATTCTCCTTTAGAATAGTCCAGGAATTCCGTGCTCAAGTATTCTCCTCCTTGATCTCATCAAAGGACATAATACTTTTTCCCGTTTTTGGTTCTCTACTTCTAACTTATATTCTGTGAATATCTCAAAAGCTTCGGACTTGTGTTTCAACAGGAACATATGTCTGAATCTTGAGAGATTATCAGAGAATATAATGAAGTACAAAGAACCGGTCTTGGCATGTGTAGACAGAGGACGTTCATACATCAGCATGTATCAATCCCAAGAGTTTACTAACTCTTTCTCTGTTTCCAATAAACGGAGCTGTGGTCATCTTATCTTTGTGACATGACCGACAAGTTTCACAAGATGTAAATTCAAATTAATTTAAATATGCATCTTTATGTAACTTCAGCTAGTCGGGTCGCATTGATATGACCTAGTCTACAATGCCTCAAGAAGGATTCGTTCATTTCTGAACTCTTCCTCTCGTGCGTGTTCTGTATACTAAGAACTGTAGTTTGATTTAGAACGTTTATGCTTTTAGATAACGTGCCTGAACCGATCAACACTTGATATAGGAAATGTTCAAAACATTATCCAACAATACAAAATTATATCCTTTCTTTACTAATAAAGAGACTGATATGATGTTGTATATCAGGTTCGGTATCTAATAACATTTGTTCAGAATCAATGTGTTCTGGTAATACAGGGTGACAGTGACCAACAGACTTGGCTGCAACACTTGCACCGTTTTCTGTCTCATGAAACTTATCACCCGTTCTCAGTTCTCTACCTTTTTGTAGCCCATGTAACAGATTACATATGCGGGATCCTGATCCGGTATCTCATACCCAGGACGTAAAGGATACTGAAAAACAGTTCTCTGTAATGAACACACCCAAAGATGATGTATCAACATGCACTTTCTTCGTTTGGGCAGCACGCGAATTCTGGTAATCCCCAATTTCCTGCTCTGTCTTATAACAATTATAAGTTGGAGCGGGACCAACGTTCCCCAGCTCAGTATAACAAGCGGGTTCGGTCAATTTATCCGTATTATTATCTTGATTAAGGCGTGATATGGTCGCTACCTGGAGAGAGAGAGAAGAAAACACTCAGTGTATGCTCTTGCAAGATTAGATTGGTTATCTAATATATCTAATTAGGATGTCTCCCACTGTTTTAATCAAATCTTCCTTCAAACCCTAAAAGGAAAGACTAGCCGGGATTAATTACACACTACAAGTTCTCCAATCTTTCAGCCAGGCTAGTGTCGGTACTTTGAGGGAGGTTCCCCGTGCTTTAGCATGGACCTAATTAAAGTAAACCTCGTTTTCCCAGGGGCGTAAGCTCGTTAACACCTTTCTAGACACCTACTTGATCGGCTAATTGTAATGTGTAAAACTCTCCCAGGAGTAACTCTTACTCGCAGCGGGTATCGGGATCCAACTATCTCATAGAAGGTATGCAATCTCATTGCAAATTTCAACACTTGAAATTCTCGATAATATTTTGCCCCTAGCAGCTTATGACCTTGGCTAAGGTCAACAAATCATAAGTGCTAGCCATGTTCAACCCGTCATTTCCCGATTGAATTAAACCCACCCGCACGACCCTTGGCTAAGGTCAAAAAAGTCGCACGACTACCCTAACTCAATCACATCATATGCTTATACAGATAAGCACTAATTAGCTACCGCACACTACGCATTGGCTAAGGTCAACAAACACAGCACGAATACTAAGAAGTACTTATATGAAATGACGGAGGGCTACGACAGGCTTTTAAGAAAACCTTTTGCGTAATGAACTTGATATCGTTGTCGAATCGAGTGATTTTAAATGGAGTGTTTTTGAGGCTTTTCTAGTTTTGCTAAAGGGGTCATTCCCGGTGAAGGGATCGTCGGCCCTTTCCTCATCGAATAAGGTGCAGGATATTTCATAAATATCACTGTGCAAAGCAGGAACTATAGAAGCAATCAAGAGACAAACCGAGTTTGTAGCATCTTCTAGTTTCACCAAAGAGGTCACTCCCGGTGAAGGGATCTCGGCTCTTTCCTTATCGAATAAGGTGCTGGATGTTCTACAAGGAACACCGCTATGCAAAGCAAGAACTAGAGCTACCGGTTTTTAAAAAAGTTTCTACAACATCTCAGGTTTCATTTATTTCATTAATCTCATTAATGAAGTCCCATTTTATTATGCTTCACAAGCATCACTTTTGAAACGAAATCTGCAATATAACATATATCTCATATATAATATAAACATTCATCACAGGCAGTAATATGATCTCATCACAGAACATTGCAGCAGAAGAACATATATGAAATATTGGATATACTAGGACGTCCGTGTTTTAGTACGAGCCTGTATAAAATACGGATTCCACGGTCGCGATGAATAGCCAAACCCACATCCCTAGACCCCTACGAGAGCGGCAAGCAACACTGCCAATTCTAGGGTTAGGAGACCCGGTCTCGACTCCTCGAGATGGTCTCCCACTGGACCCCAGAACCCGGTCACTTGTGCTCCCTGCCTTGGGTCTACCTAATGCGGAAAAGTAAATAATATACAACGGTGACATCATCCTCGGCCCTGAAGTGCTCCAATAAAAGAATATTACATACAAATGAATTTTACATCAATGAAAAAGAAAAAACTCTCATCTCACATAAAACCCCCGGCTATTCAGAACGCGACGATCCAATAGAACATATCACAGCAACACATAATATCTCATATCATCAACGTAAGCAAGTATGCGTATCCCGATTGTCGTTGATGTATAGCAACGAAGCCGGCGATACACCACATACTACGCTTACGGTCACAGAAAAGAAAGTGTAAAACTACAACAGTTGGAATCCGCAACCTCTTTAGACATCGCATGCCTAACCAAATGAATTCCTTAGACATCGCATGCCTAACAATTATAAACCCCGTATTTTAGTCTCATTATCGAAAACTCTTTTCAATATCAAGTCGGGCAATTCAACAAGATTCCCGACATTCTGATCGAATGCTCGTCGCAAACTTTAGTAGACGGCTGCACCCCCGATGCCGTCGACGAAGTGCACTAAGGCGGAACACCGCTGCCGCGAGCACCCGAACGGATGCTTTTGGCGACGGGGATCTCCTACAGTCACTTGGTCGGGGCTATAGGGCATGGCTGTCTATTAAGTTTACCCGGCGAGTATCCGCGTACGCTACGTGATTGCGAAGGACTTTTGATCGCATCAAAATTCCGTGGCAACCGATCATTTGAGACTAAACTGTTAGATTTATAACATTCAAATTAGTTATCTCATAACTTCTTATGGATTCCAAATATTGTATCACATTCCAGATAAATAGACAATGTTAAACTTTCCGATCGAATAATCAAACACCCAAGATTTCCCCAATATATCTCAACACTTGAAATCAGTTTAAAAAAAACATCCATCACATGCCACAGTACCAATGGTCCAGCCGTAGAAGGGTCAAGCCAACGCCTCACATGTGGCACGCCGTACTGCCGCAAACCCTAAGGTTTAGAGGCAGTTCAAGACGGTCACATAATCGAGTTAAGGTTTGTTGTCTTCTAGAGGGTCCACCGCGTTACTTGCACGACTTAGAACGTTCTTAAACTCGAGAAAAAATCCAACTTTTGAAAAATTTTCCGACAGGGAAAAAAGTGAGTTATTGATATCCGTTCGAACTTTTTAATAGTTTCTAAAAATTATCCGGACAAAACTAAACAAAGTTAAATTATCTGATCGAATCAACGATTCCCCAATACAACCCTAGAAAACTCAACACTTGAGTGGAATTAAAAAATTTACAGAAAAAAATAACAAGAAAGGACCTAAGAATAATTACATGAAATTCCAGGGACTAAGTCACAATTTTGGCCGCGGAACCGCTGCCAAACCCTTGGTTTCGCCGCGGTTCCGCGGTCAAATTTTCGAATTAGAGGTACGTACTTCACAGTTATTCTTAGTTTTTCCTGCTTGTTTTTCTGAGAATTTTTAATTCAGAAAAAACCACATTTTTGAAAAATGTACAGAGAGGGGTTCGTGTCGGGGTTTCCGGGTTCGATCGGACTTTAAACTTCGTCTACACTTCGCCTAAAGCTCTAGCTTGGCTCTGATACCACTGTAGGGTTGCTAGGCATGCGCACAAGAGTCTACGAGGCATCAACCATGCCCGATTTAAAAATTAGCCGTGCCGAACAACCCGAAGCCAGATCTTTAAACTAGGGTTTAGGCGAAAACAAGTATGTTAAACAGTTTAACACTAAGTGAGAGGGATTACAACCTTTGTAGATCCGGTCCTTCACTTCTAAAGCTCCGTGTTGAAGTCCCTTCGCTGCGATCATCGTGTTCCGGACTCTCGAGAGGTTCCACGAAGAGAAAGATGCAGTCTTGCTTCCGATCTTCGATACAAAGATGATCTACCTTGAAGTTTCGTTAACACAAGCTAACACTCATAATATGAAGTGAACACTCTCATCTAAAGGGCAAGGATAGATGAGAATGATGAAGTAGGATTTTTGCTCTCATTTGTTTTCTATTTCTCACTCATTTTCCATCACAAATAAAAAGCAAGAAAGCTTTGCAAAAGGAGGAGGAAGAAGAAGAATAGTGATCCATTTCATTTGTGATCAATAATGAAAGGATTAATATGATAAATAATGCAACCATGGTTGACTTAACCATTGTAGAGAATTAACCAAGGGCTAGGGTTTGGGTTGGGTTAAATATGAGTCATAGATAAAAATCAACACAAATATCTTTATCATGACAAAAAGAAACCTTCTAGAAACTACTAGAAGTCTTAACCCTAATCCAAACCCTAATCATGTTTAAACTCCACTAAACATGTTGCATTAGTTATCATATCATGTTACAATATTATATATCACATATATAATATTTATCGTAACAAAATAAAATAATACATTTAACATATATCGCATATATATCCATGTATTACCCGAGTGAGAAAAAGAATCTTTTAGTGAGCAATATTAGTTAATGTAATTTAATATATCATATATATTATTATACATTAAATTATTGAATCAACACTTGATCCGACAATCCAGCTATATCGCATATAACCGACTAATATTTATCCGTACCGATTCATCGAATCAACACTTGATCCGATGACCCGGCTGATATCATATATCGCGAGAATAGAATATGGTATCTCATATCCATTATCCTCGGTCCCGCACATATCATATATGTGCCCCTGCTCCGTTTCGCCTGAGTCAAGAAAGCACTGTGTAGGACTCTAAAGAATCGTCAATACGCCGACAGTAGGTGATGATCATATCAAACACCCACAAGCTGCAAGCGGTCAGCTAAACGTAACAGCCACCCAGGTATTGAGCGCTCAGAAGATCAACAAGCAAGCATGTACATTCTCCTGTGAATCCAAATAGTAACACTCCCGTACAGTCCGGTCTCGTCGTCTGATATGTCGCATATCTCGCCTAGGAGTGGTAAACGTCAGACCCCAGTAGCTTGATAAGTCGTGTCGATATGAGGTCTATAACAGTTCGAGAAACTACTGATAACACTTACCAGTAAATCTCAGCAACCCTGGCCAGGGATTTCCGGTTATAGCCAATCGAACACAACGCAACATCAACTCCCTATACCGGGAGAGACGAATCCCCTCGTATCGCTCATTGCCTCCATGTGATTCGGGACTGTTCCTAAAAGCCACCTTTTTGCACGCCCTCTTGGACGTGGTATGATGGAAATCAAACCACAGTGGGAATCACACAAGTCTCTATGACGATCTCGGGTCAACAGTCTACTCTTTACCAGTGTCACCGGAGAACTGCCATCTGACGTGTGGTATAATACCATCTGGGAGTTCTCGGCGAGTCCGTCCAGTGTACCCAGTCTCTACTGAGCACCCGTACACCATCCTTGTTGTCAAACATCGATGGATATGGGATCATCCATCGCCCATCATATGGGTCAAGATGCGTATACGCTAGTCTACTCTGGTGTATCGATGCCTTGTCTTGATACACCCTCGACTAGGAACAGTTATAGGATGTACTCGTCGACTACCGTGGCCCCACTAGTATGATCTCATCATAGTCCCAGTAGTCGAGTACATATCCTAAGGGCTTTATCAACATGTAACATAGAGACAATTAGAGTACATGTTAAGATAAAGTACAACCAGATAGAATACTATCATGTCGAGCAAGAAAGTCCTCCCTATATATGTCCAAGCATCCATTACAATATACATCGTATGTACAGTAATGGCCTCTAGGGCATACATATAACTAACATTCTAGTACGTTTGATTTGCGCGATACGCGAGAGGGTTCCATGATTCAGCGTATCGCGGCGTGTCGGGGTTAGTTTTAGACGCATGCACACATTTGGCGTATCGCACACACGCGCGTTTAGTTTGCGACGCGAGCGTATCGTTTGACTTCGATATCGCGTTTTGCGAGATAGTTGCTTATATATGGATTCTTGTGTAATTCCAGGTTCGCAGGCGGGTACGTCAGACCAAGCGAAGAAAGGGAAGCAGGTGGTCGGTTACGAGTAGCGCACGACCAGGTGAGTAGATTTAACATCTACGGGGAAATCGCCCGTATGGCGTTAAGCGTCAGGGCGAGTCAGGATATTAGATTGTAGATGTTCATATGGACTGTAGTAGCATACATTATTGTTGCATATAGAAATGATAGCATAGGACACTGCACTGTCACTAACGGTTCAAGTCGCACGAGCACGATTGATATGCTACACTCACACCGTTAGTGATTGCCATGACACTCACATTATAGGATTGCTATAAATCATATATCATACTGATTCTACCTTATTGATATTGTCATGATTTGCCGCATAACAGCATATGTTATATCCATATTTGGGCACATGCACACTGTATATTCATACCAGTGCACACATATATTGATATCTTCATACCTGCGTGTTAGTGTATATGCCCTAGGGGCCATTATTGTATCATACTAGTTTGTATATTACTTAATGGAAGCTTGGGATATTCACATGTATATAACAGTCTTGCTAAACATGGTAGTATGCTACTTGGTTTTTTCTATCTTAATATGTGAGTATACGTATTGATAGAGCTCTTAGGATCTTGCTTGACTACCAGCGTTGTGATGGCAGTCACACTAGTGGGGGCTGGGTAGTCTACAAGCACATCCTTATTCAGGTCCCTAGTCGTTGGATTATCGAGACAGGGCATCGATACTCCGGAGTAGACTAGTATGTACGATTCTCATCCCAGTTGGGGAGATGGTCTGTCCCACAGCCGTCAGTACGTCGTACTGGAGATAGTATGCAGGTGCTCGTTGGGTTACGGGTACACCGGACATGACTCACAGGGAACTGTTGGTTGGTTTTATACCAGTCGTCAGTGAACAGTTCCCAGGTGACATGAGTACAGCATAGTCCGCAGACTTGACACTGCTACTTCGCCTCGAGTGTGTCCCACTGTTCTTAGATTGCTACCCTACCACGGCTCAAAAGAGTCGTGCAAACAGGTAGCAGTTGGGTGCAGTCCCGAGCACTTGGAGGCAGTGGCGGTTAGACAGGATTCGTCTCTCCCGGTATTGGGGGTTGATATCGCGCTGTGTCAGAGAGACATTACGCAAAGTCCCTGGCCAGGGCAAGCGAGATTTGCTGGTAGGTTCCAGTAGTTTCTCAGGGTGTAATGGGCTTCCTTCCGACACGACTTATACCGCTATTAGGGGACTGACGCTTGCCGCCCCCTAGGCCCGATATGCGATAGTCTTAGACGAACGGACCGGACTGTACGGAGATTGTCACATCAGACTCAGTAGGAGTTCGGATGGGTTTCCTCATCGGCCTTCTTATCGACATCTACCTGGGGACCGTTACGTACAGCTAGTGCCGCTTGCGGTCTATGGTTAAACCCACTGCCAGCGTAGTAGTCGAGTCTCTAGAGTCCCACACAGAGAGTTTCCCTACTCCAGGCGAAACGATATAGAGGTCGTATGGTTTTACGACAAGGGTTCGGACGCACACGTGTGTTTACACACGTACGACTTTCGGACAGTTTTTACCAGTCGGCTTTGGTTTAAGCCAGTTACTGGTATCCGGTTATTGGATTTATACAGTCTAAAGTTTTTCCGTATTTTTGCGGAAAGGAGGGGCGTTCTCGTAATTGCGCGAGAAGCTTCTAGAAGATGGTGACTAAGGAGGTTTAGGTGGCATATACAATGAATGTGATTAGTGAGTCATATGGATGATTCATCCATGTCATTAATGCTTCATAATTGCTTAATGACTCATGGAGATGAATCATCACTAGATATTATCAAGCATGGTTGTTAAATGATTTATTTTCTTTTCTTGATAAAAAGAAATGCTTGATATATATTATGATAACTCATTATTCTCACTTCATTATTATCTTCACCTTCTCTCTCCTCAAGCTCTCCCTCTTCAAACCCTAATCCTCCCCTCTCATGTGTTGAGTACAAGGATTAGTTAGACTAATTAAACCATAACCCTCACTCTATATCATCTAGCTTCTTTGATTAGCACCTAAAGAAGTTTAGTTGCCTCAAGTTTAGAGGCTAAGCTTGGAGTAAAGCTCTCGGGTGGATCGTCTACTACTTCGAGAAGGCCGAGGAGGAGGTGGAGTTCGTAAAGACGAAGGACACGGTTCTTTAGGTATAATCCCTTTACATAGTAGTTGTTAACTTCTATGTTTGATGTTAGTTATCGTTTAGCTTCGATTCATGCGGTTAGTCGATGTTTAAGCATAGAACAAGATCGTTTTTCATATTTCCGCCTTCCCGCAAGTCGTGGGGTGTTGTACATCGACTTACAGTGGTATCAGAGCCTCGCTAAACAATAAATAACTTACTTGCAAATTTGTATGTATTTCGAACGGAAAAAACGAAACCGGAAAAGCCCGAAATCATGGTTTTCTGTCGAATTTTAAATGAAGTCCTAAAATTTTTCAGGGAGGTTCAGGAAGCTTAAAAAGACAGTATAAGAACACCTAAGAAATTTGGGCCCCTGAATCGCCTAAAGAGCCGCGGAACCGCGGCGGATCTCACCGATCCGCCGCGCTTCCGCCGCCGAGTTGGCGATTCAGGAACCCAAATTTCCTGTGTTGCTTCTCTGTGATATTTGGTATTTTCTGGAAGTTTTTATTTTTACTCAGGTTTCAGATTTACAGAGAAGTATTGGAGCAAAATTAAAAGTGTTTAATCGATCGAAATTATACAGTATTTTCTTGTTGGATTATATCTGTGTTTGTATAATGTGTTCGTAAACCTCCCCTAACTGCTAGTATGTCGGTTGGCAGGGGGTTGCACATTTCTGTAATGGTTTTTACTGTTTGTGGATATGAACTGTGTTGGACTGTTGTGATATATAGCCGGGGTTATGTGATGGGCTATTATTTAATTCATTTGATGTAAATGTAATTTGTTGTAATATTATTTTGCGGGGCACATCCAGGTTGCGGTTGTAGCCACCGTTGTATTATTTCATTTTACTGTTTTTTGCTCCTAGGACAGACCCAAGGTGGGGTGCACAAACTGCCGGGCGGGTAGTTTGCCGTACCCGTTGGGGTCTTGGGTGGGGTAATGGCTATTCATCACAACTGTGTAATCCATCTTTTGTTGCAGGCTCAAAACAAACACGGATTACTTGCAAATCCAATAAAGTTCATCTGTGATCTGGAATGCCTATTATTGCGTCTGACGAATGTACAATATCTATATATGATAGCTATTTAGACGTCACTTATGTTTTACACCCGCGCTAGCCCAGCCCCCGCTCTGTCGTTAGTTAAGTAACCTAACGGGTGATGACGGGACCCCGTGGCGAATGCGGATGGCATAAGAGGACGTTGTATTTTCGTTGTTTTCTGCAATGATAAGTTAATGATGGGACGCATTATTTATAATGCAAAGAAAATAAACCAAAAGTTTAATCGTTGGAACAATTTAAAAGAAACCACTCGGTTAATTTTAAAAACAGATATTTTTAAATGCGGAGCTTTAACCACTCCTTTTAAAAGCTATCAGGTTCCTTCGGTTATATCAAGTTCACTACGTTCACGGTTTCGCCAAAACCATTCGTAGCCCTCCGTCATTTCATCTGGGTATTCAGTAGTATTCAAGCTATGTATTTTGACCAACGCCAAGGCATAGTGTTTGGTAGCTGCTGGGTATTCATTTGTTGCAAGATAGATGAGTTAGTTTGGGACAGTCGTATGATCATTTTGGCCAACGTCAAGGATATGTACGAATGTGTTCAAATTAACAAGATAATGATGGGTAGAACTTGACATGTGACTTATGATATTTTGACCAACGCCAAGGTCATAAGAGCATGGGGCAAAAATATATATCGGGAATTTCTAAAGAAACTGAAATTTGCAAAGAGATGCATACCATTTGGAGTTTGATGAATGTTGGTAGGATTCCTTCAACATTATCATACGATGATATTTGGATCCCGATCCTACTGTGAGTATATGCTACTTATCAGGAGATTCGTCACTTAACGATCAATGCTATAAACCAAGTAGGTGTCAAGAAAGGTGTCAGCGGGGTTACGCCCCCAGAGAAAAGAGGTTATTTAATTAAGGAACTTCGCGAAAGCGTTGGAAAACCTCCCTCGAAGTATCGACACTGGCCTGGCTGAACGGTTAAGCAAGTATTGTACGGTGATAATAGTCCTGGCTAATTCTTCTTTTATGGTTTGAGGAAGGATTCGAGAAACAGTGGGAGCCATCCAGTTTAGATAAATTAAAAACCACTCTAAACTTGCAAGAGCATCATGCTAAAGAGTTTTCTTCTCTCTCTCCTAATTGCAGCGACCCTGAAAATGACTGGACTTAAGTTACTTTTAGAGAAAAATATACTGACAGGGCCAAACTATAAAGATTGGCTGCGGAATGTCAAAATGGCTTTGACCTATGACAAATTGGGGTACGTCCTCACCGCTACGGCACCTGCTGTCCCTAGTCCCAAATCCAGCAATGCGGATAAGGAAATCCGCAAAACCTGGGATTTAGATTGCGCGAAAGCCAAGTGCATCGTGCTTGCCTCAATGAACAATGAACATCAGAGGAGGCACGAGGATATGAACCTAGATGGCATATTTCTCCATACAAAGGAACTTTATGGAGAGCAATCTCGTATAGCAAGATATGAGACCTCTAAGAACTTGTTTCGAGCGAGGTTGGTTGTCGGGTCATCAGTAGGAGAACATGTCCTAAAGATGATCGGCTATATTGAAGAGCTCGCAGACCTTGGGACGACTTTGGATAATGAGCTCTATACAGACCTTATTCTCCAGTCCCTTCCTCACACCTACGCCCAGTTTATCCTGAACTTCAACCTTCAAAGAAAAAAATTTGAACTTCCGGAACTCCTGAACATGTTAAGAAGTGCAGAGGGCACCTTGCAGAAAGCAAGGGAAACACTCGCTATGTTTGTTAGCGGTGCATCTTCTTCCGGGTCCAAGGCTAGGGCCAAAGGAAGGAAGAAGAAGGCCGCCACCAAACCTAGAGGAGGTGTTAGTAAGGTGGGAGGGAAGGGAAAGAAAAAGTTTGTGGTACCGGTAGTTTGCCAGGATGAGTGCTTCCATTGTCACAGGAAAGGGCACTGGAAGAAGGATTGCAAGGCGTGGAACACCAAGAACCAGGAACCGAAGCAAGCTGTGGCTTCGACTTCAGGTGTGTTTGTAATTGAGAATTGTCTGTCGATCAACTCTACTTCCTGGGTATTGGATACCGGATCAGGATCTCATATTTGCAATTCATTGCAGGCACTGAGAAACCGTAGAGTGCTGAAGGAAGGTGATATGACCCTAAAGGTTGCTAACGGAGCTAGCGTGGGAGCTGCGTCCGTCGGGGATTATCACCTAGGATTGACGAGTGGACACATTTTGGTTTTACATAACTGTTTTTTTGTACCAAGCTTAACGTGTAATATCATATCAGTTTCCTTGTTATCAAATAAAGGTTATGATTTCACGTTTGTAAGAGATGTTGTTAACATCCACCTTAATCATGGTTTGATTGGGTCCGGTACACTAAATAACGGTATATATGTTTTAAACCAACTCCAAATTTTCAACGTCCAGAACACACTAAAAAGAAAGTCTCCAGATTTAAATAAAGCTTTCTTATGGCATTGTAGACTGGGTCACATCAATGAAAGAAGGTTGACAAAGTTGCATAGAGAAAGATATTTGGACTCGTTCGAATATCAAACTTATGACACTTGTCAATCTTGTCTCAAAGGAAAGATGACAAAGACTCCATTTACTGGACAAGGAGTAAGAGCGAGCGAGCTCTTAGGACTCATACACAGCGATGTATGCGGTCCAATGTCTACACATGCAAGAGGTGGTTTTTCCTATTTCATTACTTTCACGGATGATTACTCAAGGTACGGATTCATTTATCTGATGAAACATAAATCCGAGGCTTTTGAGAAATTCCAAGAGTATAAGAATGAAGTAGAAAACCAAACCGGTAAAAGTATCAAGACACTTAGATCTGATCGAGGTGGTGAATACTTGAGTGCCGAGTTCCTAGGTTACCTAAAAGAGAAAGGAATTCTCTCTCAGCTTACTCCTCCATACACTCCACAGCATAATGGTGTATCGGAGAGACGGAATCGAACCCTATTGGATATGGTACGATCCATGATGAGTAATGCTGAGTTACCACGATCTTTCTGGGGTTATGCGCTAGAATCAGCGGCATATCTTTTGAACATGGTTCCTACCAAGACCGTGCCTACCACGCCATATCAGATGTGGAGTGGGAAGAAACTCTATCTTCAGTATCTGAAAATATGAGGATGTCCAGCTTTTGTTAAAAAGCAGCATGTGGACAAGCTCGAGGCACGATCAGTAAAGTGTCAGTTTGTGGGATATCCAAAGAACTCCAAGGGGTATCTATTCTATTACGCAGAGGAACAAAAGGTGTTTGTTTCTCGTAATGCCCATTTTCTAGAATATCAGTTTTTAGAAAAGGAAATAAGTGGGAGCGAAATAGAACTGGAAGAAATTCCAGAACCACAAACTGCTACTGAAAGTTTGGTAGAACCGGTAGTTCAAGAAGAACAGGACATTCCCGCACCCCTCCGCAGGAGTAGTAGGCCGTCTCATCCGCCTGAGAGATACTACGGTTTTCTCATAGATGGGGATAGAGAGGATTGCATCATAGATGATGATGAACCTACTGACTTCCAGTAGGCCATCCAGAGCGGCGACTCGGTACGATGGCTAGATGCAATGCGGACCGAAATGGAGTCCATGTACACCAACAAAGTATGGACTTTGGACTTTGCTCCAGATGGGGTAAAACCCATAGGATGCAAATGGATCTTCAAGAAAAAGATTGGTGTAGATGGACAGGTGGAAACCTATAAGGCTAGACTTGTTGCAAAGGGTTTTCGTCAAAGACCTGGTTTGGACTATGACGAAACTTTTTCTCCAGTGGCTATGCTCAAATCCATTCGGGTCCTTCTTGCTATTGCTGCCTTCCATGATTATGAAATCTGGCAGATGGACGTAAAGACGGCTTTTCTGAATGGAAATTTAGAAGAGTGCGTCTATAGGGATCAGCCAGAGGGTTTCAATCAGAGTGGGAGCAGCGGGAAAGTATGCAAGCTGCTTAAGTCCATTTATGGACTAAAGCAGGCATCGCAGAGTTGGAATATCTGTTTTGATGAGACAGTCAAAGAATATGACTTTATCAAAAATCCAGATGAACCGTGCATATATAGTAAAGTTGTAGCAAGAAGTGTCGTATTCCTCGTCTTGTACGTGGATGACATTCTATTGATAGGAAATGACATTCCTATGCTACAATCTGTCAAAGGATTCTTGTCACACAGGTTCTCCATGAAAGACCTGGGTGATGCCTCTTACATTCTGGGGATCCGGATCTATCGTGATAGATCTAAGAGGATGTTGGGACTTTCACAGTCCAGGTATATCGACACTGTACTGAAAAGATTCAGTATGGAAGATTCTAAGCGCGGTAATCTACCGGCTTGTCACGGAATCACCCTCTCCAAAGAGATGTCTCCCAAGACTGATTTGGAAAGGGAACGCATGTCTGTTATACCCTACGCTTCTGCGGTAGGCTCTATAATGTATGCGATGTTGTGCACTAGACCAGATGTAGCTTACGCACTGAGCGTGGTAAGCCGGTATCAGTCAGACCCAGGGGAGAAGCACTGGATAGCAGTAAAGAACATTCTCAAGTACCTGAGAAGGACTAAGGAGATGTTCTTGGTTTACGGCGGAAAAGACCTCAGGTTGGAGGCCTTTGCTGATTCCGGCTTCCAGAGTGATAAGGACGATTCCAAGTCCATGTCGGGTTATGTCTTTACCCTCAATAGAGGGGCGGTGTGCTGGAAGAGCTCCAAGCAGGACACCGTTGCTGACTCGACGATGGAAGCGGAGTATATAGCTGCTTGCGATGCCGCAAAAGAAGCAGTCTGGATGAAGAAGTTCCTAACAGAACTTCAGGTGGTTCCTACCATAGTTGATCCAATACCTCTGTATTGCGAAAACAACGGAGCTATAGCTTTAGCAAAGGAACCAAGGTCCCATCAGAAGTCCAGACACATCTTAAGGCGGTATCACCTGATCAGGGAGATCATTGATCGTCAGGAGATCGAGGTTCGGAGAGTTACTTCTGAAGAGAACATTGCTGATCCATTCACAAAGGCCCTACCTCAGATTCAGTTCGAGAGGCTACTCGAGATCATCGGTCTTCGATATGCCAGTACATGGCCCTAGTGCAAGTAGGAGATTGTTAGTGTATATGCCCTAGGGGCCATTATTGTATCATACTAGTTTGTATATTACTTAATGGAAGCTTGGGATATTCACATGTATATAGCAGTCTTGCTAAACATTGTAGTATGCTACTTGGTTTTTTCTACCTTAATATGTGAGTATACGTATTGATAGAGCTCTTAGGATCTTGCTTGACTACCAGCGTTGTGATGGCAGTCATACTAGTGGGGGCTGGGTAGTCTATAAGCACATCCTTATTCAGGTCCCTAGTCGTTGGATTATCGAGACAGGGCATCGATACTCCGGAGTAGACTAGTGTGTACGCTTCTCATCCCAGTTGGGGAGATGGTCTGTCCCACAGCCGTCAGTACGTCGTACTGGAGATAGTATGCAGGTGCTCGTTGGGTTACGGGTACACCGGACAGGACTCACAGGGACTGTTGGTTGGTTTTATACCAATCGTCAGTGAACAGTTCCCAGGTGACATGAGTACAGCATAGTCCGCAGACTTGACACTGCTACTTCGCCTCGAGTGTGTCCCACTGTTCTTAGATTGCTACCCTACCACGGCTCAAAGAAGTCGTGCAAACAGGTAGCAGTTGGGTGCAGTCCCGAGCACTTGGAGGCAGTGGCGGTTAGACAGGATTCGTCTCTCCCGGTATTGGGGGTTGATATCGCGCTGTGTCAGAGAGCCATTACGGAAAGTCCCTGGCCAGGGAAAGCGAGATTTGCTGGTAGGTTCCAGTAGTTTCTCAGGGTGTAATGGGCTTCCCTCCGACATGACTTATACCGCTATTAGGGGACTGACGCTTGCCGCCCCCTAGGCCCGATATGCGATAGTCTTAGACGAACGGACCGGACTGTACGGAGATTGTCACATCAGACTCAGTAGGAGTTCGGATGGGTTTCCTCATCGGCCTTCTTATCGACATCTACCTGGGGACCGTTACGTACAGCTAGTGCCGCTTGCGGTTTGTGGTTAAACCCACTGCCAGCGTAGTAGTCGAGTCTCTAGAGTCCCACACAGAGAGTTTCCCTACTCCAGGCGAAACGATATAGAGGTCGTATGGTTTTACGACAAGGGTTCGGATGCATACGTGTGTTTACACACGTACGACTTTCGGACAGTTTTTACCAGTCGGCTTTGGTTTAAGCCAGTTACTGGTATCCGGTTATTGGATTTATACAGTCTAAAGTTTTTCCGTATTTTTGCGGAAAGGAGGGGCGTTCTCGTAATTGCGCGAGAAGCTTCTAGAAGATGGTGACTAAGGAGGTTTAGGTGGCATATACAATGAATGTGATTAGTGAGTCATATGGATGATTCATCCATGTCATTAATGCTTCATAATTGCTTAATGACTCATGGAGATGAATCATCACTAGATATTATCAAGCATGGTTGTTAAATGATTTATTTTCTTTTCTTGATAAAAAGAAATGCTTGATATATATTATGATAACTCATTATTCTCACTTCATTATTATCTTCACCTTCTCTCTCCTCAAGCTCTCCCTCTTCAAACCCTAATCCTCCCCTCTCATGTGTTGAGTACAAGGATTAGTTAGACTAATTAAACCATAACCCTCACTCTATATCACCTAGCTTCTTTGATTAGCACCTAAAGAAGTTTAGTTGCCTCAAGTTTAGAGGCTAAGCTTGGAGTAAAGCTCTCGGGTGGATCGTCTACTACTTCGAGAAGGCCGAGGAGGAGGTGGAGTTCGTAAAGACGAAGGACACGGTTCTTTAGGTATAATCCCTTTACATAGTAGTTGTTAACTTCTATGTTTGATGTTAGTTATCGTTTAGCTTCGATTCATGCGGTTAGTCGATGTTTAAGCATAGAACAAGATCGTTTTTCATATTTCCGCCTCTCCGCAAGTCATGGGGTGTTGTACATCGACTTACAGTGCGCACATGCACACTGTATATTCATACCAGTGCACACATATATTGATATCTTCATACCTGCGCACATGCATACTGTATATTCATACCAGTGCACACATATATTGATATCTTCATACCTGCGCACATGCACACTGTATATTCATACCAGTGCACACATATATTGATATCTTCATACCTGCGCACATGCACACTGTATATTCATACCAGTGCACACATATATTGATATCTTCATACCTGCGCACATGCACACTGTATATTCAGACCAGTGCACACATATATTGATATCTTCATACCTGCGCACATGCACACTGTATATTCATACCAGTGCACACATATATTGATATTTTCATACCTGCGCACATGCACACTGTATATTCATACCAGTGCACACATATATTGATATCTTCATACTTGCTTAGATTACGCATTGAGATATGTTGTTTCCATGTTAATTCTGGATTTGGGGAACCGTGGATATTTCAAAGAGAATAGTTAATTATTTAAAAACCCGGTTTCCCTTGATATGATATTTCGGTGCGTCCACCATGTGTTTTCTCGGTACTAGAGTGATATATATATGAACCCGAATCGAGGAGTTGGATGAGACCGATTACGGATACATGGTGGACCCGGTATGGTACCCTGGGACGAGAACGGTTTCGTTGTGTAGTAGACGGTGAGCCTGGCAGAGGGACTACTACCTACCGGTGATTGGTTGGACCTGGCGGTTATCCGGAGGATACCGACCAGAGTCGATGGATGGATACGGGACGACTCGTACTGCCGGGGCCGAGGGCCGATACCGCAGACAGAGCCCGTGGGCTGATCCGGACTGACGGATGCCCTATACAGGAGGATTTGCGTGTCGATGCTTGGCACGAGTATTTCTTGATATTTGGGGTGCCGATGTTGGGCACTCACAATTATATGAGATTTGCAGGATTTGAGGACCGAGGAGGATGACGACGCCTGAGTAGTATTGGGATTTGGGTGCATTGATGGGTACCGATTATACTTTCCACGATGACATTCCGTGTAGATGTTATATTTCCCATGCTCAGTATGTAGTAATTGATATCTTATCCTGTATCTATTGTATCTGACATAGTACACATGCTTGCACGATCATTGCATACCCTGTTCATTCTATATAGGGTGGTTAGACTGCATTGCTATACCTGATCATCACATTTCTTGCTCATCACATGGAGATGTTATTAGATCGCACTTGTTGTGTGATTTGAGCATCCAGTTCATCATATAGATGTTATCTGTTGATATAGGTTAGAGTATCGTAGCACGTGCATACTCGCGATTACCTTTATATGTTATCTTCTATTCACGAGTTGGCAACTCACCCCCGTTGTGCCACAGTGTTTGCAGGTTGCCTTCGGAGTAGTCGCGGCAGGCTGCGTTCTTGCATCTTTTGACACAGATACCCCTACAGTTGGTGTACTATCTCTTTTGCTGATAGGTGGGTTTTATGCAGTATCTGGTTATCTTTCAGTTATGTACATTGTTGTATCTAGTACTCTCCATCTACCACTTATGTATTGACTTAGAGACCAGTTGTGAGGACGATGTATATTATTTTGTATTCTGGTGTCGAGCTCGTTGTGAGCCGACTTTACTTTTACAGTTTATTCTATCTGCGATGTTCCCACTTGTTGCTCATTTTCTTCGCTACGGTGTCGTATATTGTTATCTTGGTGATTGTCTACTTAAGGTTTCTTGACATCTTAGTAATTGGTTCTATCAAATGCTTAAAACACTCTAAACTTTTACTGGTTTGATTTCTGGGTTTTCGGCTTACTTAGTCGCGTTACGCCTGTAGACGTTACGTGGTTAAGTGCCGGTCATTGGCCAAACTTTGGGTCGTGACAAAGTTGGTATCAGAGCGTAGGTTTTACCTTCGGAGTGTAGGATGACCCTGGTATGATGGAGTAGGTAGCTGCAGCAGAGTGGCGTAGCGTGCGTATGTTCCGTGGCATACTCACGACACGGTACTCCGCCTAAGCGACCTTTGGACTTATTGATTGAATTTCCTTCGTGATCGTATACATCCTTGTGATTCAATTTTTGTATCCTCATCGAATCCTACCTTCTTTTCAGCCATTATGCCGCCAAGGACTACGAGGGTGCAGAGAGCGGTCGTGAGAGCCGAGGTTCGAGTTGATTTTTCTGAGACGAGGACTGATCCGAGTAGTACCCCTGTTGTACCAGGACAGATTGTTTCCCCTACGACAGATCACATCGCTAGACTAGTGGCAGAGATGCAGAGCTTGCGCCAGACGATGAGCACATTGGTAGAGGTCGTTCGAGCGCAGCGACAGATGGTTGTCACCCCTGCTACCCAGTTGTTCCTTACGATCATCATGCAGTATTCCGTCCCCTACATAGCACCGGTGGAGGCAGTCCCAGTTTACGAGACACGTCTTCCAGAGACCGTGAGAGTTCCTGTAGCGCCATGAAAAGTCGTTTTGGTGTTTTCCCGAAAATCGGTGAAAATTCGGTATTTTTCCGCATACCGTCTTTTTTGTTATTTTGCAGTTTAGGACTAATTATACCTAATTTGGATAGGTAATTGCTAGTTTTTAGTAGCTAATGAGTTCCTTATTAATTTTTGGTCATTTAAAAAATTTTCCCTATTTTTCCCTATTTTTATATTATTTTAAGCCGGTAAGAAAATACATTAAATTAGCGATAAATACAAATTTCTTTGGGCTAATTTTAATCTTTAAAATCATGTTAATTAAAATCTAGTTGTAATATAAATTTTTAGTATTTTATTTTAAGTTTTAACTAATTTTTTATTATGGAAAACGAAATTTATTGAATTTAAGCTAAAACTTGCAATTTTGGACTTGTAGGGGGTCTTTTTGCATAGAATTTTTTTTGTAAAACCCCTCTCACTCTTCCCTCACCCCTAGGCCGGCCCACCATCAGCAGCACAAGGAAATTTCCTTGCCTCCTTTGACTTTTAATTAGGTGTTGAAATGAGGTGTTTTGAAAAGGGTTTTGATTTTTTAATGTGGGTATGGGTCTATAGTTGATTGGTATGGGTTGACCATGACTTTTCCATCATCACCCACACCCATCTCCCTCCCTCCTCTGGCCGATTGCAGCAGCCTCCCTCTTCATTTTTTTTCTTTCCATTTCCTTCAAAATTCCATCATATTGCTCCAAAAATTCCAATTTAAACCTCACAAATTAACCCCCATCCTACATCCCATTCTCCTTAGCCTTTGCTTGGGTCATGGTGCTATGAAGCCATCTTTGGAGGCATCTTGTTCTTGCTAGATCTCTAGTGTGAGGTATAATTTCTAATCTAAGGTTAATTTGTAGTTAAAGTGTGCTAATTAGAACTTGCATGTTGTGTTAGTGTTAAAATTATAGCTAAATCCTAATCTAGTTTTTTCTAGTTCATGGTTTGAAATTAAACTAGGGTTTTAGAAATCTTTAGTAGGTTAATTAAATCTATTTTGTTATCTAGTTGTTTTGCTAACCTAATCTAAGAGGTTAACTTGCTAATTGGGCTATAAACTAGTGTTAATTTAGGGTTTTTCATGTATAGTTTGGATTAAGATTGCTAGTTATGAAATTCTAGAAAGGGTTTGTTTATGGAAAATGTGTTTTGAAGCATGGTAAATGGGTTAAATTGAGTGTTGTGGCTAGCTAGTTGTGTGGATTGTAGGATTGTGCGATGATGTGAGCACTTTATCGTAAATACGCGATATTTGCACGAATTTGGAATTTTTAGTGCTTACTAGGTTTTTATAAAAATATTGTGATGAATTATTTGCGATATCTTGATGATATTTTTGGCATATCCTATGACATTTAGGATGTGTGAGTGCGGTTTTTTTTTGAGTGAGCGGGTTTTAACTTTGCCGGGCGACCAAATCGACGATTTTAGTTAGTTTTTTGCGATTTTCGCGTGTGTTCCGCGCACCTTGTGCACGTTGTACCTAGCTTGTGAACGTTAGTATTTTCGTTTGGGATTTGCGTCGTTCTTGATATGTAACCCTATGTTTGGTATTGATGTAAATTCCAGGTTCGGTCGCGGAGACGTCAGACGCGGCACGAAAGGGGAAAGCGGTGATTGGACGTGGCTAGCTAGGGATTCCGGTGAGTAGATTTAACATCTACGGGGGACTATCGTTGGATGGCGCAGGTCGCCCGATAGTTTAAGTAGTTAAAGATTTCTAGCAGTATTAGTAATTTCATCCATGCTTTATTTGACATACATATGCAAACCCATTCTATAGGACACCTGCATCATTGCCAGGGTTTTTATATGCAGCACGAGCACTATTCATGCTTACACACACGCCCTGGTAATTGCCATGCCACCACACTAGATAACCTACAATTTGAAACCTTTTACTATAATTGATGCTTAAACCTGTGCTATTGCCTTTAATTCCTTAAAATGAAATCGTAGGATTGCTATTCATGTGCATGTACCTCATCATATTATTTGTTCATGCCTAGTCTAGTAATCATACATCGCAACTTGATCATTGACACCATATGCATTCATTATCATTGACATATGCACTTATGAGGATTTCTTGAGATTTTATGATATTTCTGGATTTCGGGGGAAAGCCGCAAAAATTCCTAAACTTATTACTTTTTTTAAAATATGTAAATTGCGGTTTTCTAGTGATGTAAGTGTCGTCCACCATGAGTTTGCTGTGGTTTTCGAGACCCATTTCGAGGAGTTGGATGAACCGTCTCGGGTACATGGTGGGCCCGGTAAGGTACCCCGGGGCAAGAAGCTCGTGTTGCTGACGATGAGCCTGGCAGGGGATGGATTACCTACCGGTGACTGTTTGGCACGGCGGATATCCAGAGGATACCGACCGTGGCCGCGAGATGATGAGATATTGATATTGAGATGGGTCAGCCGGATGGTTGAGGCCAGAGATACTATGACATGGATATATGAGATTTGTGATAGTTTTGAGGTGTCGTTGCTGGACACAGGTTCTTGTTGATTCTATCGGTATTGGGCTGGTATTTCAAAAGAGATTCCTAAGGGAAAAACATGATTTCTTATACTTACACATTCAGATCACGAGTTGATTCACATTGCATTCATACCTGCTAGTATATTCATATTGCATACATACCTGCTATTATGTCCTGCCATACCTGTATTATAGATGCTAGGATGCTTGTGTGCATACTTGCGATAGCCTCTATAGATGTTATTTATTACTCACGAGTTGGCAGCTCACCCCCGTTGTGCCACAGTCTTTTGCAGGTCCGCTCCGTCAGCACAGTAGCGGCGGGCGCACCGCTTCTTTTGCCTTTCTTGCCAGGACTCGAGGTTTTTGCTCGTAGGTGGGTTGTATTATTATTTTTGTACCATCTTGTATATTCTTTGTATCTAGAGTACTCCATCTACTGTATCTACCAGTATTGTTGTATATTGACCTAGAGATGAGACTGTGAGATTTGTGGACTTTTTATGCTGTATTTTGGTGTCGAGCTCACTTGAGTCGACATGCGGTTTTTCTTATGCTTCTTTATGTTTATTTTGCATGTTGTTGTTTTATATTGCGTGGGATTTGTGACCGCCTTGTGGCGAAGAGCTAGCTCCCGCTTGGGGATGCCTTATTTGTTGTATTGATATATATTCTTGTTGTACCCATTTTGGGGGCCAGTATTTACAAAGGAGACTCTGCCGAAATTTTCGGAAAAATTGATATTGTTTTTAAAAAGGTTTGATATGACTTATTTGATAAACTCGCTTTCAATTGATTGGTTTTCCTTCACTCTTTTGCTTATTTGGTTTTGGTTTCTGGGCTTTGGCTTACTTATTTTACGGACGTCTTGAGACGTTTCGTAAACTTAAGTGCCAGTCACGTTCCGTACCCTGCGGGTCGTGACAAAGTTGGTATCAGAGCGATAGGTTTTACCTTTTTGAGTGTAGGATGACCCTTGGTAGATGGAGTAAGTGACTTAAGTAGGGTAACGCAGCGTGTATATGTCTGCGGCATACTTGCGATACGGTACTCCGCCTAAGTGACTTTAGGATATACTTGCTTGAAATTCCTTCTTCAATTCCGTGTATCCTATGATTCTATTGCACTATTCTTATTATCCTTTTTCCTGTACCAGCCACTATGCCGCCGAAGGCTACGAGGGCACAGAGGGCTGCCGCCCGAGACGAGATTCGAGCTGGCTCGTCCGATACTAGGACTGAGCAGGGTGGTATGCCTACGCCGCAGGGACAGACCGATCCACCTTCCCCAAGCCGTATGGATAGGTTTGAGACTGGTATGGAGGAGTTGCGATAGATGATGGGGAGTATGCAGGAGCTACGTCAGATGGTAGGATCCCTAGTTGCAGCCAGTCGTACACCGAGGCCGGATGACGCACCTACTACATCCCAGACTACTATGATACCTGCTCCTACTACTACCGCCGTGACCATCCCGGTTTCACTACAGGATTTCATGAGGCTGAGACCTCCAGTATTCACCGGCACCGAGGCAGCGGAGGACCCACAGACATTCCTTGATAGTTTAGCCAGGATCTGCCGTTCGCTGAGTTGTTCGGATTATCGATGGGTGGAGCTTGCGAGTTTCCGTCTAGAGGGTCTCGCGCAGATATGGTGGGAGTCAGTCTTGAGAGGTCGAGCTGCAGGTCTACCGCCTATGACTTGGGCCGAGTTTACAGCGGTCTTTCTAGCTCGTTTCCTCCCAGAGAGCGTTCGTGACGCCAGAGCTCGTAGCTTCGAGGCCTTGGTCAAGACATCTGGGATGACGGTGTCTGAGTATGACGTTCAGTTTACACAGTTGTCCCGATATGCCCCGTACCTGGTAGATACCGAAGCGAAGAGGGTGAAGAGGTTCATACAGGGACTTGATGCCCAGTTATATCTTGCCATTGGCACCCAGCACTACGACACTTATTCAGCTGCTATGGATACGGCATTACGGATGGAGGCACGCATATCACAGACTTCGGCCGTTTCTGGGCCGAAGAGGACTCACACCTAGGTGCCGTCTCAGAGGCAGCGTGCCAGATTCTTTCCGAGGGATGGGCTCGGCAGAGGATTTGGACAGGGTCAGTTATATGGTTTATATCCCCAGGGACAGCAGCCGTCGCCAGGGTGTTTTGGGTGCGGGAGTCCGCACCATCTTGTCAGAGACTGTCCGGCGAGTCGACAGGGAGCGGCGACAGTTCCGCATGTGACCCTACCACCATCACTACCTCCTCCCCAGAGAGCCCTACTTCCTGCCACAGGCGATGCTCCACGCCAGTTAGGTACACCCAGAGGCCGTGGACGCGGCGGTCCTATTCAGAGAGGACGAGGAGGCAGAGGCCGAGGTCGAGGTCAGCCCGCTATCGGTGGAGGACAGGCCCGAGTATTTGTTTTGACACCGCAGGATGCGCAGGCATCCAATGCCGTTGTGACAGGTACCTTGCCAGTTTGTTCTTTCGACGCACGAGTATTGTTCGACCCAGGTTCTACACATTCGTACGTCTCTGCACACTTTGCACCGATGTTGGGCCGTGAGTCGTCGTCGTTATATCAGCTGCTTGTTGTTATTACTCCGGTAGGCGAGTCGTTTGTCGCTCGTTTTGTATTTCGATTGTGTTCCGTTCGTATCGGGGAGAGGGATTCATCGGTTGATTTGATTCTCCTCGATATGTTGGACTTTGATGTGCTTCTGGGCATGGATTGGCTAGCCACTTGTTATGCTTCGGTGGACTGCCGTGAGAAGGCAGTCAGATTTAGCTTTCTGGGAGAGCCAGTCCTTGTTATTCAGGGAGACCGCAGCGTCACCCTTCCCAGCTTGATTTCGTCTCTTCGCGCTGGTCAGCTCTTGCGGAAAAGATGTCAGGGATTCTTAGCGTATATTTGTGATACTCGAGCTGCAGAGGTTCCGTTGGACCAGGTTCCGGTTGTTTGTGAGTTCCCTGATGTTTTCCCTGACGAGCTGCCTGGGCTACCGCCTGAGCGCGACGTTGAGTTCTGCATCGATTTGATTCCCGGCTCGGGGCCTATTTCTATACCGCCTTATCGGATGGCCCCGGCAGAGCTTCGAGAGCTGAAGGATCAGTTGCAGGATTTGTTAGATAAGGGGCTTATTCGACCTAGTGTTTCTCCGTGGGGTGCTCTGGTCCTGTTTGTCAAGAAGAAGGATGGAAGTTTGCGCTTATGTATCGACTACCGCCAGCTGAACAAGGTTACCGTGCGGAACAGATATCCGTTGCCACGCATTGATGATTTGTTCGACCAGCTTCAGGGTGCGGGGTATTTTTCGAGGATCGACTTGCGATCAGGATACCATCAGCTGCGAGTTCGACAGGAGGATATACCGAGGACAGCTTTCCGCACGCGCTATGGCCACTATGAGTTTTTGGTGATGTCGTTCGGACTCACCAACGCCCCAGCAGCATTCATGGATTTGATGAACCGTACATTCAGGCCGTATCTTGACTTGTTCATCATCGTGTTTATCGACGATATCTTGGTGTACTTCCGGAGCAGAGAGGAGCACGAGCAGCACTTGCGGATTACGTTACAGACTCTGAGGGAGCACCAGCTGTTCGCAAAGTTCTCTAAGTGTGCATTCTGGTTGGACAGCGTCGGATTCTTGGGTCACGTGATTACGAGAGACGGCATATGTGTGGACCCGAAGAAAATTGAGGCTGTTCAGCAGTGGCCCCGACCTACATCGGTTACTGAGATCCGTAGTTTTCTAGGCCTGGCGGGCTACTACAGGCGTTTTGTTCAGGACTTCTCCCGTATAGCTGCACCTTTGACCGGTTTGACCCGGAAGGGAGTTTCTTTCGTTTGGACAGAGGAGTGCGAGCGCAGTTTTCAGCAGCTACGGACTTGTTTGACTACGGCGCCGATATTATCTTTGCCTTCGGGATCAGGCGGATTTGTGGTCTACTGTGATGCTTCGCGAGTAGGGTTAGGATGCGTATTGATGCAGCACGGCCGGGTGATCGCATATGCTTCTCGGCAGTTGAAGAAGCATGAACAGAACTACCCCACTCACGATTTTGAGATGGCTGCAGTGGTCTTTGCACTGAAGATTTGGCGACATTACCTATATGGCGAGTCGTGCCAAATATTCACAGACCACAAGAGCTTAAAATACATATTTCAGCAGCGGGACCTGAACCTCAGACAGCGTCGTTGGATGGAGTTGGTGAAAGACTACGACTGCGAGATCTTATATCACCCAGGCAAGGCGAATGTAGTTGCAGATGCTTTGAGCAGGAAGCCCGGGGGTAGTCTATCCTATTTGCGTGCAGTGCAGAGGCAGTCGTCAGCAGATTGGCAGATTTTATGCGACAGCCGAGTTGAGTTCGAGTTCACTCAGACAGGGGGACAGCTCGCGCATGTTCGTGCATGCCCACAGTTGCTTGACCGTATATATGAGGCACAGCGCAGAGACGACCGTTGCTCAGAGATCATGGCACAGATGGGACATGGCAGATTTTCCGAGTTCATGATTGATGATCAGGGGATTTTACGATATGGATCTAGACTGTGAGTACCAGATGCTGATGGATTGCGGCGCGACATTCTTGTAGGGTTCCTAGGCACCCTAATGAGGTCTCAAAAGGCATCAACCATGCCAATTTTAAAATTTACGGTGCCGAGAAACCCTAAACTACGGATCGTTGGCTAGATGTCTAGGCGAAAAGCAAACTAGTTAACACTTAACTAAGAGAATACGGAAATACAACCTTTGTAGATCCGGTGCTCCACCTCCATAGCTCCACAACGAAGTCCCCTCGCTGTCCAAATGAAAATCTGGGCTCTAGCGTCGGCTTCATCGGAGAAAGAGCGGGCAAGGTCGTCGGCTTCGTGCCGAAGATGATCTACGTCGAGGCATCGCTAGATCAAGCTCCAACTTCACCAAGTCTTGAAAACTTGTGAAGGAAACACACTCTACTACTTGGCAAGAGGTAGAGGATGAAGAAATAGGAAGTGGGTAGACTTTAGAATTGGATTTCTCACACTTTTCATCAATCACCATTGATGAAGTGAAGCTTTCTTCATGAAGTGAAGAAGAAGAAGAAAGCAAGAAGATGATAAGTCTTATGATAAGTTAATTTCAAATAAAAAGGAAAATCAAAACTTATCATAATCCAACCATGGTTATGTGTAGAGACTAAACTAGGGTTAGTGAGAATGGTTAGGGTTAAGGATGAGATAAGAATGGTTGACTTGATCAAAGCTTCAAGAAGCTTCAACATAAAAAACAAAACAAGCCACCATCCTTAAAACTATCCAAAATGAATATATAAATAGATAATAAGAGAATAAAAAAAACCCTAACCACTCTCACAACCATGGTTTAATCTTCACACAAACCCAAGTTAACATATATCATCAAACATGATACAATCAAGTGCACAAAAATATATCACATATACAATGTGCACAAATCAAGTGAGAATATCCATTTAAAGTGAACCGATACGAGTTAATGCAAAGTAATATATCAAATATATAATTATACATTAAATCATTAAATCAACACTTGATTTAACGATCCGGTCATATCACATATAACCGACTAGTATCCAATGTATCGGTTTATCGAATCAATCCTTGATTCGATAACTAGGGTATATCGCATATAACCTAATCGATACATTCATCGCGAGAATGGAATACGGTATCACATACACGCATTATTCTCGGTCCCTCACATATCTCATATGCGCTCCTATTTCGTTTCGCTTGAACCAGGAAACCTCTGTGTAGGACTCTAAAGACTCGTCAATACGCCGGCAGCAGATGATGATCATATCAAACACCCGCAAGCCGCAAGCGGTCTGCTAAACGTAACGGCCACCCGGGTATTGAGCGATCAGAAGATCGACGAGCAAGCCCGCTCACCCTCCAGTGAATCCAACCAGTAACACTACCGTACAGTCCGGTCTGATCGTCTGATATGTCGCATATCTCGCCTAGGGGTGGTAAACGTCAGACCCCAATAGCTCGATAAGTCGTGTCGATATGAGGTCTATAACAATTCGAGAAACTACAGGTAACACTTACCAGTAAATCTCAGCAACCCTGGCCAGGGATTTCCTGTTATAGCCAATCAAACACAGTGCAACATCAACTCCCTATACCGGGAGAGACGAATCCCCTCCTATCGCTCATTGCCTCCATATGACTCGGGACTGTACCCAAAAACCACCGTTTTGCACGCCCTCTTGGACGTGGTAAGATGGAAATCAAAGAACAGTGGGAACCACACAAGACTCTATGACGATCTCGGGTCAACAGACTACTCTGTACCAGTGTCACCAGAGAACTGCCATCTGACATAAGGTATAATACCATCTGGGAGTTCTCGGCGAGTCCGTCCAGTGTACCCAGTCTCTACTGAGCACCCGTATATCATCTCTGATGTCAAACACCAATGGATATGGAATCATCCATCGCCCAACTGTATGGGTCGAGAAGGTATACGCTAGTCTACACTGGTATATCGATGCCCCGTCTCGATACACCCACGACTAGGGACTTTGAAGGATGTACTTATGGACTACCATGTCCCCACTAGTATGATCCGCATCATAGTCCAGGTAGTCAAGTACAGATCCTAAGGGCTTTACCAACATGTAACAGAGAGACAATCAGTGTACACGTTAAGGTAAAGATTAACCAGATAGCATACTATCATGTCGAGCAAGAAAGTCCTCCCTATATATGTCCAAGCATCCACTACAATATACATCCTATGTATAGTAATGGCCTCTAGGGCATACATATAACTAACAATCTCCCACTTGCACTAGGGCCATCTGATAGCAGTGGTTGTAGTATCTCATACTCAACCATCCCATAAAAATCTCTCTCTGGGAACAGGCCTTTGTGAGTGGATCCGCTGTGTTGTCCTCTGAGTCTACTCTCCTAACCTCGATCTCCCTGGAGATCAACCATCTCCATGATCAGGTGACACTGCCTTAGAATATATCTGGATCACTGATGGGACCGACGTTCCTTGGCATAAGCCACAACTCCATTGTCTCACAATGGTTGGAACGTAGTTCATCTCATGAACCAATATACACCCAAACAGCCTCTTTGGTAGCGTCTTAAGTAGCGATGTATCCAGCCTTTATCGTCTAGTATGCCACGGTATCTAGTTTGGAACTCTTACAACATACCGTCCCTGTACTCGGGTAAAGACAATGCCTGCGACTGACATTCGGTCGTCATTATCACCCTGGAACCCTTCCAGTGATTCTCCCCAGGATCGGTTGATACCGTCTCACTACAGTGAGAATCCTTACATCCATTTAGATCTATCTCATAGATCCATAACCCAGGATTGAGTGGGTATCACTTTGATCCTATGTGGAGAATCCTTGTGATAAGCGGAGATTGATCGAGCGTAGCATAGGAAACTCCTTCCCCATCAAGAGTATGTCATCCACGTACTCTACGAGGATCGTCACCATACTCCCTACTACCTTTTTGTTTATACAAGGTTCATCTACCATTTTGATGATGTCAAACTCTTTGACTAATTCATCAAAACAGATGTTCCAACTCCGCGATACCTGCTTTATCCTATAAAGCATCTTGCACACATTTCCGCTGCTCCCACTGTCTACGAGGTTCTCTGGCTGTGTACTTATAGACTCCCTCTTCTAAAACATCATTTAGAAAAGCTGTCATGACACCCAACCACCAGATATCATAGTCATGGTATGTAGCCGTGGCAAGTAGGATCTGGATGGACTTAAGAATAGATCCTTAGAGAAAGTTTCATCATGATCCACACCTGGTCAATGATGCAAACCTTTAACAAGTCTAGCTTTGAAAGTCTCAATTTTTCCATGTACACCAAGTAATCTTCTCAAGATATACTTGCTCCTGATGGGGATTTAACCCTTCAGATATAGCAACCAAAGTCCATACTTTGTTGGTGTATAAGGATTCCATCTCAGATCGCTAAGCATCCAGCCATTCTTATAGAGTCTTACTCCTGATGGCCAGCTCGAAAACTAGTTGGGTCATCATCTCATGATGCAATCCTCGCTCCCACTGTCATAGAGTAACCGAAGTATCTCTCAGGCGGGTGAGGAACCTCACTAGATCGGCGGAGAGGCTGAGGTTCGTTGGTAACTATTGAATCCTTTGGTTCTATCAAATCATCTGCTGTAGTTTGTATAGCTGGAACCTTTCCAGTTGTACATTACAGACCTTGCCTCGAGCTTGTCCGGATTTTGCTTTTTGACGTAGGCCGGACAACCCCAAATCTTAACTAGCTTAAGACATGGGCTCTTCCCATTCCATATCACATATGAAGTGGTAAGCAACTGATTTGATTTGAACCCTGTTCAAAAGGTATGCAGCTTCTCAAGCGCATAACTCCCAAAAGGAAAAAGGTAACTCTGTATTACTCATCATAGAGCACACCTTATCACATAGGGTGTGATTGCTCCGCCCCGATATACCATCGTGCTATGGTGTATACGGAGGAGTAATGCCGAGAGAGAATCTCATTCTCCTTTAGAATTGTCCAGGAATTCCATGCACAAGTATTCTCCTCCTTGATCTCATCATAGGACATAATACCTATACCCGTATTGGTTATCTACTTCTAACTTATATTCTGTGAATATCTTAAAAGGTTCGGACTTGTGTTTCAACAGGAATATAGGTCTGAATCTTGAGAGATTATCAGAGAATGTAACGAAGTACAAAGAACCGGTCTTGGCATGTGTAGACAGGGGACCTTTCATACATCAACATGTATCATCCCAAGAGTTCACTAACTCTTTCTCTGTTTCCAGTAAACGGAGCTATGGTCATCTTATCTCTGTGACATGACTGGCAAGTTTCACAAGATGTAAATTCAAACTGATTTAAATATGCATCTAAAATGTAACTTCAGCCAGTCGGATCGCATTGATATGACCTAGTCTACAATGCCTTAAGAAGGATCCGTTCATTTCTGAACTCTTCCTCTTATGTGTGTTCCATATACTAAGAACTGTAGTTTGATTTAGAACATCAATGCTTTTAGATAACGTGCCTGAACCGATCAATTTTTGATATAGGAAATGTTCAAAACATTATCCAACAATACAAAATTTTATCATTTCTTTACTAATAAAGAGAGTGATATGATTTTGTATATCAGGTTCGGTATCTAATAACATTCGTTCAGAATCAATGTATTGGTAATACAGGGTGACAGTGACCAACAGACTTGGCTGCAACACTTGCCCCGTTTTCTGTCTCATGAAACTTATCATCCGTTCTTAGTTCTCTACCTAGCTGTAGCCCTATGTAACAGATTACATATCTGGGATCCTGATCTGGTATCACATACCCAGGACGTAAAGGATACTGAGAAACAGTTCTCTGTAATGAACACACCCGAAGATGATGCATCAGCATGCACTCTCTTCGTTTGGGCGGCACGGGAATTCTGGTAATCCCCAATTTCCTGCTCTGTCTTATAACAATTATAAGTTGGAGCGGGACCAACGTTCCCCAGCTCAGAATAACAAGCGGGTTCGGTCAATATTCCGTATTATTATCTTGATTAAGGCGTGATATGGTCGCTACCTGGAGAGAGAGAGAAGAAAACACTCAGCGTGCGCTCTTGCAAGAATAGATTGGTTATTATTTTATCTAATCAGGATGGCTCCCACTGTTTTTATCAAATCTTCCTTCAAACCCTAAAAGGAAAGACTAGCCGGGATTAATTACACACTACAAGTTCACCAATCTTTCAGCCAGGCCAGTGTCGGTACTTTGAGGGAGGTCCCCCGTGCTTTCGCACGAACCTAATTACAGTAAACCTCGTTTTCCCAGAGGCGTAACCCCGTTGACACCTTTCTAGACACCTACTTGATCGGCTAATTATAATGTGTAAAACTCTCCCAGGAGTAACTCTTACTCGCAGCGGGTATCGGGATCCAACTATCTCATAGAAGGTATGCAATCTCATTGCAAATTTCAACACTTGAAATTCCCGATAATATTTTGCCCCTAGCGTCCTATGACCTTGACGCAGGCCAACAAACCATAGTGCGCTAGTCAAGTTCAACCCGTCATTTCCTGATTGAATTAAACCCACCCGCACGACCCTTGACGCAGGCCAACAAAGTCGCACGACTACCCTAATCCAATCTGCATCATATGCATAAGCAGATAAATACTAGTTAGCTACTGCACACTACGCCTTGACGCAGGCCAACAAACGTAGCACGAATACTAAATAGGAATTATCTGAAATGACGGAGGGCTACGACAGGTTTTTCTGAAAACCTATTGCGTAATGAACTTGATATCGTTGTAGAATCAAATGATTTTAAAATGGAGTGCTTTTGAGGCTTTTCTAGTTTTGCTAAAGGAGTCACTCCCGGTGAAGGGATCGTCGGTCCTTTCCTCGTCGAATGAGGTGCGGGATATATCATATATATCACTGTGCAAAGAAAAAACTCTTAAAAACAATCAAAAGACAAACCGAGTGTGTAGCATCTGCCAGTTATTGCTAAAGGAGTCACTCCCGGTGAAGGGATCTCGGTCCTTTCCTCATCGAATAAGGTGCAGGATATATCACATATACCGCTGTGCAAAGCAAGAACTGTAGCTACCTGTTTTAATTTTGAAATTCGATTCTACAACATCTTTAGGTTTCTTTTATTTCATTAATCTCATTAATGAAGTCCCATCATTTAAGTACCTAAACATCACAGATAAATACGACGTACACTTATGCCATCCGCATTCGCCTCGATGTCCCCTCGTGCACCGTTAGGTTAGGTAACTAACGGCAGAGCAGGGCAGGGCTAGCGCGGGTGTAAAACATAAGTAACATCTATATAATATATCATATATACTATATACTGTATCTATCACAGAACATCACATGACCACATCACAGATATCGCAGCAGAAGAATCATATGAAATATTGGATATACTAGGACGTCCGTGTTTTCAATACGAGCCAGTATAAAACACGGATTCCACGGTCGTGATGAATAGCCAAACCCACACCCCTAGACCCCTACGAGAGCGGCAAGCAACCCTACCAATTCTGGAGTTAGGAGACCCGGACCCGACTCCTCGAGTTGGTCTCCCACTGGACTCCAGAACCCGGTTACTTGTGCCCTCCTCCTTGGGTCTATCCTAGTGCGGAAAAGTAAATAATATACAAACGGTGACATCTTCCGCAACCTGGAATTGCCCCAATAAAAGAATATTACATACAAGTTTTTACATGAATGAAAATGAAAAGCACTCATCTCACATAAAAACCCCCGGCTATTCAAACACGACAATCCAATATAACATATCCAGCAACACATAACATCACATGTCATCAACGTAAGTAAATATGCGCATCCCAATTGTCGTTGACATATAGCAACGAAACCGGCGATATCACATATTACACTTACGGTCACAGAAAAGAAAGTGTAAAACTATAACAGTTGGAATCCGCAACCACCTCAGACATCGCATGCCTGACCAAATGAATTCCTTAGACATCGCATGCCTAACAATTATAAACCCCGCATTTTAGTCTCAAAATCGAAAACACTTTTCAATACCAAGTCGGGTAATTCAACAAGATTCCCGACATCCTGATCGCATGCTCGTCGCAAACTTCAGTAGGCGGCTGCACCCCTGATACCGTCGACGAAGTGCACCAAGGCGGAACACCGCTACCGCGAGCACCCGAACGGATGCTTTCGGCGACGGGGTTCTCCTACAGTCACTTGGTCGGGGCTATGGAGTGAGGCTGTCTATTAAGTTTACCGGGCGAGTATCCGCGTACGCTACGTGATTGCGACGGACTTTTGATCACATCAAAATTCCGTGGCAACCGATCAAGTGAGACTAAAGTGCTATGTTTATAACATTCATTCAGTTATCTCATAACTTCTTGTGAATTCCAATTATTGTATCCCATTCCGGATAAATAGAAAATGTCAAACTTTCCGATCGAACAATCGAACACCCAAGTTTTCCCGATACAGATCAACACATGAAATAAGTCTAACAACATTCAGTTCGTGCCTCAGTACCAACGGTCCAGCCGTAGAAGGGTCAAGCCAACGCCTCACATGTGGCACGCCGTACTGCCCCAAACCCGAAGGTTCAAAGGGCAGTTCAAGACGGTCACATAATCGAGTTAAGGTTTGTTGTCTTCTAGAGGGTCCATCGCGTTACTTGCACTACTTAGAACGTCGTTAAACTACGGAAAAATCCAACACTTGGAAATTTCCCGACAGGGGAAAAGTTGGGTATTTATATCCGGTCGAACTTTTTAACATATCCATAAATTATCCGGAAAGCCAAATAGACAAAGTCTGATAAACCCGATCGAATCATCGAAGCTCCAAAACATCCCAGATTATTCAACTCTTGAATAAATATTAAAAATACCCAGAGAACTCATCACTGTAAAATAGGAATTACTGTGCAAAAGTCAACGCAAGAGGAGACCATAAGGCCGCGGAACCGCCGCACATGCCAAGCATGTGCCGCGGTTCCGCGGTGGTTTAATTGAATTAGGCCCCCGTATTTCACAGTAATTCATATAATACCCTGCTTAATTTTCTGCATATTTTTAATCTGGAAAAATGCACTGTTTTGAAAAAAGTACAGAGAGCATGGGAAAAATGGGGTTTCGGGTTCGATCGGGATTCAAACGTCGTCTAGACTTCGCCTAAGGCTCTAGCTAGGCTCTGATACCACTGTAGGGTTCCTAGGCACCCTAATGAGGTCTCACAAGGCATCAACCATGCCAATTTTAAAATTTACGGTGCCGAGAAACCTTAAACTACGGATCGTTGGCTAGATGTCTAGGCGAAAAGCAAACTAGTTAACACTTAACTAAGAGAATACGGAAATACAACCTTTGTAGATCCGGTGCTCTACCTCCATAGCTCCGCAACGAAGTCCCCTCGCTGTCCAAATGAAAATCCGGGCTCTAGCGTCGGCATCATCGGAGAAAGAGTGGGCAAGGTCGTCGGCTTCGTGCCGAAGATGATCTACGTCGAGGCATCGCTAGATCAAGCTCCAACTTCACCAAGTCTTGAAAACTTATGAAGGAAACACACTCTACTACTTGGCAAGAGGTAGAGGATGAATAAATAGGAAGTGGGTAGACTTTAGAATTGGATTTCTCACACTTTTCATCAATCACCATTGATGAAGTGAAGCTTTCTTCATGAAGTGAAGAAGAAGAAGAAAGCAAGAAGATGATAAGTCTTATGATAAGTTAATTTCAAATAAAAAGGAAAATCAAAACTTATCATAATCCAACTATGGTTATGTGTAGAGACTAAACTAGGGTTAGTGAGAATGGTTAGGGTTAAGGATGAGATAAGAATGGTTGACTTGATCAAAGCTTCAAGAAGCTTCAACATAAAAAACAAAACAAGCCACCATCCTTAAAACTATCCAAAATGAATATATAAATAGATAATAAGAGAATAAACAAAACCCTAACCACTCTCACAACCATGGTTTAATCTTCACACAAATCCAAGTTAACATATATCATCAAACATGATACAATCAAGTGCACAAAAATATATCACATATACAATGTGCACAAATCAAGTGAGAATATCCATTTAAAGTGAACCGATACGAGTTAATGCAAAGTAATATATCAAATATATAATTATACATTAAATCATTAAATCAACACTTGATTTAACGATCCGGTCATATCACATATAACCGACTAGTATCCAATGTATCGGTTTATCGAATCAATCCTTGATTCGATAACTAGGGTATATCGCATATAACCTAATCGATACATTCATCGCGAGAATGGAATACGGTATCACATACACGCATTATTCTCGGTCCCGCACATATCTCATATGCGCTCCTATTTCGTTTCGCTTGAACCAGCAAAACCTCTGTGTAGGACTCTAAAGACTCGTCAATACGCCAGCAGCAAATGATGATCATATCAAACACCCGCAAGCCGCAAGCGGTCTGCTAAACGTAACGGCCACCCGGGTATTGAGCAATCAGAAGATCGACGAGAAAGCCCGCTCACACTCCAGTGAATCCAACCAGTAACACTACCGTACTGTCCGGTCTGATCGTCTGATATGTCGCATATCTCGCCTAGGGGTAGTAAACGTCAGACCCCAATAGCTCGATAAGTCGTGTCGATATGAGGTCTATAACAATTCGAGAAACTACAGGTAACACTTACCAGTAAATCTCAGCAACCCTGGCCAGGGATTTCCTGTTATAGCCAATCGAACACAGTGCAACATCAACTCCCTATACCGGGAGAGACGAATCCCCTCCTATCGCTCATTGCCTCCATGTGACTCGGGACTGTACTCAAAAACCACCGTTTTGCATGCCCTCTTGGACGTGGTAAGATGGAAATCAAAGCACAGTGGGAACCACACAAGACTCTATGACGATCTCGGGTCAACAGACTACTCTGTACCAGTGTCACCAGAGAACTGCCATCTGACGTAAGGTATAATACTATCTGGGAGTTCTCGGCGAGTCCGTCCAGTGTACCCAGTCTCTACTGAGCACCCGTATATCATCTCTGATGTCAAACACCAATGGATATGGGATCATCCATCGCCCAACTGTATGGGTCGAGAAGGTATACGCTAGTCTACACTGGTATATCGATGCCCCGTCTCGATACACCCACGACTAGGGACTTTGAAGGATGTACTTATGGACTACCATGCCCCCACTAGTATGATCCGCATCATAGTCCAGGTAGTCAAGTACAGATCCTAAGGGCTTTACCAACATGTAACAGAGAGACAATCAGTGTACACGTTAAGGTAAAGATTAACCAGATAGCATACTATCATGTCGAGCAAGAAAGTCCTCCCTATATATGTCCAAGCATCCACTACAATATACATCCTATGTATAGTAATGGCCTCTAGGGCATACATATAACTAACAATTCTTGAGGAGGCACACCGATCAGTGTATAGTGTCCACCCCGGTTCCACCAAGATGTACCATGATATGAGAGAGACCTACTGGTGGGACGGGATGATGAGGGACATTGCGGAGTTTGTATCGAGATGCCTGACTTGTCAGCAAGTCAAGGCCGAGCACCAGAGGCCCGCAGGAGAGCTACAGCCGTTACCCATTCCGGAGTGGAAATGGGAGCAGATTTCGATGGATTTCGTTGTGGGTCTACCAAGGACCAGTCGAGGGTACGACTCCATCTGGGTGATCGTAGATCGATTGACGAAAGAGGCTCACTTCCTGCCAGTGAAGACCACTTTCAGCTTCGCTCAGTATGCCCAGCTTTACATCGACGAGATCGTGCGGTTGCATGGCGTACCGACTTGTATCGTGTCAGATCGAGGCACCCAGTTCACCAGCCGACTTTGGCAGAGACTTCAGGAGGCTTTGGGCACTCGTTTGAGCTTCAGCATAGCGTTTCATCCGCAGACTGACGGACAGTCAGTGCGGACCATTCAAACTCTCGAGGACATGCTCAGAGCGTGCATTTTAGACTTCGGCGGTAGCTGGGATCGTCATTTACCGTTAGTGGAGTTCTCCTACAACAACAGCTTCCAGGATACTATTCAGATGGCACCTTTTGAGGCATTGTATGGGAGGAGATGCAGATCGCCCGTTTGTTGGACAGAGCTCAGCGAGAGCAGTATATTGGGGCCGTAGCTTGTTGAGGAGACGACAGTGAAGATACAGTTGATTCGAGACCGGATGAGAGCAGCTCAGAGCAGGCAGAAATCGTATGCAGACAGGCGCCGTCGCAGGCTAGAGTTCGCAGTTGGCGATCATGTTTTTCTGAGGGTCTCTCCGATGAAGGGCGTGATGCGATTTGGGCGAAAAGGAAAGCTTAGTCCCAGATTTATGGGTCCCTTCGAGATTCTCGAGCGTGTCGGCGCAGTTGCATATCGTTTGGCTCTTCCACCCAGCTTTCCCGATGTTCACCCCGTCTTCCATGTTTCGATACTCCGCAAGTACCTTCACGACCCTTCGCATGCGATTCAGCACCTGACAGTCCAGCTAGAGCGCGACCTTTCTTTTGTAGAGCAGCCGGTGGCCATCCTGGATCGGCAGGTGAAGAAGTTGAGATCGAAAGTTATGCCGACCGTCAAGGTCCTTTGGCGTGGCCCGAGCAGCGAGGAGGTCACCTGGGAGACCAAGGGCGAGACGAGGAAGAAATATCCCCATCTCTTTGAAGGTATGCGTAGCAATATTTTTAAATTCGGGGACCGAATTTTTTTAAGGGGGGAAGATTGTAGCGCCTTGAAAAGTCGTTTTGGTGTTTTCCCGAAAATCGGTGAAAATTCGGTATTTTTCCGTAAACCGTCTTTTTTGTTATTTTGCAGTTTAGGACTAATTATACCTAATTTGGATAGGTAATTGCTAGTTTTTAGTAGCTAATGAGTTACTTATTAATTTTTGGTCATTTAAATTTTTTTCCCTATTTTTCAATTTTTTAATATTATTTTAAGCCGGTAAGAAAATACATTAAATTAGCGATAAATTCAAATTTCTTTGGGCTAATTTTAATCTTTAAAATCATGTTAATTAAAATCTAGTTGTAATATAAATTTTTAGTATTTTATTTTAAGTTTTAATTAATTTTTTATTATGGAAAACGAAATTTATTGAATTTAAGCTAAAACTTGCAATTTTGGACTTGTAGGGGGTCTTTTTGCATAGAATTTTTTTTGTAAAACCCTTCTCACTCTTCCCTCACCCCTAGGCCGGCCCACCATCAGCAGCACAAGGAAATTTCCTTGCCTCCTTTGACTTTTAATTAGGTGTTGAAATGAGGTGTTTTGAAAAGGGTTTTGATTTTTTAATGTGGGTATGGGTCTTTAGTTGATTGGTATGGGTTGACCATGACTTTTCCATCATCACCCACACCCATCTCCCTCCCTCCTCTGGCCGATTGCAGCAGCCTCCCTCTTCATTTTTTTTCTTTTCATTTCCTTCAAAATTCCATCATATTGCTCCAAAAATTCCAATTTAAACCTCACAAATTAACCCCCATCCTACATCCCATTCTCCTTAGCCTTTCTTGCTTGGGTCATGGTGCTATGAAGCCATCTTTGGAGGCATCTTGTTCTTGATAGATCTCTAGTGTGAGGTATAATTTCTAATCTAAGGTTAATTTGTAGTTAAAGTGTGCTAATTAGAACTTGCATGTTGTGTTAGTGTTAAAATTATAGCTAAATCCTAATCTAGTTTTTTCTAGTTCATGGTTTGAAATTAAACTAGGGTTTTAGAAATCTTTAGTAGGTTAATTAAATCTATTTTGTTATCTAGTTGTTTTGCTAACCTAATCTAAGAGGTTAACTTGCTAATTGGGCTATAAACTAGTGTTAATTTAGGGTTTTTCATGTATAGTTTGGATTAAGATTGCTAGTTATGAAATTCTAGAAAGGGTTTGTTTATGGAAAATGTGTTTTGAAGCATGGTAAATGGGTTAAATTGAGTGTTGTGGCTAGCTAGTTGTGTGGATTGTAGGATTGTGCGATGATGTGAGCACTTTATCGCAAATACGCGATGTTTGCACGAATTTGGAATTTTTAGTGCTTACTAGGTTTTTATAAAAATATTGTGATGAATTATTTGCGATATCTTGATGATATTTTTGGCATATCCTATGACATTTAGGATGTGTGAGTGCGGTTTTTTTTTGAGTGAGCGGGTTTTAGCTTTGCCGGGCGACCAAATCGACGATTTTAGTTTAGTTAGTTTTTTGCGATTTTCGCGTGTGTTCCGCGCACCTTGTGCACGTTGTACCTAGCTTGTGAACGTTAGTATTTTCATTTGGGATTTGCGTCGTTCTTGATATGTAACCCTATGTTTGGTATTGATGTAAATTCCAGGTTCGGTCGCGGAGACGTCAGACGCGGCACGAAAGGGGAAAGCGGTGATTGGACGTGGCTAGCTAAGGATTCCGGTGAGTAGATTTAACATCTACGGGGGACTATCGTTGGATGGCGTAGGTCGCCCGATAGTTTAAGTAGTTAAAGATTTCTAGCAGTATTAGTAATTTCATCCATGCTTTATTTGACATACATATGCAAACCCATTCTATAGGACACCTGCACCATTGCCAGGGTTTTTATATGCAGCACGAGCACTATTCATGCTTACACACACGCCCTGATAATTGCCATGCCACCACACTAGATAACCTAAAATTTGAAACCTTTTACTATAATTGATGCTTAAACCTGTGCTATTGCCTTTAATTCCTTAAAATGAAATCGTAGGATTGCTATTCATGTGCATGTACCTCATCATATTATTTGTTCATGCCTAGTCTAGTAATCATACATCGCAACTTGATCATTGACACCATATGCATTCATTATCATTGACATATGCACTTATGAGGATTTCTTGAGATTTTATGATATTTCTGGATTTCGGGGGAAAGCCGCAAAAATTCCTAAACTTATTACTTTTTTTAAAATATGTAAATTGCGGTTTTCTAGTGATGTAAGTGTCGTCCACCATGAGTTTGCTGTAGTTTTCGAGACCCATTTCGAGGAGTTGGATGAACCGTCTCGGGTACATGGTGGGCCCGGTAAGGTACCCCGGGGCAAGAAGCTCGTGTTGCTGACGATGAGCCGGCAGGGGATGGATTACCTACCGGTGACTGTTTGGCACGGCGGATATCCAGAGGATACCGACCGTGGCCGCGAGATGATGAGATATTGATATTGAGATGGGTCAGCCGGATGGCTGAGGCCAGAGATACAATGACATGGATATATGAGATTTGTGATAGTTTTGAGGTGTCGTTGCTGGACACAGGTTCTTGTTGATTCTATCGGTATTGTGCTGGTATTTCAAAAGAGATTCCTAAGGGAAAAACATGATTTCTTATACTTACACATTCAGATCACGAGTTGATTCACATTGCATTCATACCTGCTAGTATATTCATATTGCATACATACCTGCTATTATGTCCTGCCATACCTGTATTATAGATGCTAGGATGCTTGTGTGCATACTTGCGATAGCCTCTATAGATATTATTTATTACTCACGAGTTGGAAGCTCACCCCTATTGTGCCACAGTCATTTGCAGGTCCGCTCCGTCAGCACAGTAGCGGCGGGCGCACCGCTTCTTTTGCCTCTCTTGCCAGGACTCGAGGTTTTTGCTCGTAGGTGGGTTGTATTATTATTTTTGTACCATCTTGTATATTCTTTGTATCTAGAGTACTCCATCTACTGTATCTACCAGTATTGTTGTATATTGACCTAGAGATGAGACTGTGAGATTTGTGGACTTTTTATGCTGTATTTTGGGGTCGAGCTCACTTGAGTCGACATGCGGTTTTTCTTGTGCTTCTTTATGTTTATTTTGCATGTTGTTGTTTTATATTGCGTGGGATTTGTGACCGCCTTGTGGCGAAGAGCTAGCTCCCGCTTGGGGATGCCTTATTTGTTGTATTGATATATATTCTTGTTGTACCCATTTTGGGGCCCAGTATTTACAAAAGAGACTCTGCCGAAATTTTCGGAAAAATTGATATTGTTTTTAAAAAGGGTTGATATGACTTATTTGATAAACTCGCTTTCAATTGATTGGTTTTCCTTCACTCTTTTGCTTATTTGGTTTTGGTTTCTGGGCTTTGGCTTACTTATTTTACGGACGTCTTGAGACGTTTCGTAAACTTAAGTACCAGTCACGTTCCGTACCCTGCGGGTCGTGACAGTTCCGGAACAGTTGTGGAATCATACAGGTGTACCGGCCCAGAGCAGAGGCTTAGGACGAGGACAGTCGTTTGGCTTCTATCCCCAGGCAGGACAGCATTCAGCGTGTAGGTGTTTACGATGCGGAAGCCTTCAACACCTCATCAGGCAGTGTTCCTTCACGCCACATCAGGGTCGTATTCTGAGACGTCGTGGACGCGGAGGGTTTGCACAGAGGGGTCAGGCTAGTAGAGGAGGAGTTCGATCAGTCGCAGATGAAGGACAGGCATAAGTTTTCGCTTCGACTCATCGGGACGCGAGGGCGTCCAGTGCGGAGCCTACAGGTACTCTTTCAGTATGTCCTTTTGTTGCACTTGTATGTTTACACACTTCGTGCCGAGTTTAGGACGAGAGTCGTTCTAGGTAGATCAGCCGTTTGTTGTGTTAACTTCTGTCAGCAATCCTTTTGTTGCGCGACACGTATTTTTGTCGTGTGCCCATCGGATAGGAGATAGAGATTCGTCTGTCATTTTGATCCTCCTAAAGATGTTGGATTTGGCGATCTCCTGGGTACGGACTGGTTAGCTACATGCTAGGCGTTGTGGGCTACCTTGAGGAAATAGTTAGGTTTTTTTTTCCCGGGCAAGTCAGATCTTGTTGTGCAGCTGGATAGTGGTGCCGCCTCTTACAGCTTGAATTTAGTCTTGTTCGCTAGTCGGCTCTGAGGAGATGTCGGGGATTCTTAGCGTTTTTCATGATACCGTAGCCACAGTTGGTGTGTTGGGCCGGTTTTCTTTAGTAGGGAAAGTTTTTCGACGTTGTTCCAGATGAGCCGTCAAGGCTTATGGAGCTTAAGGATTTGCTGCAGAGATGTTGTTGAGGGAGTTTGTGCGTCTGAGTGTTTCGCATTTAGGAAGCTCCCATTTCTGTTCGTCAAGGAGGAAGATGACAGATTGAGATTGTGTATTGATGGATCGCCAATTGAACCGGCTTACGGTGCGAATAGGTATCCTATACCTCGCATTGACGATTTCGTCGATCAGCGTCAGAGTGCGAGACTTTGTCTAAGTTCGTTTGGGACCAGGTCATCATTGTTGCGGGTCCGGAGTGATGACATTCCGAAGACTGCCTTGTGCGTGCTGTGGGCTTTGTGTGTTTTGGGTGTGTCACTGGACTCACCAATGCTCTAGCAGCATTCGTAGGTGTGATGAACTGGTTTTCTTCGGGGCGTTCCTCAACTACTTATTGTTGTGTTATTTACGACATCCTAGTCTTTTTAGTGTGCCTTGAGGGTTAGGGTAGCACTTGAGGATCTGTTATACGGATACTGGGAGAGCCCCAGCGGTTTACTAGATTCTCGGAGTGTCCCTTTAAGCTTGTTGTGTTGACTCCTAGGTTTTGTAGTACAGAGACGAATTGGTATGGTTTCGAGGAAGATTGTGGCCGTACAGCTTAGGCCCAAATTTGTGAGCAGGACGGAGGTCCGCAGATTTTTGGCTTAGCAGGTGTTACCGCCGTCTCATGCAGGATTGCTAGTGTAATGCTGCCCCGTGGACTGGAATGGAGGTTTCTTTTCTTTGGACTGAGGCTTATGTACTGAGTTTCAGCAGTTGAAGACTCGGTTAACAACTACATCAGCTCCTTCTTTGCTTTTAGTTCGGGCGACCTTGTGGTTTAACTGTGATGTTTCGTGAGTAGGGCTCGAAGGTGTACTGAGGTGACACGATGGAGTTATCGCTTTTGCTTCCCTACATTTGGAGGAAGTATGAGAAGGATATCCCACTCATGATCTGGAGATGGCCGTGATGGTTTTGCGCTGGAAATTTAAAGACACCACTCGTTTGAGAGTCGTGTCAGATTTTCACGGACCACCAGAGTTAAATGTACATCTTCCTGCGGCGAAATTTGATTGTGGTGATAGTCCTCCGCAGATTCACAGTTCTTGTGCGATCGTTGAGTACAGCATAAGTTCGTCTCTTCTGAGGAGACAGCTTGCTCATGTTCGCGCCCGACCACTTTTCTTAAATCGCTTTCGCGAGACACTACCCGCCGACGCTCGTTCGTCAGAGATATTGGAGCCTACTCGGCTGGGTAATGCAAGGGTGTGCTAGGTTAGAGAGACACTTGTGTACCTAATATTATAGGGAAGAGACGTGGAATCCTAGGGCAGGCACATCGGTCAACTCTCTGTACCCATTCAAGCCCCACCAACTGTTAACGTGACTTGTAAGGTAGTTACGGGTGGGCAGGGATAGAAAAAGAAGTCTTGGGATTCGTTTCAAGGTGTCTATCTTGTTGTGTGCTTGAGTTGGGCAACTGAGACCGGCTGGAGAGTTGCAACCTTTAACCGTTCCGAAGAGGGAATGAGAGCAGATCTCCCCGAAATTCGTTATGGTGTCCACCCAGGTTTAGTTAAGATGTGACTCCTTTCGGATGTTTGTCATCCGGTGATACTCAGTTTGCTCAGTTGTTATTGTTAAGTTGTGCGTATGTAGAAATTGTTGTCGGCAGTTGGGGATCGTCGTTTGCCATCGATAGGGTTCTCCTTTGATAGCAGTTATCAGGAGACACTCCAATTGGTAACCTTTAGGTTTAGAGGTTAGGTCGTGTCGATCACCAGTCTGTTTTCCTAACTCCGTGTTATAGGATTATTGGACCTCAGCTAGTTTAGAAATTTCGGAAATGACCCAGTTGTTTTGGGTCAGGATGAGAATGGTCTATTGCGGATAGAGATCAGGTGCTGACCAAGAGGGTCGCAGATTCGAGTTCGCGATGGCAGATCATGTATTCCCACGGAAATTTCCGATAAATGACATGTTGAGTTTTGGAGAAGTTTTTCAGGATAGTGAGTCCTTTTTGGATCCTTAAGGCGAGTTGGTTCGTTGCCTTAAGTTGGGCACTTCCACCCAGATTATTGAGTATTCACCCCGTATTCCCTATGTCGATAATTTGCAATTACCTTCATAAACTTTCTCATTGGATTCAGCGCCAGACCATTTAGTTCGAGTGTGATCCTTCGTTCACCCAACAGCCAGCCGTAATATTGGACCGGCAGGTGAAGAAACTTCGATCGAAGGTCTTGCCATCAGTGAAGGTATTTTGGTGCATCCCAAACGGTGAAGAGATCACTTGGGAGTCTGAGGGCAAGATGCGGAAGAAGTTCCCTCATCCCTCTGAAGGTATGCGTAACTTTGTATTTTAAAATTCGGGGACGAATTTTCTTTAAGGGGGGATGATTGTAACACTTTAGGTCGTGTTTAGGGGTTAATTATATTTTAATAGATAGTTTTTGGTAAAAAGTTTACCAAATTAAGTTTCAGATATTTTATTCTACTTAATGAATATTTTATTAGGATTTTTCTAGGCACACACACACTTGTGCATGTAAACTAGAGTTAAGAGATGGGGTTAAACCATGATTAACAACCATGGTGGACTAACCATTCCCTTAAGCCATTTTAAGTTTTGTATTAAGTTGTTTTGGGTTTTAAATTGGTATGGTTGTTGTTCTCTTGTTTTTATTTATGGGTGTTATTCTTTTTTTTTTTGTGTTGTTTTGTTTATTGAAATTCTTTTCTTTTGTTGACTTGGTGGGAGAGAGAGGGTATGGGCAATATGGCTTGAGCCATGCTCATTTAATGAGAGAGAGAGAGAGGGGTTGACTAGGGTGCCTCATTTCTTTCCTCATTATTCTCATAACTCTCACACACACACACACACTCAGCTGAGAGAGAGAGAGAGAGAGAGAGGCAGCAGCTGCAGAAGAAGCCCCAGCAGCAGCAACTAGCAGCAGCAACAGCATCATCATCAGTAGCATCAGCAGCAGCGAGCAGTGGCAACAGCAACATTAGCAGCAGCCCCCAGCAGCTGCAGCAGCACTTCCCATCTTCTCCACCTCCTTTCTCCTTGCACCTAGGGTCTAATAAGGTATAGAATCTGAGCCCAACTCGTGCTTGTTTATCATATGTGTAGTTTAGCTTCGATTAGTGCTAAAAGTGAGATTTTGTGCTTGAAATGATGAATTGTGTGGACTTATGGTTAAGTGCTGTTGGTGTTAGTTAATCTAGCCTAATTAGGTGTTATTAAGACCATGTAAACCTAGTTAGACCCCAGATTACACCAAAATACCATAGGGTTTCTAATTGTGCAATTTAGTGTTTTTAAGTGAACTTTTTGGATTTCTGTGATCTGCTATAGTCCCGAGTAGTTCAGGTTGAAATTGAGTTAACTGGAGCTTGTATACAAGGTAAAGACCACACCACCTGAGCCTGAGACCCCCACCCCATAGAGAGGCCGCCGGTTTATTCATTCTGGCCGCAATTTGCGGCCAGATAGGGGAATTTTTAGGTGATGTTTGCTTGGGTAGGAGTCTGTTGTTATTTCTAGGCCAGTGGTATGTATAGTTTTGTGAGTTGTTAGCCTGGGTAGAATCTGGGACGTTATATCGTATTTCTAGTACGTTTGGTTCGCGCGATACGCGAGAGGGTTCCATGATTTAGCGTATCGCGGCGTGTCGGGGTTAGTTTTAGACGCGTGCACACGTTTAGCGTATCGCACACACGCGCGTTTAGTTCGCGACGCGAGCGTATCGTTTGACTTCGATATCGCGTTTTGCGAGATAGTTGCTTATATATGGATTCTTGTGTAATTCCAGGTTCGCAGGCGGGTACGTCAGACGAAGCGAAGAAAGGGAAGCAGGTGGTCGGCTACGAGTAGCACACGACCAGGTGAGTAGATTTAACATCTACGGGGAAATCGCCCGTATGGCGTTAAGCGTCAGGGCGAGTCAGGATATTAGATTGTAGATGTTCATATGGACTGTAGTAGCATACATTATTGTTGCATATAGAAATGATAGCATAGGACACTGCACTGTCACTAACGGTTCAAGTCGCACGAGCACGATTGATATGCTACACTCACACCGTTAGTGATTGCCATAACACTCACATTATAGGATTGCTATAAATCATATATCATACTGATTCTACTTTATTGATGTTGTCATGATTTGCAGCATAACAGCATATGTTATATCCATATTTGGGCACATGCACACTGTATATTCATACCAATGCACACATATATTGATATCTTCATACCTGCGCACATGCACACTGTATATTCATACCAGTGCACACATATATTGATATCTTCATACCTGCGCACATGCACACTGTATATTCATACCAGTGCATACATATATTGATATCTTCATATCTGCGCACATGCACACTGTATATTCATACCAGTGCACACATATATTGATATCTTCATACCTGCGCACATGCACACTGTATATTCATACCAGTGCACACATATATTGATATCTTCATACCTGCGCACATGCATACTGTATATTCATACCAGTGCACACATATATTGATATCTCATACCTGCGCACATGCACACTGTATATTCATACCAGTGCACACATATATTGATATCTTCATACCTGCGCACATGCACACTGTATATTCATACCAGGGCACACATATATTGATATCTTCATACCTGCGCACATGCACACTGTATATTCATACCAGTGCACACATATATTGATATCTTCATACTTGCTTAGATTACGCATTGAGATATGTTGTTTCCATGTTAATTCTGGATTTGGGGAACCGTGGATATTTCAAAGAGAATAGTTAATTATTTAAAAACCCGGTTTCCCTTGATATGATATTTCGGTGCGTCCACCATGTGTTTTCTCGGTACTAGAGTGATATATATATGAACCCGAATCGAGGAGTTGGATGAGGTTGATTACGGGTACATGGTGGACCCGGTATGGTACCCCGGGGCGAGAACGGTTTCGCTGTGTAGTAGACGGTGAGCCTGGCAGAGGGACTACTACCTACCGGTGATTGTTTGGATCTGGCGGTTATCCGAAGGATACCGACCAGAGTCGATGGATGGATACGGGATGACTCGTACTGCCGGGGCCGAGGGCCGATACCGCAGACAGAGCCCGTGGGCTGATCCGGACTTACGGATGCCCTATACAGGAGGATTTGCGTGTCGATGCTTGGCACGAGTATTTCTTGATATTTGGGATGCCGATGTTGGGCACTCACGATTATATGAGATTTGCAGGATTTGAGGACCGAAGAGGATGACGATGCCTGAGTAGTATTGGGATTTGGGTGCATTGATGGGTACCGATTATACTTTCCATGATGACATTCCGTGTAGATGTTATATTTCCCATGCTCAGTATATAGTAATTGATATCTCATCCTATATCTATTGTACCTGACATAGTACACATGCTTGCACGATCATTGCATACCCTGTTCATTCTATATAGGGTGGTTAGACTGCATTGCTATACCTGATCATCACATTTCTTGCTCATCATATGGAGATGTTATTAGATCGCACTTGTTGCATGATTTGAGCATCCAGTTCATCATATAGATGTTATCTGTTGATATAGGTTAGAGTATCGTAGCACGTGCATACTCGCGATTACCTTTATATGTTATCTTCTATTCACGAGTTGGCAACTCACCCCCGTTGTGCCACAGTGTTTGCAGGTTGCCTTCGGAGTAGTCGCGGCAGGCTGCGTTCTTGCATCTTTTGACACAGATACCCCTACAGTTGGTGTACTAGCTCTTTTGCTGATAGGTGGGTTTTATGCGGTATCTGGTTATCTTTCAGTTATGTATATTGTTGTATCTAGTACTCTCCATCTACCACTTATGTATTGACTTAGAGACCAGTTGTGAGGACGATGTATATTATTTTGTATTCTGGTGTCGAGCTCGTTGTGAGCCGACTTTACTTTTACAGTTTATTCTATCTGCGATGTTCCCACTTGTTGCTCATTTTCTTCGCTACGGCGTCGTATATTGTTATCTTGGTGATTGTCTACTTAAGGTTTCTTGACATCTTAGTAATTGGTTCTATCAAATGCTTAAAACACTCTAAACTTTTACTGGTTTGATTTCTGGGTTTTCGGCTTACTTAGTCGCGTTACGCCTGTAGACGTTACGTGGTCAAGTGCCGGTCACGTGCCAAACTTTGGGTCGTGACAATAGTAATGGCCTCTAGGGCATACATATAACTAACAATCTCCCTCTTGCACTAGGGCCTACTGTAGCAGTGGTTGCAGTATCTCATACTCAACCATCCCATAAAAGTCTCTCTCTGGGAAAAGGCCTTTGTGAGTGGATCCGCCGTGTTGTCCTCTGAGTCTACTCTCCTAACCTCGATCACCCTGGAGATCAACTATCTCCATGATCAGGTGATGCTGCCTCAGAATACGTCTGGGTCACTGATGGGACCGGGGTTCCTTAGCCAAGGCCACACTTCCATTGTCACACAATGGTACGAACCTAGTTCATCTCCTGAACCAATATACACCCAAACTGCTTCTTTGGTAGTATCTTTAATGGCGATGTTACCAGCCTTTATCGGCTAGTTTGCCACGGTATTTAGCTTGGAACTCTTCCAACATACCGTCCCTCCACTGAGGGTAAAGACAATGCCTGGGATTGACTTTCAGTCGTCCTTATCACCCTGGAACCCTTCCAGTGATTCTCCCCAGGATCGATTGATACCATCTCACTAAACCTAGTGAGAACCCTAACATCGCTTTAGATCTATCTCATAGATCCAAAACCTAGGATTTAGGAGGTATCAATTTGATCCTATATGGAGAATCCTTGTGATAAGCGGAGATTGACCGAGCGTAGCATAGGAAACTTCTTCCCTATCAAGAGTATGTCATCCACGTACTCTACGAGGATTATCACCATACTTCCTACTACCTTTTTGTATATACAAGGTTCATCTACCATTTTGATGAAGTCAAACTCTTTGATTACCACATCAAAACAGATGTTCCAACTCCGCGATGCCTGCTTTATCCTGTAAAGCAACTTGCACTTGTTTCCGCTGCTCCCACTATTTACGAAGCCCTCTGGCTGTGTACTTATAGACGTTCTCTTCTAAATCAGTATTTAGAAAAATAGTCATGACACCCAACCACCAGATATCGTAGTCATGGTATGTAGCAATGCTAAGTAGGATCCGGATGGACTTAAGCATAGGCACTGGAAAAAAGTTTCATCATTATCCACGCCTGGTCGATGATGAAAACCATTAACAAGTCTAGCTTTGAAAGTCTCAACTTTTCCATCTACACCAAGTAATCTTCTCAAGATATACTTGCTCCTGATGGGGATTTAACCCTTCAGATAAGGCAACCAAAGTCCATACTTTGTTGGTGTATAAGGATTCCATCTCAGATCGATAAGCATCCAGCCATTCTTACAGAGTCTCACTCCTGATGACCAGCTCGAAACTAGTTGGGTCATCATCTCATGATGCAATCCTTGCTCCCACTGTCATAGAGAAACCGAAGTATCTCTCAGGTGGGTGAGGAACCCTACTAGATCGGCGGAGAGGTTGGGGTTCGTTGGTTACTATTGAATCCTTTGGTTCTACCAAATCATCAGCTGCAATTTGTATAGCTGGAACATTTCCAGTTCTACAGAACTGACCTTGCCTCGATCTTGTTCGGATTTTGCTTTTGACATAGGCCGGACAATCCCAAATCTTAACTGACTTAAGATATGGGCTCTTCCCTTTCCACATCTCATATGAAGTGGTAGGCAAGTGATTTGATTGGAACCCTATTCAAAAGGTATGCAACTTCTCCAGTGCATAACTCCCAAAAGGAAATAGGTAACTCATTAGTACTCATCATAGAGCGCACCATATCTGATAGGGTGTGGTTGCTCCGCCCCGATACACCTTTGTGCTGTGGTGTATTCAGAGGAGTAACACCGAGAGAGAATCTCATTCTCCTTTAGAATAGTCCAGGAATTCTATGCACAAGTATTCTCCTCCCTGATCTTATCATAGGACATAAAACTTATACCCGGTTTTTGGTTCTCTACTTCTAACTTACATTCTGTGAATATCTCAAAAGCTTCGGACTTGTGTTTCAACAGGAACATATGTCTGAATCTTGAGAGATCATCAGAGAATGTAATGAAGTACAAAGAACTGGTCTTGGCATGTGTAGACAGGGGACCTTACATACATCATCATGTATCAGTCCCAAGAGTTCAATAACTCTTTCTCTGTTTCCAATAAACAGAGCTGTGGTCATTTTATCTCTGTGACATGACCGACAAGTTTCACAAGATGTAAATTCAAACTGATTTAAATATGCATCTAAAATGTAACTTAAGCTAGTCGGGTCACATTGATATGACCTAGTCTACAATACCTCAAGAAAGATCCGTTCATTTCTGAACTCTTCCTCTTGTGTGTGTTCTGTATACTAGGAACTGTAGTTTGATTTTGAACGTTAATGCTTTTAGATAACGTGCCTGAACCGATCAACTCTTGATATAGGAAATGTTCAAAATATTATCCAACAATACAAAATTATATCACTTCTTTACTAATAAAGAGACTGATATGATGTTGTATACAGGTTCGATATCTAATAACATTTGTTTAGAATCAATGTATTGGTAATACAGGGTGACAGTGACTAACAGACTTGGCTGCAACACTTGCACCGTTTTCTGTCTCATGAAACTTATCACCCGTTCTTAGTTCTCTACCTTTCTGTAGCCCTATGTAACAAATTACATATCTAGGATCCTGATCCGGTATCAAATACCCAGGACGTAGAGGATACAGAGAAACAGTTCTTTGTAATGAACACACCCGAAGGAGATGCATCTCATGCACTTTCTTCGTTTGGGCGGCATGGGAATCCTGGTATTCCTCTATTTCCTGCTCTTTCTTATAACAATTATAAGTTGGAGCGGGACCAACGTTTCCCAGCTCAGTATAACAAGCGGGTTCGGTCAATATATCCGTTTTATTATCTTGATTAAGGCGTGACATGGTCGCTACCTGGAGAGAGAGAGAGAAGAAAACACTTAGCGTATGCTCTTGCAAGATCAGATTGGTTATTATTTTATCTAATCAGGATGGCTCCCACTGTTTTTATCAAATCTTCCTTCAAACCCTAAAAGGAAAGACTAGCCGGGATTAATTACACACTACAAGTTCGCCAATCTTTCAGCCAGGCCAGTGTCGGTACTTTGAGGGAGGTTCCCTGTGCTTTCGCACGGACCTAATTAATGTAAATCTCGTTTTCCCAGAGGCGTAACCCCATTGACACCTTTCTAGACACCTACTTGATCGGCTAATTGTAATGTGTAAAACTCTCCCAGGAGTAACAATTACTCGCAGTGGGTATCGGGATCCAACTATCTCATAGAAGGTATGCAATCTCATTGCAAATTTCAACACTTGAAATTCCCGATAATATTTTGCCCCTAACGTGCTATGACCTTGACGAAAGCCAACAAAGTATAGCCCGCTAGTCAAGTTCAACCCGTACATTTCTTGACTGAATTAAACCCACCCGCACGACCCTTGACGAAAGCCAACAAAGCCGTACGACTACCCTAATCCAATCGCATCGTATGCTGCAGATAAGCAGCATATAGCTACCGCACACTACACCTTGACGAAAGCCAACAAATGTAGCACGAATACTATATACGACTTATCTGAAATGACGGAGGGCTACGACAGGTTTTTCTGAAAACCTATTGCGTAATGAACTTGATATCGTTGTAGAATCAAATGATTTTAAAATGGAGTGTTTTTGAGGCTTTTGCTAGTTTCGCTAAAGTGGTCACTCCCGGTGAAGGGATCGTCGGCTCTTTCCTCGTCAAATGAGGTGTAGGATATATCATATACATTACTGTGCAATGCAAGAACTAGAAAAGCAATCAAAAGACAAACCGAGGGGTGTAGCATCTGCCAGTTATTGCTAAAGGGGTCACTCCCGGTGAAGGGATCTCGGCCCTTTCCTTATCGAATAAGGTGCAGGATGTTCTACAAGGAACACCGCGATGCAAAGCAAGAACTGTAGCTACCAGTTTTATTTTTGAAATTCGATTCCACAACATCTTTTAGGTTTCTTTTTCTTTCATTAATCATATTAATGAATTCCCATCATTTATGTTACCTAAACATCACAGATAAATACGACGTTCACTTATGCCATCAGCATTCGTCTCGATGTCCCCTCGTGCACTGTTAGGTTAGGTAACTAACGGCAGAGCGGGGCAGGGCTAGCACGGGTGTAAAACATAAGTAACGTCTATATAATATATCATATATACTATATACAGTATTTATCACAGAACATCAAATGATCACATCATAGATATCACAGCAGAAAATATCATATGAAATATTGGATATACTAGGACGTCCGTGATTTATTTTGAGCCTGTATAAAACACGGATTCCACGGTCGTGATGAATAGCCAAACCCATACCCCCAGACCCCTACGAGAGCGGCAAGCAACCCTACCAATTCTAGAGTTAGGAGACCCGGACTCGACTCCTCGAGTTGGTCTCCCACTGGACTCCAGAACCCGGTTACTTGTGCTCTCCTCCTTGGGTCTATCCTAGTGCGGAAAAGTAAATAATATACAAAGGGTGACATCTTCCGCAACCCGGAAGTGCCCCAATAAAAGAATATTACATACAAGTTTTTACATGAATGAAAATGAAAAACACTCATCTCACATAAAAACCCCCGGCTATTCAAACACGACGATCCAATATAACATATCCAGCAACACATAATATCACATGTCATCAACGTAAGTAAATATGCGCATCCCAATTGTCGTTGACATATAGCAACGAAACCGGCGATATCACATATTACACTTACGGTCGCAGAAAAGAAAGTGTAAAACTACAACAGTTGGAATCCGCAACCTCCTTAGACATCGCATGCCTAAAAAAATGAATTCCTTAGACATCGCATGCCTAACGATTATAAACCCCGCATTTTAGTATCTTTATCGAAAACTCTTTTCAATATATCAAGTCGGCAATTCAACAAGATTCCCGACATACTGATCGAATGCTCGTCGCAAACTTTAGTAGACGGCCGCACCCCCGGATGCCGTCGACGAAGTGCACTAAGGCGGAACACCGCTGCCGCGAGCACCCGAACGGATGCTTTTGGCTACGGGGTTCTCCTACAGTCACTTGGTCGGGGCTATGGGGCGTGGCTGTCTATTAAGTTTACCGGCGAGTATCTGCGTACGCAACATGATTGCGATGGACTTTTGATCACATCAAAATCCCGTGGCAACCGATAAAGTGAGACTAGACTGCTAGATTTATAACATGCATTCAGTTATCTCATAACTACTTGTGAATTCCAAATATTATATCACATTCCAGATAAATAGACAATGTTAAACTTTCGGATCGAACAATCAAACACCCAAGTTTTCCCGAAACATCTCAACATAGGAAATAAGTTTAAAAACATTCAATTCATGCCTCAGCACCAATGGTCCAGCCGTAGAAGGGTCAAGCCAATGCCTCACATGTGGCACGCCGTACTGCCCCAAACCTTAAGGTTCAAAGGGCAGTTCAAGACGGTCACATAATCGAGTTAAGATTTGTTGTCTTTTAGAGGGTCCATCGCGTTACTTGCACTACTTCGAACGTTATTAAACTACGGAAAAATCCAACAATTGGAAATTTCGCGGCAGGGGAAAAATTGGGTATTTATATCCGGTCAAACTTTTCAACATGTTCTAAAATATCCGGAAAAACACAGACAAAGTTAAACTTCCGGATCGAATCGACGAACTCCCAATACAACCCAGAAAACTCAACTCTTGAGCAAACTTTAAAAATTCCCAGAAAATACAGCACTTACAGAGAGAGATTACTGTGCAAACAGAAATTGATAAAGTGACATAACGGCCGCGGAACCGCCGCACGAGCCATGCTCATGCCGCAGTTCCGCGGTGCTTTAGTCGATTTAGACTCACGTGCTGCATAGTAATCCTTAGAAAAGCCTGCTGATTTTTCTGAACATTTTTAATTTGGAAAAATGCACAGTTTTGAAAAATGTACAGAGAAGGGTTAGAATTAGGGTTTCGGGGTTCAATCGGGTTTCTAACTTCGTCTACACATCGCTTAAGGCTCTAGCTAGGCTCCGATACCACTGTAGGGTTACTAGGAACACTAAGGAGGTTCCACAAGGCATCAACCATGCCAAAATCAAATTTTTCTAGGTGCCGAAGAAACCCTAATGAAGATCGTTAACTAGAGATTAGGCGAAAAAGAAACAAACAAACAACTTTGCTACTAAGTGAATGGAAATACAACCTTTGTAGATCCGGTCCTCCACTTTTCTAGCTCCATGTTGACGTCCCTCCGCTGCGATCATTGGAATCCCGGACTCTAGCGTCGGTTTCATCGGAGAAATGGGTGAACTAGGTCGTTGACTTCGATGCCGAAGATGATCTACGTCGAGGCGACTCAAACTCAAGCTCCATCTTCACTTGGTCATCAACCTTGTGAAGAAAACACCCTATACATCATGGCAAGTGGTAGAGGATGAAGAAATAGGAAGTGGGTTCAATTTGGATTTAGATTTCTCACTTGGATTCATCACTTGTAAATTTCTAGCAAAGGTTTTCTTTCTTCATCAAGAAGAAGAAGAAGAAAGAAATGAAAAAAATGAATTATCTCAAAAAAGAAAATACAAGTGAAGTCTATCTTTTAGCAACCATTGGTGAGGTAAACTAATGTAGAGAATAAACTAGGGTTTAGGCAAATGGTTAGGTTAAGGAAAAAACAAAATGGTCTGAACTTTTCAAAGCTTCATGAAGCTTCAAATAAAAACAAAGAATGCCACCATTTTATTTTTGCCAAAATGAATAAATAAATAAATAAATAAATAAATAAAAACCCTAACCATTTACCTAAACATGGTTTAAAGCATACACACACCCAAGTTTGCATGTATCATCAAACATGATACAAACTAGTGCACAAAACTATATCATATATACAATGTGCACAAACTAGTGAGAAAATAATCTTAAGTGAACCAATACTAGTTAATGTAAAGTAATATATCAAATATATAATTATACATTAAATCACTAAATCAACACTTGATTTAATGATCCGATCATACTGCATATAACCGACTAATATCAAGTGTATCAATGTATCGAATCAACACTTGATTCGGTAACCCGGCTATATCTTATATAACCATCCAATGATACAAATCGCGAGAATAGAATATAGTATCACATACTGGTATTATTCTCGGTCCCACACATATCTCATATGCGCTCCTATTTCGTTTCGCTTGAGCCAGGAAACCTCTGTGTAGGACTCTAAAGACTCGTCAATACGCAGGCAGCAGGTGATGACCATATCAAACACCCACAAGCCGCAAGCGGTCTGCTAAACGTAACGGCCACCCGGGTATTGAGCGATCAGAAGATCAACGAGCAAGCCCACTCACACTCATGTGAATCCAACCAGTAACACTTACCGTACAGTCCGGTCTCGTCGTCTGATATGTCGCATATCTTGCCTAGGGGTGGTAAACGTCAGACCCCAATAGCTCGATAAGTCGTGTCGATATAAGGTCTATAACAGTTCGAGAAACTACTGGTAACACTTACCAGTAAATCTCAGCAACCCTGGCCAGGGATTTCCGGTTATAGCTAATCGAACACAGCGCAACATCAACTCCCTATACCGGGAGAGATGAATCCCCTCCCATCGCTCATTGCCTCCATGTGATTCGGGACTGTACCCAAAAACCACCGTTTTGCACGCCCTCTTGGACGTGCTAAGGTGGAAATCAAAGCACAGTGGGAATTACACAAGACTCTATGACGATCTCGGATCTACAGACTAACCTGTACTAGTGTCACCAGAGAACTGCCATCTGACGTAAGGTATAATACCATCTGGGAGTTCTCGGCGAGTCCGTCCAGTGTACCCAGTCTCCACTGAGCACCCGTATATCATCTCTGATGTCAAACACCAATGGATATGGGATCATCCATCGCCCATTTGTTTGGGTCGAGAAGGTATACGCTATTCTACTCTGGTATATCGATGCCCCATCTCGATATACCCATGACTAGGGACCTTGAAGGATGTACTTATGGACTACCATGTCCCCACTGGTATGATCCGCATCATAGTTCAGGTAGTTAAGTACACATCCTAAGGGTTTTACCAACATGTAACAGAGAAACAATCAGTGTACACGTTAAGATAAAGAGCAACCAGATAGCATACTATCATGTCGAGCAAGAAAGTCCTCCATATATATGTCTAAGCATCCACTACAATATACATCCTATTATAGTAATGGCCTCTAGGGCATACATATAACTAACAACATTCACCGATGATCTCTCAAGATTCGGACATGTGTTCTTGTTGAAATACAAATATGAATCTTTTGAGAAATTCAAGGAATATAAGTACGAAGGAGAGAACCAGACAGGTAAAAGTATTAAAATCCTTTGATCTGATTGGATAGGGGAATACTTGAGCTTGGAATTCAGAGACTACTTAAAAGAGAATGGGATTCTCTCTCAGCTTACTCTTCCGTATACACCACAGCACAATGGAGTTTTGGAGCGGAGGAATCCCATCTTATTAGATATGGTGCGCTCTATGTTGAGTAATGTTGAGAAGCCTATTTCCTTTTGGGGTTATGCACTTGAGATAGCTTCATACCTATTAAATAGTGTTTCGACCAAATCCGTTGCCTACAACTCCATATGAGATATGGAATAGGAAGAGACCATCTCTTAAACGAGTTAAGATATGGGGTTGTCCGGCCTATATTAAAAAGCAAAATCTAGACAAGCTCAAGGTAAGGTCAGTTCTGTGCAAGTTTGTAGGATATCCCAAACAATCGCGAGGGTATATTTTCTACCACACCGATAAACAAAAGATGTTTGTTTCTCGACATGCCACCTTTTTAGAAAAGGAATTTCTTGTGAAAGAAATTAGTGGTAATGGGGTAGAAATGGAAGAAGTTCCAGCTACACAAACAATAACTGATGATTTGGTGGAAATGAAGGATTCAATAGTCCCCGACGAACCTCAGCCACTCCGTAGATCTAGTAGGCTCCTCATCCACCTGAGAGATACTACGGTTTTCTCATAGATAGTGGGAGAGAGGATTTCATCATGGAAGTTGATGACCCAACTAGTTTCGAGCACGCCATCACAAGTGGAGACTCTATGAAATGGCTGGTTGCTATGCGATCTGAGATGGAATCCATGTACACTAACAAAGTATGGACTTTGGAAGTTGCTCCTGAAGGGGTAAAACCCATCGGGAGAAAGTGGATCTTGAGAAGATAATTGGTGTAGATAGAAAAGTTGAGACTTTCAAAGCTAGACTTGTAGCAAAAGGTTTTCGTCAACGACCTGGTGTCGATTATGATGAAACCTTTTCTTTTGTCACTATGCTTAAGTCCGTCAGGATCCTACTTACCGTTGCTGCATACCATGACTACTGATAGTCTACCCTAGCACCACCATGAGATTTTAGTAGCATCAAGCATGTCAAATTTTAATTTTTATCAGGTGCTAAGTTTAACTATACAAGATCTTTGCTAGAATATTAGGGTTTGCTATGATTATATAAACTACTAGAGTGAAGGAAAAGATGTTATACCCTCGTAGATCGAGTCCTCCTCTTCTTTAGCTCTGGGTTGTGGTCCACGCGACTTCACTAGGCTCCTCTTTGAGTTAAACGGGTCTCCTTCGTGATCTCCGCGCCGAAGACGATCCACCCGAAGTCTCTCTAGCTCAAGTTACCTCTACACTACGCAACACTTGATTGCTAGTCAAGTGTAGGATGAAAAAGTAGGGGTTTTGAAAGCTCACTTAAGATCTCACAAGCTCAATGGTTCACATCACATGTGAGGGTTTTGAGCGTGGAGGTGATGTGAGAATTTTTGGAGAGTAAGAGAGAGCAAGAGCTCATGAAAGAAAAATGGCTAAGGCATGAAGAAGTAACCAAGTCAAGAATATGATCAATGGCTACTCACTTATTCAAGCATGGAATAAATTGCAATTCTAAATTTCAACCATACTTGAATAGTGAGTCAAGACCATTAAAATACAATAACAACCATGCCTCAAGCCATACCCAAAATATCTCCACAATTACACCTCATTTTTTTTATTTTTTTAAAATAGAAAACATGCCAGGCTTCATATAATATATATATATATATATATATATATATATATATCAAATATATATTAACATATATATTAATAAAGCAATTAGTGAGCTAATGATATTAGTTAATATATAATTATATCAAATATAAATATACATCAAATTATTAAATCAACACTTGATTTAATAATCCGGTTATATCACATATGACCGACTAATATCATTTATCTATTCATTACATTATCAAATCATCACTTGATTCGATAATCTGGTTATATCACATATAACCTAACCGATAACAGATAACTTCCAGATTACAAAACAGTATCACATACTCGTATTTAATCAGGCCTACGCATATATCAACATATGTGCCCTACTTCGTGATGCTTAAACCAGGAAACTTCTGTGTAGGACTCTAAAGACTCGTCAATAAGCCAGCAGTAGGTGATGATGACATCAGTCACCTACAAGCTGTCAGCGGTACTAGCTGGACGTAACGGCTACCCGGGTATTCAGCGATATGAAGATCAACAAGCAAGATCGTCCATACTCTCCATGAAGCCTATCAGTAACACTACCGTACAGTCCGGTCTCTTCGTCTGATACGTCACATATCATGTCTAGGGGTGGTAAACGTTAGACCCCAGTAACGTGATAAGTCATGCCGATGTCTGGCCTATAACGGTTCGAGAAACTACTGATAACTCTTATCAGTAAATCTCAGCTGCATCCCTGGCCAGGGACTTCCAGTTATAGCCAATTGTGCATAGTGCAACATCAACCCCCAATACCGGGAGAGACGAAACGCCTCCTATCGCTCATTGCCTCCATGTGAGTCGGGACTGTACCCAAAATCCACTTGTTTGCATGTCTCCTTTGAGCGTGGTAAGGAGGAAATCAAAGCACAGTGGGAGCCACACAAGACTCTATGACGATCTCGGGTCTACAGACTAACCTATACCAGTGTCACCAGAGGACTGCTATCTGACGATATGTATACTACCAACTAGGGGTCCTCGGCGAGTCCTGTTCGGTGTACCCATTCTCCAATGAGCACATGTCTACAATCTTTGATGTCACACACCAATGGTTGTGGGATCTGTAGGGTTCCTATGCACACTAATAAGGTCTCACAACAGATCAACCATGCCCAATTCAAATTTTTCATGTGCCTACAAACCCTAATACGGATCGTTAACTAGATGATAAGGCGATGCAAGCAAGTAAACAACTTTATTGCTAAAGGAAAGTGACTACAACCTTTGTAGATCCGGTCCTCCACCTCCTAGGCTCCGTGATGACGTCCCTCCGCTGTACCTATCGGAATCCGAACTCTGGCGAAGGTTTCGTCGGAGAAATGATCGGGCTAGGTCGTCGACTTCGATGCCGAAGATGATCTACGTCGAGGCAACTCAAGATCAAGCTCCAACTTCACCAAGTCATAAAACTTGTGAAGAAAACACCTTATACTACTTGGCAAGTGGTAGAGGATGAAGAAATAGGAAGTGGGTTCACTTTAGAATTGGATTTCTCACTCTTTTTCTCATGTTGCCATTAATGGTAGCAAGCTTTCCTCATCGAATAAGGTGCAGGATGTTCTATAATGAACACCGCGATGCAAAGCAAGAACTGTAGCTACCTGTTTTATTTTGAAATTCGATTCCACAACATCAATTAGGTTTATTTTCTTTCATTAATCTCATTAATGAATATCCCATCATTTAAGTCCACCTAAACATCACAGATAAATATAACGTACACTTATGCCATCCGCATTCACCTCGATGCCCCGTCTGCACCGTTAGGTTAGGTAACTAACGCCAGACCGAGGCAGGGCTAGCGCGGGTATAAAACATAAGCAACGTCTATATAATATATCATATATACTTTATATAATATCTATCTGAACAAATCACATGATCACATCACAGATAACGCAGCAGAAAATATCATATGAAATATTGGATATACTAGGACGTCCGTGTTTTTAATACGAGCCAGTATAAAACACGGATTCCACGGTCGTGATGAATAGCCAATCCCACACCCCTAGACCCCTACGAGAGCGGCAAGCAACCCTACCAATTCTAGGGTTAGGAGACCCAGACTCGACTCCTCGAGATGGTCTCCCACTGGACCCTAGAACCCGGTTACTTATGCTCCCCTCCTTGGGTCTATCCTAATGCGGAAAAATAAATAATATACAAAAGGTGACATCTTCCGCAACCTGGATGTGCCCCAATAAAAGAATATTACATACAAGTTTTTACATGAATGAAAATGAAAAACACTCATCTCACATAAAAACCCCCGGCTATTCAAACACGGCGATCCAATATAACATATCCAGCAACACATAACATCACATGTCATCAACGTAATTAAATATGCCCATCCCAATTGTCGTTGACATATAGCAACGAAACCGGCGATATCACATATTACACTTATGGTCACAGAAAAGAAAGTGTAAAACTACAACAGTTGGAATCCGTAACCTCTTTAAACATCACATGCCTAACCAAATGAATTCCTTAGACATCGCATGCCTAACAGTTATAAACCCCGCATTTTAGTCTCATTATCGAAAACACTTTTCAATAGCAAGTCGGGCAATTCAACAAGATTCCCGACATCATGATCGAATGCTCGTCGCAAACTTTAGTGGGCGGCTGCACCCCCGACGCCGTCGACGAAGTGCACCAAGGCGGAACACCGCTGCCGCGAGCACCCGAACGGATGCTTTCGGCGACGGGGTTCTCCTACAGTCACTTGGTCGGGGCTATGGGGTGAGGCTGTCTATTAAGTTTACCCAGCGAGTATCCGCGTACGCTACGTGATTGCGACGGACTTTTGATCACATCAAAATTCCGTGGCAACCGATCAAGTGAGACTAAACTGCTATGTTTATAACATTCATTCAGTTATCTCATAACTACTTGTGAATTCCAAATGTTGTATCACATTCCGGGTAAATAGAAAATGTTAAACTTTCCGATCGAACAATCGAACACCCAAGTTTTCCCGAAACAGCTCAACACATGAAATAAGTTTAAAAACATTCACTTCATGCCTCAGTACCAACAGTCCAGCCGTAGAAGGGTCAAGCCAACGCCTCACATGTGGCACGCCGTACTGCCCCAAACCCTAAGGTTCAAAGGGCAGTTCAAGACAGTCACATAATCGAGTTAAGGTTTGTTGTCTTCTAGAGGGACCATCGCGTTACTTGCACTACTTAGAACGTGATTAAACTACGGAAATATCCAACAATTGGAAATTTCCCGGCAGGGAAAAAAGTGGGTATTTATATCTGGTTGAACTTTTAACATATTCTAAAATTACCCGGAAAAACACATAGACAAAGTTTGATAATCCGATCGAATCTACGAACTCCCAATACAACCCAAAAAACTCAACTCTTGAGTAAGATTTAAAAATTCCCAGAAAATACAGCACCAAATTATAGGAATTACTGTGCAAAAATAATGGACGATGCGACCGTATGGCCGCGGAACTGCCGCAGAAGCCAGGCTTCTGCCGCGGTTCCGCGGCGGTTTAGATGATTCAGGAGCTCATTTTGCACTATAATTCTTATAACTTTCTTCGGAATTTTTTAAGAATTTTTAATCTGGAAAAAACCCAGTTTTGAAAAAATGTACAGAGAGGGGTCATGGATTAGGGTTTCGGGTTCGATCGGGTTTCTAACTCCGTCTACGCATCGCCTAAGGCTCTAGCTAGTCTCTGATACCACTGTAGGGTTCCTATGCACACTAATAAGGTCTCACAACAGATCAACCATGCCCAATTCAAAATTTTCATGTGCCTACAAACCCTAATACGGATCGTTAACTAGATGATAAGGCGATGCAAGCAAGTAAACAACTTTATTACTAAAGGAAAGTGACTACAACCTTTGTAGATCCGGTCCTCCACCTCCTAGGCTCCGTGATGACGTCCCTCCGCTGTACCTATCGGAATCCGGACTCTGGCGAAGGTTTTGTTGGAGAAATGATCGGGCTAGGTCGTCGACTTCGATGCCGAAGATGATCTACGTCGAGGCAACTCAAGATCAAGCTCCAACTTCACCAAGTCATAAAACTTGTGAAGAAAACACCCTATACTACTTGGCAAGTGGCAGAGGATGAAGAAATAGGAAGTGGGTTCACTTTAGAATTGGATTTCTCACTCTTTTTCTCATGTTGCCATTAATGGTAGCAAGCTTTCTTCTTGTTGAAGAAGAAGAAGAAGAAGAAGAAGAAAAAGAAAAAGAATATGATAAGTATCTTGAAAAATAGAAAATAAAATGATACTTATCATATTTGCAACCATGGTTTAGTGTAGAGAATTAACTAGGGTTTAGTTGAATGGTTAGGGTTAGGAGATGAAGACAAAAATGGTCACTTAGTCAAAGATACATGAAGCATCAAGAAGCTTCTTGTATGAAAGAAACCATTTTGTTTTCCTTTTTCTTTTAACCAAAATAAATAGATAAATAAATAAGTGAAATGAAACCCTAACCATTCACTAAACATGGTTTAAGTCTTACACAAACCCAAGTTTGCATGTATCATCAAACATGATACAAACAAGTGCACAAAAATATATCACATATACAACTTGTGCATTTCAAGTGAGAAAATCCATTTTAAGTGAACAAATACTAGTTAATGTAAATTAATATATCTAATATATAATTATACAATAAATCATTAAATCAACACTTGATTTAACGATCCGGTCATATCGCATATGACCGACTAATATCCAATGTATCGACTTATCGAATCAATCTTCGATTCGATAACTAGGTTATATCGTATACAACCATTCAATACATTCATCGCGAGAATAGAATACGGTATCACATACACGCATTATTCTCGGTCCCGCACATATCTCATATGCGCTCCTATTTCGTTTCGCTTGAGCCAGGAAACCTCTGTGTAGGACTCTAAAGACTCGTCAATACGCCGGCAGCAGGTGATGATCATATCAAACACCCACAAGCCGCAAGCGGTCTGCTAAACGTAACGGCCACCCGGGTATTGAGCGATCAGAAGATCGATGAGCAAGCCCGCTCACACTCCTGTGAATCCAACCAGTAACACTTCCCGTACAGTCCGGTCTGTTCGTCTGATATGTCGCATATCTCGCCTAGGGGTGGTAAACGTCAGACCCCAATAGCTTGATAAGTCAAGCTGACGTGAGGTCCATAACATGTTTGAAACTACTGATAACACTTACCAGTAGATCACCGCAACCCTGGCCAGGGATTTCCAGTTATGGCCAGTCGAGCATAGCGCAACATCAACCCCCAATACCGGGAGAGACGAATCCCCTCCTATCGCTCATTGCCTCCATGTGAATCGGGACTGTACCCAAAAACCACCTGTTTGCACGACTCAGTAGATTCGTGGTAGGGTGGAAATCAAAGCACAGTGGGAGACACACAAGACTCTATGACGATCTCGGGTCAACAGACTAAGCTGTACCAGTGTCACCAGAGAACTGCCATCTGACGTGAGGTATAATACCATCTGGGAGTTCTCGGCGAGTCCGTTCAGTATACCCAGTCTCCACTGATCACCCGCATACCATCTCTGATGTCAAACACCAATGGATATGGGATCATCCATCGTCCATCACATGGGTCGAGAAGATATACGCTAGTCTACTCTGGAATATCGATGCCCCGTCTCGATATTCCCACGACTAGGAACATTGAAGGATGCACTCATGGACTACCCAGGCCCCACTAGTATGATCTGCATCATAGTCCTGGAAGTCGAGTACACATCTTAAGGGCTTTATCAACATGTAACAGAGAGACAGAAAATATACATGTTAAGATAAAGAGCAACCAGATAGCGTACTATCATGTCGAGCAAGAAAGTCCTACCTATATATGTCCCAGCATCCACTACAATATACATCCAATGTACAGTAATGGCCTCTAAGGCATACATATAACTAACAGGATCAACAATCGCCCTCTAAGGGATAAGAAACGTACACACTAATTTACTCTGTAATATCGAAGCCCTAGTCTCGATATCCCCTCGACTAGGAACTGATTAAAGGATGTACTTTTGGACCACCATGTCCCCACTAGTATGATCTCATCATAATCCTGGTAGTTAAGTACATATTGTCACGTCCCGAAAGTACGGAACATGACCGGCACTTAAACTACGAAACGTCTCGAGGCGTACGTAATCTAAGTAAACCGAAAACCCAGAAATCCAAACCAAGAAAAGTAGTAGAGTGAAGGAAAACCAATTTAAATCAAGTAGTTTTAATAGCATAGCCGAATTATGCGTTTTCAAAAAAACATCAAATATTTCTTGAAAATTTCGGCAGAGTCTCCTTTGTAAATACTGGCCCCCAAACGGGATACAACATGAATAGTATACGAAATCAATAAAAAGGCATCCCCAAGCGGGAGCTAGCTCTTCGTCAATCGACGGTCACAACCACACAAGCAATATAATATACAACGCCAAGGGTGAGGATCAAAACTCAAAAGGAAACTCAAACAACAAGAATTCTACAGAAATATAATGCGCGACTCTAAGGTCGAAAGAATAACATCTCTGGTCTCTATCTCAGTAAATACATTTTTGGTTGATGGAACTTCTAGATACAACTGAATAATAATATACAATGTATAAAGATGGGTACGATACAAATAAACCCACCTACTAGTAAGACACCCGAAAGAAGCAGTGCCAGCAAAACCGTAAAGAAACCTGTACGGCAAAACCTGCAAGAAACTGTGGCACAACGGGGGTGAGTTGCCAACTCGTGAGTAGAAAAACATCTACGAACAGAAATCGCATGAACAACGCAATCCTAGGTCAATGATCATAATATATCCTCAAATATATAACCAACAGCCTATAACAATGGCTAGGGTAAATATCTAACCCAAGTGCAATCCCATGTGCCCGTGTCAGTGCCTCAGGTAGCAATGTATCACATGGATGATGTATAAATGCACGAAACAGAATGCATGTACTGAAGAAAACTACTTTCATAAATTAGTGAGATTTTCTGTATTTTTAAAATGAGGTATCATTATGAAATCAGCATAAACAGTGTCTAGCATCGACACAAAACGTAAATCCCAATATCTCAAAATCTCAGGCTCCGGCTATCCGGACTGGCCTGTATCATCAAATCTCTGTACCTCAATATCTCAGAATATCTGTATCAATCTCAATATCTAGGGCGCCGTCAGTCCAGACCGGCCCCTACCATCAATCTCAAGACCACGACGGTATCCTCCGGATATCCGACACGTCGGGTAAAATCACCGGTAGGTAGTGCTCCCCTGCCAGGCTCAACGTCAGCAACACGACCATCTTGCCCCGGGGTACCTTACCGGGTCCACCATGTACCCGAAACGGTTCATCCAACTCCTCGAATTGGGTCTCGAAATCCATCAGCAAACTCATGGTGGACAACTCATGCATAATGGGAAAACCACACTTTTACTTAAAAAAAAGAGAAAGAAGTTTATAAGTGTTTTTGCGGTTTTCCCCCAAATCCAGGAAATCTCATGAAAATCCGAATCCAAATCCTCAATAGCATGTAAACAGTGAATATGGACATAAAAATCCATGAATGCAGCATATCAATGAATAATAACAAGCATGAAGTAGCAAGTAATAACTACAATGTCTAAACTAGCATATAAGGCAAGTACACTAATATCATGTCTAAACTATTAGCTAACAACCTATGTCAAATGAAATAGTATTTTCTAAAGTGTTCGTGACATGGCAATTACCGATGAAGATGTGTGTGAGCCGGCAAGTAAGTGTACGTGGTACATACGCATCATCGGTAAAGGTGATAGTGTCCTAACAGCATGATATCAATAATGAAATATGAATTACAATAAGTATGCGATGCGGAGCAACAGCAATAATATACGGGAGCTGAATACTAGACACAACGATAACTAAACTGCATTATCCTAATATAAGTCCTACATTAGTGCCTTTGAAATAACACGAATCATGGTGTTTTGAAAATAAGGGCTACGGTGTTTTTAAGAAAAGATACGTCTTTTGAAATATCCGTAGAATCACTTGACCTGTCTTTTAAAATACCCACGATTCGTTAGTATTGAAATAGGCAGGAGTCTAATCTAGTCTAATAACTACACTAAACTATACGGCTGAACTAACAAGCTGAACTACAGGTAAGGAAACCGCCTAACATCTGAGTCGATACGTATACATACCTGTATATATATTAGTCGGTGATCCCGCCTCAATAATATCATATCCGATACCATATCTATAATCAGACATCCCAAGTCAAGAGTGCGGATCAATCATCAATATATAGCTCGTACGTAAATCCGTCGTACGACATCCCCAAATCTGGGTACGGGTCAATATCATACTCATCACACTGTTCATCTGGTATCCTCTTTATCAAGATCATCATCCGGGGTACTGACCTACGTCTAGTACACTACTAATATCACTATTCACATGGCATTGTCATCCAAAGATCCTGTATAACATCAGGACGTATCTCAAGTACGAATCCTGCCATATCACCGATCTCACGGCCTCAACTCAAATCTCATCGACTCATCTCAATCCCAAGTATCATTCGCAAATCCAGTATGTGAACACCTAGTCCCATACCCAGGTGAACACATAACCACATCTCCCAATATACGCACAGGTAATAACATAGATGTATGCATGTGTGTGCGTGCGTGTGTGGGTGTAACAACTACTCTAGGGTTTCGCAACTAACACTAAACTAATCCATGAACACCTAGAATCCACCTTTATCATCAAGTCTCATATCAACATAATATATATAATCAAAATATATGTGTGTATACGTATTCTTATATATCACCACGAACTGCGGGGGTGCTATACGCCATCCACCCGACTTCTCCCCGTAGATATAAATCTACTTACCTGGTCCTTGCCCGCCGGTGCCGACGTCGCCACGCGCTTGTTTGTCATCTCGAAGTCCACATGGGGTACCTACATATCATAACGCACCGTATCGCATTAAAACCAAATTCGAAATCTAAACGGCATACGAAAATCAAATCGGCACGCGTTTCACGCATAGGTCAAAACCTATCGCCTACGCATGCAAGAATAGCCAAACCAACCCTCGATGTCGATGTACAAACGTCAAACCATCGAGAAAAACCCAAACACTCTCATTTGCGCATTCACGAACACTAATTATAATATAAAATATGTTAAAATTCACAAAAACCCTAAATTCACCTTAAAAGCCATTTTTCCGAAAATCTAGCAGGCAAAAATTACCCGTTTTAGTACAAAACTCGACGTTTAAACAAATCTAGTGGCCATAATACTTATTAAATATCTTAAATAAGTCATAAAAACAATTTCCATAATTTAATCCCAATAAATTTCATTAACTCCAAAATTCTAGTTTACAATATACCCAAATTTTAACAATTTATAGCAAAAATGCACAAACAACAATTTAGCTTGGATTTTCATGAACTAAAAGCATTAAACCACTCAATATAATATTTATAATGACATGCAACCTTAATTAGAATTTTATCTCACCAAAATATAATTATTTTAAAAACCTAGTTTACAATTTATATAATTATCACAATTTAAATCAATAAATATGCAAACTAGCAACTTAATTTGATTTAGCATAACCTAATATTGTAAGTGCACGGCGGCGCCCCGGCCGTCAAACCGACGGCCAAACGCGGAAACGGTGATAAACTTAAATTTTGCGGACTTTGCAAACCGGCACCACCGCGCACTAAACTCCGGATCGTAACCATTAACAAGTCTATGCTACTAACAAGAAAGGGAAGAGATGTACCGACTGATCCGAGTCCTCCGGTCTTCATCTCCACTCCGATCTCCTCGCGGGATCTCCGGTCGTCGCTTCCTTGCCGGAAGGGCACCACATCGCCTGTATCTTTTACGGGCTCCCACCTCAATACCGAGGCAACTCGGGCGTGAAGTTGGCTAACCGACGCGCCCAAGATTTGCTGTAGAATGTGTAGTATAATTATCTCTTTGGGGTTTAGGATAGTTGCCATTTTGGAGGAATTATTGCACAAGAGTTTTCATGGAAACTAGCTAGAAAAGGAATGAAGCATGCTAGAAGAAGAATGGAGCATGCTCTCAAAATTGAGCTCGGCCATTGCAAGAATAAAGTGCTCTGTAGAATAATTTATGAAGAGTGCACTAAAAACAAAACTGAAAAAGGAAATTTTCCTTCATAAATTAACAGCACACAAATTTAACACAAAGCAATTATATATATTAATTAATCCCTTCTCACCTCCATGTTAAATTCCAGCACTCTCAAAAATTAATCCATTATGCAATTTAAAACTCACTCCATTCCCCACAGTGGCCGGCCCAATTCCAAATACCACTCAAATAGTGGCCGGCCCCACCACTAAACCCATACTCAATCAAGTCAAGAATTAATGCATCATGGAGCCAAAAAAATGCAATCATATCAAACCTTTTGCAAGAAACCCCCTCAACAAAATGTTAATTGCAAACTTGCAATTAACACCCTCCAACGAAAAGTCCGACCGGGAAGGAAAAAGAAAAAACCGGCCGGAACGGAATGCAAACTGGCAACCCCAGAAAACTGGTCCTGTAATAAATTACAGGAAAACCCCGATACTGTGCATACACACCCGCATTTGTATTTCGACCGAAATACAAATGTAAAGAGACAAAACTACATTATCAAATACTAAGATCCGGCTTAAGCCAAAGCCGACTAGTAAAAAACCGTCCGATCACGATCCGTGCGGTATATGCAATACCGCACGTATCTGATCGAACCCTGCCATATCTCCATACGGCCTCTACAGCGTTTCGCCCGAAAGCTTGAGTAACTGAAAGTGTGGTGGACTCTAAAGACTCGTCAATACTATGGCTGTGGATTTAACCACTAGCACGTCAGAGGTATAAGCCAATACGTAACGGGCCACCAGCTATTGACTAAAAGGGACGTCGATGAGCGAACTCATCCTGACACCCTACTGAGCCTGTCAGTGACAATATCCATACAGTCCGGTCCGTTCGTCTATGAGCATCGCATGGCGGGCCTAGGGGGTTGGTAAAAGTCAGACCCCCAAAAGCGGTACAAGTCGTGTCGGAGTGTAGCCCAGAACACCCTGAGATACTACTGGAATACCTACCAGTAAATCTCCTTGCTTTGGCCAAGGACTTTGTGTAATGGCTCTCCTAGACACAGCACGACCTCACCCCCAATACCGGGAGAGACGAACCCCTGAAGATACGCTCACTGCCTCCATGTGGCTCGGGACTGTACCCAACTAAAACCTGTTTGCACGACTCCTTTGAGCCGTGGTAGGGTAGTAATCAAAGTACAGTGGGAACTCACACGAGACAAATGACGATCCCCAGGTCGATGAACTAACCTGTACACATGTCACCTGGGAAATGCTATCTGACGTCAGGTATAAGACCAACTAGCATGTTCCCGGCGAGTCATGTCCGGTGTACTCATAACCCAATGAGCACCTGTATACATCTTAGGTGAACCAACTGACACCAGTGGCTTGTGAGACCGGCCACCGCCCCTCGTCGGGGTCTCGACTGTATACACTAGTCTACTCTGGAGTATCGATGCCCTATCTCGAAACTCCCACGACTAGGGACCTTTTAAGGATGTGCTTATAGACTACCAGCTCCCACGTATATGATCGCCCTCATACTGCCGGTAGTCAAGCAAGAATCCTAGGGGCTCTATCAACGTGCAATAGCGACATGTCATGTCACCTAAAGCAGTACACGATGATAAAGGTAAACCAGATAGCAAACTATCATCTCGAGTAAGACTGTCCTACCGGGATAGGTCCTCCCTCAATCATTGCAATCACGTGCCTGTGATCCAATAATTGACTCTGAGGGCACTATCTCCAACAATCTCCCACTTGCACTCAAGGCTAATTATTGCGATGTCGCATACTCACAGCCCGTGTGATACCGAACACCCAACTCCTCTACTAGTCAGTCGCACAAAACCTGTTTGCGAAACTATTGCGTTCGAGGAATAGCCTCAGTGAGTGGATCCGCTCTGAAGTTTCTTTCTATGTCCCTCTATATCTCAAGTTCGCGGAGAAAGCCATCTCCCGAAATGAGCAATACCTGTCTTAGAGTGTCTGGATGTCTGATGGGACCGAGCTCATAAATGAACTCCAAATCCAAACTTCTTAGACTGTATCGTCAACTGAACTTAATCAGTATCCTGCGCCATGCCTCCCTCAGTATTGCCTTGGACCACCTGTCCAAAATACTGCCCCTCGTCAGAGGGAAAACTATAACTCTGACAACTTCCTTGTCGTCCATGTCACCTTGGAAGCCTGGAATGATAACTGTTTCCCAAATGAGGCTGTCGTTATCATATCCCTAGAACATCCACTTATGTTCTAAAACTGCATCCGATTGTTTCTCCAGGATTGGATCAATGTCAACTTATTGCATCTAGTGCAAGAACAACATCTGGTGTGGTACTTGACATCTCATGATTGACTCAATTGCCTAAGCAAGTGATCTGCCAATCATGCACATCCCCCTCTACTTTAGTCTATAAGACACCTTTAGAGAGGGTGACTCCATCACCTGCAGGTACACTACCGTGCCAGGAGTCGTCCATTCTAATTACTCTTAGAATGCTGTCAAAGTACCCTGATTGGGAAACCACCCAAATCTAGATCTAAAACCATAGATCTAGTAACCAGTATGTCTGATATAATGTCCAAGTCCCTTGTGGAGAAACCACTGTGTGACGACCAAAGCATAACCGATCGTAGTATAGGAATATCACTTCCTACTACCTTCTGAACAGATCCATCCCCTATTCTGAAGACGTCAAACCTATGACTGTCACATCAGAAATAGATGATCTATCTCCGCTACATCTGCTTTAGTCTATAAATAGACATAAGCCTGATGTCCACCAATGCTTCCGCTGCTCCCACTGACTACGACAACCCTCTGGCAGAGTCATATAGACGTGCACTTCTAACGCTAGTTTAGAACGACGCTATACTCATCCTCCTGCCGGGTCTCGCAGCCTGGAACAACAACAATGGCAAGTGTGGGTAAACAAGAACTTTCCCGTCACCGTCCTTGAGGCTACCGGAGTACCTCTCGGGTGCCTGAAGTTACCCACCTTATCTGCGGAGTGGCCAATGGAATGTCAAATCAGATTGAATCTTTAGGTTCCTTATCAAATCTTCAGTAATCGTTTGCGGTTCTGGAATCACTTCCAGTTCTACCATACTCCCACTACTGTTTTTCTGAAAAAATCCATTTTTTATAAAACTGTGGCGAGTCTAGAACAATATCGCTATTGTTCATCCAGATGGTAGAAAGTCAACCCTCGTCATAGCCTGGGTCAACCCACAAACAGCCATTACAGAAACGTGCCTTGAGTTGTCCAGTGTCTGGTTTTAATCATAAACCGGACAACTCCCCGTACCTTAACATCGTTAAGATATGAACTGTTCTATATCCAATATAGAAACAGAGGCACTGATTTAATTGAACCAGATTCAAATCATGAAGCTGTCCCCAGCGCATGTCAACTAAATGGAAGAAGGCCGATCAGCGTTACTCAACTTAGGAATACTTCCAATTATGAGTAACCTGAAAGAGAAGCAAGATCTCTTTATCAACTGAATACCATACACAAGTATCTACATCTTCGATCACCTTGAAGAATCCCGATACTTGCTACACTTGGTTCTCTACTCTATTCAAATACCTATAACTCCTCAAAACTTAGACCCTGTGTTTCAACGAAACACATGTCTAAGAACTAGAGAAGTTAAAAGTAAGCAGAATATAGTATGAGGACCAACCCCTCTGTCCTAATGGACACTGGACAACATACAATACCTTGTATAAGTCCCTTGAGTCTGATAACTCTTTCACTGTGTGTCGTAGGTTGAAAACTGTACTTATGGTTAAGAAGAATTACACCGCTGTTTAATGCTCCTTACCTAACCATCCACTGATATAGGTAAATGTCGTAGACATAATTTCAGAAAGGTATATCTCACCCTATGAAAATAGACGTACAGATATATCAATTTGAAATTGGTGCATAACTGCGGATATTCAAAACCAAATATTTGCCGACTGGCAAACAACCCAGGTGACTTCCTCAAATATCACTGATTCCAACGAATCCCGATATAATGAGGATAATCACCCAATTCCCAATAACTTACTCCCACTCATCATCTGTAAAACCATACAGATGTGAGGATCGTACCTGGTAAATACATACCCTGGAGTAAGTATCTAATCGGGAAATCAGTTTTCCTTTAACATTACACAGTGAAACTGAAACATTGAAATGTTCCGATGGGGTATTCTGGTATTCCTAGTAATGCCTCTTCCAGATTCACGACTGTAACCGTATAGTTCTTTGCCACCTCTCCAAATCCCTTCATATGTCTTTAGTCTTTACCTTCTGCACACCCTTTTAGGCCAAATGGTTTTCTTCCTTCCCTACCGTTCGGCACCAGCCTATGGTTTGGAAGAAGACTATCCAATAAGCATAATGGGTGTACTTTCCTAGTCCTAGGAGCACTCGCAATGCGAGAGAAGGTGAAGATAAAAGACACCTGAATGTACTTTATTCCTATTTCTCCTGAACCAGGATCCATCCCCGAACTGGAACAAGTTCCTTTCGAGTTCGTATATAACCATACGATGGATTATCCAATAAACATGGGATCTTCGTAGTGATACGGAGTGTCCTGGAGAAATACAAAGGTGATTTAGGATTGGCGAAGAAATACTTGGTTCGGTCGTGAATAGCAGTCGCAATTTACTTTGCCCTCTTACTAATCCCTTGTTTTGTCTGAACTTAATACCTTCTGTACACCGTTTAGGCTAACTGGTTTTCTTCATTCCCTACCGGTCGGCACCAGCCTATGCTTTGGAAGAAGACTATCCAATTCGCGTAATAGGTGTACTACTCCTAAACCAAGGAGTACTCGCAACCTGAGAGAAGGTGAAAAGAAAAGACAACTGAATAATCCTATTCGTTTTCTCCAGAACCGGAAACCATCCTCGAATTCCTTCGAGTTCGTATCTAACCATACGATGGTTTTGTCCAATGGAAGTGGACGTTCGTAGTAATACGGGGTGTCCTGGAGAAAAGGGTAAAAGTAGGAGTGGCAATGAGGTCTGCAACTCTGACAATCCAAAAGCCAGTGTTTAAGAAGGTTCGGTCAACTTGGTCACTGAGTCATAGTCTAGGGTCGGGTCAATGGTCGCTGCCAGAGAGAGAGAGAAAAGAAACACTCAGCGTGCACTCTAACCTAGATCAGAATGGTTACCAATTTATCTAATCTGGAAACCTCCCACTGTACCTCAAATTCTCCTCCAAACCTTAAAGAAGAATTAGTCGGGGTCACCCGAGGAGTAAACCAACTCATCAGTGGGAATCGGGATCCAACTCTCATCGCATGATAACATGACGGAATCCGCTCACGGTATCACACTCCAGAAGGTATGCGCATATCTGGCAAGTTTCAGTACTTTTGAAACTCCCGATGTGATTTCTGCCCCATGCTCTTATGACCTTGGCGTGAGGTCAAAATATCATAAGTCACATGTCAAGTTCTGCCCGTCATTATCCAGGTTAATTTGAACCCACCCGTACATACCCTTGACGTAGGCCAAAATAGTAGTACGACTGTCCCAAACCAACGCATCTATCTATGCAACAGCTAAATACCCGGCAGCTACCAAACACTATGCCTTGGCGTGAGGTCAAAATACATAGCTTGAATACTACCGAATATTTAACTGAAATGACGGAGGGCTACGAATGGTTTCTGGCGAAAACCTTTAACGTAATGAACTTGATATCGTTGAAGGAACTGATAGCTTTTTAAAATATAGTGACGAAAACCGTTGCTAAAGAGGTCACTCCCGGTGAAGGGATCTCGGCTCTTTCCCCGTAGAATGGGGTGCAGGATATTCCAAATGAATACCGCGGTGCAAAGCAAAAGTAATCGGCTATAGTGAAGTTAATGCCCTGACGCAAACTTCTGTCCAAGGGGTCACTCCCGGTGAAGGGATCTCGGCCCTTGCCTCGTCGACTGAGGAGCAGGATATTCTAAATGAATACCGCGATGCAAAACAAAAATGAACGTCCTTGCAATAACAGCTTTTTGAAAAGTGTTCCAACAACATCAGATTAGGTTTGTTTAAACTTGCATTGATCCGAATCAACGCAGTCCCATCAATTGATCACACCACAAAGAACGAAAATATACTGACGTACGTATATGCTATCCGCATTCGCCACTGGGTCCCGTCATCACCCGTTAGGTTAGCTAACTAACGGCAGAGCGGGGACTGGACTAGCGCGGATGAAAAACATATACAACATCTACTAATATATATACCAATATATAGTATTTCGCTCAAGGCGTGAATAAAATGCAACATCACAGAAATGAACAGCATCACAGAAACAATACAGATATCTGGGATCCCCGGGTTTCACAGAGCCACTACTGAAACCCGACGTTCCCCTGGTCGTGTGGATAGCCTGTGCAATGAGAACCTATACCCCCTACGAGTGCGGCGAATAGCCAGCCAATCCTGGAGTGAAGCCCCCCTCCGTCTCAATGCCATGAGATGCGGGCTTGTTGCCTTCTAGAACCCGGCTATCCGTGCACCCCTCCGCGGGGTAAACCTAGTACAGAATGTAAAATATACATACACCGGGTACATCGACCGCAACCAGGTCGTGCCCCAAAAGAATAATACAAACAGGCAGTGACGGCAGTCCACATGTCGGACGCTCGCCCCGCAATATCAAATGTACATAATACAACAGCACAGTACTAGCATTGCATCCAGGCTATCCCCCACGACCGATCCGCAACATCACAGCAAAAACAGAACATCAACGTGAAAATCACGTTCGCAAATCCGTCTAACCGGGCTATAGCAGTTAGACCGGATTTACCGATCAAGTGACATTCACGGTCGCAGATATAATGTAAATACTGTGAAAAATGTGTTTAAAATTTTCCGATTGATCAAACATTAACAAGTGGGCCCCCAAACAAAACTGTAGCAACCACAGAAAACCTGGGCCCAATTTTAATAATCCAAAAATCACATTTATCACTCAGGAACACACTGCAAAAATTTAGTGGGGTGAACAGTTACAGCCGCGGCGGAAGCGCGGCCAAAGCAGCGGTTTGGCCGCCCTTCCGCGGCGGTATGATGAGATCGTTGAACCAAATTTTTACAGTGACTTTAAAATTCCCTGCACATCACTCTGAGACAACCTGAAAAATTTTTGGACTCAAAAAAAAATCGACAGAAACTGATGTGCAAAAATACGGGTTTTTGGACTTTTTAATCGATCGGAAATGCAAACACATTACACAAAGCTAGACTAAGTTAATGGCGAGGCTCTGATACCACTGTAAGTGCACGGCGGCGCCCCGGCCGTCAAACCGACGGCCAAACGCCGAAACGGTGATAAACTTAAATTTTGCGGACTTTGCAAACCGGCACCACCGCGCACTAAACTCCGGATCGTAACCATTAACAAGTCTATGCTACTAACAAGAAAGGGAAGAGATGTACCGACTGATCCGAGTCCTCCGGTCTTCATCTCCACTCCGATCTCCTCGCGGGATCTCCGGTCGTCGCCTCCTTGCCGGAAGGGCACCACATCGCCTGTATCTTTTACGGGCTCCCACCTCAATACCGAGGCAACTCGGGCGTGAAGTTGGCTAACCGACGCGCCCAAGATTTGCTGTAGAATGTGTAGTATAATTATCTCTTTGGGGTTTAGGATAGTTGCCATTTTGGAGGAATTATTGCACAAGAGTTTTCATGGAAACTAGCTAGAAAAGGAATGAAGCATGCTAGAAGAAGAATGGAGCATGCTCTCAAAATTGAGCTCGGCCATTGCAAGAATAAAGTGCTCTGTAGAATAATTTATGAAGAGTGCACTAAAAACAAAACTGAAAAAGGAAATTTTCCTTCATAAATTAACAGCACACAAATTTAACACAAAGCAATTATATATATTAATTAATCCCTTCTCACCTCCATGTTAAATTCCAGCACTCTCAAAAATTAATCCACTATGCAATTTAAAACTCACTCCATTCCCCACAGTGGCCGGCCCAATTCCAAATACCACTCAAATAGTGGCCGGCCCCACCACTAAACCCATACTCAATCAAGTCAAGAATTAATGCATCATGGAGCCAAAAAAATGCAATCATATCAAACCTTTTGCAAGAAACCCCCTCAACAAAATGTTAATTGCAAACTTGCAATTAACACCCTCCAACGAAAAGTCCGACCGGGAAGGAAAAAGAAAAAACCGGCCGGGACGGAATGCAAACTGGCAACCCCAGAAAACTGGTCCTGTAATAAATTACAGGAAAACCCCGATACTGTACATACACACCCGCATTTGTATTTCGACCGAAATACAAATGTAAAGAGACAAAACTACATTATCAAATACTAAGATCCGGCTTAAGCCAAAGCCGACTAGTAAAAAACCGTCCGATCACGATCCGTGCGGTATATGCAATACCGCACGTATCTGATCGAACCCTGCCATATCTCCATACGGCCTCTACAGCGTTTCGCCCGAAAGCTTGAGTAACTGAAAGTGTGGTGGACTCTAAAGACTCGTCAATACTATGGCTGTGGATTTAACCACTAGCACGTCAGAGGTATAAGCCAATACGTAACGGGCCACCAGCTATTGACTAAAAGGGACGTCGATGAGCGAACTCATCCTGACACCCTACTGAGTCTGTCAGTGACAATATCCGTACAGTCCGGTCCGTTCGTCTATGAGCATCGCATGGCGGGCCTAGGGGGTTGGTAAAAGTCAGACCCCCAAAAGCGGTACAAGTCGTGTCGGAGTGTAGCCCAGAACACCCTGAGATACTACTGGAATACCTACCAGTAAATCTCCTTGCCTTGGCCAAAGACTTTGTGTAATGGCTCTCCTAGACACAGCACGACCTTACCCCCAATACCGGGAGAGACGAACCCCTGAAGATACGCTCACTGCCTCCATGTGGCTCGGGACTGTACCCAACTAAAACCTGTTTGCACGACTCCTTTGAGCCGTGGTAGGGTAGTAATCAAAGTACAGTGGGAACTCACACGAGACAAATGACGATCCCCAGGTCGATGAACTAACCTGTACACATGTCACCTGGGAAATGCTATCTGACGTCAGGTATAAGACCCACTAGCATGTTCCCGGCGAGTCATGTCCGGTGTACTCATAACCCAATGAGCACCTGTATACATCTTAGGTGAACCAACTGACACCAGTGGCTTGTGAGACCGGCCACCGCCCCTCGTCGGGGTCTCGACTGTATACACTAGTCTACTCTGGAGTATCGATGCCCTATCTCGAAACTCCCACGACTAGGGACCTTTTAAGGATGTGCTTATAGACTACCAGCTCCCACGTATATGATCGCCCTCATACTGCCGGTAGTCAAGCAAGAATCCTAGGGGCTCTATCAACGTGCAATAGCGACATGTCATGTCACCTAAAGCAGTACACGATGATAAAGGTAAACCAGATAGCAAACTATCATCTCGAGTAAGACTGTCCTACCGGGATAGGTCCTCCCTCAATCATTGCAATCACGTGCCTGTGATCCAATAATTGACTCTGAGGGCACTATCTCCAACAAATATGTCATACATCACACAACCATAATCTCACAACCATAATCTCACAACCCAAAACCCTAATTTGAATTCAAACCCCTCTCTTGAATTTCAAATCATGCACTTAGAACTAATTAAAAACCTATTTAAACATATAATTAAGCTAATATAAGGCAATTAACAACAATTTAAGAGAAAGATTAGAATTATACCTCATGATCAAGAGATCAAACATGAATCTAGCACCAAAATCTTGGCCTTCAAAATGAAAACTTTTCACTAAGAACCATACCGTAGTAGCCAAGAAATAATGGGTAAGGCTTGGATTTTGAATTAGGTTTGAAATTGTATGGATTTTGAAGCATTTTTGTGGATTTTTGAAGCAAAATGGAGTGGGATTTGGGGGAGGGGCTGCTGCTGTTGGGGGCTCAAATTTCGGCCAGAAATTTGAGGGGAGTGAGGAGAGAGAGGGAGGGGTTGAAAATGATGGGAAAAGACAAAGCCCATACCTCTATGTTATAACATATTCAATTCCCTTTTTATTTCTTGTTTTCTTTTCCCTTCATTGACTTTTCAAGTGGGGAAAGTGAGGGGAGGGCTGCTGATTTCAGCAGAAAAGAGGAAGAGAAATGGGGGTGTGTGATTGTGTGGGGTGAGGGAAAATGATAAATACTATACCCAAAACAACCATTTACACTAAATTCACTAAAAAAGCCTTTTTTCTTCAATAATTTCTAAACCGTTTTGGCAAACGATTTCATTTCAGAAACAATATTTTACATGTCAGTTTAGTGTGTCAAGAATTATAAAATTTGTATCAACCCATTCCAATTTGTAATTTGAGTTTTTACAGAAAACCCCCTTATTTTACCGATTTTCCGAAATTTCACCGTAACGATTTTCAAAATGTTACAATCTTCCCCCCTTAAAGAAATTCGGTCCCCGAATTTAAATCAAAACTCCCCCCAAATACTAAAACATCTAAGCAAAACTATCAAGTCGTCGGGGCTCTGAAATCATAAATACATAAAACAAATCGTAGCGCAGCGCAGGCGCATGAAAAATGAGCATATAACTCTAAATCAAAACTCCGTCAAGCATCCCGCAATCATCGGAGTCATGGTGAAGACACAATGTCTAAATCCAAAATGAAAATCAATATGATATACATCATTAAAATATCTGGAAGCAATGCATGCCAAATCTTCTTCAAATCGCTGTGCGATGCTCGCAGCACTGCATAGTGGCGGACGTCTATTGTAAGAAAATAACTACATATATATATATATCCTTTGTTTAATATGTACGTTCCGCAGTTTTGGAAACAATTTAGAAGGGTCTCCTTGTTTTAAACATTTCGTGTCATATCAGACACGTAGGTAAATACTGAGACTATAGCTCGCTTTTTGGAAATCCCTTCAATAACTATCAATGCATGCAAAATATATTCAGGTACTGTCCTCTGACTAGTCCTGCTCAGTACAAAAACTCATAGCAATCATCATAAAAACGTACTGTTCCATAAGAAATCAATTCCCAAAATATGCATATAAATTCTATGTGCGTCTGGTGCGCACGGAAATCAAAATCCATATATGTGCCATACATGCGCATAGAAACAACATCTAAGTGCATCGGGTGCGCACACAACATCTGTCATAGGCAACGTGTGTGCCTGACAGCAAGGACAGGTGCATCTGACACGTATGAAGAATCTCGATTTAGTGCATCTGGTGTGCACCAAAATCGCTTCTCAAAACATGCGCTCAATATGCGTGAAAATCCAAACCAGGTGCATCCATCATGCACGAGATCATGAAATCCAATATCAAGCGTCAAACATGCGCAAAATCAAATCAGGTGCACAAGGTGCACAAAACAAACATCGAGTATCACAATCGAAATCGAAGTCCAGTGCATCTAAGTGCACAAAATGCGTAACACTGCACTGCAAGCATATATGAACTATATCGAGTGCAAAACCAACTCGTGTGCGTACATACGCACAAAATCAACTCAACTGTATGAAACCCATAAAATCATAAACATGCGAAACCAAGGCACGGAAATGATATCAAGTGCAACAACTGTGCAAAAATCGTAAATACTCAGTAGGTGCAACCATGGTACATGAAAACAAATACCATGAAACCCAATCATCAAAATCAGTCATGCGAATAGATCGTCCAAAATACCGAAATCAAATATGGCGGAATAGTCCCGCTCAAGCACATCCTCCAAGAATCTCTGGCCAACTGTCGTGGTCACTCATAGCATGTCTCGTCGACGATCCTGAACTCTGGCCTGCCGGTGTGCATAACATGACCACTCCTGGGTCCAAGTCTTCTCGTAATTTATTCCAGAAAGGTCCTATCGAGATCTCTCCCAAACCTCGTCTCTGCCGAACTGTCCGGAAGTCATCGTCCCTTACTAGATCTGTTCTCATTCCGGAACGGCTGCAAACTCATCGCGACTCCTTCTGGAAGGTATATCCAAGTACAATGCCTCGGTATGCGTATCGCATCTCTGATGTCGGCGGAGTGGAATGTCGTCTCATTAAGACCTCGTACGAACCTCTTACTCCACTTTTCTCTGATGTCGACTACTTCGGACTCGTCTCGTCATGGCTGCATGGACTGAGCTCCTATGGCTATCCTCGTATCTGGAGTCTTCCAAGAAATGCATCTCACCACCTAGCATTCGAATGAAGTTGAACCATCCGATCGATTCGTCAAAACCTCATAATCCCCTAAGAGCTCAACATCTTGGTACAGTTTAATAGTATCGAGTACGTACCACAGCATCGATGGTCCAGCCGTAGAATGGCAAACCCAAGCCTCACTAATGGCGCCGTTGAACTGCCGCAAACCCTAAGGTTCAAAGGCTTTCACACGGTCATTAAGTCGAGTTAGGGTTTCATTCTTCTAGAGGGTCTATAGAATTGCCTGCATGCCTTTCCGAATACTTTAAACTTGGAATAATAGGTTGCTGACATTCGATCATCTCTGTCGACTCTCAACGTCTCCGCGTGAAGTCGTCTCTAGCTGGAATCAATCTATCTGATGACCTCGCATCGGGATAGGCGAACGAACCACATGTCCTAGTCATTCATCCTCGGGTGACTAGAGACCTTCTATCATCTCTTAGTATAACCCGTACTGCAATAGCTCCAACATCTGGGACGATATCTCGTCGTTCGCAGCAACAACTGGCTCATTCGTCTGCACGCTGAACAGTGCCTCAATCATCATGAATAAGCAATATGCCAACGGTCATCAAAATCTGGCTGGCCTCTTATCATTGGCTCAATCCTCTGGCGCTGATCTGCACGTCCGAGTAATCTCATACAGCGATCTATCCAAATGCTCGTGGGGCAAAAACACAATCAGACGACGCTTCTCAATGCAATCGTATATCGCCGGAATCACACCCTGGTCAGTCCTCGTTCGTAACGAGCTCGTGCTGACCGCAACTCTAGCCGTAGCTCTCCCTGCCCGTAATCGTGGCAGCAAAACCATAACTGATACCGATGAGGCTAAATCAGGAATGAAAATAATACTGAACATAGAAATGTACATCCTAATGCTTCTTAAGTGGAGTAGCGTATCGTAAGTATGCCGCGAAACATACCCACGGTACATCACTCTACTTTAGTCACCTATTCCATCAACCAAGGGTCATCCTACGCTCCGAATGTAAAACCTAACGCTCTGATACCAACTTTGTCATGTCCCGAAAGTACGGAACATGACCGGCACTTAAACTACGAAACGTCTCGAGGCGTACGTAATCTAAGTAAACCGAAAACCCAGAAATCCAAACCAAGAAAAGTAGTAGAGTGAAGGAAAACCAATTTAAATCAAGTAGTTTTAATAGCATAGCCGAATTATGCGTTTTTAAAAAAACATCAAATATTTCCTGAAAATTTTAGCAGAGTCTCCCTTGTAAATACTGGTCCCCAAACGGGATACAACATGAATAGTATACGAAATCAATAAAAAGGCATCTCCAAGCGGGAGCTAGCTCTTCGTCAATCGACGGTCACAACCACACAAGCAATATAATATACAACGCCAAGGGCGAAGATCAAAACTCAAAAGGAAACTCAAACAACAAGAATTCCACAGAAATATAATGAGCGACTCCAAGGTCGAAAGAATAACATCTCTGGTCTCTATCTCAATAAATACATTTTTGGTTGATGGAACTTCTAGATACAACTGAATAATAATATACAATGTATAATGATGGGTACGATACAAATAAACCCACCTACTAGCAAGTCACTCGAAAGAAGCAGTGCCAGCAAAGCCGTAAAGAAACCTGTACGGCAAAACCTGCAAGAAACTGTGGCACAACGGAGGTGAGTTGCCAACTCGTGAGTAGAAAAACATCTACGAACAGAAATCGCATGAACAACGCAATCCTAGGTCAACGATCATAATATATCCTCAAATATATAACCAACAGCCTATAACAATGGCTAGGGTAAATATCTAACCCAAGTGCAATCCTATGTGCCCGTGTCAGTGCCTCAGGTATCAATGTATCATATGGATGATGTATGAATGCATGAAACAGAATGCATGTACTGAAGAAAACTACTTTCATAAATTAGTGAGATTTTTTGTATTTTTAAAATGCGGTATCATAATGAAATCAGCATAAATAGTGTCTAGCATCGACACAAAACGTAAATCCCAATGTCTCAAAATCTCAGGCTCCGGCTATCCGGACTGGCCTGTATCATCAAATCTCTGTACCTCAATATCTCAGAATCTCTGTATCAATCTCACTATCTAGGGCGCCGTCAGTCCAGATCGGCCCTTACCATTAATCTCAAGAGCACGACGGTATCCTCCGGATATCCGACGCGTCGGGTAAAATCACCGGTAGGTATTGCTCCTCTGCCAGGCTCAACGTCAGCAACACGACCTTCTTGCCCCAGGGTACTTTACCGGGTCCACCATGTACCCGAAACGGTTCATCCAACTCCTCGAATCGGGTCTCTAAATCCATCAGCAAACTCATGGTGGACGACTCATACATCATAGGATAACCACACTTTTTCTTTAAAAAAAAGAGAAAGAAGTTTATAAGTGTTTTTGCGGTTTTCCCCCAAATCCAGAAAATCTCATGAAAATCCGAATCCAAATCCTCAATAGCATGTAAACAGTGAATATGGACATAAAAATCCATGAATGCGGCATATCAATGAATAATAACATGCATGAAGTAGCAAGTAATAACTACAATGTCTAAACTAGCGTATAAGGCAAGTACACTAATATCATGTCTAAACTATTAGCTAACAACCTATGTCAAATGAAATAGTATTTTCTAAAGTGTTCGTGACATGGCAATTACCGATGAAGATGTGTGTGAGCCGGCAAGTAAGTGTACGTGGTACATACGCATCATCGGTAATAGTGATGGTGTCCTAACAGCATGATATCAATAATGAAATATGAATTACAATAAGTATGCGATGCGGAGCAACAACAATAATATACGGGAGCTGAATACTAGACACAATGATAACTAAACTGCATTACCCTAATATAAGTCCTACATTAGTGCCTTTGAAATAACACGAATCGCGGTGTTTTGAAAATAAGGGGTACGGTGTTTTTAAGAAAAGATACGTCTTTTGAAATATCCGTAGAATCCATTGACCTGTCTTTTAAAATACCCACGATTCGTTAGTTTTGAAATAGGCAGGAGTCTAATCTAGTCTAACAACTACACTAAACTATACTGCTGAACTAACAAGCTGAACTACAGGTAAGGAAACTGCCTAACATCTGAGTCGATACGTATACATACCTGTATATATATTAGTCGGTGATCCCGCCTCAATAATATCACATCCGATACCATATCTATAATCAGACATCCCAAGTCAAGAGTGCGGATCAATCATCATTATATAGCTCGTACGTAAATCCGTCGTTCGGCATCCCCAAATCTGGGTACGGGTCAATATCATACTCATCACACTGTTCATCTGGTATTCTCTTTATCAAGATCATCATCCGGGGTACTGACCTACGTCTTGTACACTACTAATACACTATTCACATGGCATTGTCATCCAAAGATCCGCTATAACATCAGGACGTATCTCAAGTACGAATCTTGCCATATCACCGATCTCACGGCCTCAACTCAAATCTCATCGACTCATCTCAATCCCAAGTATCATCCGCAAATCCAGTATGTGAACACCTAATCCCATACCCAGGTGAACACATAACCACATCTCCCCATATACGCACAGGTAATAACATAGATGTATGCATATGTGTGCGTGCGTGTGTGGGTGTAACAACTACTCTAGGGTTTCGCAACTAACACTAAACTAATCCATGAACACCTAGAATCCACCTTTATCATCAAGTCTCATATCAACATAATATATATAATCAAAATATATGTGTGTATACGTATTCGTATATATCACCACGAACTGCGGGGGTGCTATACGCCATCCACCCGACTTCTCCCCGTAAATATAAATCTACTCACCTGGTCCTTGCCCGCCGGTGCCGACGTCGCCACGCGCTTGTTTGTTGTCTCGAAGTCCACATAGGGTACCTACATATCATAACGCACCGTATCGCATTAAAACCAAATTCGAAATCGAAACGGCATACGAAAATCAAATCGGCACGCGTATCACGCATAGGTCAAAACCTATCGCCTACGCATGCAAGAATAGCCAAACCAACCCTCGATGTCGATGTACAAACGTCAAACCATCGAGAAAAACCCAAACACTCTCAGTTGTGCATTCACGAACACTAATTATAATATAAAATAGGTTAAAATTCACAAAAACCCCAAATTCACCTTAAAAGCCATTTTTCCAAAAATCTAGCAAGCAAAAATTACCTGTTTTATTGCAAAACTCGACGTTTAAACAAATCTAGTGGCCATAATACTTATTAAATATCTTAAATAAGTCATAAAAACAATTTCCATAATTTAATCCCAATAAATTTCATTAACTCCAAAATTCTAGTTTACAATATACCCAAATTTTAACAATTTATAGCAAAAATGCACAAACAACAATTTAGCTTGGATTTTCATGAACTAAAAGCATTAAACCACTCAATATAATATTTATAATGACATGCAACCTTAATTAGAATTTTATCTCACCAAAATATAATTATTTTAAAAACCTAGTTTACAATTTATATAATTATCACAATTTAAATCAATAAATATGCAAACTAGCAACTTAATTTGATTTAGCATAACCTAATATGTCATACATCACACAACCATAATCTCACAACCCAAAACCCTAATTTGAATTCAAACCCCTCTCTTGAATTTCAAATCATGCACTTAGAACTAATTAAAAACCTATTTAAACATATAATTAAGCTAATATAAGGCAATTAACAACAATTTAAGAGAAAGGTTAGAATTATACCTCATGATCAAGAGATCAAACATGAATCTAGCACCAAAATCTTAGCCTTCAAAATGAAAACCTTTCACTAAGAACTATACTATAGTAGCTAAGAAATAATGGGTAAGGCTTGGATTTTGAATTAGGTTTGAAATTGTATGGATTTTGAAGCATTTTTGTGGATTTTTGAAGCAAAATGGAGTGGGATTTGGGGGAGGGGCTGCTGCTGTTGGGGGCCCAAATTTCGGCCAGAAATTTAAGGGGAGTGAGGAGAGAGAGGGAGGGGTTGAAAATGATGGGAAAAGACAAAGCCCATACCTCTATGTTATAACATATTCAATTCCCTTTTTATTTATTGTTTTCTTTTCCCTTCATTGACTTTTCAAGTGGGGAAAGTGAGGGGAGGGCTACTGATTTCAGCAGAAAAGAGGAAGAGAAATGGGGGTGTGTGAGTCTGTGGGGTGAGGGAAAATGATAAATACTATACCCAAAACAGCCATTTACACTAAATTCACTAAAAAAGCCTTTTTTCTTCAATAATTTCTAAACCGTTTTGGCAAACGATTTCTTTTCAGAAACAATATTTTACATGTCAGTTTAGTGTGTCAAGAATTATAAAATTTGTATCAACCCATTCCAATTTGTAATTTGATTTTTCACAGAAAACCCCCTTATTTTACCGATTTTCCGAAATTTCACCGTAACGATTTTCAAAACGTTACACATATCCTAAGGGTTTTATCAACATGTGAGAGAAAGACAGTAAAGAATACCGGTCAACATGTTAAGATAAAGAGTAACCAGATAGCATACTATCACGTCGAGCAAGAAAATCCTCTATATATATGTCCAAGCATCCACTATAATATACATCACATGTACAATAATGGCCTCTAGTGCATACATATTCCTAACAATCTCCCACTTTCACCAAGGCCATGTGTTGTAGTTTCTTATACCCAACATCCCAAAAAGTCCCTCAAACTGCATCTGAGGGAGGACCTTCGTGAGTGGATCCGCTACGTTGTCCTTCATGTCAACTCTCTTGACCTCGATCTCCCGGCGATCTACTATCTCCCTGATCAGGTGATACCGCCTAAGAATATGTCTGGATTTCTGATGGGACCTGGGTTCCTTGGCCAAACCCACAGCTCTATTGTTATCATAATACACAGGTATTGGATACTCAATAGATGGAACCACACCAAGCTCAGCAATGAACTTCTTCATCCAGACAGCCTCTTTGGCAGCATCGTTGGCAGCGATGTATTCAGCCTCCATCATCGAGTCTGCTATGGTATCTTTCTTAGAACTCTTCCAACACACCACCCATCCGTTGAGGGTAAAAACAAAATCCGAAACCGACTTACTGTCGTCCTTATCACTCTCGAAGCTCGAATCGGTAAAAGACCCCACTTAGAGTTCACCGTTACCATACACCAAGAACATTTCTTTAGTCTTTCTCAAGTACTTAAGAATGTTCTTCACAGCTGTCCAGTGTTTCTCCTCAGGATCTGATTGATACCTTCTCACTACACTTAGTGAGTAAGCTACATCCGGTCTGGTACATAACATCGCATACCTGATAGAGCCAACCGCCGAGCTCTCTCCAAATCAGTCTTGGGAGACATTTCTTTGGAGAGAGTGATTCCTGAGCAAGCGGGTAAATTATCGCGCTTGGAATCTTCCATACTAAACCTCTTTAGTATGGTGTCTATGTACCTAGATTGGGAAAATCCTAACATCCGTTTGGATCTATCTCTATAGATTTTTATCTCCAGGATATAGGAGGCATCACCTAGATCTTTCATCGTGAACTTATGTGATAAGAAGAGCTTGACCGAGTGTAGTATAGGAATATCGTTCCCTATCAAGAGTATGTCATCCACGTACAATACGAGGAAGAAAACCTTACTCTCTATGACCTTCTTATATATACATGGTTCATCTACATTTTTGATGAAGTCAAACTCTTTGACAGCTTCATCAAAATAGATGTTCCAGCTCTGCGATGCCTGCTTTAATCCGTAGATGGATATAAGCAGCTTGCACACCTTTCCGCTGCTACCACTGTCTACGAAGTCCTCTGGTTGTGTCATGTACATGCTCTCTTCTAAATCACCATTTAGAAAAGCGGTCTTGACGTCCATCTGCAAGATTTTGTAGTCATGGTATGCAGCAATGGCAAGTAGGATCCTGATGGACTTAAGCATAGCGACAGGAGAAAAGGTTTCATCATAGTCAATGCCAGGTCGTTGATGAAAACCTTTTGCTACAAGTCTTACTTTGAAAGTCTCAACTTTTCCATCTACACCATTCTTCTTTTTAACGATCCACTTGCTCCCAATGGGTTTTACCCCTTCAGGAGCAACTTCCAAAGTCCATACTTTGTTGGTGTACATGGATTCCATCTCGGATCGTATAGCATCCAGTCATTTCACAGAGTCTCTACTTGTGATGGCCTGCTCAAAACTAGTAGGGTCATCATCTTCCATGATGCAATCCTTGCTCCCACCGTCTACGAGAAAACCGTAGTATCTCTCAGGTGGATGAGAAATCCTACTAGATCAGCGGAGTGGTTAGGGTTCGTTGGGCACTATTGGATCCTCTGGTTTCACCAAATCGTCAATTGTAGTTTATGCTGCTGGAACTTCTTACAGTTCTACCTCTGTCACGACCCGAATAAGGTACGTGACTGGCACTTGCATCAGATGAAGTCTATAGGACTACACCTAATACAAGTAAGCCGAAAGCCCATAAATCTAAACCTTATTAGAGGAAAATAGTGGAGATGCAGTTTTGAAATAAGGTTTGCTGAAATCAAGTTCTTCTTTAAAACATAGATAGTAGTATACGAAAACCCAATGTTTGTATCCACTTTCATCATTAAAAATTCGGGCAACACCTCCCTTGTAAATTGTAACCCAAAAACGGTACAAGCAATGATATTATATATATATATATATATATATATATATATATATATATATATCCCAAGCGGGAGCTAGCTCTTCGCCAAATGGCGGAAACAACCATGCAAGATGATATAAATATAGAACGCCGAAGGGCGAGGATCCAAACTCAGAAAGAAAGTGAGAAAACTAAGCATCATAAAGAAAACCAGAAACAATAATAAGGAATACAAGAGCGCGACTCTAAGACCGAAAAAATATACAAACCGAGGTCATCTAAGTCTACTAAAAAATACAAGTTTGGTTGATGGAGCTAAACTAAATACAAGTGAAATAAATATACAAAATATACTGGCGGTCACGAAGCAAATGTATCCCACCTATCCAGCAATCACCCGAAAGAATGTGAAGTGCCAGCAAGCCGCTACGGAACCTGTACGGCCAAACGTGTAAGAAAATGTGGCAAAATGGGGATGAGTTGCCAACTCGTAAGTAGAAGGCATCATCAAGTAAAAATCGCATGTATGACGATCTCCTAGGTCATACAGTAATATACTAATACTACAACAAGGGTAACAGTATAACATAAGTGTGATATCAAAGTATTCGTGTCCGTATCATGAGTAATAATATATTATGAGTTACATGTAAGAATGCATCATCCAACGCGTGTCCAGCAATGACACACAAATAATGATAAAACCTAAGTGCCCAGCACCGACACTCAAAACATCATGAAGTCCGTGTTCAACAGAGACACATAAATCCTCAAATCTCGGGCTCCGTCAGTCCGGATCGGCCCATAACATCAAATCTCATGACTACGGTCGGTATCCTCCGGATATCCGTCGCGCCCGACATCACTGGTAGGTAGTCTTCCCCTACTAGGCTCATCGTCTACAACTCGAGCTTCTTTCCTCAGGGTACCTTACCGGGCCCACTATGTACCCGAGACAGTTCATCCAACTTCTCGAACCGGGTCTCGAAAACCAATAGAAATCAGGAAAACTCATGGTGGACGACACATACATCATATCACGAGAAAACCGCAACTTGCATTTTAAAAGGATAATGAGTTTATAAAAGTCTTTCGGTTTTCCCCCAAATCGAGAAATCTCATAGAAAATCCGAAATCCCAAAATCAAGAGTCAATAAGCAGTGAATATCGGCATAAAACCTACAATATTGCATAACAGAATGGATATATAAATGCATGGGGTATCTAAGCAAGGAATGCAATATCTAAACTAGCACATGAGAGCAAGCATAATAATAATATATTGAAACTACAAGCTAGCAGGTTATACCAATAAAGTAATATTTTCTAAAGTGTACGTGACATGGCAATTACCGATGATGATGTGTGTGAGCCGGCAAGAAAGTGTACGCGAAACATACGCATCATCGGTAATGGTGCTGGTGTTCTAACAGACAGGGTTCATAATAACCAAAGAAAACACATGTAATAAATATGCGATGCAATAAGAACGACATAAAAGTAACAGAACAAGTGAATGGTAAAAATATACGTATCAGTGTACGAGTCATATGGTTTCAGTATTTGAAATAGCATGAATCGTGGTTTTTAGAAAAGTAGGGGCTAAGGGGTTTTTGAGAAAAGATACGTCCTTTGAAAAATTCGTAGTATCCCATAGGCTGTCCTTGAAAATACTCACGATTCGATAGTTTTGAAAATAAGTATGACTCGAGTCTAGTCTAGTATCTACCTAAACAACTAAGAGACTAATTAAGAAACTAGTCGGAGGGAGATGAAAATCTAAATATAATCCGATTCGATATACCTAGTAGTCAGCGATCCAGCTTCATAGCGTCACGTACTGTACAATACATAGTATGGCATCCTCGAGTCAAGAGTGCGGATCAATCATCATATATATACCTCGTACGGTAAATCCAATGTACGGCATCCCCAAAATCGAGGGTACGGGTCAAATCATATATAATATTATCTTTCGCACGGTATCATCATCGTACAATATCATGATCAGGGGTACTGTTCTAAAGCCTCGTACATTCTAAGATCATCAAATATATAATATCGTATATGTGAATACATATCGCCCAACGATCCATTATAATATCACGTCATAAATCATATCAGGACTCAATCACATATCAAATCTCACGGCATCATGCCCGATCATATCGACTCATCTCCAAGTATCATATACCATCCTCATCTCACGTGTATATTTATGTATGTATGTATGTATGTGTGTGTGTGTGTGTGTAAACCTACACACATACACACACACACACACACACACACAAAGTCAAGTGTGCATGTGCGTGTGTGTGTGACTACATGAAACCTGTGATTCGCCACCAAGGTAATCATCCTATAGATAGGTCTTCCTAGATCAACCTAATCTAAGCTAAGGTCTTCTAAATACCCTACTCGCTAAGTATCCAATATCACATCCAAACTCATAATAACATGGTAATAACCCTATTCTACATTTACGGAGGTGCTATACGCTATTCACCCGACTTCCCCTGTAGATATACATCTACTCACCTTGATCCTTGCTTGCCAAAGTCGATAATGCCACGATCTTCCTTGTCGTATGATGTCCACGCGGGGTACCTATATTTTAAATATATCGCATCGTAAACAACAATCAACATGAGAAAACCGAACGGCACGCGAAGTGCACTGCCTACATATGCAAGAATAACCAAAAATCCTTGATGTTGACGTACAAACGTCAAACCATCGGTTCAAAACTCAAATACCAAAATCCAAGTCATGAAAAGTCGCAAAACCAAAACAACAACTCAGAAAAATATCTCCAGATTTTGCCTCAGGTCAAACTAGAAAATTTTGCATACGGGGTAGGTCTTATTTACTGAAAATGAAGCCATGGACCAAGCACGAGGCAATTCCCTTGTACCAAGGCCGGAATTTGCAGCCAGAAATGGATAATTAGCGGCCAGGGTTTGGGTTCTGGGTCTCGGGTCTTGGGATTAGCTTCCAAGTTGCCTGCTTATCTCACAGTAATTGCTAAATATTCTTCAAATCCTCCGGGTCATAACATATCTCAAAACATCACCACAAATTCCATAAATTTCCGATATCGGGGATTTCTAAGTTCATGCCTTGGGGGTTTCTATACTTGTTTTGGTTCAGGTTTTAACACTAAAGGGGTTGTAGTCACCAATTGCACCTCCATACACCTTCACACATCAAACTATACCTTAAACATCATCTTGAAATTTTCAAAGATCACTAAACCTCAATTTAACAACTCAAAACTACTATGGAGTTTTAAGTAATTCAAATTCTAAATTAAGGATGTGGAGATTACCTCATTTGGCAACTAAGGAAAAACCCTAGATGATCCCAATTGCTCAAAGTCAAAACTTGATTCCACCAATGGGTTTGTAGTGAGGTAGAGATCAATTTTTATGAAGGGATTGTGGGGGTTTTTGTGAGGATTTTGGGGGTGGCCATGGGTGGTAGAGGGGGTGGAGGGAGAGGAGATGAAGATGAAGGTGAGGAAATGGAGAGATGATGAAAGCTTGAGGGCTCACTAGAAACTTCTCACACACTCTCTCTCTTTCACCTACCCATGCTCACTTGTCCTTACCCCAGTTATGAAATTCTTTTCTTTTTTTTTGAAACAAAACAAAAATCAATTTAAATAAAACAATGTAACCATGGTTCATAAAAATAACATGTAACAAGTGTTGCAACATTTTATATTGCATGTCATGCACAATATACATAATGCAAAATTAGTAAATACTAACCGAGTTTAGTAAATAACTGTATAATAATTCATAAAATGCCCAAATCACATAAATACCTTCAAATAAACAATTTATATTAATTTCCAAATTATTGGTATATAATTATACCCCTTTATTAAAACAAATCTCCAAACTTTTTAAAATATCACTAATATTAATTATTTAATTATTTAAACTCCCAAAAATAATATTTTATTTTCTGAAATGTTACAATCTCATTGCCACTAATTTCTTTTACAAGAAATTTCTTTTCTAAAAAGGTGACATGTTGAGCAATAAACACCATTTGTTCCTCAGTATGGTAGAAAATATATCCATAGGAATTTTTTGGATATCCCACAAACTTGCACAAAACAGACCTTTCCTTGAGCTTGTCCGGATTTTACTTTTTCATATCGGCCGGACAACCTCATATCATAACTCGTTTAAGAGATGGTCTCTTCCCATTCCATATCTCATATGGAGTGGTAGACACTGATTTGGTCGGAACTCTATTCAATAGGTATGCAGCTGTCTCAAGTGCATAACCCCAAAAAGAAATAGGTAACTCAGCAGTACTCATCATAGAGCGCACTATATCTAATAGGGTGCGATTTTTCCGCTCTGATACACCGTTGTGCTGTGGTGTATACGAAGGAGTAAGCTGAGAGAGAATCCCATTCTCTTTTAGATAGTCTTGGAATTCCCGCTCAAGTATTGTCCTCCCCGATTAGATCGTAGGACTTTAATACTTTTGCCTGTATGGTTTCAACTTTGCACATATATTCCTTGAATTTCTCAAAAGCTTCAGACTTGTGTTTCAACAAGAACACATGTCCGAATCTTGAGAGATCATTGGTGAATGTAATAAAGTACGAAAAACCATTCCTGGCATGTGTAGACATAGGACCACATACATCACTATGTATCAGTCCCAAGAGTTCAGAAGCTCTTTCTCCATGTCCAGTAAACGGAGTTTTGGTCATCTTGCCTTTGAGACATGACTGGCAAGTTTCATAAGATGAAAATTCAAGCGGATTCAAATATCCATCTTTATACAACTTAGCTAGTCTTGTCGCATTGATTTGACCTAGTCTACAGTTCCACAAGAAGGCTTCGTTCATTTCTGAACTTTTCCTCTTGTTTGTGTTATGTACGTTAAGAACTGTACTTTGATTATGAACGTATATACCGTTACATAACGTACCAAATCCAATCAACACTTGATTGTGAAAAATGTTCATAACATTATCATCTAATGTGAATTTATATCCTTCTTTAGTTAGCAAAGAAACCGATATAATGTTGCACATCATCTTTAGTACGTAGTAACAGTCATTCAGAATCAATGTATTACCTGTTGGTAATACAAGGTGATATTCGCCAACTGTCTTGGTTGCAATAATTGCACCATTTCCTACTGTTAGGGATTTATCATCCTTTCCCAGTTCTCTACCTTTCTTTAGCCCATGTAACAAATTACATACGTGGGATCCTGATCCGGTATCCAATACTCAGGACGTAGAACAAACTGAGAAACAGATCTCGGTAACGAACACACCCGAAGAAGATGCATCAACATACTGTTTCTTCGTACGGGTGGCGCGAGAATCCTGATATTCCACTATTCCTATGGAACTAACGTTCCTCGGCTTAGTATAATAAGCGGGTTTGGTCAATACATCCATATTATTATCTTGATTAAGGCGTGACATTGGTTGCTTCATGGAGATAGAGAGAAAGAGAAAGAAACGCGTTAGCGTGCGCTCTTCGTAAGATTAGATTGGTTATTATCTTATCTAATCAGGATGGCTCCCACTGTTTTTATCAAATCTTCCTTCAGACCATAAAAGGTAAGATTAGCCGGGATTAATTACACCTTATAGGTTCGCTAATCGTTCGGCCAGGCAGGCATCGGTACTCCGAGGGAGGTTCCCCGTGTTTTCGTATAGACCTAATTAAAATAAACCTCGTTTCCATAGATGCATAACCCCGTTGACACCTGTCTAGACACCTACTGGATTAGCTAATTGTAAAGTGCAAAACTCTCGTAGGAGTAACTCTTACTCGCAGTGGGTATCGAGATCCAACTATCATATATAAGGTATGCAATCTCATTGCAAATTTCAACACTTAAAATTCCCTATAATTGTTTTTACCCCTAACAACTTATGACCTTAGCTATGGTCAACAAATCATAAGTGCTAGTCAAGTTCAACCCGTCATTTCTTGATTGAATTAAACCCACCCGTGCGACCCTTGGCTAAGGTCAACAAAACCGCACGACTACCCTATTCCAATCGCATCACATGCTGCAGACAAGTATTAATTAGCTTCCGCACACTACGCCTTGGCTATGGTCAACAAATGTAGCACGAATACTAAATAGTGCTTATCTGAAATGACGGAGGGCTACGCAGGTTTTTAAGAAAACCATGAGCGTAATGAACTTGATATCATTGTAGAATCTAATGATTTTGAAAAGGAGTGTTTTTGAGGCTTTTCTAGCTTCGCTAAAGAGGTCACTCCCGGTGAAAGGATCTCGGCTCTTTCCACATCGAATGAGGTGTTGGATATTCATTAAGGAATACCACTATGCAAAGCAAGAACTAGAGAAGCTTATCAAAAACAAAACCGAGTGAGTTATAACATTTGCTAGTTTCGCTAAAGTGGTCACTCCTGGTGAAGGGGTCTCGGCTCTTTCCTCATCGAATGAGGTGCTGGATATTCATCAAGGAATACCATTATTTAAAGCAAAAACTAGAGCTACCATTTTTGAAAATTTAATTCTACAACATCTTTAGGTTTCTTTCTTTTCATTAATCTCATTAATGAAGTCCAATCATTTAAATGTTTCCTAAACATCACAGAAAAATGAAACGAAAATAGAACGTACGGTTATGCCATCCGCATTCGCCACTGGGTCCCGACATGCACCGTTAGGTTACTTAACTACCGGCAGAGCGGGGGCTGACTAGCGCAGGTGCAAAACATAAGCATCGTTTATTATATATCATATATATAATATAACATTCGTTTCACATAGTTATATGATCACATCACAGAACTAAATAGCAGAAGCAACATATGAAATATTGGATACACTAGGATTTCCGTGCTTTAAATTTAGCTAGTAATGTAAAACACGGATTTCACAGTCGTCAAGAATAGCCAAACCCACATCTCTAGACCCCTACGAGAGAGGCAAGTAACCCTACCAATTCTAGAGTTAGGAGACCTGGTCTCAACTCCTTGAGACGGTCTCCCACTGGACTCTAGAACCCGGTCACTTGTGCTCCCCACTTTGGGTCTATCCTAATGCAGAAAAGTAAATAATATACATCAATGATGACATCATCCTCAACCCGGAAGTTCCCCAATAAAAGAATATTACATACAGATTTTACATGAGTGAAAATAAAAACTCTCATCTCACATAAACCCCCCGGCTATTCTTTCACGATGATCCAATAAATTATATCAACAGCAACACATAACATCACATGTCTTCAACGTAAGTAAATATGCGTATCCCGAAAACTCGTTGACATATAGCAACGAGATCGGGATACCCCACATATTACACTTATGGTCGCAGAAGAGAAAATGGAAAACTACAATAATTAGAATCCGCAATATCCTTAGACATCATAAACTCGGAATATCTCATATTCCGGATTTCATGTCTAATTTGTAAAACTTGCATTTTAGTCTCAAATTGAAAACTCTTTTCAATAAACTATCGGATAATTCAACAAGATTCTCGACTAAGTGATCGCGTACTATACGCAATTGCGACGGAGTTTTGATCCGAATCAAAATTCCGTGGCAATCGATCAAATGAGACTAAACGGTTAGATTTACAATATACTAACTAGTTTTCACAAAACTAATTATTCCGGATTCTAACAATTGTATCGCATATCATCATCATCTATATGACGCTAAACATTTCGATCCGTTTAACAAACACCCACAAAATCCAGAGACCTCAACAACTTGAGAACCATTAAAAATACCTAGAGAGTGCTAAACATAACCATGGAGCAGCACATGAAAACAGAGACCGCAACCCTACTAACCTGCCGCGGAACCGCGGCCAAACATGGGGTTTAACTGCGCTTCCACGGCCGTTTGATGGAATTTGGTGCTCAAATTTCATGAGGCTCCATAAAAAAGCCTGCATGATTTTCTGAATATTTTTAATCACGAAAATTCCAACATTTGAAAAATTCGACAGAAACTATAAAATTTTATGGGTTTCGAGACCGATCGAATACTTTAATATCGCAACGACCTAACAAAATGTTCTAGCTTGGCTCTGATACCATGATAGTCTACCCTAGCACCACCATGAGATTTTAGTAGCATCAAGCATGCCAAATTTTAATTTTTATTAGGTGCTAAGTTAGACTATATAAGATCTTTGCTAGAATATTAGGATTTGCTATGATGATATAAACTATTAGAGAGAAGGAAAAGATGTTATACACTCGTAGATTGAGTCTTTCTCTTCTTTAGCTCCGGGTTGTGGTCCATGCGACTCCACTAGGCTCCTCTTTGAGTTGAACAGGTCTCCTTCGTGATCTTCACACCGAAGACGATCCACCCAAAGTCCCTCTAGCTCAAGCTACCTCTACACTAAACTCTTTTAGTGTAGGAAACACGCTACACTTGATTGCTAGTCAAGTGTAGGATGAAGAAGTAGGGGTTTTGAAAGCTCACTTAAGATCTCACAAGCTCAATGATTCACATCACATGTGAGGGTTTTGAGCTTGGAGGTGAGGTGGGAATTTTTGGAAAGCAAGAGCTTATGAAAGAAAAATGGCTAAGGCAGGAAGAAGTAACCAAGTCAAGAATATGATTAATGGTTACTCACTTATTCAAGCATGGAATAAATTGCAATTCTAAATTTCAACCATACTTGAATAGTGAGTCAAGACAATTAAAATATAATCAGAACCATGCCTCAAGCCATACCCAAAATATCTCCACAATTACACCTCATTTTTTTATTTTCTTAAAATAGAAAAACATGCCATGCTTCATATATATATATATATATATCAAATATATATATTAACATATATATTAATAAAGCAATTAGTGAGCTAATGATATTAGTTAACATATAATTATATCAAATATAAATATACATCAAATTATTAAATCAATATTTGATTTAATAATCCGGTTATATCACATATGACCGACTACTATCATTTATTTGTTCATCACATTATCAAATCAACACTTGATTCGATAATCTGGTTATATCACATATAACCTAACCGATAATAGATAACTGCCAGATTACAATATGGTATCACATACTCGTATTTAATCGGGCCCACGGACATATCAACATATGTACCCTACTTCGTTTTGCTTGAACCAGGAAACTTCTTTGTGGGACTCTAAAGACTCATCAATACGCCAGCAGTAGGTGATGATGACATCAGTCACCTACAAGCCGTCAGCGGTACTAGCTGGACGTAACGGCTACTCAGGTGTTGAGCGATATGAAGATCAACAAGCAAGCTCGTCTATACTCTCCATGAAGCCTATCAGTAATACTACCGTACAGTCCGGTCTCTTCATCTGATATGTCGCATATCATGTCCAGGGGTGGTAAACGTCAGACCCCAGTAACGTGATACGTCATGTTAATGTCTGACTTATAACGGTTTGAGAAACTACTGATAACTCTTATCAGTAAATCTCAGCTGCAGCCCTGGCTAGGGACTTCCAGTTATATCCAATCGAGCATAGCACAACATCAACCCCCAATACCGGGAGAGGCGAAACCCCTCCTATTGCTCATTGCCTCCATGTGACTTGGGACTGTACCTAAAATCCACCTGTTTGTACGTCTCCTTTGAGCGTGGTAGGAAGGAAATCAAAGCACAGTGGTAGCCACACAAGACTCTATGACAATCTCAGGTTTACAGATTAACCTGTACCAGTGTCACCAGAGGACTGCTATCTGACGATAGGTATACTACCAACTAGGAGTCCTCGGTGAGTCCTTTTCGGTGTACCCATTCCCCAATGAGCACCAGTGTCCAATCTTTGATGTTACAAACCAATGGTTGTGGGATCAACCATCGCCCTCTAAGTGACAAGAAACGTACACAGTCTACTCTGGAATACCGATACCCTAGTCTCGATATTCCTTCGACTAGGAATTGATTAAAGGATGTGCTTTTGGACCACCATGGCCCCACTAATATGATCTCATCATAATCCTAGTAGTCAAGTACATATCCTAAGGGCTTTACCAACATGTGAGAGAAAGACCGTAAAGAATACCTATCAACATGTTAAGATAAAGCGTAACCAGATAGCATACTATAATGTCGAGCAAGAAAGTCCTCTATACATATGTCCAAGCATCCACTATAATATACATCACATGTACAATAATGGCCTCTAGGGCATACATATTCCTAACAACTACGAAATCTGGCAGATGGACGTCAAGACCGCTTTTCTAAATGGTGATTTAGAAGAGAGCGTGTACATGACACAGCCAGAGGGCTTCATAGACAGTGGGAGCAGCGGAAGCGTGTGCAAGCTGCTTAAATCAATCTACGGATTAAAGCAGGCATCGCGGAGCTGGATCATCTGTTTCGATGAAGCTGTCAAAGAGTTTGACTTCATCAAAAATGAAGATGAATCATGTATATATAAGAAAGTAGTAGAGAGTAAGGTTGTCTTCCTTGTATTGTACATGGATAACATACTCTTGATAGGAAACGATGTTCCTATGCTACACTCGGTCAAGCTCTTCTTATCACACAAGCACTCCATGATAGATCTAGGTGATGCCTCCTACATCCTGGGGATAAAGATCTATGGAGATAGATCTAGAAGGATGTTGGGATTATCCCAATCCAGGTACATAGAAACCATACTAAAGAGGTTTAGTATGGAAGATTCTAAGCATGGTAATTTACCTGCTTGTTAAGAAATCACTCTCTCCAAAGAGTTGTCTCCCAATACTGATTTGGAGAGGGCTCGCATGCAAGGAATACCCTATGCTTCGGCAGTCAGGTCAATCATGTATGGGATATTGTGTACCAGACCGGATGTAGTTTACTCACTAGGTGTAGTGAGTAGGTATCAATCAGATCCAGGGGAGAAATACTGGATAGCTATGAAGAACATTCTTAAGTACTTGAGAAGGACTAAAGAGATGTTCTTTGTGTATGGTAATGGTGAAGTCCAGGTGGAGTCCTTTACTGATTCGAGCTTCCAGAGTGATAAGGACGACAGTAAGTCGGTCTCGGGTTTTGACTTCACCCTCAATGGAGGGGCGGTATGTTGGAAGAGTTCCAACCTAGATACCGTAGTAAACTTGACGATGGAAGCTGAATACATTGCTACCAACGATGTTGCCAAAGAGGCTGTCTGGATAAAGAAGTTCATAAGATGAACTTGGTGTGGTTCCTTCTATTGAGCATCCAATACCTGCGTATTTTGATAATAATAGAGCTGTGGCTTTGGCCAAGGAACCTCGTTCCCATCAGTGATCCAGACATATTCTTAGGCGGTATCACCTGATCAGGGAGATAGTGGATCGTTGGGAGATCAAGGTCAGGAGAGTTGACACGAAGGATAACATAGTGGATCCACTCACGAAAGCCCTCCCCCCAGATGCTATTCGAGAGACTATTTGGGATGTTGGGTATGAGATACTACAATAACTGACCTTAGTGCAAGTGAGAGATTGTTAGAGATATGTATGCCCTAGAGGCCATTATTGTACATTGATATGTATATTATAATGGATGCTTGGAAATATATATAGATGACTTTCTTGCTCGATATGATATTATGCTATCTGGTTACTCTTTATTTTAACATGTACACTTAGTATTATTATACTGTCTCTCAGATACATGTTGATAAAGCCCTTAGGGTGTTGGTTTGACTACCAGGACTATGATGTGGATCATACTACTGGGACCTGGGTAATCTACAAGCACATTAATTAATTATTCATAGTCGATGGTATATCAAGACAGGGCATCGATATTCCAGAGTAGACTAGTGTGTACGTTTCTTGACCCTGTATGGGGCGATGGTTGATCCCATATCCATTGGTGTTTGACATCAAAGATTGTACACATGTGCTCATTAGAGAATGGGTACACCGAACAGGACTCGCCGAGAACTCCTAGATGGTACTAAACCTATCGTCAGATAGTAGTTCTCTGGTGACACTGGTACAGGTTAGTCTGTAGACCCGATATCGTCATAGAGTCTTGTATGGTTCCCATTGTGCTTTGATTTCCTCTCTACCATGGCTCAAAGGAGTCGTGCAAACATATGGATTTTGGGTACAGTTGTTCATATAATAATTTTGCATTATTATATTCCCTATTCTTATTCATTTTACAAATAAACAGGTGCTTTCGATCCATGTCTGCTACATAGTTGTAGGTTACAGGTTCTCGGAACAAAAACAGTGAAAACATGAAAAGACGATACAAAAGTGAGACTACGACCAACAAATGAAAAGATCTTGATCATGCCTTCAGTTTGAAGACTAAACGAAGATCAACAAACAAGTTCACAAAGCACAAAGACAGCGCAAGGTTCAAGACTTCGACACGAAGCAAGCGGTAAAGTCCACAACATTGTTCACTGTGGAAATTTGGAAGAAACCAGAAGATCATCTGAGAAACCAAGTGAAGAAAAGAGAAGAAAAATGCAACCAGAATCATCCAAGAAAATTGCAGCCAACAATCCCTCCACATGGCCGCGGAACCGTGGCCAAACCTGGCTCTTGGCCGCGGATCCACAGCCATGTGTCGCCCGTGTCGGTGCAGAAATTTTAAGGCGGCTGGCGGCGCATTGACTAGTTCTTTTCTTAGGGGGTAAACTTGTAATTGCAGATATGACTCGATTGTAACCCTAGGGTTTCTATGTTTTATAAATAGAAGCCCTAAAAACTCTTTTAGGTTATGCCTCTTCTTGTGCCTCATTTCATCTATCAAAATTTAGATCTGTAAATTTCTGTAAAGAAGGAAAACAGCATCAAATAAAAATTAGGAGTAAGTTTTCTTTTCATTGCCCTAGTTCAATTTTATTTCCATGCCCTAGGTAATTTCTTTCTTGCCCTAGTATAGATCTTCATTATTTTCCCTAGTTAGATAGTTTAGAAAATGTTTTTCAATTCCCTAATGAGTGAGTAGTCTCCTCGCTTGTTAGGGTTAGATTTGGGGAAGGCTTGAGAGATGAAGATCTCTCACCCCTTTCTTACCCATCACACGTTTTTATAGGACTCCATCCATACATGCACATACAGCTCCCTATGACACCCTATCCCACGAGGTAGCGGTGATACCGTAGTATAAAAGACCGGTTGAGCGTGTTTTCCATGGAGATTAGGGTAAGAATTAAGAAAGGAAGAACAAGAACCTAGAGGAAGAAACACAGTTTCTTCCTGATGGTACTAATCCACTTTATTAATTATTACCATAACACCTAATAGATCTTAATTTGGGTATAGAAAGCGGTGAGGAATATTGACTTTCCAAACCTAACCTAAACCTAACCCTAGCAAGATTTTAGTTTAGATCAACTTAGTTTTTAGATTTAATCAATCCGACAACAATCGGAATTAACTCGTTAGAACAATTTGAGAATACACAAAATCCCTGTGGACCGACCCGTACTCATCGGCTAGCTACCAAGTAACGCCGTTCTTGATTGCGGTTATTAAATATTTTTGATTCATCTTTTAAAAGTGCAAGGACGCTAAATCTCTATCAATCAACAGTCCCGAGTCACTGTCACGACCCGAAAGTACAGAACATGACCGGCACTTAGACTACGAAACGTCTCGAGGCGTACGTAATCTAAGTAAGCCGAAAAACCCAGAAATCCAAACCAAGAAAAGTAGTAGAGTGAAGGAAAACCAATTTAAATCAAGTAGTTTTAATAGCATAAGCCGAATTATGCCTTTTTTTTTTAAAAACATCAAATATTTCCTGAAAATTTCGGCAGTCTCCTTTGTAAAAAACTGGCCCCCAAACGGGATACAACATGAATAGTATACGAAATAAAAAAAAAGGCATCCCCAAGCGGGAGCTAGCTCTTCGTCAATTGACGGTCACAACCACACAAGCAATATAATATACAACGCCAAGGGCGAGGATCAAAACTCAAAACAACAAGAAATCCACAGAAATACAACGCGCGACTCTAAGGTCGAAAGAATAAACATCACTGGTCTCTATCTCAAATAAATACATGTTTGGTTGATGGAATTTACTAGGTACAACTGAATAATATTATACAAGGTAATATGATGGGTATGATACAAAAAGAAAACCCACCTACTAGCAAGTCACCCGAATGAAACTGTGCCCGCAAAGCCGTAAAGAAACCTGTACGGCAAACCTGCAAGAAACTGGGGCACAACGGGGGTGAGTTGCCAACTCGTGAATAGAAAAATATCTACGAATAGGAATCGCATGTATGACGCAATCCTAGGTCATACGATCAATATATAACCTCAAATATGTGTATAACATGCAGCCTATAACAAAGGCTAGGGTAAATATCTAACCCGAGTGTAATCTCATGTGCTCGTGTCAGTGCTTCAGGTAGAAATATATCATATGAATGAGGTATGAATGCATGTAAACAGAATACATGTAAATGAAGAAACTGTTTTCATAATTTAGTGAGATTTCCTTTGTATTTTTAAAATGAGGTATCATAATGAAATCAGCATAAAACAGTGCCTAGCATCGGCACAAAACGTAATCCCAATAACTCGATATCTCTGTATCACAGTCTCTGTACCTCAATATCTCGAAATCTCAATGTCTCAATCACAATATCTAGGGCGCCGTCAGTCCAGACCGGCCCCTACCATCCATCTCAAGACCACGACGGTATCCTCCGGATATCCGACGCGCCGGGTAAAATCACCGGTAGGTAGTGCTCCCCTGCCAGGCTCACATCGTCATCATCACGCGCTTATTGCCCCGGGGTACCTTACCGGGTCCACCATGTACCCGAAACGGTTCATCCATCTCCTCGAATCGGGTCTCGAAATCCATCAGCAAACTCATGGTGGACGACTCATACATTATGGGAAAACCGCAATTTTTATTTAAGAAGAGAGAAAGCAGTTTATATATATTTTGCGGTTTTCCTCCAAATCCAGAAAATGTCATGGAAATCCGAATCATCAATAGCATGTAAAACCATGAATATAAGCATGAGCATCCATGAATGCGGCATATAATGAATAGCAGTATGCATGAAGTGACAAATAACAACTACAATGTCTAAACTAGCATATAAGGCAAGCAACTAATCATCATGTCAAAACTACTAGTTAACAAGCTACATTAGGCGATAATATTTTCTAAGGTGTACGTGACATGGCAATTACCGATGAAGATGTGTGTGAGCCGGCAAGTAAGTGTACGTGGTACATACGCATCATCGGTAATGGTGCTGGTGTCCTAACAATATGATATCAACAGTGCAATAAGAAATTATAATATAAGTATGCGATGCGGAGCGAACAGTAATAATGAGCGGGAGCTAAATACTAAACACAATGATAACTAATCTGCATTACCCTAATATAAATCCTACAAATGGTGCCTTTTGAAATAACACAAATCATGGGGTTTTGAAAATAGGGGCTACGGTGTTTTTATGAAAAGTTACGTCTTTTGAAATATCCGTAGGATCCCTTGGGCTGTCTTTTAAAATACCCACGATTCGTTAGTTTTTGAAATAGGTAAGAATTGAATCTAATCTAACAACTAAACTAAACTAAAGGACAAGTTAACAAGCTGGACTGCAGGTAAGGAAACCGCCTAACATCTGAGTCGATACATATACATACCTGTATATATATATATTAGTCGGTGATCCCGCCTCAGTAATACCATATCCGATACCATATCTATAATCAGACATCCTAAGTCAAGAGTGCGGATCAATCATCAATATATAGCTCGTACGTAAATCCGTCGTACGGCATCCCCAAATCTGGGTACGGGTCAGTATCATACTCATCACACTGTTCATCTGGTATCCTCTTTATCAAATATCATGATCGGGGTACTGATCTACGTCTAGTACAATACTGATACCGTCTAAGTATGCATGCACATGTGTGAAACACTACGTCAAGGACCCGCTACAACGTCATGTCGTATCTCAAATACGAACCCTGCTATATCACCGATCTCACGGCCTCAAATCAAATCTTATCGACTCATCTTAAATCCCAAGTACTATCCTCATTATCCATGCATGCGTATATGAATGTACATATGCATAGTCCCATACCCACGCATATATACATATATACACATCCTAATCTGCGCACAAGAAAGTAAAGTATGCAAGTCTGTGTGTGCGTATGTGGGTATAACAACTACTCTAGGGTTTCGCAACTAACCCAAAGGTACTCCATGAACACATAAACATAATATGAATGAACATCCTCGTATCATAAAACACCTATATAAACATATATATGAACTATACTACGGACTGCGGGGGTGCTATACGCCATCCACCCGACTTCTCCCCGTAGATATAAATCTACTCACTTGGTCCTCGCTTGCCGGTGCCGACGTCGCCACGCGCTTGCTTGTCGTCTCGAAGTCCACATGGGTTACCTACATATCATAACGCACCGTATCGCATTAAAACCCAATTCGAAATCGAAACGGCATTTTGAAAATCAATTCGGCACTCGTATCACGCATAGGTCAAAACCTATCGCCTACGCATGCAAGAATAGTCAAACCAACTCTCGATGTCGATGTACAAACGTCAAACCATCGAAAAAAACCCAAACACACTCATTTGCTCATTCACGAACACTAATTATAATATAAAATGGGTTAAAATTCACAAAAACCCCAAACTCACTTTAAAAGCCATTTTTCCGAAAATCTAGCAAGCAATATTAACCGTTTTAGTACAAAACTTGATATTTAAACAAATCTAGCGGCCTCAATATCCACTAAATATCATAACTAATTCATACAAATCAAATTCATAAATTAATCTCATCAATTTGTATAAATTCCAAATTCCTAGTTTGCAAAAATACCGATTTTAACTCTTTTTAAAGTAAAATTCACAATTTATCAATTAAGCATGGTTTTGCATGATCTAAGTTGCTAAACAACAATTAAAATGTTAATAAAGTTATCAAAACCTTAATTAGATTTTAAATCACCCATTTGCAACTAAAAGCTAAAAACTAGTTTGCAATTTATATATACTTATTACAAATTTAAATTAACAAAATGCGAACTAGCGACTAGATTTGATTTAGCAAGTCTTAAGATCTCAATTACAACATACAATCCATGATCCAAATACCCAAAACCCTAATTTGATCACAACCCATTCTCTTTAATTTTCTAAATTAACAACTAGAACCAATTTAACACTTAAATATGTTAGATTGAAACAATTTAAACAACGATTTAAAAATGGGTTGGGATTTATACCTCACAACCATGAGATCAACAAGCAAACTAAGCCTCCAAAATTAGCCTCTATGCCCCAAGATCCATACTAGATGGGATAAAGAATAATGGGTAGGAGTTTGATATTGATTTCGGTGAGATTTGTGTTGATTTTGGGCAAAAATTGAAGGATTTTGGAGTGAAAAGGAGGTGGGGAAATTTTGGGCAGCATGGGGATGGCTCGGCCAGCAGGAGAAGAAATTGGGGAGAGAAAAAAATGAGGTGGTGAATGAATGCTAACTCCCAAGTCAACAAAGCCCACTCCTCATTTGACTTTCTTCATTTTCTTTCTTTCTTTTCTTTTCTTTTCTAAAAAGAGATGATTGGAGAGAGAGGGGGGGGGGCTGTCAAAAGGGGGGGAGGGTCGGACACATGGTGGAGGAGTGAGAGAGTGTGTGTGTGAAGCAATGAACACCAAACACCAATTCAGTATGCACCAAACCCCTTTTATTTTCACAAAATAGGCTTTTTTCTTCGATATTTTCTAAACCGTTTTGGCAAACGATTTCGTTTCAAAAGCCACATGATAAAATTTTATTTAATGTTTTATGATGCAAAAAATTTGTTTCAACTCATTCCAATTTGTAATTTTCCCTAATTAAATATATTAGTGACGGCTTAAAATAATATTAAAATAATTAATTTCGGAAAAATTTTCAGAAAATTTGAAATTTCACCAGTGGCTCAATAAACACCAAATACTAGTAATTACATAGCTAGAATATGTATATTTAATTTTTATAATAAGATATTTGCATTTTGATTTTTTACTGAAAACCCCCTTATTTTACCGTTTTTTTCGAAATTTCACCGAAACGATTTTCAAAACGTTACAATCTTCCCCCCTTAAAGAAATTTGGTCCCCGAATTTAAATTAAAACTTCCCCCAAATACTAAAACATCTAAACCAAAACCATCAAGTCGTCGGGGCTCCGAAATTGTAAATACATAAAACAAATCGTAGCGCAACGCCTGCGCATGAAAAATGAGCATATAACTCAAATCAGAACTCCGTCAAGCATCCCGCAATCATCGGAGTCATGGGGAAGACATCAATACCAAATCCAAAGCAAAACCAATATGATATAACTCGAAACTATACATGTAAAATATATTCAGGTACTGTCCTCTGACTAGTCCTGCTCAGTACGAAAACACATAGCAATATCATAAAAACGTACTGCTCTATAAGAAAAATCAATCCCAAAATACGCGTATGAATACTACGCGCGTCTTGTGCGCACGGAAATCAAAATCCAAATATGTGCCATACATATGCACAGAAACAACATCTAAGTGCATCGGGCGTGCACGAAACATCTGTCATAGGCAACATGTGTGCCTGACAGCAAAATCAGGTGCATCTGACATGCACGAAAAATCTCGATTTAGTGCATCTGGTGTGCACCAAAATCACACTTCAAAACATGCGCCCCACATGCGCGAAAATCCAAATCAGGTGCATCCATCGTGCACGAAATCATGAAATCCAATATCAAGTGCCGAACATGCGCAAAATCAAATCAGGTGCACAAGGTGCACAAAACAATATCGAACACCACCATCGAAATCAAAGTCCAATGCATCTAAGTGCACAAAAGGCGTATCACTGCACTGCAAGCATATATAACTATACAGAGTGCAGGAACCAAATCGTGTGCGTGCATACGCACAAAATCAACTCAACTGTATGAAACCCATAAAATCATAAACATGTGAGACCAAGGCACGAAAACGATAACAAGTGTAACAACTGTGCAAAAATCGTAAATACGTAGTAGGTGCAACCTTGGCGCATAAAAACGATATCATGAAACTCAATCATCAAAACCAAATCATGCGAATAGATCGCTCAAAACATCGAAATCAATAATGGCGGCATAGTACCGCTCAAGCGCATCCTCTAAGAATCTCTGGCCAACTGCCGTGGTCACTCATAGCGTGTCTCGTCGACGATCCTAAACTCTGGCCTGCCGGTGTGCATAACAATGACCACTCCTGGGTCAAGGTCTTCACTGGGAATTACCAATCTCTCGGTCCATCGGCTTATCGGCCTTGTCAGGTGTGCTAACGGGGATGATCCCGTTCTGGCACGTCTCTTGTCATCTCTCGGTCAATCATCGTGACCACTCGTAAGACAGCATATCACTGGCGTCGGCCTCTGGCTCTCTGAATGTACGTGACACATCTGATCCTGGGTGCAAGTATCATTGCAGCAGTGTCCTGGAAGGAATCCTGCTCACGGTCTCTTCCATGTCTCGTCTCTGCCAACTGTCCGGAAGTCATCGTCCTTTCCTATATCTGCATCTTGCTCTGGAACGACTGCATACTCATCGTGACTCCTTCTGGAAGGTAAATCCAAGTACCATGCCTCGGCATGCGCATCGCATCTCTGATGTCGGCGGAGTGGAACGTCATCTCATCAAGATCTCGTACGAAACTCTTACTACATTTCCTTTAATGTCGACTGCTTCGGACTCGTCTCGTCGTGGCTGCATGGACTGAGCTCCAACGGCTACCCTCGTATCGGGAGTCTCCCAAGAAATGCATCTCACCACCTAGCATCCGAATTAAGTCGAGCCATCCGATCGAGTCGTCAAAACCTCATAATCCCCCAAGAGCTCAACATCTTAGGCACAGTTTAATAGTATCGAGTACATACCACAGCATCGGTGGTCCAGCCGTAGAAGGGCAAACCCAAGCCTCACTAATGGCGCCGTAGAACTGCCGCAAACCCGAAGGTTCAAAGGCTTTCACACGGTCATTAAGTCGAGTTAGGGTTTCATTCTTCTAGAGGGACCATAGAATTGCCTGCATGTCTTTCCGACTACTTTAAACTTGGAATAATAGGTTTCTGACATTCGATCGTCTCTGTCGACTCCCAACGTCTCCGTGTGAAGTCATCTCTAGCTGGAATCAATCTATCTGATGACCTCGCATCGGGGTAGGCGAACGAACCACCTGTCCTAGTCATTCATCATCGGGTGACTAGCGACCTTCTATCATCTCTTCGTATTACTCGTCCCGCAATAGCTCCAACATATGGGACGATATCTCGTCACTCGCAGCAACAACTGGCTCACTCGTCTGCACGCTAAACAGTGCCTCAATCATCATGAGTAAGCAATACACCAACGGTCATCAAAATCTGGTTGGCCTCTATCATTGGCTCAATCCTCTAGTGCTGATCGGCACGTCCAAGTAATCTCATAAAGGCGATCCGCCAAACGCTCGTGGCGTGAAAACACAGTAAAAAGACACATCTCCGCAATCGTGTGTCGCCGGAATTACGCCAAGGTCAGTCCTCGTTCGTGACGAGCTCGTGCTGACCGCAACTCTAGCCGTAGCTCTCCCTGCCCGTAATCGTGGCAGCAAAACCATAACTGGTACTGATGAGGCTAGATCGGAATGAATATAATACTGAGCAAAGAAATGTACATCCTAAGGCTTCTTAAGTGGAGTAGCGTATCGTAAGTATGCCGTGGAACATTCCCACGGTACGTCACTCTACTTTAGTCACCAATTCCATCAACCAAGGGTCATCCTACGCTCCGAAGGTAAAACCTGGCTCTGATACCAACTTTGTCACGACCCGAAAGTATGGAACATGACCAGCACTTAGACTACGAAACGTCTCGAGGCGTACGTAATCTAAGTAAGCCGAAAAACCCAGAAATCCAAACCAAGAAAAGTAGTAGAGTGAAGGAAAACCAATTTAAATCAAGTAGTTTTAATAGCATAAGCCGAATTATGCCCTTATTTTTTAAAAACATCAAATATTTCATGAAAATTTCGCCAGAGTCTCCTTTGTAAAAAACTGGCCCCCAAACGGGATACAACATGAATAGTATACGAAATCAAAAAAAAGGCATCCCCAAGCGGGAGCTAGCTCTTCGTCAATCGACGGTCACAACCACACAAGCAATATAATATACAATGCCAAGGGCGAGGATCAAAACTCAAAACAACAAGAAATCCACAGAAATACAACGCGCGACTCTAAGGTCGAAAGAATAAACATCACTGGTCTCTATCTCAAATAAATACATGTTTGGTTGATGGAATTTACTAGGTACAACTGAATAATATTATACAAGGTAATATGATGGGTATGATACAAAAAGAAAACCCACCTACTAGCAAGTCACCCGAACGAAACTGTGCCCGCAAAGCCGTAAAGAAACCTGTACGGCAAACCTGCAAGAAACTGGGGCACAACGGGGGTGAGTTGCCAACTCGTGAATAGAAAAATATCTACGAATAGGAATCGCATGTATGACGCAATCCTAGGTCATACGATCAATATATAACCTCAAATATGTATATAACATGCAGCCTATAACAAAGGCTAGGGTAAATATCTAACCCGAGTGTAATCTCATGTGCTCGTGTCAGTGCTTCAGGTAGCAATATATCATATGAATGAGGTATGAATGCATGAAAACAGAATACATGTAAATGAAGAAACTGTTTTCATAATTTAGTGAGATTTCCTTTGTATTTTTAAAATGAGGTATCATAATGAAATCAGCATAAAACAGTGCCTAGCATCGGCACAAAACGTAATCCCAATATCTCGATATCTCTGTATCACAGTCTCTGTACCTCAATATCTCGAAATCTCAATGTCTCAATCACAATATCTAGGGCGCCGTCAGTCCAGACCGGCCTCTACCATCCATCTCAAGACCACGACGGTATCCTCCGGATATCCGACGCGCCGGGTAAAATCACCGGTAGGTAGTGCTCCCCTGCCAGGCTCACATCGTTATCATCACGCGCTTCTTGCCCCGGGGTACCTTACTGGGTCCACCATGTACCCGAAACGGTTCATCCATCTCCTCGAATCGGGTCTCGAAATCCATCAGCAAACTCATTGTGGACGACTCATACATTATGGGAAAACCGCATTTTTTATTTAAGAAGAGAGAAAGCAGTTTATATATATTTTGCGGTTTTCCTCCAAATCCAGAAAATGTCATGGAAATCCGAATCATCAATAGCATGTAAAACCATGAATATAAGCATGAGCATCCATGAATGCGGCATATAATGAATAGCATTATGCATGAAGTGACAAATAACAACTACAATGTCTAAACTAGCATATAAGGCAAGCAACTAATCATCATGTCAAAACTACTAGTTAACAAGCTACATTAGGCGATAATATTTTCTAAGGTGTACGTGACATGGCAATTACCGATGAAGATGTGTGTGAGCCGGCAAGTAAGTGTACGTGGTACATACGCATCATCGGTAATGGTGCTGGTGTCCTAACAATATGATATCAACAGTGCAATAAGAAATTATAATATAAGTATGCGATGCGGAGCGAACAGTAATAATGAGCGGGAGCTAAATACTAAACACAATGATAACTAATCTGCATTACCCTAATATAAATCCTACAAATGGTGCCTTTTGAAATAACACAAATCATGGGGTTTTGAAAATAGGGGCTACGGTGTTTTTATGAAAAGTTACGTCTTTTGAAATATCCGTAGGATCCCTTGGGCTGTCTTTTAAAATACCCACGATTCGTTAGTTTTTGAAATAGGTAAGAATTGAATCTAATCTAACAACTAAACTAAACTAAAGGACAAGTTAACAAGCTGGACTGCAGGTAAGGAAACCGCCTAACATCTGAGTCGATACATATACATACCTGTATATATATATTAGTCGGTGATCCCGCCTCAGTAATACCATATCCGATACCATATCTATAATCAGACATCCCAAGTCAAGAGTGCGGATCAATCATCAATATATAGCTCGTACGTAAATCCGTCGTACGGCATCCCCAAATCTGGGTATGGGTCAATATCATACTCATCACACTGTTCATCTGGTATACTCTTTATCAAATATCTTGATCGGGGTACTGATCTACGTCTAGTACAATACTGATACCGTCTAAGTATGCATGCACGTGTGTGAAACACTACGTCAAGGACCCGCTACAACGTCATGTCGTATCTCAAATACGAACCCTGCTATATCACCGATCTCACGGCCTCAAATCAAATCTCATCGACTCATCTTAAATCCCAAGTACTATCCTCATTATCCATGCATGCGTATATGAATGTACATATGCATAGTCCCATACCTACGCATATATACATATATACACATCCCAATCTGCGCACAAGAAAGTAAAGTATGCAAGTCTGTGTGTGCGTATGTGGGTATAACAACTACTCTAGGGTTTCGCAACTAACCCAAAGGTACTCCATGAACACATAAACATAACATGAATGAATATCCTCGTATCATAAAACACCTATATAAACATATATATGAACTATACTACGGACTGCAGGGGTGCTATACGCCATCCACCCGACTTCTCCCCGTAGATATAAATCTACTCACCTGGTCCTCGCTTGCCGGTGCCGACGTCGCCACGCGCTTGCTTGTCGTCTCGAAGTCCACATGGGTTACCTACATATCATAACGCACCGTATCGCATTAAAACCCAATTCGAAATCGAAACGGCATTTTGAAAATCAAATCGGCACTCGTATCACGCATAGGTCAAAACCTATCGCCTACGCATGCAAGAATAGTCAAACCAACCCTCGATGTCGATGTACAAACGTCAAACCATCGAGAAAAACCCAAACACACTCATTTGCACATTCACGAACACTAATTATAATATAAAATGGGTTAAAATTCACAAAAACCCCAAACTCACTTTAAAAGCCATTTTTCCGAAAATCTAGCAAGCAATATTAACCGTTTTAGTACAAAACTTGATATTTAAACAAATCTAGCGGCCTCAATATCCACTAAATATCATAGCTAATTCATACAAATCAAATTCATAAATTAATCTCATCAATTTGTATAAATTCCAAATTCCTAGTTTGCAAAAATACCGATTTTAACTCTTTTTAAAGTAAAATTCACAATTTATCAATTAAGCATGGTTTTGCATGATCTAAGTTGCTAAACAACAATTAAAATGTTAATAAAGTCATCAAAACCTTAATTAGATTTTAAATCACCCATTTGCAACTAAAAGCTAAAAACTAGTTTGCAATTTATATATACTTATTACAAATTTAAATTAACAAAATGCGAACTAGTGACTAGATTTGATTTAGCAAGTCTTAAGATCTCAATTACAACATACAATCCATGATCCAAATACCCAAAACCCTAATTTGATCACAACCCATTCTCTTTAATTTTCTAAATTAACAACTAGAACCAATTTAACACTTAAATATGTTAGATTGAAATAATTTAAACAACGATTTAAAAATGGGTTGGGATTTATACCTCACAACCATGAGATCAACATGCAAACTAAGCCTCCAAAATTAGCCTCTATGCCCCAAGATCCATACTAGATGGGATAAAGAATAATGGGTAGGAGTTAGATATTGATTTCGGTGAGATTTGTGTTGATTTTGGGCAAAAATTGAAGGATTTTGGAGTGAAAAGGAGGTGGGGAAATTTTGGGCAGCAAGGGGATGGTTCGGCCAGCAGGAGAAGAAATTGGGGAGAGAAAAAAAATGAGGCGGTGAATGAATGCTAACTCCCAAGTCAACAAAGCCCACTCCTCATTTGACTTTCTTCATTTTCTTTCTTTCTTTTCTTTTCTTTTCTAACAAGAGATGATTGGAGAGAGAGAAGGGGGGGCTGTCAAAAGGGGGGAGGGGCGGCCACATGGTGGAGGAGTGAGAGAGTGTGTGTGTGAAGCAATGAACACCAAACACCAATTCAATATGCACCAAACCCCTTTTATTTTCACAAAATAGGCTTTTTTCTTCGATATTTTCTAAACCGTTTTGGCAAACGATTTCGTTTCAAAAGCCACATGATAAAATTTTATTTAATGTTTTATGATGCACAAAATTTGTTTCAACTCATTCCAATTTGTAATTTTCCCTAATTAAATATATTAGTGACGGCTTAAAATAATATTAAAATAATTAATTTCGGAAAATTTTTCAGAAAATTTGAAATTTTACCAGTGGCTCAATAAACACCAAATACTAGCAATTACATAGCTAGAATATGTATATTTAATTTTTATAATAAGATATTTTCATTTTGACTTTTTACTGAAAACCCCCTTATTTTACCGTTTTTTTCGAAATTTCACCGAAACGATTTTCAAAACGTTACGGTCACATGGAGGCAATGAGCGATATGAGGGGTTTCGTCTCACCCGGTATAGGGAGTTGATGTTGCGCTATGCTCGATTGGCTATAACAGGAAGTCCCTGGCCAGGGATGTTGATGAGATTTAAGTGTTATCAGTAGTTTCTCGTACTGTTATAGGCCTTACATCGGCATGACTTATCATGTTATTAGGGTCTGACGATTCCACCCCCAGACTCGATATGCGACATATTATACGAAGAGACCGGATTGTACGATAAGTGTTACTTATAGACTTCATGGGATTTTGGATAAGCTTGCTTGTTGATCTTCTAATTGCTCAATACCTGGGTAGCCGTTACGTCCAGCTAGCACCGCTGACGGCTTGTGGGTGACTGACGTAATCATCACCTACTGCTGGCGTGTTGACGAGTCCTAGAGTCCCACATAGAAGTTTCCTGGTTCAAGTGAAACGAAGTAGTATGTTGTTATGTGCGGGGGCCTGATTAAATATGAGTATGTGATACCGTATTCTAATTTGGCAGTTATTTAATATCAGTTAGGTTATATGTGATATAACCGATTATTGAATCAAGTGTTGATTTGATAATGTGATATACAGATAAATGATATTAGTCGGTTATATATGATATAACCGGATTATTAAATCAAGTGTTGATTTAATAATATGATATATATTTATATTTGAGATAATTGTATATTGACTAATATTATTGCTCACTAATTCTTTGCTTATCTTTATATATATATATATTAATATATATGTGATACACACACACACACATACATACATACATACATACATATATATATACATAAATATATATACATATACATATATAGATACATACATACATACATACATACATATATATATACGTATACGTATATATATATACATATATATATATATATATATATATTATATGAAGCATGGTATGGATTTTCTATTTTTGGAAAATAGAAAAATGAGGTGGAAAATGGGGTGACTTTTTTGTGGCATGGAGAATAGCATGGCTTATTCTTTTTTATATTAATTTGCTTGCACTATTGAAGCATGGATATAATTTTTAATTGTTGAAAATTGTATGCTTCAATAATGTGTGAGCTTTGAAGAGCCATTCTACACTTCATTCTTGACTTGAGTTATTTTCTTCACTTGAGCTCCTTGCTCTCTAGCTCTCTCCATTTTCTTCACCTCCTCCTCCAAGCTCAATCTCTCACATGAGTTATGAAACCTTGAGTTTGTGAGAACCCTAGTGAGTAAACAAAACCCCTACTTCACCATCCTACATTAGATTAGCACTTTGGTGTAGTGTGTTTTCTTCACTAAAGAGTTTTGTTAAGATGAGCTTAGAGTAGCGGACATCGGGTGGATCATCTTTGGCATGAAGGTTATCGAAGGAAGTTCGTTCAACCTTTAAGTGGAGTCTAGTGGAGTCGCGTGGACTATAACCCGGAGCTTGAGAAGAGAAGGACACGGTCTACAAAGGTTGTAGCCACCTTTCTCTTAGCTATTTATTATGATATCATAGTTAAACCCTAATCATCTAATTTAAGATCTTGGTTAGTGTTAATTAGCACCTTTTTTTTTTAAAATGGCATGTTTGATGCTAGTAAAACCCAGTGGAGGTTCTAACAAACGCTTTCATCTTCTCACGTAACTTTTTTCACATTTTTTTTTGTTATTAAAAACATAGAATGATTTTACACATTTTTGGAGAAACAAATATAAAAATATTAATATTTAAATGAGTGTTTAAAAATATAGAAAATTTTGAGGAACAATGTAAAAATTCCTTTTGTAATGTTAAGTATCTAAATGACATATATAATGTCAGATATAGGTGCCTTAGAGGCTATTATTATTGTACTTGTACCTATATGTACAAAACATTCTTACTCGATTTGATAATATGCTATCTGGTTTGCTTTATCTTTAATGTGTATATGTTTTACTTAGTATTACGTATTGCTATTACATATTGATAAAGATCATGGGATTTTTGCTTGACTATCAGGATTATGATGCGATCATACTAATGGGGCCTGGATAATGCATAAGCACATTCTTAAATGTTCCTAATCATGCGAGTATCGAGATTGGACATCGGTGCTCCAAACTAGACTAATGTATACGTTTCTTGACCCCGATCGGAGCGATGGTTGGTCCCACAGCCATTAGTGTTTGACCCCAAAGATTGTATACATGTGCTCATTAGAAAATGAGTACATTGAACGGACTCGCCGAGAACTCCTAGATGGTATTTTACTTATTGTCAGATAGCAGTTTTCTAGTGACAATAGTGCATGGTAGTCTTTTGACCTCACATCGTCATAGTGTCTTGTGTGTGTTCCCACTGTACTTTAATTACTACCCAACCACGGTTTTAAAGAGCCATGCATATAGGTTTTAATTGGATACAGTCCCGAAGCACATGGAGGCAGTGAGCAGTCGAGATGAGATTCGTCTCTTCCAGTATAGGGAGTTGATGTCACGTTGTATATGATAGACTATAATCATAAGTCCCTGGCCAAGGCGGATATGATAAACTGATAAGGGTTATCAATTGTATCTCGGCTGGTTATGAGTTTAACATCAGCATGACTTATTGGGTTATTGGGGGTCTGACAGTATCCGCCCCCCAGTCCTATTATAAGACACTCTTTGAAGAAGAGACCGGACTGTACGGAAATTGTCACTGATAAGCTCTGCTGGGTACAGATGAGTTTGCTTATCGATCTTTCTTTTGACATATATCCGGATAGTCGTTACATACAGGTAGTGCCGCTGGCGTGCTTGTTAGTTATGGATATAATCCAGTAACTCACTGCCAACATATTGTTGAGTCTTTAGAGTCCAACACAGAGGGTTTTCCCGCTCAAGCGAAACAATATAGTGTTCATATGGTGATACGTGCAGGAGTTCAATTAAACACGTGTATATGATACACGTATATTAATCGGACGCTTGATAATACTAGCCGGTTTATTAAAAAGCCGGATTATTAAATCAAGTGTTGATTTAATAAAACATATATGATATGTACCATGTTACTCTCTCTCTTGCATGTGTATATGTATATGATACATATACTAATACATGTATATGATACATATACCCTTCTTGTCTCTTAGTGGCAAGCATGTGAAGGTGTGTGTGCAAGTAGGGACCACTTAGAGATGAGCATTCTGTTAGGAATATGTATGGCCCAGAGGCCATTATTGTATGATATAGTGGATGCTTAGACATATATATAGAGGACTTTCTTGGTCGATATGATACTATGCTATCTGGTTGCTCTTTATCTTAATATGTACACTTGTATTATTATACCGTCTCTCTGATACATGTTGATAAAGACCTTAGGATGTTTTTTTGACTACAAGGACTATGATGCGGATCATACTAATGGGACTTGTGTAGTCCACAAGTACATCCTTTAATTATTTCTAGTCGAGAGAATATGGAGACAGGGCATCAATATTCCAGAGTAGACTAGTGTGTATGTTTCTTGACCCTATAGGGGGCGATGGTTGATCCCATAACCATTAGTGTTTGACATCAATGGTTGTACACATGTGCTTATTAGAGAATGGGTACACCGAATAGGACTCACCGAGAACTCCTAGATGGTACCATACCTATTGTCAGATAGACGTTCTCTGGTGACACTAGTACAAGTTAGTCTATAGACCCGAGATCGTCATAGTGTCTTGTGTGGTCCCCACTGTGCTTTGATTTCCTCCCTACCACGGCTCAAAGGAGTCATGCAAACAGGTGGATTTTGGGTACAATCCCGAGTCACATGAAGGCAGTGAGCTATAGGAGGGGTTTCGTCTCTCCCGGTATAGGGAGTTAATGTTGCGCTATGCTCGATTGGCTATAACAGTAAGTCCCTGGTCAGGGCTGATGAGATTTACTGGTAAGTGTTATCAGTAGTTTCTTGAACCGTTATGAGCCATACATCGGCATGACATATCAAGTTACTGGGGTCTGACGATACCACCCCTAGACTTGATATGCGACATATCAGACGAAAAGACCGGACTGTATGGTAAGTGTTACTTATAGGTTTCATGGGAGTTTGGACAAGCTTGCTTGTTGATCTTCTAATCGCTCAATACCTGGGTAGCCGTTACGTCCAGCTAGTACCGCTGACGGCTTGTGGGTAACTGATGTGATTATTATCTACTGCTGGCATATTGACGAGTCTTTAGAGTCCCACACAAAGGTTTCATAGTTCAAGCAAAACGAAATAGGGCACATATGCTGATATGTGCGGGAGCCTGATTAAATACAAGTATGTGATACCGTATTCTAATCTGACAACATTTGATATCGGTTAGGTTATATGTGATAAAACTGGATTATTGAATCAAGTGTTGATTTGATAATGTGATATATAGATAAATGATATTAGTCGGTTATATGTGATATAACCGGATTATTAAATCAAGTGTTGATTTAATAATTTAATATATATTTATATTTGATATAATTGTATATTAACTAATATTAAGCTCACTAATTATTTTCTTCTTAATATATATATATATATATATGATATGTGTGTGTGTGTGTGTGTGTGTGTGTGTGTGTGTTATGAAGCATGGTTGGAATTTCTATTTTGAGAAAATAGAAATGAGGTGGAAAATGGGGAGATATTTGAGGAATTGGTGAAGCATGGCATGATCAATTCTTTATTGATTTTCTTTTCACTATAGAAGCATGGTTACATTTTATTATTGTGAAAAAATGGAATGCTTCAATAAGTGTGAAGAAATAGAGAGCCATTCTTCACCTGGATATTTTTCTTAAGCTCATTTGCTTTCACTCTCTTTAGCTCTCACCATTATCTTCTTCCTCCTCCAAGCCATAACCCTCACATGTGATGCGAATCATAGGGCTTTTGATAAATCTAAGTGAGCTAAACACCCTACTTCATCATTCTAGTCTAGATTAGCACTTTAGACTAGGTTGTTTACTTCACTAATACAAGATTAGTGAAGAGGTAGCTTGACCTAGAGGAACTTCGGGTGGATCATCTTCGACACGAAGGTCACGAAGCAAAGCTCGATCCTTCTTCAAGTGGAGCCTAGAGGAGTCATAGGGACTACAACCCGGAGCTATAGAAGAGAAGGACTTGGTCTACAAAGATTGTAGTCTCTATCTTTTAGCATAGATCTTGTTTTATATCATGTTAAACCCTAATAATCTATTTAGATCCTAGGTTAGTGTAGCTTAGCACCCCAAATTTTTGAAAATTGCATGCTTGATGCTGGTTTAAACATAGTGGTGGTGCGAAGACACACTTTCATGGTATCAAAGCCAAGCTAGAACATTAGGGAAAGTCTTTACGACGTTAAAGTGTTCGATCGTACTTCGAAAGCCCAGATTTCACATAGTTTCTGTCCATTTTTCAAAAGTTGAAAATTTTCAAATTAAAAATATGCAGAAAATTGTGCAGGTTATTTGATGGAGCCCCAAGAAATTCGAGGCCCGAACTCCACTAAACCGCCATGGAACCGCGGCCTAACCCTTGTTTTGGCCGTGGTTCCACCGCATGGTTGTAGAGTTGTGGGTTCGTTTTTCTTCTGCTGCTCCATTTTGTGATTCTGGGTTTTCTGAGTATTTTTAGTGAGACTCAATTTGTTGAGGTCTCTGTGATTTTTGGGTGTTTGATAAATATATCGAAATGTTTAACGTCGTCTAGATTATGATGATATGTGATACAATATTTGGAATCCATAATAATTAGTTTTATGAAAACTAGTTTATAATCGGTAAATCTAGCGTTTTAGTCTCGGTTAATCGATTGCCACGCAGTGTCGATTCGGATCAAAACTCCGTCGCAATCGCGTATAGTTCGCGAACACTCGCCGGATAACACTACTAGATAACCATGCCCTATAGCCCCAACCAAGTGACTGTAGGAGAACCCCGTTGTCAAAAGCATCCACTCGGGTGCTCACGGCCACGGTGTTCCGCCTAAAGGCACTTCGTCGACGACATCGGGAGTACGGCCATCTACTAAAGTTCTCGATGATCATTTGATTAGGTAGTCGGGAATCTTGTTGAATTACCTGACTAAGTTATTGAAAAGTGTTTTCGATTTGAGACTAAAATGCAAGGTTTATAGGTTAGGCATTGAATTCAAAATATGTGATATTTCGGGTTTATGATGTCTAAGGTATTTGCGGATTCTAATTAATGTAGTTTTTCATTTACTTTCTGCGACCGTAAGTGTAATATATGGGGTATCCCCGATGTCGTTGCTATATGTCAACGAAATTCGGGATACACATATTTACTTACGTTGATACTATGTGATGTTATGTGTTGCCGTGATATGTTATATTGGATCGTCGTGATTGAATAGCTGGGGTTTTTTGCATGAGATGAGAGTTTTTCAATTTTCATTCATGTAAAATTGTATGTAATATTCTTTTATTGGGACACTTCCGGGTTGAGGATGATGTCACCATTGATGTATATTATTTACTTTTCCGCATTAGGATAGATCCAAGGCGGGGAGCACAAGTAACCGGGCTCTAGAGTCCAGTGGGAGGCCATCTCGAGAAGTTGAGACCGGTTCTCCTAACTCTAGAATTGGCAGGGTTGCTTGTCGCTCTTGTAGGGGTCTAGGGATATGGGTTTGGCTATTCATCACGACCGTGGAATCCGTGTTTTTCATTATTGGCTGAATTTACAATACGGACCTCCTAATATATCCAATATTTCATATGTTGACTTCTGTTGATTGAGTTCTGTGATGTGATTGTTCAGTTGATAAAACTGCATATTTGTTATTACATTTTTCTACTATTTCTATATTAAATAGGCCTTTATTATAATATATCATACATATGAGGGTTTATCTGTAAAAATACTACTTTTCATGTGTTGATATATTATAATTAACATTTGGTAGGAAAATGTATGCAAAGATACCATTGACCAAATCTTAATGGTGAAATTAATATCTCAATAAACAAAAGTCCACTAATATCATTTGTTGAGATTGTGCAGAATTTTTCATGGCTAAAAATCAAGGGAATCAAAGTTGTTAAGAGCAAACCTGCCTAATTAAGAAAGCAAACTAAGAAATCAAGTCTGGCAGCAACTACGAGAAGATTTTCAGTTCCTGAGATTCAAAAAGATAGCCACGTGTCACACAGATGAAGCCACAGAAAAACCAACAAGAGATCACAACCATTGGCCACGGATCCGCGGCCAAACCCCCCTGTTGGCCGCGGATCCGCCGCATTACAGATGAATTAGGGGCTGGCATTTTTCTGTTTGGATCTTTACTACTGTTCCCCAATTTAGGCATCTAGGGTTCTGGCTTTTGGAGTATAAATAAGGACCGAGAACCTCTTGGAAAAATCATCAAGTCGACGCGATCACGAAGTCCAAGACGGCTCATGCATCCAAGCTGATCATCAACGGTTCATCTACCTCCTTAGAAGAGATCGAGAAGCAACTAGTATTTATAATCATTTTCTAAGGAATCAAAGTGTAATGAATATTGTTGATTAATAAAGGTAGCTTTCTTTTTCTTATTCTATTTCTTCATAGTTTAATTATGCATTTTTTCTCCATCTCTTTTTCTCCCAACATGTGCGAGTAATTCTCCGCTTGTTAGGGTTCGTAGGATTAGGGTAGGTTAATGGATGATGAAGATCCTTAAACTCTTTTTTAGTCCTATAAAGTTTATAAACTTTATCAAAAGAATCATTAACATCCTAATCGAGCGCGCTACCAATTCATTGTTAGTCTCGACTACGATTAGAGATCAGATTAATGATTGTTTTGGTAAAGGCTAGATATGAACGGAGTTCCGTGTCGAGATAGGGGTTAAGAGCGGGATTCCTTTTCCCTCCAAAAACCCTAATCTGCATGCATCACTGTCGTTCTAGTTTTAAATCTATTAAAGGATAAAAAGGGTAATCTTTAATTAATCATCCATAACTACTAAATTCTAACGAACCCTATAAGCCCCTTCTTATATAAACTTAGATCCGTAGTTAATCTAGATCTATATTTTTACATCAGTGTTTAACGTAGATCTAGATCCTACAACCATTCTTCAACATTCTTTATCTCTCCTCTCTTTCTTTCTCAGCACGCCTAAAGTAAGAATAAAAGATTCAACGTTTCCCAGAGAACGACCCGTACTCATCTTGGTCTAGCTACACGCGACACCGTTATTGATTGCGGTTACACTACAAACACAATTTTTCACATCAATCAAACACTATAGTGGTAAGTATTCCCGTCTGTCATGCGGATGACCCGGGTTCGATCCCCGGCAATGGCGCCATTCATTTGATTGATGTGAAAATTTGTGTTTGTAGTGTAACCGCAATCAATAACGGTGTCGCGTGTAGCTAGACCGAGATGAGTACGGGTCGTCCACTGTGAAACGTTGAATCTTTTATTCTTACTTTAGGCGTGTTGAGAAAGAAAGAGAGGAGGGATAAAGAATGTTGAAGAATGGTTGTAGGATCTAGATCTATGTTAAACACTGATGTAAAAATATAGATCTAGATTAACTACGGATCTAAGTTTATATAAGAAGGGGCTTGTAGGGTTCGTTAGGATTTAGTAGTTATGGATGATTAATTAAAGATTACACTTTTTATCCTTTAATAGATTTAAAACTAGAACGACAGTGATGCATGCAGATTAGGGTTTCTGGAGGGAAAAAGAATCCCACTCTTAACCCCTATCTCGACACGGAACTCCGTTCATATTTAGCCTTTACCAAAACAATCATTAATCTGATCTCTAATCACGGTCGAGACTAACAATGAATTGGTAGGGCGCCCGATTAGGATGTTAATGATTCTTTTGATAAAGTTTATAAACTTTATAGGACTTAAAAAGAGTTTAAGGATCTTCATCATCCATTAACCTACCCTAATCCTACGAACCCTAACAAGCGGAGAATTACTCGTGCATGTTGGGAGAAAAAGAGATGGAGAGAAAATACATAATTAAACTACGAAGAAATAGAATAAGAAAAAGAAAGCTACCCTTATTAATCTACAATATTCATTACACTTTGATTCCTTAGAAAATGATTACAAATACTAATTGCTTCTCGATCTCTTCTAAGGAGGTAGATGGACCGTTGATGATCAGCCTGGACGCAATCACGAAGTCCAAGACGGCTCACGCATCCAGGCTGATCATCAACGGTCCATCTACCTCCTTAGAAGAGATCGAGAAGCAACCAGTATTTGTAATTATTTTCTAAGGAATCCAAGTGTAATGAATATTGTTGATTAATAAGGGTAGCTTTCTTTTTCTTATTCTATTTCTTCGTAGTTTAATTATGCATTTTCTCTCCATCTCTTTTTCTCCCAACATGCACGAGTAATTCTCCGCTTGTTAGGGTTCGTAGGATTAGGGTAGGTTAATGGATGATGAAGATCCTTAAACTCTTTTTAAGTCCTATAAAGTTTATAAACTTTATCAAAAGAATCATTAACATCCTAATCGGGCGCGCTACCAATTCATTGTTAGTCTCGACCGCGATTAGAGATCAGATTAATGATTGTTTTGGTAAAGGCTAGATATGAACGGAGTTCCGTGTCGAGATAGGGGTTAAGAGTGGGATTCCTTTTCCCTCCAGAAACCCTAATCTGCATGCATTACTGTCGTTCTAGTTTTAAATCTATTAAAGGATAAAAAGTGTAATCTTTAATTAATCATCCATAACTACTAAATCCTAACGAACCCTACAAGCCCCTTCTTATATAAACTTAGATCCGTAGTTAATCTAGATCTATATTTTTACATCAGTGTTTAACGTAGATCTAGATCCTACAACCATTCTTCAACATTCTTTATCCCTCCTCTCTTTCTTTCTCAACACGCTGATTGGAAGAATTTAAGTTAACCGCAATCAAGACGGTGTCGCTATGCAGCTAGCCGGTTGAGCACGGGTCGATCCACAGGGAGATGGTTGTATGTCCTTTCTTGTCTTAGACGAGTCAATAAAGAATGTTGTATGAGTTTGTTCAGACTAACCTATGTGTATTATTTGCAAGTATAAAGTTGTTAAGAAAAGATACGAGATTGTAAGCTAAGAAATCCGTACTTAAAACCTTTGAGCCGAGTCTTGACCAATTGAAGCTAGAGCAATCGGCAACAACGTGGATTAGGGGATTTAAGCGCGGTATTCGTGGAATCCGGTTTATTTACCCTTGTCCTTCCGTTCTTGTCTCTTGCTTTCGCCTCCGGCCAAACCGAACGCAACCGGTCGCGGTTAGGAATCACCGTTACCTTGTCAGGGTAGGGTGCCTAACGGAGTGCTTGCGTAACGTTTGGGCGGAGTTCAAATGGAAAATAACGGGAAAAGGAAATGAGGAAAGAAGTGTTAACTTACAATACCGTATTAATTCTTAACAACGACGGTAATTACAACAATCACAAAAGAGAACCAAAAAGAGAGAACAAAAAGAAAAGAACAAAGAAAAGAAAAGATTACAAGTAATTAAGTGCATGAATTTAAGTGCATGAACTAAATTGCAAGAAAGAAAAGCAAGATAATAATAAGCAAGTAATAAAAAGCGATAAAAAGAACAAGAAAGTAGAACTCAAGACAAGCATGGGATCAATAGCCAACCCTTAAATTTGTAAGCTCAATCAAGAGGTTGCAAGATAAGGAGAAGGGTAGAGAACGCATGTGAATTGAAGCGCTAATTCCATAAGAAAATACGACCCTTGAGATCAATAACTAACCCTTAACCATTCAAGCTCAATGAAGAGGTTGAATGATCAAGAGAAAGCAAGAATCTCAAGGGGAAGAAGAAACAAAAGAGAATGATATAAAACCCTCATCTTCATTAATATCCACTCAATGCTCTCACTACATTTCCATGGAGGAAGAATGAAGAAGAAGAAGAAGAACTATACAAAAAACTACAAAAGAGTGGACACAAAATTGGACCCTTGGCTTAGCTCAATTCTGGAGTATTTATAGGCAGAGGGATGAAGACCTAGGGCAAGAATCTGCCACTATATGAAGTCCCCAAAATACCCCCAAAAGACGACAGATCGAGGAGCCCACATGGCCGCGGATCCGCGGCCTAGACCCCCTTTAGGCCGCGGATCCGCGGCCATAATGATGACTTGGGTCGTCGTATTTTGGGTGGTTTCCTGGTTTGTATTTGTCTGCTATGTGGTATATGAATTTTCTCAGAAACTCTTCACAATTATTCCAGAATTTTAGTAGAACAAAAAGGTGATGTGATGTGGATCTTTTGCCATGATTTCCTCGAGCTCCGCGTAGATTTCTTGGATCTTGTGTTGACCTAGAGCTTTGTGCTTGACATGACAATCGATTTGCCATCTTGTCCCTTAACTGGTATGTGGCAACACACGGATAGAGAGCGAAGACCGTGTTTTATCTGTTGTTGGCAGTAATCCGGAATTTGTCGTACTTTTCCATGATATTCATTCTTCAGAGCCGAGAACCTGTATTCTGCAATTATGTAGCAAACAGTGATTAAAAGCACCTACCTATAAACACACGAGCATAAGAATGGTCGGTATAAAATGTAATATTCTGGTATGAACACACGCCTAAAGTAAGAATAAAAGATTCAACGTTTCCCAGAGGAAGACCCGTACTCATCTGGGTCTAGCTACACACGACACCGTTATTGATTGCGGTTACACTACAAACACAATTTTTCACATCAATCAAATGGCGCCGTTGCCGGGGATACGTGCGTAATTTTTTTTAGTCTTACTATTTGTGTTGAATTCTTATTCGATTCATATCATAATTAAAACAAAACTGCAAATCGATATTTAACGAAGTGTGTGAATTTTTTTGCAAGGAGATCTGGAGTCACTGACTTGAGGAAACTGAGAGACAGAGACATTCTTAGAGATCCAGAGGAGCACATAAGGCCAAAAAAAAAATTTCATCACCTGATCCATCTTCCCTGCGGCGGATCCGCGGCCGGAAGTCACATCGGCGGCGGAAGCGCGGCCGGTTAGGTGATCTAGGGCTTCAGTCTTCTCTGGTAAGATTCTAACCTCTTCCTCTCTCCTCTCAAATCCAATAAAATCTATTTTCTGCAGGATTCTTTGCAAAATATCGCCGCTAAAAAAAAAAAATCTTTTTGCAAAGTTTTGTGATTGGTTTTGTTTTGCATATTTTAATACGGATTTTAAGGGGCAAAGAACAAATTCAGATTAGGTGGGGATTTCATCACCCTTCCTAAGCCCCACAAATCACAAACCAAGCATCTGCATCAACCCTACATTAATTTAAAAAATATCTTGACCAGACTCTAAGGACTGTCGCGCTCAATAAGGATAAAGGAAGGTCGTAGGTAATCTATCGCTTATCCGCATTACTTTTATGGTGTCTAGGCAAGTGTGTGTAAGGCAAGTGGTTACTTAATTAGGACCACTACTTTCTTAGTGTGGAGCCTCCCACTTACCTGGCACTTACCTGGTTACAAGAGTAGTAAAGAGGCGGTAGAGGATTGATCCTGCGGCTTGTCCTTTGGAAGTCTCGGAGCGGTCTAGAGACTGACCTAGGTAACCTTAGTTCTAGGGTTGTTTGTGCATTTTTGTGTGATTTGTCTTGAGTCCCACTTTTTTTTCAAAACAAACCAATTTTAAATCACACACACGCTACCACTTGCGCTAAACCCGCTTAGTGTATGCTCGGCTGGACACGGGATTCTAGTGCCCGTCTTGTCCGCGTTCCTGCTATCGACGCCGAAGTCGGTACTTCTTCATCTTCTTTTCCCCCACCACACACCACGGCCGAGATGGACGGTACTCCATCAGATTATAACACCACGCTGCCACCGCCCGTAGGTGCGCAGAATCCACCGCGCATCTCGCTCCAAGAGAGATGCTATCCTATCCGTGGTCCCCTTCCTACTTGTCCATCCATTCCACCAGCTAACTGGGATAATTTCAAAATTAAACCCCACTACATCAATCTGCTGCCCAAATTTCACGGGCTTGAGTCGGAAGACACGTACGTTTTCATCACCAAATTTGAAAACGTATGCGCAATGATGGGTACTTCATAATTGACTGTGGATGCTATGCGCTTGCGTCTTCTCCCATTCACACTGTGCGACTTGGCAGAAAAATGGCTTTATAATACTGCCGCACACTCTATCACTAATTGGGATGAATTCGTAATAGCATTTCTTAAGAACTTTTACCCAAACCATAAGACTGCCCGTGTTAGGAGTGAGATCAACCAGTTCACCCAGCTTCCCAATGAACCATTTTGGAAGTGCTTTGAACGTTTCAAAGATCTGCTTGTCCAATGTCCTCATCATGGAGTCAATAGTGGGATTTATGCCGAATTATATATGAGGGCATTAATCCAGCGACAAAGCAGATGCTTGAAACAAATTGTCAATGCAATTTCATGTCTAAAGACGACGGTGAAGCTTGGAAATATCTGGAAGACCTTGCTGAACACACTTTGCAGTGGGAAAGTAAGACCACCTTCTTCTAAGGGAAGTATTCATCAGCTCGATATTTCCATCGCAGTATAAGCCGAAATGGCAGCGATACAGAAGAAACTCGACGCTATTGATAACAAGTTCTCATCATTCTCCCTAAATCAGGTCACGCTTTCTAAGACCGTCTGTGGTTGCTGTTCAGATCCTTCACACTTGACGGAAGAATTTCCTATGAATGCATCATTTCAAACTAATACTGCTTCTCAGCAGCGACCTAGAAACGATCCTTATTCTTCCACGTACAATCAAGGATGGAGGAATCATCCTAACTTTGCTTGGAACCAAAACCAACACCAAAATCAAAATCAGTTCCAAAGCAATTATCAAAGACCTCCTCCACAGCAACCACAACCACAGAATCAGCTTCCCTTTCAGTCACAGAATTTTCAAAATCCGGCCAACACTTCTACACCACAAGTGGCCGGTACTGACAACTCTTCACTCGCACAAACTTTGGATATGTTTATGAAACATACCATTCAAATGTCGGCTGAGATGAAGTCTTCTATTGATACCATAAAGCAAGATTCCGCCTCCCACGGCGAGAGTATTAAATAATAGAAAACCAACTTGCACAGTTGAACGCTGCAATGAGTGCGAGAGAGATAGGGAAACTCCCATCTCAACCCCTACCGAATCCTGGCCATTCACAAAATCATAATGTGAATGCCGTTACTGCGTTGAGATCGGGAAAAGTGCTGAATAACCGAGTGGGTGAGCAATTTGATGTTAGTGATACCAATGATACCCCAGCTTCTTCTTCTTCCCTTAATTCGTCTAGTCTCCCACCTTCATCCGAGCCTATTCTCCGTTTTCCCCAAGGCTCGAACATTTCGCCAAATCTATCTAAGTCAATTCCCACTCCAATTTTGGGATCGAATCCGTCCCCACAAACTTCTCCACAAATGTTGGAACCAAAACTTATTGATCAAGATCCATTTCCAAATAGATTAAGGGCCAACCAACCTAACCCGCAAATAGAGAAAATTGTGGAAATGTTTAAGCAAGTTAGCGTGAATATTCCTCTCCTAGATGCTATTCAACAAGTCCCATCTTATGCAAGAATCCTTAAAGACTTGTGCACTAGGAAGAGAAAAACTCAAGTGCCTAAGAAGGTTTTCATGACGAGTAATGTTAGCACAGCTTTTACCCAACAAATACCAAAGAAACGTAAGGACCCCGGCTGTCCTACAATCTCTATTTCTATTAGGGGTAAAAATATTAATCGCGCTTTACTCGATCTTGGCGCTAGCGTTAACTTTCTTCCTTATTCAGTATACGAGCAGTTAGGAATTGGAGAGTTAAAACCCGCCCATTGTACTCTCCAGATGGTAGACCGATCGATCACCAAACCTCGGGGCGAACTAGATGATGTGTTAATTAAAGTCGGGGAATTCATATTTCCCGTGGACTTTATTGTTTTAGATACACAACCTGTGGCAAACCCACGCAATTAAATCCCGGTGATACTTGGTCGACCCTTCCTAGCAACTTCTAACGCTGTAATTAATTGTCGTAACGGTTCTATGAACTTATCCTTCGGGAAAATGACAATTGAGCTTAATATTTACAAGCTAGGAAGTCAGCCATCAGAACCTTCTGCTCATTTGCTGGATGTTTGTTCCATCCACGAGATAGCTCCCGAAAGCTGCATGGATGAGAAACTTTGCTTTGATGATCTCGACAACACTAATGAGACATCGTTTGATCTTGCACCACTTCATAGTGAGGATATGTTCAATGAGTCCATCCTTGAGTTTGAACCCGTTGACTCGTTACAAAAGTCAGCAGCACTTTCCGAGTCAATATCTTATGCAAGTTTTGAACCTCTTAGGGAGTCCGAATATCATTCCCTTACCCCACCTTCTATTGTCTCTCCGCCAATTCTTGATCTCAAATCGCTACCTTCTCATCTTAAATATGCATATTTAAGAGAGAATGAGACTTTGCCAGTGATTATATCCGCTTCTCTAGCCTTAGAGCAAGAGAAGGTACTTTTGGCAGTGTTGAGATCGAATCGGCAAGCATTTGGTTGGATAATGGCCGACATAAAAGGGATTAGTCCCTTAATTGTTGAACATTACATACATCTGATGGATGAAACCAAACCAACCCGAGACCCACAAAGACGTTAAATCCCGTCATGAAGGAGGCGGTAAAGAAAGAAATCGTCAAGTGCCTTGATAGTGGAATAATTTACCCTATATCTGATAGCCAATGGGTAAGTCCAATTCATGTGGTCCCTAAAAAGTCTGGCATCACGGTCATCACTAATGAGGCTAATGAGTTAATCTAAACACGCACCCAAACTTGGTGGCGCGTATGTATTGATTATAGGAAACTCAATGCCGCGACGAGGAAAGATCACTTCCTTCTGCCTTTCATTGACCAGATATTAGAACGATTAGCTGGACATGAATACTACTGTTTCTTGGACGGATACTCTAGCTATAACCAGGTCCCCATCGCCGAAAAGGATCAAGATAAAACCACATTTACTTGTCCTTTCGGAACTTTTGCTTAGAGACGCATGCCCTTTGGGTTATGCAATGCTCCCGCAACATTTCAGCGGTGCATGATGGGGATATTTTCAGATATGGTGGAGAATTTTCTAGAAATTTTTATGGACGATTTCTCCATTTTTGGGGACTCCTTTGAGGACTGCCTTCATAATCTTGATGCGGTTCTTACCCGCTGTAAGGATAAGAACTTGACTTTGAATTTGGAAAATTGCTATTTTATGGTCCAAGAAGGTATTGTACTTGGACATATAATTTCACGAAAAGGCATTGAGCTTGACAGAGCTAAAATAGATGTCATTCATAACCTCCCTCGTCCCAATTGCGTCAAAAATATACGATCCTTCCTTGGTCATGCAGGATTTTATAGGAGATTTATTAAGGACTTTAGCAAAATTGCTAGACCCTTAACCCTTCTATTGGCCAAGGATACTACATTTCACTTCGATTCGAATTGTGAGGCTGCTTTTGAATCGCTTAAAGGATCACTCACTATATCCCCCGTTCTATCATCTCCAGATTGGAACCACCCGTTCGAGCCTATGTGTGATGCATCAGATTTTGCTATTGGTGCTGTCTTAGGACAGCATATTGATAAGATGCCAATTGTAATTTACTATGCAAGTAGGACCTTAAATGATGCACAAATAAATTACACAACTACCGAGAAAGAACTCTTGGCAGTTGTATTTGCATTAGAGAAATTCAGTCCCTACTTGATTGGCTCGCCAATTGTGGTTTACACAGATCACTCCGCCCTACGACATCTTTTATCGAAGAAAGATGCGAAGGCAAGGCTAATACGTTGGATCCTATTGTTACAAGAATTTGATCTTGTCATCCGAGACAAGAGTGGATGTGAAAACGTTGTAGCCGACCATCTTTCACGCATCACTTCTTCGCCAACTTTGACCGTGCCGATAAATGACTCATTTCCTGATGAACAGCTCTTGACTGTATCCTACGAACCTTGGTTCGTGGATATCGTGAACTATCTTGCGACGGGACTTATTCCTAGCGATTGGTCGAAACAAGACAAACTTCGATTTCTATCCCAAGTAAAATATTTTTACTGGGATGAACCTTATCTGTTTAAGTATTGTTCCGATCAAATCATTCGCAGGTGTGTCCCTAACGATGAATTCAAGAGTGTGTTATCATTTTTTCATGATCAGGCATGCGGCGGTCAGTTTGGTCCTCGAAAAACGGCGGAGAAAGTTTTGCAATGTGGCTTTTATTGGCCAACATTATGTAAAGATGTATATGAACATTGCAAAAATTGTCCGCGATGTCAGCATTTGGGTCGGATTTCACGAAGAAATGAGATGCCGCTCCAACCTATATTGGTTGTGGAAATATTCGATGTTTGGGGTATTGATTTTATGGGCCATTTTCCCAACTCCTTTGGGAATTTATATATCTTGTTAGCGGTTGATTATGTCTCGAAATGGGTGGAAGCTATACCGTGTCGCACTAATGATAACAAAGTTGTCATTAAGTTCCTTAAAGAAAATATCTTTTCGCGATTTGGACACCCTCGCGCTATAATTAGCGACAACGGGACACATTTCTGTAATCGGTCTTTCGAGGCCTTGATGCGGAAATATTCAATCACTCACAAGCTTTCTACGCCCTATCATCCCCAAACAAGCGGGCAGGCTGAGATCTCAAATAGGCAAATCAAACAAATTTTGGAGAAGACGGTTTCTAAAAACCGTAAAGATTGGTCAACCAAATTGACGGATGCTCTTTGGGCATTCCGCACCGCTTATAAGACCGATCTTGGTATGTCTCCATACCGCCTAGTGTTTGGGAAGGCATGCCACCTTCCTTTCGAGATCGAACATAAAGCTATGTGGGCTATTAAAGAGCTTAACTTTGATTTTGATCATGCAGGCAGCTATCGGAAGCTGCAATTGAATGAGCTAAGCGAACTCCGCGATGTAGCTTACGATAATGCGGTGATAGTAAAAAACAGGACTAAAGTGTTCCACGATAAAAATCTTTTTAGAAAAACCTTCACATCGGGGCAACAAGTCCTTCTTTACGATTCCCGTCTCCATCTTCATCCGGGTAAGCTTAAATCTCGTTGGAAAGGACCTTTTGTGGTGCGGTGTGTACACCCGCATGGAACAGTAGAAGTTGAAAATTTGAAAAACGGTTCAATTTTTAAAGTAAATAGGCATAGATCAAAACCGTATTTCTCTGATGACCCCGCGGAGGAGCTCCTGTTTTTACAGGAGCCACTTTATCAAAACTAAATTTCCTCCGCCTCACCTCCATGTTTTGGTAACATTTTCTCATTTTAAGAATGGAGGTGAGTAAAAATGGATTTAACTGAATATCTGTGCGTGCCAAAGATCAAGTTTCGGGGTAGAATTCATTTAACTATTATTTTACCCCTTATGTCTCTCCCCTAGTATACAGGTCCATACTCTCAAAAGACAACATCAGTAAGGACACTGCTGAAAACAGGTTTGGGGGGGATGTTTGTATTCACTGAATTATCTTTGACACTGGGCATTCAAATTTTTTTATAACAAAAGAGTAGAAAGTAAAAAATTACATCCAAAAGATAGGAATAGTTTAAGAAAACCAAGAAAATTAGAAGTTTTAAACGAACTAGTAATAAGTAGTTATGAGCTGTTGTCCTAAGGGTTAGTAAGATGAAGGAAGTCACTAATCTGAGGATAAAAATAAGTCTGAAAAATAGTTCAATTCTGGAAGCCAAACATTTGAATATTGATACCCTACTATATGCACTTACACACGTCTTGAAACTCGGGATAGTAGAGGATACATTGAAATGCTCTTGTCTAAAAGCCAAAGTATGAAGGAAATAAAAAAAATGAAGAAAATATAAAAATGGTGAAATGAAAAAAAAATGAACACTGGTTTTGTTATCGCTAAGGCAGCAATAAAAAAATATAGCGAGGGTGCTTCATCACCTAGTGCCTTAGACCAACTGGTCTGGGAGTCACTGCTAAGCCTTAGGTGGTGCAAGACGAGGAAAATACTATCACCTAATCAGCAAGCACATAAGTAATTGGTCGGTTAGTACCTCAAGAAGTATTAACGATCGCATGAAAATGTGTGAGCAAATCTAAATATTTATCAAATTAAAAAGTACCGAGGTAGATGGAAAAGAGTATGATAGCTTGAATTGAATTCTCCGAGTGTAGGGATGTTCTTTACACACACGTAGGGTTATATGATCAATGTTTGGATGAAAGGTAGGAATGAAGAATAAGACGAAGTTTTATTGAGGGATGATGTGATTTCTAACATCTTTTCATGACTATTAAGATAGGGCTCATGACAACTGAAAAGCTAGTGTAGTTGGAAACTCTAAATTTTCAAAGTATTTCTTTTATGGTTCTTATCTTTATATGTAAATTCCACCATCTCTGTTTTATTATAGGATTTTATGGGTGTAATCCGCTGAAAACCCTCAGGAGACAACACTCCTCCTATTAGGGACACCTAGAGGTTTAACGGCTTGTTGCACGTACTCAGTGCAATCATGTTTGCCTACGAACGTGTGCTTAGTTTTCTCCTTTCTTTTTATTTTTCTCTTGAATAAACTAGTTTGCTCGGGATGATCAAAGATAAGTTTGGGGGTATTTGTTCAGTTGATAAAACTGCACATTTGATATTACATTTTTCTACTATTTCTATATTAAAAAAGGTCTTTTTTATAATATATCATACATATGAGGGTTTATCTGTAAAAATACTATTTTTCATGTGTTGATATATTATAATTAACATTTGGTAGGAAAATGTATGCAAAGATACTATTGACCAAATCTTAATGGTGAAATTAATATCTCAATTAAACAAAATTCCACTAATATCATTTGTTGAGATTGTGCAGAATTTTTCAGGGCTAAAAATCAAGGGAATCAAAGTTGTTAAGAGCAAACCTGCCTAATTAAGAAAGTAAACTAAGAAATCAAGTCTGGCAGCAACTACGAGAAGATTTTCAGTTCCTGAGATTCAAAAAGATAGCCACGTGTCACACAGATGAAGCCACAGAAAAACCAACAAGAGATCACAACCATTGGCCGCGGATCCGCGGCCAAACCCCCCTGTTGGCCGCGGATCCGCCGCATGACAGATGAATTGGGGGCTGGCATTTTTCTGTTTGGATCTTAACTACTATTCCCCAATTTAGTCATCTAGGGTTCTGACTTTTGGAGTATAAATAAGGACCGAGAGCCTCTTGGAAAATTCATCAAGTCGACGCGATCACGAAGTCCAAGACGTCTCACACATCCAGGCTGATCATCAACGGTTCATCTACCTCCTTAGAAGAGATCGAGAAGCTACTAGTATTTGTAATCATTTTCTAAGGAATCAAAGTGTAATGAATAATGTTGATTAATAAAGGTAGCTTTCTTTTTCTTATTCTATTTCTTTGTAGTTTAATTATGCATTTTCTCTCCATCTCTTTTTCACCCAACATGCGCGAGTAATTCTCCGCTTGTTAGGGTTCGTAGGATTAGGGTACGTTAATGGATGATGAAGATCCTTAAACTCTTTTTAAGTCTTATAAAGTTTATATACTTTATCAAAAGAATCATTAACATCCTAATCGGGCGCGCTACCAATTCATTGTTAGTCTCGACCGTGATTAGAGATCAGATTAAAGATTGTTTTGGTAAAGACTAGATATGAACGGAGTTCCGTGTCGAGATAGGGGTTAAGAGTGGGATTCCTTTTCCCTCCAGAAAGCCTAATCTGCATGCATCACTGTCGTTCTAGTTTTAAATCTATTAAAGGATAAAAAGGGTAATCTTTAATTAATCATCCATAACTACTAAATCCTAACGAACCCTACAAGCCCCTTCTTATATAAACTTAGATCCGTAGTTAATCTAGATCTATATGTTTACATCAGTGTTTAACGTAGATCTAGATCCTACAACCATTCTTCAACATTCTTTATCCCTCCTCTCTTTCTTTCTCAACACGCCTAAAGTAAGAATAAAAGATTCAACGTTTCCCAGAGGACGACCCGTACTCATCTGGGTCTAGCTACACGCGACACCGTTATTGATTGCGGTTACACTACAAACACAATTTTTCACATCAATCAGTGATCATATAACTGCGTGAGACGAATTCTATATATATATATATATGATATATATAATAAACGTTGCTTATGTTTTGCACCCGAGCTAGTCCAGCCCCCACTCTGCCGTTAGTTAAATAACCTAACGGTGCATGACGGGGACACGTGGTCAATGCGGATGGCATAAGCATACGTTTTATTTTCGTTTCTTTTCTGTGATGTTTAGGGAAACATAAATGATGGGACTTCATTAATGAGATTAATGGAAAGAAAAGAAACCTAAAGATATTGTAGAATCAAAATTTTCAAAAAGATAGCTCTAGTTCTTGCTTTGCATAGTGGTATTCTTTGATGAATATCCAGCACCTCATTCGATGAGGAAAGAGTCGAGATCCCTTCATTGGGAGTGACCTCTTTAGCAAAACTCACAAATACTACAACCCACTCGGTTTTGTTTTGATAGCTTCTCTAGTTCTTGCTTCGCATAGTGGTATTCCTTGATGAATATCCAGCACCCAATTCGATGAGGAAAGAGCCAAGATCCTTTCACTGGGAGTGACCTCTTTAGTAAAACTAGCAAAAGATACAAAAAACACTCCTTTTCTAAGCAATAGATTCTACAACGATATCAAGTTCATTATGCTAAAGGTTTTCTTCAAAACCAGTTGTAGCCCTTCGTCATTTTAGATAATGACTATTTTAGTATTCATGTTGCGTTTGTTGGCCTACGTCATGGCGTAGTGTACTGTACCTGGTTAGTGCTTATCTGCCACATATGATGCGATTGGATTAGGATAGTCATACGACCTTGTTGGCCCGCGTCAAGGGTCGTAGGGGTAGGTTTAATTCAATCACGAAATGAACGGGTTGAACTTAATTAGCGGCCTATGGTTTGTTGGCCTTCGTCAAGGTCATAGGTCGTTAGGGGTAAAAATAGATATTGGGTATTTCAAGTGTTGAAATTTGTAATGAGATTGTATACCTTCTATGAGATAGTTGGATCCCCATACCCACTGCGAGTAAGTGTTACTCCTGGAAGAGTTTTCCACTTTACAATTAGCTGATCTAGTAGGTGTCTAAGAAAGGTGTTAACGGGGTTATGCCCCTACGGAAACGAGGTTATTTAATTAGTTCCATGCGAAAGCATGGGGAGACTCTCTCGGGGTACCAATACCTGCCTGGATGACCGATTGGCGAAGTTGTAGGGTGTAATTAATCCCGGCTAATCTTACCTTTTATGGATTGAAGGAAGATTTGATAAAAACAGTGGGAGCCATCCTGATTAGATAAGATAATAACCAATCTAATCTTGTATAGAGCGCACGCTAAAGCGTTTCCTTTTCTCTCTCTCCAGGTAGCGACTAATGACACGACTTAATAAAGATAATAATATTGATGTATTGACCGAACCCGCTTATTATACTGAGCTGGGGAACGTTAGTTCCGCTTTTTTTTTATGATTGTCATAAGTCTGAGTAAGGAATAGGGAATATCAGGATTCCCATGCAACCCGAACGAAGAATAAGCATGTTTCATCTTTGGGCGTGTTCATAACCGGGAACTGTTTCTCAGCATGCTCTACATCCTGGGTATTAGATACCGGATCAGGATCCCACGTATGTAATTTGTTACATAGGTTAAGGAGAGGTAGAGAACTGGGAAAAGATGATATGTCTCTAAAAGTAGGGAATAGAGCAATTGTTGCAGCCAAAGCAGTTGGCGAATATCACATAGTATTACTAAATGATAATACATTGATTCTGAACGACTGTTATTACATACCAAATATGATGTGCAATATTATATCAGTTTTTTTGTTGCATAAAGAAGGATATAACTTTTCATTAGAGGATAATGTTATGAACATTTTCCTAAATCAAGTGTTGATTGGGTTTGGTACGTTATGTAATGGTATATACGTTCTAAATCAAATTACAGTTCTAAACATACAGAACACACACAAGAGGAAAAGTTCAGAAATGAACAAATCCTTCTTATGGCATTGTAGACTTGGTCATATCAATGCGACAAGACTAGCTAAGTTGCAGAAAGATAGATATTTAAATCCGTTTGAATTTACATCTTATCAAACTTTCCAGTCATGTCTCAAAAGCAAGATGACCAAAACTCCGTTTACGGGACACGGAGAAAGAGCTATTGAACTCTTGGGACTGATACATAGTGATGTACGCTGTCCTATATCTACACATGCCAAGAATGGTTCCTTGTATTTCATTACATTCACCAATGATTTCTCATGATACAGACATTTGTTCCTGATGAAACACAAATCTGAATCTTTTGAGAAATTCAAGGAATATAAGTGCGAATTAGAGAAACAGAATGGTAAAACTATTAAAGTCCTACGATCTGATCAGGGAGGAGAATACTTGAGCATGGAATTCTGAGACTACTTAAAAGAGAATGGGATTCTCTCTCAGCTTACTCCTCCGTATACACCACAACACAATGGAGTATCGGAGCGGAAGAATCGCACTCTATTTGATATGGTGTGCTCTATGCTGAGTATTGCTGAGTTACCTATTTCCTTTTGGGGTTATGCACTTGAGACAGCTGCATACCTATTGAATATGATTCCCACCAAATCTGTGCCTACCACTCCATATGAGATATGGAAAAGGAAGAGACCATGTCTTAATTTTATTAAGATATGGGGTTGTCCGGCTGATGTTAAAACACAAATTCCGAACAAGCTCGAGGCATGGTCAGTTCTGTGGAAGTTAGTAGGATATCCCAAACATTCACAAGAGTATATCTTCTACTACACCGAGGAACAAAATGTGTTTGTTTCTCGACATGCCACCATTTTAGAAAAAGAATTTCTTGTAAAAGAAATTAGTAGTAATGAGGTAGAACTGGAAGAAGTTCCATCTACAAAAACTATAACTGACAATTTGGTAGAACCGGTGGATTCAATAGTCCCCGACGAACCTCAGTCACTTCGCAGATCTAGTAGGGTTCCTTATCCACCTGATAGATACTACGGTTTTCTCATAGATGGTGGGAGCGATGATTGCATCATGGAAGATGATGACCCAACTAGTTTTGAGCAGGCTATTACAAGTGGAGACTCTGTGAAATGGTTGGATGCTATGCGATCTGAGATGGAATCCATGTACACCAACAAAGTATGGACTTTGGAAGTTGCTCCTGAAGGGGTAAAACCCATCGGGAGCAAGTGGATCTTCAAGAAGAAAATTGGTGTAGATGGAAAGGTTGAAACCTTCAATGCTAGACTTGTAGCAAAAGGTTTTCGTCAACGACCAGGTGTCAATTATGATGAAACCTTTTCTCCTGTCGCTGTGCTTAAGTCCATCAGGATCATACTTGCCATTGCTGCATACCAGAACTATGAAATCTGGTAAATGGACGTCAAGACCGCTTTTTCTAAATGGTGATTTAGAAGAGAGCGTGCACATGACACAGCCAGAGGGCTTCGTAGACAGTGAGAGCGGCAGAAAGGGATGCAAGCTGCTTAAATCCATTTACGGATTAAAGCAGGCATCGCGGAGCTGGAACATCTGTATTGATGAAGCTATCAAAGAGTTTGACTTCATAAAAAATGTAGATGAACCATGTATATATAAGAAGTTTGTAGAGAGTAAGGTTGTCTTCCTCGTATTGTACGTAGATGACATACTCTTGATAGGAAACGATGTTCTTATGCTACACTCGGTCAAGCTCTTTTTATCACACAAGTTCTCCATGAAAGATCTGGGTGATTCCTCCTTCATCATGGGGATTAAGATCTATAGAGACAGATCTAAACGGATGTTGGGATTGTCCCAATCCAGGTACATTGACACCATACTAAAGAAATTTAGTATGGAAGATTCTAAGCATAGTAATTTACCCGCTTGCTCAGGAATCACTCGCTCCAAACAGATGTCTCCCGAGATTGATTTGGAGAGAGCTCACATGCAAGGAATACCCTATGCTTCGGCAGTCGGGTCTATCATGTATGCGATGATATGTACTAGATCGGATGTAGCTTACTCACTAGGTGTAGTGAGTGGGTATCAATCAGATCCTGGGGAAAAGCACTGGACAGCTGTGAAGAACATTCTTAAGTACTTGAGAAGGACTAAAGAAATGTTCTTGGTGTTAAGCAATGGTGAACTCCAAGTGGATTCCTTTACCGATTCGAGCTTCCAAAGTGATAAGGACGACAGTAAGACGGTCTCGAGTTTTGTCTTCACCCTTAATGGAGGGGCGGTATGTTGGAAGAGTTCTGTTCAGTCGAAATTATTGCAATTTTTAACATAAAAATTTTCTCACTTTTCTAATCATCTAAGGATGTTTGATATAAATATAACACATTATAATCAACATTTTTGAAGGAAATTGTATGTTTATTATTTCACGCATAATATTGTATATCTCTAATATTCTTCATTAAGATCTTGTGCAAAAATTAGCCCAGATCAGATATCGGAATCAGAAATTCACCGATAAAATACAGGAAATCAAAGAGTTAAATTCTGACAGAGATTCAGTAGAGAAAAGAAGATTCCAGATATCACATATAAACCCTGAGAACAACATTAGAAGACTCAAGAGATTTGAAGCTAAGAGCTCACAAGTCGGCCGCGGAACCGCGGCCGAGCCAGCCCGAGTTGCCGCGGATCCGCGGCCGAGTCAGGGGATCCAAGATTAAGATTTCTCCAGAAGCTTCCCTGTAACGTCTTAGCTTGCTGAGGACATTTCGTTGTAACAATCTTGTTCTGGAAACTTCTCTATAACAACCTAGCTTGTTGAGGAAGTTTCATAACTACCTAGTTTATTCTAGAAGACTCTTTATAACTACCTAGCTTATGAGGGAAGCTTGATTAGGGGCTATAAAAAGGACCTAAGCCTACATTAAAAAGGTTGTTGATTTTTAGTACTCATTTTGTACACAATTACAAAAACAATTTAGATCCAATTTCAAGAACCACCAAATCTCAAGATTAAGAATCATCGAGAAGTTCATCAAGCGATTCAATAAAAGATCCTTTATGCGAAGCCGATCGTCATCAAGAGCACGCGATCCTCGATAGATCCAAGACTCACGGTGATCGAGCCAAGCGAAGATCGACGGAGAAATTACCTCTTCAAGGGAGTGATCGAGAGCTATTCTTCTTGTAATCTCGGATTGGAGAAGTTGTAATTTGAAGTTGAATAATAAAGGTGATCATTACTTTTAGTCTCGCTTTCTTTAAATTTTCGTATTATGAAATCTCTATTTGTTGATTCTTCTATTTTCATAATGCGTGAGTAAATCTCCGCTTGCTAAGGATTCGAAGGAATTTGGTAAATCACATGGTGAAAGAATTCTATATTCATCTTAAGTCTTATGGAGATTATAAACATTAGCAAAAAGAATTATCGATGTCCAAATCGTGAGCGAGATCAAATTATTATGAATTTCATCACAATTTGGGGATTAGATTGATGATCTTTCTTGTTAAAGGCTAGATAAGAATGGCAATCAATGAAAGGATATGGAGCAATGAAGGAGAAACCCTGGTTTCTTCAAGAGATCCCTAATTCTCATTTTTAGCCATCGATCTAGTTTTAATTCTACCAATAGATAAGATGAATCATTTTGAATAGTCATCCATGGCTACTAATTCCATTCGAATCCTACAAGCCTTCTACAATTTTCTTGATAAATAAATCTTGAATATTTTCTTGAATTTCCTTTCTTAAAAACAATTTCTTGAATTTCTTGAAACTATTAGTTCAATCAACTCTTGAAACAATTTCTTGATTTTCTTTACTAGTTCTTTCGACTCAACTAAAGCAAGAATTTACGAATTCCACGAATCCCATAGGACGACCCGTACTCACTAACGCTCGCTACACGCCACACCGTTATTGATTGCGGTTATTATACGACTAAAACATTACATCACTTCTTTAGTACTACATATTTTCTTTAAAATCAAAGAAGTGGAATCAAACGATCAATCAAATGGCACCGTTGCCGGGGATACGTGCGTAATTTGTTCTTTCTTGCTATTTGGGTTGAAATATTATTATTCCATCAAAATTTAAATCAAAAACGCATCGTGTGCTTAAAGATTAGTGTTTGAATTTTTGCAAGGGAATCTGAAATCGCTGTAGTGAGGAAATCAAGATTCAGAGACGTTCTAAAGATTCCAAAGGATCAAAGGAAGCTACAGTGAAAAGGACATCACCTAACTCCTCCGATCCACCGCGGAACCGCGGCGGATTCCTGGTTTTTGCGGCGGAACCGCCGTTGAGTTGGTGATTCGGTGCTTCAATTTTCTCTGGTATATTCTCTATCTCCTTCTCTCTCCTCCGATCTTGTCCAATAACAACTTTTCTGCAGGATTCTTTGCAAAAATTCGCCGCTTAAAAAAAAATTCTTGTTGCGTGTTTTGATATTGGTTGTTTTTGCATATTTCAATACGGAAATTAAGGGGCAAAGACCAAATTCAGATTAGGTGGGGATTTCATTACCCTTCCTAAGCCCTAAAAATCATAAAACTAGCATCCGCATCACCCTTCATTAATTAAAAAAATATCTAGACCAAGACACTGAGGATCATCGCGCTCAATTAGGACAGAGGAAGGTCATGGGTAATCTACTACTTATCCGTATTTCTTTTGTGGTGTTTAGGAAAGTGTGTCTAAGGCAAGTGGTTACTTAATTAGGCCTGCTATTTACATAGCAGATACCTCCCACTTACCTGGCTACAGGAGGGATAAAAAGGCAGTAGAGGATTTATCCCACGATTTGTCTTCTGGAAGTCTAGGAGCGGTCTAGTGACTTGACCTAGGTGACCTTAGATCTAGGGTTGATTGTGCATTTTTTTGTGATTTTTCTAAATCCGTCTCTTTTTCAAAAACAAACCATAAAACAAACCTTTCTTTTAATTTACACATACACTGCCACTTGCGCTAAACCCGCTTAGTGCATGCTCTGCTGGACACGGGATTCTAGTGCCCGTCTTGTCTGCGTTTCTTCTATCGATTCCGAAGTCGGTATTTCTTCATCTTCTTTTTCCTCACCACCCACAACATCCACTGAGATGGACAGTTCTCCATCGAATTTCAATAACACCACTCTGCCACCACCCGCAGGTGCACAGAATCTACCGTGTATATCTCTTCAAGAGAGATTCTACCCTATACCTGGTCCCCTTCCCACTTGTCTTTCAATTCCACCAGCCAATGGGGATAATTTTGAAATCAAACCACAATTTATCAAACTGTTGCCCAAATTTCACGGGCTTGAGTCCGAAGACGCATACGTTTTTATAAACAAATTCGAAAACGTATGTGCAATGATTGGCACGCCACAACTTTCTGTGGATGCTATGCATTTACGTCTTCTTCCGTTTACTTTGTGCGATTTAGCCAAAAAATGGCTTTATAACACAACCGCACACTCTATTGCCAAATGGGATGAATTTGTTGTAGCATTCTTTAAGAAATTTTAACCCAATCATAAGACCGCCCGCGTTCGAAGCGAAATCAACCAGTTTACCCAACTTCCCAGTTGAACGGTTTAAAGATCTTATTTTACAATGCTCTCATCACGGAATCAATAGATGGGATCTATGTTGAATTATATATGAGGGTATTGATCCAGCAACAAAACAGATGCTTAAAACCATGTGTCAAGGTTAATTTCTGTCTAAAGACGATGGTGAAGCTTGGAAATACCTGGAAGATCTTGCCGAAAATACTTTACAATGGGAAAGCGTTAGTCACCTATCATATATGGGAGGTATCCATCAGCTCGATGTTTCCATCGCAATGAAAGCCGAAATGGCCGCGATACAAAGGAAACTCGATGCTATAGAACACAAAGTCTCTTCAGTCTCCCTAAACCAGGTGACGCTCCCTAAAACCGTGTGTGGATGCTGTTCCGATCCATCATATCTGACGAAAGAATATCCTTTGAATTCTCCGTTTCGAGGTCAAGAACACACTCATGCTGCTTTTCAGCAACGAATTGGAAACGATCCTTATTCTTCCACATATATCTCACGACCCACCCCCAAACACAGATGGTATTGTCCGCTCTAGCCGCAGCCGCACGGTTTTGTCCCTTTGAATGAACCCAGGGCTACTTCCCATTAGGTGAAGCTTGGAAATACCTAGAAGCTAGGAAATACCTGGAAGATCTTGCCGAAAACACTTTACAATAGGAAAGCGTTAGTCACCTATCATATAGGGGAGGTATCCATCAGCTCGATGTTTCCATCGCAATAAAAGCCGAAATGGCCGTGATACAAAGGAAACTCGATGCTATAGAACACAAAGTCTCTTCAGTCTTCCAAAACCAGGTGACGCTCCCTAAAACCGTGTGTAGATGCTGTTCCTATCCATCATATCTGACGAAAGAATGCCCTTTGAATTCTCCGTTTCAAGGTCAAAAACACACTCATGCTGCTTTTCAGCAACGAACTGGAAACGATCATTATTCTTCCACATATATGTCACGACCCACCCCCAAACACAGATGGTATTATCCGCTCTAGCCGAAGCCGCACGGTTTTGTCCCTTTGAATGAACCCGGGGCTACTTCCCAATAGGTCACATATCCCAGTATTTCTCTGGCTCAAGCACGCTTAACTACGGAGTTTTTCAAACTCCGGAGTTCCGATTCATCCAAAAGGCACCTCTGTGTAATAAGAGTGGTATCATTCCATTTATAGTTCAGATCATGCCCTCTTTCAGAATGGAATTCGATACTCCCCATTGTTCTGGTTGGTCCTCGTGTGCATCCGTATCGATTACTGTAGGGTTACTAGGCACACTAACAAGGCTCTACAAGGCATCGACCATGCCAAAATTAAATTTTTATGTGCCGAATAACACTAAGCAAAATCGTATACTAGAGTTTAGGCGAATCGAAAGGCAAGTAAACAACTTTACTCTAAGAGATCACGAAATACAACCTTTGTAGATCGGTCCTCCACTTCTTTAGCTCCTTGATGAAGTCCCTTCGCTGCGATCGTGGTTCTCCCGGACCCTTGCATGGCTTCACGAGGTTAAAAGGTGCGACCTTTGCTTGAAGTCTCCGAGGCCGAAGATGATCTACGTCGAGGGAATTCCGACTCAAGCTTCTACTTCACTAACTTGAGAATTAGTGAAGTAAACACCCTATACTAAAGTGCTAATCTAGTAGAGGATGGAGAAATAGGAAGTGGGTTCTCTTTAGAATTTTATTTCTCACTTTGTTTCTCACTTTGGATCAAACCCTAGTTTCCTTTTTTCTTTTCACAATGAAGAAGAAGAAGAAAAGAAAGAGATAAGGATAATGATCAAGTGAGAATAGTAACCATGGTGAGTGAGTATCATATACTAACCCTTGTAGATCCATAACCATAGCTAATTGATTATGGTTGGGTTAAAAGAAATCTAAGGTAAAGACAAAGCTAGTAGAGTTTGTCAAAGCAAGTTAAGCTTCTACAAGCTTCATGCTCATTTCAAAACTCCACTAATTTTGTAATTATCTTAAATAATCTCAACCCTTCATAATCAATAGAATGGTGTATGTCTCATACATGCATGAATTGTGTATCATCAACCATGATACAATATGATAACATATTTTAAACATATATCATATATATGTTAAAGTAGTGTACAAGTGAGAAAAACCCTAAAGTGAACAAGTGTTAGTAAATGTAAACTAGTATATCTAATATACAATTATACACTTAATTATTAAATCAACACTTGACTTAATAATCCGGTCATATCTCATATAACCGGCTAACATCCATTGTATCGACTTATCGAATCAACACTTGATTCGATAACCCGGTCATATCATATATATAACCGACCGATACATATAGTCGCGAGAATAGAATACGGTATCACATACACGCATTCATTCTCGGTCTCGCACATATCACATACGTGCTCCTATTTCGTTTTGCCTGAACCAGTAAAACCTCTGTGTAGGACTCTAAAGACTCGTCAATACGCCGGCAGTAGGTGATGATCACATCAAGCACCCACAAGCCGTCAGCGGTACTAGCTGGACGTAACGGCTACCCGGGTATTGAGCGATCAGAAGATCAGCAAGCAAGCCCGCTCCAACTCCTGTAAAAAGCCTGCCGGTAACACTTCCCGTACAGTCCGGTCTCCTCGTCTGATATGTCGCATATCAAGTCTAGGGGTGGTAAACGTCAGACCCCAATAACCGATAAGTCATGCCGATGTGAGGCTTATAACAGGTCGAGAAACTACTGGTAACACTTACCAGTAAATCTCTGAATCAGCCCTGGCCAGGGACTTCCCTGTTACGGCTAATCGAGCACAGCGCAACATCAACCCCCAATACCGGGAGAGACGAAACCCCTCCTATCGCTCATTGCCTCCATGTGACTCGGGACTGTACCCAAAAACCACCGTTTTGCATGCCCTCATGAACGTGGTAAGGTGGAAATCAAAGCACAGTGGGAATCACACGAGACTCTATGACGATCTCGGGTCTACAGACTAACTTGCACAAGTGTCACCAGAGAACTGCCATCTGACGTGAGGTATAATACCATCTGGGAGTTCTCGGCGAGTCTGTCCAGTGTACCCAGTCTCCACTGAGCACCCGTATACCATCTCTGATGTCAAACACCAATGGATATGGGATCATCCATCGCCCATCTCATGGGTCGAGAAGCGTATACGCTAGTCTACTCTGGTATATCGATGCCCTGTCTCGATACACCCACGACTAGGGACCTTGAAGGATGTACTTATGGACTACCATGTCCCCACTAGTATGATCCGCATCATAGTCCAGGCAGTCAAGTACATATCCTAAGGGCTTTACCAACAAGTAACTATAAGACAGTATAAAAAGACAAGTATACATGTTAAGATAAAGAGCAACCAGATAGCATACTATCATATCGAGCAAGAAATTCCTCTCTCTATATGTCCAAGCATCCAATATAATATACATCATCTGTACAATACTGGCCTCTAGGGCATACATACAACTAACAATCTCCCACTTGCACTAGGGCCAGCTGCTGTAGTATCGTATACCGAGCATCCCGAAGAGTCTCTCAAACTGTATCTGGGGAATGGCCTTCGTGAGTGGATCCGCTGTGTTGTTCTTTGTGTCAACCCTCCTGACCTCGATCTCCCGGCGATCAACTATCTCCCGGATCAGGTGATACCGCCTCAGAATATGCCTGGATCGCTGATGGGACCTGGGTTCCTTGGCTAAAGCCACCGCTCCATTGTTATCGTAATACAAAGGTATTGGATGCTCAATGGATGGAACCACTCCAAGTTCAGTAATGAACTTCTTGATCCAGACAGCCTCTTTGGCAGCATCGTTGGCAGCGATGTATTCAGCCTCCATCGTCGAGTCTGCCACGGTTTCCTGCTTGGAACTCTTCCAGCTAACCGCCCCTCCGTAAAGGGTAAAGGCAAATCCCGACTGCGACTTAGAGTCGTCCTTATCACTCTGGAAGCTCGAATCGGTAAAGGACTCCACTTGGAGTTCTCCGTTACCATACACCAAGAGCATCTCTTTAGTCCTTCGTAAGTACTTGAGAATGCTCTTCACAGCTGTCCAGTGACTCTCTCCAGGATCAGCTTGATACCTGCTCACTACACTTAGTGAGTATCCTACATCGGGTCTGGTACATAGCATCGCGTACATGATAGAGCCTACAGCCGAAGCATAAGGTATCCCTTGCATGCGAGCTCTCTCCAAATCAGTCTTGGGAGACATCTCTTTGGAGAGAGTGAGTCCTGAGATCGTAGGTAAAAACCTACGTTTGGACTTTCCATACTAAACCTCTTTAGTATGGTGTCAATGTACCTGGACTGGGACAATCCCAATATCCTTTTAGATCTATCTCTATAGATCCTAATCCCCAATATGCAGGAGGCATCACCAAGATCTTTCATTGAGAATGTTTGTGATAAGAAGAGCTTCACTGATTGCAGCATAGGAATGTCATTTCCTATCAAGAGTATGTCGTCTACGTATAATACGAGGAAGACAACCTTACTCTCTGCTATCTTCTTGTAGATACAAGGTTCATCTACGTTTTTGATGAAATCAAACTCTTTGATAACGACGTCAAAGCAGATGTTCCAACTCCGCGATACTTGCTTCAATCCATAAATGGATTTAAGCAGCTTGCACACCTTCCCGTTGCTCCCACTATCTACGAAGCCCTCTGGCTGAGTCATGTACACGCACTATTCTAAATCAGCGTTTAGAAAGGCGGTCTTAACATCCATTTGCCAGATTTCGTAGTCATGATATGCAGCGATGGCAAGCATGATCCGGATGGATTTAAGCATAGCCACTGGAGAAAAAGTTTCGTCATAGTCCACACCTGGTCTTTGACGAAAACCCTTTGCAACAAGTCTAGCTTTGAAAGTCTCCACTTTTCCATCTACACCAAGTTTTTTCTTGAAGATCCACTTGCTCCCAATGGGTTTTACCCCTTCAGGAGCAACTTCCAAAGTCCACACTTTGTTGGTGTACATGGATTCCATCTCGGACCGCATTGCATCCATCCATTTCACTGAGTCCCCACTCGTGATGGCCTGCTCGAAGCTAGTTGAGTCATCATCAACCATGATGCAATTCTCGCTCCCACCATCTATGAGAAAACCGTAGTATCTCTCAGGTGGGTGAGGAACCCTACTAGATCGGCGAAGAGGCTGAGGTTCGTTGGGAACTACCAAATCCTCTGGTTCCACTAAATCTTCAGTTGCAGTTTGTGTATCTGGAACTTCTTCCAGCTCTACCACTTTGCCACTAATTTCTTTTACAAGAAATTCCTTTTCTACAAAGGTGGCATGTTGAGCAACAAACACTTTTTGTTCCTCACCGTGGTAGAAAAAATACCCATATGAGTTCTTTGGATATCCCACAAACTTGCAAAGAACTGACCATGCCTCGAGTTTGTCCGGATTTTGTCTTTTGACATAGGCCGGACAACCCCATATCTTAACTTGTTTAAGATATGGTCTCTTCCCACTCCATATCTCATATGGTGTGGTAGGTACAGATTTAGATGGAACTTGATTCAATAGGTATGCTGCTGCCTGCAGTGCATACCCCCAGAGGGAAATAGGTAACTCAGCTGTGCTCATCATAGAGTGCACCATATTTAATAGGGTGCGGTTCCTTCGTTCAGATACACCGTTGTGCTGTGGTGTATATGGAGGAGTCGGCTGAGAGAGAATCCCATTCTCTTTTAGGAAGTCCAGGAATTCATTGCTCAAGTATTCACCTCCTCGATCAGATTGTAGGATTTTAATACTTTTTCCGGTTTGGTTCTCGACTTCTTGTTTATATTCTCTAAATTTCTCAAAAGCTTCTGATTTGTGTTTCATCAGGAACACATATCCGAATCTAGAAAGATCGTCAGTGAATGTAATGAAGTACGAAGAACCATCCCTGGCATGTGTAGACATGGGACCGCATACATCACTATGTATCAGTCCCAAGTGTTCGGTAACTCTTTCTCCGTGTCCCGAAAACGGAGTTTTGGTCATCTTGCCTTTGAGACATGACTGAAAAGTGTCATAAGATGAAAATTCAAACGGATTCAAATATCCATCTTTATGCAACTTAGCGAGTCGTGTCGCATTGATGTGACCCAGTCTATAATGCCACAAGAAGGATTCGTTCAGTTCTGAACTTTTCCTCTTGTGTGTGTTTGTTATGCTCAGAACTGTTGATTGATTTAGAACATAAATACAATTGCACATCGTGCCTGATCCGACCAACTTTTGGTTTAGGAAAATGTTCATAACATTATCCTGTAATACAAAATTATATCCCTCTTTACTCAACAAAGAAACCGATATAATGTTGCATATCAGGTTCGGCATGTAATAGCATTCGTTCAGAATCAATGTATTACCAGTTGGCAATACAAGGTGATATTCCCCGACGGTTTTAGCTGCAACAATTGCACCATTTCCAACCCTTATGCCTTCTCCAAGTTCTCAATATTTCCTAAGCCCATGTAACTGATTACATATATGGGATCCTGACCCGGTATCTAATACCCAGGACGTAGAGGAAATGGAGAAACAGTTCTCTGTAACGAACACACCCGAAGAAAATGCATCAACATGTACTTTCTTTATTCGGGTGGCATGAGAATCCTGGTATTCCCCTATATCCTGTTCAGTCTTATAACTCTTATAAGAAAGAACGGAACCAACGTTCCTCAGCACAGTATAACATGCGGGTTCGGTCAATACATCCATATTATTATCTTTATTAAGGCATGATATGGTCGCTACCTGGAGAGAGAGAGAAGAAAACACTTTAGCATATGCTCTTGCAAGATCAGATTGGTTATTATCTTATCTAATCAGGATGGCTTCCACTGTTTTTTATCAAATCTTCCTTCAAACCCTAAAAGGAAAGACTAGCCGGGATTAATTACACCCTACAACTTCGCCGATCTTTCAGCCAGGCCAGTGTCGGTACTTTGAGGGAGGTTCCTCGTGCTTTCGCACGGACCTAATTAAAGTAAACCTCGTTTTCCCAGAGGCGTAACCCCGTTGACACCTTTATAGACACCTACTTAATCGGCTAATTGTCCTGTGTAAAACTCTTCCGGGAGTAACAATTACTCGCAGTGGGTATCGGGATCCAACTATCTCATAGAAGGTATGCAATCTCATTGCAAATTTCAACACTTGAAATTCCCGATAATATTTTGCCTCAAACGATCTATGACCTTGACAAGGTCAACAAACCATAGACCGTAAGTCAAGTTCAACCCGTCATTTCTTGATTGAATTAAACCCACCCGCACGACCCTTGACAAGGTCAACAAGGCCGTACGACTACCCTAAAACAATCTGCATCATATGCATAAACAGACAAATACTGGTCAGCTACCACACACTACGCCTTGACAAGGTCAACAAACGCAGCACGAATACTAAGCAGGACTTATATGAAATGACGGAGGGCTACGACAGGTTTTTCTGAAAACCTATTGCGTAATGAAATTGATATCGTCGTAGATTCGCATGAATTTTGAATTGGAATGATTTTGAGGCTTTTATTAGTTTTGCTAAAGAGGTCACTCCCGGTGAAGGGATCTCGGCTCTTTCCTTATGGAATAAGGTGCAGGATATATCATATACATCACTATGCAAAGAAAAACTCCAAAAGCAGTCAAAAGTCAAACCGAGCGTTGTAGCATCTGCCAGTTTTGCTAAAGAGGTCACTCCCGGTGAAGGGATCTCGGCTCTTTCCCCATCGAATAAGGTGCAGGGTATATCATATATACCGCTATGCAAAGCAAAAACTGTAGCTACCCTTTTATTTGAAAATTTGATTCTACAACATCTTTTAGGTTTCTTTTCTTTCATTAATCACATTAATGAAGTCCCATCATTTAAGTCACCTAAACATCACAGATAAATACGACGTACACTTATGCCATCCGCATTCGTCTCGATGTCCCCTCGTGCACCGTTAGGTTAGGTAACTAACGGCAGAGCAGAGCAGGGCTAGTGCGGGTGTAAAACATAAGTAACGCCTATATAATATATCATATATACTATATACAGTATTTATCACAGAACATCAAATGATCACATCACAGATATCGCAGCAGAAGAAATATATGAAACATTGGATATACTAGGACGTCCGTGTTTTATTTTGAGCCTCTATAAAACACGGATTCCACGGTCGCGACGAATAGCCAAACCCACACCCCTAGACCCCTACGAGAGCGGCAAGTAACCCTACCAATTCTGGAGTTAGGAGACCCGGACTCGACTCCTCGAGTTGGTCTCCCACTGGACTCCAGAACCCGGTTACTTGTGCTCTCCTCTTTGGGTCTATCCTAGTGCGGAAAAGTAAATAATATACAAAAGGTGACATCAACCACAACCCGGAAGTGCCCCAATAAAAGAATATTACATACATTTAAATTTTACATGAATGAAAATAAAAACTCTCATCTTACATAAAACCCCCCGGCTATTCAGAACGCGACGATCCAATATAACATATCCAACAATACATAATATCACATGTCATCAACCTAAGTAAATATGCGCATCCCAATTGTCATTGACATATAGCAATGAAACCGGCGATATCACATATTACACTTACGGTCGCAGAAAAGAAAGTGTAAAACTACAATATTTGGAATCCATAATCTCTTTAGATATCGTAAATCCGAAATATCACATATTTCGCATGTCATGCCTAACCGTGTGAATTCCACATATTGTATCACATTCCAGATAAAAAGACAGTATTAAACTTTTCGATCGAATAATCAAATACCCAAGATTTCCTAAATAGCTCAACTCTTGAGCGGAGTTCAAAAATTCCAGAATACGTCATATTAGCAACGGTCCAGCCGTAGAAGGGTCAAGCCAACGCCTTACATGTGGCACGCTGTACTGCCCCAAACCCTAAGGTTCAAAGGGCAGTTCAAGACGGTTACATAATCGAGTTAAGGTTTGTTGTCTTCTAGAGTGTCCGTCACATTTCTTGCACGTTTTTCCGAAAGATTTAAACCCGAGAAAAATTCAACACTTGAATATTTTTTCGTACCGGGAAAAATTGAGTTAATGATATCCGTTCGAACATTTTAGTACTTTCTAAATTATCCGGAAAAAAATAACAAAATTAAATTCTCTGATCGAATCGATGGTTACAAAATGAACCCCTGAATACTCAACACTTGAGTCAGTTTAAAAATACCCATAAAATAACACAATCAGAAACAAGAATTATTGTGCAAACAAACAGTCAACATCTCACTGTACGGCCGCGGTTCCGCGGCACAAGTAGGGTATTGCCACGGAACCGCGGCGGTCCGTACAGATTACGTCATAATTTTTGCGCTGTAATTCTTAGAAATCCCTGCTGTATTTTTTAAGTATTTTTAATTCACAAAAATCCCAGATTTTCAAAATTGTCCAGAGAGGGGTTCGTTTTGTCGTATTCGGGTTCGTTCGGTGTTTTAACTTCGTTAACTCATCGTCTAATGCTCTAGCTAGGCTCTGATACCACTGTAGGGTTACTAGGCACACTAACAAGGCTCTACAAGGTATCGACCATGCCAAAATTAAATTTTTATGTGCCGAATAACACTAAGCAAGATCGTATATTAGAGTTTAGGCGAATCGAAAGGCAAGTAAACAACTTTACTCTAAGAGATCACGAAATACAACCTTTGTAGATCGGTCCTCCACTTATTTAGCTCCTTGATGAAGTCCCTTCACTGCGATCGTGGTTCTCCCGGACCCTTGCATGGCTTCACGAGGCGAAAAGGTGCGACCTTTGCTTGAAGTCTCCGAGGCCGAAGATGATCTACGTCGAGGGAATTCCGACTCAAGCTTCTACTTCACTAACTTGAGAATTAGTGAAGTAAACACCCTATACTAAAGTGCTAATCTAGTAAAGGATGAAGAAATAGGAAGCGGGTTCTCTTTAGAATTTTATTTCTCACTTTGTTTCTCACTTTGGATCAAACCCTAGTTTCCTTTTTTCTTTTCACAATGAAGAAGAAGAAAAGAAAGAGATGAGGATAATGAACAGGTGAGAATAGTAACCATGGTGAGTGAGTATCATATACTAACCCTGTTGGATATATGTATGCCCTAGAGGCCATTATGTGATAGTGGATGTATCTATACATGTATATATATTCAGTTTTCATTCTTGCTCGACATGATAGTATGCTATCTGGTTCTTCTTTATCTGACATGTTGATTTGATCATGCTTTTATTCATTCATACATGCTGATAAAGCCCTGAGGATATCGGCTTGACTACTCTGATTATGATGGAGATCATACTAGTGGGACATCTGTAGTCTATAAGCATATCCTGGAACGTCCCTAGTCGTAGGTATATCGAGACGGGGCATTGATATACCAGAGTAGACTAGCGTATATGATACTAGACCCATACGATGGGCGATGAATGTTCCCACATTCATCGATGTTTGACATCAAGATCATATACGGGTGCTCAGTGGTGACTGGGTACACTGGACGGACTCACCGAGAACTCCTATATGGAATTATATCTATCGTCGGATAGCAGTTCTCAGGTGACACTGGTACAGGTTAGTCTGTAGACCCGAGATCGTCATAGAGCCTTGTGTGTTCTCCCACTGTACTTTGATTACCACCCTACCACGGCTCTACTGAGTCGTGCAAGCAGGTGGCCGTTGGGTACAGTCCCGAGACACACGAAGGCAATGAGCGATAGGAGGGGTTTCATCTCTCCCGATATTGGGAGTTGATGCTGTACTGTGCCCGACTGGTTATAACAGCAAGTCCCTGGCCAGGGCTGCTGAGATTTGCTGATAAGTGTTATCAGTAGTTTCTCGATCTGTTATAGACCATTCACCGGCACGACTTATTGAGTTATTGGGGTCGACGTGACCATCCCTAGGCTCGATATGCAGCATATCTGACGAAGAGACCGGACTGTACGGTAGTATTGCCGGATGGCTCGACGGGAGTTGTAACAGGTTCGCTTGTTTTCTTCTAATCGCTCAATACCCGGGTGGCCGTTACGTTTAGCTGACCGCTTGCGGCTTGGGGGTGCTTGATATGATCATCACCCACTGCCAGCGTATTGACGAGTCTTAGAGTCCCACATAGGAGTTACCTAGTCCAGGAGAAAAGTTGTGGTGCGCGTATGCGATATGCGCTTGGACCCGATTAAAATGCGTGTATGGGATACCGTATATTAATTGGGCGGCTTGCTAATGGTCGGGTCATATGTGATATGACCGGATTAGTGAATCAAGTGTTGATTCATCATTAGTTTCTCACTACAAATCCTATCTTGCTTATTTTGGATGTATGCATGCATGTATGCATTCATTCTTGTTCATGCACATATTGATGTGCAAGCACACATGCATACATAAATCATTTTTTATCATGGTTGTTTATACAATGAGAATGGTGGATATATAAGAATTACACGATGGTTATTTTTGGATTATTATTGGATTTAAATTAAAGCAAAAGGAAATGAAAAATGGGTTAAATCATTTAAGAGTTTCTACACTCTTCTAAACTCTACCATGCTCACCTAACTTTTAACCCATGGTTTATTTTCTTATTATGCTTTTAACTTAAATCAAATGATATCTTTAAATCTAACCATGGTTGGTTATGAGAAAGAAAAATATATATAGTTATTTTTCTTTTCTCTTTCAATAATAATTCATTCTCTTCTTCACAAAAGACCACCATCTTCATCAACCTCCATGCTTTGCTCTCTAGTTCTTATAAGAGAGTAAAATACTCATAAAAATAGGATTTTGAAGTGAGATCCATAGCCACAACATCATTCTAATCAAGTTTAGCCGACTTGATTAGAGTGTTCTCTTGGTTTTTCCAAATTTGCTAGCTTGGACGGGAAACTCCGGGTGGATCGTCGTGGACATAAGAGGACAACAAGAGGACCTTCTTCCAACACCCAAGAGCCTAAGGAGTGAAGCAAAAAGGGGAGCTACAAAGGTTGTAGCCTTCAAACCCTAATCTTTTCTAGCTTAATGTTTAATAACCCTAATTTTCTAGGATCGATCCCGTTGCATGTTAGTTTAGCACCTTAAAAATTATAACTTTGGGTCATGTGATGCTTCAAAACACTTCATAGGGTGCTATGCTAACCTTACATTGGTATCAGAGCCGACCTAGAACATTAGGCGACGTTTTTACGAAGTGAAAACCCCGATCGGACAAAAATACGGTGTTTTTGGGTGCTCTCTGGAAATTTTCTAAAATTTGATAATTTGCAGAATTAAAAATATGTAAAAAATACAGCAGGAAAACATAAGAGTTACGGTACAAAATTTTTCCTGTGAACAGTGATTCTAGCCGCGGAAACGCGGCATAAGCTTGCTTAGGCCGTGGTTCCGCGGCCGTATATATGTATTGATGAATACTTTTTGTACAGTAATTTATGATTCTGCCTGTATAAATTTTTGGATATTTTTAATCTGTATTTAGTTTTGAAAAATTCTGGAGATGGTGTTGAACTCGTCATTTCGATCGGGATTTTTATTTCGTAGCTTTTCCGGGTAAATTAGAAAGTATTGAAGTGTTTGAACGAGTATCATTTACTCACTATTCACGGGGTTTAAATACTTTGGAGATACGTGCAAGTCTTTTTGCGGTGGTCCCTCTAGAAGACAACAAACCTTAACTCGATTATGTGACCGTCTCGAACTGCCCTTTGAACCTTAGGGTTTGGGGCAGTACGGCGTGCCACATGTGAGGCGTTGGCTTGACCCTTCTACGGCTGGACCGCTACTACTGTGTCACACTCCGGATTTTTTGAACCCTGCTCAAGTGTTGAGCTTTAGTGAATCTTGGGTGCTTGATCGTTCGTTCGAAAACTTTAATACTGTCTGTTTGTCTGGAATGTGATACAATATGTGGAATTCATATAGTGTAGGCATGAAATATGAAATATGTGATATTTCGCATTTATGATGTCTTAAGAGAATCTGGATTCCAAATATTGTAGTTTTACACTTTCTTTTCTGTGACCGTAAGTGTAGTATGTTACATATCGCCGGTTTCGTTGCTATACATCAACGACAATCGGGGTACGCATACTTACTTACGTTGATGATATGTGATATTATGTGTTGCTGAGATATGATGTGCAGGATTGTCGCGATCGAATAGCCGGGGGGTTTTGTGAGATGAGAGTTTTATATTTTCATTCATGTAAATTCAAATGTAATGTAATATTCTTTTATTTGGGGCACTTCCAGGTTGCGGTTGTGTCACCAGTGTTGTATATTATTTACTTTTCCGCATTAGGATGGACCCAAGGAGGGGAGCACTGGTGACCGGGTTCTGGGGTTCAGTGGGAGGCCATCTCGAGGAGTCGAGACCGGGTCTCCTAAACTCCAGGATTGGTAGGGTCACTTGCCGCTCTCGTAGGGGTCCAGGGTGTGGGCTTGGCTATTCATCGCGACTGTGGAATCCGTATTTTCTATTCTGGCTAAATACTAAATACGGACGTCCTAGGATATCCCACGTTATATCTATGTTTCTGCTGCCTGTGTTCTGTGATATCTGAGACGAATGACATATTATATATATGATATATAGTAGACGTTGCTTATGTTTTACACCCGCGCTAGTCCCGTCCCGGTATGCCGTTAGTTAAGTAACCTAATGGTGCATAACGGAACATTGCGGCGAATGCGGATGGCATAAGCGTACGTGTTATTTTCGTTTCTTTTCTGTGATTGGCTTAAGGACTTAAATGATGGGATTACATTAATGTGATTAATGTAAAGAAAATAAACCTAAAAAGATGTTGTAGAATCAGATTTAAAAACTACTCGGCTATTTATGAAAAAGCTACATTTCAAAACTGCGGAGCCTAAGCCACTCCTTTTGAAAACTGTTTGATTCTACAACGATATCAAGTTCAAAGCGTTAAAGATTTTCTTAAAAATCATTCGCAACCCTCCGTCATTTTAGGAAGTAGAGTACTTAGTATTCATGCTACGTTTGTTGACTTTAGTTAAGGCGTAGTGTACAGTAGCTAAGTGATGTCTTCCTACACTGCATATGATGCAGATTAATTAGGACATTCATGCGACTTTGTTGACCATAGTTAAGGGTCATATGGGTGGGTCTAATTGATCAAGAAATGACGGGTAGAACTTGACTGGTACTTATGATTTGTTGACCATAGTTAAGGTCATAAGTACTAGGGGTAAAAATTACATCGGGAATTTCAAGTGTTGAAATTTGCAATGAGATTGCATACCTTCCATGTGATGGTTGGATCCCGATCCCACTGTGGGCAATAGTTGCTCCTAGGAGAGTTTTACAGTTTACAATTAGCTAACTCATTAGGTGTCTAGAAAGGTGTTAACGGGGCTCCGCCTCTGGGAAAAAGAGGTTTACTCTAATTAGGTCCGTGCGAAAGCACGGAGAACCTCCCTCAAAGTACCGACACTGGCCTGGCTGAACGGTTAGCGAAGTTGTAGACTGTAATTAATCCTGGCTAGTTTTTCCTTTTAAGGTTTGAAAGAAAAACTTGATAAAAAGCAGTGGGAAACATCGATTAGACAAGATAATAAACCAATCTAATCTGTGCAAGAGCTTTCGCTGAGTGTATTCTTTTCTCTCTCTTAATGGCAGATACCAATGACTGGACTTAAGCTTCTACTAGATAAGAACAAACTGAATGGGACCAACTATAAAGACTGGCTGAGGAATCTAAAGATCGCCTTGACTTATGATAAAGTATCATATGTCCTCACGGCTTCACCCCGCCCGTCCCAGGCCCAAAGTCCTCAGTTGAGGACATTGAAGTCCGCAAGACATGGGACGCTGACTGTGCCACGGCAAAATGCCTCGCGCTTGCATCGATGGACAACACACATCAAAAGCAGCACGAGGACATGGACATTCACGGGATATTGCTCCATACAAAGGAGTTGTATGGGGAGCAGTCCCGCGTATTACGATACGAAGCATCAAAGAAACTGTTTCAGATGCGGATGGCCCCTGGCACACCAGTAGCAGACCATGTTTTGAAGATGATAGCTCTTATAGAAGAGCTTGAGGGCCTCGGATGGACAATGGACAATGAACAATATATAGATATTATTCTGCAGTCCCTCCCCTCCACCTTTGCTCAGTTCATAGTGAACTTTAACATGCATGGCATGGAGAAGGAACTCCCTGAACTCCTTAATATGTTAAGGAGTGCAGAGAGCACTATGAAGTCAGCAAAGACTCCCGTTATGACTATTGGACAGTCTTCTTCTTCTCGCCCGAAAGCTAAGGCCAAGGGAAAGAAAAAGAAGAAACCCACTAATCCTAAGGGCGGAGTCAAAAAGGTGAAGGGAAAGGGAAAGTCCACAGCTGGAGACCCAGGGAAAGGCGAGTGTTTTCATTGCCACAAGACAGGACATTGGAAGCGCAACTGCACGGAGTACCTAAGTCTCAAGAAGAAGCATGGTGATGCTTCTGCTTCAGGTGCGTTTGTGACTGAAAACTGTTTTTCTATAAACTCTGCTTCCTGGGTATTGGATACCGGTTTAGGTTCTCACATTTTCAATTCTATGCAGGGGCTGAGAAATAGCAAGGTTTTGAGGACAGGTGACCATACTCTCCGCGTTGGAAATGGTTCCAATGTACATACAGTCGCAGTGGGAGAGTATCACTTGGGGTTGCCATCTGGATGTATTTTGATTTTGAATCCATGTTATTTTGTACCAAATATGCTATGTAATATAATATCCGTTTCTTTGTTGGACAATGAAGGGTATAATTTTGTATTGCAAAACAATGTTATGAACATTCACCTGAATCAAATGTTGGTTGGGTATGGTACACTTAATAACGGAATATATGTCCTAAATCAACACACAGTTTTCAGTATACAACACACTAATAAAAGAAAACTTTCAGAATTAAATGAAGCTTTTCTTTGGCACTGTAGACTTGGTCATATTAACGAAACAAGACTAAACAAGTTACACAAAGATGGATATTTAAATTCTTTTGAATATAAATCTTATGCGACTTGCCAGTCTTGTATCAAGGGTAAAATGACCAAAACTCCGTTTACCGGACACGGAGAAAGAGCTACTCAGCTCCTGGACCTCATACATAGTGATGTATGTGGGCCTATGTCTACACAGGCTAGAGGCGGTTTTTCATACTTCATTACATTCACTGACGATTTCTCAAGATTCGGTCATGTATTTTTATTAAAGCACAAGTCCGACGCTTTCGAGAAATTCATTGAATATAAACAAGAAGTAGAAAAACAAACCGGCTTGAGTATTAAGATGCTTCGATCAGATCGAGGTGGAGAGTATCTCAGTACAGAATTTGCAATCTTCCTAAAAGAGAATGGGATTCTCTCTCAGCTCACTCCTCCTTACACACCACAACACAATGGTGTGTCAGAACGACGAAATAGGACCCTATTAGATATGGTCCGGTCCATGATGAGTGACGCTGAGTTACCAGTCTCGTTTTGGGGACATGCATTGGAGACTGCAGCGTTTCTGCTAAACAGGGTTCCAACCAAAGACGTGTCTACCACGCCATATGAGATATGGAATGGGAAGAGACCATCTCTTAAAAGAATTAAGATTTGGGGTTGCCCGGCCTATGTTAAAAAGCAGAATCCGGACAAACTCGAGACACGGTCAGTCATGTGTAACTTTGTGGGATATCCAAAGAATTCTTATGGATATCTGTTCTACCACAAAGAGGAACAAAAGGTGTTTGTTTCTCAGTATGCCACATTCTTGGAAAAAGAGTTTTTCACAGATAAAGATGATGGCAAGGTAGTAGATCTGGAAGAGGTTCTGGAGACACAAACTACAAATGACGATTTGGTTGAACCGGCTGTTGCAACAGAAACTGAAGAACCTCGGCCACTCCGTAGGTCTGGTAGGACTTCTCGCCCACCGGAGAGGTACTACGGTTTCCTCATTGATGGTGACAGAGAAGAGTGTATCATGGAAGATGATGATCCTACCAGTTTTCAGCAAGCTATCACGAGTGGTGACTCTGTGAAGTGGCTGGATGCCATGAGATCCGAAATGGAGTCTATGTACACCAACAAAGTATGGACTTTGGACGTTGTACCCCCTGGGGTAAAACCTGTAGGGTGCAAATGGATCTTTAAAAGAAAGATTGGTGTGGATGGGCAGGTAGAGACCTATAAGGCAAGACTTGTGGCGAAAGGTTTTCGTCAAAGACCAGGTTTGGACTATGACGAAACTTTTTCGCCCGTAGCCATGCTTAAATCCATTCGGATCCTACTTGCTATTGCTGCTCACTACGACTATGAAATCTGGCAGATGGACGTTAAAACAGCATTTCTAAATGGAGATTTAGAAGAATGCGTTTATATGGATCAGCCAGAGGGCTTCATTGACAGTGGGAGCAGCAAGAAAGCATGTAGATTGCTTAAATCCATATATGGGTTAAAGCAGGCATCTCGGAGTTGGAACATCTGTTTCGATGATGTTATCAAAGAGTTTGATTTCATCAAAAATCCAGATGAACCTTGTGTTTATAGGAAGGCTGTAGGAAGAGCTGTCACATTCCTCGTATTGTACGTGGATGACATTTTTCTGATAGGAAATGATATTCCTATGCTACAGTCGGTCAAATCATTCTTATCACTGAGGTTCTCCATGAAGGACCTGGGTGATGCCACATACATCCTGGGCATAAGGATCTATAGGGATAGATCCAAAAAGTTATTGGGATTGTCCCAAACCAGGTACATCAACACCATCCTAAAAAGGTTTAGTATGGAAGACTCCAAGCGGGGTGCCTTACCCGCTTGCCATGGAGTCACTCTCTCCAAGGATTCTTGTCCAAAGACCGATGAAGAGAGAGCTCGCATGAGCATTATACCTTATGCTTCGGCAGTAGGATCTATAATGTTTGCGATGTTATGTACACGCCCAGATGTAGCTTATGCACTTAGTGTTGTAAGCAGGTATCAATCCAACCCAGGGGAGAACCACTGGACAGCTGTGAAGAACATTCTTAAGTACTTACGAAGGACTAAAGAATTGTTCTTGGTGTATGGTAATACAGACCTCCAAATGGAGGCCTTTACCGATTCGAGCTTCCAGAGCGATAAGGATGACAGCAAATCTATCTCAGGGTTTGTATTTACCCTCAATGGAGGGGCGGTAAGTTGGAAGAGTTCCAAACAAGATACCGTTGCAGACTCTATGATGGAAGCTGAGTACATTGCTGCAAATGATGCCGCCAAGGAAGCCGTCTGGATGAAGAAGTTCGTCTCGGAGCTAGGAGTAGTTCCAACCATTATTGATCCAATACCTTTGTATTGTGACAATAATGGGGCAATGGCGTTAGCCAAGGAGCCCAGATCCCATCAGCGGTCCAGACATATCCTGAGGCGCTTTCATTTGATCCGGGAGATTGTAGATCGCCGCGAGATCGAGATTAATAGAGTTGACACAAAGAACAACGCCGCGGATCCACTCACCAAGGCCCTCCCTCAGCCACAGCATGAGCGACTTTTTGAGATGTTGGGTATGAGATACGCCAATAACTGGCCTTAGTGCAAATGGGAGATTGTTGGATATATGTATGCCCTAGAGGCCATTATGTGATAGTGGATGTATCTATACATGTATATATATTCAGTTTGCATTCTTGCTCGACATGATAGTATGCTATCTGGTTCTTCTTTATCTGACATGTTGATTTGATCATGCTTTTATTCATTCATACATGCTGATAAAGCCCTGAGGATATCGGCTTGACTACTCTGATTATGATGGAGATCATACTAGTGGGACATCTGTAGTCTATAAGCATATCCTGGAACGTCCCTAGTCGTAGGTATATCGAGACGGGGCATTGATATACCAGAGTAGACTAGCGTATATGATACTAGACCCATACGATGGGCGATGAATGTTCCCACATTCATCGATGTTTGACATCAAGATCATATACGGGTGCTCAGTGGTGACTGGGTACACTGGACGGACTCACCGAGAACTCCTATATGGAATTATATCTATCGTCGGATAGCAATTCTCAGGTGACACTGGTACAGGTTAGTCTGTAGACCCGAGATCGTCATAGAGCCTTGTGTGTTCTCCCACTGTACTTTGATTACCACCCTACCACGGCTCTACTGAGTCGTGCAAGCAGGTGGCCGTTGGGTACAGTCCCGAGACACACGAAGGCAATGAGCGATAGGAGGGGTTTCGTCTCTCCCGATATTGGGAGTTGATGCTGTACTGTGCCCGACTGGTTATAACAGCAAGTCCCTGGCCAGGGCTGCTGAGATTTGCTGATAAGTGTTATCAGTAGTTTCTCGATCTGTTATAGACCATTCACCGGCACGACTTATTGAGTTATTGGGGTCGACGTGACCATCCCTAGGCTCGATATGCAGCATATCTGACGAAGAGACCGGACTGTACGGTAGTGTTGCCGGATGGCTCGACGGGAGTTGTAACAGGTTCGCTTGTTTTCTTCTAATCGCTCAATACCCGGGTGGCCGTTACGTTTAGCTGACCGCTTGCGGCTTGGGGGTGCTTGATATGATCATCACCCACTGCCGGCGTATTGACGAGTCTTAGAGTCCCACATAGGAGTTACCTAGTCCAGGCGAAAAGTTGTGGTGCGCGTATGCGATATGCGCTTGGACCCGATTAAAATGCGTGTATGGGATACCGTATATTAATTGGGCGGCTTGCTAATGGTCGGGTCATATGTGATATGACCGGATTAGTGAATCAAGTGTTGATTCATCATTAGTTTCTCACTACAAATCCTATCTTGCTTATTTTGGATGTATGCATGCATGTATGCATTCATTCTTGTTCATGCACATATTGATGTGCAAGCACACATGCATACATACATCATTTTTTATCATGGTTGTTTATACAATGAGAATGGTGGATATATAAGAATTACACGATGGTTATTTTTGGATTATTATTGGATTTAAATTAAAGCAAAAGGAAATGAAAAATGGGTTAAATCATTTAAGAGTTTCTACACTCTTCTAAACTCTACCATGCTCACCTAACTTTTAACCCATGGTTTATTTTCTTATTATGCTTTTAACTTAAATCAAATGATATCTTTAAATCTAACCATGGTTGGTTATGAGAAAGAAAAATATATATAGTTATTTTTCTTTTCTCTTTCAATAATAATTCATTCTCTTCTTCACAAAAGACCACCATCTTCATCAACCTCCATGCTTTGCTCTCTAGTTCTTATAAGAGAGTAAAATACTCATAAAAATAGGATTTTGAAGTGAGATCCATAGCCACAACATCATTCTAATCAAGTTTAGCCGACTTGATTAGAGTGTTCTCTTGGTTTTTCCAAATTTGCTAGCTTGGACGGGAAACTCCGGGTGGATCGTCGTGGACGTAAGAGGACAACAAGAGGACCTTCTTCCAACACCCAAGAGCCTAAGGAGTGAAGCAAAAAGGGGAGCTACAAAGGTTGTAGCCTTCAAACCCTAATCTTTTCTAGCTTAATGTTTAATAACCCTAATTTTCTAGGATCGATCCCGTTGCATGTTAGTTTAGCACCTTAAAAATTATAACTTTGGGTCATGTGATGCTTCAAAACACTTCATAGGGTGCTATGCTAACCTTACAAACCCTTATAGAGCCATAACCATAGCTAATTGATTATGGTTGGGTTAAAAGGAATCTAAGGTAAAGACAAAGCTAGTAGACTTTGTCAAAGCAAGTTAAGCTTCTACAAGCTTCATGCTCATTCCAAAACTCCACTAATTTTGTAATTATCTTAAATAATCTCAACCCTTCATAATCCATAGAATGGTGTATGTCTCATACATGCATGAATTGTGTATCATCAACCATGATACAATATGATAACACATTTTAAACATATATCATATATATGTTAAAGTAGTGTACAAGTGAGAAAAACCCTAAAGTGAACAAGTGTTAGTAAATGTAAACTAGTATATCTAATATACAATTATACACTTAATTATTAAATCAACACTTGACTTAATAATCCGGTCATATCTCATATAACCGGCTAACATCCATTGTATCGACTTATCGAATCAACACTTGATTCGATAACCCGGTCATATCATATATATAACCGACCGATACATATAGTCGCGAGAATAGAATATGGTATCACATACACGCATTTATTCTCGGTCTCACACATATCACATACGTGCTCCTATTTCGTTTTGCCTGAGCCAGTAAAACCTCTGTGTAGGACTCTAAAGACTCGTCAATAGGCCGGCAGTAGGTGATGATCACATCAAGCACCCACAAGCCGTCAGCGGTACTAGCTAGAAGTAACGGCTACCCGGGTATTGAGCGATCAGAAGATCAGCAAGCAAGCCCGGTCCAACTCTTGTAAAAAGCCTGCCGGTAACACTTTCCGTATAGTCCGGTCTCCTCGTCTGATATGTCGCATATCAAGTCTAGGGTTGGTAAACGTCAGACCCCAATAACCGATAAGTCGTGCCGATGTAAGGCTCATAACGGGTCGAGAAACTACTAGTAACACTTACCAGTAAATCTCTGAATCAGCCCTGGCCAGGGACTTCCCTGTTACGGCCAATCGAGCACAGCGCAACATCAACCCCCAATACCGGGAGAGACGAATATACATGTTAAGATAAAGAGCAACCAGATAGCATACTATCATATCGAGCAAGAAAGTCCTCTCTATATATGTCCAAGCATCCAATATAATATACATCATCTGTACAATACTGGCCTCTAGGGCATACATACAACTAACAGTTACATCCCCACCTCGATACCGGATACATCTCACTTCTTACCGGGTAGGTGGTATTCAGCCCCAACTCTACATGGGGTATTACATTCCCCCCACCTAGAACAATGGTTCATCCTCGAACCATAGACCTACTTTTGAGGGACTGGCTCTGATACCATATTTGTCACGACCTACCTCCAAACACAGATGGTATTGTCCGCTCTGGCTGAAACCGCACGGTTTTGTCCCTTTGAATGAACCCGGGGCTACTTCCCAGTAGGTCACCCATCCCAGAATTTCTCTGGCTCAAGCACGCTTAACTACGGAGTTTTTCAAACTCCGGAGTTCCGATTCATCCAAAAGGCGCTTCTGTGTAATAAGAGTGGTATCATTCCATTTATAGTTCAGATCGTGCCCTCTTTCGAAATGGAATTCGATAATCCCCATTGTTCTGGTGGGTCCCTGTCTGCATCCGTATCGGTTACATCCCCACCTCGATACCGGATACATCTCACTTCTCACGGGGTAGGTGGTATTCAGCCCTAACTCCACCTGGGGTATTACAATATAATCAGGGTTGGAGGAATCACCCTAATTTTGCTTTGAACCAACATCGAACTCAAAATACGGTTCCAAACCAAAATAACTATCAATGGGCTCCTCCAAAGCAACAGCAACCAACACAGAGTCAGCACCCCTTTTAACCACAAAATTTTCAAAATCCGGCCAACAATTCTGCACCCTATAATAATTCTTTCCAAATGGCCGGTACCGAAAACTCATTTGCACTCGATCTGTTTATTAAATTTTCCATGCAAACATCGACTGATTTAAAGGCTTCTATCCGAACATTAATGCAGAACTCCGCCTCCCGTGGTGAGATTATAAAATCGATGGAAGCACAAATTGCACAATTAAATGCCGCGTTGAGTGCTAGAGTGAAAGGGAAACTTCCATCTCAACCCCAACCGAATTCTGGCTGCTCGCAACATCATAATGTGAGTGCCGTTACCAAGTTGAGATCAGGAAGAGTGCTGAATAATCAAGTTAGTGAATAGGATGATAATGAGGAATCAATCAATGATACCCCGGCTTCTACTTCTAACCCTATTTCTTCTAGTCCACCATCTTCTTCCGAGCCTATTCTCCATTTTCGTCAAGGCTTTAACCCTCCACCACCTCCTTGAGTCCACCTATAACAATCCTCACTCCAATTCTGGGATCCGTTCCACCCCCACGATCTTCTATGTTGGACCCAGCTCTTATTGATAAAGCTCCTTATCCAAATAGGTTAAGGGGAAACAGACCAAGTCCACAAATGGAGAAGATTGTGGAAATATTTAAGCAGGTTAACAAAAATATCCCTCTCCTAGATACTATACAACAAGTTCCGGCTTATGCGAAATACTTAAGGACTTGTGCACTAGGAAGAGAAAGACTCAAGTTTCGAAAAAAGTGTTCATGACGAGTAATGTTAGCACAGCTTTTACCCATCATTTACCAAAGAAACGTAAGGACTCTGGCTGTTCTACAATCTCTATTTCTATTGGGGGTAAAAATATTAATCGTGCTTTACTCGATTTAGGTGCTAGTGTTAACCTGCTTCCATATTCTGTGTATGCGCAATTGGGTATCGGAGAGTTTAAACCGGCGCATTGCACTCTACAGATGGCCGATCGATCTATCACCGAACCTAGGGGTGAGCTTGAGGATGTGTTGATAAAAGTTAGGGAATTTATATTCCCTGTGGACTTCATTGTTCTAGATACACAGCTTGTAGCGAACCCACAGAACCAAATTCCGGTGATTTTAGGTCGACCCTTTTTAGCGACTTCCAACGCTGTAATCAACTGTTGAAACGACTCTATGAACCTATCCTTCGAGAAGATATCAGTTGAGCTTAACATTTACAAGTTAGGAAGTGAACCCTCCGAACCTTCTGCTCAATTATGTTTTTTCGAATTAATGGGTGTCGACATCAGCGAATTTGAACAAATTCACGATACTGATCTAGACTCCCTTAATACGTTGTTGTTTGACCCCTTTATTTGTTATACACATACAGACTCATCTATCGAGCTGTCCGGGTCAACATCTAAAGCTGATTATGAACCTTTTATGGAGTCTGAGTATCATCTCGTTCTTTCCGATGATATTATTCTTCGGGGTATCGATGAAAGCTTTGAAGAAATTTTCGCTGATGAACTCGCATTTTTAGAAAATACGGGAGTTGTGATGAATCAACCCCAAAACAAAGAAGTTGAACCAACACCCCTTCTTCTTGACAATAACGAAAATGCGAGTAATCCATCATCATCATTGTGTCGTCTCTCCAAATTGAGACGCAAACCCGTTCTATTACACCACTTATCTCTTCCCTACTTGTTCTTAGCTCTATATAACATGTTCTTCTACTAGCCGGTGCATTATATCGATAAAATCTTCGAATGGTTGGTGTTGACTTTTGGTCTTTGTAAAACTTTGCATTGACCAATAACTTTACCCCCCTCTTATGAGTTTAAAAGCTTAATATTGTTTAACTTAAGTTTGGGGGGAGGGTATATTTTGGCTCTTGAAAATAAAATTTGTACACAAAATTATGAGCCAAAAATAAGTTTGGGGAGATTTTCACTTTCATTTATTCTTGTTCCCATTAATAACCTTACCTCCTAAGTCTACAGGTTTTTGAGATTTAAAAGATGACAACAGTGAGGACACTGCTGTAAATAGCTTTGGGGGAGGTTTGTGCTTATTTACGCATTACCTTGTATTACACTTTGCATAAGCACAAAATTTTCAAAATTTTTTCTTTTATAATGAAAGGTTAGAAAGTGAAAAATTACAGTTAAAAGATTGGAAAAGTTTAAGAAAATCAAGAAAGTTAGATGTTTTCTTAAACGAAACTAGTAATAAGTAGTTATGAGACGTTGTCCCAAGGGTTAGTAAGATGAAGGATGTCACTAATTTGAGGATAAAACTAAGTCTGAAAAATTGTCCCTATTCTGGAAGCCAAACATTTGACCATTGATACCCTACTATACGCACTTACACACGTCTTGAAACTCGGGATAGTAGAGGATACCTTGAAATGCTCTTGTCTAAAAGTCAAAGTACGAAGAAAATAAATTTAAAATGAAGCATAAAAGTATAAAATGGTAAAAAAAATGAACACTGGTTTTGTAATCACCAAGGCAGCATAAAAAAATATAGCGAGGGTGCTTCATCACCTAGTGCCTTAGACCAACTGGTTTGGGAGTCACTGCTAAGCCTTAGGTGTTGCAAGACGAGAAAATTGCTAATTACGCCTAATAAGTGAGCATATTTAGTAATCGGCCGGTTAGTACCTCAAGAAGTATTAACGGTTGCATGAAAATGTATGAGCAATTCCATTTAAAATATTCACCGACTAAAATGTATTGAGGCAGATGGACAAGAGTATGATAGCTTGAATGGAATTCTCCGAGTGTAGGGATGTGTTTTACACACACGTAGGGGTATATGATCGGTGTTTGGAATATAGGTTGGGAGGAAGACTAAAAGATGTTTTATTGAGGGATGATGTGATTTCTAAGATCTTTTCATGACTATTAAGATAGGGCTCATGACAACCGAAAAGCTAGTGTAGTTGAAAACTCTGATTTTCAAATTCTTTCTCTTATAATTCTTATCTTTAGTAACTTTCACAGTCTTTCTTTTATTATGGGATTTTGTGGGTGCAATCCGCTGAAAACCCTCAGGAGACAACACTCCTCCTACTAGGGACACCTGGAGATTTAAAGGCTTGTTGCACGTGCTCAGTGCAATCGTGTTGCCTACGAAAATGTGCTTGTTAGTTTTTCTTTTCTCCTTCTCCTGAATAAAAGAATTTTGCAAGGGACGATCAAAGTCAAGTTTGGGGGAATTTGTTCAGTCAAAATTATTACAATTTTTAACATAACAATTTTCTCACTTTTCTAATCATCTAAGGATGTTTGATATAAATATAACACATATTACAAGTTCGTCTGGAAAACATCAATTACCATATATTATACATTATAATCAATATTTTTGAAGGAAATTGTATGTTTATTATTTCACGCATAATATTGTATATCTCTAACATTCTTCATTGAGGTCTTGTGCAAAAATTAGCCCAGATCAGATATCGGAATCAGAAATTCGTCGATAAAATACAGGAAATCAAAGAGTTAAATTCTGGCAGAGATTCAGTAGAGAAAAGAAGATTCCAGATATCATATATATACCATGAGAACAACATTAAAAGACTCAAGAGATTTGAATCTAAGAGCTCACAAATCGGCCGTGGAACCGCGGCCGAGTCAGCCCGAGTTGCCGCGGATCCGCGGCCGAGTCAGGGGATCGAAGATCGAGATTTCTCCAAAAGCTTCCCTGTAACGTCTTAGCTTGCTGAGGACACTTCGTTGTAATAATCTCGTTCTGGAAACTTCTCTATAACAACCTAGCTTATTGAGGAAGCTTCATAACTATCTAGCTTATTCTAAAAGCCTCTTTATAACTACTTAGAATATGAGGGAAGCTTGATTAGGGGCTATAAAAAGGACCTAAGCCTACATTAGAAAGGTTGTTGATTTTTAGTACACATTTTGTACACAATTACAAAAACAATTTAGATTTAATTTCAAGAACCACCAAATCTCAAGATCAAGAATCATCGAGAAGTTCATCAAGCGATTCAACAAAGCCGATCGTCATCAAGAGCACGTGATCCTCGATAGATCCAAGACTCACGGTGATCGAGCAAAGCGAAGATCGACGGAGAAATTACCTCTTCAAGAGAGTGATCGAGAGCTATTCTTCTTGTAATCTCGGATTGGAGAAGTTGTAATTTGAAGTTGAATAATAAAGATGATCATTACTTTTAGTCTCGCTTTCTTTAAATTTTCACATAATGAAATCTCTATTTGTTGATTCTTCTATTTTCATAATGCGTGAGTAAATCTCCGCTTGGTAAGGATTCGAAGGAATTTGGTAGATCACATGGTGAGAGAATTCTATATTCATCTTAAGTCTTATGGAGATTATAAACTTTAGCAAAAAGAATCATCGATGTTCAAATTGTGAGAAAGATCAATTTATTATGAATTTCATCACAATTTGGGGATTAGATTGATGATCCTTCTTGTTAAAGGCTAGATAAGAATGACAATTAATGAAAGGACAAGGCGCAATGAAGGAGAAACCCTAGTTTCTTCAAGAGATCCCTAATTCTCATTTTTAGCCATCGATCTAGTTTTAATTCTACCAATAGATAAAATGAATTATTTTGAATAGTCATCCATGGCTGCCAATTCCGTTTGAATCTTACAAGCCTTCTACAATTTTCTTGATAAATAAATCTTGAATATTTTCTTGAATTTACTTTCTTAAAAACAATTTCTTGAATTTCTTAAAACTATTACTTCAATCAACTCTTGAAATAATTTCTTGATTTTCTTTACTAGTTCTTTTGACTCAACTAAAGCAAGAGTTTACGAATTCCACGAATCCCAGAGGACGACCCATACTCACTAACGCTCACTACACACGACACCATTATTGATTGCAGTTATTATACGAAAAAAACATTACATCACTTCTTTAGTACTACATCTTTTCATTAAAATCAAAGAAGTGGAATCAAACGATCAATCAAGTTCCAAGCAAGATACCGTAGAAAACTCGACGATAGAGGCTGAATATATCGCTGCCAATGATACTGCCAAAGAGGCTGTTTGGATGAAGAAGTTCATAGCTGAACTTGGTGCGGTTCTATCCATTGAGCATCCAATACTTGTGTATTCTGATACTAATGGAGCTGTGGCTTTGGCCAAAGAAACCCGGTCCCATAAGCGATCCAGAAATATTCTTAGGCGGTATCACCTGATTCGGGAGATAGTAGATCGACGGGAGATCGAGGTCAGGAGAGTTGACACGAAGGATAACGCTGTGGATCCACTTACGAAGGCCCTCCCCCAGACACAGTTTGAGAGAATTTTTGGGATGTTGGGTATGAGATACTACAACAACTGGCCTTAGTGCAAGTGGGAGATTGTTAGGAATAAGTATACCCTAGAGGCCATTATTGTATGATATAGTGGATGCTTGGAAATATATATAGAGGACTTTCTTGCTCGACATGATAGTATGCTATCTGGTTGCTCTTTATCTTAACATGTACTCTTGTATTATTATACCGTCTCTTTGATACATGTTGATAAAGCCCTTAGGATGTTTGCTTGACTATCAGAACTATGATGTGGATCATACTGCTGGGACTTGTGTAGTCCACAAGCACATCCCTTAATTGTTCCTAGTCGAGAGGATATCGAGACAGGGCATCGATATTCCAGAGTGGACTTGTGTGTACATTTCTTGACCCTGTAGGGGCGATAGTTGATTCCATAACCATTGGTGTTTGACATAAAAAATTGTACAAGGTGCTCATTAGAGAATGGGTACACTGAATAGGACTCGCCGAGAACTCCTAGATAGTACCATACCTATCATCAGATAGCAGTTCTCTGGTTACACTAGTACAGGTTAGTTTGTAGACCCGAGATCGTCATAGTGTCTTGTGTGGTTCCCACTGTGCTTTGATTTCCTCTCTACCATGGCTCAAAGGAGTCGTGCAAATAGGTGGATTTTGGGTACAGTCCCGAGTCACATGGAGGCAGTGAGCGATAAGAGGGTTTTCGTCTCTCCCGGTATAAGGAGTTGATGTTGCACGTTGGCTATAACAGTAAGTCCTTGGCCAGAGTTGATGAGATTACTGCTAAGTATTATCAGTAGTTTCTCGAACCGTTATGGGCCATACATCGGCATGACTTATCTAGTTACTAGGTCTGACGATACCACCCCTAGACTTGATATGCGACATATCATACGAAGAGATCGGACTGTATGGTAAGTGTTATTTATAGGCTTCATGGTACTTTGGACAAGCTTTCTTGTTGATATTCTAATAGCTACCTGGGTAGCCGTTACGTCCTGCTAGTACCGCCGACGGCTTATGGGTAACTGATGTGATCATTACCTACTGCTGACGTATTGACGAGTCTTTAGAGTCCCACTCAGAGGTTTCATAGTTCAAGAGAAACGAAGTAAGGCAGATATGCTAATATGTGCGGTAGCCTGATTAAATACGAGTATGTGATACCGTATTCTAATCTGGCGATATTTGATATTGGTTAGGTTATATGTTATATAACCGGATTATTGAATCAAGTGTTGATTTGATAATGTGATATACAGATAAATGATATTAGTCGGTTGTATGTGAGATAACCAGATTATTAAATCAAGTGTTGATTTAATAATTTGATATATATTTATATTTTATATAATTATATATTAACTAATATTAAGCTCACTAATTATTTTCTTCTTAATATATATATATATATATATATATATATATATATAATGAAGCATGGTTGGAATTTCTATTTTGAGAAAATAGAAATGAGGTGGAAAATGGGGAGATATTTGAGGAATGGGTAAAGCATGGCTTGATCAATTCTTTATTGATTTTCTTTTCACTATAGAAGCATGGTTACATTTTATTATTGTGGAAAAATGGTATGCTTCAATAAGTGAGAAGAAATAGAGAGCCATTCTTCACTTGGGTATTTTTCTTAAGCTCATTTGCTTTCACTCTCTCTCGCTCTCACCATTATCTTCTTCCTCCTCCTTCAAGACCTAACCCTCACATGTGATGTGAACCATAGTGTTTTGGATAAATCTAAGTGAGCTAAATACTATAATTCATCATCTTAGTCTAGGTTAGCACTTTAGACTAGGTTGTTTACTTCACTAATACTAGATTAGTGAAGAGGTAGATTGACCTAGAGAAACTTCGGATGGATCTTCTTCGACATGAAGGTCACAGAGCAAAGCTCGATCCTTCTTCAAATGGAGCCTAGAGGAGTCGTAGGGACTACAACCCGGAGCTATATCCCGGAGCTATAGAAGAGAAGGACCTGGTCTACAAAGATTGTAATCTCCATCTTATAGTATAGATCTTGTTTTATATCATGTTAAACCCTAATAATCTATTTAGATCCTAGGTTAGTGTAGCTTAGCACCCCAAATTTTTGAAAATTGCATGCTTGATGCTGGTTTAAACATAGTGGTGGTGCTAAGCCACACTTTCACATTCCCCCTCTTTATACTATATGATAGAAGAGAGAGAAAAGGGATGGGATCTTTTTCATTCTTCATATCATTTTCTCTCTTCTAAAATGAGAAAAAAGAAAGAGAGAGAGAGAGAGAGAGAGAGAGAGAGAGAGATTACTACATCTTCTTCCTCTCCATTCTAGCAAATTGTGAGAGCAAGTTACTTCACAAAGAAGAGTTATCTGGTGAAGTTGAACATTAGGTTGGTGTTTCCTTCAAATTGGATCATCTTCGGTAAGGAGGTCCGCGATCAAGCTCAATCCCGCAATCTAGGAGCCAACCTAGGGTCTTCGACTAGAGTGTAGACATGCTTCAAAAGTTGTTGCCCCTTATAAAACCCTAGCTTGTTTTATTTAGCTCTCTTGAGTTTTGCTTCTACTAGTAAATGGATGATTTTGGGTGTGGTTTGTGGTGCTATATTTAGATTTTTACTGTTCTATTTTTCCACCATGGTCCACAAGTGTTGCGATCCTAGCACCACACATTTACATGGTATCAGAGTCGATCCATCTACTGGTAGTTATTGTTGGGGTCAAAAATAACACCCGGCTAACCAAGTCAAAGTCAAAGTCAACCGTAAGCCAAGTGGGTCCGAGCCCAAGCCAAGTGGGCCCAAGCTGAAGTCAAGACTAAGTATAGAAGGGGCCGGCCCCATGAAAAATAGAATGAAGATATAAATTAGTTTAATGTATTTTTTAAAATAAATCTATTGAAGGGGGACCCAAAATTTTGTAAACCCTATGACTTATGTGCAAAAATAAATAGGCACACGAGACATGGGGAGGCACAAGTGCCATATGGAAAAGCCTAACGGGCTATATGTAAAGTGTGTAGCCTATAAAAGGCAAACATGATGAGAAAATCAATAACAACTTTCATTCTCTAAAAAATTCTAGGATTTTGTGCCTCCTTCTCCTTCCTCAAGGTTTTAAACCTTCTTCTATTTTTGAATTAAATCAAGAATTTAACTCTTCTTTTACCATAAAGAAATAGTTTTTCACCATAAAACCCTTAAAGTGGAGTTCAAATCTCCCATAAAATCTCTAAAAGGGGAGATTTTAAATCTCACCACCATTTTTCTCCAAGATCCAACCAACAGAGAGGAGGAAGAAGGAGATCCATCTCCAAAAATCCCACTTTGGGAAGATCCAAGGCTTAAGAGAGGATCCAGGGCTCAAGGGAGAAGAAAGGGGTCCCCTTTCATCATCTCCAAAAATCTTTTGGGAGTTTAACTCCAAAACAAGAATCTCTTCTTTAGGAGTTTAACTCCAAACCAATTTTTGAGGAGTTCAACTCCAAGATCCAAATCCTCAAAAGAGTTTAACCCCAAAATCCGGATCTTTTAAGAGTTTTACTCCAAATAAAAATCATTTTTCATCTAGGAGTTTAACTCCAAAGTCCCTCCGGAGTTCAACTCATAGTCCAAGGCTTAAGCCCCATTTCCCCGCTGGAGCCCAGCGGCCGCGTGCCGGGTGCATGACCCGCTGGCGTCCACTTCGTGCGTGCCAGGTGTGTGACCGCTGGCGCCCAGCGCCCACGTGCCACGTACGTGACCCGCGGGCGCCTAGAGTCCACGCTCTACGTACATGACTTGTTGGCGCCCAATGCCCATGTACCATCTCACGCATCCCTAGGACGCCCATTACCCCTCTTTTCTCTACACGCTCCACACTCAAAACACACCCCCGTTAGAAAAAATTTCTAACAGGACGTTGCCTCGCACCCCGCAAGTGGGTTGCTAGCCCCCATGACCCCCATCTCACTATCTGGGTAGCAGGACCCCTAAAAACTCTTCTAGGCCCCCGAACGTCCAAATCTCCTTCAAAACACAACACACGCATACTGCAAACTGAGTTTGCATGACCAGTTTCACCCGTCATTTGGAGGTTTCCCCGCTCCAAAAGTGAGGGGTAATTAACGGCAGCTTAGTCCGCGGCTACCGGTGATTCGGATCCCCATAACCAATAAACCCCGGTCTACCCCAGGTAGGAGGAATCTGTAATACGCTTAACAAGCGATGTGTATTCCTATCTCAATTGGGTGACGAAAAACACTCTACAGATTTTGGCACACCCGGCAGGACCTTTTTTCTCCTCCCATATTTTGGGTTAAACGTTCATGCGAACTCAATCAAGATATATATATCGATTGTCTGTACTGAGATCATGCTTCTTTGTGTAGGACAACAGCTTTCCAATCAAAATCTTCAAATTCAACGAGAATGTCTCCAGGGACCAGTTCGATTTTTGAGGAAACTCCAATCCTGTACGTTGTCAAGATTAATGCCCGTCTGGTTCTCCCTGCAATTCTCAGCCGACAGTAGGAGGAACCGCCGTGTCAATTTGGTTCTGTCATCATCTACCCTGGAAGCGCTCATCTGGTGGAGGTCCCGGAAAACCAAGCGGCCGAACCGACCTTAAGGGGCAGGAGACCGAACGTTGTGGTCGCTAAAGCATCACACTCCAAATGCAAATCCGTATTCGAACGGCTCTCCACTGTTCCGACTGGGAGCAAGGCCGTGAACACCAATGAAGCCACAAAGTATCTCCAGTAAGCTCAGACGGTGCCCTTAACAATTGCGTGAGCAGGCGTCTTCTCTGGACTCTCTGTCAATCGGTCTACGGCGTCTTCCCAAATAGCCGAAATCTGCCAAGTGCTAAAAAAAGAAAAGTTAAGACAGAAGCGGCTCATATATAGAGCCGACAAGAATGCCAGGACTCCGGCTATGTGGAATTTTGTGAGATTCCAAGAGCAGGGTTACCCTACGAGAACAGCCGAGTCGGCTGGAAAAGTCAGCAACTCTTTCGAACCCCTGAAGTGGGTTAAGAAAAATGCCATGACCGCCAGAATCAAGAAGACAACAATCCGCTACAAAGAGACGTGTCCCAGTTCCTATATAGAAAGCATGACACTGTCTCTTCAAAAGTCTATCAGGCGCTCTCTGCCACGCGAAAGAAGCGGGGTAAAACCAGAAAAGAAGCCTTAGTACCACTCAAGAACCCAGTCAAGCTAGCCATCTTTAATTGATTGTCCCTTCCTGAAACAGAAGGCCATGACAGCGGTCTGTGAAATCAGCTGCCAATGATGAAAAGACGGCCGAATATATTATCTACACGGTCTACATGGCGGGCACATGTCCCAGCGACAACCTACGCAGCAAAAACATGGATGAGGCCACCACATCCCAAGCTTAATCTGGCTTGAATGTGGTTGTCGCTTCCCAAGACCAGCCGCCTCCACTGGACGATGAAAAACCTCTCTATGAGACCGATAGGAAGAAAGACCCCTCAGTCCATGTGGACTCAAGCATGGACAACGAAGAAGAGCCGACTTTCCGCCATAGGACCGCAGAGTAGGAGCTGCTTCAAGAACTCCGAAAATAGCTCAGGAGTAAAGATAAAGAGATGGCCAAGCTTTACTAAAAAATTAATGACCTGACGAACGTCGTGATGTAGCTCACGGCTCAAGTTGCTCGGGCACCTTCCAATCAAGCACAGGTCTTTACTCATGGGCCGGGCGATAATGACCCGAAGCAACCGATGCCTGTCCTTTTAGGTCCGAGTATGGCTGAGCCGCACGAAAGCTGGCCGCATTCCACATCTGGGGACGTCTTGGCCCCGCACGGTACCTTTCCAGTAACATAAGATCGGATAATGGATTTGGTCACCAACAAGGTTAAAACATTAGTGGCCGAAGCCGAGGCTCAAAAGGACAATGGCAGTAGTGGGCGGCCATATCCCGCACAGTACGATCTGATTGAGTTCCCCAGCGGCTATGTCATTCCTAAGTTCAGAAGATTTAACCGGATTAGAATTGTGAATCAGCACGTTGCTCACTTTTAAGAGTCCTACGGAAATACAGGGGGCAATGATGCGCTTCTTCTCCGCCAGTTTGTCAACAGCTTGACCAGTGTCACTTTCGACTGGTACGCAAGCATACTAGACGGGTTCGTCACTACTTTCGCCCAAATGGAGTCTCTGTTTCAGCAAAGATTCATGAGTGTCAGTGATAAAATCTCCAGTACCGACCTTGTGATGACCAATCCGGGGAAGAACAAAAACAACACGGACTTTATCGCCCTATGGCGTAATCTCACGGTCAAGTGCGAACCGCCGCTAGAGTAGGACCAGTCCGCCAGCCTTCTCATTGGGAACCTTAGCAATTGGATAGTCTCATTTCTATGTACTGCGGCCCTCAAAACGTTTCAGGAGCTGTCCAAGAGAGTACAAATGTTGGAATGCTCGAAGTAAGAGTCTACCCCGGACTTTCAGGGTGACAAGCTTTGGAAAAACCGAAAGGATGACAACCGTAAAAACGGGAATTCTAATAATACTAACGCCTTCAATGCGTCTGACAATGAAGACAAGCAAAAAGTGGGCGGATAAAAAACAGACCGGGCTTGAAAGCCAGTGCTAGGAGGAGAAGAGCCTTCCCTAAAGGAGAAAAAGAACAAGGTTTAATCTTTCAGGAGGAATAAGGTCCGAAAGATATTCAAAGATGCCCTAAACAATGGTCTACAATTGTCGGAGTCGAAAAGACCTCACGAAGCAAAAATAACCGACAATCCCCTGTATTGCCCGTACTACAGAGTAGTGAGCCATGCGATTGAGGATTGCTAAATTTTCAAAGACTGGGTCGAGAAGAAGTACAGGACCGTGGAGATCGAGCTTTCCAAGAGTGTATTGGTGAAAAATCAAGGTGCAACCGCTAACTTTATACAGACACAAGTTGAAACCTTCTGGGAGTAGACAGCTGAACCCGCTACCCTGAGAAATGAAACTGAATCGCCGTAGCCTCCATGGAGCATGCACATGTCTAAAAAGCCGAAGAAGATACTAAAGCTACTTCAGAAAGAGCTCAGAATGAAATGAGAGGGGCAGAAGGAGCCCACCATTCCAGTTACCAATTCAGCTCGATCAGGCTCAAAATCCAAAAGGCTAAAGAAGAAGAAAAGTGTGGCTCGACGCGAAAAAGGGTCTATGGGGAGATCGACCATTCAAAAATATATCGATTCCCTAGAATACTATGAACAAAAGGAAAGAACTCTAATTCAATTGAAGGAGTCTTCCTCGTAGAAGCGGCTGAGATTCTGGAGGAGCTAGAAGAAGACTCCAATGATGAGATCCCTATAGTGACTTGCTACGTTGTCCACCTTGGTAGAGACTCTGAGGAAGAACTCTATTTTCCCGAGGAGAACGAGGAGCTCGCCACAAAGGCTAACCAAATGTAGCTCAGAAGTGGCAATGTTCTACCACCAAAGCAAGGCAACGCCTTGAAAGAGAAGGAAAAAAGGTCGCTAATGAAGAAAATGACGTTGAGCCAACTCAGGAAGATTCAGGTTCTTCTCCGGTAGATTACAATGTCTTGGCTCACTTCCGGAAGCTTCCGTCTTTCTTAAGTATCTACGATGCTCTGGTCCTATCCAAGAAGCTCAGGGATGTTCTCATCCATGCCCTGCAAAACCCTGAGCGGTATCGGGCTCGTTTTGTGGAAATTAATATTAAAGAGGCTCAGTACACTTTGCATACAGCCGCGGTCACATTTAAGGATGAAGACCTATTACTGGAAACAACAGAGCACAACCGACCGCTTTACGTGACAGGGTACAGCGATGGAGACCGGATTAATCGCATACTAATTGATCTGGGGTCCTCAGTGAATAACATGAACTTGCGGACTCTGAAGAGTTTTTCATTGGACGTCTAACTCCTGTTAAGAGAAAGGATAGTCATCCAAGGCTTCAATCAAAACTGCCAGCAAATTCTAAGGTCCATAGCTCTACCAATTAAATTTGGAGATATGCAAACCAAACCTAAAATATACATGATCGATGCTGACATGTCTTATTAGATTCTCCTGGGACGGCCATGGCTCCATGATTACAGCATCGTTCCATCAACTCTCCATCAGTGCATGAAGTATACCAAAAACGGCGAAGAAAGACGCATTGGCGGAGATATCCAGCCGTTCGTTGTGCATGAAGTTTGATATAAAGATTCTCAGTACTTTGTGAACCCCCAAAGTGCTAAGCCACAGTTGATCAAAAACAGAACGACTTCGAAACTCAAAAGCCAATTTGAGCCGGCTGTCACCTTTAAAAGCAAAACCCCCAAGTGCGTCTGCGTTTCGACAGTGACACTGATGAGTCTGACGCTGAAAGTCCTTCTTCCCATAAAACTCGCCCTCATTTCGGTAGTGATACGGATGAGTCTGATATTGAAGGCCCATCCAGCAGCAAAGTTTGCCCTCATTTCGGCAGTGACACTAAAGAATCAGGAGTGGAAGACCCATCTTGCAACAGGTGTGCAAATTGGTTTTTATGCAAAAAGCAAAGCTAAGAGAGACCTTTGAAGTTATGGAAGGGTCCCTGCCATCACAAGAGTGCCGGAGCAGATGTGTAAAGAGTTCGATGCATTGTCAATCTCCACCATGAACCAGCTGAGGACTTTCTACGTTCCGAGAAAGAAAGTAGACAGAAGGGCATCCTGTTTTATGGGTCAAATCCTGTCGTGCACCCGGACGATTTGTCTGTCACATGTCTTCCTTATGAGAGAAGCATAAGAGCTTTCCTTAATCCTAAATATTATGCGCTCGAGATGCGGGAATAATTTAAAAAGTGCGGGTGTCGGTTATATTAAACGGACTCTGAAGCGAAGTTTTATAAAGGATTCTGGCATCCACCTCAGGTCCGAGAACTCATCAATGGACGAATCCCAGACAGACGAGGCATAGGTTTCATTCAACCTGATGTCAGAGCATGCTACATGATCCATGTTGGTGAAGCCAGCGAAAGGTCAAATGATGACGACGAGCAAGCCAAGCCAGAAGTAGCCCCTTAAAAGCTTGAGGATGGCGGACAAGCAACCTTCGACGAGCTAACCGAGATTGATTTAGGAATGCACGATAATTCAAGGCCGACCTACATCAGCTCACTCTTGTTAGAAGGAATGAAAGAGCAGATAATCGCCCTACCGCATAAGTTCGTCGACTACTTCGCGTGGACGTACAAAGAAATGCTGGGCCTCTCCTCTGAAGTGGCCATGCATAAGCTGGCTATATCTCCTGATGCCAATCCATTCAAACAAGCTACTCGAAGAATGAGAAGGGAGCTGTAAGAAAAGTTCATCAAGAAAACCAAGAAACTCATCGATGCCGGCTTCATCAGAGAAGAGAAATATGTGGATTGGATCGCCTACATTGTCCCAGTAAAAAAGAAGAATGGACAGATCTGAGTTTGCGTCGATTTCAGAGACCTCAACAAGTCATTCCTTAAAGATGATTTCCCGCTTCCGGTCATGGAAATGATGGTCAATGACACCTCAAATTACGAGCTGTTCATTTTCATGGATGGTTCATCTGGCTAAAATCAGATAAAAATATCGCCTGAGGATGAGAAGCATACAACATTTTGAACCCTGATCGGCATATACTGTTACAATGTAATGCCATTTGGATTGAAGAATATAGGCGCCACATATCAAAGGGCAATGACCAAGATCTTTGACGACTTAATCCATAAAGTTGTCGAATGTTATGTCGATGACTTTGTCAATAAGACTAAAGCCAAGGCAAATCACATCCAAGATCTCAAGACCGTTTTCACCAGACTGAGGGAACACGATTTGAAATTGAATCCTCTAAAGTGCTCTTTTATCATGTCATCGAGAAAATTCTTAGGCTTCATAGTTCGACATCGGGGGATCGAAGTTGACCCATCAAAAATAAAGGCCATCATGGAGATGCCTCCTCCATAGAATCTGATGTAGCTAAGATCCTTTCAAAGAAAGCTCGCTTACATATGAAGATTCATCTCGAACCTATCGAGGAGATGTCTGCCTTTCTCAAAATTCATGAAGAAGGGAACTCCCTTTGTCTGTGATGTCGAATGTCAAGAAGCGTTCGAAAGAATCTAACGTTACTTGTTGTACCCTCCATGCTTGCTGCTTCCATTCCAAATAAACCGTTGATTCTCTATACCGCCACACTAGATGAGTTACTCGGTGCACTCCTTGCCCAGAATAATGAGGAGGGAAAAGAAAATGCACTCTACTACCTTAGTTGAACGTTAGTTAGGGCGGAACATAACAATTCCCCGATCAAAAAGCAGTGCCTGGCTCTGATATTTGCCGTGAAGAAGCTAAGGCACTATTCTCGCTCATTGGGTTATGCTGATCTCCAAGGTCGGCCCGCTTAAACTTTAATGACCAAGGCAAGCCTAGCCAGCAGAATGGCAAGATGGGTTATCATGTTGCTTGAGTGTCACGACCCGAAATGGCACATGACTGGCGCTTGAATCATATGAAGTCTATAGGACCTCGTCTAATTCAAGTAAGCCAAAAATCCCAGAAATCTAAACCATTTTAAATAGAAGTGAAGAAAACTATTTTAAAGCAAGTGGTTTTAATAACATAAGCCGAATATGCATTTTAAAATCTCAAATCTTTCCTGAAAATTTCGGCAGAGTTTCCTTTGTAAATACTGGCCCCAAAAGGGTACAACATGCATAATATGAATAAAGGCATCCCCAAACGGGAGCTAGCTCTTCGTCAGTTGACGGTCACAACCACGCAAGCAATATAATATACAACGCCGAAAGTCAATGATCAAAACTCGAAAGGAAACTCAAATCATCAAGAAAACCCATAATAATACAACGCGCGACTCTAAGGTCGAAATAATATACAACTGGTCTTCTAAGGTTATCAAATAATACAGTCTGGTTGATGGAGTTACTAGATACAACTGAAATATAAAAGGTACAATGGTGGTCACGATGCGAGTGAACCCACCTACCAAAGCAATCACCCGGAATGGAAGCAGTGTGCCAGCAAAGCCGCAAAGAAACCTGTACGGCAAAAACGTGCAAGAACTGTGGCACAACGGGGGTGAGTTGCCAACTCGTGAGTAGAAAACATCACAGAGCAGAAATCATATGTATGACTCAATCCTAGGTCAATACGATCAGTAATATATGTCCTCAATATGATAAAATCTGAAGCATGATAAGGTGGTAAGGGTAAACATCTATACATAAGTGTATACCAAGTGCTCGTGTCAGTGCCTCAGGTAGCAACATATCGTAAATATGAGGTATGAATGCGGTATAATGAAAACAGAATACATCATGAATGAGAAAACCGTTTTCTTAATATAGTGAGATTTCTGTATAAACATTTAAGTATCATCAAGGAAATCATCAGAAAATCAGTGTCAAGCATCGACACAAAATATATATCTCAATATCCCAATATCTCAATATCTAAGGCTCCGGCTATCCGGACTGGCCTGTATCATCAAATCTCAATATCTCAGGCTCCGGCTATCCGGATTGGCCTGTATCATCAAATTTCAATAAAATCACCGGTCAGCAATGCTCCCCTGTCATAGGCTCAAACGCCATTCTCTGCGATCTTCTCGCCCTGGGGTACCGCACCGGGTACACCATGCATCCGCAGACGGTTCATCTCCTCCTCAAATCGGGTGTATGATATCGCTCAAGAGCCGAGAAAACTCATAGTGGACATATCACAATCATAACATGAGAAAATCGCACTTTTATCTTTTAAAATGATAAATGAGTTTATTAAATCTTGCGGTTTCTCCAAATCCAGAAATCTCATGGAAAATCTGAAATCCAAAATAAAAGTCAATAATAATGAATACTGTGCTCCGGCAATCCGGACTGGCCCTTATACTATTGCATGACTAATGAATATAAAAATATGCATGAAATATCAAGCAATCAATGCAATATGAACTAACATATGAAACAATAACATATAGGAACTATCAGCTAGCAAGCTATGTCAATGAAATAATATTCTCTAAAGTGTACGTGTCATGGCAATTACCGATGATGATGTGTGTGAGCCGGCAAGCAAGTGTTTATGGAGCATACGCATCATCGGTAATGGTGCTGGTGTCCTGACAGCATGGTTTCATAATCACTAAAGTACACTATAAACATGCAACGCAATGATAACAACATAATAAATGGCAAATGAATAGTAAATGCAACAATAATATGCGGAACATGAATAATAACGTAATAATAAAGAATCTACATTTCTATAAATGTGTCATACCATTTTTCCATTTGAAATAATATGAATCGTGGTGTTTTGAAAATAAGGGCTACGGTGTTTTTATGAAAAGGTACATCCTTTGAAATATCCCTAGAATCCTTTGGCCTATCTTTAAAATACTCACGATTCGTTAGTTTTGAAATAGGTATGACTCGAGTCTAGTCTAACATCTACAAGTAATCTACATGACTAAACTAACAGACTAATCGAAGGGTAAGGAAAACCACCTAAGTCTGAGTCGATATATGCATATATATAATAGTCGGTGATCCCGCTTCAATAGTATCCCATACGTACACAATATAATATGGCATTCTCGAGTCAAGAGTGCGGATCTATCATCAATAAATAGCTTGTACGGTAAATCCGTCGTACGACATCCCAAATCTGGGTACGGGTCAAATATCACATTTATCTCATCATTCATCTGGTATCCTTATCATCATATCATGATCTGGGTACTGATCTAAGTCTAGTACATACTGATACCATCTACACACACACACACACACACACACACACACATATATATGCGTGTGTATGAAACACATCGCCTAAGGACTGTTAGTTATATGTATGCCCTAGAGGCCATTACTATACATACGATGTATATTGTAGTGGATGCTTGGACATATATAGGGATGACTTTCTCGCTCGACATGATAGTATGCTATCTGGTTGTACTTTATCTTAACATGTACTCTGATTGTCTCTATGTTACATGTTGATAAAGCCCTTAGGATATGTACTCGACTACCGGGACTATGATGAGATCATACTAGTAGGGCCACGGTAGTCGACGAGTACATCCTATAACTGTTCCTAGTCGAGGGTGTATCGAGACAGGGCATCAATACACTAGAGTAGACTAGCGTATACGCATCTTGACCCATATGATGGGCGATGGATGATCCCATATCCATCGGTGTTTGACATCAAGGATGGTGTATGGATGCTCCGTGGAGATTGGGTACACTAGACGGACTCGCCGAGAACTCCCAGATGGTATTATACCTAACGTCAGATGGCAGTTCTCCTGTGATACTGGTACAGAGTAGTCTGTTGACTCGAGATCGTCATAGAGTCTTGTGTGATTCCCACTGTGCTTTGATTTCCATCATACCACGTCTAAGAAGGCATGCAAAAAGGTGGATTCTGGGTACAGTCCCGAATCACATGGAGGCAATGAGCGACAAGAGGGGATTCGTCTCTCCCGGTATAGGGAGTTGATGTTGTGCTATGTTCGATTGGCTATAACTGGAAATCCCTGGCCAGAGTTGCTGAGATTTACTGGTAAGAGTTATCAGTAGTTTCTCGAACTGTTATAGACCTCATATCGACACAACTTATCGAGCTACCGGGGTCTGACATTTACCACCCCTAGGCGAGATACGCGACATATCAGATGACGATACCGGACTGTACGGGAGTGTTACTGATTGAATTCACAGGAGAATATACAGGCTTGCTTTTTGATCTTCTGAGCGCTCAATACCTGGGTAGCTGTTACGTTTAGCTGACCGCTTGCAGCTTGTGGGTGTTTGATATGATCATCACCTACTGCCGGCGTATTGACGATTTTTAGAGTCCTACACAGAGGTTTCTTGACTCAGGCAAAACGGAGTAGGGGCACATATGTGATATGTGCTGGACCGAGGATAATGCGATATGAGATACCGTATTCTAATCTCGCGATATTTGATATCACTCGGATCATCGGATCAAGTGTTGATTCGATGAATCGGTAAACGATATATTAGTCGGTTATATGCGATATAGCCGGATTGTCGGATCAAGTGTTGATTCGATAATTTAATGTATAATAATATATATGATATATTAAATTACATTAACTAATATTAGCTCACTAAAAGATTCTTTTTCTCACTCGGGTAATACATTGATATATATGCGATATATGTTAATTGTATTATTTTATTTTGTTACAATAAATATTATATATGTGATATATAATATTGTAACATGATATGATAACTAATGCAACATGATTAGTGGAAATTAAATAAGATTAGGGTTTGAATTGGGTTAGTTCATTCATGAACCTTCTAGAAGGTTTCTTTTTGTTTTTGCAAAGATATTTTCAAGTGACTCATTCTTAACCCAATCCAAACCCTTACCCTTGGTTAAGTCTCTACAAAGGTTTGTTTAACCATGGTTGCATTATTCATCATTATTATTATCCTTTCATTATTCATCACAAATGGATCATTCTTCTTCTTCTTCTTCCTTTTGCTTAGAAAAGCTTTCTAGCTTTGATCCAAGTGATGATTTTTGAGTGAGAATAAGAAAACAAATGAGAGCAAAAATCCTACTTCATCATCCTCATCTACCCTTGCCCTTTAGATGAGAGTGTTCACTTCATTTAGTGAGTGAGAGCTTGTGTTAATGAAACTTCAAGGTAGATCATCTTTGTTATCGAAGATCGGAAGCAAGCTTGCACCTTTCTCTTTGTGGAGCCTCTCGAGAGTCCGGAACACAATGATCGCAACGAAGGGACCTCAACACGAAGCTTAAGAAGTGAAGGACCGGATCTACAAAGGTTGTAATCCCTCTCACTTAGTGTTAAAGTGTTTAACATACTTGTTTTCGCTTAATCTCTAGTTTAAAGATCCGGCTTTGGGTTGTTCGGCATGGCTAATTTTTAAATCGGGCATGGTTGATGCTTCGTAGACCCTTGTGTGTGTGCCTAACAACCCTACAGTGGTATCAGAGCCAAGCTAGAGTTTTAGGCGAAGTCTAGACGAAGTTTAAAGTCTGATCGAACCCCGAAACCCTAGTTTAGACCCCTCTCTGGATTTTTTCTAAAAAGGTGATTTTTTCTGGATTAAAAATACTCAAAAAAATCAGCAGGGAAATACAAGAGTTACTGTGCAACACGTGCCTATAATTCAATTAAATTGCCGCGGAACCGTGGCCGTACCTTGGCTTGAGCGGCGGTTCCGCGGCCAAAAAGAAGAATTATGGCACGCGTTTTGCACAGTAATGTCCGTCTGTAATTCCTGATTCTTCTGGAAAAATTTTAATTTGCTCAAGTGTTGAGTTTTCTAGGATCTATTGGGGACTCGTTGATTCGATCGGATAATTTAACTTCGTTTAAGTTTTTTCCGGATAATTTTAGATACTGTTAAAAAGTTCGAACGGATATCAATAACTTATTTTTTCCTCTGTCGGAAAATTTTCAAAAGTTGGATTTTTTTCTCAAGTTTAAGAATGTTCTAAGTCATGCAAGTAACGCGGTGGACCTTCTACAAGACAACAAACCTTAACTCGATTATGTGACCGTCTTGAACTGCCTCTGAACTTTAGGGTTTGTGGCAGTATGGCGTGCCACAGGTGAGGCGTTAGCTTGACCCTTCTTCGGCTGGACCATCGGTACTGTGGCATGTGATGAATATTTTTGAACTCCGCTCAAGTGTTGAGCTATTTGGGAAATCTTGGGTGTTTGATTATTCGATCGGAAAGTTTAGCACTATCTTTTTATCTGGAATGTGATACAATATTTGGAATCCACAGGTAGTTATGATTTAATTAATTTGAATGTTATAAACATAGCAGTTTAGTCTCAATTGATCGGTTGCCATGGAATTTTGATGTGATCAAAAGTCCGTCGCAATCACGTAGCGTACGCGGATACTCGCCAGGTAAACTTAATAGATAGCCACGCCCCATAGCCCCGACCAAGTGACTTTAGGAGAACCCCGTCGCCAAAAGCATCCGTTCGGGTGCTCGCGGCAGCGGTGTTCCGCTTTAGTGCACTTCGTCGACGGCATCCGGGGGTGCGGCCGTCTACTAAAGTTTGCGACGAGTATTCGATCTGGATGTCGGGAATCTTGTTGAATTGCCCGACTTGATATTGAAAAGAGTTTTCGATAATGAGACTAAAATGTGGGGTTTATAATTGTTAGGCATGCGATGTCTAAGGAATTCATTTGGTTAGGCATGCGATGTCTAAGGAGGTTGCGGATTCCAACTGTTGGAGTTTTACACTTTCTTTTCTGTGACCGTAAGCGTAGTATGTGGTGTATCACCGGCTTCGTTGCTATACATCAACGACAATCGGGATAAGCATACTTGCTTACGTTAATGATATGAGATATTATGTGTTGTGGTGATATGTTATATTGGATCGTCGTGTTTTGAATAGCCGGGGGTTTTATGTGAGATGAGGGTTTTTATTTTCATTCATGTAAAATTCATTTGTATGTAATATTCTTTTATTGGGGCACTTTCGGGCTGAGGATGATGTCACCATTGTATATTATTTACTTTTCCGCATTAGGTAGACCCAAGGAGGGGAGCACAAGTAACCGAGTTCTAGGGTCCAGTGGGAGACCATCTCGAGGAGTCGAGACCGGGTCTCCTAACCCTAGAATTGGCAGTGTTGCTTGCCACTCTCGTAGGGGTCTAAGGATGTGGGTTTGGCTATTCATCGCGACCATGGAATCCGTGTTTTATATAGGCTCGTATTAAAACACGGACGTCCTAGAATATCCAATATTTCATATATGTTCTTCTGCTGCAATTTTCTGTGATGAGATCATATTACTGCCTGAGACGAATGTTTATATTATATATAAGAGATATATGTTATATTGCAGATTTCGTTTCAAATGAGATGCTTGTGAAGCATATTAAATTGGGACTTCATTAATGAGATTAATGAAATAAAAGAAACCTAAAGATGTTGTAGAAACTTGTTTAAAAACCGGTAGCTCTAGTTCTTGCTTTGCATAGCGGTGTTCCTTGTAGAACATCCAGCACCTTATTCGATAAGCAAAGAGCCGAGATCCATTCACCGGGAGTGACCTCTTTAGTGAAACCAGCAGATGCTACAAACTCGGTTTGTCTTTTGATTGCTTCTATAGTTCTTGCTTTGCATAGTGGTATATATGATATATCCTGCACCTTACTCGATGAGGAAAGAGCCGACGATCCCTTCACCGGGAGTGACCTCTTTAGCAAAACTAGAAAAGCCTAAAAAACACTCCATTTAAAATCACTCGATTCTATAATGATATCAAGTTCATTACGCAAAGGATTTTCTTAAAAACCCGTCGTAGCCCTCCGTCATTTCAGATAAGTACTTCATAGTATTCATGCTGCGTTTGTTGGCTTTCGTCAAGGCGTAGTGTGCGGTAGCTATTTATGCTTATCTGCATAAGCATATGATGCGATTGTGTTAGGGTAGTCGTGTGACTTTGTTGACTTTCGTCAAGGGTCGTGCGGGTGGGTTTAATTCAATCGGTAAATGACGGGTTGAACTTGACTAGTAGCCAATGGTTTGTTGGCATTCGTCAAGGTCATAGGACGTTAGGGGTAAAAGATTATTGGGAATTTCAAGTGTTGAAATTTGCAATGAGATTGCATACCTTCTATGAGATAGTTGGATCCCGATACCCGCTGTGAGTAAGAGTTACTCCTGGGAGAGTTTTACATATTACAATTAGCCGATCAAGTAGGTGTCTAGAAAGGTGTTAACAGGGTTACGCCCCTGGGAAAACGAGGTTTACTTTAATTAGGTCCGTGCGAAAGCACGGGGAACCTCCCTCAAAGTACTGGCACTGGCCTGGCTGACAGATTGGCGAACTTGTAGGGTGTAATTAATCCCGGCTAGTCTTTCCTTTTACGGTTTGAAGGAAGATTTGACTAAAACAGTGGGAGACATCCTGATTAGATAAATTGATAACCAATCTAATCTTGTAAAAGCGCACGCTGAGTGTTTTCTTCTCTTTCTCTCCTAGTTATGACTATGTCACGCCTTAATCAAGATAATAATACGGATGTATTGACCGAACCCGCTTGTTATACTGCGCTTAGGAACGTTGGTCCCGCTCCAACTTATAATTGTTATAAGACAGAGCAGAAAATAGGGGATTACCAAAAATCCCGTGCCACCCAAACGAAGAAAGTACATGTTGATGCATCTTCTTCGGGTGTGTTCATTACATAGAACTGTTTCTCAGTATCCTTTACGTCCTGGGTATGAGATACCAGATCAGGATCCCACATATGTAATCTGTTACATGGGTTTTAGATAGGTAGAGAACTGAGAACGGGTGATAAGTTTCATGAGATAGAAACGGTGCAAGTGTTGCAGCCAAGTCTGTTGGTCACTATCACCTTGTATTACTAGAATACATTGATTCTGAACGAATGTTATTAGATACCGAACCTGATATACAACATCATATCAATCTCTTTATTAGTAAAGAAGGATATAATTTTGTATTGTTGGATAATATTTTGAACATTTCCTATATAAAGAGTTGATCGGTTCAGGCACGTTATCTAAAAGCATAGACATTCTAAATCAAACCACAGTTCTTAACGTACAGAACACACACAAGAGGAAGAGTTCAGAAATGAATGAATCCTTCTTGAGGCATTGTTGACTAGGTCATATCAATGCGACCCGACTAGCTGAAGTTACATATAGATGCATATTTAAATTAGTTTGAATTTACATCTTATGAAACTTGCCGGTCATATCACAAAGATACGATGAACATAGCTCTGTTTATTGGAAACAGAGAAAGAGTTAGTGAACTCTTGGGATTGATACATGATGATGTATGTAGGTCCCATGTCTACACATGCCAAGACCGGTTCTTTATACTTCATTACATTCTCTGATGATCTCTCAAGATTCAGACATATGTTCCTGTTGAAACACAAGTCCGAAACTTTTGAGATATTCACGGAATATAAGTTAGAAGTAGAGAACCAAAAACGGGTACAAGTATTATGTCCTTTGATGAGATCAAGGAGGAGAATACTTGAGCACGGAATTTCTGGACTATTCTAAAGGAGAATGAGATTCACTCTCAGCATTACTCCTCCGAACACACCATAGCACATTAGTATATCGGGACGGAGCAATAGCACCCTATGAGATATGGTGTGCTCTATGATGAGTACTACCTGTAAGTCTACGTTATCTCTCCCGGTTCTTTCTGGCTTGCGGAAACGGTGAAAAACGATTTTTAGGGTTATGGTAACATGGATTATAAAACACGGATCTTTGCTAAACTACACACTAGCAACTAACAAGAGCTTTACCTATTCGGTTAGGGGGTTATACCTCAACTTGAACTCCTTCTCTTGGACTCCTTGTGGTGGTCGGATGGTTCTCTCCTCGTCGCCTTCTCTTGCCGAAGATGGATTCACCTGAGGGTCTCTACCTTGAGCTCCTTCCTCGAACTTGAGGAAACTAAAGTGTTCGGCTTGCTAGACCTTCAACCTTAGGATGAGTAGAGAGTGGCTTTGGTGTTTTATCTCAAAGGAAATGGTTCTTAACTCATGAGAAGGATTTTCCTTGAGCTAGAGGAAGAGGAAGAGGAAAAGATGAGAGAGAATGAGAATGAGAGAATGAGATGAGTTTTACAACCATAACAAATATGTGTGAATTAATCAATTAACAAAATTAATCAAAAAGGAATAAGGTGATGGTATGTTGAAATGACCATTATCATTTCACATTAAATGAGTTTTGCAAAGATCAAAGAGCATCTTTGCTTGAAATGATGATGGTCAACTTTTCAACCTTGGTCAACAAGTCAACAACCCTAACCATAACTCAATTTCCTTTAATTAATATTATTAATTGATATTTCACATATTCATTAAGGTTCGGTAAAAGACAACCGTCAATTGTGCATACACACCCGTACCAAAACCCTAATGAGAATCCTCTTTCTCTGTCTCAGTCAACTGTGCATACACACCCGCATTCGTGTTCCGAGGAACACGAATACAATGAGATAAAACTAACCCCAAAACATATACTAGGATCTGGCTCAAAACAGAGCCCGCTAGTAATGACTGTCCGGACACCAAACGTGCACAAGTGTGCGGATGTGAACGAACCCCGTCGCAAAACCATGCGACCTCTACTCTGTTTTGCCCAAAGGCGAATAACCCTCTCTGTGGGACTCTAAAGACTCGACACTACGCTGGCAGTGGGTTTAACCACAGACTGCAAGCGGCACTAGCTGTATATAACGGTCCCCAGATAGATGCCGATAAGAAGACTGATGAGGCGATCCCATCCGAACTCCTACTGTGAGCCTGTATGTGACAATCTGCATACAGTCCGGTCTGTTCGTCTGAGAATATCGCATGGCGGGCCTAGGGGGGTGGTAAACGTCAGTCCCTTAATAGCGGTATAAGTCATGTCGGAGTGTAGCCTAGAACACCCTGAGATAACACTGGAAACCTACCAGTGTATCTCGCTTGCCCTGGCCAGGGACGACTATGTGTAATGGCACTCCTAGACACAATGCGATATCAACTCCCAATACCGGGAGAGGCAAATCCTATCTTACCATCACTGCCTCCAAGTGCTTCGGGACTGCACCTAACTACTACCTGTTTGCACGACTCCTTTGAGCCATGGTAGGGTAGCAATCAAAGTACAGTGGGAACACACTCGAGGCGAAGCGACAGTGTCAAGTCAGCGGACTAAGCTGTACTCATGTCACCTGGGAACTGATAACTGACGATAGGTATAGTACCAACCAACAGTTCCCGACGAGTCCTGTCCAGTGTACTCGTAACCTAATGAGCACCCGCATACTATCTCAAGTACGACGTACTGACGGCTGTGGGACAGACCGTCTCCCGTGCTGGGATGAGAAGCGCATACGCTAGTCTACTCCGGAGTATCTATGCCTTGTCTCGATAGTCCTACGACTAGGGACCTGCATAAGGATGTGCTTGTGGATTACCCAGCCCCCACGAGTGTGACTGCCATCACAACGCTGGTAATCAAGCAAAGATCCTAAGGGCTCCACTAATGTGTATAGGCGATATGTTAAAAGAAACACATGTACACACATTGAAGTAGAAACAAACCAAGTAGCATACTACAATTTCGAGCAAGATTGTCTATACAAATGTGAATATCCCAAGCTTCCATTAAGTAATATACAAACTAGTATGATACAGTAATGGCCTCTAGGGCATATACACTAACAATCTCCCACTTGCACTAAGGCCATGTACTGGCGTATCGAAGACCTATCATCTCGATCAGCCGCTCGAACTAAGTATGGGGCAAGGCCTTCGTGAATGGATCTGCAGTGTTATCTTCTGATGCAACCCTCCGAACCTCGATCTCCTGGCGATCCACGATCTCCCTGATGAGGTGATACCGCCTTAAGATGTGTCTGGATTTCTGATGGGACCTGGGTTCCTTCGCTAAAGCTATAGCCCCGTTGTTGTCGCAATACAGAGGTATTGGATCAACAATGGATGGAACCGCCTGAAGTTCTTTCAAGAACTTCCTCATCCAGACGGCTTCTTTTGCGGCATCAGATGCAGCGATATATTCCGCTTCCATTGTCGAGTCAGCAACGGTTTCCTGTTTGGAACTCTTCCAACACACCGCCCCTCCATTGAGGGTAAAGACAAAACCCGACATGGACTTGGAATCATCCTTGTCACTCTGGAAGCTGGAGTCAGCAAAGGCCTCAATCTAGAGGTCTTTTCCTCCATACACAAAGAACATCTCCTTAGTCCTTCTCAGGTATTTGAGAATGTTCTTTACCGCTATCCAGTGCTTCTCCCTAGGGTTTGACTGATACCGGCTTACCACACTCAGTGCATAAGCTACATCTGGTCTGGTACACAACATCGCATACATTATAGAGCCTACCGCAAAAGCATAGGGTATAATAGACATGCGATCCCTTTCCAAATCAGTCTTGGGAGACATCTCTTTGGAGAGGGTGATCCCATGACAAGCTGGTAGATTACCGCGCTTGGAATCCTCCATACTGAATCTTTTCAGTATCGTGTCGATGTACCTGGACTGCGAAAGTCCTAATATCCTCTTGGATCTATCACGATGGATCCGGATCCCCAGAATGTGGGAGGCATCACCCAGGTCTTTCATGGAGAACCTGTGTGACAAGAATCCTTTGATAGATTGTAGCATAGGAATGTCATTTCCTATCAAGAGAATGTCATCCACGTATAAAACGAGGAATACGACAGTTCGTGCTACAAATCTACTATAGATGCATGGTTCATCTGGATTATTGATAAAGCCAAATTCTTTGACCGTCTCATCAAAATAGATGTTCCAACTCCGCGATGCCTACTTTAGTCCATAAATGGACTTAAGCAACTTGCACACCTTTCCGCTGCTCCCACTCTGAATGAAACCCTCTGGCTGGTCCATATAGACACACTCCTCTAAATTTCCATTTAGAAAAGCGGTCTTTACGTCCATCTGCCAAATTTCATAATCGTGGAAATCAGCAATGGCAAGAAGGATCCGAATGGATTTCAGCATAGCCACTGGAGAAAAGGTTTCGTCATAGTCCAAACCAGGTCTTTGACGAAAAACCTTTGCAACAAGTCTAGCCTTATAGGTCTCAACCTGTCCATCTACATCAATCTTCCTCTTGAAGATCTACTTGCATCCTACGGGTTTTACCCCATCTGGAGCAACGTCCAAAGTCCATACTTTGTTGGTGTACATGGATTCTATTTCGGTCCGCATTGCATCCAGCCATTTTACCAAGTCAATGCTCTGAATGACCTGCTGAAAGCTAGTCGGCTCATCATAATTAATGATGCAATCCTCTCTATCCCCGTCTATGAGAAAACTGTAGTATCTCTCGGGCGGATGAGACTGCTGACTACTCCTGCGGAGTGGCGTAGGAATGTCCTGTTCTTTTGACCCCTCTGGTTCTACTAAGCTTTCAGTAATAGTCTGTGGTTCTCGAATTTCTTCCAGTTCTATTGCGCTCCCACTTATTTCCTTTTCTAAGAACTGGTGTTCCAGAAAGTGGGCATTACGAGAAACAAAGACCTTTTGTTCCTCTGCCTAATAGAAAAGATACCCCCTGGAGTTCTTTGGGTATCCCACAAACTTGCACAGTACTGAGCGTGCCTCGAGTTTGTCTGCATGCTGCTTTTTCACAAAAGCTGGACATCCCTAGATCTTCAGATATTGAAAATAGGGTTTCTTCCCACTCCATATCTCATATGGTGTGGTAGGCACAGTCTTAGTTGGAACTCGGTTCAAAAGGTATGCAGCTGATTCTAGCGCATATCCCCAGAATGATCGCGGCAACTCAGCGTTACTCATCATGGACCGTACCATATCCAATAGGGTCCGGTTCCGTCTCTCCGATACACCGTTATGTTGCGGAGTGTACGGAGGAGTAAGCTGAGAGAGAATTCCATTCTCTTTTAAGTAATCCAGGAACTCGGCACTTAAGTATTCACCACCTCGATCAGATCTTAGTGTCTTGATACTTTTGCCTGTTTGTTTTTCTACTTCATTCTTATATTCCTAGAATTTTTCAAAGGCTTCAGATTTATGCTTCATTAAGAAGACATGTCCGAACCTTGAAAAATAATCCGTAAAAGTAATGAAGTAAGAATAACCGCTTCGCGCATGTGTAGACATTGGAACGCACACATCGCTGTGTACGAGCCCCAAGAGCTCGCTCGCTCTTACTCCGTGTCCAGTGAACGGAGTCTTTGTTATCTTTCCTTTGAGACGGGATTGACAAGTTGCATATGATTGATATTCGAACGGATCCAAATATCCTTCTGTATGTAACTTTGTCAACCTTTTCTCATTGATGTGACCCAGTCTACAATGCCATAAGAAAGCAAGATTTATTTCTGGAGACTTTCTTTTGTGTGTATTCTGGACATTGAAAATCTATGGTTGGTTTAATACGTATATACCATTGCTTAATGTACCTGACCCAATCAAAACTTGATTAAGGTGAATGTTTACAACATTGCTTAAAAATGCAAATTCATAACCTTCTTTAGATAATAAAGATACAGATATGATATTACAGGTTGCATTAGGTACAGAATAACAATCACGCAAAACCAAAACATGCCCATCTGACAATCCCAGGTGATAGTCCCCCACGCACTCAGTATCCATGCCAGCTCCGTTTGCAACTCTGAGGGTCATATCACCTGCCTTCAAAACCCTACGCCTTCTCAGTGCCTGCAAATAATTACAGATATGAGATCCTGATCTGGTATCCAATACCCAGGATGTAGAGTTTATTGATAGACAGTTTTCAATAACATACACACCTGAAGCCAAAGCCGCAACTTGCTTTAGATCCTGGTTTCTGGCCTTCCAAGCCCTGCAATCCTTTTTCCAGTGTCCACTCTTGTGACAGTAAAAGCATTCTTCCTTTCCCATAAGCTTTCCTGCTACCTTTGTTGCCTTTGTCTTTCCCTTCGTATCCACTTTACTAACACCGCCCCTTGGTTTGGCGGGGGCTTTCTTCTTCTTTCCCTTGGCTTTCGCCTTGGACTTAGAAGAGGAAGATCCTCCTACAAACAAAGTGGATGTTTCCTTACCTTTCTGTAGGGTGCCCTCTGCACTCCTCAACATGTTGAGGAGCTCCGGAAGTTCAACCTCTTTTCCTTGCAAGTTGAAGTTCAGGATAAACTAGGCGTAAGTGGAAGGAAGGGACTGGAGAATCAAGTCCGTATAGAGCTCGTTCTCTAACGTGGTCCCAAGGTCCGCGAGCTCTTCAATGAAGCCAATCATCTTAAGCACGTGTTCCGCTACCGATGATCCGACGGCCAATCTCGTCGAAAACAACTTTTTCGAGACTTCGTATCTGGCGATACGGGATTGCTCTCCATACAGTTCTTTTGTATGAAGAAATATGGATTCCAGGTCCATATTCTCGTGCCTCCTCTGATGTTCGTTGTCCATAGAGGCAAACACGAGGCACTTGGCCTTCGCGCAGTCGATCTCCCATGTCTTACGGATTTCTATATCCGCGACGTTGGAGGTGGGACCTGGGACAGGGGGAGCTTTGGTGGTAAGGAGATACCCCAACTTGTCGTAAGTGATTGCCATTTTGACATTCCTGAGCCAATCTTTGTAGTTTGGCCCTGTCAGTATGTTTTTATCTAGTAATAACTTAAGTCCGGTCATGTCGATTGGTCGCTGCAATTAGGAGAGAGAAGAAACACTTTAGCATGATGCTCTTGCATGTTGAGAGTGGTTTTTAGTTTGTCTAAACAGGATGGCTCCCACTGTCTCTCGAATCCCTCCTCAAACCATAAAGGAAGAATTAGTCGGGATCAATCTCACCGTACAATACTTGCTTAACCGTTCAGCCAGGCCAGTGTCGGTACTTCGAGGGAGGTTTTCCAACGCTTTCGCGAAGTTCCTTAATTTAAGAACCTCTTTTCCCTGGGGGCGTAGCCCCGCTAACACCTTTCTAGACACCTACTAGGTTTATAGCATTGATCGTTAAGTGAGAAATTTCCCGAAGAGTAGCATATACTCACAGTAGGATCGGGATCCAAATATCATCGCGTGACAAAACTGAAGGAATCCTACCAGAATCATCACACTCCAAATGGTATGCAGCGCTAGCAAGTTTCAGTTTCTTTGGAAACTCCCGATGTGGATTTTTGCCCCATGCTTTTAAGACCTTGGCGTAGGTCAAAATGTCATAAGTCACATGTCAAGTTCTACCCATCATTATCCAGGTTAATTTGAACCCACCCGTACCTACCCTTGACGTAGGCCAAAATGGCAGTACGACTGTCTCAAACCAACGCATTCTGTCTATGCAACAGATAAATATCCGGCAGCTACCAATCACTATGCCTTGGCGTAGGTCAAAATACATAGCTTGAATACTACCGAATATTTAACTGAAATGATGGAGGGCTACGAATGGTTTTGGCGAAACCGTGAACGTAGTGAACTTGATATAATCGATGGAACGAGATAGCTTTTAAAAGGAGTGGTTCAAGCTCCGCATTTAAAAGTTGGTTTTTGAAAAGAACCGAGTGGTTTTGAAAGTGTTCCAACGAGTTTTACTTGGTTTATTTTCTTGCATTAATTTTAATGCGTCCCATCATTTAATCTTACCATTGCAGAAAACAACGAAAATATGACGTATGCTTATGCCATCCGCATTCGCCATGGGGTCCCGTCATCACCCGTTAGGTTACTTAACTAACGACAGCGCGGATGCTAGACTAGCGCGGATGCAAAACATAAGCAACAACTAAATATATATCATATATAGATATATAGCAATGATAGCCATTCCAGATCACAGATGAATACATTGTATATACTAGGAATCCGCATTCCGTTCGAGCCTGTAATGAAAAGCGGATTACACGGTCGCGATGAATAGCCAATACCCCACCTTAGACCCCTACGGGTGCGGCAAACTACCCGCCAAGTACCCGAAGCGAAGCAACCTCCCTCAACGACGTGAGTAGGCCACTCGGCACTTCGAGATACCTGATAGTTTGTGCACCCCACCTTGGGTCTATCCTAGGAGCAAAAAACAGTAAAAAGAAATTATACAATAGCGGCTACAACCTCATCCCGGATGTGCGGCCATACAAATAATATTACATCAAATTTACATATTACATGAATTGAAAGATAAAGAAAAACTCTTGATTGATACGAGAAAGTGTGTTTTGTAGTTAACCGCAATCAATAACGGTGTCGCGTATAGCTAGACCGAGATGAGTACGGGTCGTCCTCTGGGAAACGTGGAACCTTTTACTTTTACTTTAGATGTGTTGAGAAAGAGAGGAGGGATAAAGAATTTTATAGAATGGTTTCTAGATCTACGTTAAACAAGAATGTAAAATATAGATCTAGATTATTTTAAAGATGTAGTAAATATAATAAGAAGGCTTGTAGGGTTCGTTAGGATTTAGTAGTTATGGACGATTAATTAAAAGTTACCCTTTTTATCCATTAATAGATTTAGAACTAGAACGACGGTGATGCGTGTAGATTAGGGTTTCTGGAGGGAAAAGGAATCCCACTCTTAACCCTTATCTCGACACGGAACTCCGTTCATATCTAGCCTTTACCAAAACAATCATTAATCTAATCTCTAATCGTGGTCGGAACTAGCAAAGAATTGCTAGCGCGCCCGATTAGGATGTTAATGATTCTTTTGATAAAGTTCCTAAACTTTATAGGACTTAAAAAAGGTTTAGTTATTTTCATCGTCCATTAACCTACCCTAATCCTACGAACCCTAACAAGCGGAGAATTACTCGCGCATGTTGGGAGAAGAAGATGAAAAGACAGAGAGGGAAAACATAATGTAAATGCAAAAACAATTAAATAAAAATAACTATCTTTATTAATCGACTTGAACAAACTACACTTTAATCCGTAGAAAATGATTACAAACTAGTTGCTTCTCGATCTTTCCTAAGGAGGTAGTCGAACAGTCGATGATCAGCCTGGATGCGTGAGCATCTGGAGCTTCGTGATCTCTTCGGCTTGATGGCTTTTCCAAGAGGCTCTCGGTACCTTTTTATAGTGCAAGGCCAGAATCTTTTGCTTCAAAAGTTGGTAAAATATAGCAGAGAATCATGCCCCAAAATCTTGCCTCCTAATTCCCTAGAAGTGCGGCGGATCCGCGGCCAAAGAGGGGGTATGACCGCGGATCTGCGGCCAATGGGTGAGATCTCTTGATCAATTTTCTTGTGCTTGCATCTTGTGACATGTGGCAATCCTAGGCACCTTCATAATTCAGAAATCTTCTCTCGGTTGCTTCCAGACTTGGTCTCCAAGTTTTGCTTCTTAATTTGGCAAGTTTTCTTCAACAAATTGATTTGTTTGATAAATTCTGCATAACAACTTGGAAATATTCTGCACAACAACTCAAATAAGATTTAGTAGACCTAGTTCTACTAGGATTAGGTCAATGAATTTATTTGCATACATTTTCCTACCAAATAATAATAAAAATATATTAACACATGGAAAATAATGTTTTTACACATAAACCCTCATATGTATAATATATCATATTAAAGTCCTTTTTTAATATAAAAATGGTAGGAAAAATGTAATACAAATGTGCAGCTTTATCAACTGAACAAATACCCCCAAACTTATCTTTGATCGTCCCGAGCAAACTAGTTTATTCAAGAGGGGAAAAAGAAAGGAGAAAACGAAGCACACTTTCGTAGGCAACACGATTGCACTGAGCACGTGCAACAAGCCGTTAAACCTCTAGGTGTCCCTAGTAGGAGGAGTGTTGTCTCTTGAGAGTTTTCAGCGGATTACACCCACAAAATCCAATAACAAAAGAAAGATGGTGAAATTTACATATAAAGATAAGAACCATAAAAGAAAGGCCTTGAAAAAGAAGAGTTTCCAACTACACTAGTTTTTCAGTTGTCATGAGCCCTATCTTAATAGTCATGAAAAATGTTAGAAATCACATCATCCCTCAATAAAACATTGTCTTTATTCTTCATTCCTATCTTTCATCCAAACATTGATCATATAACCCCACGTGTGTGAAATGGACATCCCTACACTCGGAGAATTCAATTCAAGCTATCATACTTTTGTCCATCTACCTTAGTACTTTTTATTTTGATGAATATTAAGATTTGCTCACACATTTTCATGCGGCCGTTAATACTTCTTGAGGTACTAACCAACCGATTACTTATGTGCTTGCTGATTAGGTGATAATATTTTCCTCGTCTTGCACCACCTAAGGCTTAGCAGTGACTCCCAGACCAGTTGGCCTTAGGGCACTAGGTGAAGAGGCACACTCGCTATATTTTTTTTATTGCTGCCTTGGCGATACAAAACCAGTGTTCATTTTTTTTCTTTCACCATTTTTATATTTTCTTCATTTTTTATTTTTTTATTTCCTTCATACTTTAGCTTTTAGACAAGAGCATTTCAAGGTATCCTCTACTATCCCGAGTTTCAAGACGTGTGTAAGTGCATATAGTAGAGTATCAACATTCAAATGTTTGGCTTCCAGAATAGAAACTATTTTTCAGACTTATTTTTATCCTCAGATTAGTGACTTCCTTCATTTTACTAACCCTTGGGACAACAGCTCATAACTAGTTATTACTAGTTCGTCTAAGAAAACTTCTAATTTTCTTGGTTTTCTTAAACTATTCCTATCTTTTGGATGTAATGTTTCACTTTCTATTCTTTTGTTACATAAATTTTTTTTTTTAATGCCCGGTGTCAAAGATAATTCAGTGAATACAAACCTCCCCCCCAAACCTGTATTCAGCAGTGTCCTCACTGATGTAGCCTTTTGAGAACAAGGACCTGTATACTAAGGGAGAGATACAAGGGGTAAAATAATAGTGAAATGAAAAATTCCCCCAAACCTATTCTTTGACACGCACAGATATTCAATCAAATCATTTTTTTACTCACCTCCATTCTTAAAATGTGAAAAAGTTATCAAAACATGGAGGTGGGGCGGAGGAATTTTAGTTTTGATAAAGCGGCTCTTGTAAAAACAGGAGCTCCTCCGCGGGGTCAGCAGAAAAATACGGTTTTAATCTATGCCCATTCACTTTAAAAATCGAACCGTTATTCAAATTTTCGACCTCAACTGCCCCGTGCGGGTGTACATACCGCACCACAAAAGGTCCTTTCCAACGAGATTTAAGCTTACCCGGATGAAGATGGAGATGAGAATCGTAAAGAAAGACTTGTTGCCCCGATGTGAAGGTTTTTCTAAAAAGATTTTTACCGTGGAACACTTTAGTCCTATTCTTTACTATCACCGCATTATCGTAAGCTTCATCGCGGAGTTCGCTTAGCTCATTCAACTGCAGCTTCCGATAGCTGCCTGCATGATCAAGATCAAAATTAAGCTCTTTAATAGCCCACATTGCCTTATGTTCAATCTCGACAGGGAGGTGGCATGCCTTCCCAAACACAAGACGGTAAGGAGACATACCAAGATCGGTCTTATAAGCGGTGCGGAATGCCCAAAGAGCATCCGTCAATTTGGTTGACCAATCCTTACGGTTTTTCGAAACCGTCTTCTCCAATATCTGTTTGATCTGCCTATTTGAGATCTCAGCCTGCCCGCTTGTTTGGGGGTGATAGGGCGTAGAAAGCTTGTGAGTGATTGAATATTTCCGCATCAAGGCCTCGAAAGACCTATTGCAGAAATGTGTCCCGTTGTCGCTAATGATAGCGCGAGGGTGTCCGAATCGCGAAAAGATATTTTCTTTAAGGAACTTAATAACAACTTTGTTGTCATTAGTGCGACACGGTATAGCTTCCACCCACATCGAGACATAATCAACAGCTAACAAGATATATAGATTCCCAAAGGAGTTGGGAAAAGGGCCCATAAAATCAATACCCCAAACATCAAATATTTCCACAAACAATATAGGTTGGAGCGGCATCTCATTCCTTCATGAAATCCGACCCAAATGCTGACATCGCGGACAAGTTTTGTAATGTTCAAATGCATCTTTAAATAATGTTGGCTAATAAAAGCCACATTGCAAAACTTTCTCCGCCGTTTTTTGAGGTCCAAAGTGACCGCCGCATGCCTGATCATGACAAAATGATAACACGCTCTTGAATTCATCGTTAGGGACACACCTGCGAATGATTTGATCGGAACAATACTTGAATAGATATGGTTCATCCCAGTAAAAATATTTTACTTGGGATAGAAATCGAAGTTTGTCTTGTTTCGACCAATCGCTAGGTATAAGTCCCGTCGCAAGATAGTTTACAATATCCACGAACCAAGGTTCGTAAGATACATTCAAGAGCTGTTCGTCGGGAAATGAGTCATTTATCGGCACGGTCACAGTTGGCGAAGATGTGATGCGTGAAAGATGGTCGGCTACAACGTTTTTACATCCACTCTTGTCTTTGATGATAAGATCAAATTCTTGTAACAATAGGATCCAACGTATGAGCCTGGCCTTCGCATCCTTCTTCGATAAAAGATGTCGTAGGGCGGAGTAATCTGTGTAAACCACAATAGGCGAGCCAATCAAGTAGGGCCTGAATTTCTCTAATGCAAATACTACCGCCAAGAGTTCTTTCTCGGTAGTTGTGTAATTTATTTGTGCATCATTCAAGGTCCTACTTGCATAGTAAATTACATGTGGCATCTTATCAATGTGCTGTCCTAAGACCGCACCAATAGCAAAATCTGATGCATCACACATAAGCTCGAACGGGTGGTTCCAATCCGGAGATGATAAAACGGGGGCTGTAGTGAGTGATTCTTTAAGCGATTCAAAAGCAGCCTCACAATCCGAATCGAAGTGAAAAGTAGTGTCCTTGGCCAATAGAAGGGTTAAGGGTCTAGCAATTTTGCTAAAGTCCTTAATAAATCTCCTATAAAATCCTGCATGACTAAGGAAGGATCGTATATCTTTGACGCAATTGGGATGAGGGAGGTTTTGAATGACATCTATTTTAGCTCTGTCGACCTCAATGCCTTTATGTGAAATTATATGTCCAAGTACAATACCTTCTTGGACCATAAAATGGCATTTTTCCCAATTCAAAGTCAAGTTCTTATCCTTACAGCGGGTAAGAACAGCGTCAAGATTACGAAGGCAGTCCTCAAAGGAGTCCCCAAAAATGGAGAAATCGTCCATAAAAATTTCCAGAAAATTTTCCACCATATCTGAAAATATCCCCATCATGCACCGCTGAAATGTAGCGGGAGCGTTGCATAACCCAAAGGGCATGCGTCTATAAGCAAAAGTTCCGAAAGGACAAGTAAAAGTGGTTTTATCTTGATCCTTTTCGGCGATGGGGACCTGGTTATAACCAGAGTATCCGTCCAAGAAACAGTAGTATTCGTGTCCCGCTAGTCGTTCTAACATCTGGTCAATGAAAGGTAGAGGGAAGTGATCTTTTCTCGTCGCGGCATTGAGTTTCCTGTAATCGATACATACGCGCCACCCAGTTTGGGTACGTGTTTGGATTAACTCATTAGCCTCATTAGTGATGACCGTGATGCCAGGCTTTTTAGGGACCACATGAATTGGACTTACCCATTGACTATCAGATATGGGGTAAATTATTCCACTATCAAGGCACTTGACGATTTCTTTCTTTACCGCCTCCTTCATAACGGGATTTAACCGTCTTTGTGGGTCTCGGGTTGGTTTGGCTTTATCCATCAGATGTATGTAATGTTCAACAATTAAGGGACTAATCCCTTTGATGTCAGCCATAGTCCAACTAAATGCTTCCCGATTCGATCTCAACACTGCCAAAAGTGCATTCTCTTGCTCTAAGGCTAGAGAAGCGGAAATAATCACTGGCAAAGTCTCATTCTCTCCTAAATATGCATATTTAAGATGAGAAGGTAGCGGTTTGAGATCAAGAATTGGCGGAGAGACAATAGAAGGTGGGGTAAGCGAATGATATTCGGACTCCCGAAGAGGTTCAAAACTTGCATAAGATATTGACTCGGAAAGTGCTGCTGACTTTTGCAACGAGTCAACGGGTTCAATCTTAAGGTCGGACTCATTGAACATATCCTCACTGTAAAGTGGTGCAAGATCAAACGATGTCTCATTAATGTTGTCGAGAACATCAAAGCAAAGCTCCTCATCCATGCAGCTTTCGGAAGCTATCTCGTAGATGGAACAAATATCCAGCAAATGAGCAGAAGGTTCTGACGGCTGACTTCCTAGCTTGTAAATATTAAGCTCAATTGTCATTTTCCCGAAGGATAAGTTCATAGAACCGTTACGACAATTAATTACAGCGTTAGAAGTTGCTAGGAAGGGTCGACCAAGTATCACCGGGATTTGATTGCGTGGGTTTGCCACAGGTTGTGTATCTAAAACAATAAAGTCCACGGGAAATATGAATTCCCCGACTTTAATTAACACATCCTCTAGTTCGCCCTGAGGTTTGGTGATAGATCGGTCTGCCATCTGGAGAGTACAATGGGCGGGTTTTAACTCTCCAATTCCTAGCTGCTTGTATACTAAATAAGGAAGCAAGTTGACGCTAGCGCCTAGATCGAGTAAAGCACGATTTATATTTTTACCCCCAATAGAAATAGAGATTGTAGGACAACCGGGGTCCTTACGTTTCTTTGGTATTTGTTGGGTAAAAGCTGTGCTAACATTACTCGTCATGAAAACCTTTTTAGGCACTTGAGTTTTTCTCTTCCTAGTGCACAAGTCTTTAAGGATTCTTGCATAAGATGGGACTTGTTGAATGGCATCTAGGAGAGGAATATTCACGCTAACTTGCTTAAACATTTCCACAATCTTCTCCATTTGCGGGTTAGGTCGGTTGGCCCTTAATCGGTTTGGAAATGGAGCTCGATCAATAAGTTTTGGGTCCAACGTTTGTGGAGAAGACTGTGGCGACGGGTTCGATCCCAAAATTGGAGTGGGAATCGACTTAGATAGATTTGGTGAAATGTTTGAGCCTTGGGGAAAACGGAGAATAGGCTCGGACGAAGGTGGGAGACTAGATGAGTTAGGGGAAGAAGAAGAAGAAGAAGGGGTATCAAATGTGTCACTATCATCAAATTGCTCACCCACTCGGTTGTTCAGCACTCTCCCCGATCTCAACGTAGTGATGGCATTCACATTATGACTTTGTGAATGGCCAGGATTCGGTAGGGGTTGAAATGGGAGTTTCCCTTTCTCTCTCGCACTCATTGCGGCGTTTAATTGTGCGATTTGGTTTTCTATTGATTTGATACTCTCACCATGGGAGGAGGACTTTTTCGTTAGGGCATCAATAGAAGACCTCATCTCAGCCGAATTTTGCATGGATTGTTTCATGAACATATCCAAAGTTTGTGCAAGTGAGTTGTCAATACCGGCCACTTGTGGTGTAGAAATGTTGGCCGGATTTTGGAAATTCTGTGACTGAAAGGGGGGTTAATTCTGTGGTTGTGGTTGCTGTGGAGGAGGTCTTTGATAATTGCTTTGTTGGTTTTGATTCCGAGCAAAGTTAGGATGATTCCTCCATCCTTGATTGTACGTGGAAGAATAAGGGTCGTTTCTAGGTCGCTGCTGAAAAGCAGCATTAGCTTGAAACAATGCATTCATAGGACATTCTTCCGTTAAGTGTGAAGGATCCGAACAGCAACCACAGACAGTCTTGGGAAGCGTGACCTGATTTAGGGAGACTGATGAAAGTTTGTTCTCAATAGAATCGAGTTTCTTCTGCATCGCTACCATTTCGGCTTTTACTGCGATGGAAACGTCGAGCTGGTGAATACCTCCCTTAGTTGTAGGTGGTCTTACGCTTTCCCACTGCAACGTGTGTTCAGCGAGATCTTCCAGATATTTCCATGCTTCACCATCATCTTTAGACATGAAATTGCATTAACACATTGTTTCAAGCATCTGCTTTGTCGCTGGATTAATGCCCTCATATATAATCCGACATAAATCCCATCTTTGTATTCCTTGATGGGGGCATTGGACAAGCAGATCTTTGAAACGTTCAAAGCACTTCCAAAATGGTTCATTGGGAAGCTGGGTGAACTGGTTGATCTCGCTCCTAATGTGGGCAGTCTTATGGTTTGGGTAAAACTTCTTAAGAAATGCTATGACAAATTCATCCCAATTAGTGATAGAGTGTGCGGCAGTATTATAAAGCCATTTTTCTGCCAAGTCGCACAGTGTGAATGGGAGAAGACGTAAGCGCATAGCATCTAAAGTCAATTGTGAAGTACCCATCATTGCGCATACGTTTTCGAATTTGGTGATGAAAACGTACGCGTCTTCCGACTCAAGCCCGTGAAATTTGGGCAACAGATTGATGTAGTGGGGTTTAATTTCGAAATTATCCCCGTTAGGTGGTGGAAGAGATAGACAAGTAGGAAGGGGACCACGAATAGGATAGCATCTCTCTTGGAGAGAGATGCGCGGTGGATTCTGTGCACCTCCGGGCGGTGGCAGCGTGGTGTTATACTCTGATGGAGTGCCTTCCATCTCGGTCGTGGTGTGTGGTGGGGGAAAAGAAGATGAAGAAGTACCGACTTCGGTGTCGATAGAAGGAACGCGGACAAGACGGACACTAGGATCCCGTGTCCAGCCGAGCATGCACTAAGCGGGTTTAGTGCAAGTGGCAGCGTGTGCGTGATTTTAAAATTGGCTTGTTTTGAAAAATGTGGGACTCAAGATAAATCACCCTAAGATGCACAAGCAACCCTAGAACTAAGGTCACCTAGGTCAGTCTTTAGACCGCTCCTAGACTTCCAAAGAACAAGCCGCAGGATAAATCCTCTACCGCCTCCGTACTACCCTTGTAGCCAGGTAAGTGCCAGGTAAGTGGGAAGGAACCACGTCGTGGGCCTAATTAAAAACCGCTAGCCTTTGACACACTTGCCTAGGCACTACAAAAGTAATGCGGATAAACGATAGATTACCCACGACCTTCCTCTGTCCTTATTGAGCGCGACGTCCTTAGGGCTGAGTCTAGTATTTTGTAATTAAATATGGTCAATGCAAATGCCTTATGTGATTTCTGGGGTCCTGGGAAGGGTGATGAAATCCCCACCCAATCTGAATTGGTCAAAAGCCCCTTAAAATCCGATTAAAGATATGCAAAACAGTAAATCACTTGCAATCAAATTTTTTTTGTGAATTTCAAAGTTTGCAAGTTTTCTAATTAAAATTTTCCTTTTGTCTCTTGCTCTTTATTTGGAAAGATATTTTTAGCAAAAAGATTAAGGATATGCAAATCAGAAAAGATCACTTGCAATCAATTATTATTTTAAGCATAGCGCAACGAATCCTGCATAAGATTTGTTATTTGGAAAGGAAAAGATATTTTAAAGCGCACAAAATTCTGCAGGAATCTTTCAGAGGAGATATCAGAGATTTGCAGAGGAGGAGATCAGAAGACTTACAGTTTTTTTTTTACCGCGCTTCTGCCCTTTTTTTTTCCCGACTCGACCAAAACGCGGCGGTTCCGCGGTCGAAGGTAGGCTTGCGCGGCGGTTCCGGGGTGGAAGGAATGGTTCAACAGTTTTTTTTTGCACCAGATCTTCGCGGTTGACTTGTAGACTCGGTCTTCCAAATTTCTTCTGTTCCTCGGTTGTCGTGATCTTCCTCTGTTTGTTCGGATTTGATATTTGCTGTTTGATCTCTGGAGATTTCCAGATCCGAATTTCTTTGTAGATCCTGCAAAAATTCTCACAAGAATACCCTTTCCAAAAATAATAGATGATATATTTTTATATAATTTTGATTTTTCAGATTTTTATGATTTTTTTTTTAAATTTTGATTAACCCGAAATTGCAAAAAGGAAATAACACGCCTTCCCCGACAACGGCGCCATTTGATTGATACGAAAAAGTGTGTTTTGTAGTTAACCGCAATCAATAACGGTGTCGCGTATAGCTAGACCGAGATGAGTACGGGTCGTCCTCTGGGAAACGTGGAACCTTTTACTTTTACTTTAGATGTGTTGAGAAAGAGAGGAGGGATAAAGAATTTTATAGAATGGTTTCTAGATCTACGTTAAACAAGAATGTAAAATATAGATCCAGATTATTTTAAAGATGTAGTAAATATAATAAGAAGGCTTGTAGGGTTCGTTAGGATTTAGTAGTTATGGACGATTAATTAAAAGTTACCCTTTTTATCCATTAATAGATTTAGAACTAGAACGACGGTGATGCGTGTAGATTAGGGTTTCTGGAGGGAAAAGGAATCCCACTCTTAACCCTTATCTCGACACGGAACTCCGTTCATATCTAGCCTTTACCAAAACAATCATTAATCTAATCTCTAATCATGGTCGGAACTAGCAAAGAATTGCTAGCGCGCCCGATTAGGATGTTAATGATTCTTTTGATAAAGTTCCTAAACTTTATAGGACTTAAAAAGGGTTTAGTTATTTTCATCGTCCATTAACCTACCCTAATCCTACGAACCCTAACAAGCGGAGAATTACTCGCGCATGTTGGGAGAAGAAGATGAAAAGACAGAGAGGGAAAACATAATGTAAATGCAAAAACAATTAAATAAAAATAACTATCTTTATTAATCGACTTGAACAAACTACACTTTAATCCGTAGAAAATGATTACAAACTAGTTGCTTCTCGATCTTTCCTAAGGAGGTAGTCGAACAGTCGATGATCAGCCTGGATGCGTGAGCATCTGGAGCTTCGTGATCTCTTCGGCTTGATGGCTTTTCCAAGAGGCTCTCGGTGCCTTTTTATAGTGCAAGGCCAGAATCTTTTGCTTCAAAAGTTGGTAAAATATAGCAGAGAATCATGCCCCAAAATCTTGCCTCCTAATTCCCTAGAAGTGCGGCGGATCCGCAGCCAAAGAGGGGGTATGGCCGCGGATCTGCGGCCAATGGGTGAGATCTATTGATCAATTTTCTTGTGCTTGCATCTTGTGACATGTGGCAATCCTAGGCACCTTCATAATTCAGAAATCTTCTCTCGGTTGCTTCCAGACTTGGTCTCCAAGTTTTGCTTCTTAATTTGGCAAGTTTTCTTCAACAAATTGATTTGTTTGATAAATTCTGCATAACAACTTGGAAATATTCTGCACAACAACTCAAATAAGATTTAGTAGACCTAGTTCTACTAGGATTAGGTCAATGAATTTATTTGCATACATTTTCCTACCAAATGATAATAAAAATATATTAACACATGGAAAATAATGTTTTTACATATAAACCCTCATATGTATAATATATCATATTAAAGTCCTTTTTTAATATAAAAATGGTAAGAAAAATGTAATACAAATGTGCAGTTTTATCAACTGAACAAATACCCCCAAACTTATCTTTGATCGTCCCGAGCAAACTAGTTTATTCAAGAGGGGAAAAAGAAAGGAGAAAACTAAGCACACTTTCGTAGGCAACACGATTGCACTGAGCACGTGCAACAAGCCGTTAAACCTCTAGGTGTCCCTAGTAGGAGGAGTGTTGTCTCCTGAGGGTTTTCAGCGGATTACACCCACAAAATCCAATAACAAAAGAAAGATGGTGAAATTTACATATAAAGATAAGAACCATAAAAGAAAGGCCTTGAAAAAGAAGAGTTTCCAACTACACTAGCTTTTCAGTTGTCATGAGCCCTATCTTAATAGTCATGAAAAATGTTAGAAATCACATCATCCCTCAATAAAACATCGTCTTTATTCTTCATTCCTATCTTTCATCCAAACATTGATCATATAACCCCACGTGTGTGAAATGGACATCCCTACACTCGGAGAATTCAATTCAAGCTATCATACTCTTGTCCATCTACCTTAGTACTTTTTATTTTGATGAATATTAAGATTTGCTCACACATTTTCATGCGGCCGTTAATACTTCTTGAGGTACTAACCAACCGATTACTTATGTGCTTGCTGATTAGGTGATAATATTTTCCTCGTCTTGCACCACCTAAGGCTTAGCAGTGACTCCCAGACTAGTTGGCCTTAGGGCACTAGGTGAAGAGGCACCCTCGCTATATTTTTTTTATTGTTGCCTTGGCGATACAAAACCAGTGTTCATTTTTTTTCTTTCACCATTTTTATATTTTCTTCATTTTTTTTTATTTCCTTCATACTTTGGCTTTTAGACAGGAGCATTTCAAGGTATCCTCTACTGTCCCGAGTTTCAAGACGTGTGTAAGTGCATATAGTAGGGTATCAACATTAAAATGTTTGGCTTCCAGAATAGAAACTATTTTTCAGACTTATTTTTATCCTCAGATTAGTGACTTCCTTCATTTTACTAACCCTTGGGACAACAGCTCATAACTACTTATTACTAGTTCGTCTAAGAAAACTTCTAATTTTCTTGGTTTTCTTAAACTATTCCTATCTTTTGGATGTAATGTTTCACTTTCTATTCTTTTGTTACATAACAAAATTTCTTTAATGCCCGGTGTCAAAGATAATTCAGGGAATACAAACCTCCCCCCCCAAACCTGTATTCAGCTGTGTCCTCACTGATGTAGCCTTTTGAGAACAAGGACCTGTATACTAAGGGAGAGATACAAGGGGTAAAATAATAGTGAAATGAAAAATTCCCCCAAACCTATTCTTTGACACGCACAGATATTCAATCAAATCATTTTTTTACTCACCTCCATTCTTAAAATGTGAAAAAGTTATCAAAACATGGAGGTGAGGCGGAGGAATTTTAGTTTTGATAAAGCGACTCCTGTAAAAACAGGAGCTCCTCTGCGGGGTCAGCAGAAAAATACGGTTTTAATCTATACCCATTCACTTTAAAAATCGAACCGTTATTCAAATTTTCGACCTCAACTGCCCCGTGCGGGTGTACATACCGCACCACAAAAGGTCCTTTTCAACGAGATTTAAGCTTACCCGGATGAAGATGGAGACGGGAATCGTAAAGAAGGACTTGTTTCCCCGATGTGAAGGTTTTTCTAAAAAGATTTTTATCGTGGAACACTTTAGTCCTATTCTTTACTATCACCGCATTATCGTAAGCTTCATCGTGGAGTTCGCTTAGCTTATTCAAGTGCAGCTTCCGATAGCTGCCTGCATGATCAAGATCAAAATTAAGCTCTTTAATAGCCCACATTGCCTTATGTTCAATCTCGACAGGGAGGTGGCATGCCTTCCCAAACACAAGACGGTAAGGAGACATACTAAGATCGGTCTTATAAGCGGTGCGGAATGCCCAAAGAGCATCCGTCAATTTGGTTGACCAATCCTTACGGTTTTTCGAAACCGTCTTCTCCAATATCTGTTTGATCTGCCTATTTGAGATCTCAGCCTGCCCGCTTATTTGGGGATGATAGGGCGTAGAAAGCTTGTGAGTGATTGAATATTTCCACATCAAGGCCTCGAAAGACCTATTGCAGAAATGTGTCCCGTTGTCGCTAATGATAGCGCGAGGGTGTCCGAATCGCGAAAAGATATTTTCTTTAAGGAACTTAATGACAACTTTGTTGTCATTAGTGCGACACGGTATAGCTTCCACCCACTTCGAGACATAATCAACCGCTAACAAGATATATAGATTCCCAAAGGAGTTGGGAAAAGGGCCCATAAAATCAATAACCCAAACATCAAATATTTCCACAACCAATATAGGTTGGAGCGGCATCTCATTCCTTCATGAAATCCGACCCAAATGCTGACATCGCGGACAAGTTTTGCAATGTTCAAATGCATCTTTAAATAATGTTGGCTAATAAAAGCCACATTGCAAAACTTTCTCCGCCGTTTTTTGAGGTCCAAAGTGACCGCCGCATGCCTGATCTTGACAAAATGATAACACGCTCTTGAATTCATCGTTAGGGACACACCTGCGAATGATTTGATCGGAACAATACTTGAATAGATATGGTTCATCCCAGTAAAAATATTTTACTTGGGATAGAAATCGAAGTTTGTCTTGTTTCGACCAATCGCTAGGTATAAGTCCCGTCGCAAGATAGTTTACAATATCCACGAACCAAGGTTCGTAGGATACATTCAAGAGCTGTTCGTCGGGAAATGAGTCATTTATCGGCACGGTCACAGTTGGCGAAGAAGTGATGCGTGAAAGATGGTCGGCTACAACGTTTTTACATCCACTCTTGTCTTTGATGACAAGATCAAATTCTTGTAACAATAGGATCCAACGTATGAGCCTGGCCTTCGCATCCTTCTTCGATAAAAGATGTCGTAGGGCGGAGTGATCTGTGTAAACCACAATAGGCGAGCCAATCAAGTAGGGCCTGAATTTCTCTAATGCAAATACTACCGCCAAGAGTTCTTTCTCGGTAGTTGTGTAATTTATTTGTGCATCATTCAAGGTCCTACTTGCATAGTAAATTACATGTGGCATCTTATCAATGTGCTGTCCTAAGACCGCACCAATAACAAAATCTGATGCATCACACATAAGCTCGAACGGGTGGTTCCAATCCGAAGATGATAAATCGGGGGCTGTAGTGAGTGATTCTTTAAGCGATTCAAAAGCAGCCTCACAATCCGAATCGAAGTGAAAAGTAGTGTCCTTGGCCAATCGAAGGGTTAAGGGTCTAGCAATTTTGCTAAAGTCCTTAATAAATCTCCTATAAAATCCTGCATGACCAAGGAAGGATCGTATATCTTTGACGCAATTGGGACGAGGGAGGTTTTGAATGACATCTATTTTAGCTCTGTCGACCTCAATGCCTTTATGCGAAATTATATGTCCAAGTACAATACCTTCTTGGACCATAAAATGGCATTTTTCCCAATTCAAAGTCAAGTTCTTATCCTTACAGCGGGTAAGAACAGCGTCAAGATTACGAAGGCAGTCCTCAAAGGAGTCCCCAAAAATGGAGGAATCGTCCATAAAAATTTCCAGAAAATTTTCCACCGTATCTGAAAATATCCCCATCATGCACCGCTGAAATGTAGCGGGAGCGTTGCATAACCCAAAGGGCATGCGTATATAAGCAAAAGTTCCGAAAGGACATGTAAAAGTGGTTTTATCTTGATCCTTTTCGGCGATGGGGACCTGGTTATAACCAGAGTATCCGTCCAAGAAACAGTAGTATTCGTGTCCCGCTAGTCGTTCTAACATCTGGTCAATGAAAGATAGAGGGAAGTGATCTTTCCTCGTCGCGGCATTGAGTTTCCTGTAATCGATCCTAAAAACAAATTTGTTCTCTGAAAATTTTGGGCAGAAAATCAATCAAAATACGGATTTGTAACCACCCGAAAAACAAATTTGTTCTCTGGAAATTTTGGGCAGAAACAAACCATCCTAAAAATCACAAAACACCAATACAAGAACACTGCAGGAGAAACGACCCACGGCCGAGTCAACTCGGCCGCAGTTCCGCGGCGAGAGCAAGCTCTGGCCGCAGTTCCGCGGCGAGAGCAAGCTCTTGCCACTGTGAGTTGGCCGAGTCACAGGATCGTTTTTCTTGCCTGTTCTGTAAAAACCCTGAGCCGATTTTTAGTACATGATTTATTATTTTTTGAGCAGAAAATAAAATCGACAGAAAGTTCATTTTTTCCGGGGTGTTTTGCGGTTCTTCGTCCGATCGAAATTCTAGATATTTTGCTAACATGCTAGGGTGTGTTTAGCCAGGCTCTGATACCACTGTAAGTCCACGTTACCTCTCCCGGTTCTTTCGGGCTTGCGGAAACGGTGAAAAACGATTTTTAGGGTTATGGTAACATGGACTATAAAACACGGATCTTTGCTAAACTACACATTAGCAACTAACAAGAGCTTTACCTACTCGGTTAGGGGGTTATACCTCAACTTGAACTCCTTCTCTTGGACTCCTTGTGGTGGTCGGATGGTTCTCTCCTCGTCGCCTTCTCTTGTCGAAGATGGATCCACCTGAGGGTCTCTACCTTGAGCTCCTTCATCGAACTTGAGGAAACTAAAGTGTTCGGCTTGCTAGACCTTCAACCTTAGAATGAGTAGAGAGTGGCTTTGGTGTTTTATCTCAAAGGAAATGGTTCTCAACTCATGAGAAGGATTTTCCTTGAGCTAGAGGAAGAGGAAGAGGAAAAGATGAGAGAGAATGAGAATGAGAGAATGAGATGAGTTTTACAACTATAACAAATATATGTGAATTAATCAATTAACAAAATTAATCAAAAAGGAAAAAGGTGATGGTATGTTGAAATGACCATTATCATTTCACATTAAATGAGTTTTGCAAAGATCAAAGAGCATCTTTGCTTGAAATGATGATGGTCAACTTTTCAACCTTGGTCAACAAGTCAACAACCCTAATCATAACTCAATTTCCTTTAATTAATATTATTAATTGATATTTCATATATTCATTAGGGTTTGGTAAAAGACAACCGTCAACTGTGCATACACACCCGTACCAAAACCCTAATGAGAATCCTCTTCCTCTGCCTCAGTCAACTGTGCATACACAGCCGCATTCGTGTTCCGAGGAACACGAATACAATGAGATAAAACTAACCCCAAAACATATACTAGGATCTGGCTCAAAACAGAGCCCGCTAGTAATGACTGTCCGGAAACCAAACGTGCACAAGTGCGCGGATGTGAACGAACCCCGTCGCAAAACCATGCGACCTCTACTCTGTTTTGCCCAAAGACGAATAACCCTCTATGTGGGACTCTAAAGACTCGACACTACGCTGGCAGTAGGTTTAACCACAGACCGCAAGCGGCACTAGCTGTACGTAACGGTCCCTAGGTAGATGCTGATAAGAAGACTGATGAGGCGATCCCATCCGAACTCCTACTGAGCCTGTATGTGACAATCTGCGTACAGTCCGGTCTGTTCGTCTGAGAATATCGCATGGCAGGCCTAGGGGGTGGTAAACGTCAGTCCCTTAATAGCGATACAAGTCGTGTTGGAGTGTATCCCAGAACACCCTGAGATAACACTGGAAACCTACCAGTGTATCTCGCTTGTCCTGGCCAGGGACGACTATGTGTAATGGCTCTCCTAGACACAGCGCGATATCAACTCCCAATACCGGGAGAGACGAATCCTATCTAACCGTCACTGCCTCCAAGTGCTTCGGGACTGCACCCAACTACTACCTGTTTGCACGACTCCTTTGAGCCATGGTAGGGTAGCAATCAAAGTACAGTGGGAACACACTCGAGGCGAAGAGACAGTGTCAAGTCAGCGGACTAAGCTGTACTCATGTCACCTGGGAACTGATAACTGATAATAGGTATAGTACCAACCAACAGTTCCCGACGAGTCCTGTCCAGTGTACTCGTAACCTAACGAGCACCCGCATACTATCTCATGTACGACGTACTGACGGCTGTGAGACAAACCGTCTTTCGTGCTGGGATGAGAAGCGCATACGCTAGTCTACTCCGGAGTATCGATTCCCTGTCTCGATAGTCCTATGACTAGGGACTTGCATAAGGATGTGCTTGTGGACTACACAGCCCCCACGAGTGTGACTGCCATCACAACGCTGGTAATCAAGCAAATATCCTAAGGGCTCCACTAATGTGTATAGGCGATATGTTAAAAGAAACACATGTACACACATTGAAGTAAAAACAAACCAAGTAGCATACTACTATTTCGAGCAAGATTGTCTATACAAATGTGAATATACCAAGCTTCCATTAAGTAATATACAAACTAGTATGATACAGTAATGGCCTCTAGGGCATATACACTAACACTACTGAGTTTCCTATTACTTTTTGGGAGTCATGCACTTGAGAAGCTGCATACCTATTGAATAGGGTTCAAATCAAATCAGTTGCCTACCACTTCATATGTGATATGGAATGGGAAGAGCCTATATCTTAAGTATGTTAAGATTTGCGATTGTCCGGCCTATGTCTAAAAGCAAAATCCTGACAAGCTCGAGGCAAGGTCAGTTCTGTTGAACTAGAAAGAGTTCCATCTATACAAACTACAGCAGATGATTTGATAGAACCAAAGGATTCAATAGTAACTAACGAATCTCAGCCTCTCTGCCGATCTAGTAGGGTTCCTCACCCACCTGAGAGATACTTCGGTTTCTCTATGACAGTGGAAGCGAGGATTGCATCATGAGATGATGACCAAACTAGTTTTGAGCTGGCCATCAGGAGTGGGACTCTGTAAGAATGGCTGGATGCTTAACGATCTGAGATGGAATTCTTATACACCAACAAAGTATGGACTTTGGTTGCTTTATCTGAAGGGTTAAATCCCCATCAGGAGCAAGTATATCTTGAAAAGATTACTTGGTGTACATGGAAAAGTTGAGACTTTCAAAGCTATGCTTAAGTCCATCCAGATCCTACTTGCCATGGCTACATACCATGACTACGATATCTGGTGGTTGGGTGTCATGACTGCTTTTCTAAATGATGTTTTAGAAGAGAACGTCTATAAGTACATGGCCAGAGGGCTTCGTAAACAGTGGGAGCAATGGAAACTTATGCAAGATGCTTTATAGGATAAAGCAGGCATCGCGGAGTTGGAACATTTGTTTTGATGTGGTAGTCAAAGAGTTTGACTTCATCAAAATGGTAGATGAACCTTGTATATACAAAAACGTAGTGGGGAGTATGGTGGTGATCATCGTAGAGTACGTGGATGACATACTCTTGATAGGGAAGGAGTTTCCTATGCTACGCTCGGTCAATCTCCGCTTATCACAAGGATTCTCCATATAGGATCAAATTGATACCTACTAAATCCTGGGTTTTTGGTTCTATGAGATAGATCTAATTGGATGTTAGGATACTCACTGGTTGTAGTGAGATGGTATCAATCGATCCTGGGAAGAATCACCGGAAAAGTTCCAGAGTGATACGGACGACTGAATGTCAGTCGCAGGCATTGTCTTTACCCTCAGTGGAGGGACGGTATGTTGGAAGAGTACCAAGCTAGATACCGTGACTTACTAGATGATTAAAGGCAAGATACATCGTTACCAAGGATGCTACCAAAGAGGCAGTCTGGATATATAAGTTCATGAGATGAACTTCATTCCTATCATTGTGTGACAATGGAGTTGTGGCTTATGCCAAGGAACCCCCGTCCCATCAGAAATCCAGATATAATTCTTAGGCAGTATCACCTGATCATGGAGATGGTTAATCTCCAGGGAGATCGAGGTTAGGAGGGTAGACACAGAGGACAATAGCGCGGTTCCACTCACAAAGGCCTTTTTCCTAGTAGAGACTTTATGGGATGGTTGAGTATGAGATACATCAACCACAGCTAAATGTTGGGTATGTGATACCACAACAGATGGCCCTAGTGCAAGTGGGAGATTGTTAGTTATATGTATGCCCTAGAGGCCATTACTATACATACGATGTATACTGTAGTGGATGGTTGGACATATATAGGGAGGACTTTCTCGCTCGACATGATAGTATGCTATCTGGTTGTATTTTATCTTAACATGTACTCTGATTGTCTCTATGTTACATGTTGATAAAGCCCTTAGGATATGTACTCGACTACTGGGACTATGATGAGATCATACTAGTGGGGCCACGGTAGTCGACGAGTACATCCTATAACTGTTCCTAGTCGAGGGTGTATCGAGACAGGGCATCGATACACCAGAGTAGACTAGCGTATACGCATCTGGACCTATATGATGGGCGATGGATGATCCCATATCCATCGGTGTTTGACATCAAGTATGGTGTACGGGTGCTCAGTGGAGACTGGGTACACTGGACGGACTCGCCGAGAACTCCCAGATGGTATTATACCTAACGTCAGATGGCAGTTCTCCGGTGACACTGGTACAGAGTAGTCTGTTGACCCGAGATCGTCATAGAGTCTTGTGTGATTCCCACTGTGCTTTGATGTGTGATTCCCACTGTGCTTTGATTTCCATCATACCACGTCCAAGAGGGTGTGCAAAAAGGTGGCTTTTGGGTACAGTCCCGAATCACATGGAGGCAATGAGCGATAGGAGGGGATTCGTCTCTCCCGGTATAGGGAGTTGATGTTGTGCTGTGTTCGATTGGCTCTAACTGGAAATGCCTGGCCAGGGTTGCTGAGATTTACTGGTAAAAGTTATCAGTAGTTTCTCGAACTGTTATAGACCTCATATCGACACGACTTATCGAGCTACTGGGGTTTGACTTTTACCACCCCTAGGTGAGATATGCGACATATCAGACGACGAGACCGAACTGTACGGGAGTGTTACTGATTGGATTCACAGGAGAATGTACAGGCTTGCTTGTTGATCTTCTGAGCGCTCAATACCTGGGTGGCTGTTACGTTTAGCTAACCGCTTGCAGCTTGTGGGTGTTTGATATGATCATCACCTACTGCCGGCGTATTGACGATTCTTTAGAGTCCTACACAGAGTTTTCTTGACTCCGGCAAAACGGAGTAGGGGCACACATGTGATATGTGCGGGACCAAGGATAATGCGATATGAGATACCGTATTCTATTCTCGCCATATTTGATATCACCCGGATCATCGGATCAAGTGTTGATTCGATGAATCGGTAAATGATATATTAGTCGGTTATATGCGATATAGACGGATCGTCGGATCAAGTGTTGATTCGATAATTTAATGTATAATAATATATATGATATATTAAATTATATTAACTAATACTAGCTCACTAAAAGATTATTTTTCTCACTCGGGTAATACATTGATATATATGCGATATATGTTAATTGTATTATTTTATTTTGTTACAATAAATATTATATATGTGATATATAATATTGTAACATGATATGATAACTAATGCAACATGATTAGTGGAGATTAAACAAGATTAGGGTTTGAATTGGGTTAGTTCATTCATGAACCTTCTAGAAGGTTTCTTTTTGTTTTTGCAAAGATATTTTCAAGTGATTCATTCTTAACCCAACCCAAACCCTTACCCTTGGTTAAGTCTCTACAAAGGTTTGTTTAACCATGGTTGCATTATTCATCATTATTATTATCCTTTTATTATTCATCACAAATGGATCATTATTCTTCTTCTTCTTCCTTTTGCTTAGAAAAGCTTTCTAGCTTTGATCCAAGTGATGATTTTTGAGTGAGAATAAGAAAACAAATGAGTGCAAAAATCCTACTTCATCATCCTCATCTACCCTTTCCCTTTAGATGAGAGTGTTCACTTCATTTAGTGAGTGAGAGCTTGTGTTAATGAAACTTCGAGGTAGATCATCTTTGTTATCGAAGATTGGAAGCAAGCTTGCACCTTTCTCTTTGTGGAGCCTCTCGAGAGTCCGAAACACGATGATCGCAGCAAAGGGACCTCAACACGGAGCTTAAGAAGTGAAGGACCGGATCTACAAAGGTTGTAATCCCTCTCACTTAGTGTTAAAGTGTTTAACGTACTTGTTTTCACCTAATCTCTAGTTTAAAGATCCGGTTTTGGGTTGTTCGGCACGGCTAATTTTTAAATCGGGCATGGTTGATGCCTCATAGACCCTTGTGCGTGTACCTAGCAACCCTATAAGGACCTACTATAATATCGTGTCGTATCTCATAATACGAACCACGTCATATCACCGATCTCATGGCACCATGCCCAATCTCATCGACTCATCTCCAAATATCATATACTTTCCTCATCATCCATGTATATGTATACGTATATATATATATATATATATATATATGCATAGTCCCATACCTATGTGTGTGTATATATATATGCATATCCCCATATACGCACAAGTAATAAAATTATGCAAGTGTGTGCGCGCGCGTGTATGCAAATCACTACTCTCGGGTTCGCGACTAATAAACTAACTAAACTCTATCTTACAAGTACATTTACTAACCCAAAGTCATTTCATATCACATCCGTATATATATATATATAATATAATTATAACGCATTCGGGTTCTATACTACGAGACTACGGGGGTGCTATACGCTATCCACCCGACTTCCTCCGTAGATATATATCTACTCACATTGATCTTTGCTTGCTGGAGTCGATGACGTCTTTCTCATCCTTGTCGTCTCGAAGTCCACGTGGGGGTACCTACATATCAATATATATCATGTCGCATAAAAATCCAATTCAAAACCGGAACGACACGCTAAAAGCCTATAGGTTAGAACCTACGGACTACGCATGCAAGAATAACCAACTCTCGACGATTGATGTATAAACGTGAATCGACCGAGTCAAACCCAAGTACTAAAATCCAAGTTAAAACGAAGCCGTAAAACAATGCAGTAACTCAAGAAAATGGTCCCAGATTTTACCCTAGGTCAAATTAGCCAATTTAGCATATATGGTAGGTCTAATTTACTGATATAGGAGCTACAGACAAAGCACGAACCCAAAATGGGGTAGCCAGGCCGTAAATTGCGGCCCAGAGGATTAAATTTGCGGCCAAGATAGAGGGTTAGGGGCTCGGGTCTTCAGGGTAGCTTATAGGTTGCCTGCTTGTGTCACAGTCTTTGCTAAATAATTTATAAAGTTCCCAGGTTATAGCAGATGTCAAAAGAACCTCACAGTTCTCACATTTTTTCGATATCGGGGTTTCTAAGTTTAGGAATTGGGGGTTTACTCTCAGGTTTAGTCCAAAATACCATTACTACTGGGGTTGTATAGCTTCTACTAACCTCAATTGCACTTTTGGATTCAATTCAAACCCTAACCCTAACTAGGAATTTTCTAAGCTCACAAAACCACTCAAAATCGATCCTAAACATGTATGGATGTTTATGGAATTGAAATACTACACTAATGGTGCAGAAATTAGCTCATTTGGCAACTCAAGAATTTTCTTGAGTTGCCCCAAGTCTTCAAAATCTGATTTTTCTTGGTCCAAAGTGCTTGTAGGGAGCTTGTGCATGTTTTTAATGAAGTGGAAATGAAGTTTTGATGAGTTTTTCATGGAGTTGTGAGGAGGTAGAGGAGGGAGGGGGAGTGAGGCAGCCATGGAGGAAAGAAGAAGGGAAATGGTGAAGATCACAAACAGAATTTGGATAAGAAGATTCGACTGAAAGGGGTTAAGTGCCTCCACAACTGCCGCAGAAAGAAGAGGAGCATCTATACTATCTTCCGCGAAATAAGGAAGGAGAATATCCAAGACCAAGGTTTGACCCCTCACTCCCTCTCTCTCTCTCATGCCCATACTTCTTATTCTAATCTTTTCCTTTTTCTTTCCTTTTCTTTTCTTTTCAATTCATTTTAAAACAATTCAAATCCAAAGAAAAGGAAAACACAGGTAGAAAAATGTAACAAAAGTGTAATAAGTCATGGTGCATGTCATGTGCACAAATCAAGCTTAATGCACGATTAGCAATATTTAATCGCGATTAGCATTAAAATGGAATATAAATAAATCATAAGAATTATAATTTTCTTAAATCATATAAAACACGCTCATTTCAGTAATTTCTATAATTTTTCGAATATTTTCCACTGTATCGGTATTTAATTATACCGCACTATTAAAATATTCATAATATTCATTATTTAATTATAAAAATTCCTAAAAATAATATTTTATTTTTCTGAAACGTTACAGTCTTCCCCCTTAAAGAAATTCGGTCCCCGAATTTAAATTTAGACTCCTCCAATTTCTAAAACATTTCAGTAAAATGATCAAGTCGTCGGGCTCCGAAATCATAAATACATAAATCCCATCGTAGCGCAATGCGTGCGCTTGAAAATGAGTATATAAACCAAAATTAAAACTCCATCAAGCATCCCGCAATCATCGGAGTTATGGTGAAGACACTAATGTCAAGCCCAAAACGAAAACCAACAGGATATAGATCAAAACTATATATGTAAACATCATGGTAAATTCGTCAAATATTTGAAAGAAATGCATGCCAAACTCTTTTCAAATCGCTGTGCGATGTGTGTATCACTGCACAGTGGCGGACGTCTATTGTATGAAAATAACTATATGTATGTATGTATGTGTATATGTATATATATATATCCTTTGTTAAACATACACGTCTCGCCGTTTTGAAAATAATTTAGAAGGATTTCCTCTATTAAATGTCTTGTGTCATCTCGGACGCATAGGTAAATACTTAGACTATAGCTCTTTTTTTTGGAAATCCCTTCGATAACTATCAATGCATGTAAAAATATATTCAGGTACTGTCCTCGGATTAGTCCTGCTCAGCTATTATATCAAATAGTAAATATCATAAAACATACTGCTCAAGGGAAATCAATCCCAAAATGTATATAAGAATGCCACGTGCGTCTGGTGCGCACGGAAATCAAAATCCATGAATATGCCATACATGTGCACATAAACCAAAATCTAAGTGCAACGGGTGTTCACGAAACACCTGTCAAGGGCAACGGGTGTGCCTAACAGCAATATCAGGTGCATCTGATATGTACGAAGAATCTCGATTTAGTGCATCTAGTGTGCATCAAAATCGCATCAAGCGCCCAAATATGCGCAAGAATCCAAATCCAGTGCACAAGGTGCACGAAAACAAATACCGAATATCATAATCAAAATCGACGGTATACAACACATTTCAATCCAAATCCAAATCAAGTATACCGTGGTATATAATCTCACAACTATGTGCATTAGTGTGCACAAAAATCAAATCAAAACATTAAAAGTGCATGAAACTATGCCGAAAGAATAAGTCAAATCATATCCATACCATATGTATGAAATCAAAATCAACATCTCGAATGACATCAAATCGAAGTCAAGTGCAACTGTGGTGCACAAAATCTCAATCATGCAAATAAATCGTCCAAAATACCGAAATCAAAGATGGCGGAAACAGTCCCGCTCTGGCACATCCTCTAAAGATCTTTGGCCAACTGTCATGGTCACTCATAACATGTCTCGTCGACGATGCCGAGCTCTGGCCTACTGGGTGTGCGCAATATGACCGATCCTGGGTCTAAGTCTTCTCGTATAGTACTCCAGAAAGGTTCTGTCGAAGTCTCTCCTAAATCTCGTTTCTGCCGAACTACCCGGAAATTATCATCTTTTACTAAATCTGTTTCTTATTCCGGAATGGCTGCATACTCATCTCGACTCCTTTTAGAATATATATCCATATACAATGCCTCTGCATGCGTATCACATCACTGATGCCAGCGGAGTGGAACGTCATCTCATCAAGATCTCGTACGAACCTCTAACTCCACTCTCCTCTAATGTCGACTGATACGGACTCGTCTCCTCGTGGCTGCATGGACTGCGCTCCAACGGCTATACCGTATCTGGAGTCTCCCAAGCAATGTATCCCATCACATGATATCCGAATGACGTCGAATTTTTCGATCGATTCGTCAAAGTTCCATAATCCCCCAAGAGCTCAACATCTTGAGTACAGTTTAATAGTATTCCAGTATATGCCACAATATCTATGGACCAGCCGTACAAGGTCAAACCCAAGCCTCATTAATGGCACCGCTGAACTGCTGCAAACCCTAAGGTTTCAAAGCGTTTTCATGGTCATTATATCGAGTTAGGGTTTCATTCTTCTAAAGGGCCCACGGAATTACTTGCATGTTTCTCCGAATACTTTAAACTTGGAAAATGGGTTTCTGACATTCGATCATCTCTATCGACTCTCAACGTACCTGTGTGAAGTCGTCTCTACTTGGAATCAATCAATTTGATGACCTCGCATCGGGGTAGGCAACGAATCACAAGTCCTAGTCATCCCTCCTTGGGTGACTAGCGATCTTCTATCATATCTCTAAGTACAACTCGTGCGGTAATAGCTCCAACAACTGGGGCGATATCTTGTCATTCGCAGCAGCAACTGGCTCATTTGTCCGCACGCTGAACAATGCCTCAATCATCGAGAATAATAGGTGATTTGACGGTCATCACATTCTGGCTGGCCTCTAGCAGTGACCCAATTCTCTGGTGCTGATCTGCACGTCCGAGAAATCTTGTAAAAGCGATCCATCAAATGCTCATGGCGCGAAAACACAATAGGACGATACATCTATGCAATCGTGTGTCCCTGGAATCACGCCCTGGTCAGTCCTCGTCCGTGACGAGCTCATGCTGACGCAACTCTAGCCGTAGCTTTCTCTGCCCGTGTAATCGTGGCAGCAAAACCATAAACTGATATCGATGAGGATAGATCATATGAATGAATATAATAATGTGCAAGGAAATGTACATCCTAAGGCTTCTTAAGCGGAGTAGCGTATCGTAAGTATGCCGCGGAACATACACACGGTACGTCACTCTCCTTAAGTCACCTACTCCATCAACCAAGGTCAACCTACGCGACGAAATTTCGAGTCTAATACTCCCTCGACCAAGTCTAAGTTCCGTAAGGTCAAGCCTAGATTCCATATATATACAAACGCCCTAAGCTCCGCATAGTCAAACATAGACTCGAACCAAGGTTAACCTAGCGCTTTGATATCAGCTTTATCACGACCCGAAATGGCACATGACTGGCACTTGAATCATATGAAGTCTATAGGACCCCATCTAATTCAAGTAAGCCAACAATCCCAGAAATCTAAACCATTTTAAATAGAGGTGAAGAAAACTATTTTAAAACAAGTGGTTTTAATAACATAAGCCGAATATGCATTTTTAAATCTCAAGTCTTTTCTGAAAATTTCGGCAGAGTTTCCTTTGTAAAAACTGGCCCCAAAAGGGTACAACATGCATAATATGAATAAAGGCATCCCCAAGCGGGAGCTAGCTCTTCGTCAATTGACGGTCACAACCACACAAGTAATATAATATACAACGCCGAAGGGCGAGGATCAAAACTCGAAAGGAAACTCAAATCATCAAGAAAACACATAATAATTCAACGCGCGACTCTAAGGTCGAAATAATATACAACTGGTCTTCTAAGGTTATCAAATAATATAGTCTGGTTGATGGAGTTACTAGATACAACTAAAATATAAAAGGTACAATGGTGGTCACGATGCGAGTGAACCCACTTACCAAAGCAATCACCCGGAATGGAAGCAGTGTGCCAGTAAAGCCGCAAAGAAACCTATACGGCAAAAACCTGTAAGAACTGTGGCACAACGGGGTGAGTTGCCAACTCGTGAGTAGAAAACATCACAGAGAAGAAATCATATGTATGACTCAATCCTAGGTCAATACGATCAGTAATATATGTCCTCAATATGATAAAGTCTGAAGCATGATAAGGTGACATTTATATATAAGTATAATACCAAGTGCTCGTGTCAGTGCCTCAGGTAGGAACATATCGTAAATATGAGGTATGAATGTGGTATAATGAAAACAGAATACATCATGAATGAGAAAACTATTTTCTTAATAAGTGAGATTTCTGTATAAACATTTAAGTATCATCAATGAAATCATTAGAAAATCAGTGTCAAGCATCGACACAAAATATATATCTCAATATCCCAATATCTCAATATCTCAGGCTCCGGCTATCCGGACTTGCCTGTATCATCAAATCTCAATAAAATCACCGGTCAACAATGCTCCCCTGTCACAGGCTCAAATGCCATTCTCTGCGATCTTCTCGCCCCGGGATACCGCACCGAGTCCACCATGCACCCGCAGACGGTTAATCTCCTCCTCGAATCGGGTGATGATATCGCTCAAGAGCCGAGAAAACTCATGGTGGACATATCACAATCATAACATGAGAAAACCGCACTTTTATCTTTTAAAATGATAAATGAGTTTATTAAATCTTGCGGTTTCTCCAAATCCAGAAATCTCATGGAAAATCCGAAATACAAAATAAAAGTCAATAATAATGAATATTGGGCTCTGGCAATCCGGATTGGCCCTTAAACTATTGCATGACTAATGAATATAAAAATATGCACGAAATATCAATCAATGAATGCAATATGAACTAACATATGAAAAAATAACATATAGGAACTATCAGCTAGCAAGCTATGTCAATGAAATAATATTCTCTAAATTGTACATGACATGACAATTACCGATGATGATTTGTGTGAGCAGGCAAGAAAGTGTATGTGGAGCATACGCATCATCGGTAATGGTGCTGGTGTCCTGACAGTATGGTTTCATAATTACTAAAGTACACTATAAACATGCAATGCGATGATAACAACATAATAAATGGCAAATGAATAGTAAATACAACAATAATATGCGGAAAATGAATAATAACGTAAAAATAGAGAATCTACCTTTCTATATATGTGTCATGCCGTTTTGCCATTTGAAATAATACGAATCGCGGTGTTTTCAAAATAAGGGCTACGGCGTTTTTAAGAAAAGGTACATCCTTTGAAATATCCGTAGAATCCCTTGGCCTGTCTTTAAAATACTCACGATTCGTTAGTTTTGAAATAGGTATGACTCGAGTCTAGTCTAACATCTACAAGTAATCTACAGGACTAAACTAACAGACTAATCGAAGGGTAAGGAAAACCACCTAAGTCTGAGTCGATATATGCATATATATAAAAGTCGGTGATCCCGCCTCAATAGTATCTCATACATACACTATATTGTTAGTTATATGTATGCCCTAGAGGCCATTACTGTACATTGGATGTATATTGTAGTGGATGCTGGGACATATATAGGTAGGACTTTCTTGCTCGACATGATAGTACGCTATCTGGTTGCTCTTTATCTTAACATGTATACTTTCTGTCTCTCTGATTACATGTTGATAAAGCCCTTAGGATGTGTACCCGACTTCCAGGACTATGATGCAGATCATACTAGTGGGACCTGGGTAGTCAATGAGTACATCCTTCATTGTTCCTAGTCGTGGGAATATCGAGACGGGGCATCGATATTCCAGAGTAGACTAGCGTATATCTTCTCGACCCATGTGATGGGCGATGGATGATCCCATATCCATTGGTGTTTGACATCAGAGATGGTATGCGGGTGCTCAGTGGAGACTGGGTACACTGAACGGACTCGCCGAGAACTCCCAGATGGTATTATACCTCACGTCAGATGGCAGTTCTCTGGTGACACTGGTACAGCTTAGTCTGTTGACCCGAGATCGTCATAGAGTCTTGTGTGTCTCCCACTGTGCTTTGATTTCCACCCTACCACGGCTCTACTGAGTCGTGCAAACAGGTGGTTTTTGGGTACAGTCCCGATTCACATGGAGGCAATGAGCGATAAGAGGGGATTCGTCTCTCCCGGTATTGGGGGTTGATGTTGCGCTATGCTCGACTGGCCATAACAGGAAATCCCTGGCCAGGGTTGCAGTGACCTACTGGTAAGTGTTATCAGTAGTTTCACACATGTCATGGACTTCACGTCGGCATGACTTATCAAGCTATTGGGGTCTGACGTTTACCACCCCTAGGAGAGATATGCGACATATCAGACGAACAGACCGGACTGTACGGTAAGTGTTACTGGTTGGATTCACAGGAGTGTGAGCGGGCTTGCTCGTCGATCTTCTGATCGCTCAATACCCGGGTGGCCGTTACGTTTAGCAGACCGCTTGCGGCTTGTGGGTGTTTGATATGATCATCATCTGCTGCCGGCGTATTGACGAGTCTTTAGAGTCCTACACAGAGGTTTCCTGGCTCAAGCGAAACGAAATAGGAGCACATATGGGATATGTGCGGGACCGAGAATAATGCGTGTATGTGATACCGTATTTCATTCTCGCGATGCATGTGTCGAATGGTTGTATGAGATATAACCTAGTTATCGAATCAAGGATTGACTCGATAAGCCGATACATTGGATACTAGCTGGTTATATGCGACATGACCGGATCGTTAAATCAAGTGTTGATTTAATGATTTAATGTAGAATTATATATTTGATATATTACTTTGCATTAACTAGTATTGGTTCACTTTAAATGGATTTTCTCACTTGAATTGTGCAAGTTGTATATGTGATATACTTTTGTGCACAAGATTGTATGATGTTTGATGATACATGCAAGCTTGGGTTTGTGTAAAGAATTGACCATGGTTATATGAATGGTTAGGGTTTCTTTTATTTACTTATTCATTTATTCTTTATTGAAAGAAATAAAATGGTGGCTAAGTTTGGTTTATCTTTGAAGCTTCATGAAGCTTTGAATGGTTGACTATTTTGTTTCTTTCCTTAACCCTAACCATTCACTTTAACCTTGGTTTATTCTCTACATCTAACCATAGTTGACATTATGATAAGTATGATTTATTTTCTATTTTCTAATTAACTTATCATATATTATCTTCTTCTTCTTCTTCTTCATCTTCTTCTTTCATGAGAAGAAAGCTTGCTACATCAATGGTGATTGATGAAAAAGTGTGAGAAATCCAAATCTAAAGTCTACCCACTTCCTATTTCTTCATCCTCTACCTCTTGCCAAGTAGTATAGGGTGTTTCCTTCACAAGTTTTCTTGACTTGGTGAAGTTGGAGCTTGATCTAGCGATGCCTCGACGTAGATCATCTTCGGCATCGTCGTCGATGACCTAGCCCGTTTTTCTCCGATGAAGCCGACGCTAGAGCCCAAGATACGATTTGGACAGCGAGGGGACTTCATCACGGAGCCTAGGAGGTGGTGGACCGGATCTACAAAGGTTGTAGCCCCTTTCCTTTAGCTATATTTCCGTTTACTTGCTTGCATCGCCTATATATCTAGTTGACGATCCGTATTAGGGTTTGTAGGCACCCGTAAAATTTGATTTGTGCATGTTTGATCACTTGTGAGACTCCATTAGAGTGCCTAGTAACCCTACAGTGGTATCAGAGCCTAGCTAGAACCTTAGGCGATGCGTAGACGGAGTTAGAAGTCCGATCGACCCAAAACCCCGACTTTAAAATGCTCTCTGGACAATTCTGTAAAATGCGGATTTTTGTAGATTAAAAATATGCAGAAACCTCAGTGCAATATTCTAAGAATTACTGTTTAAAACGGGGCCCCTGAATCCATTAAAGCGCGGCGGAACCGCGGCATTAGCATGGTAATGCGGCGGTTCCGCGGCCCTTTTGTCTCCTCTTGCAATAAATTTTGCACAGTAATTCCTAGTTTGCAGTGCTGGTTTTCCTGGGAATTTTTAATAATTTTTCAAGAGTTGAATTTTCTGGGTTGTATTGGGGACTCGGTGTATCGATCGGATTGTCTAATTTTGTCAGTGTGTTTTTCCGGGTATTTTTAGAATATGTTAAAAAGTTCGACCGGATATAAATACCCACTTTTTCCCCTGCCGGGAAATTTCCAATTGTTGGATTTTTCCGTAGTTTAACGACGTTCTAAGTAGTGCAAGTAACGCGATGGATCCTCTAGAAGACAACAAACCTTAACTCGATTATGTGACCGTCTTGAACTGCCCTTTGAACCTTCGGGTTTGGGGCAGTACGGCGTGCCACATGTGAGGATTTGGTTTGACCCTTCTACGGCTGGACCGTTGGTACTGAGGCACGAACTGAATGTTGTTAGACTTATTTCATGTGTTGAGCTGTTTCGGGAAAACTTGGGTGTTCGAATGTTCAATCGGAAAGTTTAACATTTTCTGTTTATCCGGAATGTGATACAACAATTGGAATTCACAAAAGTTATGTGATAACTGAATGAATGTTATAAACATAGCACTTTAGTCTCACTTGATCGGTTGCCACGGAATTTTGATGTGATCAAAAGTCCGTCGCAATCACGTAGCGTACGCGGATACTCGCCGGGTAAATTTAATAGACAGCCTCACTCCATAGCCCCGACCAAGTGACTGTAGGAGAACCCCATCGCCGAAAGCATCCGTTCGGGTGCTCGCGGTAGCGGTGTTCCACCTTGGTGCACTTCGTCGACGGTATCGGGGGTGCGACGGTCTACTAAAGTTTGCGACGAGCATTCGATCAAAATGTCGGGAATCTTGTTGAATTGCCCGACTTGATATTGAAAAGTGTTTTCGATAATGAGACTAAAATGCGGGGTTTATAATTGTTAGGCATGCGATGTCTAAAGAATTCATTTGATCAGGTATGCGATATCTGAGGTGGTTGCGGATTCCAACTGTTGTAGATTTACACTTTGTTTCCTGTGACCGTAAGTGTAATATGTGATGTCGCCGGTTTCGTTGCTATATATCAACGACAATTGGGATGCGCATATTTACTTACGTTGATGACATGTGATGTTATGTGTTGCTGGATATGTTATATTGGATCGTCGTGTTTGAATAGCCGGGGTTTTTTTATGTGAGATGAGTGTTTTTCTTTTTCATTCATGTAAAAACTTGTATGTAATATTATTTTATTGGGGCACTTCCAGGTTGCGGATGGTGTCACCATTTGTATATTATTTACTTTTCTGCACTAAGATAGACCCAAGGAGGGGAGCACAAGTAACCGGGTTCTAGGGTCCAGTGGGAGACCATCTCGAGGAGTCGAGTCCGGGTCTCCTAACCCTAGAATTGGTAGGGTTGCTTGCCGCTCTTGTAGGGGTCTAGGGGTGTGGGATTGGCTATTCATCACGACCGTGGAATCCGTATTTTATACTGGCTCGTATTGAAAACACGGACGTCCTAGTATGTCCAATATTTCATATGATATTTTCTGCTGCGTTATCTGTGATGTGATCATGTGATGTTCTGTGATAGATATTATATATAGTATATATGATATATTATATAAACGTTGCTTATGTTTTACACCCGCGCTAGCCCTGCCCCACTCTGCCGTTAGTTACCTAACCTAACGGTGCAGACGGGACATCGAGGCGAATGCGGATGGCATAAGCGTACGTTATATTTATCTGTGATGTTTAGGTGGACTTAAATGATGGGATATTCATTAATGAGATTAATGAAAGAAAATAAACCTAATTGATGTTGTGGAATCGAATTTCTAAATAAAACAGGTAGCTACAGTTCTTGCTTTGCATCGCGGTGTTCATTATAGAACATCCTGCACCTTATTCGATGAGGAAAGGACCGAGATCCCTTCACCGGGAGTGACTCCTTTAGCAATAACTGGCAGATGCTACAACCCTCGGTTTGTCATTTGATTGCTTCTATAGTTTCCGCTTTGCACAGTGATATATATGATATATCCCGCACTTCATTCGACGAGGAAAGGGCCGACGATCCCTTCACCGGGAGTGACCCCTTTAGCAAAACTAGAAAAGCCTCGAAAACATTCCATTTAAAAACCATTTGATTCCGCAACGAGATCAAGTTCAAAGCGTTAAAGGTTTTCATAAAAACCATTCGCAACCCTCCGTCATTTTAGGAAGTAGAGTACTTAGTATTCGTGCTGTGTTTGTTGACCATAGTCAAGGCACAGTGTACGGTAGCTAAGTGATGTCTTCCTACACCGCATGTGATGCGATTAGTTAGGACAGTCGCGTGACTTTGTTGACCTTAGTTAAGGGTCATGTGGGTGGGTCTAATTAATCACGAAATGACGGGTAGAACTTGACTAGTACTTATGATTTGTTGACCATAGTTAAGGTCATAGGTGCTAGGGGTAAAAACCTTTATCGGGAGTTTCAAGTGTTGAAATTTGCAATGAGATTGCATACCTTCTATATGATAGTTGGATCCCGATACCCACTGCGAGTAATTGTTACTCCTGGGAGAGTTTTGCACTTTGCAATTAGCCGATCAAGTAGGTGTCTAGAAAGGTGTCAACGGGGTTACGCCTCTGGGAAAATGAGGTTTACTGTAATTAGGTCCGTACGAAAGCACGGGAAACCTCCCTCAAAGTACCGACACTGGCCTGGCTGAAAGATTGGCGAACTTGTAGAGTGTAATTAATCCCGGCTAGTCTTTCCTTTTAAGGTTTGAAGGAAGATTTGATAAAAACAGTGGGAGCCATCCTGATTAGATAAAATATACAACCAATCTGATCTTGCAAGAGCGCACGCTGAGTGCTTTCTTCTCTCTCTCTCCTGGTAGCGACCATATCACGCCTTAATCAAGATAATAAAATGGATGTATTGACCGAACCTGCTTGTTATACTGAGCTGAGGAACGTTGGTCCCGCTCCAACTTATAATTGTTATAAGACAGAGCAGGAAATTGGGGAATACCAGAATTCCTATGCCGCCCAAACGAAGAAAGTGCATATGATGCATCTCCTTCGGGTGTGTTCATTACAAAGAACTGTTTCTCAGTATCCTCTGCATCCTGGGTATATGATACCGGATCAGGATCCCAGATATGTAATCTGTTACATAGGGCTACAAAAAGGTAGAAAAACTGAGAACGGGTGATAAGTTTCATGAGGCAGAAAACGGGGCAAGTGTTGCAGCCAAGTCTGTTGGTCACTGTCACCCTGTATTACGAATACATTGATTCTGAACAAATGCTATTAGATACCGAACCTGATATACAAAATCATATCAGTCTCTTTATTGGTAAAGAAATGATATAATTTTGTATTGATGGATAATGTTTTGAACATTTCCTATATCAAAAGTTGATCGGTTCATGCACGTTATCTAAAAGCATTGACGTTCTAAATCAAACTACAGTTCCTAGTATACAGAACACACACAAAAGGAAAAGTTCAGAAATGAACAAATCATTCTTGAGGCATTGTAGACTAGGTCATATCAATGCGACCCGACTGGCTGAAGTTACATTTTAGATGCATATTTAAATCAGTTTGAATTTACATCTTGTGAAACTTTCCAGTCGTGTCACAAAGATAAGATGACCATAGCTCTGTTTATTGGAAACAGAGGAAGAGTTAGTAAACTCTTGGGACTGATACATGATGATGTATGTAAGGTCTCCTGTCTGCACATGCCAGGACTTGTTCTTTATACTTCATTATATTCTCTGATAATCTCTCAAGATTCAGTCGTATGTTCCTGTTGAAACATAAGTCCGAAGCTTTTGAGGTATTCACAGAATATAAGTTGGAAGTAGAGAACCAAAATACGGGTATAAGTATTATGTCCTATGATAAGATCGGGGAGGAGAATACTTGTGCATGGCATTCCTGGACTATTCTAAAAGAAAATGAGATTCTCTCTCAGCATTACTCCTCCGTATAAACCATAGCACGATGGTATATCGGGGCGGAGCAATCACACCCTGTCACGTCCCGAAAGTACGGAACATGACCGGCACTTAAACTATGAAACGTCTCGAGGCGTACGTAATCTAAGTAAACCGAAAACCCAGAAATCCAAACCAAGAAAAGAAGTAGAGTGAAGGAAAACCAATTTAAAACAAGTAGTTTTAATAGCATAAGCCGAATTATGCGGTTTTTAAGAACATCAAAATTTACTGAAAATTTCGGCAGAGTCTCCTTTGTAAAAACTGGCTCCCAAACGGGATACAACATGAATAGTATACGAAATCAATAAAAAGGCATCCCCAAGCGGGAGCTAGCTCTTCGTCAATCGACGGTCACAACCACACGAGCAATAATATACAACGCCAACGGCGAGGATCAAAACTCAAAAGGAACTCAAAACCACCAGAAATATAACGAGCGACTCTAAGGTCGAAAGAATAAACAGCACTGGTCTCTATCTCAAAATAAATACATGTTTGGTTGATGGAATTTACTAGATACAACTGAATAATATTATACAAGGTAATATGATGGGTACGATACAAGAAAAACCCACCTACTAGCAAGTCACCCGAATGAAACTGAGCCCGCAAAGCCATAATGAAACCTGTACGGCAAAACCTGCAAGAAGCTGGGGCACAACGGGGGTGAGTTGCCAACTCGTGAATAGAAAAACATCTACGCACAGAAATCGCATAAATAACGCAACCTAGGTCAATGATCATAATATATCCTCAAATATAGGTATAACATGCAGCCTATAACAATGGCTAGGGTAATATCTAACCCGAGTGTAATTTCATGTGCCAGTGTCAGTGCCTCAGGTAGCAATATATCATATGAATGAGGTATGAATGCATGAAAACAGAATACATGTAAATGAAGAAACTGTTTTCATAAATTAGTGAGATTTCCTTCGTATTTTTAAACTGAGGTATCATAATGAAATCAGTATCAACAGTGTCTAGCATCGACAAAAAACATAAATCTCACTGTCTCGAAATATCAATGTCTCAAGCTCAATATCTAGGGCGCCGTCAGTCCGGACCGGCCCCTACCATCCATCTCAAGACCACGACGGTATCCTCCGGATATCCGACGCGTCGGGTAATATCACCGGTAGGTAGTGCTCCCCAGCCAGGCTCAACGTCAACACCACATTCCTCTTGCCCCGGGGTACCATACCGGGCCCACCATGTACCCGTGACGGTTCCTCCACTCCTCGACACGGATCTCCAAAACCACAGCAAACTCATGGTGGACGACACTTTACATCACTAGAAAACCGCAACATTTTATATTTTTAAAGATCATAAGTTGTAAATTTTGCGGCTTTCCCCGAAATCCAGAAATATCATAAATCTCAAGAAATCATCACAAGTGCATATGTCAATGATAATGAACTAGGCATGAACAACTGAATAACAGTATGCATGAAGTGGTAGGTAATAACTACAATGTCTAATATGGCATATAAGGGAAGTACACTAATATCATGTCAAAACTACCAGCTAACAATCTAAGTCAAGCAATTATATTCTCTAAAGTGTACGTGACATGGCAATTACCGATGAAGATGTGTGTGAGCCGGCAAGTAGGTGTACGTGGTACATACGCATCATCGGTAATGGTGCTAGTGTCCTAACAGCATGATATCAATAATGGAATATGCAGCAAGATAAATATGCGAGGCAGAGCGAACAGCAATAATGTGCGGGAGCTGAATACTAGACACAACGATAACTAATCTGCAATAATCTAATATAAGTCCTACGAATGGTGCCTTTTGAAATAACACGAATCATGGGGTTTTGAAAATAGGGGCTACGGTGTTTTTATGAAAAGATACGTCGTTTTTGAAATATCCGTAGATTCCCTCGAGCTGTCTTTAAAAATGCCCACGATTCGTTAGTTTTTGAAATAGGTAAGAAGTCTAATCTAATCTAACAACTACACTAAACTATACGGCTGAACTAACAAGCTGAACTACAGGTAAGGAAACCGCCTATCATCTGAGTCGATACATATACATACCTGTATATGTATAGTCGGTGATCCCGCCTCAATAATATCATATCCGATACCATATCTATAATCAGGCATCCCAAGTCAAGAGTGCGGATCAATCATCAATATAGCTCGTACGTAAATCCGTCGTACGGCATCCCAATCTGGGTACGGGTCAATATCACATTCATCATACTATTCACCTGGTATCCTCTTTATCAAATATCATGATCGGGGTACTGATCTACGTCTAGTACCATACTGATACCGCCTACGTATACATGGACGTGTGTGAAACACTACGTCAAGGACCCGCTACAACGTCATGTCGTATCTAAGATACGAACCCTGCTATATCACCGATCTCACGGCCTCAAATCAAATCTTATCGACTCAGCTCAATCCCAAGTATCATCCTCAATCCGTATGTGAACACATAGTCCCATACCCATGTGAACACATAACTATAAAGAATCCCATGAGCACATATCAATAGGAATGTATGCAAGTATGTATGTGTGTATGTGTGTGTAACACTACCCTAGGGTTCGCAACACTAAAGTAATCCAACACACCAATATCCATCCTAAGCATCGTTATTAATCCCAAATAACATATAAAAATTGTTGGTGTGTATACGCATCCGTATACACCACCACGGACTGCGGGGGTGCTATACGCCATCCACCCGACTTCTCCCCGTAGATATAAATCTACTCACCTGGTCCTCGCTAGCCGGTGCCGACGTCGCCACGTGCTTGCTTGTCGTCTCGAAGTCCACATGGGGGTACCTACATATCATAACGTACCATATCGCATTAAAACTAAATTCGAAATCGAAACGGCATACGAAAATCAAATCGGCACGCGTATCACGCATAGGTCCAAACCTATCACCCACGCATGCAGGAATAGTCAAACCAACCCTCGATGTCGATGTACGAACGTCAAACCATCGAGAAAATCCAATCACACTCATTTGCACATTCACGAATACTAATTTTAATATAAACTAGGTTAAAACTCACAAAAACGCCAAGCAAGCACAATTTGCCGTTTTTGTACAAAACACGATGTTTAAATGAATGTAGCGGCCAATATATTTATTAAATATCTTAAATAAGTCGTATAAACAATTTCCGGAATTTAATCTCATTAAATTCCAAAAATCCTAATATTCTAGTTCACCAAAAATACCCTTTTTAACAATTTCAAAGCAAAATGCACAAACTACAATCTAGCTTAGAATTGCATGATCCAAAGCATTAAACCACACTTAATAAAGTTAATGAAGCCAAGAAAAACCTAATCACATTTTTAATCCCAAGAATTTAACAAATTTCAAAAACCTAGTAAGCAAATTAGCAAAATAACAAAATTTTTTAAGCTAGCCATTAGCACTAGCTACTAAACTTGTATTAACATGACAACAAAGCCTAATTATAACACACAACCATACACCAATTTTATAAACCCTAACTTGCATTCAATTTCACAACTTGAATTCCAAAACTTGCAATTAAACTCACACATCCAAATAACACTTAATTAAATTAGTTTAAGAAATTAGTAACAATTTAAGCAACAAAAACTTTTAGAATTATACCCAAAAATATATGAAGGTCCACAAGACTCCATGGCCTCCCAAAATGCTCTCTTTTCACAAGGATCCATGCTATACGGGCTAAGCTAAAATGGGTAGGAGTCGGATTTGGGTTTTGGGATTTTTTTTGATGGATTTTGAGCAATTTTTGATGAAGTTTTGAAGAGAAAGGAGAGGGGAAAATGGAGGGGGGGCTGCTGCTGTAGGGAGAAGGGATTTCGGCCAGAAAATGGGAGTGGGGGAGGAGAGAGAGGGAGGTAGAGAAAGTGGGGCAAAGTCAAGGTCAAAGAAAAGTCAAAGTCTAACTTATTTACCCAATTCTTTTCTTTTCTTTCATTTCTTTTCCTTTGAAAATTCAAGTGGGAAATAAAATGGTGGCTGCTGAATTCAGCCATGGGGAGGAGTAAGTGGGGGTGTGTGGGTGTGGGTACGGGTGTGGGGTGATGAAAAATGATAAATACAATACCCCAGGCATCCATTTACGCTAAAAAAAAGCCTTTTTTCTTCAATAATTTCTAAACCGTTTTGGCAAATGATTTCGTTCCAAAAACCACATGATAAAATTTTATTTAATGTTTTATGATGCACAAAATTTGTTTCAACTCATTCCAATTTGTAATTTTCCCTAATTAAATGTATTAGTGGCGGCTTAAATAATAATAAAATAATAATTTTTTTTCAGAAAATTTGAAATTTCACCAGCGGCTCAATAAACACCAAATAATAGCAATTACATAGCTAGAATATGTATATTTAATTTTTATAATAAGATATTTGCATTTTGACTTTTTACAGAAAACCCCCTTATTTTACCTATTTTTCGAAATTTCACCGAAACGATTTTCAAAACGCTACACACCCTATATGATAAGGTGTGCTCTATGATGAGTACTACTGAGTTACCTATTTGGGAGTTATGCGCTTGAGAAGCTGCATACCTATTGAATTAGGTTCGAATCAAATCAGTGCCTACCACTCCATATAAAATATGGTGTGGGAAGATCCTATCTCTTAAGTAAGTTAAGATTTGGGATTGTCCGGCCTATGTCAAAAGCAAAATCTGGAAAAGATCGAGGCAAGGTCAGTTCTGTAGAACTGGAAAGATTCCAGCTATACGAAACTACAGCTAAAGATTTGACAGAACCAAAAGATTCTATAGTCCCCGACGAACCTCAGCCTCTCCGCCGATCTGGTAGGGTTCCTCGCCTGCCTGAGAGATACCTCGGTTTCTCGATGACAGTGGGAGCGAGGATTGCATCATGAGATGATGGCCCAACCAGTTTCGAGCAGGCCATCGAGAGTAGGGACTCTGTAAGAATGGCTGGATGCTTAGTGATCTGAGATGGAATCCTTATACACCAACAAAGTATGGACTTTGGTTGCTATATCTGAAGGGTTAAATCCCCATCAGGAGCAAGTATATCTTGAGAAGATTACTTGGTATATATGGAAAAGTTGAGACTTTTAAAGCTAGACTTGTTAAAGGTTTTAGTCATCAACCAGGTGTTGATAATGATGAAACCTTTTCTAGGGACTATGCTTGAGTCCATCCAGATCCTACTTGCCACAGCTACATACCATGAATACGATATCTGGTGGTTGGGTGCCATGACTATTTTTCTAAATATTGATTTAGAAGAGAGCGTCTATAAGTACACAGCCAGAGGGCCTCGTAGACAGTGGGAGCAGCGGAAACGTATACAAGATGCTTTATAGGATAAAGCAGGCATCGCGGAGTTGGAACATCTGTTTTGATAGATTAGTCAAAGAAGTTGACATCATCAAAATGGTAGATGAACCTTGTATAAACAAAACGGTAGTAGGGAGTATGGTGACGATCCTCGTAGAGTACGTGGATGACATACTCTTGTTAGGGAAGGAGTTTCCTATGCTACGCTCGATCAATCTCCGCTTATCACAATGATTTTCCATATAGGATCAAAATGATACCTACTAAATCCTAAGCTTTGGATCTATGAGATAGATCTAATTGGATGTTAGGATACTCACTAGTTGTAGTGAAATAGTATCAATCGATCCTGGGGAGAATCACTGGAAGGGTTCCAGAGTGATAAAGTAGACTGAATGTCAGTCACAGGCATTGTCTTTACCCTCAGTAAAGGGACGGTATGTTGGAAGATTTCCAAGCTAGATACCGTGACAAACTAGAAGATAAAGGCTGGTAACATCGTTATTAAAGATACTACCAAAGAGACAGTTTGGGTGTATATTGGTTCATAAGATGAACTAGGTTCCTGCCATTGTATGACAATGGAAGTATGGTTTTGGCCCTGGAACCCTGGTCCCATCAGTGACCCAAACATATTCTGAGGAAGCATCACCTGATCATGGAGATAGTTGATCTCCAGGGTGATCGAGGTTAGGAGAGTAGACTCAGAGGACAACACAGCGGATCCACTCACTAAGGCATTTTTCCCAAAGAGAGACTTTTAGGGGATGGTTGAGTATTAGATACTACAACCACTGCTACAGATGGCCCTAGTGCAAGTGGGAGATTGTTAGTTATATGTATGCCCTAGAGGCCATTACTGTACATTGGATGTATATTGTAGTGGATGCTGGGACATATATAGGTAGGACTTTCTTGCTCGACATGATAGTACGCTATCTGGTTGCTCTTTATCTTAACATGTATACTTTCTGTCTCTCTGATTACATGTTGATAAAGCCCTTAGGATGTGTACCCGACTTCCAGGACTATGATGCAGATCATACTAGTGGGGCCTGGGTAGTCAATGAGTACATCCTTCATTGTTCCTAGTCGTGGGAATATCGAGACGGGGCATCGATATTCCAGAGTAGACTAGCGTATATCTTCTCGACCCATGTGATGGGCGATGGATGATCCCATATCCATTGGTGTTTGACATCAGAGATGGTATGCGGGTGCTCAGTGGAGACTGGGTACACTGAACGGACTCGCCGAGAACTCCCAGATGGTATTATACCTCACGTCAGATGGCAGTTCTCTGGTGACACTGGTACAGTTTAGTCTGTTGACCCGAGATCGTCATAGAGTCTTGTGTGTCTCCCACTGTGCTTTGATTTCCACCCTACCACGGCTCTACTGAGTCGTGCAAACAGGTGGTTTTTGGGTACAGTCCCGATTCACATGGAGGCAATGAGCGATAGGAGGGGATTCGTCTCTCCCGGTATTGGGGGTTGATGTTGCGGTATGCTCGACTGGCCATAACAGGAAATCCCTGGCCAGGGTTGCAGTGACCTACTGGTAAGTGTTATCAGTAGTTTCACACATGTCATGGACTTCACGTCGGCATGACTTATCAAGCTATTGGGGTCTGACGTTTACCACCCCTAGGCGAGATATGCGACATATCAGACGAACAGACCGGACTGTACGGTAAGTGTTACTGGTTGGATTCACAGGAGTGTGAGCGGGCTTGCTCGTCGATCTTCTGATCGCTCAATACCCGGGTGGCCGTTACGTTTAGCAGACCGCTTGCGGCTTGTGGGTGTTTGATATGATCATCATCTGCTGCCGGCGTATTGACGAGTCTTTAGAGTCCTACACAGAGGTTTCCTGGCTCAAGCGAAACGAAATAGGAGCACATATGGGATATGTGCGGGACCGAGAATAATGCGTGTATGTGATACCGTATTTCATTCTCGCGATGCATGTGTCGAATGGTTGTATGAGATATAACCTAGTTATCGAATCAAGGATTGACTCGATAAGCCGATACATTGGATACTAGCCGGTTATATGCGACATGACCGGATCGTTAAATCAAGTGTTGATTTAATGATTTAATGTAGAATTATATATTTGATATATTACTTTGCATTAACTAGTATTGGTTCACTTTAAATGGATTTTTTCACTTGAATTGTGCAAGTTGTATATGTGATATACTTTTGTGCACAAGATTGTATGCTGTTTGATGATACATGCAAGCTTGGGTTTGTGTAAAGAATTGACCATGGTTATATGAATGGTTAGGGTTTCTTTTATTTACTTATTCATTTATTCTTTATTGAAAGAAATAAAATGGTGGCTAAGTTTGGTTTATCTTTGAAGCTTCATGAAGCTTTGAATGGTTGACTATTTTGTTTCTTTCCTTAACCCTAACCATTCACTTTAACCTTGGTTTATTCTCTACATCTAACCATAGTTGACATTATGATAAGTATGATTTATTTTCTATTTTCTAATTAACTTATCATATATTATCTTCTTCTTCTTCTTCTTCATCTTCTTCTTTCATGAGAAGAAAGCTTGCTACATCAATGGTGATTGATGAAAAAGTGTGAGAAATCCAAATCTAAAGTCTACCCACTTCCTATTTCTTCATCCTCTACCTCTTGCCAAGTAGTATAGGGTGTTTCCTTCACAAGTTTTCTTGACTTGGTGAAGTTGGAGCTTGATCTAGCGATGCCTCGACGCAGATCATCTTCGGCATCGTCGTCGATGAACTAGCCCGTTTTTCTCCGATGAAGCCGACGCTAGAGCCCAAGATATGATTTGGACAGCGAGGGGACTTCATCACGGAGCCTAGGAGGTGGTGGACCGGATCTACAAAGGTTGTAGCCCCTTTCCTTTAGCTATATTTCCGTTTACTTGCTTGCATCGCCTATATATCTAGTTGACGATCCGTATTAGGGTTTGTAGGCACCCGTAAAATTTGATTTGTGCATGTTTGATCACTTGTGAGACTCCATTAGAGTGCCTAGTAACCCTACATATATAATATGACATCCTCGAGTCAAGAGTGCGGATCTATCATCAATAAATAGCTCGTACGGTAAATCCGTCGTACGACATCCCAAATCTGGGTACGGGTCAAATATCACATTTATCTGGTATCCTTATCAGCATATCATGATCTGGGTACTGATCTAAGTCTAGTACATACTGATACCATCTACATATATATATATGCGTGTGTATGAAACACGTCGCCTAAGGACCCGCTATAATATCGTGTCATATCTCATAATACGAACCACGTCATATCACCGATCTCATGGCACCATGCCCAATCTCATCGACTCATCTCCAAATATCATATACTATCCTCATCATCCATGTATATGTATATGTGTATGTATGTGTGTATATATATATATATATATATATATATATGCATAGTCCCATACCTATGTGTGTGTGTGTGTATATATACATATCCTCATATACACACAAGTAATAAAAGTATGCAAGTGTGTGCGTGTATGAAAATCACTACTCTAGGGTTTGCGACTAATAAACTAACTAAACACTATCTTACAAGTACACTATACTAACCCATAGTCATTTCATATCACATCCTTAAATAATAATAATAATAATAATAATAATAATATAATTATAACGCATTCACGTTCTATACGAGACTACGGGGGTACTATACGCCATCCACCCGACTTCCCCCGTAGATATATATATCTACTCACATTGATCTTCGCTTGCTGGAGTCGATGACGCCTCGCTCATCCTCATCGTCTCGAAGTCCACGTGGGGGTACCTACATATCAACATATATCGTGTCGCATAAAAATCCAATTCAAAACTGAAACGACATGCTAAAAGCGTATAGGTTAGAACCTACGGACTACGCATGCAAGAATAACCAACAACTCTCGACGATTGACGTATAAACGTGAATCGACCGAGTCAAACCCAAATACTAAAATCCAAGTTAAAACGAAGCCGTAAAACAATGCAGTAACTCAAGAAAATGGTCCCAGATTTTACCCTAGGTCAAATTAGCCAATTTAGCATATATGGTAGGTCTAATTTACGGATATAGGAGCTACAGACAAAGCACGAATCCAAAATGGGGGTAGCCAGGCCATAAATTGCGGCCCAGAGGATTAAATTTGCGGCCACGATTGAGGGTTAGGGGCTCGGGTCTTTAGGGTAGCTTCTACGTTGCCTGCTTGTGTCACAGTCTGCTAAATAATTTATAAAGTCCCCGGGTTATAGCAGATGTCAAAATAACCTCACAATTCTCACAATTTTCCGATATCGGGGTTTCTAAGCTTGGGAATTGGGGGTTTACCCTCAGGTTTAGTCCAAAATACCATCACTACTGGGGTTGTATAGCCTCTACTAATCTCAATTACACTTTTTGATTCAATTCAAACCCTAACCCTAATTAGGAATTTTCTAAGATTACAAATACTAAACATGTATGGATGTTTAAGGAATTGAAATACCACACTAATGGTGCAGAAATTATCTCATTTGGCAACTCAAGAATTTTCTTGAGTTGCCCCATGTCTTCAAAATCCGATTATTCTTGGTCCAAAGTGCTTGTAGGGAGCTTGTGCATGTTTTTAATGAAGTGGAGATGAAGTTTTGATGAGTTTTTCATGGAGTTGTGAGGAGGTAGAGGAGGAAGGGGGAGTGAGGAAGCCATGGAGGAAAGAAGATGGGAAATGGTGAAGGAAATAAGGGAGGAGAATATCCAAGACCAAGGTTTGACCCCTCACCCTCTCTCTCTCTCTCTCATGCCCATACTTCTTATTCTAATCTTTTCCTTTTTATTTTTCTTTTTTTTCAATTCATTTTAAAATAATTCAAATCCAAAGAAAAGGAAAACCATGGTAGAAAAATGTAACAAAAGTGCAATATGACATAGTGCATGTCATGTGCACAAATCAAGCTTAATGCACGATTAGCAATATTTAATCACGATTAGCATTAAAATGGAATATAAATAAATCATAAGAATTATAATTTGCTTAAATCATATAAAACACCCTCATTTCAGTAATTTCTATAATTTTCCGAATATTTTCCACTTTATCGGTATTTAATTATATCGCATTATTAAAATATTCATAATATTCATTATTTAATTATAAAAATTACCAAAAATAATATTTTATTTTTCTGAAATGTTACATTGAGTTCGACATAGTCTATGCTTCTCAGAAAGCAGTAAAAGGGCAAGCCTTTGCCGACTGCCTCGCTGCTCATCCCATACCAGAACGGTCACCGCTAAATTGAGAGTTACCCGACGAACAAGTGCTGCATCTCGAAGATAACAAGCTATGTTGGGAGTTTTACTTCGATGGAGCTTCATTAATAAGGACCTCCAGCAAATCAAGCACCGCAGAGATAAATGCAGGGATAGGATTGGTGTTCATCACGCCATCGGAAGGAACCCTACGACGTTCTTTCGCTCTCACCAAGCCTTGCATAAATAACGAGGCTGAGTATGAAGCTCTGATAGCTGGCCTGGAGCTCGCCATAGAAATGGAAATACTTCAACTACAGGTCTATGGTGATTCTCAGCTTGTTGTCAACCAAGTGAGTAGCGAATACATGATATATAAGTCTGAGTTAGCTCGATACAGAAGCTGGGTGGTGGAACTTATGAAACAGTTTACCCACATTGAACTAATGAGAGTTCCTAGGGCATTAAACAGAAAAGCCGACATACTCGCTCGCCTAGCCAAAGCGCTGGCTGATCTCGGCATGGATGAAATTCTGATCACAGTCAGGAGCCGACAAATTCTGCCCCCAGTATCTTTATGAGAAGAGGAAAGTGCATAAAAAAAGATCAATCCTACCGAAGAAGTTATGATAATTCAAGACGTGCCCGATTGGAGAGAGCCCTTCACAGAGTACCTCCGATACGATAAGCTGCCCGAAGAAAATTCCGCGAGAGTTCAGCTGAAGAAGAGAGCTCTCTAATATGTGTTTGTAAATAATACGCTATACCGCAGATCATATAACCAACTTTGGCTCAGTTGTCTGTCATTAGCCGAAACCAAAAAAGTCATGAAAGAAGTTCATTCGGGTGTCTGCGGAGCTCACCAGTCTGGCCCAAAAATGCGGTTGGGTATTACTGGTCTACCATGATAAGGGATTGCGAAGAGTATGCGAAGAAGTGTCATCTCTGCCAAATTCACGGTGACTTCATCCACAAGCATCCAAACTCGCTGCATTCTACGGTGGCGTCATGGCCCTTCGAAGTTTGGGGCACCGATATAGTTGGCCCGATTGATCCTCCATCATCCAAGGGCCACCGATTCATATTGGCCGCAACTGACTACTTCTCTAGGTGGGCTGAAGCTGTCCCGCTAAAAGATGTCAAGACAGAAAATATTCTGATGTTCTTCCGGCATAATATTCTTCGGTATACCTAGAAGCATCATTTCTGATAACGGGCTTTTTTTCAAGTGCTTCAAAGTCTCAAGGTTTACCATACAACATAAGATAGACCGGAGATATTTCTCCATCTATAATCCAAGAGCCAATAGGCTAGCCGAAACCTTCAATAAAACATTATGGAAGCTTCTGTAGGGTTGCTATGTACGCTCACAAGGTTCTACGAGGCATCAACCATGCCCGATTAAAAATTAGCCGTGCCGAACAACCCGAAGCCGGATCTTTAAACTACGGTTTAGGCGAAAACAAGTATGTTAAACACTTTAACACTAAGTGAGAGGGATTACAACCTTTGTAGATCCGGTCCTTCACTTCTTAAGCTCCGTGTTGAAGTCCTTTCGCTGCAATCATCGTGTTCCGAACTCTCGAGAGGCTTCACGAAGAGAAAGATGCAGTCTTGCTTCCGATCTTCGATACAAAGATGATCTACCTTGAAGTTTCGTTAACACAAGCTAACACTCATAATATGAAGTGAACACTCTCATCTAAAGGGCAAGGATAGATGAGAATGATGAAGTAGGATTTTTGCTCTCATTTGTTTTCTATTTCTCACTCATTTTCCATCACAAATAAAAAGCAAGAAAGCTTTGCAAAAGGAGGAGGAAGAAGAAGAATAGTGATCCATTTCATTTGTGATGAATAATGAAAGGATTAATATGATGAATAATACAACCATGGTTGACTAAACCATTGTAGAGAATTAACCAAGGGCTAGGGTTTGGGTTGGGTTAAGTATGAGTCATAGATAAATATCAACACAAATATCTTTATCATGACAAAAAGAAACCTTCTAGAATCTACTAGAAGTCTTAACCCTAATCCAAACCCTAATCATGTTTAAACTCCACTAAACATGTTGCATTAGTTATCATATCATGTTACAATATTATATATCACATATATAATATTTATCGTAACAAAATAAAATAATACAATTAACATATATCGCATATATATCAATGTATTACCCGAGTGAGAAAAAGAATCTTTTAGTGAGCTAATATTAGTTAATGCAATTTAATATATCATATATATTATTATACATTAAATTATCGAATCAACACTTGATCCGACAATCCGGCTATATCTCATATAACCGACTAATATTTATCCGTACCGATTCATCGAATCAACACTTGATCCGATGACCCGGCTGATATCAAATATCGCGAGAATCCAATACGGTATCACATACCGCATTATCCTCGGTCCCGCACATATCACATATGTGCTCCTACTCCGTTTTGCCTGAGCCAAGAAACCTCTGTGTAGGACTCTAAAGAATCATCAATACGCCGGCAGTAGGTGAAGATCATATCAAACACCCACAAGCTGCAAGCGGTCAGCTAAACGTAACAGCTATCCAGGTATTGAGCGCTCAGAAGATCAACAAGCAAGCCTGTACATTCTCATGTGAATCGAAACAGTAACACTCCCGTACAGACCGATCTCGTCGTCTGATTTGTCGCATATCTCGCCTAGGGGTGGTAAACATCAGACCCCAGTAGCTCGATAAGTCGTGTCGATATGAGGTCTATAACAGTTCGAGAAACTACTGATAACACTTACCAGTAAATCTCAGCAACCCTGGCCAGGGATTTCCGGTTATAGCCAATCGAACACAGCACAACATCAACTCCCTATACCGGGAGAGGCGAATCCCCTCCTATCGCTCATTGCCTCCATGTGATTCGGGACTGTACCAAAAAGCCACCTTTTTGCACGCCCTCTTAGACGTGGTATGATGGAAATCAAAGCACAGTGGGAATCACAGAAGACTCTATGACGATCTCGGGTCAACAGACTACTCTGTACCAGTGTCACCGGAGAATTGCCATCTTACGTAAGGTATAATACCATCTGGGAGTTCTCGGCGAGTCCGTCCAGTGTACCGAGTCTCTACTGAGCACCCGTACACCATCCTTGATGCCAAACACCGATGGATATGGGATCATCCATCGCCCATCATATGGGTCAAGATGCGTATACCCTAGTTTACTCTGGTGCATCGATGCCCTGTCTTGATACACCCTCGACTAGGAACACTTATAGGATGTACTCGTCGACTACCGTGGCCCCACTAGTATGATCTCATCATAGTCCCAGTAGTCGAGTACATATCCTAAGGGCTTTATCAACATGTAACATAGAGATAATCAGAGTACATGTTAAGATAAAGTACAACCAGATAGCATACTATCATGTCGAGCAAGAATGTCCTCCCTATATATGTCCAAGCATCTATTACAATGTACATCATATGTACAGTAATGGCCTCTCGGGGATACATATTACTAACAATCTTCAACTTGCACTAGGGCCATCTGTTGTGATATCGCATACCCAACAATTAGCTGTGGTTGAAGTATCTCATACTCAACCAACCCATAAAAGTCTCTACTGGGAAAAAGGACTTTGTGAGTGGATCCGCGCTGTTGTCCTCTGTGTCTACTCTCCTAACCTCGATCACCTTGCAGATCAACCATCTCCATGATCAGGTGATACTGCCTAAGAAATATTTCTGGATTTCTGATGGGACGGGGGGTTCCTTGGCAAAAGCCACAACTCCATTGTCACACAATGGTAGGAACGAAGTTCATATCATGAACTTATATATATCCAGATTGCCTCTTTGGTGGCATCTTTGGTAACGATGTATCTCGCCTTTAATTGTCTAGTAAGTCACGGTATCTAGCTTGGAACTCTTCCAACATACCGTCCCTCCACTGAGGGTAAAGACAATGCATGCGACTGACATTCAGTCGTCCTTATCACCCTAGAACCTTTCCAGTGATTCTCCCCAGGATCGATTGATACCATCTCACTACAACTAGTGAGTATCCTGACATCCAATTAGATCTATCTCATAGATCCAAAACTCAGGATTTAGGAGGTATCACTTTGATCCTATATGGAGAATCCTTGTGATAAGTGGAGATTGACCGAGCATAGCATAGGAAACTCCTTCCCTATCAAGATATGTCATCCATGTACTCTACGAGGATCACCACCATACTCCCTACTACCTTTTTGTATATACAAGGTTCATCTACCATTTTGATGAAGTCAAACTCTTTGACTACCACATCAAAATAGATGTGCCAACTCCGCGATGCCTGTTTTATCATATAAAACATCTTGCACACGTTTCTGCTGCTCCCACTGTCTATAAAGTCCTCTGGCTGTGTACTTATAGACGCTCTTTTCTAAAACATCATTTAGAAAAGCAGTCATGACACCCAACCACCAGATATCGTAGTCATTGTATGTAGCCGTGGCAAGTAGGATCTGGATGGACTTAAGCATAGCTTTGAAAGTCTCAACTTTTCCATGTACACCAAGTAATCTTCTCAAGATATACTTGCTCCTGATGGGGATTTAACCCTTCAGATAGAGCAACCAAAGTCCATACTTTGTTGGTGTATAAGGATTCCATCTCAGATCGATAAGCATCCAGCCATTCTTACAGAGTCCCACTTCTGATGGCCAGCTCGAAACTAGTTGGGTCATCATCTCATGATGCAATCCTCGCTCCCACTGTCATAGAGAAACCGAAGTATCTCTCAGGTGGGTGAGGAACCCTACTAGATCGGCGGAGAGGCTGAGGTTCGTTGGAAACTATTGAATCCTTTGGTTCTACCAAATCATCAGTTGCAGTTTGTATAGCTGGAACATTTCCAGTTCTACATAACAGACCTTGCCTCAAGCTTGTCCGGATTTTTGTTTTAGACATAGGCCGGACAACCCCAAATCTTAACAAACTTAAGATATGGGCTCTTCCCTTTCCATATCACATATGAAGTAGTAGGCAACTGATTTGATTTGAACCCTATTCAATAGGTATGCAGCTTCTAAAGTGCATAACTCCCAAAAGAAAATAGGAAACTCAGTAGTACTTATCATAGAGCACACCATATCAAATAGGGTGCTATTGCTCCGTCCCGATATACCATCGTGCTATGGTGTATACGGAGGAGTAATGCTGAGAGAGAATCTCATTCTCCTTTAGAATAGTCCAGGAATTTCGTGCTCAAGTATTCTCCTCCCTGATCACATCAAAGGACATAATACTTATACCCGTTTTTCTGGTTCTCTACTTCTAACTTATATTCCGTGAATATCTCAAAAAGTTCGGACTTGTGTTTCAACAGGAACATATGTCTGAATCTTGAGAGATCATCAGAGAATGTAATGAAGTACAAAAAACCGGTCTTAGCATGTATAGACATGGGACTTACATACATCAGCATGTATCAATCCCAAGAGTTCACTAACTCTTTCTCTGTTTCCAATAAATAGAGCTGTGGTCATCTTATCTCTGTGACATGACCGGCAAGTTTCACAAGATGTAAATTCAAACTAATTTAAATATGCATCTTTATATAACTTCAGCTAGTCGGGTTGCATTGATATGACCTAGTCTACAATACTTCAAGAAGGATTCGTTCATTTCTGAACTCTTCCTCTTGTGTGTGTTCTGTACGTTAAGAACTGTGGTTTGATTTAGAACGTCTATGCTTTTAGATAACGTGCCTGAACCGATCAACTCTTGATATAGGAAATGTTCAAAACATTATCCAACAATACAAAATTATATCCTTTCTTTACTAATAAAGAGACTGATATGATGTTGTATATCAGGTTCGGTATCTAATAACATTCGTTCAGAATCAATGTATTCTGGTAATATAGGGTGATAGTGACCAACAGATTTGGCTGCAACACTTGCATCGTTTTCTATCTCATGAAACTTATCACCCGTTCTCAGTTCTCTACCTATCTGTAGCCCATGTAACAAATTACATAAGCGGGATCCTGATCCGGTATCTCATACCCAGGACGTAAAGGATACTGAGAAACAGTTCTCTGTAATGAACACACCCAAAGATGATGCATCAACATGCACTTTCTTCGTTTGGGCGGCACGGGAATTCTGGTAATCCCCAATTTCCTGCTCTGTCTTATAACATTTATAAGTTGGAGCGGGACCAACGTTCCCCAGCACAGTATAACAAGCGGGTTCGGTCAATTTATCCGTATCATTATCTTGATTAAGGCGTGATATGGTCGCTAACTGGAGAGAGAGAGAAGAAAACACTCAGCGTATCCTCTTGCAAGATTAGATTGGTTATCTAATATATCTAATCAGGATGTCTCCCACTATTTTAATCAAATCTTCCTTCAAACCCTAAAAGGAAAGACTAGCCGGGATTAATTACACGCTACAAGTTCGCCAATCTTTCAGCCAGGCCAGTGTCGGTACTTTGAGGGAGGTCCCTCGTGCTTTCGCACGAACCTAATTAAAGTAAACCTCGTTTTCCCAGGGGCGTAACCCCGTTAACACCTTTCTAGACACCTACTTGATCGGCTAATTGTAATGTGTAAAACCCTCCCAGGAGTAACTCTTACTCGCAGCGGGTATCGGGATCCAACTATCTCATAGAAGGTATGTAATCTCATTGCAAATTTCAACACTTGAAATCCCCAATAATATTTTACCCCTAGCGTCCCATGACCTTGACGCAGGCCAACAAACCACAGTGCGCTAGTCAAGTTCAACCCGTCATTTCTTGATTGAATTAAGCCCACCCGCACGACCCTTGACGCAGGCCAACAAAGTCGCACGACTACCCTAATCCAATCTGCATCATATGCATAAACAGATAAATACTAGTTAGCTACCGCACACTACGCCTTGACGCAGGCCAACAAATGTAGCACGAATACTAAGTAGGACTTATCTGAAATGACGGAGGGCTACGACAGGTTTTTATGAAAACCGTTTGCGTAATGAACTTGATATCATTGTAGAATCGAGTGATTTTAAATGGAGTGTTTTTGAGGCTTTTCTAGTTTTGCTAAAGGGGTCACTCCCGGTGAAGGGATCGTCGGCCCTTTCCTCATCGAATAAGGTGCAGGATATTTCACAAATATCGCTGTGCAAAGCAAGAACTATAGAAGCAATCAAAAAACAAACCGAGTTTGTAGCATCTGCTAGTTTCACTAAAGAGGTCACTCCCGGTGAAGGGATCTCGGCTCTTTCCTTATCGAATAAGGTGCTGGATGTTCTACAAGGAACACCGCTATGCAAAACAAGAACTAGAGCTACCAGTTTTTTTAAACAAGTTTCTACAACATCTTTAGGTTTCTTTTAGTTTCATTAATCTCATTAAAGAAGTCCCATTTTAATTATGCTTCACAAGCATCACATTTGAAACGAAATCTGCAATATAACATATATCTCTTATATATAATATAAACATTCATCTCATGCAGTAATATGATCTTATCACAGAACATTGCAGCAGAAGAACATATATAAAATATTGGATACACTAGGACGTCCGTGTTTTCAATACGAGCCTGTATAAAACACGGATTCCACGGTCGCGATGAATAGCCAAACCCACATCCCTAGACCCCTGAGAGAGCGGCAAGCAACACTGCCAATTCTAGGGTTAGGAGACCCGGTCTCGACTCCTCGAGATGGTCTCCCACTGGACCCTAGAACCCGGTTACTTGTGCTCCCCGCCTTGGGTTTACCTAATGCGGAAAAGTAAATAATATACAAGTGGTGACATCAACCTCATCCCGGAAGCGCCCCAATAAAAGAATATTACATACAAATGAATTTTACATGAATGAAAAAGAAAAAACTCTCATCTCACATAAAACCCCCGGCTATTCAAACGCGATGATCCAATATAACATATCACAGCAACACATAATATCTCATATCATCAACGTAAGCAAGTATGCGTATCCCGATTGTCGTTGACGTATAGCAACGAAGCCGGCGATACACCACATGCTATGCTTATGGTCACAGAAAAGAAAGTGTAAAACTACAACAGTTGGAATCCGCATCCTCCTTAGACATCACATGCTTAACCAAATGAATTCCTTAGACATCGCATGCCTAACAATTATAAACCCCGCATTTTAGTCTCATTATCTTAAACTCTTTTCAATATCAAGTCGGGCAATTCAACAAGATTCCCGACATCCTGATCGAATGCTCGTCGCAAACTTTAGTAGATGGCCGCACCCATGATACCGTCGACGAAGTGCACTAAGGAGGAACACCGCTGCCACGAGCACCCGAACGGATGCTTTTGGCGACGGGGTTCTCCTACAGTCACTTGGTCGGGGCTATGGGGCGTGGCTGTCTATTAAGTTTACCCGGCGAGTATCCACGTACGCTACGTGATTGCGACGGAGTTTTGATCACATAAAAATTCCGTGGCAACCGATCAATTGAGACTGAACTGCTAGATTTATAACATTCAAATTAGTTATCTCATAACTACCTGTGGATTCCAAATATTGTATCACATTCCAGATAAATAGACAATGTTAAACTTTCCGATCGAATAATCAAACACCCAAGATTTCTCCAATATATCTCAACACTTGAAATCAGTTTAAAAACATCCATCACATGCCACAGTACCGATGGTCCAGCCGTAGAAGGGTCAAGCCAACGCCTCACATGTGGCACGCCGTACTGCCCCAAACCCTAAGGTTCAGAGGCAGTTTAAGACGGTCACATAATCGAGTTAAGCTTTGTGTTCTTCTAGAGGGTCCACCGCGTTACTTGCACGACTTAGAACGTTCTTAAACTCGAAAAAAAATCCAACTTTTGAAAAAATTTCCGACAGGGAAAAAAGTGAGTTATTGATATCCGTTCGAACTTTTCAACAGTTTCTAAAAATTATCCGGACAAAACTAAACAAAGTTAAATTATCCGATCGAATCAACGAGTCCCCAATACAACCCTAGAAAACTCAATACTTGAGTGGAATTAAAAATTTCCCATAAAAAATTAACAAGAAAGGACCTAAGAATAATTACATGAAATTCCAGGGACTAAGTCACAATTTTGGCCGCGGAACCGCCTCCAAACCCTTGGTTTTGCCGCGGTTCCACGGTCAAATAGTTGAATCAGTGGACCGTACTTCACACTAATTCTTAGTTTTTCCTGGTCTATTTTCTGAGCATTTTTAATTCAGAAAAAATCAACATTTTTGAAAATGTACAGAGAGGGGTAAAATCGGGGTTTTCTGGGTTCGATCGGACTTTAAACTTCGCTCAGACTTCGCCTAAATCTCTAGCTTGGCTCTGATACCACTGTAGGGTTGCTATGCACGCTCACAAGGTTCTACGAGGCATCAACCATGCCCGATTAAAAATTAGCCGTACCGAACAACCCGAAGCCGGATCTTTAAACTAGGGTTTAGGCGAAAACAAGTATGTTAAACACTTTAACACTAAGTGAGAGGGATTACAACCTTTGTAGATCCGGTCCTTCACTTCTTAAGCTTCGTGTTGAAGTCCCTTCGCTGCGATCATCGTGTTCCGAACTCTCGAGAGGCTTCACGAAGAGAAAGATGCAGTCTTGCTTCCGATCTTCGATACAAAGATGATCTACCTTGAAGTTTCGTTAACACAAGCTAACACTCATAATATGAAGTGAACACTCTCATCTAAAGGGCAAGGATAGATGAGAATGATGAAGTAGGATTTTTGCTCTCATTTGTTTTCTATTTCTCACTCATTTTCCATCACAAATAAAAAGCAAGAAAGCTTTGCAAAAGGAGGAGGAAGAAGAAGAATAGTGATCCATTTCACTTGTGATGAATAATGAAAGGATTAATATGATGAATAATGCAACCATGGTTGACTAAACCATTGTAGAGAATTAACCAAGGGCTAGGATTTGGGTTGGGTTAAGTATGAGTCATAGATAAATATCAACACAAATATCTTTATCATGACAAAAAGAAACCTTCTAGAATCTATTAGAAGTCTTAACCCTAATCCAAAACCTAATCATGTTTAAACTCCACTAAACATGTTGCATTAGTTATCATATCATGTTACAATATTATATATCACATATATAATATTTATCGTAACAAAATAAAATAATACAATTAACATATATCGCAAATATATATCAATGTATTACCCGAGTGAGAAAAAGAATCTTTTAGTGAGCTAATATTAGTTAATGTAATTTAATATATCATATATATTATTATACATTAAATTATCGAATCAACACTTGATCCGACAATCCGGCTATATCGCATATAACCGACTAATATTTATCCGTACCGATTCATCGAATCAACACTTGATCCGATGACCCGGCTGATATCAAATATCGCGAGAATCCAATACGGTATCACATACTGCATTATCCTCGGTCCCGCACATATCACATATGTGCTCCTACTCTGTTTTTCCTGAGCCAAGAAACCTCTGTGTAGGACTCTAAAGAATCGTCAATACGCCGGCAGTAGGTGAAGATCGTATCAAACACGCACAAGCTGCAAACGGTCAGCTAAACGAAACAGCTACCCAGGTATTGAGCGGTCAGAAGATCAACAAGCAAGCCTGTACATTCTCCTGTGAATCCAAACAGTAACACTCCCGTACAGTCCGATCTCGTCGTCTGATATGTCGCATATCTCGCCTAGGGGTGGTAAACGCCAGACCCCAGTAGCTCGATAAGTCGTGTCGATATGAGGTCTATAACAGTTCGAGAAACTACTGATAACACTTACCAGTAAATCTCAGCAACCCTGGCCAGGGATTTCCGGTTATAGCCAATCGAACACAGCAGAACATCAACTCCCTATACCGGGAAAGACGAATCCCCTCCTATCGCTCATTGCCTCCATGTAATTCGGGACTGTACCCAAAAGCCACCTTTTTGCACGCCCTCTTGGACGTGGTATGACGGAAATCAAAGCACAGTGGGAATCATACAAGACTCTATGACGATCTCGGGTCAACAGACTACTCTGTACCAGTGTCACCGGAGAACTGCCATCTGACGTAAGGTATAATACCATCTGGGAGTTCTCGGCGAGTCCGTATAGTGTACCCAGTCTCTACTGAGCACCCGTACACCATCCTTGATGTCAAACACCGATGGATATGGGATCATCCATCGCCCATCATATGGGTCAAGATGCGTATACGCTAGTCTACTCTGGTGCATCGATGCCCTATCTCGATACACCCTCGACTAGGAACAATTATAGGATGTACTCGTCGACTATCGTGGCCCCACTAGTATGATCTCATCATAGTCCCAGTAGTCGAGTACATATCCTAAGGGCTTTATCAACATGTAACATAGAGACAATCAGAGTACATGTTAAGATAAAGCACAACCAGATAGCATACTATCATGTCGAGCAAGAATGTCCTCCCTATATATGTCCAAGCATCCATTACAATAGACATCATATGTACAGTAATGGCCTCTAGGGCATACATATTACTAACAGCTTCTGAGGAAAAATGCTTCAGCCAATAAGAGAGACTAGAGTTTTAAGCTCCACAAGGTATTGTAGGCATACTGTACCACGTACCACACTCCAACTCAGTCCACTCCATACTTATTACTCTTTGGAGTGGAGTCAATCCTCCCCTTCGAAGTCGAATTTCTAAGCGTAAGAATGGCCGTCCAGCACGAGTTGACGGAGGAAGATGTAAGTCGATGTCGCACATCCCACGACTTATGGGGAGGCGGAATTTACAAAAAAATGATTTTTCATACTATGCAACACCGACTTTTACTCCAGGATCTTTATGGAAACCTTAACTAGTTATACTACTTGGAGGTTTAACTAATAAGTAAGAGTTTTATACCTCCTTATTCATAAGTCCTTCGGGTCTTCTTTTTCTCCTCCTCTTCTTGAGCTCCTCGAAGATCGGATTGCGCTTGAAATGTTGGCTTCCTCGTGTCGAAGACGATCCACCCGAGAGTATGTACTTCAAGTTCCAACCTCTAAACCGAGGTAACTAATGTATCTAGTTTGCTAAGCTAGGTAGCCTAGAAGATGTAGAGTGTCTAATGGAGTGTTTTATCTCATATAACCCTATGGCACACAACACATATGAAGGTTAGAGTTTTTGAGAAAGAAGTAGGAGAAAATGGAGAGAGAAAGGAATTGAGCAAATGAACTAGTCTTAGCCAAGTGAAGAATGACTCATCTCTTTTCACTCATGAAGCATGGATTATTTTCATATAGAAAATAACAACCATGATTCAATAGTGTATCCAAACTAATAAACAAATACATAAGCCATGCTTCACTCCCATGCCTCCATTTTCCACCTCATTAATCTATTTCCAAAAATAGATAAACCAAATAATGAGGTGTCCCCTTCTAGAAGCATCTCTTGTGAAATTACAAGAATGCCCTCACCGTATATACATACCCGTATTCGTATTCCGAAAAATACGAATACAATGAGATGATAATAATCCAATAATATAATATTAGGATATAGTTTAAACCAAAGCCCACTAGTATTATCCGGCCGAACAACATCCGTGTAGCCAGTACACATATATGATCGGAACCCTGCCGGAAAACCATACGGACTCTACATCGTTTCGCCAGAAGCAGGGAAACCCTCTGTATGGCACTCTAAAGTCTCGACAGTATGCTAGCAGTGGGTTTAACCACAAGTCCGTCAGTAGTACTAGTTGCACGTAACGGCTACCCAGGTATCTGTCGATAAGAAGGCCGACGAGCAAACTCATCCGAACTCCTACTGGGCTTATCTGTGACAATCTCCATACAGTCCGGTCTATTCGTATAAGATACTCATATATCGGGCCTAGGGGGTGGTAACTGTCAGACCCCTAATAGCGTAATAAGTCGTGCCGGGGTAGAGCCTAATACACCCTGAGAAACTACTGGAGTACCTACCAGTAAATCTCGCTTGCCCTGGCCAGCGACTTTGTGTAATGGCTTTCCGAACACAGCGCGATATCAACCCCTAATATCGGGAGAGACGAATCCTATCTAACCACTATTACCTCCAAGTGCTTCGGGACTGCACCCAACCACTACCTATTTGCATGACTCCTTTGAGCCATGGTAGGGTAGTAATTTAAGTACAATGGGAACACACTCGAGACGAATAGTGATGTCAATTCAATGGACTAACCTGTACCGATGCCACCCGAGAACTGCTACCTGACAATAGGAATAATACCAACCAGCAGTTCCCATCGAGTCCGTCCAGTGTAAATCATAACCTAATGAGCACTTGTATACCATCTCCGGTACAACGTACCAATGGCTGTGGGACAGACCATCTCCCCTGCTGGGATGAGAAGTGTATACACTAGTCTACTCTGGAGTATCGATGCCCTATCTCGATAATCCTACGACTAGGGACATGTATAAGGATGTGCTTATAGACTACCCAGCCCCCACTAGTGTAACTGCCATCACAATGCTGGTAGTCAAGCAAAGATCCTAAGGGCTCTACCAATATGTATTAGCGATATGCTAAAAGAAACATATACACATATTGAGGTAGAATCAAACTAAGTAGCATACTACCATTTTGAGAAAGAATGTTATTATATCTGTGTATATCCCAAGCTTCCAAAATGTAATATACAAACCAGTAATATACAATAATGGCCTCTAAGGCATATATCACTAACAATCTCCCACATGCACTACGGCCATGTATTGGCATATCGCAGACCTATCATCTCGATTAGCCTCTCGAACTGTGTCTGAGGGAAGGCTTTTGTGAGTGGATCTGTAGTGTTGTTCTCTGTCTCTCCTCTCCGCACCTCGATCTCCCGGCTATCAACGATCTCCCTGATCAGGTGGTACCGCCTCAAGATATGTCTGGACTTCTGATGGGACCTTGGTTCCTTCGCTAAAGCTATAGCCCCATTGTTGTCATAATACAGAGGTATTGGATCAACAATGGTCGAACCACCTAAAGTTCTGTAATGAACTTCTTCATCCAGACTGCTTCCTTCACGGCATCACATGCAGCGGATATACTTCGCTTCCATCGTCGAGTCAGCAACTGTGTCCTGCTTGGAGCTTTTCCAACAGACCGCCCCTCCATTAAAGGTAAATACATAACCCGACATAGACCTGGAGTCATCCTTGTCACTATGGAAGCTGGAGTCGGCGAAGGTATCGATTTGGGGGACTTCACTGCCGTACACCAAGAACATCTCCTTAGTCCTTCTCAGGAACTTGAGAATATTCTTAACTGCCGTCCAGTGCTTCTCTCCTGGGTTTGACTGATACTTGCTTACAACGCTCCGTGTGTAAGCTAGATCTAGTCCGGTACACAATATCTCATACATTAAAGAGCTTACGACAGAAGAGTAGGGAAAAATAGTCATGCGATCCCTTTCCAAATCAGTCTTGGGAGACATCCCTTTGGAGTATTCCGTAACAAGCCGATAGATTACCGCGCTTTGAATTTTCCATACTAAATCTTTTTAGTATGGTGTCGATGTACCTGGACAGTGAAAGTCCCAACATCCTCATAGATCTATCACGATAGATCTAGATCCCCAGAATGTAAGAAGCATCACCCAGGTCCTTCATGGAGAACCTTTGTAACAAAAATCCTTTGACTGATTGTAGCATAGGAATGTCATTTCCTATCAGGAGAATGTCATCCACTTACAAGACAAGGAATACCACAGTTCTCGCTACAATTTTACTATAAATGCATGGTTCATCTTGATTTTTGATAAAGTCGAATTCTTTGACCGTCTCATCAAAACAGATGTTCTAACTCCGTAATGCCTGCTTTAATCCATAAATGGATTTAAACAACTTGCACACTCTTCCGCTGCTCCCACTCACTATTAAACCCTCCGCTGATCCATATAAATACACTCTTCTAAATTTCCATTCAGAAAAGCGGTCTTTATGTCCATCTGCCAAATTTCATAATCGTGGAAGGCAGCAATGGCAAGAAGGATCTGAATGGGTTTAAGCATAGCCACTGGAGAAAAGGTTTCATCATAGTCCAAACCAGGTCTTTGAAGAAAACCTTTTGTAACAAGTCTAGCCTTATAGGTTTCAACCTGTCCATCTATACCAATCTTCTTTCTGAAGATCCATTTGCAGTCTATGGGTTTTACCCCTTCTGGAGCAATGTCCAAAGTCCATACTTTGTTGGTGTACATGGACTCCATTTCGGTCCGCATTGCATCCAGCCATTTTACCGAGTCTCTGCTCCTAATGGATTGCTGGAAACTAGTTGGCTCATCACCGTCGATGATGCAATCCACTCTATCCTTGTCTATGAGAAAACCGTAGTATTTTTCGGGTGGATGAGACTGACTACTAGTCCTGCAGAGTGGCGTGGGGATGTCCGGTTCTTTCGAAATTTCTGGTTCCACCATACTTTCAGTAATAGCTTGTGGTTCTTTTATTTCTTCTAGTTCTATTGCACTCCCACTTATTTCTTTTTCAAAAAATTGAGTTTCCAAAAAGTGGGCATGCCGAGAAACAAAGACCTTTCGTTCCTCCGCGTAATAGAAAAGATAGCCCCTGGAGTTCTTTGGGTATCCTACAAACTTACACAGTACTGAGCGTGCCTCGAGCTTGTCCGCATGCTGCTTTTTTACAAAAGCTGGACATCCCCATATATTTAGATACTTAAGATAGGGGTTTTTCCCACTCCATATCTGATATGGTATGGTAGGCACTGACTTAGCAGGAACCTTGTTCAAAAGATATACAGCTGATTCTAGTGCATAACCCCAGAAGGATCGCGGTAACTCAGCGTTATTCATCATGTAACGCACCATATCCAATAAGGTTTTGTACAATTTCAGAAAAATAAAATAATATTTTTGGAATTTAAATAATAAAATAATATATTTCACGAAAACTACTCGATTTGCGAATAGGGGTTTTCGTAAAATGGTATAATTATATACCAATATTTGGAATATAAGTGGAGATTAAAATGATTTATTTATTATAAAGATATTTATCGGATTTTGGAATTTTTATATTTAATTATATTCAATTTTAAATTAAACTTGATTAGTGCACTACTAATCACGATTAAGCCAAATCCGTATTTTTTTTTATATTTTTCCCTAGCTAGTGCACCATGTCATGTTACATTTTGGTTGCATGTTGTTTTCATTGTGTTGGTCTTTATGAGTGAAAGAAGAAAATGAGAAAAGAAAAGAAAAAAAAGTCATGAGAGAGAGAGGAGGACAAAGAGATATTTTGAGAGAGAGAAAGGATAAGAGAGAGAGACCCTTGACTTCCTCCTTCATTCTCAATTGTTTTCTTCTCCTTCTCCTTCATGCTTCCTTCACCTTTCTTTACCTCTATAAATCATCTCTAATTCTTCACCAAAACCCCATGCCACCTTCTTTAAAAATCTGCACAACCTCTTCCTAAACCCATTGGACCAATCAAGTTTGGATTTTTAAGACTTTGGGCAACCTAAGAATTTTCTTGACTTGCCAAGGGAGGTATATTTCTACTCATGTTGTTATGTCATTAGCTTTTCTTATGTCCTATACTAGTTTAGAATTAAACCGATATGGTTTGATGGTCTTAGAATTTCCTAGATGAGGTTTAGGGTTTGAGTTGAGTTGTGATTGTGTATTTGAGGCGTAGTGAGTGTTTTACTTGACCTTGGTGATGTTTAATGGCCTAGACCAGAGATTAGAACCGGTTACACGAATTTAGAATCTGTCCCGTGTCGGTTTTGTGGAGTTGGTTGGACTACAAGGTATCTGGAGAAACTTGGGTTATTTCTGAGATAATCAAACAACTCTATTGACCTAGATAAACCACTAGAAACCCACCAACAAAGTACGAGCTCCTTTGTCCCTACCAAGACCGGCGACGCCGGGAAATTCGATGATCTCACCGGAACCATTTTGTAGGTTAGTGTTGGGGTTTTTGTCTGTAGCACACACTCCCTATAATCTAGCCCATGTATTGTTAGTTTAGTCTTAGACCCCTCGTGCAAAAATCTGGGAGCTGTTTGGGTTGGTTTTGGTTATGTTTTCCGATATTGAAACTTGGAATTATGGATTTCTTGATATGATTTGTTTGTTGGACGTTTGTACGTCAACGACGAGGCTTATTTGGTTGTTGTTGCATGCATAAGCTATAGGTTCTAACCTATAAGAAATTTGTGTGCCGTATCGATTTTTGGACTTGGTTTTAATAGCAGTACGATGTGTTTTGATTGTGGGTACCTTCGTGTGGATTTCCAAGATGACAAAGAACATCGACTTTGGCTAAACAAGGAGTTTAGCAGGTGAGTGGATTTATATCTATGGGGGAAGTTGGGTGTATGGCGTATAGCACCCCCGCAACTGTAGTGGATAGATATATATTTGCATATAGTCTATAAGGTTATTAGAATACCTTACGCAATAGTAGTGGACATGGTAGAAGATATATCCCTAGTTCTATTTCTTAACCCTTGAGCTATATATGCACATATGTGGGAAAAAGGAAAGTTATGATATGATGATACGAGTCGTTATGATACGACATAATGATAAAAGACGATGTGATATGATATGAATACGAGATGAGTTTTGATGATATCGTACGATGGATATTCCGTATATAATATAATAAGGATGAATCACCAATATTTATTCCGACTTGAGAACATTTTATTGTATATCACGAAGTGGATATTGTGATATGTTTGGAGTCATATCCATTTCGAAACCAACGAATCATTATACACTTTTAAATGATGATTTCAAGGAGACGCTACAAACCTTTCAAATGGTTTCTATACTCAAAAATATAATAGACTCTTATTTTCTAAAACAACGATTCACACTATTTTAAAACTATAACTGTATGACTCCTACGTAGTTGCATATTTTTATATACTGTTTGCGCTTACGACCCCTTATTTCTGCATACGCTCGCGTTTCTTTTATTATGATATATATATGACGTTTCATACCCTTTTTTACCTTAATTCGTCTGCTAGTACACCTGCATAATTTTCGATAATGCGCATGTTACACTTACACAGAATTGCCGGCTCACACACATTCATCATCGGTAATTGCTATGCCACTTACACAGTAGAATTGCTATGCCACTTACACAGTAGAATCGCTGCATCATGATATTATTCTTGTTTGTAAAGTACATTCATTGTTCAGTACCATCATATGACACGTTTGCATGATATACTTGATATGCTCACATTACTGTTCTATGTTGCATACATCATACCTTATGGTTATATACATTGAGATACTGTTTTCATGAGATTTCTGGATTTGAGAATCGCGGATATATTTCAAAGGAAATTATAAATTGTTTTAAAAACGCGGTTTCTCTTGATATAATATTTCGAGGCGTCTACCATGAGTTATCTCGGTTCTAAGCTTTGTGATACCCGATTCGAGGAGTTGGATAAGCTGTCTGTGGGTACATGGTGGACCCGGTATGGTACTTCGGGGCAAGAAAGATATGTTGTGCGGTAGACAATGAGCCTAGCAGAGTGACTACTACCTACCGGTGATAGTTTATACCCCACAGTTATCCGGAGGATACCGACCGGAGTCGTGAGATGGATATGAGGGCCGATCAGAGTATGCGGCGCCTGAGGGCCGACCAGAAGATGCGGCGCCTGAGATATGAGGATTTACATGTCGATGATAGACACGGGTTTTTATGATGTTTCGAGTGTCGATGTTGAACACTCAGATTCCATGATATTGATGTGTCGTTGATGGACACACGTTGGTTGATATCCTCATATATACAGACATATGTTTTCATGATGTTTCGAGTGCCGATATTGGGCACTCAGATTTCATGATATTGATTGTGTCATTGAGGGACACACGTGCCTGATATCCACATATATACAGGCATATATGATTCAGATGTTTATTTGTACATGTCACTTGCATAAACTCTATTGTTGACACATATGCATTCATGGTCACCCTAGATATCATAGTAGTACCTTCATGATACAGTATGACCTAGGAAATTGTTGTGTATTCGATTTATACCTGCTGATATTTTCTACTCATGAGTTGGCAACTCACCTCGTTGTGCCACAGTTTTCTTACAGGTTTGACCGCTTTGGATCAGTAGCGGTATTGCTGGCACATAGATTCATCCAGGGTGTTTGCTATGGTAGGTTGGACATATTGGATCGTGCCCACTCTTGTATTTATTTCTATTGTATCTAGATAAACTCCATCAATTAGAAACTAGACTTTGTATATTGGTAGACTTAGACAGACTTGTTTTGGCAAGACTTAGAGCGATGGGTGTATGTTCGCTTCTTTTGAGGTTTTGATGTCTTGCTTTATTTATTGTTCTTTCTTGGTTGATCTTCACCGTAGGGCGTCGTATATATGTGTTTTGCATGGTCGTGTTTCCGCCAGTTGGCGAAGAGCTAGCTCCCGCTTGGGGATGCCTTTTATTGTATATATGTGGTTTTGTATCAAAATACAAGGGGGGTGCTGCCCAATTTTTTTTAAAAGGACGTAAAATGTTCTCAATTTTACTATATTCCACTTGCATTTTCTTATATCATCATCTATGCATTTAAAGATAAACTTTATTTCATTATACCTTTATATTTCAAAACTGCACCTCCATTATTTTCTTCAAAAAAGTTTAGATTTCTGGGCATCGGCTTACTTGAGTTACGTTATGCCTTTAGACGTTGCATGATTTAAGTGCCGGTTATGTGTCTTTTCTGGGTTATGACAAAGTTGGTATCAGAGCGTTAGGTTTAACCTTGGTGTGAGACTAGGTTTGACTATGCCGAGTCTAGGGCGTAATATATTTCGGAACCTAGGCTTGATCTTACGGAACTTAGAATTGACCGAGGGGGTATTAGACCCAAACTTTCGTTACATAGGTTGATTTTGATTGATGGAGCAGGTAGCTTGAGTAGAGTTACGTACCGTGCGTATATTCCGCGGCATACTTAAGATACGATGCTCCGCTTAAGAAACCTTAGGATGTATATATCTTGAGATCTGTGATTCTATTCGTTCCTTTGATCATATATCCATTTTGGATCTGTTGATTCCTTTCGTCCCTTTGATCTATCTTCTTCGATACCTGCTTGAGGTTCCTGTCACTATGGTTTGAGCGCAGATTGAGCTGCTGCTCGAGATGCGGTCAGAGCGAGCTCGTCACGGACGAGGATTGACCATGATGTTTTTTGGTGACATAGGAACGTATGTGTATAGTGTTTGTATTGAGATCTCTCAGTTGAGGCGAGTGTTCGGATCTGTACTGGATGATCGGGCCATTGTTAGAGGCTGCCGGATTGAGAGGACTGTTGATGTACAGCCTACCTCAGAGATCGCGATGTTGTCTACCGTGCAGACTGATGACCTAGCTATTGCTGAGATTTGTAGGATGTCGCTTCCAGAGTTTATGAGCTGGAACCGCTTGAGCTTCAGACAGAGATGTGACAGAGGATAGCTAGGCTATCTTGAGTTGAGTGACTGAGATGATTCGATGCACCGACACAGGATCAGTTAAGTTAAAGAATTCCAGTTTGGAGAATCTTACTCAGATCTAGAGTAAATCGATCAAGAGAGGACGTTGTTCGTTGGATGCTCCGATGTGAGATCGGTAAGTTAACCATCTTCGGATAGAAAGACCTCACTCAGATGCGTTGTGAGTTGATTGAGAACGAACGAATAAAGCATATTCCTCCGATGATTGGGACGAGTTCCCGAGGACGTGTTCGGCTTGATATCTTCCATAGAGTGGTGAAGATACCCGAGTTCGTAATTTCGAGTCCTTGTGAAAGACTCTGGATTAACTATAGCCAAGAACGAATTGCCGTGCGAAGATAGTAAGAGATGACGTCGAAGTAGATGATAATGACGACGGGTAGAACAAGAGGTTCATGTGAGATGTTAACGAGCTGTTGTTACTCCTCGTTGATGCCATAGGATTGATATGTATGGAGAGGCATTGGTTACGGCCAAATTTCCAGAAGAAAGCCGTGCCGAGGACGTAGCTATCCAGTTGTGATAAAAAGGAGTTAAACAAGAGTGCCAACCTCCGTATAGTTCGGTATAGGTGGGATCAGAAGAAACCATGAGCAGGTTCTTTCCAGGACACCACAATGATAAAGATTTACACCCATGATCATTTGTTTCGCGCATATTCAGAGGGCCAGATGCCGTCACTAGTGACGCGCTGCTTTACGAGTAGTCATGTTAATGGGCCATGAGAGAATCAGTGGAGTTCCAGAGCGGAACTATTCCGTTATCACACCTGACCGGGCCGACGAGCAGAAGGATTGCGAGATTGGTAATCCAGAGAGAAAACGAGGACCCAGAGATAGAGGACGCCAGACCGTGAGCAGGAGGCAAGCGGATGTTCTTGCTCTACCAGATTTGGGCGCACCAGCTTTTTTCCGACATTGAAGGAGGTATACCTCAATGTCATTTATTGCGATTTGCGTTTTGTGATTCGAGTATCACACTTTTATCGCTTGGATTTGAGTTTCGATGATTGACTTTCATAATATTGTTTTCATGCACCATGGCTGCACCTACTAAATATTTTTCATTTATGCACAGTTAATTGCACTTGATGTATGTTTTATACACTGTGATATGGTTGACGATTTGTGTATATCGGTTGCACTTGATATCGATTTTGTGCCTTTGCTGCACATATTTATGATTCCGTGGATTTTGATACTGTCGATTTGATTTTGTGCATGTAGTACGCACTCGATTTGATTTTTGCATTCGGTATAGCTCACATGTGCTTGCAGTGCATTGATACGTATTTTGTGCACACAGTTGCACAAGTTTATGATTTTTATACACCTTGGTACGCTCGGTGTTATTTTTGTTGCACCAGATTTGTACTTCATGCATTTGTTGCACCAGATTTATACTTCATGCATTTGTTGCACCAGATTTATCTTTCGTGCATTTGTTGCACCAGATTTGTATTTCGTGCATTTGTTGCACCAGATTTGTATTTCGTGCATTTGTTGCACTAGATTTGTACTTCAGGCATTTGTTGCACCAGATTTGTACTCCGTGCATTTGTTTCACCAGATTTATGTTTTTATGCGCGTATGCACTTGATGTTCGTTATCATGCATACTACTGCACTAGATGTTTTATACGGACCTGGTGCATTTGATTTAGACTTTTGCGCACACTGGGCGCATGGATGTGGTTTTGTGCACACCGGGTGCACTTGATTGAGATTTTTATTCGTGCATATCGGATGCACTTGATTGAGATTTTTATTCATGCATGTTCGATACACTTGATTGAGATTTTTATTCGTGCATGTTAGTTGCACTGTGTTAAGATTTTCGTGCACTATAGATGCACTTGATTTTGTTGTCGTTCACATCCGTTGCACTTGAAAGATTCTTTCGTGCACCCCCATTGCACTTAGTTTTGCTTTTGTGCACATTCGTGGCACTTGTATTGGATTTGGTTTTCCGTGTGCACCAGACGCACGTGATGTTGGATACGCCTTTTGAGGCTGATTTTACTCATGAGTATCGTATTTTTCATGATGGGTACTATGTTATATAGTAGCCGAGCATGACTGATTTTAGGACAGTGCCTGAGTACTTTTGCATGCATAAAAGTTTACCAAGAGGTTTTCAAAAAAGAGCTATAGTCTCGTTATTTCTTACGTGTCCGCGAGTGACACGAAATGTTTACAAGGAGACCCTTTTGGGATATTTCAAAAAGGCGGGACGTATATCTTTACCAACCATATATGAATGTATATCTATTTCTTTACTAAATGATCGTCCGCCACTTGAGCCACGAGTTATGCATCACACGGCGATTCAGAAAAGATTTTGTATATGTTTTATTCAGCCTTTAAAATGGTTTTAGTGGATGCGTACTATTTATAAGTATTCTTATTTTGACTATAGTATACAGGATTTTGCAGTGGATTTCAAGATTTGTATTTCCATTATAACTTCAGTGATTGCGTGACGCTTGACGGAGTTTGACTTTGTGTTTTATACTCGTTTTCATGCGCACTTGATGCGCTGTGGTATTTCTGTGTATTCTGTGATTTCGGAGCCCCGTTGATTTGAACTAATTAATGAAATGTTTTAGTATTTGGGGAAGTTTAAATTTAAATTTGGGGACCGAATTTATTTAAGGTGGGAAGATTTTAACATTTCAGAAAAATAAAATATCATTTTTGGAATTTAAATAATAAAATAATATATTTCGTGAAAACTATTCGATTTACGAATAGGGGTTTTCGTGAAATGGTATAATTATATACCAATATTTGGAATATAAGTGGATATTAAAATAATTTATTTATTATAAAGATATTTATCGGATTTTGGCATTTTTATAATTAATTATATGCAACTTTAAATTAAACTTGATTAGTTCACTACTAATCACGATTAAGCCAAATCCATATTTTTTTACATTTTTCCATGACTAGTGCACCATGTCATGTTAAATTTTGGTTGCATGTTGTTTTGATTGTGTTGATTTTTATCAGTGAAAGAAGAAAATGTGAAAAGAAAAGAAAAACAAAGTCATGAGAGAGAGAGGAGAACAAAGAGATATCTTGAGAGAGAGTGAGGATGAGAGAGAGAGAGAGACTGAGAGAAAGACAGAGAGAAAGAGAATGTAACAACCGAGTTCATTTATACCAATTCCAGTTCCCGTATTTATTTATCTGTGGTATTTTATTTATTTATCGTGTTTGGGTGCGAATGGTATTTTACATTTTACATTGGATTCGACCCGACCTGCTTGCTTGAACCTTTTTGATTCTTATTTATAGATTACCTTGACTTGTTGCATGGACACATGCATCTCATGATTAGTACATACTGACATTTTACCTGGCATTGCATCTTTTACCATATAACATTTTAGATCATGTAAAATAATTTAAAATTGCATTTCATAGCCTGCATGAGACCCCTAACCCCGTGGTAGCGTCCGCGCATCTTGTTCTCGTCCCGTTCAGTGAAACGGATATGTTTGGATGGCTACGCGCACGTACGTGCATCCGTTCTTGGGGGTATGCATTTTCTTTAACTGAGCATTCATTTTGAAATTTGGAAGTTGCTTATATTTTTCATATTTTAAATCTGAATTTTTAGACCCGACCCGGGCGTGTTTTGGAGTAAGTTTGTATTTGCCAAAATCTTAAAACGTACTAATATTATATTAATATATTTCTAAACTATAATTATATATAACTGTTTACCTAACGAATATATATATTCAAATAGATTTTTTTAAATCAAATCTTACGGATCTCCCTCTCTTTCTCTCTCTCTTTTATATAATATTAATTATTATAAACTTTTATTTAACCACTTCCTCTGCTACGTCTCTCTCTCTCTCTCTTCTCTCTCTCTGCTCTCGCGATCACTATTCCTCGTGATCCCGTCACCTCCCTTCTTCCCCTACGCTCACCTCCCTTCTTTCATTCCCCTTCTTTATATTCTGTCGCCTCCACGAGAAAAGGAAACCCTAGCCAACACCCTCGCACTGCACCTCGTCACCGCTAACCTTTCGCCGTGGCCACCACCGACGATGACGCCGCTCACCTCACCTCTCTCTCTCCTCGATCTTCTCATCTTCTTTTCATTTTTCCCACTTTAGTCCTCCTTCTCGCGAGCAAGAACCCACGCCCTGTGCTCGCCCGACGCCGCCGATCACCCCTTCGGCCTCTTCACCTCCATCTTCTCTTCTTTCTTCCCTCTCTCCTCTCTTCTTCTCTAGAGAACTTGAGCTTCATACCCTCTCTGCGCGAAATCCCTGCAACCCGACGAACTCGCGAACCCTAACCCTAGCTTTTGCCGGCGACCACGTCGTCGTCGCCTCGTCTCCCCTCTCCTCCTCTCCTCCCTCGAGCATCTCTCTTCTTTCCCCGGCCAACCATTCCCTGCACACCAAGATCCCTAAACCCTAGCGGACCTCCCAACAGAGTGATGCCTGGGTTGACCATTCTAGGAATTTCTTGATGATCAACCTCATGGGCCTTTTCTATTTCTTCCTGTTTGGATTTTGAACTTCTCTTGACTGTTGTGTATCTTGGAACTATTTTCATTTAAAATATACAATGCTGTACTCATGTGTATAGTGCAACAATCTTTGGTAGCCCCATGTATTTCAATTCCTTAACATTGTTGTCAGTATAATTATTTTTTATGTGAACAAAAATTCTGTTAGATCAGAATATTTCTTGCTGAATTTATGGCACCATTTCCAGGGAAACTCAGTAGTTGTATCCATTTACGTGGATGACGAACCTACTAACATCATCAATCTTAGATTCTTTGTCTGAATATTTGGAACAATCCATATCCACAATTTGCGTTATGATGAGAAGATAGTTTCATTTGCACGTGGTGCCGTAACTGCCTTGTCTTTCAGCACCGATCACCGGAATCCGGTCGTGACGTCGACGATCCCGATGACCCAGCGAGCGTACCTGACCCGTGTGATTCCCTTATACATTGTTTGGATTCGTTCCGTGTACCGTGCGCGCGTCGCGACTTTTCCCGCCGACGTGTGACGTTCCGTATACCCGTTTCTTGATCTGTCGAGGCAAGTAAAACTTGCTACATGCTATTTATATTATTTCATATTTATTTAGATATATATTAAGCATGAAGTTTGAATTTAGTGCCCTATATTACATTTTACCATTCGATGTCCGTTTATATCATTTTTTTTAGAGTTAATTGTGAAAACAAACCTGGTTGTATGTTAGATTACAATATTTTGTGCCCACGTCCATATTTATATCATAGTGCTTGATTGCATAGCCCATAGTACCATTTAAATAGTTTATAACCTTTCAAACACCCGTTTGCATCCATCTCGTCTAGTATACATATTATTGCATCCATAGATCACTTGAACGTATAACATTGAAATATTAACATTCCACATTTGATAAATTGTAGTTTAATTAGTACTGGAACTTTAACTTTAACCCTAATCATAACTGTGCATCTATATCTGTACCTGATTTCATATCATATTACAATGTTCCATTTTATTGTTCTATTAGTACCCCATGCTTGTTTTGCAAACTTATGCTTATGTTAGTTTGATTATGAGCACCCACATGACATTTTGTGTACCCCTGACATGACTTGATACACCTACTACTTGACACGCCATTGGTACCGTACACTTCTTAAAATGACATGATACCTATATACTACTTGACTTGACCTGATGTACCATTGCTTTACCTGTTACCTGATCTTGATATTAATGCCAACAGCTTTGACATGTTGTCCCTACGGACATTCCCTGTTGTCTATCCAGACAAACCTTATCTGCTGATCCTGTATTGGCATTAGCTCTAGATTTATCAATACTTGACTTGAATAAACAACTTGGGGGTATGAGGAAATCAATGATGAAACCTAACTTGTAACTCGATAGTTCGATACCTTTACTGATCAGTTTTAGAGGCTAGGCCAGCCTTGGGATGATGCTGCTGACATCATCCATCGTTACCCACTACCTTTTAGAGGCTAGGCCAGCCTTGGGATGATGCTGTTGACATCATCCATCGTTACCCTTTTTCCTTTCAGTGCCTAGCGGCATGTCTCGGTTTCAGCCCGAGAATTTTCACCGTGATTCCGGGCACGCACGGGATACTATTGAGTTACATCGATGATTCATCAAATTGATTTCAAAGACTTAAGAGTACTTAACCCAATAGACCAGTCTAGATTACTCACTACACATTACCCTCACTGTTCTCATTTACATTATTGTTATACCTGTTTTACTGTTCATACACATACCTGTATGTCTTGCTACCTCTGTTTAATTTATTGCTTGATATTATGACGCACGGACGTCTGGGTTTTGCATGGCCCAGATCCTCTACCTTTGTTGCAGATTGATCAGGAGTACTGCCGCTGTTAGACCGAGCGGTGAGGATTCTGTTGTTATCCAGTTTTACTTTCAAGGTGTTTTATTTATTGGACCTTTTGCTTCCGCATATTATATTATTTCTTGACTCATTTATTCTGGCTCATGGACATGTACTAGATAATTTAGTTTACTTTCCAGTTCTTGATATCTCTACAGCCGTAATGCGACCGTGGAAGGATATTTCCTATCCTCGGGTAGCATGGTTGGCTATACCACGTGCCTATCTTAGCGTACTCTGGGAAGCGGGACGTGACCTGGTTCTTTTGGTATCAGGGCCATAGGATATAGGTTAATCGAGTTCGATTCTTTTGTAGTTGGGTATTGGACCCAATATACGAATCAGAATACTCGTGATTAGGAACATGTCCTGTCACCTTGTGATCTTGATTCTTGAATCATATCCTTCTCTTGATCCTTGTCTTGACGATATGCAAACGACTTTGCATCTCGACTTGAAATCTTTGGGTTCCCTATTGTTTCTCCCTGTTCTTTGATTCTGATACTGGGATTTGGGCGACTTGAGTGGAGTTATGTAATTGTACCCATGAACTGCAGCATGGTTACAATGCGGTACTCTGTTTAAGTAACTTGGAGTCCTGGCCTTGATTCACTTCTTTGTTCCATGGTCGTTGTATTGCCTTGTTTCTCTCGCTTTCCAGTTCATGTTTTAATGCAAGCTTGAATCCTGCTTACCGTGCTTATCTTCTTCAGTGTTTGGCTTCAGGTGAAATCGTTTCAGGTATCCTACTTGATCATGTCTTTCCCGCATTAGAATTATTCAATTCTGGTGCATTCCTTTGTTTATTGTTGTCTTGGGAATGAATTTTCTCGGCATTGTCCACGCTCACATTGATTGTAGGATAAAGGAAGTGATTTTCCAGATTCCCAGACATCCAGAGTTTATCTTTGCTGGAGGAAGCAGTTCTGTCGGGCCAGTCTAGTTTAGGGCTAGGCCGACAATGTTCTTTCATCAATGGAAGTTGATAAGGAAGAAGCGCCGGCTGTAGTTCGAGAGTTCATGGACGTGTTCGAGGACATCTCGGATTTACCGCAAAACGAGATGTGGAGTTCGTGATTGATCTTGTTCCTGGTGCAGCGCCAATCTCAAAGGCGTGTTATCCAATGGCACCAGTGGAGTTGGAAGAAGTCAAGAAGCAGGTTGCTGAATTACTTGAGAAGGGTTAGATTCGCAGCAGTAACTCACCTTGGGGAGCTCCAGTTCTTCCAGTAAAGAAGATGATGTCACAAGGAGGATGTGCATCGATTATCGAGAATTAAACCGGGTCACTATTAAGAACAAGTACCTGATCCCTCGCATTGGCGAATTGTTCGAGCAGCTTAGTGGCGTGAGGGTATTCTCGAAGCTGGATTTGCGATCCGAATATCATCAGGTCCGAGTTAAATTGGAAGATATTTGCGGACTGCGTTCTGAACTCGGTATAGACATTACCGGTATTTAGTGATGCTATTCGGAGTCACGAATGCACCGGAGATATTTATGGACTTGATGAACCGAATCTTTTCACTGTTCTTGGACCAGTTTATAGTGGTGTTCGTTGATGATATTTTGGTCTACTCAAAGGAGTATTGAAGAGCATGCAAAGCATTTGAAGATCGCACTGCAGACATTGTGGCAAGAAAGATTGTATGCAAAGATGAGCAAGTGCGAGTTTTGGGCTGGAAGAAGTGAAGTTTTTGGGGCATGTCGTGTCTTGAGATGGAATCGCCGTTGATCCCTGTAGGGTTGCTAGGCATACGCACAAGGGTCTACGAGGCATCAACCATGCCCGATTATCAATTTAGCTGTGCCAAACAACCTAAAGCTGGATCTTTAAACTAGGGTTTAGGCGAAAACTAACATGTTAAACATTTTAACACTAAGTTAGAGGGATTACAAGCTTTGTAGATCCGGTCCTTCACTTCTTAAGCTCCGTGTTGAGGTCCCTTCGCTGCGATCATCGTGTTCCGGACTCTCGAGAGGCTTCACGAAAAGAATGATGCAACCATGCTTCTGATCTTCGATAACATAGATGATCTACCTTGAAGTTTCGTTAACACAAGCTATCACTTATGAAATGATGTGAACACCCTCATCTAAATGGCAAGGATAGATGAGGATGATGAAGTAGGATTTTTGCTCTCATTTATAATCTTTTTCTCACTCACTTTCATCACAAAAGAAAGCTTTTTCAAAAAGGAACTCAAGCATGAAGAAGATGAATGAAGATGATAACTTAATCCTTTTGTGATGAATAATGAATTATTGTAGTGATTACAAATCTAACCAAGGGTTAAGCATGAAAAGAGTTAACCCTTGTAGAGAGTTAACTAGAGATAATGGTTTGGATTGGGTTAACATAATATCTTCACAAAATATCAAGCAACCACAAAGTCAAAGCTTCATGAAGCTTCATGGAAGCTTCATGCAAAAGCTAACCCTAATCCAAACCCTAACCAAGTTTAAACCATAATCCATTGTTAAATTTGTAACCCTAACATGTTACAATATTATATATCACATATACAATATATTTTGTAACAAAAGAAAATAATACAATTAACATATATCGCATATATATCAATGTATTATCCTGTGAGAAAAAGAATCTTTTAGTGAGCAAATATTAGTTAATGTAATTTAATATATCATATATATTATTATACATTAAATTATCGAATCAACACTTGATCCGATAATCCGGCTATTTCATAAATAACCGACTAATACGATGACCCGGCTATATCACATATACCCGGCCGATATCTCATATCGCGAGAATCCAATACGGTATCACATACCGCATTATCCTCGGTCCTGCACATATCACATATGTGCTCCTACTCCGTTTTGCCTGAGTTAAGAAACCTTTGTGTAGGACTCTAAAGAATCGTCAATACGGCGGCAGTAGGTGATGATCATATCAAACACCCACAAGCTGCAAGCGGTCAGCTAAACGTAAATGCCACCCAGGTATTGAGCGCTCAGAAGATCAACAAGCAATCTTGTACATTCTCCTGTGAATCCAATCAGTAACACTCCCGTACAGTTCGGTTTCGTCGTCTGATATGTCGCATATCTCGCCTACGGGTGGTAAACGTCAGACCCCAGTAGCTCGATAAGTCGTGTCGATATGAGGTCTATAACAGTTCGAGAAACTACTGATAACACTTACCAGTAAATCTCAGCAACCCTGGACAGAGATTTCCGGTTATAGCCTATCGAACAAAGCGCAACATCAACTCCCTATACCGGGAGAGACGAATCCCCTCCTATCGCTCATTGCCTCCATATGATTCGGGACTGTACCCAAAAGCCACCTTTTTGCATGCCCTCTTGGACATGGTATGATGGAAATCGAAGCACAGTGGGAATCACACAAGACTCTAAGACGATCTCGGGTCAACAGACTACTCTGTACCAGTGTCACCGGAGAACTGCCATCTGACGTGAGGTATAATACCATCTGGGAGTTCTCGGCGAGTCCGTCCAGTGTACCCAGTCTCCACTGAGCACCCGTACACTATCCTTGATGTCAAACACCGATGGATATGGAATCATCCATCGCCCATCATTACGCTAGTCTACTCTGGTGCTGTCACGACCCGAAAGTACGGAACGTGACCGGCACTTAGATTACGAAGCGTCTAGAGGCGCAACATAACCTAAGTAAGCCGAAGCCCAGAAATCTAAACCATAAAGAGAAGAAGAAGTAAAGGAAAACATATAGAAAAACAAGTTTAAAAACAAGATCAAATTTTCTTAAAAATTTCGGCAGAGTCTCCTTTGTAAAAACTGGCCACAAACGGGTACAAACAAGAATAATATATATACAAACAATAAAAAGCATTCCCAAACGGGTGCTAGCTCTACGCCAAAAGGCAGAAACAACCACACCAATGCACAAAAGTATACAACGCCAAAAGGCGAGGCTCAAAACTCAAAAGAAAACAAAACCACCAGATATCATAATAATACAAGCGCGACTCTAAGGTCGAAGTAAATAACTGGTCCAGTAACTATCAAGTAATACAAGTTTGGTTGATGGAGCTTTATAGATACAAATGAACCAACCTACCGTGCAAATCACCCGGAATGAAAAGATGTGCCAGCAAACTGCCAAGGAACCCTGTACATCAACCTGTAATAAAACTTGGCACAACGGGGGTGAGTTGCCAACTCGTGAGTAGAACATATCTGCGAAAAGAAATCGAAATGCACGACGCTATCCTAGGTCATAATAATATAATAATATACTACTAGTCATCAAGTAAAGGCAAGATAATAAGCTACGTGTAACTGCAAATGCTCCGTGCTCGTGTCAGTGCCTCATATAGTACTAAGCCATGTGAATGAGTATGCATGCACCATGAATGTAAAATAACTAATCCTGAAATCTAGATATATCTGTATAAGAAATCTTTAACTTTTATCATGGTAAATTGTGTATAGTAATCTGAAATATCAACGATGAAATCGATGGAAATCCATGTCAAGCATCGACACAAAACATGTAAATCTCAAGTCTCAATACCTCATAATCTCAATGTCTCATAGTCTTAATATCTCGGGCTCCGTCAGTCCGGATCGGCCCATATCATCAAATCTCATGACAACGGTCGGTATCCTCCGGATATCCGCCGCGCTAGACATCACCGGTAGGTAGTCCTCCTCTGCCAGGCTCATCGTCTACAACTCGATCTTCTTGCCCCGGGGTACCATACCGGGCCCACCATGTACCCGAGATAGTTCATCCACTCCTCGAATCGGGTCTCGAAATCCAACAGAAAACATGAAATCTCATGGTGGACGACACATACATCACGAGAAAACCGCATCTTATGTTTTAAAAAGAGAGGAGGAGAGAGAGAGAAGTTTTTATATATTCTTGCGGTTTTCCCCAAAAAATCCAGAAACCTCATAGAAATCCAAAATCCCAAAATCATGAGTAAGTACATGATAATTGTCGGCATATGCCCCATAGTACTGCATGATAACATGAAAATGCGAATGCATGAAATGTCTAAGTAATAAATACCATGTCTATACTAACACCAAAGAGTAATCACAATATTATATCGATCTAGCTGTTTGCTGATTCTATCAATAAAAGATAATATGATCTAAAGTGTACGTGACATAGCAATTACCGATGATGATGTGTGTGAGCCGGCAAATAAGTGTGCGTGGAATATGCGCATCATCGGTAATGGTGCTGGTGTCCTAACAGGCAAAGTTTTATTCTGATTATAGAAACATATGTATGAACATGCACCATAATGATTACGGCCTGAATGTAAGACAGATGTGCAACAACCACTCATTTGATATACAAGTACAACTACAACTATATGACTCGAGCCTAAACTAGTGTCCATCTAACCTCCTAAGGAACTAAACCTAAGAAACTAGTCAATAAGAACTAACAGTCCACCTAAGGTCTGGATCCATATCTCTAATAGTCGGCGATCCAGCCTCAATAGCGTCACGTACGTAGTACGGCTTCCTCGAATCAAGAGTGCGGATCAATCATCACATCCATGCCTCATACGGTAAAATCCATCGTACGACATCCCAATATCGGGGTACGGGTCAAGTATCAAATACGTGTCTCATCATTCGTATAATATCATCATCAACACATGTCAAGATCAAGATGCTATACTATAATCGCATACATCAATCATATATCATTGCCAGAATAAATATACATCGTTAATTTATCTTCATAAATATCATGTATATGCATCATATTGTGATTAAGTCACACTTAAATCATATCGTAATCATGTCACACCTAGATGATATCGTAATCAAGTTACACATATATATCATATCAAAATCAAGTCACACCTATATGATGTCGTAATCAGGTCACACATATATCATATCAGAATTTCAGGCACAGGTTACGGTCCGGGTTCTATTTAGAGTCCCATATACTTCAATATCATCACCATCCTTTATTATTGTTCATGTATACAAATCCATTATCTCATTTTCTAATGATCCGCTAATATCATAACACGACTGTATAGCCAAGAATCACGGCATCAGCCCAGTTATATTGTTTCATCCCCGTGTATCATATCACATCCTTGTATCACATATACGTATTGTGTATATATATATACCTACACCTAGTCCTATATATATATATATACATACACGTATACACCATGTCGAGTCTCAGTGTGTGTGCGTGTGTGTATCTACCTGAAACCTACGAATCTCTTCCAAGGTATTCATCCTCTGGTATGGTCTTTCTAAATCAATCTAGTCCAACCTAAGATCACTACTTGGGTCCTACTCATCAAGAATCTAAGGTCACGTCTGGCTTCCTAATGACAATAAGTACTATCCCTATTTTACGTTTGCGGGGGTGCTAAACGCCATCCACCCGACTTCCCCCCGTAGATATACATCTACTCACCTGGTCCTTGTCTGCCGAAAATGATGTCGCCATCCTCTTCTTCATCGGCCGCAGTCCACGTGAGGGGTACATATACGCAAACACATATAATATCATAAACTGAATCATGGACAACATCAAAACGATGCACGAAACGCGCATAGGTTAAAACCTATGTCCCGTTCATGCAAAAGAACCAAATATCGCTCGATATCGGCGTACAAACGCCGATTGATCGAGATAAACATCAACAAACAACTTTTAGTTTAAAAAACTCGTTACTTATAATATAAAACATGATTTAATCCATCAAAACCCTAAAAATCAATCAAATCGTCCGATTTCGAAAAACCCGAAAACACCAAATTACCGTTTTACTTCAAAACTTGACATTTAAATGAAACTAATGGTCATAAAACTCATTAAATAGCATAACTAAACTATATAAACCTTCACTATATTTTTAAACCCTAATTTATATTAGTTTGAAAATTCTAGTTTGCAAACTTGCCCGATTTCGATACTTTTAAGGAAAATTTCACAATATCACAGCTAAACATGATTTTACATGAATTAACTTACTAAACTAAAATTCATGATAATAATAACATAATGAAACCATAAATTAGATTTTAAATTTCATTTAATTAAGAATTTCCAAAATCTAGTTAGCAAAAATAGCAATTTTTATCACAATTTATCAATTATCATTAAAAACTAGTAACCAACTTGAGTTTTCATTCCACCAACAAGTTAATATCCTCTTTAAATCCACACTCTAGTGTTATAAATATTAATTGAAATTTTATCTCACCAATAAATATAATATACATAAATCTAGTTTGCAAAATTGTTTAAATTAAACAATTTTGGATCAACAATTTACAATATATCAACCATGCATGATTTTCCATTTCTAAAAGTGTTAAACTAGTTATTATAACTCTAATTAATTAATAAAAACCATAACTTTATTTTACAAACCCTAACTTGAATTTTAAAACTTGTAGATAGAATTTATTTATTAAATCTAATTATGCTAGAATGAAACATTAAATAACAATAAATCAAAAGAATGAGATTTATACCTCCACAACATGAAATCCAAACATGAAAATAAGCATCCGAAATGAATGCTTTCCATCTCGAAAATCCGTGTAAAGATGAGCAAAGAATAGAGGGTAGGGATCAATTAGGATTTTGTGGGTTTTTTATTGAATATTTGATGAATTTTGATGATTTTTAATACAAAAATGATGGGGGAAAAATATTGGGGATGCCCATGGTGGTGAGGCCGGCCATGAGATGAGGAAAAGAGAGGAGAGTGAGAAAAGGTGAAGAAAAGTGTAGAAGGTTTCACAAAAATATCACACAATTAAGTCTTTTCATGAATTTATTTAAAAATTCTTTATTTTCTTCACTCCATTTGACCTAGAATGGTCTAGAACCATTGTAAAATTTTGAAAATAAATTTTGCATGAAACACACTTAATTCTAATATGTAATGGTTCACTTTTGCGAATTAAACCCATTCAAATTTGTAATTTACACTAATTTAGTGTAAAAATAAAGCTTATGTTAATATTTAAAATAATTAATTTAAGAAAAATATTTAATTAAACTAAAAATTTATAAATGGCTAAATAAACACCATTTTCTAATAATAACATATTTAAAATAGGTATTTTTAATTTTATAATGAAAAATAATTACTGTTTAATTTTACAAAAATACGTTTTACTTTACCGAAAATTAGAAAATTCACTTAAATAATTTTATTTATTTATTTATTTTAAAACATTACAATCTTCCCCCCTTTAAGAAATTCGGTCCCCGAATTTTAAATTAAAACTCCCCCCAATTACTAAAACATTTAGCCAAAACACTCAAATCGTCGGGGCTCCGAAATTATCAATACATAACTAAAATCAACTCCGTCAAGCATAACGCAATCATCGGAGTTATGACGAAAATAAAATATCAAAACCCAATACGAAAACCAACATAATATATATCAAAACTATAACTTAGATATAGTACGCATCGTAGTAAAATCGGCTAAACATCTTAATAAGGAAACACGCAAAAACCCCCCTTTTGAAAATCCCCGTGCGATGCACGTGTCACGGCACAAGTAGCGGACGTTTATTTAAAAAAAAAAATAGTTATACATATTTATATCTTTTATTTAACATACACGTTCCGCCTGGTTACTAAATCAAATAGTAATGATTATAAAAACATACTGCTCAAACTGAAATCAATCCCAATCATATCATAAAAATATCATGTGCGTCCGGTACACACTGAAATCGAAACCAAATTCAGATACCATGAATACACAAAAAAACAAACTAAGTGCAACAGGTGTGCACCAAAAACATCTGTCAAGCGCAATGGGCGTACACGACTCTAATATCAGGTGCATCTAATCTGCATAAAACCACGATTTAGTGCATCTGGTGTGCACAAATCGTATCAGGTGCACCGAATGTGCGCAAGAATCTCAATCAGGTGCACATGGTGCACGAAAACATACACCGAATATCAAAATCGAAATCACAGTACGAAAATGCATGAAAACTAGGTCGACGCATATGTCAAAATCATGTGTAACCCATATGCACGAAATCAAATCAAAATCTCAAAATGTATAAAACCAAATCGAGTGTACTGGGTATGTACAAAACAACATCAATACAACTGATATATGAAGCACGAATAGAATGTAATGAATGCACACATAAGAAATACCAATCGTAGAACAAAATCCTCAAAATACCAAAAAAAGATCCAATCAACGGAAATATGAAATTCAAATCACCAAATCACAATCGTAAACACTATCGTCAATGTGTGCCTCTTTCCCCCTTTCCTCTGGTTTCGACTGCTTCGAACTTGTCTCTTCATAGGTGTGCTGACTGCGCTACCAACGGCAATACTCATATCTAAAGTCTCCCACGTAGTCGATCCCTTCACCTGATATCCAGACTACATTAAACTTTTCGATCGATCCATCAAAATCCCATAATTCCCCGAGAGCTCAACACTCAAGTACAGTTTAAAAATATCCGGTACATACCCCAGCATCGATGGTCCAGCCGTAGAAGGGCAAACCAAAGCCTCACTAATGGCACCGTGGAACTGCCGTAAACCCTAAGGTTCAAGGGCGTTCTTGTGGTCATTATGTCGAGTTAGGGTTTCATTCTTCTAGAGGGTATGATTATATGATTTTCTTGGTTAGGATGTGTAGTAAAAGCAAGTATCGAATCAATTGTTTCCCGATAACGGTTTCATTTGATTGATAACAGTATCTTGTATCGGTATTTAGAAAATTGTATAAAGAAATCACAACCAAAGAATTATATTTGACCGCAATCAATTACGGTGTCAGTTGTAGATCGTAAGCGAGTGCGGATCGTCCACAGGGATTGTGCGATTCGTTTCAATGTTCGATTTGTTTGAATTGAAAAGTTAATTGAAAAGAAAAGAAAGCATGATTCAAGATTTATCAATTGTTTCAAGTGTCACTATTCTATTCAAGAATCAAGAAAATGATAAACAATCAAGAATCGGGTTTCGATAATATTTCCAACCAAATGTCAAGAATCTAAATGAGGCTCGTAGGAATCGATCGGATCTATAGACGTGATGTAATCTCAAGATATCGTGTTCTTGTCCTTCGAAGAATTGATACTAGATCGATGATGATCGACGAGAGTTAGGGCTTTCTCGTGAAACTAGGGTTTCATCATTTAACCCTTGTTCTTTCGTCGATATCATTCACATTATAGCCTCTAGCAATTTCAAGAAACGATCGTAACTCCCCAATTTCGAGCGATATCAATCAAGAAAGCATCGCAACAAAATTGGGTCGTCGATTCTTGAATCTTGCTAGGGTTTACAAAACTCGTAGGAATCAAGAATCGTTTTCAGATATATTACATCATCATTCTATTGATCGTCTCGACTCCTCGACGAGCGGAGTTTATTCACACATCATCACACAGAAAGCATTCAAGAATTGAAAAGATATCATGATGCAAGAATTTAAAGAAAACAAGATAAAAGAATATCACCTTTTATTTATATCAACAATTTAGTTACAGTCGCTCAAGAACTACAAGCGGAAGAACTAAATTGTCGATCTGGCGTCGCTTTTCTCCGTGAGTCGTGGATCGGCTTGGACCACTTGCTCTGTTGAAGATCGGCTCCGCTCATAAAAGGTTGAAGGGCTTCTTACTTGATTTGGTACTCGGGATCTTGGCTTTTGATTGGAATTAGGGTTAGGGTTTCACACAAGTCTTCTCACTAGACTTGTGGAAGAAGATGAAGAATGAGGTGAATGGATCAATCAATTTCAATGAATGAATAATAATTTTACAAGTGAGCCTAGGGTCCTATTTATAGATCTCCCAAACCCTAAGCCTTGAGTTTAAAATAGAAGTTCCCTCCAAAAGTTTGTTGAAAGACTTCTAGAAGTAGTTAGTTAGGCTTAGCTTAGGGTTTAAGCTAGGGTTTAGGGAGAACTTTCTAGAATACAAGGCTAGTTTAGTGTAGGAACAAGGGTTTGCTGATCTGGAAGAAGCTTCAGGGGCTTTCTGGAAATTGTTGTGTCATTCTGATCTGTACACACTGAGGTAGGAGTTGTACACCAAAAATGGGTATCCGAAGTGGTAGAAGCGCCGCGGAACCGCGGCAATAGGCGGCTTAGGCCGCGGTTCCGTGGCCATTTGGGCTCTTTGGGGCTGCATCTTTCTTGTGTTGCTCTGGCCCTTTTTTGGGATATGTATCTGATATGTTGATTCTCTGAATGTTTCTTAGAACAATACCAGATTCCAAATCCTTGAGTTGGCGTATCTTTTAGCGGTGTAAATTTGAGCAAGCTTCTGATTTTCCTGCACAGACTTCGAAACACGGGTTGCGATATATAGGAATGATGCCATGTTATGAAATGTAGTCAATTTCCTTAGAAATGCCGGTTTAAAGGTCTAACACCTGTAATCTGATATTTTGTGACAGATTTGCTAATATGTGAAATATGAATGCCGAACACTTCTATATGAATGTAAATGATAGGGAAATTGCCGGTTTAAAGATGCAATATTTTCGACTAATCAAATTCCCCCAAACTTAATTTCGATCGTCTCGAGCGAACTTTTTATTAAAAAGAGAAGGAGAAAATAAAGAAAGAGAAAAACTAACTAGCACACTTTCGTAGGCAACACGATTGCCCTGAGCACGTGCAACAAGCCTTTAAACCTCTAGGTGTCCCTAGTTGGAGGAGTGTTGTCTCCTGAGGGTTTTCAGCGGATTGCACCCATAAAATCCAATAATAAAAGAAAGATCATGAATATTACATTTAAAGAAAATAATCGTAAAAGAAAAGCCTTGAAAATTAGGGTTTCCAACTAAGCTAGCTTTTCGGTTGTCATGAGCCCTATCTTAATAGTCATGAAAAGATGTTAGAAATCGCGTCCTCCCTCAATAAAACATCGTCTTATTCTTCATTCCTATCTTTCTTCCAAACATCGATCATATCATCCTACGTGTGTGTAAAGACATCCCTACACCCGGAGAATTCAATTCAAGCTATCATACTCTTGCCCATCAGCCTCAGTACTTTTTAATTAATGAATATTAGATGAGATTGCTATCACACTTTCATGCGACCGTTAATACTTCTTGAGGTACTAACCGCCCGATTACTCATGTGCTTGCTTATTTGGTATATTTTCCTCGTCTTGCACCACCTCAGGCATAGCAGTGACTCCCAGACCAGTTGGCCTTAGGGCACTAGGTGAAGAAGCACCCTCGCTATACATTTTTATTGCCCTCGGTGATAACAAAACCAGTGTCCATTTTTCTCACCACTTTATATATTTTTTATTCACTTTTTTTTTCTTTTTATTTCCTTCATACATCGGCTTTAAGACAAGAGCATTTCAAGGTATCCTCTACTATCCCAGGCTTCAAGACGTGTGTAAGTGCGAATAGCAGAGTAGCAACATTCAAAATGTTTGGCTTCCAGAATAGAAACTATTTTTCAGACTTAGTTTTATCCTCAGATTAGTGACGTCCTTCATCTTACTAACCCTTAGGACAACGGCTCATAACTACTTATTACTAGTTCGTATAAGAAAACTTCTAATTTTCTTAGTTTTCTTAAATTTTTCTAATCTCATGGATGTAATTGTTCATTATCTAATCTTTTATTATCTTATTTATGTACAAAAAAGTTTAAATATTAAAATATTTTTATATTTGAAATTTTTTAAATTTTTATGGGTTTTGAAATTTTTTTGAAATTTTTATAGATTTTTAAAAGAAATGTTTTGTGCTTATGCAGATGATATGCAAATGATGCAAAAATAAGCACAAACCTCCCCCAAACTTGTTTTCAACAGTGTCCTCACTGTTGCCAACCGCTATACCTACAAAAACTGTAAGCCTGGGGGGAATTATTAGTGGGGGCAAAATATATAAGTGAAGAACTTCCCCCAAACTTATTCTTTTCACTCACCTTCATTCAAAACATGATGCAGTGATATATAGGATATGAAGAAGAGACGGAGGAATTTTAATCCAAATAAACTGGCTCTTGTAAGAACAAGAGCTCCTCCGTGGGGTCAGTGGAAAAATACGGCTTTAGTCTATGTCCATTCACTTTGAAAAACGTGCCGTTTTTAACATTTTCTACTTCTACTGCCCCGTGCGGGTATACAGACCGCACAATAAAAGGTCCCTTCCACCGAGATCGGAGCTTACCCACGTGAAGGTGTAATCGTGAATCATAAAGAAGGACTTGTTGACCAGGTGAAAATGTTTTCCTCAAAATGTTTTTATCGTGAAAAACCTTAGTCCTATTCTTTATAATTACAGCGTTATCATAAGCTTCATCACGGAGTTCGCTTAGCTCATTAAGTTGCAGCTTCCGAAAGTTGCAGGCTTCTTTTAGATCAAAGTTTATTTCCTTAATAACCCACAATGCATTATGCTCTATCTCGACGGGTAAGTGACATGCCTTCCCAAACACTATCCTATATGGAGACATCCCTAGGTTGGTTTTATATGCAGTCCTGAATGCCCAAAGAGCATCCGTCAGTTTGGTCGACCGGTCTTTTCTATTCTTAGCAACAGTCTTCTCCAGGATAAGTTTGATTTGTCTGTTTGAGATTTCAGCCTGCCCGCTCGTTTGGGGATGATAGGGTGTAGAAAGTCGGTGGTTGATTGAGTATTTCGGCATTAGAGTCTCGAAAGATCTGTTGCAGAAATGTGTCCCATTATCGCTAATGATAGCGCGTGGGTGTCCAAATCGTGAAAATATATTTTCTTTTAAGAACTTAATGACAACTTTCTTGTCATTAGTGCGACATGGAATGGCTTCAACCCACTTTGAGACATAATCAACCGCCAGCAGTATGTACAAATTCCTAAAGGAGTTGGGAAAAGGACCCATAAAATCAATGCCCCAAACATCAAATATTTAAATAACCAGAATGGGTTGCTGAGGCATTTCATTTCTCCGGGATATTCTACCCGTGTACTGACACTGTGTACAGGTTTTGCAATACTCAAATGCATCCTTGAATAAGGTCGGCCAATAAAATCCACATTGCAAAACCTTTTCCGCCGTCTTTTTAGGACCGAAGTGACCTCCACAGGCCTGATCATGACAAAAAGAAAGAACACTCTTGAACTCTTCTTTCGGGACACACTGGCGAATGATCTGATCAGGACAATATTTAAACAGATAGGGATCATCCCAGTAAAAGTGTTTTACTTGGGATAGAAAACGGTATTTGTCCTGTTTTGACCAATCGCTGGGTATAAGTCCCGTGACAAGATAGTTCACAATATCCCTGAACCAAGTTTCATTGGATACGTTCAAGAGTTGTTCATCAGGCAATGAGTCATTGATCGGCAGGGTCACAGGGGAAGAAATGATCCGTGAAAGATGGTCGGCTACGATGTTTTCACATCCTTTCTTATCTTTGATAACAAGATCAAATTCTTGTAACAGAAGGATCCAACGTATTAGTCGATCTTTTGCATCTTTCTTCGCCAAAAGATGTTTTAGGGCGGAATGGTCAGTGTACACAACTATAGGAGAGCCAATTAAGTAAGGCCTGAATTTTTCTAATGCAAATACAACCGCTAAAAGTTCTTTCTCGGTGGTTGTATAGTTGATTTGTGCATCGTTCAGGGTCTTACTTGCATAGTAGATCACGTGTGGCATCTTTTCAATGTGCTGTCCTGAGACTGCACCTACTGCAAAGTCGGATGCGTCACACATCAGCTCAAAAGGGTAGTCCCAATTTGGAGACGATAGAACGGGGGCTGAAGTGAGTGAGTGTTTAAGTGAGTCGAAAGCTGTCTCACAGTCCGAGTCAAAGTGGAAGGTCGTATCCTTGGCCAGGAGAAGAGTTAAAGGTCTAGCAATTTTGCTAAAGTCCTTAATGAATCTCCTATAAAAGCCCGCATGGCCAAGGAAAGATCGAATATCTTTGACGCTTTTGGGATGAGGGAGGTTTTGAATGACATCTATCTTATCTCTGTCAACCTCAATGCCTTTCTGTGAAATAACATGTCCAAGTACAATTCCTTCTCGGACCATGAAATGGCATTTTTCCCAGTTCAAAGTTAAGTTCTTCTCTTTGCAACGAGTAAGAACTGTGTCAAGATTCGATAGGCAATCAGAAAAAGAGTCTCCAAAAATCGAGAAATCGTCCATAAAGATCTCCAGAAAATTCTCTACCATATCAGAGAATATCCCCATCATACACCGCTGAAAGGTAGCGGGAGCATTACATAACCCAAAGGGCATGCGACTGTAAGCAAATGTTCCAAAAGGACAAGTAAAAGTGGTTTTATCTTGATCCTTTTTGGCGATGGGGACCTGATTATAGCCTGAGTATCCGTCCATAAAGCAATAATACTCTCGTCCCGCTAAGCGTTCCAGCATTTGATCAATGAATGGTAGAGGAAAGTGGTCTTTCCTCGTGGCAGCATTGAGTTTTCTATAATCAATAAATACACGCCACCCAGTTTGGGTGCGTGTCTGAATCAACTCATTTGCCTCATTGGTTATAACAGTGATGCCGGATTTCTTAGGAACGACATATATAGGACTCACCCATTGGCTATCGGAGATGGGGTATATAATACCATTATCTAGGCATTTGACTATCTCTTTCATCACCGCTTCCTTCATGACGGGATTTAACTGTCTCTGTGGTTCTCGGGTTGGTCTGGCATCATCCATCATATGTATATGATGTTCAACAATCAAGGGACTAATCCCTTTGATCTCCGCCATACTCCAACCGAACGCCTCTTTATTAGATCTCAATACCGATAAAAGTGCATTCTCTTGCTCTGATGCTAGAGAAGCGGATATGATAACCGGTAAGGACTCATTCTCACCTAAATATGCATATTTAAGGTGAGAATAAAATTTTGAGATCTAATGTGGGCGGAGAAATAATAGAAGGTGGGATCATCGAATGATTTTTGGAGTTACAAAGAAGCTCAGAGCCTATGAAAGATACAGACTCGGGTGGAGAAGAGTCAGGAGTGTCGGACTCAAGTGTAGGAAAAGTGTCCTCACTAAGATCATGTGTGAAGTCAAGCAGAGATGTGGTAATGTCGTTGAGATCTAGAAAGCAAAGATCCTCAGCTCCACAACTATCGGGAGCGATCTCGTGGACAGAGCACACATCTAGAATATGAGCAGAGGGTTTTGATGGCTGACTTCCAACTTTGTAGATGTTTAGTTCAATGGTCATATTTCCAAATGATAAGTTCATCGAACCATTTCTACAGTTTATAACAGCGTTGGAAGTGGCAAGGAAAGGACGACCCAGAATCACCGGAGTTTGGCCCCGGGGGTTTGCTACAGGCTGTGTATCGAGTACAATGAAGTCTACAGGGAAAACAAATTCCCCGACCTTTATCAACACATCCTCTAGTTCACCCCTTGGTTTGGTGATTGAACGGTCTGCCATTTGGAGAGTGCAGTGAGCAGGTTTCAACTCTCCAATCCCTAATTGCTCATATACAGAATATGGAAGTAGGTTAACACTTGCGCCAAGGTCTAAAAGAGCACGATTTATGTTTTTACCCCCAATAGAAATCGATATTGTAGGACATCCTGGGTCCTTACGTTTCTTTGGTAGCTGGGGAATAAAAGCAGTGCTAATATTATTAGACATGAAGACCTTCTTCGGCACTTGAGTCTTCCTCTTCCTAGTGCACAAGTCCTTAAGAATTTTCGCATAAGCGGGGACTTGTTGAATCGCATCTAGGAGTGGGATGTTGATGTTAACCTGTTTGAACATTTCTATAATTTTCTCCATATGTGGACTCGTTCTATTACCCCTTAACCGATTCGGGTAAGGAGCTTTCGCAATAAGTGCCGAGTCCATCATAGGAGAAGGAAGAGGGGGTAGACGAGATCCTAAAAGAGGTGTGGGGACCGTCTGTGGAGAACTAGAAGGGCTATACTGAGGTGTCGAGCCTAGTGGGAAATGGAGAATAGGCTCGCGAGAAGGCGGTGGGGTAGAAGAACAAGGATCAGAAGGAGTAGTGTGTGTGTGGAAAGGTCTCAGCCGGGGCATTGATTTGATTTCCAATATCATCAATTCCTTCCCCGACATGATTGTTCAGCACTCTTCCCGATCTCAACGTTGTGACGGCATTTACATTGTAATGCCCAGGATTCTGTAGGGGTTGAGAGGGAAGTTTCCCTATTTCTCTCGCACTCATTTCGGCTTTAAGTCGTGCGATTTCAGCTTCCATCGTTCTGATACTCTCAGCTTGGGACGCTGAGTTTTTCTTTATCTCACCGACGGAAGATCTAACCTCAGCCGAAACTTCTATGAAATTTGACAAAAGTGATTTCATGGTTTGAGTGAATTGAGAGAATTCGTCAGAACAGGACAACTGCATAGGATTAGACTATGCAGGAGCGTTGACCTGATTTTGGAAGTTTTGTGACTGGTAGGGGTGCTGAGTGAGTTGAAGGGGTTGCTGTTGTGGTGGAGGAAGAGCCCTTTGAAATTGATTCATGTTTGGAACCGTGTTTTGAGATTGGTTTTGGTTCCAAGCAAAATTCGGGTGATTCCTCCAACCATGATTGTACGTGGAAGAATATGGATTGTTTCTAGGTCGTTGGAATGCAGCATTAGAATGCTCGTGACCTTGAAACGCAGAGTTTAATGGACATTCTTCCGTTAAATGAGACGGATCAGAACAGCACCCACAAACAGTTTTGGGGAGCGACATTGGGTTTAGGGAGGCTGCTGCAAATTTGTGTTCCATAGTGTTGAGCTTCTTTTGCATTGCTTCCATCTCAGCTCGAACACCTATGGACACATCTATTTGGTGTACGCCACCCCTATTCAATGGTTGGGTTCCACTCTCCCACTGTAGTGATTTTTCAGCGAACTCTTCTAAATACTTCCAAGCTTCCCCATCATCTTTGGTCATAAAAGTACCTTGACACATGTTTTCAAGGCTCTGTTTAGTGTTTGGGTTAATACCCTCATAAATGATTCTGCAAAGCTCCCATCTCGGGATGCCGTGATGAGGACACTGAACCAATAGATCCTTGAAACGTTCAAAGCATTTTGAAAATGGTTCAGTAGGGAGCTAGGCAAATTGATTCAGTTCGCTACGGATTCGAGCTGTCTTTTGTATTGGGTAAAATTTCTTAAGGAATGCAGCGACGAATTCTTCCCAATTCGTAATAGAGTGTGCGGTAGTGTTATATAGCCACTTCTTGGCTATATCGCACAAAGTAAATGGAAGAAGTCGTAGACGCATAGCATCCACTGAAAGTTGTGACGTACCCATCATTGCGCATACGTTTTCAAATTTGGTAATGAAAACGTAAGCGTCCTCAGTCTCGAGTCCGTGGAATTTGGGTAAAAGATTGATATACTGGGGCTTAATCTCAAAGTTATCCCCGTTGGCTGGTGGTGTGGATAAGCAGGTCGAAAGAGGACCTCGATAGGGTAGCACCTCTCCTGGAGAGAGATGCGGGGTGGATTCTGCGCACCAACGGACGGCGGCAGATTAGGGTTTAAGAAGTTTGATGGATTCGGATCCATCGGTGTGGGTGTGGTAGTGGGTAAAGAAGAAGTAAATGGAGAAATATCGACTTCGGAGTCGATAGGAGGTACGTGGACTAAACAGGCACTAGAATCCCGTGTCCAGCCTATCTTGCACTGAAAAGGGTTAGTACAAGTGGCAGCGTTGACTTATAATTAGGGGTATGAATGAATACGGTGTTTGCTTTGAAAAAGGGACGGATTTTTGAAAAAAATGATGCGACACAACAAATGCAACACACAAAGCCCTAGAATCTAGTGGTCACCTAGATCCGGCTCTAGACCGCTCCTAACTGCCAAAAGACAAGTCGCAGGATAGAATCCTCCACTGCCTCCTTGTCCCCCTGTGGCCAGGTAAGTGCCAAGTAAGTGGGAAGGTACTCCACTACGTAATTAGTGGGCCTAATTAATAACCACTAGCCTTCGACATACTTGCCTAGGCACCACAAGAAAACGCGGATAAGCAATGAATTACCCACGGCCTTCTTCTGTCCTAAGTGAGCGCGACGGTCCTTAGAGTCATCTCTAGATATTTTTTTAGTTAATGAGGGTCAATGCGGATGCAAGTTTTGCGATTTTCGGTGCCTAGGAAGGGTAATGAAATCCCCACCTAATTTGGATTTGGCCGTGCCCCTTAATATCCGTATTTAGAATGCAAACAACCAAGAAACAAAATCACGCACAAATTTACTTTTGCAATTTGCGAGCTGCGATTATTTGCAAAGAATCCTGCAGAAATTTGTTAGTTGGAGCTAAAAAGAGGAGAGAGGAGAAGGTAAGAAATCACCTGAAAGAAAAATTTTACAGAGATCACCCAAGATAGCGGCGGTTCCGCCGCATATGGGTACTTAGACCGCGGAATCGCGGTTCAGCCGCATATGGGTACTTAGACCGCGGAATCGCGGTTCAATGGTGAGATCACTGCACTAAATTTCACCAGGAAGCTTCTGTTGACTCCCTCTGCTCTCTGGTATATTCCAAAATTTTGTTCCAATTTCCAGCAATCTCCAGATTTCCTTGCAATGAACCACAACAAATCGTTTAGGGTTTGTACGAATTTTGATTACAAAAATTACAATGGAATAAATCTTTCAATTCAACTTTAATATGAAACGAATTAGCGCGTAATCCCCGGCAATGGCGCCATTTGATTTGATGATTTTCTTGGTTAGGATGTGTAGTAAAAGCAAGTATCGAATCAATTGTTTCCCGATAACGGTTTCATTTGATCGATAACAGTATCTTGTATCAGTATTTAGAAAATTTTATAAAGAAATCACAACCAAAGAATTATATTTGACCGCAATCAATTACGGTGTCAGTTGTAGATCGTAAGCGAGTGCGGATCGTCCACAGGGATTGTGCGATTCGTTTCAATGTTCGATTTGTTTGAATTGAAAAGTTAATTGAAAAGAAAAGAAAGCATGATTCAAGATTTATCAATTGTTTCAAGTGTCACTATTCTATTCAAGAATCAAGAAAATGATAAACAATCAAGAATCGGGTTTCGATGATATTTCCAACCAAATGTCAAGAATCTAAATGAGGCTCGTAGGAATCGATCGGATCTATAGACATGATGTAATCTCAAGATATCGTGTTCTTGTCCTTCGAAGAATTGATACTAGATCGATGATGATCGACGAGAGTTAGGGCTTTCTCGTGAAACTAGGGTTTCATCATTTAACCCTTGTTCTTTCGTCGATATCATTCACATTCTAGCCTCTAGCAATTTCAAGAAACGATCGTAACTCCCCAATTTCGATCGATATCAATCAAGAAAGTATCGCAACAAAATTGGGTCGTCGATTCTTGAATCTTGCTAGGGTTTACAAAACTCGTAGGAATCAAGAATCGTTTTCAGATATATTACATCATCATTCTATTGATCGTCTCGACTCCTCGACGAGCGGAGTTTATTCACACATCATCACACAGAAAGCATTCAAGAATTGAAAAGATATCATGATGCAAGAATTTAAAGAAAACAAGATAAAAGAATATCACCTTTTATTTATATCAACAATTTGATTACAGTCGCTCAAGAACTACAAGAGGAAGAACTAAATTGTCGATCTGGCGTCGCTTTTCTCCGTGAGTCATGGATCGGCTTGGACCACTTGCTCTGTTGAAGATCGGCTCTGCTCATAAAAGGTTGAAGGGCTTCTTGCTTGATTTGGTACTCGGGATCTTGGCTTTTGATTGGAATTAGGGTTAGGGTTTCACACAAGTCTTCTCACTAGACTTGTGGAAGAAGATGAAGAATGAGGTGAATGGATCAATCAATTTCAATGAATGAATAATAATTTTACAAGTGAGCCTAGGGTCCTATTTATAGATCTCCTAAACCCTAAGCCTTGAGTTTAAAATAGAAGTTCCCTCCAAAAGTTTGTTGAAAGACTTCTAGAAGTAGTTAGTTAGGCTTAGCTTAGGGTTTAAGCTAGGGTTTAGGGAGAACTTTCTAGAATACAAGGCTAGTTTAGTGTAGGAACAAGGGTTTGCTGATCTGGCAGAAGCTTCTGGGGCTTTCTGGAAATTGTTGTGTCATTCTGAGCTGTACACACTGAGGTAGGAGTTGTGCACCAAAAATGGGGATCTGAAGTGGTAGAAGCACCGCGGAACCGCGGCAATAGGCGGCTTAGGCCGCGATTCCGCGGCCATTTGGGCTCTTTGGGGCTGCATCTTTCTTGTGTTGCTCTGGCCCTTTTTTGGGGTATGCATCTGATATGTTGATTCTCTGAATGCTTCTTAGAACAATACCAGATTCCAAATCCTTGAGTTGGCATATCTTTTAGCGGTGTAAATTTGAGCAAGCTTCTGATTTTCCTGCACAGACTTCGAAACACGGGTTGCGATATATAGGAATGATGCCATGTTATGAAATGCAGTCAATTTCCCTAGAAATGCCGGTTTAAAGGTCTAACACCTGTAATCTGATATTTTGTGACAGATTTGCTAATATGTGAAATATGAATGCCGAACACTTCTATATGAATGCAAATGATAGGGAAATTGCCGGTTTAAAGATGCAATATTTTTGACTAATCAGGGTCCATTGAAATACCTGCATGTTCTTCCGAATTCTTTAAACTTGGGAAAATGGGTTTCTGACAATCGTTCGAATCCTTTAACTTCGTCTGGACGGCATGTGAATACCCTTCTCCCGCACGCTAAACAATGCTTCAATCCTCAAGAATAACCGATACCTTAATGGTTATCGCATTCGAGCCGCAGCTCCTTCTGCCCGTGCGCCCGTGGTTACAGAAACCACCCTCCGATATCGACGAAGATAGATCAATGGAACGAATGAAATGCGGTGCAAACAAATGTACATCCTAAGGCTACTTAAGAAGAGTAGCGTATCGTAAGTATGTCGCGGATCATACCCACGGTACGTCACTCTACCTGAGTCGCCTACTCCATCAACCAAGCGTCACCCTAGACATATACAAAGTTAAACTTAGCGCTCTGATACCAACTTTGTCACGACCCGAAAGTACGGAACGTGACCGGCACTTAGATTACGAAGCGTCTAGAGGCGCAACGTAACCTAAGTAAGCCGAAGCCCAGAAATCTAAACCATAAAGAGAAGAAGAAGTAAAGGAAAACATATAGAAAAACAAGTTTAAAAACAAGATCAAATTTTCTCAAAAATTTCGGGAGAGTCTCCTTTGTAAAAACTGGCCCCAAACGGGTACAAACAAGAATAATATATATACAAATAATAAAAAGCATCTCCAAACGGGAGCTAGCTCTACGCCAAAAGGCGGAAACAACCACACCAATGCACAAAAGTATACACCGCCAAAGGGCGAGGCTCAAAACTCAAAAGAAAACAAAACCACCAGATATCATAATAATACAAGCGCGACTCTAAGGTCGAAATAAATAACTGGTCCAGTAACTATCAAGTAATACAAGTTTGGTTGATGGAGCTTTCTAGATACAAATGAAATAATAAAAGTACAACGGCGGTCCAGATACAAATGAACCAACCTACCGTGCAAATCACCCGGAATGAAAAGATGTGCCAGCAAACTGCCAAGGAACCCTGTACATCAACCTGTAATAAAATTTGGCACAACGGGGGTGAGTTGCCAACTCGTGAGTAGAAGATATCTGCGAAAAGAAATCGAAATGCACGACGCTATCCTAGGTCATAATAATATAATAATATACTACTAGTCATCAAGTAAAGGCAGGATAATAAGCTACGTGTAAGTGCAAATGCTCCGTGCTCGTGTCAGTGCCTCATATAGTACTTAGCCATGTGAATGAGTATGCATGCACCATGAATGTAAAATAACCAATCCTGAAATCTAGATATATCTGTATAAGAAATCTTTAACTTTTATCATGGTAAAATGTGTATAGAAATCTGAAATATCAACGATGAAATCCATGGAAATCCATGTCAAGCATCGACACAAAACATGTAAATCTCAAGTCTCAATACCTCATAATCCCAATGTCTCATAGTCTCAATATCTCGGGCTCCGTCAGTCCGGATCGGCCCATATCATCAAATCTCACGACAACGGTCGGTATCCTCCGGATATCCGCCGTGCCAGACATCACCGGTAGGTAGTCCTCCTCTGTCAGGCTCATCGTCTACAACTCGATCTTCTTGCCCCGGGGTACCATACCGGGCCCACCATGTACCCGAGATGGTTCATCCACTCCTCGAATCGGGTCTCGAAATCCAACAGAAAACATGAAATCTCATGGTGGACGACACATACATCACGAGAAAACCGCATCTTATGTTTTAAAAAGAGAGGAGGAGAGAGAGAGAAGTTTTTATATATTCTTGCGGTTTTCCCCAAAAAATCCAGAAACCTCATAGAAATCCAAAATCCCAAAATCATGAGTAAGTACATGATAATTGTCGGCATATGCCCCATAGTACTGCATGATAACATGAAAATGCGAATGCATGAAATGTCTAAGTAATAAATACCATGTCTATACTAACACCAGAGAGTAATCACAATATTATATCGATCTAGCTGTTTGCTGATTCTATCAATAAAAGATAATATGATCTAAAGTGTACGTGACATAGCAATTACCGATGATGATGTGTGTGAGCCGGCAAATAAGTGTGCGTGGAATATGCGCATCATCGGTAATGGTGCTGGTGTCCTAACAGGAAAAGTTTTATTCTGATTATAGAAACATATGTATGAACATGCACCATAATGATTACGGCCTGAATGTAAGACAGATGTGCAACAACCACTCATTTGATATATAAGTACAAGTACAACTATATGACTCGAGCCTAAACTAGTGTCCATCTAACCTCCTAAGGAACTAAACCTAAGAAACTAGTCAATAAGAACTATGAGTCCACCTAAGGTCTGGATCCATATCTCTAATAGTCGGTGATCCAGCCTCAATAGCGTCACGTACGTAGTACGGCTTTCTCGAATCAAGAGTGCGGATCAATCATCACATCCATGCCTCGTACGGTAAAATCCATCATACGACATCCTAATATCGGGGTACGGGTCAAGTATCACCTACGTGTCTCATCATTCGTATAATATCATCATCAACACATGTCAAGATCAAGATGCTATACTACAATCGCATACATCAATCATATATCATTGCCAGCATAAATATACATTGTTAATTTATCCTCATAAATATCATGTATATGCATCATATTGTGATTAAGTCACACTTAAATCATATCGTAATCATGTCACACCTATATGATATCGTAATCAAGTTACACATATATATCATATCAAAATCAAGTCATACGTATATGATGTCGTAATCAGGTCACACATATATCATATCAGAATTTCAGGCACAGGTTATGGTCCGGGTTCTATTTAGAGTCCCATATATTTCAATATCATCACTAACCTTTATTATTGTTCATGTATACAAATCCATTATCTCATTTTCTAATGATCCGCTAATATCATAACACGACTGTATAGCCAAGAATCACGGCATCAGCCCAGTTATATTGTTTCATCCCCGTATATCATATCACATCCTTGTATCACATATACGTATTGTGTATATATATATATATATATATACCTACACCTAGTCCTATATATATATACATACACGTATACACCATGTCGAGTCTCAGTGTGTGTGTGTGTGTATCTACCTGAAACCTACGAATCTCTTCCAAAGTATTCATCCTCTGGTATGGTCTTTCTAAATCAATCTAGTCCAATCTAAGGTCACTACTAGGGTCCTAGTCATCAAGAATCTAAGGTCACGTCTGGCTTCCTAATGACAATAAGTACTATCCCTATTCTACGTTTGCGGGGGTGCTAAACGCCATCCAACCGACTTCCCCCCGTAGATATACATCTACTCACTTGGTCCTTGTCTGCCAAAAATGATGTCGTCATCCTCTTCTTCATCGCCCGCAGTCCACGTGAGAGGTACCTATACGCAAACACATATAATATCGTAAACTGAATCACGGACAACATCAAAACGACGCACGAAACGCGCATAGGTTAAAACGTATGTCCCGCTCATGCAAAAGAACCAAATATCGCTCGATATCGGCGTACAAACGCCGATTGATCGAGATAAGCATCAACAAACAACTTGTAGTTTAAAAAACTCGTTACTTATAATATAAAACATGATTTAATCCATCAAAACCCTAAAAATCAATCAAATCGTCCAATTTCGAAAAACCCGAAAACGCCAAATTACCGTTTTACTTCAAAACTTGACATTTAAATGAAACTAATGGTCATAAAACTCATTAAATAGCATAACTAAACTATATAAACCATTACTATATTTTTAAACCCTAATTTATATTAGTTTGAAAATTCTAGTTTGCAAACTTGCCCGATTTCGATACTTTTAAGGAAAATTTCCCAATATCACAACTAAACATGATTTTACATGAATTAACTTAGTAAACTACAATTCATGATAATAATAACATAATGAAACCATAAATTAGATTTTAAATTTCATTCAATTAAGAATTTCCAAAATCTAGTTAGCAAAAATAGCAATTTTTATCACAGTTTATCAATTATCAATAAAAACTAGTAACCAACTTGAGTTTTCATTCCACCAACAAGTTAATATCCTCTTTAAATCCACACTCTAGTGTTATAAACATTAATTGAAATTTTATCTCACCAATAAATATAATATACATAAATCTAGTTTGCAAAATTGTTTAAATTAAACAATTTTGGATCAACAATTTACAATATATCAACCATGCATGATTTTCCATTTCTAAAAGTGTTAAACTAGTTATTATAACTCTAATTAATTAATAAAAACCATAACTTTATTTTACAAAACCTAACTTGAATTTTAAAACTTGTAGATAGAATTTATTTATTAAATCTAATTATGCTAGAATGAAATATTAAATAACAATAAATCAAAAGAATGAGATTTATATCTCCACAACATGAAATCCAAACATAAAAATAAGCCTCCAAAATGAATGATTTCCATCTCCAAAATCCATGTAAAGATGAGCAAAGAATAGAGGGTAGGGATTAATTAGGATTTTGTGGGTTTTTTATTGAATTTTTGATGAATTTTGATGATTTTTAATACAAAAATGATGGGGGAAAAATATTGGGGATGCCCATGGTGGTGAGGCCGGCCATGAGATAAGGAAAAGAGAGGAGAGTGAGAAAAGGTGAAGAAAAGTGTAGAAGGTTTCACAAAAATATCACACAATTAAGTCTTTTCATGAATTTATTTAAAAATTCTTTATTTTCTTCACTCCATTTGACCTAGAATGGTCTAGAACCATTGTAAAATTTTGAAAATAAATTTTGCATGAAACACACTTAATTCTAATATGTAATGGTTCACTTTTGCGAATTAAACTCATTCAAATTTGTAATTTACACTAATTTAGTATAAAAATAAAGCTTATGTTAATATTTAAAATAATTAATTTATGAAAAATATTTAATTAAACCAAAAATTTATAAGTGGCTAAATAAACACCATTTACTAATAATAACATATTTAAAATAGGTATTTTTAAATTTATAATGAAAAATAATTACGGTTTAATTTTACGAAAAATACGTTTTACTTTACCGAAAATTAGAAAATTCACTTAAATAATTTTATTTATTTATATATTTATTTATTTATTTATTTTAAAACATTACAGGTGCATCGATGCCCTGTCTCGATACACCCTCGACTAGGAACAGTTATAGGATGTACTCGTCGATTACCGTGGCCCAACTAGTATGATCTCATCATAGTCCCAGTAGTCGAGTACATATCCTAAGGACTTTATCAACATGTAATATAGAGACAATCTGAGTACATGTTAAGATAAAGAAAAACCAGATAGCGTACTATCATGTCGAGCAAGAAAGTCCTCCCTATATATGTCCTAGCATCCACTACAATATACATCATATGTACAGTAATGGCCTCTACAGCATACATATAACTAACAATCTCCCACTTGCACTAGGGCTATCTGTTGTTGTATCACATACCCAACAATTAGCTGTGGTTGAAGTATCTCATACTCAACCATCCCATAAAAGTCTCTACTGGGAAAAAGGCCTTTATGAGTGGATCCGCGCTGTTGTCCTCTGTGTCTACTCTTCTAACCTCGATCTCCCTAGAGATCAACCATCTCCATGATCAGGTGATACTGCCTGTAAAGAATATCTGGATTTCAGATGGGACGGGGGTTCCTTGGCATAAGCCACAACTCCATTGTCACACAATGGTAGGAACGAAGTTCATCTCATGAACTTATATATCCAGACTGCCTCTTTGGTAGCATCTTTGGTAACGATGTATCTTGCCTTTAATCGCCTAGTAAGTCACGGTATCTAGCTTGGAACTCTTCCAACATACCGTCCCTCCACCGAGGGTAAAGACAATGCCTGCGACTGACATTCAGTCGTCCTTATCACTCTGGAACCTTCCAGTGTTTCTCCCTAGGATCGATTGATACCATCTCACTACAACTAGTGAGAATCCTAACATCCAATTAGATCTATCTCATAGATCCAAAACCCAGAATTTAGGAGGTATCACATTGATCCTATATGGAGAATCCTTGTGATAAGCGGAGATTGACCGAGCGTAGCATAGGAAATTCCTTCCCTATCAAGTGTATGTCATCCATGTACTCTACGAGGATCACCACCATACTCCCTACTACCTTTTTGTATATACAAGGTTCATCTGCCATTTTGATGAAGTCAAACACTTTGACTACCACATCAAAACAGATGTTCCAACTCCGCGATGCCTGTTTTACCACATAAAACATCTTGCACACGTTTCCGCTGCTCCCACTGTCTACGAAGCCCTCTGGCTGTGTACTTATAGACGCTCTTTTCTAAAACATCATTTAGAAAAGCAATCATGACACCCAACCGCCAGATATCAAAGTCATGGTATGTAGCTGTGGCAAGTAGGATCTAGATAGACTTAAGCATAGCTTTGAAAGTCTCAACTTTTCCATGTACACCAAGTAATCTTCTCAAGATATACTTGCTCCTGATGGGGATTTAACCCTTCAGATAAAGCAACCAAAGTCCATACTTTGTTGGTGTATAAGGATTCCATCTCAGATCACTAAGCATCCAGCCATTCTTACAGAGTCCCACTCTTGATGGCCAGCTCGAAACTAATTGGGTCATCATCTCATGATGCAATCCTCGCTCCCACTGTCATAGAGAAACCGAAGTATATCTCAGGTGGGTGAGGAACCCTACTGGATCGGCGGAGAGGCTGAGGTTCGTTGGTTACTATTGAATCCTTTGGTTCTATCAAATCATCTACCGTAGTTTGTATAGCTGGAACCTTTCCAGTTCTACATAACATACCTTGCCTCGAGTTTGTCCGGGTTATGCTTTTAAACATAGACCGGACAACCCCAAATCTTAACAAACTTAAGATATGGGCTCTTCCCTTTCCATATCACATATGAAGTGGTAGGCAACCGATTTGATTTGAACCCTATTCAATAGGTATGCAGCTTCTCAAGTGCATAACTCCCAAAAGGAAATAGGAAACTCAGTAGTACTCATCATAGAGCGCACGATATCATATAGGGTGTGATTGCTCTGCCTCGATACACCGACGTACTGTGGTGTATACGGAGGAGTAATGCTGAGAGAGAATCTCATTCTCCTTTAGAATAGTCCAGAAATTCCGTGCTCAAGTATTCTCCTCTTTGATCTCATCAAAGGACATAATATTTATACCCATTTTTTGTTCTCTACTTCTAACTTATATACAGTGAATATCTCAAAAGTTTCAGACTTGTGTTTCAACGGGAACATAGGTCCGAATCTTGAGAGATAAACAGTGAATGTAATGAAGTATAAAGAACCGGTCTTGGCATGTGTAGACAGGGGACTTTCATACATCAGCATGTATCAATCCCAAAAGTTCACTAACTCTTTCTCTGTTTCCAATAAACAGAGCTATGGTCATCTTATCTTTGTGACATGACCAGCAAGTTTCACAAGATGTAAATTCAAACAAATTTAAATATGCATCTAAATGTAACTTAAGCTAGTCGGGTCGCATTGATATGACCTAGTCTACAATGCCTCAAGAAGGATTCGTTCATTTCTGAACTCTTCCTCTTGTGTGTGTTCTGTATACTAAGAACTGTAGTTTGATTTAGAACGTCTATGCTTTTAGATAACGTACCTGAACCGATTAACTCTTGATATATGAAATGTTCAAAACATTATCCAACAATACAAAATTATATCCTTTCTTTACTAATAAAGAGAGTGACATGATATTGTATATCAGGTTCGGTATCTAATAACATTGGTTCAGAATCAATGTATTCTGGTAATACAGGGTGATAGTCACCAACAGACTTGGCTGCAACACTTGCACCGTTTCTATTTCATGAAACTTATCACCTGTTCTCAGTTCTCTACCTTTCTGTAGCCCATGTAACAGATTACATATGTGGGATCCTGATCCGGTATCACATACCCAGGACGTAAAGGATACTGATAAACAGTTCTCTGTAATGAACACACCCGAAGATGATGCATCAACATGCACTTTCTTCGTTTGGGCGGCATGGGAAATCTGGTATTCCCCAATTTCCTGCTCTGTCTTATAACAATTATAAGTTGGAGCGGGACCAATGTTCCCCAGCTCTGTATAACAAGCGGGTTCGGTCAATATTTCCGTATTATTATCTTGATTAAGGCGTGATATGGTCGCTACCTGGAGAGAGAGAGAAGAAAACACTCAGCGTATGCTCTTGCAAGATTAGATTGGTTATCTAATATATCTAATCAGGATGTCTCCCACTGTTTTAGTCAAATCTTCCTTCAAACCCTAAAAGAAAAGACTAGCCGGGATTAATTACACCATACAAGTTCGCCAATCTTTCAGCCAGGCCAGTGTCGGTACTTTGAGGGAGGTCCCCCGTGCTTTCGCACGAACCTAATTAATGTAAACCTCGTTTTCCCAGAGGCGTAACCCCGTTAACACCTTTCTAGACACCTACTTTATCGGCTAATTGTAATGTGTAAAAATCTCCCAGAAGTAACTCTTACTCGCAGCGGGTATCGGGATCTAACAATCACATAGAAGGTATGCAATCTCATTGCAAATTTCAACACTTGAAATTCCCAATAATATTTTACCCCTAGCGTCCTATGACCTTGACGAATGCCAAACCACCCATAGTCCGCTAGTCAAGTTCAACCCGAACATTTCATGATTGAATTAAACCCACCCGCACGACCCTTGACGAATGCCAAACAACGCCGTACGAATACCCTAATCCAATCTGCATCATATGCAAAAGCAGATAAATACTAGTTAGCTACCGCACACTACGCCTTGACGAATGCCAAACTACCGCAGCACGAATACTAAGTAGTACTTATCTGAAATGACGGAGGGCTACGACTGGTTTTTAAGAAAACCCTTTGCGTAATGAACTTGATATCGTTGTAGAATCGAGTGATTTTTAAATGGAGTGTTTTTTAGGCTTTTCTAGTTTTGCTAAGGGTCACTTCCGGTGAAGGGATCGTCGGCCCTTTCCTCATCGAATAAGGTGCAGGGTATATCATATATACCACTATGCAAAGCAAGAACTATAGAAGCAATCAAAAGACAAACCGAGTTTGTAGCATCTGCTAGTTTCACTAAAGAGGTCACTCCCGGTGAAGGGATCTCGGCTCTTTCCTTATCGAATAAGGTGCTGGATGTTCTACAAGGAACACCGCTATGCAAAGTAAGAACTAGAGCTACCAGTTTTTAAACAAGTTTCTACAACATCTTTAGGTTTCTTTTAGTTTCATTAATTTCATTAATGAATTCCCATTTTATTATTCTTCACAAGCATCACATTTGAAACGAAATCTGCAATATAACATATATCTCATATATATAATATAAACATTCATCTCAGGCAGTAATATGATCTCATCACAGAACATTGCAGCAGAAGAAACATATATGAAATATTTGATATACTAGGACGTCCGTGTTTTAATACGAGCCTGTATAAAACACGGATTCCATGGTCGCGATGAATAGCCAAACCCACATCCCTAGACCCCTACGACCCCTACGAGAGCGGCAAGCAACACTGCCAATTCTAGGGTTAGGAGACCCGGTCTCGACTCCTCGAGATGGTCTCCCACTGGACCCTAGAACCCGGTTACTTGTGCTCCCCGCCTTGGGTCTACCTAATGCGGAAAAGTAAATAATATACAATGGTGACATCATCCTCAGCCCGGAAGTGCTCCAATAAAAGAATATTACATACAAATGAATTTTACATGAATGAAAAAGAAAAACTCTCATCTCACATAAAACCCCCGGCTATTCAAAACGCGACGATCCAATATAACATATCACAGCAACACATAATATCTCATATCATCAACGTAAGCAAGTATGCGTATCCCGATTGTCGTTGATGTATAGCAACGAAGCCGGCGATACACCACATACTACGCTTACGGTCACAGAAAAGAAAGTGTAAAACTACAACAGTTGGAATCCGCAACCTCTTTAGACATCGCATGCCTAACCAAATGAATTCCTTAGACATCGCATGCCTAACAATTATAAACGACGTATTTTAGTCTCATTATCGAAAACTCTTTTCAATATCAAGTCGGGCATTTCAAAAAGATTCCCGACATCCTGATCGAATGCTCGTTGCAAACTTTAGTAAACGGCCGCACCCCCGGATGCCGTCGACGAAGTGCACTAAGGCGGAACACCGCTGCCGCGAGCACCCGAACGGATGCTTTTGGCGACGGGGTTCTCCTAAAGTCACTTGGTCGGGGCTATGGGATGTGGCTGTCTATTAAGTTTACCCGGCGAGTATCCGCGTACGTTACGTGATTGCGACGAAATTTTGATCACATCAAAATTCCGTGGCAACCGATCAACTGAGACTAAACTTCTATGTTTATAATATTCAAATTAGTTATCTCATAACTTCTTGTGAATTCCAAATATTGTATCACAATCCAGATAAATAGACAATGTTAAACTTTCCGATCGAATAATCAAACACCCAAGATTTTCCCAATATATCTCAACACTTGAAATCAGTTTAAAAACATCCATCACATGCCACAGTACCAATGGTCCAGCCGTTGAAGGGTCAAGCCAATGCCTTACATGTGGCACGCCGTACTGCCCCAAACCCTAAGGTTTATAGGCAGTTCAAGACGACCACATAATCGAGTTAAGGTTTGTTGTCTTCTAGAGGGTCCACCGCGTTACTTGCATGACTTTACGAAAGTTTCAAACATGAGAAAAAATCCAACTTTTGAAAATTTTCTGACAGGGGAAAAAGTGAGTTATTAATATCCGTTCGAACTTTTTAACAGTTTCTAAAAATTATCCGGACAAACTAAACAAAGTTAAATTATCCGATCGAATCAACGAGTCCCCAATACAACCCTAGAAAACTCAAAACTTGAGTGGAATTAAAAAATTCCCAGAAACAATTGACAAGAAAGGACCTAAGAATAAACATATGAAATATGAGGGACTAAGTCCAAATTTTGGCCGCGGAACCGCCGCGGAACCCTTAGTTTGGCTGCGGTTCGACGGTTATTTCAGGGACTTAGTGGATCGTACTTCACAGTAATTCTTAGTTTTTCCTGCTTGTTTTTCTGAGAATTTTTAATTCATAAAAAATCACATTTTCAAAAAATGTACAGAGAAGGGTTTACATCGGGGTTTTCGAGTTCGATCGGACTTTAAACTTTGTCTAGACTTCGCCTAAAGCTCTAACCTGGCTCTGATACCACTGTAGGGTTGCTAGGCAAACGCATAAGGGTCTACGAGGCATCAACCATGCCCGATTATCAATTTAGCGGTGCCGAACAACCCAAAGCCGGATCTTTAAACTAGGGTTTAGGCGAAAACTAACATGTTAAACATTTTAACACTAAGTGAGAGGGATTACAACCTTTGTAAATCCGGTCCTTCACTTCTTAAGCTCCGTGTTGAGGTCCCTTCGCTGCGATCATCGTGTTCCGGACTCTCGAGAGGCTTCACGAAGAGAATGATGCAACCATGCTTCCGATCTTCGATAACATAGATGATCTACCTTGAAGTTTCGTTAACACAAGCTATCACTCATGAAATGATGTGAACACCCTCATCTAAATAGCAAGGATAGATGAGGATGATGAAGTAGGATTTTTGCTCTCATTTATAATCTTTTTCTCACTCACTTTCATCACAAAAGAAAGCCTTTTCAAAAAGGAACTCAAGCATGAAGAAGATGAATGAAGATGATAACTTAATCCTTTTGTGATGAATAATGAATTATTGTAGTGGTTACAAATCTAACCAAGGGTTAAGCATGAAAAGAGTTAACCCTTGTAGAGAGTTAACTAGAGTTAATGGTTTGGATTGGGTTAACATAATATCTTCACAAAATATCAAGCAACCACAAAGTCAAACCTTCATGAAGCTTCATGCAAAAGCTAACCCTAATCTAAACCCTAACCAAGTTTAAACCATAATCCATTGTTAAATTTGTAACTCTAACATGTTACAATATTATATATCACATATACAATATATTTTGTAACAAAAAAAAATAATACAATTAACATATATCGCATATATATCAATGTATTATCCCGTGAGAAAAAGAATCTTTTAGTGAGCAAATATTAGTAATTTAATATATCATATATATTATTATACATTAAATTATCGAATCAACACTTGATCCGATAATCCGGCTATTTCACAAATAACCGACTAATATGATGACCCGGCTATATCACATATACCCGGCCGATATCTCATATCGCGAGAATCCAATACGGTATCACATACCGCATTATCCTCGGTCCTGCACATATCACATATGTGCTCCTACTCCGTTTTGCTTGAGTTAAGAAACCTCTGTGTAGGACTCTAAAGAATCGTCAATACGCCGGCAGTAGGTGATGATCATATCAAACACCCACAAGCTGCAAGCGGTCAGCTAAACGTAACAGCCACCCAGGTATTGAGCGCTCAGAAGATCAACAAGCAAGCCTGTACATTCTCCTGTGAATCCAATCAGTAACACTCCCGTACAGTCCGGTCTCGTCGTCTGATATGTCGCATATCTCGCCTAGGGGTGGTAAACGTCAGACCCCAGTAGCTCGATATGAGGTCTATAACATTTCGAGAAACTACAGATAACACTTACCAGTAAATCTCAGCAACCCTGGTCATAGATTTCCGGTTATAGCCAATCGAACACAGCGCAACATCAACTCCCTATACCGGGAGAGACGAATCCCCTCCTATCGCTCATTGCCTCCATATGATTCGGGACTGTACCCAAAAGCCACCTTTTTGCACGCCCTCTTGGACGTGGTATGATGGAAATCAAAGCACAGTGGGAATCATACAAGACTCTATGACGATCTCGGGTCAACAGACTACTCTGTACCAGTATCACCGGAGAACTGCCATCTGACGTGAGGTATAATACCATCTGGGAGTTCTCGGCGAGTCCGTACAGTGTACCCAGTCTCCACTGAGCACCCGTACACCATCCTTGATGTCAAACATCGATGTATATGGGATCATCCATCGCCCATCATATGGGTCATTATGCGTATGCGCTAGTCTACTCTGGTGCATCGATGCCCTGTCTCGATACACCCTCGACTAGGAACAGTTATAGGATGTACTCGTCGACTACCGTGGCCCAACTAGTATGATCTCATCATAGTCCCAGTAGTCGAGTACATATCCTAAGGGCTTTATCGACATGTAACATAGAGACAATCAGAGTACATGTTAAGATAAAGTACAACCAGATAGCATACTATCATGTCGAGCAAGAAAGTCCTCCCTATATATGTCCTAGCATCCACTACAATATACATCATATGTACAGTAATGGCCTCTAGGGCATACATATAACTAACAATCCCGAAAAGACTTCAGCAGTTCGAGATTGGCCGATTCCGAAGAATGTTGCAGGAATCAGGAGCTTTCTTGGACTTGCCGGGTATTACGGAAGGTTCGTGAAGAACTTTGCTCGTCTAGCAGAGCCTTTGACCAAGTTTACGTGGAAAGGAAGTATCATTTGTGTGGACGGATAAGTGTGCGTCAGCTTTTGAGGCGCTGAAGCAAAGGTTAATAAGCGCTCTTATTTTAACCGTGCCAGACAGTTTCGGAGGATTGGTGATTCACAGCAACGCATCTGGGAAAGGATTGGGACGTGTTTTGATGCAGCATGGGAAGGTTATAGCGTACGCATCGAGACAGTTGAAGACCTATGAGAAGAATTACCCAACTCATGATTTGGAGCTAGCAGCTGTGATTTTCGTTTTGAAGTTTTGGTGACACTACGTATTGGGCGAAAAGGTCGAAGTATACACCGATCACAAAAGCCTAAAGTACGTGTTCACACAGAAAGAGCTTAATATGAGGCAGCGTAGATGGTTGGAGCTGATGGCTGACTACGATCTTGATCTTAAGTACCATCCGGGGAAAGTTAATGTTGTGCCGGATGCGCTTAGTCGGTTGCCAGCAATTCAGATGTTGACTGCACAGAAGGAACTTATTGAAGACTTTCGAAAATTTGTTTAGAGGTTGTGCTACCGCATTCTTCGAGACAGTTGATGCAGCTGCAAGTACAGTCGTCGTTGATCGAGAATATTAAAGCAGCGCAATTACAGGACCCAAGATTTCAGAAGTTTCGAGAACAGGTTGAAGCTGGACTTCGAACAGACTTACTGATCCATGAAGATGGTTCGTTGCGTTATGGTAGCCGTTGTGTGTGCCAAAGGAGACATTTGCGAAGAACTTACGAAGGAGGCGCACAGTTCCGCATATTCCGTACATTCAGGAGGCACCAAGATGTACCGAGATCTACAACAGCATTTCTGGTGGAAAGGCATGAAACGGGAGATTGCCCGCTTTGTAGCAAAGTGCTTGGTGTGTCAGCAAGTCAAGGCTGAACATCAAAGAGTTGCTGGTTTGTTGCAACCACTTCCGATTCCTCAGTGGAACTGGGAATATATAACCATGGATTTCGTGACGGCTTTACTGCGGAGTCCAAAAGGCAACAATGCAGTTTGGGTGATTGTTTATCGATTGACCAAGGCAGCTTATTTCATACCATTTCGAGTTGGTCAATCAACAGAAGCTTTGGCAGAACGGTACATGCAGGAGATTGTAAGATTGCACGGAGTACCGGTAAGCATCGTGTCCGACCATGACACTCGTTTCTTATCACACTTTTGGAGGAGTTTACAGAAAAGTTTGGGGACTCATTTGAAGATTAGCACAGCTTATCATCCTCAAACAGATGGCCAGTCGGAGAAAACGATCCAAACTCTTGAAGACATGTTGAGAGCTTGCATGTTAGACTTCAAGGGTTCATGGGAGGATCATCTACATTTAGTGGAGTTTTCTTACAACAACAGTTTTCAGGCGACTATTCAGATGTCTCCATTCGAAGCTTTATATGGTCGCAAGTGTCGTTCACCTGTTTGTTGGGACGATGTCGGTGAACGAAGATTGTTGGGACCAGATTTGGTTGTGCAGACAGTTGATAAGGTTAACACTATCCGGAACCATATGAAAGCAGCACAAGACCGATAGAAGAGTTGGGCAGATACGTCGAGAAGACCTCTAGAGTTCGCCGTGGGTGATTTGGTATTCTTGAAGATATCACTGACTAGAGGGGTGATTCGTTTTGGAAGTCGAGAAAAATTTAGTCCTCGATTCGTAGGACTTTTCGAGATTATGGATCGTGTTGGAGAAGTAGCTTATCGATTGGGGTTACCACCATCTTTGGCGAATGTTCAAGACGTGTTTCATGTATCTTAACTCTCTAAGTATGTTTGAGATGAGACGCACGTGCTAGATCATTCGGAGCTGACTGTAAGGGAGGATTTGACCTTTGAGGAACGACCGGTGTCGATTATGGATCGAAGGAAAAGATTTTTAAGAACAAGGTTATCCCTCTTGTACTTGTTTCTTGGGGAAATCGCTCGCGTGGAGAATCAACTTGGGAATGAGAAGATGACATCCGGCAGAGGTTTCCACATCTATTCTTGTAGTTTCTTGATTGTTTCTTATTCTTGGAATTTTAAGGACGAAATTCTTTTGTAGTTGGGTATAATGTAACAACCGAGTTCATTTATACCAATTCCAGTTCCCGTATTTATTTATCTGTGGTATTTTATTGATTTATCGTGTTTGGGTATGAATGGTATTTTACATTTTACATTGCATTCGACCCGACCCGCTTGCTTGAACCTGTTTAATTCTTATTTATAGATTATCTTGACTTGTTGCATGGACACGTGCATCTCATGATTAGTACATACTGGCATTTTACCTGGCATTGCATCTTTTACCATATAACATTTTAGGTCATGTAAAATAATTTAAAATTGCATTTCATAACCTGCATGATACCCCTAACCCCGTGGTAGTGTTCGCGCATCTTGTTCTCATCCCGTTCAGTGAAACGGACGTGTTTGGATGGCTATGCGCACGTACGTGCATCCGTTCTTGGGGGTATGCATTTTCTTTAACTGAGCATTCATTTTGAAATTTGGAAGTCGCATATATTTTTCATATTTTAAATTTGAATTTTTAGACCCGACCCGGACGTGTTTTGGAGTAAATTTGTATTTTCCAAAATCTCAAAACGTACTAATATTATATTAATATATTTCTAAACTATAATTATGTATAACTGTTTACCTAACGAATATATATATTCAAATAGATTTTTTTACATCAAATCTTACAGATCTCTCTCTCTTTCTCTCTCTCTTTTATATAATATTAATTATTATAAACTTTTATTTAACCACTTCCTCTACTACGTATCTCTCTCTCTTCTCTCTATCTTCCTCTCTCTCTCCTCTCGCGATCACTATTCCTCATGATCCCATCACCTCCCTTCTTCCCCTACGCTCACCTCCCTTCTTTCTTTCCCCTTCTTTATATTCTGTCGCCTCCACGAGAAAAGGAAACCCTAGCCAACACCCTCGCACTGCACCTCGTCACCGCTGACCTTTCGCCGTCGCCACCACCGACGACGACGTCGCTCACCTCACCTCTCTCTCTCCTCGATCTGCTCATCTTCTTTTCATTTTTCCCGTTTTAGTCCTCCTTCTCGCGAGCAAGAACCTACGCGCTGTGCTCACCCGACGCCGCCGATCACCTCGTCGGCCTCGTCACCTCCATCTTCTCTTCTTTCTTCCCTCTCTCCTCTCTTCTTCTCCAGAGAACTCGATCTTCATACCCTCTCTGCGCGAGATCCCTGCAACCCGACGAACTCGCGAACCCTAACCCTAGCTTCTGCCGGCGACCACGTCGTCGTCGCCTCATCTCCCCTCTCCTCCTTTCCTCCCTCGAGCATCTCTCTTCTTTCCCCGGCCAACCATTCCCTGCACACCAAGATCCCTACACCCTAGCGGACCTCCCAACAGAGTGATGCCTGGATTGACCATTCTAGGAATTTCTTGATGATCAACCTCATGGGCCTTTTCTATTTCTTCCTGTTTGGATTTTGAACTTCTCTTGATTGTTGTGTATCTTGGAACTATTTTCATTTGAAATATACCATGTTGTACTCATGTGTATAATGCAACAATCTTTGGTAGCCCTGTGTATTTCATCTCCTTAACATTGTTGTCAGTATAATTATTTTTTATATGAACAAAAATTCTGTTAGATCAGAATATTTCTTGCTGAATTTGTGGCACCATTTCCAGGGAAACGCAGTAGTCGTATCCATTTACGTGGACGACGAACCCACTAACATCATTAATCGTGGATTCTTTATCCATATCCACAATTTGCGTTATGATGAGAAGATAGTTTCATTTACACATGCTGCACGTGGTGTCGTAACTGCCTTGTCTTTCAGCACCGATCACCGGAATCCGGTTGTGACGTCGACGATCCCGACGACCCAGCGAGCGTACCTGACCCGTGTGATTCCCTTGTACATTGTTTGGATCCGTTCCGTGTACCGTGCGCGCGTCGCGACTTTTCCCGCCGATGTGTGATGTTCCGTATACCCGTTTCTTGATCTGTCGAGGCAAGTAAAACTTGCTACATGCTATTTATATTATTTCATATTTATTTAGATATATATTAAGCATGAAGTTTGAATTTAGTGCCCTATATTACATTTTACCATTCGATATCCGTTTATATCATTTTTTTAGAGTTAATTATGAAAACATACCTGGTTGCATGTTAGATTACAATATTTTGTGCCCACGTCCATATTTATATTATAGTGCTTGATTGCATAGCCCACAGTACCATTTAAATAGTTTATAACCTTTCAAACACCCGTTTGCATCCATCTCGTCTAGTACACATATTGTTGCATCCATAGATCACTTGAATGTATAACATTGAAATATTAACATTCCACATTTGATAAATTGTAGTTTAATTAGTATTGGAACTTTAACTTTAACCCTAATCATAACTGTGCATCTATATCTGTACCTGATTGCATATCACATTACAATGTTCCACTTTATTGTTCCATTAGTACCCCATGCTTATTTTGCATACCCATGCTTATGTTAGTTTGATTATGAGCACCCACATGACATTTTGTGCACCCCTGACATGACTTGATACACCTACTAGTTGACACGACATGGTACCGTACACTTCTTAACATGACATGATACCTATATACTACTTGACTTGACCAGATGTACCATGGCTTTACCTGTTACCTGATCTTGTTATTAATGCCAACAGCTTTGACATGTTGTCCCTACGGACATTCCCTGTTGTCTATCCAGACAAACCTTACCTGCTGATCCTGTGTTGGCATTAGCTCTAGATTTATCAATACTTGACTTGAATACACAACTTGGGGGTATGGGGAAATCAATGATGAAACCTGACTTGTAACTCGACAGTTCGATACCTTTACTGATCAGTTTTAGAGGCTAGGCCAGCCTTGGGATGATGCTGCTGACATCATCCATCGTTACCCACTACCTTTTAGAGGCTAGGCCAGCCTTGGGATGATGCTGTTGATATCATCCATCGTTACCCCTTTTCCTTTTAGTGCCTAGCGGCATGTCTCGGTTTCAGCCTGAGAATCTTCACCGTGATCCCGGGCACGCATGGGATACTATTGAGTTACATCGATGATTCATCAAATTGATTTCAAAGACTTAAGAGTAGTTAACCTAATAGACCAGTCTAGATTACTCACTACACATTACCCTCACTGTTTTCATTTACGTTACCGTTATACCTGTTTTACTGTTCATACACATACCTGTATGTCTTGCTTCCTCTATTTAATTTATTGCTTGATATTATGACGCATTGACGTCTGGGTTTTGCATGGCCCAGATCCTCTACCTTTTGTTGCAGATTGATCAGGAGTACTGCCGCTGTTAGACCAAGCGGTGATGATTCTGTTGTTATCCAGTTTTACTTTCCAGGTGTTTTATTTATTGGACCTTTTGCTTCCGCATATTATATTATTTCTTGACTCATTTATTCTGGCTTATGGACATATACTAGATAGTTTAGTTTACTTTCCAGTTCTTGATATCTCTACAGCCGTAAGGTGACTGTGGAAGGATATTTCCTATCCTCAGGTAGCATGGTTGGCTATGTCACGTGCCTATCTTAGCGTACTCTGGGAAGCGGGGCGTGACAGAGAGAGAGACCCTTGACTTCCTCTTTCATTCTCAATTGTTTTCTTCTCCTTCTCCTTCATGCTTCGTTCACCCTTCTCTACCTCCATGAATCATCTCCAATTCTTCACCAAAACCCCATGCCACCTTCTTTAAAAAGATGCAAAACCTCTTCCTAAACCCTTTGGACCAATCAAGTTTGGAATTTTAAGACTTTGGGCAACCTAAGAATTTTCTTGACTTGCCAAAGAAGGTATATTTCTACTCATGTTGTCAAGTCTTTAGCTTTTCTTATATCCTATACTAGTTTAGAGTTAAACCGATATGGTTTGATGGTCTTAGAATTTCCTAGATGAGTTTTGGGGTTTGAGTTGAGTTATGATGGTGTATTTGAGGCGTAGTGAGTGTTTTACTTGACTTTGGTGATATTTAATGGCCTAGACCAGAGATTAGAACCTGATACACGAATTTAGAATTTGTCCAGTGTCGGATTTGTGGAGTTGATTGGACTATAGGGTATCTGGAGCAACTTGGGTTATTTCTGAGATAGTCAAACAAGTTTATTGATCTAGATAAACCACTAGAAACCCACCACCAAAGTACGGGCCCCTTTGTCCCTACCAAGACCGGTGATGCCGGGAAATTTGATGATCTCGCCGGACCTATTTTGTAGGTTAGTGTTGGGGTTTGGTCTGTAGCACACACTCCCTATAACCTAGCCCGTGTATTGTTAGTTTAGTCTTAGACCCCCATGCCAAAATCTGGGAGCTGTTTGGGTTGGTTTTGGTTATGTTTTCCAATATTGAAACTTGGAATTATGGATTTCTTGATGTGATTTGGTCGTTGGACGTTTGTACGTTAACGACGAGGGTTATTTGGTTGTTCTTGCATGCGTAAGCTATTGGTTCTAACCTATAAGCAATTCGTATGCCGTATCGATTTTCGGACTTGGTTTTAACAGCATTACGATATGTTTTGATTGTAGGTAGCTTCGTGTGGATTTCCGAGACGACAAAGCACATCAACTTCGGCTAAACAAGGAGTTTAGCAGGTGAGTGGATTTATATCTACGGGGGAAGTCGGGTGGATAGCGTATAGCACTCCCGCAACCGTAGTGTTAACGATAGATATATATTTGAATATAGTCTATAAGGTTATTAGAATACCTTACGCGATAGTAGTGGATATGGTAGAAGATATATCCCTAGTTGTATTTCTTAACCCTTGAGCTATATATGCACATATGCGGGAAAAAGGAAAGTTATGATATGATGATAGAGTCGTTATGATACGACATAATGATAAAAGGCGATGTGATATGATATGAATACAAGATGACATGAGATGAGTTTTGATGATATCGTACGATGGATATTCTGTACGTAATATAATAAGGATGAATCACCAATATTTTTTCCGACTTGAGAATATTTTATTGTATATCATGCCGTGGATATTGTGATATGTTTGGATTCCTATCCATTTCGAAACCAACGAATCATTATGCACTTTTAAATGATGATTTCAAGGAGACACTACAAACCTTTCAAATGGTTTCTATACTAAAAAATATAATAGTCTCCTATTTTCTAAAACAACGATTCACACTATTTTAAAACTATAACTGTATGACTCCTACGTGGTTGCATATTTTTATATACTGTTCGCGCTTACGATCCCTTATTTCTGCATATGCTCGCGTTTCTTTTATTACGATGTATATGTAAGTGCACGGCAGCGCCCCGGCCGTCAATCCGACGGCCAAATGCGGAAGCGGTGATAAACTTTAATTTTGCGAACTTAGCAAACCGGCACCACCGCGCACTAAACCCCGGATCGGGCCATTAAACTAGATCTAGCTAACTATAAGACGGGTTAGAGATATACCGAGTGATCCGAGTCCTCTGGTCTTCTCGTCGTCGTCCCGATCTCCCGCGGATCCTCCGGTCGTCATATCCTTGCCGGAAGGGCACCACATCGCCTGCATCTTTTACGGGCTCCCACCTCAATACCGAGGCAACTCGGGCGCGAAGTTGGCTGGCCGACGCATCCAAGATTTGCTGTAGAATGTGTAGTGTATAGGCTATGTCTCATTTGAGGTTTGTTGCTTTTGAAGATGATGGAGGAATCAAGATAAGAAAAATGGTGCTTGCATTTTTCTAGCATGAAATGAGATCAAGAATGCCACACTCTCAAGAATGAAGCTCTCATCTTTTTCTCTCTAAAATGTGTTCAACCTTATCATATGAGAATGGTGGAGGAAAGAATACATAAGCAAGAGGGAGGTGAGTGTAGGAAAAGAGAGAGGGTGACAATATCCAAACATCATCATAACAAATTCACATCAAACTCTAATCACCTCAAATCACCAAAAAAGCAAGTGATGATGATAGAAAAGAATGGTATCAAAAGATGCTTTCATAAATAATACATTTGCAAGAAACCCCTCCACAATGTGTTATTTGCAAACTTGCAAATAACCCCCTCCATCGGAAAAGTCCGGCCGGGAAAGAACAAAGGAAAACCGGCCGGAACGGAATGCAAACTGGAAACTCCAGAAAACTGGTCCCGTAATAAATTACAGGAAAACCCCGATACTGTGCATACACACCCGCATCTGTATTCCGACCGGATACAAATGCAAAGAGACAAAACTACACTATCAAATACCAAGATCCGGCTTAAGCCAAAGCCGGCTAGTAAAAACTGTCCGATCACGATCTGTGCAATACCGCACGTATCTGATCGAACCCTGCCATATCTCCATACGGCCTCTACAGCGTTTCGCCCGAAAGCGGAGTAACTGAAAGTGTGGTGGACTGTAAAGACTCGTCAATACTATGGCTGTGGATTTAACCACTAGCACGTCAGAGGTATAAGCCAATACGTGACGGGCCACCAGCTATTGACTAAAAAGGGACGTCGATAAGCGAACTCATCCTGACACCCTACTGAGCCTGTCAGTGACAATATCCGTACAGTCCGGTCCGTTCGTCTATGAGCATCGTATGTCGGGCCTAGGGGGTTGGTAAAAGTCAGACCCCAAAAAACGGTACAAGTCATGTCGGAGTGTAGCCCAGAACACCCTGAGATACTACTGGAATACCTACCAGTAAATCTCCTGCCTTGGCCAAGGACTTCGTGTAATGGCTCTCCTAGACACTGCGCGACCTCACCCCCAATACCGGGAGAGACGAACCCCTGAAGATCCGCTCACTGCCTCCATGTGGCTCGGGACTGTACCCAACTAAAACCTGTTTGCACGACTCCTTTGAGCCGTGGTAGGGTAGTAATCAAAGCACAGTGGGAACTCACACGAGACAAATGACGATCCCCAGGTCGATGAACTAACCTGTACACATGTCATCAGGGAACTGCTATCTGACGTCAGGTATAAGACCAACTAGCATGTTCCCGGCGAGTCCTGTCCGGTGTACTCGTAACCCAATGAGCACCTGCATACATCTTAGGTGAACCAACTGACACCAGTGGCTTGTGAGACCGGCCACCGCCCCTCGTCGGGGTCTCGACTGTATACACTAGTCTACTCTGGAGAATCGATGCCCTGTCTCGAATCTCCCACGACTAGGGACCTTTTAAGGATGTGCTTATAGACTCCAGCTCTCACATATATGATCGCCCTCATACTGCTGGCAGTCAAGCAAGAATCCTAGGGGGCTCTATCAACGTGCAATAGCGACCAGTCAGGTCACCTAAAGCAGTACACGATGATAAAGGTAAACCTGATAGCATACTATCATCTCAAGTAAGACTGTCGTACCGGGATAGGTCCTCCCTCAATCATTGCAATCACGTGCCTGTGATCCAATAATTGACTCTGAGGGCACTATCTCCAACAATCTCCCACTTGCACTCAAGGCTAATTATTGCGATGTCGCATACTCACAGCCCGTGTGATACCGAACACCCAACTCCTCTACTGGTCAGTCTCACAAAGCTCGTTTGTGAAACTATTGCGTTCAAGGAATAGCCTCAGCGAGTGGATCCGCCTTGATGTTTCTTTCTATGTCTCTCTATATCTCAAGTTCGCGGAGAAAACCATCTCCCGAAATGAGCAATACCTGTCTTAGAATGTCTGGATGTCTGATGGGACTGAGCTCATAAATGAACTCCAAATCCAAACTTCTTAGACTGTATCGTCAACTGAACTTAATCAGTATCCTGCGCCATGCCACCCTCAGTATTTCCTTAGACCACCTGTCCAAAATACTGCCCCTCGTCAGAAGGAAAACTATAACTCTGACAACCTCCTTGTCGTCCATGTCACCTTGGAAGCCTGGAGTGATAACCGTCTCCTAAAGGAGGCAGCCGTTATCATATCCCTAGAACATTCACTTATGTTCTAAAACTGCTTCCGACTGTTCCTCCAGGATTGGATCAATATCAACTTATTGCATCTAGTGCAAGAACAACATCTGGTGTGGTACTTGACATCTCATGATTGACTCAATTGCCTAAGCAAGTGGTCTGCCAATCATGCACATCCCTCTCTACTTTAGTCTATAAGACACCTTTAGAGAGGGTGACTCCATTACCTGCAGGTACACCACCATGCCAGGAGTCGTCCATTCTAAATACTCTTAGAATGCTGTCAAAGTACCCTGATTGGGAAACCACCCAAATCTAGATCTAAAACCATAGATCTAGTAACCAGTATGTCTGATATATTGTCCAAGTCCCATGTGGAGAAACCACTGTGTGACGACCAAAATATAACCGATCGTAGTATAGGAATATCACTTCCTACTACCTTCTCAACAGATCCATCCCCTATTCTGATGACGTCAAACCTATGACTGTCACATCAGAAACAGATGATCTAACTCCGCTATATCTGCTTTAGTCTATAAATAGACATAAGCCTGATGTCCACCAATGCTTCCGCTGCTCCCACTGACTACGAAAACCCTCTGGCAGAGTCATATAGATGTGCACTTCTAAAGCTAGTTTAGAACGACGCTATACTCATCCTCCTGCCGGGTCTCGCAGTCTGGAACAACAACAATGGCAAGTGTGGGTAAACAAGAACTTCCCTGTCACCGTCCTTGAGGCTACCGGAGTACCTCTCGGGTGCCTGAAGTTACCCACCTTATCTGCGGAGTGGCCAATGGAATGTCAAAACAGATTGAATCTTTAGGTTCCTTATCAAATCTTCAGTAATCGTTTGCGGTTCTGGAATCACTTCCAGTTCTACCATACTCCCACTACTGTTTTCTGAAAAAACCATTTTTATTAAAACTGTGGCGAGTCAAGAACAATATCACTATTGATCTTTCTTATGGTAGAAAGTTAACCCTCGTCATAGCCTGGGTCAACCCACAAACAGCCATTACAGAAACGTGCCTTGAGTTATCCAGAGTCTGGTTTTAATCATAAGCCGGACAACTCCCCGTACCTTAACAATGTTAAGATATGAACTGTACTATATCCAATATAGAACCAGAGGCACTGATTTAATTGAACCAGATTCAAATCATGCAGCTTTCTCCAGTGCATGTCAACTAAATGGAGAGAGGCCGATCAGCATTACTCAACTTAGGAATGCTTCCAATTATGAGTAACCTGAAAGAGAAGTAATTTCTCTTTGTCATTACTATCAACTGAATACCATACACAAGTATCTACATCTTCGATTACCTTGAAGAATCCCGATACTTGCTATACCTGGTTCTCTACTCTATTCAAATACCTATAACTCCTCAAAACTTAGACCCTGTGTTTCTACGAAACACATGTCTAAGAACTAGAGAAGTTAAAAGTAAACAGAATATAGTATGAGGACCAACCCCTCTGTCCTAATGGACACTGGACAACATACAATACTCTGTATAAGTCCGCTGAGTCTAACAACTCTTTCACTGTGTGTCGTAGGTTGAAAACTGTACTTACGGTTAAGAAGAATTACACCGCTGTTTAATGCTCCTTACCTAACCATCCACTGATATAGGTAAATGTCATCGACATAATATCAAAAAGGTATATCTCACTCTATGAAAATAGAAGTACAGATATATCAATTTGAAATTGGTGCACAACAGCGGATATTCAAAACCAAATATTTGCCGACCGGCAAACAGCCCAGGTGATCTCCTCAAATATCACCGATTACAACGAATCCCGATATAATGAGGAAGATCACCCAATTCCCAATAACTTACTCCCACTCATCATCTGTAAAACCATACAGATGTGAGAATCATACCTGGTAAATACATACCCTGGAGCAAGTGTTAATTGGGAAATCAGTTTTCTTTTAACAGTACACAGCTAAACTGAAACATTGAAATGTTTCGATGGGGTATCCTGGTATTCCTAGTAATGCCTCTACCATTATCCAGATTCACAACTATAACCGTATAATTCTTTGCCACCTCTCCAAATCCCTTTATATGTCTTTAGTCATTACCTTCTGCACACCCCTTTAGGCCAATTGGTTTTCTTCCTTCCCTACCGTTCGGCATCAGCCTATGGTTTGGAAGAAGACTATCCAATAAGCATAATGGGTGTACTGTCCTAATCCTATGAGCACTCGCAATGCGAGAGAAGGTGAAAATAAAAGACAACCGAATAAACCTTATTCCTATTTCTCCTGGACCAGAATCCATCCCCGAACTGGAACAAGTTCCTTTCGAGTTCGTATATAACCATACGATGGAGTATCCAATAAACTGTGGATCTTCGTAGTGATACGGAGTGTCCTGGAGAAATACAAAGGTGATTTTAGGATTGGCGAAGAAAAACTTGGTTTGGTCGTGAATATCAGTCGCAATTTACTTTGCCCTCTTACTAATCCCTTGCTTTGTCTGAACTTAATACCTTCTGCACACCATCTGTTAGTTATATGTATGCCCTAGAGGCCATTACTGTACATAGGATGTATATTGTAGTGGATGCTGGGACATATATAGGGAGGACTTTCTTGCTCGACATGATAGTATGCTATCTGGTTGAACTTTACCTTAACGTGTATACTGATTGTCTCTCTGTTACATGTTGGTAAAGCCCTTAGGATGTGTGCTTGACTACCTGGACTATGATGCGGATCATACTAGTGGGGACATGGTAGTCCATAAGTACATCCTTCAAAGTCCCTAGTCGTGGGTGTATCGAGACGGGGCATCGATATACCAGAGTAGACTAGCGTATACCTTCTCGACCCATACAGATGGGCGATGGATGATCCCATATCCATCGGTGTTTGACATCAGAGATGATATACGGGTGCTCAGTAGAGACTGGGTACACTGGACGGACTCGCCGAGAACTCCCAGATGGTATTATACCTCACGTCAGATGGCAGTTCTCTGGTGACACTGGTACAGAGTAGTCTGTTGACCCGAGATCGTCATAGAGTCTTGTGTGGTTCCCACTGTGCTTTGATTTCCATCTTACCACGTCCAAGAGGGCGTGCAAAACGGTGGTTTTTGGGTACAGTCCCGAGTCACATGGAGGCAATGAGCGATAGGAGGGGATTCGTCTCTCCCGGTATAGGGGGTTGATGTTGCGCTGTGTTCGATTGGCTATAACAGGAAATCCCTGGCCAGGGTTGCTGAGATTTACTGGTAAGTGTTACCAGTAGTTTCTCTAACAGTTATAGACCTCATATCGACACGACTTATCGAGCTATTGGAGTCTGACGTTTACCACCCCTAGGCGAGATATGCGACATATCAGACGATCAGACCGGACTGTACGGTAGTGTTACTGGTCGGATTCACTGGAGTGTGAGCGGGCTTGCTCGTCGATCTTCAGATCGCTCAATACCCGGGTGGCCGTTACGTTTAGCAGACCGCTTACGGCTTGTGGATGTTTGATATGATCATCATCCGCTGCCGGCGTATTGACGAGTCTTTAGAGTCCTACACAGAGATTTCCTGGCTCAAGCGAAACGAAATAGGAGCGCATATGAGATATGTGCGGGACCGAGAGTAATGCGTGTATGTGATACCGTATTTCATTCTCGCGATCAATGTGTCGAATGGTTGTATGCGATATAACCTAATTATCGAATCAAGGATTGATTCGATAAGCCGATACATTGGATACTAGCCGGTTATATGCGATATGACCGGATCGTTAAATCAAGAGTTGATTTAATGATTTAATGAATAATTATATATTTGATATATTACTTTGCGTTAACTAGTATCGGTTCACTTAAGATGGATTTTCTCACTCGGATGTGCGCATTGTATATGCGGTATACTTTTGTGCACTTGATTGTATCATGATTGATGATACATGTTATGCTAGGGTTTTTGTGTAAAGATCAAACCATGGTTACATGATTATGGTTAGGGTTTTGTTTTATTCACTTATTTATTTATCCATTTCATTTTGGAAAATAAATGAGAAGAGAAAAGAATGGTGGCTTTATTTGTTGTTTAGTTGAAACTTCATGAAGCTTTGACTTTGTCCACCATTCTTATCTCATCCTTAACCCTAACCATTCCTTTAACCCTTGGTTAATTCTCTACACATAACCATAGTTAGGATTATGATAAGTTTGGAAAATTCTTTTCTTTTTAAATAACTTATCATAATTCTTTCTTCTTCTTCTTCATCTTCTTCCATGAAGAAACCTCCACTTCATCAATGGTGATTGATGAAGATGAGTGAGAAATCCAATTCTAAAGTGAACCCAACTCCTATTTCTTCATCCTCTACCTCTTGCCAAGTAGTAGAGTGTGTTTTCTTCACAAGTTTCATGACTTGGTGAAGTGAGAGCTTGATCTTGCGATGCTTCGACGTAGATCATCTTCGGCATGGACATCGACGACCTAGCTTGCCCATTCTCCGACGAAGCCGACGCTAGAGCCCGGATTTGATTTGGACAGCGGAGAGGACCTTGTCTCGGAGCCGTGGAGGTGGAGGACCGGATCTACAAAGGTTGTATTTCCGTATTCCCTTAGTTAAGTGTTAACTAGTTATCTTTTCGCCTAGAATTCTAGCCGACGATCCGTAGTCGGGTTTCTCGGCACCGTTAAAATTTGAAATTGGCATGATCGATGCCTTGTGAGACCTCATTAGGGTGCCTAGGAACCCTACAGTGGTATCAGAGCCTAGCTAGAGCCTTAGGCGAAATCTAGACGGATTTTGAAGTCCGAACGACCCAAAACCGAAACCCAAAATATGCTCTCTGTCCAATTTTTAAAAATGTGGATTTTTCAAGATTAAAAATATCCAGAAAATCAAGCAGGGTTTATTATGAAATACTGTGCAAAACGGAGCTGTAACTCCGTCATGACGGCGCGGAACCGCGGCGCATGCCCACGTGGCGCGGCGGTTCCGCGGCGAGACTGTAGATTCTTTGACTTTTCTTTGCACAGTAATTCCTATTTTCTGGAGTTGGATTTTCTGGGAATTTTTAATATTTATTCAAGAGTTGAATTTTCTGCAGTTGTTTTGGGGATTCGGTGTTTCGATCGGAGTATCAAATTTTGTCTATGTGGCTTTCCGGGTAAATTTTAGAATATGTTAAAAAGTTCGACCGGATATAAATACCCAATTTTTCCCCTGTCGGGAAATTTCCAAGTGTTGGATTTTTCCGTGGTTTAACGACGTTCTAAGTAGTGCAAGTAACTCGATGGACCCTCTAGAAGACAACAAACCTTAACTCGATTATGTGACCGTCTTGAACTGCCCTTTGAACCTTCGGGTTTGGGGCAGTACGGCGTGCCACATGTGAGGCGTTGGCTTGACCCTTCTACGGCTGGACCGTTGGTACTGAGGCACGAACTGAATGTTGTTAGACTTGTTTCATGTGTTGATCTGTATCGGGAAAACTTGGGTGTTCGATTGTTCGATCGGAAAGTTTAACATTTTCTATTTATTCGGAATGGGATACAATAATTGGAATTCACAAGTAGTTATGAGATAACTGAATGAATGTTATAAACATAACAGTTTAGTCTCACTTGATCGGTTTCCACGGAATTTTGATGTGATCAAAAGTCCGTCGCAATCACGTAGCGTACGCGGATACTCGCCGGGTAAACTTAATAGACAGCCTCACTCCATTGCCCCGACCAAGTGACTGTAAGAGAATCCCGTCGCCGAAAGCATCCGTTCGGGTGCTCGCGGTAGCGGTGTTCCGCCTTGGTGCACTTCGTCGACGGTATCGGGGGTGCGGCCGTCTACTGAAGTTTGCGACGAGTATTCGATCAGGATGTCGGGAATCCTGTTGAATTGCCCGACTTGGTATTGAAAAGTGTTTTCGATTTTAAGACTAAAATGCGGGGTTTATAATTGTTAGGCATGCGATGTCTAAGTAATTCATTTGGTCAGGCATGAGATGTCTGAGGTGGTTGCGGATTCCAACTGTTGTAGTTTTACACTTTCTTTTCTGTGACCGTAAGTGTAATATGTGATATCGCCGGTTTCGTTGCTATATGTCAACGACAATTGGGATGCGCATATTTACTTACGTTGATGACATGTGATGTTATGTGTTGCTGGATATGTTATATTGGATCGTCGTGTTTGAATAGCCGGGGGTTTTTATGTGAGATGAGTGTTTTTCATTATCATTCATGTAAAAACTTGTATGTAATATTCTTTTATTGGGGCGCTTCCAGGTTGCGGAAGTTGTCACCTGTTGTATATTATTTACTTTTCCGCACTAGGATAGACCCAAGGAGGAGGGCACAAGTAACCGGGTTCTGGAGTCCAGTGGGAGACCAACTCGAGGAGTCGAGTCCGGGTCTCCTAACTCCAGAATTGGTAGGGTTGCTTGCCGCTCTCGTAGGGGTCTAGGGGTGTGGGTTTGGCTATTCATCACGACCGTGGAATCCGTGTTTTATACTGGCTCGTATTGAAAACACGGACGTCCTAGTATATCCAATATTTCATATGTTTCTTCTGCTGCGATATCTGTGATGTGATCATGTGATGTTCTGTGATAGATACAGTATATAGTATATATGATATATTATATAGACGTTACTTATGTTTTACACCCGCGCTAGCCCTGCCCCGCTCTGCCGTTAGTTACCTAACCTAACGGTGCACGAGGGGACATCGAGGCGAATGCGGATGGCATAAGTGTACGTCGTATTTATCTGTGATGATTAGGTACTTAAATGATGGGACTTCATTAATGTGATTAATGAAATAAAAGAAACCTAAGATGTTGTAGAATCGAATTTCAAAATAAAACAGGTAGCTACAGTTCTTGCTTTGCATAGCGGTATATGTGATATATCCTGCACCTTATTCGATGAGGAAAGGACCGAGATCCCTTCACCGGGAGTGACTCCTTTAGCAATAACTGGCAGATGCTACACACTCGGTTTGTCTTTTGATTGCTTTTAAGTGTTTTTCGCTTTGCACAGTGATATATATGATATATCCCGCACCTCATTCGACGAGGAAAGGACCGACGATCCCTTCACCGGGAGTGACTCCTTTAGCAAAACTGGAAAAGCCTCAAAAGCACTCCATTTTAAAATCATTTGATTCTACAACGATATCAAGTTCATTACGCAATAGGTTTTCAGAAAAACCTGACGTAGCCCTCCGTCATTTCAGATAAGTAGTAGTTAGTATTCGTGCTGCGTTTGTTGGCCTTTGTCAAGGTGCAGTGTGCGGTAGCTAACTGGTGCTTATCTGCTTATGCATATGATGCAGATTGAGTTAGGGTAGTCGTGCGACCTTGTTGGCCTTTGTCAAGGGCCATGCGGGTGGGTTTAATTCAATCAGGAAATGACGGGTTGAAATTGACTAGCATCCTATGGTTTGTTGGCCTTTGTCAAGGTCATAGGAGGTTAGGGGCAAAACATTATCGGGAATTTCAAGTGTTGAAATTTGCAATGAGATTGCATACCTTCTATGAGATAGTTGGATCCCGATACCCGCTGCGAGTAAGAGTTACTCCTGGGAGAGTTTTATACATTACAATTAGCCGATCAAGTAGGTGTCTAGAAAGGTGTCAACGGGGTTACGCCTCTGGGAAAACGAGGTTTACATTAATTAGGTTCGTGCGAAAGCACGGGGGACCTCCCTCAAAGTACCGACACTGGCCTGGCTGAAAGATTGGCGAACTTGTAGTGTGTAATTAATCCCGGCTAGTCTTTCCTTTTAGGGTTTGAAGGAAGATTTGATAAAAAGCAGTGGGAGCCATCCTGATTAGATAAAATAATAACCAATCTATTCTTGACAGAGCGCACGCTGAGTGTTTTCTTCTCTCTCTCTCCTGGTAGCGACCATATCACGCCTTAATCAAGATAATAATACGGAATATTGACCGAACCCGCTTGTTATACTGAGCTGGGGAACGTTGGTCCCGCTCCAACTTATAATTGTTATAAGACAGAGCAGGAAATTGGGGATTACCAGAATTCCCGTGCCGCCCAAACGAAGAGAGTGCATGCTGATGCATCATCTTCGGGTGTGTTCTTTATACAGAACTGTTTATCAGTATCCTTTACGTCCTGGGTATATGATACCGGATCAGGATCCCAGATATGTAATCTGTTACATAGGGCTACAGAAAGGTAGAGAACTGAGAACGGGTGATAAGTTTCATGAGGCAGAAAACGGGGCAAGAGTTGCAGCCAAGTCTGTTGGTCACTGTCACCCTGTATTACAATACATTGATTCTGAATGAATGTTATTAGATACCGAACCTGATATACAAAATCATATCAGTCTCTTTATAAGTAAAGAAATGATAAAATTTTGTATTGTTGGATTATGTTTTGAACATTTCCTATATCAAAAGTTGATCGGATCAGGCACGTTATCTAAAAGCATTGATGTTCTAAATCAAACTACAGTTCTTAGTATACGGATCACACACAAGAGGAAGAGTTCAGAAATGAATGAATCCTACTTAAGGCATTGTAGACTAGGTCAGATCAATGTGACCCGACTAGCTAGAGTTACATATAGATGCATATTTAAATCAGTTTGAATTTACATCTTGTGAAACTCGCCAGTCATGTCACAAAGATAAGATGACCATAGCTCCGTTTACTGGAAACAGAGAAAGAGTTACTGAACTCTTGGGATGATACATGTTGATGTATGTAGGTCCCCTGTCTACACATGCCAAGACCGGTTCTTTGTACTTCATTACATTCTCTGATAATCTCTCAAGATTCAGATATATGTTCCTGTTGAAACACAAGTCTGAACCTTTTGAGATATTCACAGAATATAAGTGGGAAGTAGAGAACCAAAATACGGGTATAAGTATTATGTCCTTTGATGAGATCAAGGAGGAGAATACTTGAGCACGAAAATTCTGGATTATTTTAAAGGAGAATGAGATTCTCTCTCAGCATTACTCCTCTGTATACACCATAGCACGATGGTATATCGGGGCGGAGCAATCACACCCTATGTGATAAGGTGTGCTCTATGATGAGTACTACTAAGTTACCTAATTCCTTTAGGAAGTTATGCACTTGAGAAGTTGCATACCTATTGAATAGGGTTCCAATCAAATCAGTTGCCTACCGCTTCATATGTGATATGGAAAGGGAAGAGCCCATATCTTAAGTTGGTTAAGATTTGGGGTTGTCCGGCCTATGTCTGAAAGCAAAATCCGGACAAGCTCGAGGCAAGGTCTGTAATGTAGAACTGGAAAAGTTCCAGCTATACGAACTACAGCAGATGATTTGATAGAACCAAGGGATTCAGTAGATACCAACGAACCTCAGCCTCTCCGCCGATCTAGTAGGGTTCCACACCCACCTGAGAGATACTTCGGTTTCTCTATGACAGTGGGAGCGAGGATTGCATCATGAGATGATGACCCAACTAGTTTCGAGCTGGCCATCAGGAGTAAGACTCTGTAAGAATGGCTGGATGCTTAGTGATCTGAGATGGAATCCATGTACACCAACAAAGTATGGACTTTGGTTGCTATATCTGAAGGGTTAAATCCCTATCAGGAGCAAGTATATCTTGAGAAGATTACTTGGTGTAGATGGAAAAGTTGAGACTTTCAAAGCTAGACTTGTTAAAGGCTTTCGTCATCGACCAGGCATGGATAATGATGAAACCTTTTCAAGTACCTATGCTTAAGTCCATCCAGATCCTACTTGCCACGGCTACATACCATGACTACGATATCTGGTGGTTGGGTGTCTTGACTGCTTTTCTAAATGAAGTTTTAGAAGAATGCGTCTATAAGTACACAGCCAGAAGGCTTCGTAGACAGTGGGAGCAGCGGAAACGTGTGCAAGATGTTTTATGTGATAAAACAGGCATCGCGGAGTTGGAACATCTGTTTTGATGAGTTAGTCAAAGAGTTTGACATCATCAAAATGGTAGATGAACCTTGTATAAACAAAAAGGTAGTAAGGAGTATGGTGACGATCCTCGTAGAGTACGTGGATGACATACTCTTGATAGGGAAGGAGTTTCCTATGCTACGCTCGGTCGATCTCCGCTTATCACAAGGATTCTCCAGTAGGATCAAAATGATACCTACTAAATCCTGGTTTTTGGATCTATGAGATAGATCTAATTGGATGTTAGGATTCTCACTAGTAGTAGTGAGATGGTATCAATTGATCCTGGGGAGAATCACTGGAAGTGTTCCAGAGTGATAAAGACGACTGAATGTCAGTCACAGGCATTGTCTTTACCCTCAGTGGAGGGACGGTATGTTGGAAGAGTTCCAAGCTAGATACCGTGACATACTAGACGATAAAGGCAGGATACATCGCTACTTAAGATGCTACCAAAGAGGATGTTTGGGTGTATATAGGTTCATGAGATGAACTATGTTCCTACCATTGTGTGACAATGGAGTTGTGGCTTTTGCCAAGGAACGCCGATCCCATCAGTGATCCAGACATATTCTAAGGCAGTATCACTTGATCATGGAGATGGTTGATCTCCAGGGAGATCGAGGATAGGAGAGTAGACTCAGAGGACAACACAGCGGATCCACTCACAAAGGCCTGTTCCCAGAGAGAGACTTTTATGGGATGGTTGAGTATGAGATACTGCAACCACTGCTATCAGATGGCCCTAGTGCAAGTGGGAGATTGTTAGTTATATGTATGCCCTAGAGGCCATTACTGTACATAGGATGTATATTGTAGTGGATGCTGGGACATATATAGGGAGGACTTTCTTGCTCGACATGATAGTATGCTATCTGGTTGAACTTTACCTTAACGTGTATACTGATTGTCTCTCTGTTACATGTTGGTAAAGCCCTTAGGATGTGTGCTTGACTACCTGGACTATGATGCGGATCATACTAGTGGGGACATGGTAGTCCATAAGTACATCCTTCAAAGTCCCTAGTCGTGGGTGTATCGAGACGGGGCATCGATATACCAGAGTAGACTAGCGTATACCTTCTCGACCCATACAGATGGGCGATGGATGATCCCATATCCATCGGTGTTTGACATCAGAGATGATATACGGGTGCTCAGTAGAGACTGGGTACACTGGACGGACTCGCCGAGAACTCCCAGATGGTATTATACCTCACGTCAGATGGCAGTTCTCTGGTACACTGGTACAGAGTAGTCTGTTGACCCGAGATCGTCATAGAGTCTTGTGTGGTTCCCACTGTGCTTTGATTTCCATCTTACCACGTCCAAGAGGGCGTGCAAAACGGTGGTTTTTGGGTACAGTCCCGAGTCACATGGAGGCAATGAGCGATAGGAGGGGATTCGTCTCTCCCGGTATAGGGGGTTGATGTTGCGCTGTGTTCGATTGGCTATAACAGGAAATCACTGGCCAGGGTTGCTGAGATTTACTGGTAAGTGTTACCAGTAGTTTCTCGAACAGTTATAGACCTCATATCGACACGACTTATCGAGCTATTGGGGTCTGACGTTTACCACCCCTAGGCGAGATATGCGACATATCAGACGATCAGACCGGACTGTACGGTAGTGTTACTGGTCGGATTCACTGGAGTGTGAGCGGGCTTGCTCGTCGATCTTCAGATCGCTCAATACCCGGGTGGCCGTTACGTTTAGCAGACCGCTTGCGGCTTGTGGATGTTTGATATGATCATCATCCGCTGCCGGCGTATTGACGAGTCTTTAGAGTCCTACACAGAGGTTTCCTGGCTCAAGCAAAACGAAATAGGAGCGCATATGAGATATGTGCGGGACCGAGAGTAATGCGTGTATGTGATACCGTATTTCATTTTCGTGATCAATGTGTCGAATGGTTGTATGCGATATAACCTAATTATCGAATCAAGGATTGATTCGATAAGCTGATACATTGGATACTAGCCGGTTATATGCGATATGACCGGATCGTTAAATCAAGAGTTGATTTAATGATTTAATGCATAATTATATATTTGATATATTACTTTGCGTTAACTAGTATCGGTTCACTTAAGATGGATTTTCTCACTCGGATGTGCGCATTGTATATGCGATATACTTTTGTGCACTTGATTGTATCATGATTGATGATACATGTTATGCTAGGGTTTTTGTGTAAAGATCAAACCATGGTTACATGATTATGGTTAGGGTTTTGTTTTATTCACTTATTTATTTATCCATTTCATTTTGGAAAATAAATGAGAAGAGAAAAGAATGGTGGCTTTATTTGTTGTTTAGTTGAAACTTCATGAAGCTTTGACTTTGTCCACCATTCTTATCTCATCCTTAACCCTAACCATTCCTTTAACCCTTGGTTAATTCTCTACACATAACCATAGTTAGGATTATGATAAGTTTGGAAAATTCTTTTCTTTTTAAATAACTTATCATAATTCTTTCTTCTTCTTCTTCATCTTCTTCCATGAAGAAACCTCCACTTCATCAATGGTGATTGATGAAGATGAGTGAGAAATCCAATTCTAAAGTGAACCCAACTCCTATTTCTTCATCCTCTACCTCTTGCCAAGTAGTAGAGTGTGTTTTCTTCACAAGTTTCATGACTTGGTGAAGTGAGAGCTTGATCTTGCGATGCTTCGACGTAGATCATCTTCGGCATGGACATCGACGACCTAGCTTGCCCATTCTCCGACGAAGCCGACGCTAGAGCCCGGATTTGATTTGGACAGCGGAGAGGACCTCGTCTCGGAGCCGTGGAGGTGGAGGACCGGATCTATAAAGGTTGTATTTCCGTATTCCCTTAGTTAAGTGTTAACTAGTTATCTTTTCGCCTAGAATTCTAGCCGATGATCCGTAGTCGGGTTTCTCGGCACCGTTAAAATTTGAAATTGGCATGATCGATGCCTTGTGAGACCTCATTAGGGTGCCTAGGAACCCTACACCATCGTTATGCTAATTGGTTTTCTTCATTCCCTACCGGTCGGCACCTGCCTATGGTTTGAAAGAAGACTATCCAATTTGCATAATAGGTGTACTATCCTTAAACCAAGGAGTACTCGCAAGCTGAGAGAAGGTAGAAGGAAAAGAAAATAGAATAGTCCTATCCGTTTTCTCCAGAACCGGAAACCATCCTCGAATTCCTTCGAGTTCGTATCTAACCATACGATGGCTTTGTCCAATGGAAGTGGACGTTCGCAGTAATACGGGGTGTCCTGGAGAAAAGGGTAAAAGTAGGAGTGGCAATGAGGTCTGCAACTCCGACAATCCAAAAGCCAGTGTTAAGAAGGTTCGGTCAACTTGGTCACTGAGTCATAGTCTTAGGGTCAGGTCAATGGTCGCTGCCAGAGAGAGAGAGAAAAGAAACACTCAGCGTGCACTCTAACCAAGATCAGAAAGGTTACCAATTTTTCTAATCTGGAAACCTCCCACTGTACCTCAAATTCTCCTCCAAACCTGAAAGAAGAATTAGTCGGGGTCACCCGAGGAGTAAACCAACTCATCAGTGGGAATCGGGATCCAACTCTCATCGCATGATAACGTGACGGAATCCGCTCACGCTATCACACTCCAGAAGGTATGCGCATATCTGGCAAGTTTCAGTTCTTTTGAAACTCCCGATGTGATTTTTACCCCATGCTCTTATGACCTTGACTAAGGCCAACAAATCATAAGTCACATGTCAAGTTCTACCCGTCATTGTCCAGGTTAATTTGAACCCACCCGTACAAGCCCTTGACTAGGGCCAACAAGGCTATACGACTGTCCCAAACCAACGCATCTATCTATGCTACATATGAACACCCAATAGCTACCAAACACTGTTCCTTGACTATGGCCAACAAACACAGCTTGAATACTATTGACTATCCGTATGAAATGACAGAGGGCTACGAATGGTTTCTGGCGAAAACCTTTAACGTAATGAACTTGATATCGTTGAAGGAACTGATAGCTTTTGAAAATATAGTTACGAAAACCTTTGCTAAAGAGGTCACTCCCGGTGAAGGGATCTCGGCTCTTTCCCCGTAGAATGAGGTGCAGGATATTCCAAATGAATACCACGATGCAAAGCAAAAGTAATCGGCTATAGTGAAGTTAATGCCCTGACGCAAACTTCTGTCCAAGGGGTCACTCCCGGTGAAGGGATCTCGGCCCTTGCCTCGTCGACTGAGGAGCAGGATATTCCAAATGAATACCACGATGCAAAACAAAAGTGAACGTCCTTGCAATAACAGCTTTTTTTGAAAAGTGTTCCAACAACATCAGATTAGGTTTGTTTATCTTGCATTGATCCGAATTAATGCAGTCCCATCAATTGATCACACCACAAAGAACGAAAATATACTGACGTACGTATATGCCATCCGCATTCGCCACTGGGTCCCGTCATCACCCGTTAGGTTAGCTAACTAACGGCAGAGCGGGGACTGGACTAGCGCGGATGAAAAACATATACAACATCTACTAATATATATATTCCAATATATTATATTCGCTCAAGGCGTGAATAAAATGCAACATCACAGAAATGTACAGCATCACAGAACAATACAGATATCTGGGATCCCCGGGTTTCACAGAGCCACTACTGAAACCCGACGTTCCCCTGGTCGTGTGGATAGCCTGTGCAATGAAATCCTAGACCCCTACGGGCGCGGCAAGTCACCCGCCAAAACCTGAAGCGAGGCAGCCCCCTTCAGCACCGTGAATGGACCACCCAGCACTTCACGGAATCCGGTAACTTGGGCACCCCTCCTGGGTCAACCTGTACCCCCTACGAGTGCGGCGAATAGCCCGCCAATTCTAGAGCGAAGCCCCCTCCGTCCCAATGCCATGAGATGCGGGCTTGTTGCCCTCCAGAACCCGGCTATCTGTGCACCCCACCGCGGGGCAATCCTAGTACAGAAAGTAAAATATACATACAACGGGTACATCGACTGCAACCAGGTCGTGCCCCAAAAGAATAATACAATCAGGCAGTGACGGCAGTCCACATGTCGGACGCTCGCCCCGCAATATCAAATGTACATAATACAACAACACTGTACTAGCATTGCATCCAGGCTATCCCCCACGACCGATCCGCAACATCACAGCAAAACACAGAACATCAACGTGAAAGTCACGTTCGCAAATCCGTCTAACCGGGCTATAGCAGTTAGACCGGATTTACCGATCGAGTGACATTCACGGTCGCAGATATAATGTAAATACTGTGAAAAATGTGTTTAAAATATCCGATCGATCAAAAATTAACAAGTGGGCCTCCAAGCAATACTGTAGCACTCACAGAAAATCTAGGCCCAATATTAATATTCCAAAACCCATAAAATAAGCCCATAAGCCCACTGGAGAAATTGGACACAGTGAGGACACCAATGTGCGGCGGAACCGCGGCCCAAGAGGGGTTTGGCCGCGGTTCCGCGCTTCATTCGTCGACTGACTGTGTCGAATTTTCCCAGTAGTCTTAGAATTTCAAGTACATCAATTTTCTGCAACCTGGAAAATTTTTAGAGACCAAAAAATTTCAACAGAAAACTGATGTGAACAAAATGCAAGTTTTGGAATTTTGGTCGATCGGAAATGAAAAACACATCAAACGAAGCTAGACGAAGTTAATGGCGAGGCTCTGATACCACTGTAAGTGTACGGCGGCGCCCCGGCTGTCAATCCGACGGCCAAATGCGGAAGCGGTGATAAACTTTAATTTTGCGAACTTAGCAAACCGGCACCACCGCGCACTAAACCCCGGATCGGGCCATTAAACTAGATCTAGCTAACTATAAGACGGGTTAGAGATATACCGAGTGATCCGAGTCCTCCAGTCTTCTCGTCGTCGTCCCGATCTCCCGCGGATCCTCCGGTCGTCATATCCTTGCCGGAAGGGCACCACATCGCCTGCATCTTTTACGGGCTCCCACCTCAATACCGAGGCAACTCGGGCGCGAAGTTGGCTGGCCGACGCGTCCAAGATTTGCTGTAGAATGTGTAGTGTATAGGCTATGTCTCATTTGGGGTTTGTTGCCTTTGAAGATGATGGAGGAATCAAGATAAGAAAAATGGTGCTTGCATTTTTCTAGCATGAAATGAGATCAAGAATGCCACACTCTCAAGAATGAAGCTCTCATCTTTTTCTCTCTAAAATGTGTACAACCTTATCATATGAGAATGGTGGAGGAAAGAATACATAAGCAAGAGGGAGGTGAGTGTAGGAAAAGAGAGAGGGTGACCATATCCAAACATCATCATAACAAATTCACATCAAACTCTAATCACCTCAAATCACCAAAAAAGCAAGTGATGATGATAGAAAAGAATGGTATCAAAAGATGCTTTCATAAATAATACATTTGCAAGAAACCCCTCCACAATGTGTTATTTGCAAACTTGCAAATAACCCCCTCCATCGGAAAAGTCCGGCCGGGAAAGAACAAAGGAAAACCGGCCGGAACGGAATGCAAACTGGCAACTCCAGAAAACTGGTCCCGTAATAAATTACAGGAAAACCCCGATACTGTGCATACACACCCGCATCTGTATTCCGACCGGATACAAATGCAAAGAGACAAAACTACACTATCAAATACCAAGATCCGGCTTAAGCCAAAGCCGGCTAGTAAAAACTGTCCGATCACGATCTGTGCAATACCGCACGTATCTGATCGAACCCTGCCATATCTCCATACGGCCTCTACAGCGTTTCGCCCGAAAGCGGAGTAACTGAAAGTGTGGTGGACTGTAAAGACTCGTCAATACTATGGCTGTGGATTTAACCACTAGCACGTCAGAGGTATAAGCCAATACGTGACGGGCCACCAGCTATTGACTAAAAAGGGACGTCGATAAGCGAACTCATCCTGACACCCTACTGAGCCTGTCAGTGACAATATCCGTACAGTCTGGTCCGTTCGTCTATGAGCATCGCATGTCGGGCCTAGGGGGTTGGTAAATGTCAGACCCCCAAAAGCGGTACAAGTCGTGTCGGAGTGTAGCCCAGAACACCCTGAGATACTACTGGAATACCTACCAGTAAATCTCCTGCCTTGGCCAAGGACTTCGTGTAATGGCTCTCCTAGACACTGCGCGACCTCACCCCCAATACCGGGAGAGACGAACCCCTGAAGATCCGCTCACTGCCTCCATGTGGCTCGGGACTGTACCCAACTAAAACCTGTTTGCATGACTCCTTTGAGCCGTGGTAGGGTAGTAATCAAAGCACAGTGGGAACTCACACGAGACAAATGAAGATCCCCAGGTCGATGAACTAACCTGTACATATGTCACAAGGGAACTGCTATCTGACGTCAGGTATAAGACCAACTAGCATGTTCCCGGCGAGTCCTGTCCGGTGTACTCATAACCCAATGAGCACCTGTATACATCTTAGGTGAACCAACTGACACCAGTGGCTTGTGAGACCGGCCACCGCCCCTCGTCGGGGTCTCGACTGTATACACTAGTCTACTCTGGAGAATCGATGCCCTGTCTCGAATCTCCCACGACTAGGGACCTTTTAAGGATGTGCTTATAGACTCCAGCTCTCACATATATGATCGCCCTCATACTGCTGGCAGTCAAGCAAGAATCCTAGGGGGCTCTATCAACGTGCAATAGCGACCAGTCAGGTCACCTAAAGCAGTACACGATGATAAAGCTAAACCTGATAGCATACTATCATCTCGAGTAAGACTGTCGTACCGGGATAGGTCCTCCGTCAATCATTGCAATCACGTGCCTGTGATCCAATAATTGACTCTGAGGGCACTATCTCCAACAGTATATACGGCGTTTCATACCCTTTGTTACCTGACTTCGTCTTCTAGTACACCTGCACAATTATCGATGATGCGCATGTTACGCTTAAACAGAATTGCCGGCTCACACACATTCATCATCGGTAATTGCTATGCCACTTACACAGTAGAATTGCTATGCCACTTATACAGTAGAATCGCTACATCATGATATTATTCTTGTTTGTAAAGTACATTCATTGTTCAGTACCATCATATGACATGTTTGCATGATATACTTGATATGGTCACATTACTGTTCTATGTTGCATAAATCGTACCTTATGGTTATATGCATTGAGATACATTTTTCATGAGATTTATGGATTTGAGAACCGCGGATATATTTCAAAGGAAATTATAAATTATTTTAAAAACACGGTTTCTCTTGATATGATATTTCGAGGCATCTACTATGAGTTTTCTCGGTTTCGAGCTATGTGATACCCGATTCGAGGAGTTGGATGAGCCGTCTATGGGTACATGGTGGACCCAGTATGGTACCCCGGGGCAAGAAAGGTATGTTGTGCAGTGGACGATGAGCCTGGCAGATGGACTACTACCTACCGGTGATAGTTTGGACCCGACGGTTATCTGGAGGATACCGACCGGAATCATGAGATGGATATGAGGGCCGATCAAAGTATGCGGTGCCTGAGGGCTGATCAGAGGATGCGGCGCCTGAGATATGATGATTTACGTGTCGACGCTTGATACGGGTTTTCATGATGTTTCGAGTGTCGATGTTAGACACTCAGATTCCATGATATTGATGTGTCGTTGATGGACACACGTTGGTTAATATCCTTATATATACAGACATGTTTTCATGATGTTTCGAGTGTTGATGTTGGGCACTCAGGTTCCATGATATTGATTATGTCATTGAGGGACACACGTGGCTGATATCCACATATATACAGGCATATGTGATTCAGATGTTTATTTGTACATGTCACTTGTATTGACTCTATTGTTGACATATATGCATTAATGGTCACCCTAGATATCATAGTAGTACCTTCATGATACAGTATGTCCTAGGAAATCGTTGTGTACTCGATTTCTACCTGCTGATATTTTCTACTCACGAGTTGGCAACTCACCCCCGTTGTGCCACAGTTTTCTAGCAGGTTTGATCGCTTTGGATCAGTAGTGGTATCGCTAGCACACAGCTTCATCCAGGGTGTTTTGCTATGGTAAGTAGGACACATTGGATCTTGCCCACTCTTGTATTTGTTTCTATTGTATCTAGATAAACTCCATCAATCAGAAACTAGACTTTGTATATTGGTATACTTAGACAGACTTGTTTTGGCGAGACTTAGAGCGATGGGTGTATGTTCGCTTCTTTTGTGGTTTTGATGGCTTGCTTTATTTATTGTTCTTTCTGGGTTGATCATCGCCGTAGGGCATTGTATATACGTTTTTTGCATGGTTGTGTTTCCGCCAGTTGGCAAAGAGCTACCTCTCGCTTGGGGATGCTTTTTATTGTATATATGTGGTTTTGGATCAAAATATACAAAGGAGGTGCTGCTCAATTTTTTTAAAAGGATGTAAAATGTTCTCAACTTTAGTATATTCCACTTGCATTTTCTTATGTCATTAGCTAGGCATTTGAAGACAAACTTTATTTCATTATACCTTTATTTCAAAACTGCATCTCCATTATTTTCCTAAAAAGGTTTAGATTTTTGGGCTTCGGCTTACTTGAGTTATGTTAAGCCTTTATACGTTGCGTGATTTAAGTGCCGCTCATGTGCCTTTTCTGGGTCGTGACAGGTTCGGTTCCGCCTTTCCGATACACTGTTGTGTTGTGGTGTGTTTGGGGGAGTAAGCTGAGAGAGAATTCCGTTCTCTTTTAAGTAATCCAGGAACTCGGCACTTAAGCATTCACCACCTCGATTAGATATAAGTGTCTTGATACTTTTGCCAGTTTGTATTTCCACTTCATTCTTGTATTCCCGGAATTTCTCAAAGGCCTCGGATTTATGTTTTATCAAGAATACATGTTCGTACCTTGAGAAATCATCCGTAAAAGTAATGAAATAGGAATAACCACTTCTTGCATGTGTGGACATTGGAACACACACGTCGCTGTGTATAAGTCCCAAGAGCTCGCTGGCTCTTACCCCGTGTCCGGTGAATGGTGTCTTTGTCATCTTTCCTTTGAGACATGATTGAAAAGTTGCATAAGACTGATATTCAAACAGATCCAAATATCCCTCATTATGTAACTTCGTCAACCGTGTTTCATTGATGTGACACAGTCTACAACGCTATAAGAAAGCCTGATTTAATTCCGGAGACTATCTTTTTAGTGTGTTTTGGACATTGAAAACCTGAGCTTTATTTAATACGTATATACCGTTATCTAGTGTACCTGACCCAATCAAACCATGATTAAAGTTGATGTGGACGACATCGCTAACAAATGTGAAATCATAACCTTCTTTAGATAGTAAAGATACAAAGATGATATTACTTGTCAAACTAGGTACACACAAACAGCTAAGCAAAATCAAAATCTGCCCACTTATGAATCTAGGTGATATTCCCCTATAGATACAGCATCCATGCTTATTCCGTTAGAAACTCTAAGAGTCATATCACCTGGCTTGATAACTCTACGGTTTCTCAGAGCCTGTAATGAATTACAGATATGAGATCTTGATCCGGTATCTAGTACCCAGGAAGTAGAGTTAATTGAAAAACAGTTTTCAAACAAAAACACACCTGAAGCCGAAACCACAACGTGCTTCAAACCCTAGTTTTTGGCTTTCCAAGCCTTGCAGTCCTTCTTCCAATGCCCTTTCCCGTGACAATAGAAATATTCCTCTTTCCCTACCTGAAGGGATTCTCTAGCACCACTCTAGGGTTTAGGGTTGCATCACACATGCTATAATAAAAATTTAGAGGGTGCTAAACAATTCCAAACATGAATCGAACTAGAAAAATAGAGTAACAACTAGCTAGTATCATATACTACAAGTGTCTAACACTAAGTGGGGAGAGATACAACCTTTGTAGACCTCCTCCTAGACTCCTTGGATCGATTGAGGGTTTGAGTTGGTTAGCTTGTATTCTTCCGCGTCCACGATGATCCACCACGAAGTCTCTTTGCACCAAGCTCCAAGCTTTTCTTGATCAAGGATGAAGAAGAAGCAAACACTCCACTCAAGTGGGCTAGACTAAAGTGGAATGGTGATGTGGATTTGGATCTCACTACAAAACCTTTTCTTTTTAATCCGTTCTCTTTCTTTTAAAACCCTAGTGAGCTTTTTAAGAGAGAGAGGAAGAAGGAGATGGCTCAAGCTAAACTCAAGAGAGAATAATGATAATAATGAATAACCCTTGCCAAACTCAAGAGAGTAAGTGAGAGTCATCATGCTAAACCATGGTTACAAAATATCTAGATATTTTGTAACTTGAGTTTAAGGAAAAACCATGGGCCAAAACCATGGGCAAATGAAACCATTGACTTTGTCAACTCAAGAGAGTTGAATAGTCAACCATGATTTTAATCCCATTTTGCTTTTCTCAAATAATCAAAATATCTAAATATGTAACCATGTGAGTCTTGCATTGCCACCACCAATGTATCATCAACCATGACATATGTATGCTTGCATGTGTGCATCCATATCATTATATACATACACTTATGCATGCATCATAAAGAAATAGGTTTTAATAAATGAGCTAATGGACTTAATATTAAATCAACACTTGATTTAATAACCTGGTCATATCACATACGACCCGTCCAATAGTAAACGCTCGATTAAAATATGGTATCCAATACAATCATTTAATCGAGCTCCCGCGCATATCATATATGCACCCCACATCGTTTTGCCTGAGCTAGGAGACCCCCTTTGTGGGACTCTAAGACTCGTCAATATGCTGTAGGGTTCCTAGGCACTCTTGTGAGGGTTCAGAAGGCATCAAACATGCCCGAATAAAATTTTAGACGTGCCGAACAACCCAAAGCCGGGATTTTTGCTAGATTATTAGGGTTTAACATGCAAGTAAACATCTTTACTACTAAGTGTGAGGGATTACAACCTTCGTAGTCCGGTCCTTCGCTTCACAAGCTCCGAGTAGAAGTCCCTTCGCCACGATCCACGATCTTCCGGACTCAAGAGAGGCTCCACGACTCGAACGATCCATGATAGCTTGTCGTATTCTTTTTCTTCGATGATCTACGTCGAAGTTGCAATAGCTCAAGCTCTCTCACTCTAATGAGGTGAACACCCTAATCTAATGGGCTAGATTATATGAGGATGATGGAGTAGTATTTATGTTTTCTTCTTATATCATTTTCTCACAAGAAATCATCACAAAAGAAATCACAAGTGAGGTCTCTCAAAAACTCAAGAGAGAAAAAGATGAAGAATAAGAAGATAATTCCTTTTATGATGAATAGTAGATAAGAATATATGATTGATTATGGAACCATGGTCAAGCATGAGAAACTTAACCTTTGTAGAGAATAAACTAGGGCTAGGGTTTGGTTAGGTTAGAAAATGAGTCATGGATAAATATCAACCATAATATCTTAACCAAGACAAAAGCAAAGCTTCTAGATGGTGCAAGAAGAAGCTAACCCTAATCAAGCCCTAATCCCTTTTTATCATCTCTAAACTTGTTTCATTATCAATCATATCATGTTACTATAATACATATCACATATATATTATATTTGTAACAAAAGAGAATAATACAATTAATATATATCGCATATATATCAACGTATTATCTGGTGAGAAAATGAAATAATAAAGCGAGCCAATATTAGATAATGTAATACAATATATCATATATATTATTATACATCAAATCATCGAATCAACACTTGATCCGACGATCCGGCTATATCGAATATAACCGACTAATATATCATGTACCGATTCATCGAATCAACACTTGATCCGATGATCCGGTTCATATCTAAATATCGCGAGAATATAGTACGGTATCTCATATCGCATTATCCTCGGTCCTGTACATATCACATTTATGCCTCTACTCCGTTTTGCCTGAGCCAAGAAACCTCTGTGTAGGACTCTAAAGAATCATCAATACGCCGGTAGCAGGTGATGATCATATCAAACACCCACAAGCTGCAAGCGGTCAGCTAAACGTAACAGCCACCCAGGTATTGAGCGATCAGAAGTTCAACAAGCTAGCCTGTCCGTTCTCCTGTGAATCCAATCAGTAACACTCCCGTACAGTCCGGTCTGTTCGTCTGATATGTCGCATATCAAGTCTAGGGGTGGTATACGTCAGACCCCAGTAACCGATAAGTCGTGTCGATGTGAGGCTCATAACAGGTCGAGAAACTACTGGTAACACTTACCAGTATATCTCTATATCAGCCCTGGCCAGGGAGTTCCAGTTATAGCCAATCGAAAACAGCACAACATCAACTCCCTATACCGGGAGAGACGAATCCCCTCCTATCGCTCATTGCCTCCATGTGATTCGGGACTGTACCCAAAAGCCACTGTTTTGCATGCCCTCTTGGACATGGTAAGGTGGAAATCAAAGCACAGTGGTAATCACACAAGACTTTATGACGATCTCGGGTCTACAGACTACCCTGTACCAGTGTCACCGGAGAACTGCCATCTGATGTGTGGTATATCACCATCTGGGAGTTCTCGGCGAGTCCGTCTAGTGTACCTAGTTGCCACTGAGCACCCGTACACCATCCTTGATGTCAAACACCGATGGATATAGGATCATCCATCGCCCATCATATAGGTCAAGATGTGTATACGCTAGTCTACTCTGGTGTATCGATGCCCTGTCTCGATATACCCTCGACTAGGAACAGTTATAGGATGTACTCATTGACTACCGTGGCCTCACTAGTATGATCTCATCATAATCCCAGTAGTCGAGTACAGATCCTAAGGGCTTTATCAACATGTGAGAGAAAGACAGTAAACCAATACAAGTCAACATGTTAAGATAAATTAAAACCAAATAGCATACTATCATGACGAGCAAGAAAGTCCTCTCTGTATATATCCAAGCATCCATCATAATATACATCATATGTACAACAATGGCCTCTAGGGCATATACATAACTAACAATCTCCCACTTGCACTAAGGCCAGCTGCTGTAGTATCTCATACCTAGCATCCCGAATAATCTCTCAAACTGTATCTGGGGAATGGCCTTCGTGAGTGGATCCGCAGTGTTATCCTTCGTATATACTCTCCTGACCTCGATCTCCCGGCGATCAACTATCTCCCTGATCAGGTGATACCGCCTCAGAATATGTCTGGACTTCTGATGGGACCTGGGTTCCTTGGCCAAAGCCACAGCTCCATTGTTATCGCAATATAGAGGTATTGGATGCTCAATGGATGGAACCACACCAAGTTCAGTGATGAACTTCTTCATCCAGACAGCCTCTTTGGCAGCATCGTTGGCAGCGATGTATTCAGCCTCCATCGTCGAGTCTGCAACGGTATCCTGTTTGGAACTCTTCCAACATACCGCCCCTCCATTGAGGGTAAAGACAAATTCCGAGTGCGACTTAGAGTCGTCCTTATCACTTTGGAAGCTGGAATCGGTAAATGACTCCACCCGGAGTTCTCCGTTACCATACACCAAGAACATGTCTCTAGTCCTTCGCAAGTACTTGAGAATGTTCTTCACAGCTGTCCAGTGACTCTCTCCAGGATCTTCTTGATACCGACTCACTACACTTAGTGAGTATGCTACATCGGGTCTGGTACATAGCATCGCATACATGATAGAACCTACTGCTGAAGCATAGGGTATCCCTTGCATGCGAGCTCTCTCCAAATCAGTCTTGGGAGACATCTCTTTGGAGAGAGTGAGTCCAGAGATCGTGGGTTGGTTCCCATGCTTGGATTCTTCCATACTAAACCTCTTTAGTATGGTGTCAATGTACCTGGATTGGGACAATCCCAGTATCCTCTTGGATCTATCTCTATAGATCCTAATCCCCAATACGCAGGAGGCATCACCTAGATCTTTCATTGAGAATCTTTGTGATAAGAAGATCTTGACTGATTGTAGCATAGGAATATCATTTCCTATCAAGAGTATGTCATCCACGTACAATACGAGGAAGACAACCTTACTCTCTGCTACCTTTTTATAGATACAAGGTTCATCTATATTTTTGATGAAGTCAAACTCTTTGACTGCAACATCAAAACAGATGTTCCAACTCCGCGATGCTTGCTTTAACCCATAAATGGATTTAAGCAGCTTGCACACCTTTCCGCTGCTCCCACTATCTACGAAGCCCTCTGGCTGAGTCATGTACACGCACTCTTCTAAATCACCATTTAGAAAGGTGGTCTTAACATCCATTTGCCAGATTTCGTAGTCATGGTATGCAGCAATGGCAAGTAAGATCCGGATGGACTTAAGCATAGCTACTGGAGAAAAGGTTTCGTCATAATCCACACTTGGTCGTTGATGAAAACACTTTGCTACAAGTCTAGGTTTGAAAGTCTCAACTTTTCCATCTACACCAAATTTCTTTTTAAAAATCCACTTACTCCCAATGGGTTTTACCCCTTCAGGAGCATTTTCCAAAGTCCATACTTTGTTGGTGTACATGGATTCCATCTCAGATCGCATTGCATCCAGCATTTCACAGAGTCACCACTCGTGATGGCCTGCTCGAAACTAGTCGGGTCATCATCTTCCATGATGCAATCCTTGCTTCCACCATCAATGAGAAAACCATAGTATCTCTCAGGCGGATGAGAAACCCTGCTAGATCGGCGGAGAGGCTGGGGTTCGTCGGATACTACTGAATTCTCTGGTTCTACCAAATCATCTGTTGTAGTTTGTTCTGCTGGAACTTCTTCCAGTTCTACCTCAATGCCACTAATCTGTTTCATAAAAAAACCTTTTTCTAAGAAAGTGGCATGTCGAGAAACAAACACCTTTTGTTCCTCGGAGTGGTAGAAGATATACCCTCGCGAATGTTTGGGATATCCAATAAACTTACATAGGATAGACCTTGCCTCGAGCTTGTCCGGATTTTGTGTTTTAACATAGGCCGGACAACCCCATATCTGAATAAAATTAAGACATGGTCTCTTACCATTCCATATCTCATATAGAGTGGTAGGCACTGATTTGGTTGGAACTCTATTCAATAGGTATGCAGCTGTCTCCAGTGCATATCCCCAGAAGGAAATAGGTAACTCAGCAGTGCTCATCATAGAGCGCACCATATCTAATGGAGTGCGATTTCTCCGTTCCGATACACCGTTGTGCTGTGGTGTATAAGGAGGAGTAAGCTGAGAGAGAATCCCATTCTCTTTTAGATAATCTAGGAACTCATTGCTTAAGTATTCTCCTCCTCGATCAGATCGAAGAATCTTAATACTTTTGCCCGTTTGATTCTCTACTTCGTGCTTATATTCTCTGAATTTCTCAAAAGCTTCAGACTTGTGTTTCATCAGGAACACATGTCCGAATCTAGAGAGATCGTCAGTGAATGTAATGAAGTAGGAAGAACTGTTCCTGGCATGCGTAGACATGGGACCGCATACATCACTATGTACCAGTCCTAAGAGTTCCGTAACTCTTTCTCCGTGTCCACTAAACGGAGTTTTGGTCTTTTTCCTTTGAGACATGAATGGCAAGTATCATAAAATGATAATTCGAACGGATTCAAATATCCATCTTTATGTAACTTACCCAGTCGTGTCGCATTGATATGACCAAGTCTACAATGCCATAAGAAGGATTCGTTCATTTCTGAACTCTTCCTCTTGTGTGTGTTTTGTATATTGAGGACTGTATTTTGATTTAGAATGAATATGCCATTATGTAACGAGCCTGATGCAATCAACTTTTGATCTAGGAATATGTTCATAACATTATCCTGTACTACAAAATTATATCCTTCTTTACTCAATAAAGAAACTGATATAATGTTGCACATCATGTTCGGTATATAATAGCACTCATTCAGAATCAGTGTATCACCACTTGGTAATACTAGGTGATATTCGCCAACTGTTTTGGGTGCAACATTTGCCCCATTCCCTACTTGAACGGAATGATCACCTTTTCCCAGTTCTCTACCTTTCTTCAGCCCATGTAACAATTTACATATGTGGGATCCTGATCCGGTATCTAATACCCGGGACCTAAGATGAACTGAGAAACAGTTCTCAATAACTAACACACCTGAAGAAGATGCATCAACATGCATGTTCTTTTGGGCGGCTTGAGATTCTAGATATTCTCCTATTCCCTGTTCAGTCTTATAACTCTTATAAGAAAGAACGGGTCCAACATTCCCCTGCTCAGTATAATAAGCGGGTTCAGTCAATACATCCATATTATTATCTTGATTATGGCCTGACATGGTCGCTACTTGGAGAGAGAGAGAGAAGAAAACACTTTAGTGTATGCTCTTGCAAGATTAGATTGGTTATTATCTTATCTAATCAGGATGTCTCCCACTGTTTTTATCAAATCTTCCTTCAAACCCTAAAAGGTAAGATTAGCCGGGATTAATTACACCCTACAAATTCGTCAATCTTTCAGCCAGATCAGCGTCGGTACTTGAGGGAGGTTCCCCGTGCTTTCGCACGGACCTAATTAAAGTAAACCTCATTTTCCCAGAGGCGTAACCTCGTTAACACTTTTCTAGACACCTACTTGATCGGCTAATTGTCCTGTGTAAAACTCTCCCAGGAGTAACTCTTACTCGCAGTGGGTATCAGGATCCAACTATCTCATAGGAGGTATGCAATCTCATTGCAAATTGTTAGTTGTATGTATGCCCTAGAGGCCAGTATTGTACAGATGATGTATATTATATTGGATGCTTGGACATATATAGAGATGACTTTCTTGCTCGATATGATAGTATGCTATCTGGTTACTCTTTATCTTAACATGTACACTAGTCTCTTTATACTGTCTTATAGTTACATGTTGGTAAAGCCCTTAGGATATGTACTTGACTACCTGGACTATGATGCAGATCATACTAGTGGGGACATGGTAGTCCATAAGTACATCCTTCAAGGTCCCTAGTCGTGGGTGTATCGAGACGGGGCATCGATATACCAGTGTAGACTAGCGTATACGCTTCTCGACCCATGTGATGGGTGATGGATGATCCCATATCCATTGGTGTTTGACATCAGAGATGGTATACGGGTGCTTAGTGGAGACTGAGTACACTGGACGGACTCGCCGAGAACTCCCAGATGGTATTATACCTCACGTCAGATGGCAGTTCTCAGGTGACACTTGTACAGGTTAGTCTGTAGACCCGAGATCGTCATAGAGTCTTGTATGATTCCCACTGTGCTTTGATCTCCACCTTACCACGTCCATGAGAGCGTGCAAAACGGTGGTCTTTGGGCACAGTCCCGAGTCACATGGAGGCAATGAGCGATAGGAGGGGTTTCGTCTCTCCCGGTATTGGGAGTTGATGTTGCGCAGTGCTCGATTGGCCGTAACAGGGAAGTCCCTGGCCAGGGCTGATCAGAGATTTGCTGGTAAGTGTTACCAGTAGTTTCTCGACCCGTTATGAGCCTCAGATCGGCACGACTTATCGGGTTATTGGGGTCTGACGTTTACCACCCCTAGACTTGATATGTGACATATCAGACGAAGAGACCGGACTGTACGGTAAGTGTTACTGGTCGGATTCGCAGGAGTGTGAGCGGGCTAGCTCGTCGATCTTCTGATCGCTCAATACCCGGGTGGCGTTACGTTTAGCAGACCGCTTGCGGCTTGTGGGTGTTTGATATGATCATCATCTGCTACCGGCGTATTGACGAGTCTTTAGAGTCCTACACAGAGGTTTCCTGGCTCAAGCGAAACGAAATAGGAGCGCATATGAGATATGTGCAGGACCGAGAATAATGCGTGTATGTGATACCGTATTCCATTCTCGCGATATATGTATCGAATGGTTATATTCGATATAACCTAGTTATCGAATCGAAGATCGATTCGATAAGCCGATACATTGAATACTAGTCGGTCATGTGCGACATGACCGGATCATTGAATCAAGTGTTGATTTAATGATTTAATGTATAATTATATATTTGATATATTACTTTGCATTAACTAGTATTGGTTCACTTTAAACGGATTTTTCTCACTTGGATTGCACATTGTATATGTGATATACTTTTGTGCACTTTTTTGTATCATGTTTGATGATACTTGATCATATGGTTAAGTGAATAGAATTAAACCATGGTAATTATGATAATTAGGGTTTTGCATATTTATTTATTCATTTATTTGTTTATTCATTTATTTGGATAAGTTTAAAGAGAATGGTGGCTTTCTTTTGTCATTAGTTGAAGCTTCATGAAGCTGTGACTTCTTTAACCATTCTTGTCTTCTTGCTTAACCCTAACCCACTTAATTCACCATGGTTTATTCTCTACACTTAACCCTAGTTTAAGTTATGATAAGTATTGATTTTCTATTTCTTTTTAAATAGAACTTATCATAACCATCTTCATCTTCTTCTTCTTCAAGCTTGCTACTTTAATGGCAACTTGAGTTCTAGTGAGAGAAATCCAAATCTAAAGTGAACCCACCTCCTATTTTTTCACCCTCTACCTCTTGCCAAGTTATTTTGGGTGTTTTCTTCACAAGTTTCACAACTTTGTGAAGTCGGAGCTTGAGCTTGTGCAACCTCGACGTAGATCGTCTTTGACACGAAGCCGACGACCTATTCCGCACGTTTCTCCGATGAAGCCGTCACGAGAGTCCAAGGTTCAAGATGGACAGAGAGAGGACGCCCCCGTAGAGCTAAGGAAGTGGGTATCCGGATCTACAAAGGTTGTAGCATCCTAACTTTTAGTTAATTTGTTAACTAGATTATCATTTCGCCTAAACATCTAGTCTAAGATCCGTAGTCTAGGGTTTCTCGGCACCATTTTTTTTAAATTGGCATGTTCGATGCCTTGTGAGACCTTACTAGAGTCCCTAGGAACCTTTCACTGGTATCAGAGCCTAGCTAGAGCCTTAGGCGAAGTCTAGACGGAGTTTGAAGTCCGAACGAACCCGAAACCATAATTCCAAAGTGCTCTCTGGAAAATTTCTGAAATTTTGGATTTTTGTCAATTAAAAATATGCAGAAAATCATGCAGGGTCTTATATGAAATACCGTGAAATTCGAGGGCCTGATTCAACTTTTCCACCGTGGAACCGCGGCATGAGCTATGCACACGCGGCGGTTCCGCGGCCGTACTGTCCCCTTGTCTGGTTATTTTTTCACAGTAATTCATGAATTCAGATATTATATTTTCTGGGTATTTTTATTGTGACTCTACAGAAGAGTATTTTGGGGTTGCTTTGGGGATTCAATTATTCGTTCGGGTTATCAGATTTTGTCTATGTAGATTTCCGGATAACTTTAGAATATGTTAAAAAGTTCGACCGGATATAAATACCCAATTTTTCCCCTGTCGGGAAATTTCCAAGTGTTGGATTTTTCCGTAGTTTAACGACGTTCTAAGTAGTGCAAGTAACGCGATGGACCCTCTAGAAGACAACAAACCTTAACTCGATTATGTGACCGTCTTGAACTGCCCTTTGAACCTTCGGGTTTGGGGCAGTACGGCGTGCCACATGTGAGGCGTTGGCTTGACCCTTCTACGGCTGGACTGTCGGTACTGAGGTACGAACTGAATGTTGTTAGATTTATTTCATATGTTGAGCTGTATCGGGAAAACTTGGGTATTCGACTGTTCGATCGGAAAGTTTAACATTTTCTGTTTATCTGGAATGTGATACAATAATTGGAATTCACAAACAGTTATGTGATAACTGAATGAATGATATAAATCTAGCGGTTTAGTTTCATTTGATATTGAAAAGAGTTTTCGATAATGAGACTAAAATGCGGGATTTATATCTGTTAGGCATGTGATGTCTAAGTATTTCATTTGATTAGGCATGTGATGTCTAAAGAAGTTGCGGATTCCAATTGTTGTAGTTTTACACTTTCTTTTCTGTGACCGTAAGTGTAGTATGTTCATATCGCCGGTTTCGTTGCTATACGTCAACGACAATTGGGGTATGCATACTTACTTACGTTGATGACATGTGATGTTATGTGTTGCTGGATATGTTATATTGGATCGTCGTGTTCGAATAGCCGGGGGTTTTTATGTGAGATGAGTGTTTTTCATTTTCATTCATGTAAAAACTTGTATGTAATATTCTTTCATTTGGGGCACTTCCAGGTAGCGGAAGATGTCACCTTTTGTATATTATTTACTTTTCCGCATTAGGATAGACCCAAGGAGGGGAGCACAAGTAACCGAGTTCTGGGGTCCAGTGGGAGACCAACTCGAGGAGTCGAGTCCGGGTCTCCTAACCCTAGAATTGGCAGGGTTGCTTGCCGCTCTCGTAGGGGTCTAGGGGTGTGGGATTGGCTATTCATCACGACCGTGGAATCCGTGTTTTATACTGGCTCGTATTGAAAACACGGACGTCCTAGTATATCCAATATTTCATATGTTTATTCTGCTGCGATATCTGTGTTGTGACTCTGTGATGGATATAGTATATAGTATATATGATATATTATATAGACGTTACTTATGTTTTACACCCGCGCTAGCCCTGCCCTGCTCTGTCGTTAGTTACCTAACCTAACGGTGCACGAGGGGACATCGAGGCGAATGCGGATGGCATAAGTGTACGTCATATCTATCTGTGATGTTTAGGTATTTAAATGATAGGACTTCATTAATGTGATTAATGAAAGATAAGAAACCTAAGATGTTGTGGAATCGAATTTTAAAATAAAACAGGTAGCCACAGTTCTTGCTTTGCACAGCGGTATATATGATATACCCTGCACCTTATTCGATGAGGAAAGGATCGAGATCCCTTCACCGGGAGTGACTCCTTTAGCAATAACTGGCAGATGCTACACATTCGGTCTGCTTTTGACTGCTTTTGGGTTTTTGCTTTGCACAGCGATATATATGATATATCCCGCACCTCATTCGACGAGGAAAGGACCGAGATCCCTTCGCCGGGAGTGACTCCTTTAGCAAAACTAGAAAAGCCTCAAAATCACTCCATTTCAAAACATCATTTGATTCTACAACGATATCAAGTTCATTACGCTCATGGTTTTTATGAAAAACCTGCGTAGCCCTCCGTCATTTCAGATAAGTATTAGTTAGTATTCGTGCTGCGGTAGTTTGGCCTCCGTCAAGGCACAGTGTATGGTAGCTAACTAGTGCTTATCTGCTAGCATATGATGCGATTGGATTAGGGTATTCGTACGGCGTTGTTTGGCCTCCGTCAAGGGTCGTGCGGGTGGGTTTAATTCAATCAGGAAATGACGGGTTGAACTTGACTAGCGGACTATGGGTTGTTTGGCCTCCGTCAAGGTCATAGGACGCTAGGGGAAAAACATTATCGGGAATTTCAAGTGTTGAAATTTGCAATGAGATTGCATACCTTCTATGAGATAGTTAGATCCCGATACCCACTGCGAGTAAGAGTTACTCCTGGGAGAGTTTTACACATTGCAATTAGCTGATCAAGTAGGTGTCTAAAAAGGTGTTAACGAGGTTACGCCTCTGGGAAAACGAGGTTTACATTAATTAGGTTCGTGCGAAAGCACGGGGGACCTCCCTTAAAGTACCGACACTGGCCTGGCTGAAAGATTGGCGAACTTGTAGTGTGTAATTAATCCCGGCTAGTCTTTCCTTTTAGGGTTTGGAGGAAGATTTGATAAAAAGCAGTGGGAGCCATCCTGATTAGATAAGATAATAACCAATCTGATCTTGCACGAGCATACGCTAAAGTGTTTTCTTCTCTCTCTCTCCAGGTAGCGACCATTTCATGCCCTAATAAAGATAATAATATGGATGTATTGACCGAACCCGCATGTTATACTGTGCTGGGGAACGTTGGTTCCGTTCCTTCTTATAAGAGTTATAGGAATGAACAGGAAATAGGGGAATACCAGGATTCCCATGCCACCCGAATGAAGAAAGTACATGTTGATGCATTTTCTTCGGGTGTGTTCGTTACAGAGAACTGTTTCTCCATTTGCTCCACGTCCTGGGTATTAGATACCGGGTCAGGATCCCATATATGTAATCAGTTACATGGGCTTAGGAAAGGTAGAGAACTTGGAGAAGGTGATAAAGACATTATAGTTGGAAATGGTGCAATTGTTGCAGCTAAGACTGTCGGGGAATATCACCTTGTATTACCAACTGGTAATACATTGGTTCTGAACGAATGCTATTACATGCCGAACCTGATATGCAACATTATATCGGTTTCTTTATTAAGTAAAGAGGGATATAATTTTGTATTACAGGACAATGTTATGAACATTTTCCATAACCAAAAGTTGGTTGGATCAGGCACGTTATGCAATGGCATTTATGTTCTAAGTCAATCAACAGTTCTGAGCATAACAAACACACACAAGAGGAAGAGTTCTGAACTCAACGAATCCTTCTTGTGGCATTGTAGACTGGGTCACATCAATGCGACACGACTGGCTAAGTTGCATAAGGATGGGTATTTGAAACCATTCGAATTTTCATCTTATTACACTTGCCAGTCATGTCTCAAAGGCAAGATGACCAAAACTCCGTTTACGGGACACGGAGAAAGAGTTACCGAACTCTTGGGACTAATACATAGTGATGTATGCGGTCCCATGTCTACACATGCCAGGGATGGTTCTTCGTACTTCATTACATTCACTGACGATCTCTCTAGATTCGGATATGTGTTCCTGATGAAACACAAATCAGAAGCTTTTGAGAAATTTAGGGAATATAAACAAGAAGTTGAGAACCAAACCGGAAAAAGTATTAAAATCCTACGATCTGATCGAGGAGGTGAATACTTGAGCAATGAATTCCGGGACTTCCTAAAAGAGAATGGGATTCTCTCTCAGCTGACTCCTCCATATACACCACAGCACAACGGTGTATCGGAGCGGAGAAATCGCACCATATTAGATATGGTGCGCTCTATGATGAGTACAGCTGAGTTACCTATTTCCTTCTGGGGTTATGCACTGGTGACTGCTGCATACCTACTGAATAGAGTTCCGACCAAATCAGTGCCTACCACTCCATATGAGATATGGAATCGCAAGAGACCATGTCTTAATTTTATTCAGATATGGGGTTGTCCGGCCTATGTTAAAACACAAAATCCGGACAAGCTCGAGGCAAGGTCTGTTCTATGTAAGTTTGTTGGATATCCCAAACATTCGCGAGGGTATATCTTCTACCACTCCGAGGAACAAAAAGTGTTTGTTTCTCGACATGCCACTTTCTTAGAAAAAAGTTTTCGTATGAAACAGATAAGTGGCATTGAGGTAGAACTGGAAGAGGTTCCAGCGACACAGACTACAACAGAAGATTTGGTTGAACCAGAGGATTCCGTAGTTCCCGATGAACCCCAGCCACTCCGCCGATCTAGTAGGGTTCCTCGCCAACCTGAGAGATACTACGGTTTTCTCATGGATGGAGGGAGCGAGGATTGCATCATGGAGGATGATGACCCAACTAGCTTCGAGCAGGCCATCACGAGTAGGGACTCAGTGAAATGGCTGGATGCTATGCGGTCCGAGATGGAATCCATGTACACCAACAAAGTATGGACTTTGGAAGTTGCTCCTGAAGGGGTAAAACCCATTGGGAGCATGTGGATCTTCAAGAAGAAACTTGGTGTAGATGGGAAAGTGGAGACTTTCAAAGCTAGACTTATAGCAAAGGGTTTTCGTCAAAGACCAGGTGTGGACTATGACGAAACCTTTTCTCCAGTGGCTATGCTTAAATCCATCCGGATCATGCTTGCCATTGCTGCCTTTCATGACTACGAAATCTGGCAAATGGATGTTAAGACCGCCTTTCTAAATGGTGATTTAGAAGAGTGCGTGTACATGACTCAGCCAGAGGGCTTCGTAGACAGTGGGAGCAGCGGGAAGGTATGCAAGCTGCTTAAATCCATTTATAGATTAAAGCAAGCATCGCGGAGTTGGAACATCTGCTTTGATGTCGTTATCAAAGAGTTTGATTTCGTCAAAAATCCAGATGAACCTTGTATCTACAAGAAGGTGGCAGAGAGTAAGGTTGTCTTCCTCGTATTGTACGTGGACGACATACTCTTGATAGGAAATGATATTCCTATGCTGCAAGCGGTCAAGCTCTTCTTATCACAAAGATTCTCAATGAAAGATCTTGGTGATGCCTCCTGCATATTGGGAATTAGGATCTATAGAGATAGATCCAAACGGATTTTGGGATTGTCCCAATCCAGGTACATTGACACCATACTAAAGAGGTTTAGTATGGAAGAGTCCAAGCGTGGGAACTTGCCCACGATCTCTGGAGTCACTCTCTCCAAAGAGATGTCTCCCAAGACTGATTTGGAGAGAGCTCGCATGCAAGGGATACCCTATGCTTTGGCAGTAGGCTCTATCATGTATGCGATGCTATGTACCAGACCCGATGTAGCATACTCACTAAGTGTAGTGAGCAGGTATCAAGCTGATCCTGGAGAGAGTCACTGGACAGCTGTGAAGAGCATTCTCAAGTACTTGCGAAAGACTAGAGATATGTTCTTGGTGTATGGTAACGGAGAGCTCCAAGTGGAGTCCTTTACCGATTCGAGCTTCCAGAGTGATAAGGACGACTCTAAGTCGCAGTCGGGCTTTGTCTTTACCCTTTACGGAGGGGCGGTTAGCTGGAAGAGTTCCAAGCAGGAAACCGTGGCAGACTCGACGATGGAGGCTGAATACATCGTTGCCAACGATGCTGCTAAAGAGGCTGTCTGGATCAAGAAGTTCATTACTGAACTTGGTGTGGTTCCATCCATTGAGCATCCAATACCTTTGTATTGCGATAACAATGGAGAAGTGGCTTTGGCCAAGGAACCCAGGTCCCATCAGCGATCCAGGCATATTATGAGGCGGTATCACCTGATCCGGGAGATAGTTGATCGCCGGGAGATCGAGGTCAGGAGGGTTGACACGAAGAACAACACCGCGGATCCACTCACGAAGGCCATTCCCCAGACACAGTTTGAGAGACTCTTCGGGATGCTCGGTATGCGATACTACAGCAGCTGGCCCTAGTGCAAGTGGGAGATTGTTAGTTGTATGTATGCCCTAGAGGCCAGTATTGTACAGATGATGTATATTATATTGGATGCTTGGACATATATAGAGATGACTTTCTTGCTCGATATGATAGTATGCTATCTGGTTACTCTTTATCTTAACATGTACACTAGTCTCTTTATACTGTCTTATAGTTACATGTTGGTAAAGCCCTTAGGATATGTACTTGACTACCTGGACTATGATGCAGATCATACTAGTGGGGACATGGTAGTCCATAAGTACATCCTTCAAGGTCCCTAGTCGTGGGTGTATCGAGACGGGGCATCGATATACCAGTGTAGACTAGCGTATACGCTTCTCGACCCATGTGATGGGCGATGGATGATCCCATATCCATTGGTGTTTGACATCAGAGATGGTATACGGGTGCTCAGTGGAGACTGAGTACACTGGACGGACTCGCCGAGAACTCCCAGATGGTATTATACCTCACGTCAGATGGCAGTTCTCAGGTGACACTTGTACAGGTTAGTCTGTAGACCCGAGATCGTCATAGAGTCTTGTGTGATTCCCACTGTGCTTTGATCTCCACCTTACCACGTCCATGAGGGCGTGAAAAACGGTGGTCTTTGGGCACAGTCCCGAGTCACATGGAGGCAATGAGCGATAGGAGGAGTTTCGTCTCTCCCGGTATTGGGAGTTGATGTTGCGCAGTGCTCGATTGGCCGTAGCAGGGAAGTCCCTGGCCAGGGCTGATCAGAGATTTGCTGGTAAGTGTTACCAGTAGTTTCTAGACCCGTTATGAGCCTCACATCGGCACGACTTATCGGGTTATTGGGGTCTGACGTTTACCACCCCTAGACTTGATATGCGACATATCAGACGAAGAGACCGGACTGTACGGTAAGTGTTACTGGTCGGATTCGCAGGAGTGTGAGCGGGCTAGCTCGTCGATCTTCTGATCGCTCAATACCCGGGTGGCCGTTATGTTTAGCAGACCGCTTGCGGCTTGTGGGTGTTTGATATGATCATCATCTGCTACCGGCGTATTGATGAGTCTTTAGAGTCCTACACAGAGGTTTCCTGGCTCAAGCGAAACGAAATAGGAGCGCATATGAGATATGTGCAGGACCGAGAATAATGCGTGTATGTGATACCGTATTCCATTCTCGCGATATATGTATCGAATGGTTATATTCGATATAACCTAGTTATCGAATCGAAGATCGATTCGATAAGCCGATACATTGAATACTAGTCGGTCATGTGCGACATGACCGGATCATTGAACCAAGTGTTGATTTAATGATTTAATGTATAATTATATATTTGATATATTACTTTGCATTAACTAGTATTGGTTCACTTTAAACGGATTTTTCTCACTTGGATTGCACATTGTATATGTGATATACTTTTGTGCACTTTTTTGTATCATGTTTGATGATACTTGATCATATGGTTAAGTGAATAGAATTAAACCATGGTAATTATGATAATTAGGTTTTTGCATATTTATTTATTCATTTATTTGTTTATTCATTTATTTGGATAAGTTTAAAGAGAATGGTGGCTTTCTTTTGTCATTAGTTGAAGCTTCATGAAGCTGTGACTTCTTTAACCATTCTTGTCTTCTTGCTTAACCCTAACCCACTTAATTCACCATGGTTTATTCTCTACACTTAACCCTAGTTTAAGTTATGATAAGTATTGATTTTCTATTTCTTTTTAAATAGAACTTATCATAACCATCTTCATCTTCTTCTTCTTCAAGCTTGCTACTTTAATGGCAACTTGAGTTCTAGTGAGAGAAATCCAAATCTAAAGTGAACCCACCTCCTATTTCTTCACCCTCTACCTCTTGCCAAGTTGTTTTGGGTGTTTTCTTCACATGTTTCACAACTTTGTGAAGTCGGAGCTTGAGCTTGTGCAACCTCGACGTAGATCGTCTTTGACACGAAGCCGACGACCTATTCCGCACGTTTCTCCGATGAAGCCGTCACGAGAGTCCAAGGTTCAAGATGGACAGCGAGAGGACGCCCTCGTGGAGCTAAGGAAGTGGGTATCCGGATCTACAAAGGTTGTAGCATCCTAACTTTTAGTTAATTTGTTAACTAGATTATCATTTCGCCTAAACATCTAGTCTAAGATCCGTAGTCTAGGGTTTCTCGGCACCATTTTTTTTAAATTGGCATGTTCGATGCCTTGTGAGACCTTACTAGAGTGCCTAGGAACCTTTCACAAATTTCAACACTTGAAATTCCCGATAATGCTTTTACCCCTAGCGTCCCATGACCTTGACGGTGGCCAAACTACCCATAGGGCGCTAGTCAAGTTCAACCCGTCATTTCTTGATTGAATTAAACCCACCCATACGACCCTTGACGGAGGCCAAACTACGCCATACGAATACCCTAATCCAATCTCATCATATGCTAGCAGATAAGCACTAGTTAGCTACCGTACACTACGCCTTGACGGAGGCCAAACTACCGCAGCACGAATACTAAGTAGTACTTATCTGAAATTACGGAGGGATACGCAGGTTTTTCAGAAAACCATGAGCGTAATGAACTTGATATCGTCGTAGAATCATGCGAAATTTTGAAATGGAGTGTTTTTTAGGCTTTCATTAGTTTTGCTAAAGAGGTCACTCCCGGTGAAGGGATCTCGGCTCTTTCCTCATCGAATAAGGTGCAGGACATATCATATATATCACTGTGCAAAGCAAAACTCTAAAAACAATCAAAAGACAAACAGAGTTTTGTAGCATCTGCCAGTTTCGCTAAAGAGGTCACTCCCGATGAAGGGATCTCGGCTCTTTCCTCATCGAATAAGGTGCAGGGTATATCATATATACCGCTATGCAAAGCAAAACTGTAGCTACCCTTTTTATAAAGTTTTGATTCTACAACATCTTTTAGGTTTCTTTTCTTTTTATTATTCTCATTAATAAAAAATCCCATCAGCTTATGCTTCTTAAGCATCACAGAAGAAACGAAAGCAATAATATTTATATATCAGCATATATATATATATAGTATAAGCATTCGTCTCAGGCAGTAATATGATCTCATCATAGAACATTGCAGCAGAAGAACATATATGAAATATTGGATATACTAGGACGTCCGTGTTTTCAATACGAGCCGGTATAAAACACAGATTCCACGGTCGCGATGAATAGCCAAACCCACATCCTAAGACCCCTACGAGAGCGGCAAGTAACACTACCAGTTCTAGGGTTAGGAGAACCGGTCTCGACTCCTCGAGATGGTCTCCTACTGGACCCTAGAACCCGGTTACTTGTGCTCCCCTCCTTGGGTCTACCTAATGCGGAAAAGTAAATAATATACAATGGTGACATCAACCTCATCCCGGAAGTGCCCCAATAAAAGAATATTACATACAATTGAATTTTACATGAATGAAAATAAAAACCCTCATCTCACATAAAACCCCCGGCTATTCAGAACACGACGATCCAATATAACATATCACAGCAACACATAATATCACATATCATCAACGTAAGTAAGTATGCATACACCGATCGTCGTTGATGTATAGCAACGAAAATCGGCAATACAACTACATACTACACTTACGGTCACAGAAAAGAAATTGTAAAACTACAATATTTGGAATCCACAATCACTTTAGACATCGTAAATCCGAAATATCACATACTTCGCATTTCATGCCTAACTCTATGAATTCCACATATTGTATCACATTCCAGATAAATAGACAGTATTAAACTTTTCGAACAGATAATCAAATACCCAAAATTTTCTGAATTGCTCAACACTTGAGCGGAGTTCAAATAATCCCAGAATATGTCACAGTACCGGTGATCCAGCCGTAGAAGGGTCAAGCCAACGCCTCACATGTGGCACGCCGTACTGCCCCAAACCCGAAGGTTCAGAAGGCAGTTCAAGACGGTCACATAATCGAGTTAAGGTTTGGTGTCTTCTAGAGGGTCCATCGCGTCACATGCACGTTTTTCCGAAAGATTTAAACCCGAGAAAAATTCAACACCTAATTGTTTTTTGTGCCGAGAAAAATTGAGTTAATGATATCCGTTCGAACATTTTAACAGTTTCTAAATATCCGGAAATAATAACGAATTTAAATATTCTGATCGAATCCACGATTACAAAATAAACCCCCGAATAATCAACACTTGAGTTAGAATAAAAAATACCCTGAAAGTATAAAAGAAGTAAAAAGAATTAATGTGAAAAAATAACTGTCCAATCAGACAGTAGTGCCGCGGATCCGCGGCACAAGCAAGGTACGGCCGCGGTTCCGCGGCTCTCTGTATGGATGACGTCATCGTTTTTCACCATAATTCTTGAATTTACCTGCTTTTTTTTTTAGGTATTTTTAATTCAGAAAAAATTGCATTTTTGGAAAATATCCAGAGAGGGGTTCATTTTCGTCGTATCGGGTTCGATCGGAGTTTTAACTTTGTATACACGTCGCCTAATGGTCTAGCTGGCTCTGATACCACTGTAGAGTTCCTAGGCACTCTTGTGAGGGTTCATAAGGCATCAAACATGCCCGAATAAAATTTTAGACGTGCCGAACAACCCAAAGCCGGGATCTTTGCTAGATTATTAGGGTTTAACATGCAAGTAAACATCTTTACTACTAAGTGTGAGGGATTACAACCTTTGTAGTCCGCTCCTTCGCTTCACAAGCTCCGAGTAGAAGTCCCTTCGCCACAATCCATGATCTCCCGGACTCAAGAGAGGCTCCACGACTCGAACGATCCATGATAGCTTGTCGTATTCCTTTTCTCCGATGATCTACGTCGAAGTTGCAATAGCTCAAGCTCTCTCACTCTAATGAGGTGAACACCCTAATCTAATGGGCTATATTAGATGAGGATGATGGAGTAGTATTTATGCTTTCTTTTTATATCATTTTCTCACAAGAAATCATCACAAAAGAAATCACAAGTGAGGTCTCTCAAAAACTCAAGAGAGAAGAAGATGAAGAATAATAAGATAATTCCTTTTGTGATGAATAGTAGATAAGAATATATGATTGATTATGGAACCATGGTCAAGCATGAGAAGCTTAACCTTTGTATAGAATAAACTAGGGCTAGGGTTTGGTTAGGTTAGAAAATGAGTCATGGATAAATATCAACCATAATATCTTAACCAAGACAAAAGCAAAGCTTCTAGATGGTGCAAGAAGAAGCTAACCCTAATCAAACCCTAATCCCTTTTTATCATCTCTAAACTTGTTTCATTATCAATCATATAATGTTACTATAATACATATCATATATATATTATATCTGTAACAAAAGAAAATAATACAATTAATATATATCGCATATATATCAATGTATTATCCGGTGAGAAAATGAAATAATAAAGAGAGCCAATATTAGATAATGTAATACAATATATCATATATATTATTATACATCAAATCATCGAATCAACACTTGATCCGACGATCCGGCTATATCGAATATAACCGACTAATATATCATGTACCGATTCATCGAATCAACACTTGATCCGATGCTCCGGTTCATATCTAAATATCGTGAGAATATAGTACGGTATCACATATCGCATTATCCTCGGTCCTGCACATATCACATATATGCCTCTACTCCGTTTTCCCTGAGCCAAGAAACCTCTGTATAGGACTCTAAAGAATCGTCAATACGCCGGTAGCAGGTGATGATCATATCAAACACCCACAAGCTGCAAGCGGTCAGCTAAACGTAACAACCACACAGGTATTGAACGATCAAAAGATCAACAAGCTAGCCTGTCCGTTCTCCTGTGAATGCAATCAGTAACACTCCCGTACAGTCCGGTCTGTTCGTTTGATATGTCGCATATCAAGTCTAGGGGTGGTATACGTCAGACCCCAGTAACCGATAAGTCGTGTCGATGTGAGGCTCATAACAGGTCGAGAAACTACTGGTAACACTTACCAGTATATCTCTATATCAGCCCTGGCCAGGGAGTTCCAGTTATAGCTAATCGAACACAGCGCAACATCAACTCCCTATACCGGGAGAGACGAATCCCCTCCTATCGCTCATTACCTCCATGTGATTCGGGACTTTACCCAAAAGCCACCGTTTTGCACGCCCTCTTGGACGTGGTAAGGTGGAAATCAAAGCCTAGTGGGAATAACACAAGACTCTATGACGATCTCGAGTCTACAGACTTCCCTGTACCAGTGTCACCGGAGAACTGCCATCTGACGTGTGGTATATCACCATCTGGGAGTTCTCGGCGAGTCCGTCCAGTGTACCCAGTCTCTACTGAGCACCCATACACCATCCTTGATGTCAAACACCGATGGATATGGGATCATCCATCGCCCATCATATAGGTTAAGATGCGTATACGCTAGTCTACTCTGGTGTATCGATGCCCTGTCTCGATATACCCTCGACTAGGAACAGTTATAGGATGTACTCATCGACTACCGTGGCCCCACTAGTATGTTCTCATCATAATCCCAGTAGTCGAGTACAGATCCTAAGGGTTTTATCAACATGTGAGAGAAAGACAGTAAACCAATACAAGTCAACATGTTAAGATAAAGTGAAACCAAATAGCATACTATCATGACGAGCAAGAAAGTCCTCTCTGTATATATCCAAGCATCCATCATAATATACATCATATGTACAACAATGGCCTCTAGGGCATATACATAACTAACATATGCTAGCAGTTGGCAGTGATCACATCACATGCCCACAAACAGTCAGTGGCACAAGCGGTACATAACGGCTCCTAGGTATTGAGCGATCAGAAGAAGCACATGCAAACCTGCTAAAACTCCTTTCGAGCCAACTGGCAACACTTACTGTACAGTCCGGTCTCTTCGTCAAATATGCTGCATATGTGAGTTTAGGAATGGTATCGTCGACCCTAATAATCCAATAAGTCATGCCGGTATATGGCTCATAACAGATCGAGAAACTAATGATAACACTTATCAGTAAATCTCAGCAGCCCTGTCCAGGGACTTCCTATTATAGCCAATCGTACATGGTGCAAAATCAACCCCCAATACCGGGAGAGACGAAACCCCTCCGATCGCTCATTGCCTCCATGTGCCTCGGGACTGTACCCAAAATCCACCTGTTTGCACGACTCAGTAGAGCCGTGGTAGGGTGGAGATCAAAGTACAGTGGGAGACACACAAGACTCTATGACGATCTCGGGTCTACAGACTAACCTGTACTAGTGTCACCTGAGAACCGCTATCCGACGATAGATATAATACCACATAGAAGTTCTCGGCGAGTCTATTCAGTGTACCCAGTCTCCACTGAGCACCCGTATACGATACCAATGGATATGGGATCATCCATCGCCCATCATATGGGGCAAGTAATGTATACGCTAGTCTACTTTGGTGATATCGATGCCCCGCCTCGATACACCCACGACTAGGAGCATTTCAAGGATATGCTCATAGACTACACATGTCCCACTAGTATGATCCGCATCATAATCTCAGTAGTCCTGCATCATCCTAAGGGCTATATCAACATGTACCAAATGAATGAAAAGCATGATCAAATGACCATGTCAAGATAAAAGGTGCAACCAAATAGCATACTATCATGTCGAGCAAGAATGTCCTCTGAATACACACACACACACACACATACACACACACACACACACTCTCTCACACACAAACACACATACCGGTACATACACTATCATATAATGACCTCTAGGGCATACATATATCCAACAATCTCCCACTTGCACTAAGGCCAATTATTGGCGTATCTCATACCCAACCTCTCAAAAAGTCGCTCATGCTGCGGCAAAGGGAGGGCCTTGGTGAGGGGATCCGCGGTGTTATCTTTTGTATCTACTCTCCGAATCTCTATCTCGCGGCGATCAACTATCTCCTAGATCAGATGATATCGTCTGAGAATGTGTCTGGATCGCTGATGGGACCTGGGCTCTTTGGCCAACGCCATAGCCCCATTATTATCATAATACAAAGGTATTGGATCAATAATGGTCGGAACTACTCCTAGCTCCGAGACAAACTTCCTCATCCAGACGGCTTCCTTGGCAGCATCATTTGCAGCAATATACTTAGCTTCCATCGTGGATTCTGCAACGGTATCCTGTTTAGAACTCTTCCAACACACCGCCCCTCCATTGAGGGTAAAGACAAACCCAGAGATAGATTTGCTGTCATCCTTGTCACTCTGGAAGCTCGAATCGGTAAAGGCCTCCATTTGGAGATCTCCGTTACCATACACCAAGAACATTTCTTTAGTCCTTCGCAAGTACTTAAGAATGTTCTTCACTGCTGTCCAGTGATTCTCCCCTGGGTCGGATTGATACCTGCATACTACACCCAGTGCATAAGCTATATCAGGGCGTATACATAACATCGCATACATTATAGATCCTACAGCAGAAGCGTACGGTATAATGCTCATGCGAGCTCTCTCTTCATCAATCTTTGGGCAAAAGTTCTTAGAGAGAGTGACTCCATGACTAGCGGGTAAGGAACCCCGCTTGGAGTCTTCCATACTAAACCTCTTTAGGATGGTGTTAATGTACCTGGTTTTGGACAATCCCAATAAACTTTTAGATCCGTCCCTATAGATCTTCATGCACAATATGTATGAGGCATCACCCAGGTCCTTCATGGATAACCTTTGTGATAAGAACAGTTTGACCGATTGTAGCATAGGAATGTCGTTTCCTATCAGAAGAATGTCATCCACATACAATACGAGGAATGTGACAGTACTTCCTATAATCTTCTTATAAACACAAGGTTCATCTGGATTTTTGACGAAATCAAACTCTTTGATGACATCATCAAAATAGATGTTCCAACCCCGTGATGCCTGCTTTAATCCATAAATGGATTTAAGCAACCTACATGCTTTCCCACTGCTCCCACTATCAATGAAACCCTCTGGCTGATCCATATAAATGCACTCTTCTAAATCACCATTTAGAAAAGTAGTTTTAACGTCCATCTGCCAGATTTCATAGTCGTAGTGAGCAGCAATAGCAAGTAGGATCCGAATGGATTTAAGCATGGCTATAGGAGAAAAGGTTTCGAAATAATCCAGTCCTGGTCTTTGTCGAAATCTTTTCGCCACAAGCCTTGCCTTATAAGTCTCCACCTACCCATCTACACCGATCTTTCTTATAAAGATCCATTTGTACCCTACGGGTTTTACCCTAGAGGGTACAACATCCAAATTCCCCACTTTGTTGGTCTACATAGACTCCATTTTTGATCTTATGGCATCCAGCCACTTCACAGAGTCACCACTCGTGATAGCTTGCTCAAAACTGGTAGGGTCATCATCATCCATGATGCAGTATTCCTTATCACCATCAACGAGAAAACCGTAGTATCTCTCTGGTGGGCGAGAAGTCCTACCAGATCTACAGAGCGGCTGAGGTTCATTAGGTTCTTTTGCAACATTAGGTTCAACCAAGTCGTCATTTGTAACTTGTGTCTCTAGAACCTCTTCTAGATCTACCATACTGCCATCAGAATCATTTGGAAAAATCTCATTTTCTAAAAATGTGGCATTCTGAGAAACAAACACCCATTGTTCCTCTTTGTGGTAGAACAGATATCCATATGAATCTTTTGGAATTGTTAGTTATATATATGCCCTAGAGGCTATTGTTGTACATATGATGTATATTATAGTAGATGCTTGGATATATATAGAGAGGACTTTCTAGCTCGACATGATAGTATGCTATTTGGTTTCACTTTATCTTAACATGTTGACTTGTATTAGTTTACTGTCTCGCTCTCACATGTTGATAAAGCCCTTAGGATATGTACTCGACTACTAGTACTATGATGAGATCATACTAGTGGGGCCAGGGTAGTCAACGAGTACATCCTATAACTGTTCCTAGTCGAGGGAGTATCGAGACAGGGCATCGATACTCCAGAGTAGACTAGCGTATACGCATCTTGACCCATATGATGGGCGATGGATGATACCATATCAATCGATGTTTGACATCAAAGATGGTGTACGGGTGCTTAGAGGAGACTGGGTACACTGAACGGACTCGCCGAGAACTCCTAGATGGTATTATACCTATCGTCAGATAGCAGTTCTCCGGAGACACTGGTACAGGTTAGTCTGTAGACCCGAGATCGTCATAGAGTCTTGTGTGATTCCCACTGTACTTTGATTTCCGCCTTACCACGTCCAAGAGGGTATGCAAAACGGTGGCTTTTGGGTACAGTCCTGAATCACATGGAGGCAATGAGCGATAGGAGGGGTTCCGTCTCTCCCGGTATAGGGAGTTCATGTTGTGCTGTGTTCGATTGGCTATAACTGGAAGTCCCTGGCCAGGGCTGATATAGAGTGCTATTGGTAAGTGTTTTCAGTAGTTTCTCGACCTGTTATGAGCCTCACATCGACACGGCTTATCGGTTACTGGGGTCTGACGTTTAACCACCCCTAGACTTGATATGCGACAAATCAGACGAAGAGACCGGACTGTACGGTAGTGTTACTGTTTGGATTCACAGGAGGATGTACAGGCTTGCTTGTTGATCTTCTGATCGCTCAATACCTGGGTGGCTATTACGTTTAGCTGACCGCTTGCAGTTTGTGGGTGTTTGATATGATCATCACCTACTGCTGGGGTATTGACGATTCTTTAGAGTCCTATACAGAGGTTTCCTAGCTCAGGCAAAACGGAGTAGGAGCACATATGTGATATGTGCGGGACCGAGAATATTACGATATGAGATACCGTATTCTATTCTCGCGATATTTGATATCGGCTGGGTATATGTGATATAGCCGGGTCATCGGATCAAGTGTTGATTCGATGAATCGGTACCTGTTATATTAGTCGGTTATATGCTATATAGCCGGATTGTCGGATCATGTTTTGATTCGATAATTTAATGTATAATTGTAAGACTACGGTAGCGCCCCGGCCGTCTTTCCGAGGCCAAAATGCGGAAACAAAAACTTTTCTTAAACTTTAAACCGGCGCTATCGTATGCTTAAAACCCGGATCGAACCATTAACCTACAACTAGCAACTAGAGAAAGGGTTGGAAAGCTATATCGATCGATCCGTGTCTTTCGGTCTTCAGCCACCATCCCAAGCTCCCCGCGGCATCTCCGGTCTTGATCTCCTTGTCGGAAAGGGCACCACATCTACGAGTCTTTTTACGGGCTCCCGCTTCATCCGAAGCAACTCGGGCATGAAGTGTGCTAGCCGACGTGTCCAAGGTGTTATAGAGAATGTTTGTGATCACTTTGTCTCTTACATCGATGTCTTGGATGGAGGTTATACATGTTTCCATTGATGGAGATAAAGAGCTAGAGGAAGAAGAAGAAGAAGAGAGCTTTTCTTTTCTTTTGTTTTGCTATGATAAAAATGAGAGAGTGTGAGAAGAATAATATGAGAGGTCACCATAACCCTTGGCTGCCCCTCTCTCTCTTGCTCTCATTTCATCACTCAAATCAATCTCATAATGTGACACATGCACAAGAAAAGAGACCATGAGTCATTACATGTGCATGTGTCACCATTAATTCTCTAAATGATGATTTCTAGCTCATAATATCCATATGCAAACATTAATCCAAATGTTTGCCACAAAAAAAAGATACGGCAACATCTAAAGTAAACTCGTGATAAATCACAAGGTTACCCCTCACCTGTATATACATACCTGCATCCGCATTCCGACCGAATATGAATACGATGAGACTAAAGTAATCCAACAAATCTAATACTAGGATCCGGTTTAAACCAAAGCCCACTAGTATGATCCATCCGATCTTGATCCGTGCAATACCGCACGTATATGATCGAACCCTGTCATATATCATACGGCCTCTACAGCGTTTCTCCCGAAACATGAGAAACTGTCTGTAGGGGACTCTAAAGACTCATCAAAACTTTGGCTGTAGATTTAACCACTAGCACGTCAGAGGTATTAGCCATACGTAACGAGCTACCAGGTATTGACCAAAAGGGAGGTCGATGTGCGAACTCATCCTGACACCCTTCTGAGCCTGTCAGTGACAATATCCGTACAGTCGGTCCGTTCGTCTATGAGCATCGCATGGCGGGCCTAGGAGGTTGGTAAAAGTCAGACCCCCAAAAGCGGTACAAGTCATGTCGGAGTGTAGCCCAGAACACCCTGAGATACTACTGGAATACCTACCAGTAAATCTCCTGTCTCGGCCGAGGGCTTTGTATAATGGCTCTCCTAGACACAGCGCGACCTCACCCCCAATACCGGGAGAGACGAACCCCTGCCGATCCGCTCACTGCCTCCATGTGGTTCGGGACTGTACCCAACTAAAACCTGTTTGCACGACTCCTTTGAGCTGTGATAGGGTAGTAATCAAAGTACAGTTGGAACTCACACGAGACAAATGACGATCTCAGGTCGATGAACTAACCTGTACACATGTCACCAGGGAACTGCTATCTGACGCTAGGTATAATACCAACTAGCATGTTCCCGACGAGTCCTGTCCGGTGTACTCATAACCCAATGAGCACCTGTATACATCTTAGGTGAACCAATTGACACCAATGGCTTGTGAGACCGGCCACCGCCCCTCGTTGGGGTCTCGACTGTATACACTAGTCTACTAATGGAGTATCGATGCCCAGTCTCGAAACTCCCACGACTAGGGACCTTTTAAGGATGTGCTTATAGACCCCAGCTCCCACGTATATGATCGCTATCATACTGCTGGTCGTCAAGCAAGAATCCTAAGGGCTCTATTAGCGTGCAATAGCGATCTGTAAGGTCACCTAAAGCAGTACACGACTGATAAAGAGAAACAATGGTAGCATACTATTCTCTATCAGCGTGTAATAGTGAACTACAATGTCACCTAAAGCATGTGCACAATGACAAAGACAAACCAGATAGTATACAAACCTCTCGAGTAAGACTGTCCTACCGGTATAGGTCCTTCCTCAATCATTGCAATCACGTGCCTGCGATCCAATAATTGACTCTGAGGGCACTATATCCAACAATCTCCCACTTGCACTCAAGGCTAATTATTGCGATGTCGCATACTCACAGCCCGTGTGATACCGAACACCCAACTCCTCTACTAATCAGTCTCACAAAGCCCGTTTGCGAAACTATTGCGTTCGAGAAATAGCCTCAGCTAGTGGATCCGCCCTGTTGTTTCTTTCTATGTCTCTCTTTATCTCAAGTTCACGGAGAAAGCTATCTCCCGAAATGAGCAATACCTGTCTTAGAATATGTCTGGATATCTAATGGGACCTAGCTCATAAATGAACTTCAAATCCAAACTTCTTAGATTGTATCGTCAACTGAAACCAAACAGTATCCTGCGCCATGCCTCCCTCAGTATCCGCTTGGACCACCTGTCCAAAATACCGCCCCTCGTCAGAGGGAAAACTATAACTCTGACAGCCACTCTGTCATCCAGGTCACCTTGGAAGCCTGGAATGATAACTGTCTCCCGAAGGAGGCTGCCGTTATCATATCCCTAGAACATCCACTTATGTTCTAAAACTGCTTCCGAATGTTTCTCCAGGATTGGATCAATATCTTATTGCATCTACTGCAAAAACAACATCTGGTGTGGTACTTAACATCTCATGATTGACTCAATTGCCTAAGCAAGTGATCTGTCAATCATGCACATCCTTCTCCCCTTTAGTCTATAAGACACCTTTAGAGAGGGTGACTCCATCACCTGCAGGAACACTACCATGCCAGGAGTCGTCCATTCTAAAACACCTTTAGAATGCTGTCTAAGTACCCAGATTAGGAAACTACCCAAATCTAGATCTAAAACCATAGATCTAGTAACCAGAATATCTGATATTATATCTATATCCTTTGTGGAGAAACCACTGTGTGACAACCAAAGTATAACCGATCGTAGTGTAGGAATTTCACTTCCTACTCTGTGTATATCATCTAAATACCAGGACATCACACCCTACTACCTTCTTAACAAATCCATCCCCTATTCTGATGAAGTCAAACCTATGACTGTCACATCAGAAATAGATGATCTATCTCCGCTATATCTGCTTTAGTCCATAAATAGACATAAGCTACTTGTCCACTATGCTTCCGCTGCTCCCACTGACTACGACAACCCTCTGGCAGAGTTATATACACGTGTACTTCTAAAGCTAGTTTAGAACGACGCTATACTCATCCTCCTGCCGGGTCTCATAGCCTGGAACAACAGTAGTGTCAAATCTGGGTAAACAAGAACCTCCCTGTCACCGTCCTTGAGGCTACCGGAGTACCTCTCGGGTGCCTGAGGTTACCCACCTTATCTGCTGGGTGGCTAATGGAATGTCAAACTAGATTGAATCTTCAGGTCTTATTAAATTTTCAGTAATCGTTTGCGGTTCTAGAATCACTTCCAGTTCTACCATACTCCCACTACTGTTTTCCGAAAAAAAAATCCATTTTAGTAAAACTGTGGCGAGTCAAGAACAATATCACTATTGATCTTCCAGATGGTAGAAAGTCAACCCTCGTCATAGCCCGGGTCAACCCACAAACATCCATTACAGAAACGTGCCTTGAGTTATCCAGAGTCTGGTTTTAAGCATAAGCCGGAAAAATCCCCGTACCTTAACAATGTTAAGGTATGAACTATTCTATATCCAATATAGAAAAAGAGGCACTGATTTAATTGGAACCAGATTCAAATCATGCAGCTGTCTCCAGTGCATGTCAACTAAATGGAGAGAGGCCAATCAGCATTACTCAACTTAGGAGTGCTTCCAATTATGAGTAACCTGAATGAGAAGCAAGTTCTCTTTATCATTACTATCAACTGAATATCATACAGAAGTATCTACATCTTCGATCACCTTGAAGAATCCTGATACTTGCAATACCTGGTTCTCTACTTTATTCACATACCTATAACTTCTCAAAACTTGGACCTTGCATTTCTACGAAACACGTATCTAAGAACTAGAGAAGTCACAAGTAAACAGAATATAGTACGAGCACCAACCCCTCTGTCCTAATGGACACTGGACAACATACAATACTCTGTATAAGTCCCCTGAGTCTAATAACTCAATCCCTGTGTGTCGTAGGTTGAAAACTATACTTATGGTTAAGAAGAATTACACCGCTGTTTAATGCTCCTTACGTTACCATCAACTGATATAGGTAAATGTCACCGACATAATTTCAAAAAGTTATATCTCACTTTATGAAAACAAACATACATATATATCAATTTGAAATTGGTGCATTACAATGGATATTCAAAACCAAATATTTGCCGTCCGGCAAACAACCCAGGTGATTTCCTCAAATATCACCAATTACAACGAATTCGGATATAATGAGGATGATCACCTAATTCCCAATAACTTACTCCCACTCATCATCTGTGAACCATACAGATGTGAGAATCATACCTGGTAAATACATACCCTGGAGCAAGTGTTTAATTGGGAAATCATTTTTCTATTAACAATGCACAGTGAAACTGAAACATGTAAATGTTTCGAAGGGGTATCCGGGTATTCCTAGTAATGCCTCTTCCATTATCAGATTCACAACTGTAACCGTATATTTCTTTGCCATCTCTCCAAATCCCTTTATATGTCTTTAGTCATTACTTTCTGTACACCCCTTTAGGCCAAATGGTTTTCTTCCTTCCCTACCGTTCGGCACCAGCCTATGGTTTGGAAGAAGACTATCCAATAAGCATAATAGGTGTACTCTCCTAATCCTAGGAGTACTCGTAACCTGAGAGAAGGAGAAGATAAAAGACAACTGAATAAACCTTATTCTTATTTCTCCTGAACCAGAATCCATCCCCGAACTGGAACAAGTCCCTTCGAGTTCGTATATAACCATACGATGGAGTATCCAATAAATTGTGGATCTTCGTAGTGATACGGAGTGTTCTGGAGAAATACAAAGGTGATGTAGGATTGGTAAAGAAATACTTGGTTTGGTCGTGAATAGCAGTCGCAATTTACTTTACCCTCTTACTAATCCCTTTACTTGTCTTTACTTATTACCTTCTGTACACCTTTTAGGCTAAATGGTTTTCTTCATTCCCTACCGTTTGGCACCTGCCTATGGTTTGGAAGAAGACTATCCAATTAGCGTAATAGGTATACCGTCCTAACCCAAGGAGCACTCGTAACCTGAGAGAAGGTAAAAGGAAAAGACAACTGAATAGTCCTATTCATTTTCTCCAGAACCAGAAACCATCCTCGAATCTGGAACAAGTTCCTTCGAGTTCGTATATAACCATACGATGGTTTTATCCAATGGAAGTGGATGTTCGTAGTAATACGGGGTGTTCTGGAGAAAAGGGTAAAAGTAGGAGTGGCAATGAGGTATGCAACTCTGACAATCCAAAAGCCAGTGTTTTAAGAAGGTTCGGTTAACTTGGTCACTGAGTCGTAGTCAAGGGTCGGGTCATGGTCGCTGCCAAAGAGAGAGAGAAAAGAAACACTCAGCGTGCACTCTAACTTAGATCAGAATGGTTATCACTTTATCTAATCAGGAAACCTCCAACTGTAACGTCAAATTCTCCTCCAAACCTGAAAGAAGAATTAGTCGGGATCACCCAAGGAGTAAAACAACTCATCAGTGGGAATTGGGATCCAACTATCATCGCATGATAACGTGACGGAATCCACTCACGTTATCACACTCCAGAAGGTATGCGCATATCTGGCAAGTTTCAGTTTCTTTAGAAACTCCCGATGTGATTTTTACCCCTAGGACCCAAGTGACCTTGACACAGTCAACAAATCAAAGAGTCCTAGTCAAGTTCAACCCGTCATTATCCTGGATTGCATTAAACCCACTCGTACGAGCCATTGACATAGTCAACAAGGCCGCACGACTGTGCTACCAATCCCATTAATATGCCACAAACGAACACTACTTAGCTACCGTACACTATGCCTTGATACAGTCAACAAACGCAGCACGAATACTACGTAATGCTTGTAAGAAATGACGGAGGGCTACGTCTAGTTTTTGGCGAAAAACTTTTAACGTAATGAACTTGATATCGTTGAAGGAACTGCATAGCTTTTTATAAAAATATAGTGGCGAAAAACCTTTGCTAAAGAGGTCACTCCCGGTGAAGGGATCTCGGCTCTTTCCCCGTAGAATGAGGTGCAGGATATTCCAACTGAATACCATGATACAAAGCAAAAAGGAAATCGGCTATAGTGAAGTTATTACCCTGACGCAAACTTCTGTCCAAGGGGTCACTCCCGGTGAATGGATCTCGGCCTTTGCCTCGTCGACTGAGGTGCTGGATATTCATAACCGAATACCACTGTGCAAAACAAAAGAGAACGTCCTTGCAATAACAGCTTTTTGAAAAATGTTCCAACAACAACAAAATAGGTTTGTTTAGCTTGCATTGATCCGAATTAATGTAGTCCCATCAATTAATCACACCACAAAAGAAGGAAAATACGATGTACGTATATTCCATCCGCATTCGCCACTGGGTCCCGTCATCACCCGTTAGGTTACTTAACTAACGACAGAGCGGGGACTGGACTAGCGCGGGTGCAAAATATATACAACATCTACTATTATATATATCAATATATAATAATCGCTCAAGGCGTGATAAAATGCAACATCACAGAAATGTAATAAGCATCACAGAATAATACAGATAATCTGGGATCCCCGGGTTTCATAGAGCCGCTACAGAAACCCGACGTTCCCCTGGTCGTGTGGACATCCTGTGCAATGAAATCCTAGACCCCTACGGGCGCGGAAAGTTACCCGCCAAAACGTGAAGCGAAGCAGCCCCCTTCAACAATGTGAATAGACCACCCAGCATTTCACGGAATCCGGTAACTTGAGCACCCCTCCTTGGGTCAACCTGTACCCCCTACGAGTGCGGCGAATAGCCCGCCAATTCTAGAGTAAAGCTGTTGGAGATAGTGCCCTCAGAGTCAATTATTGGGTCACAGGCACGTGATTGCAATGATTGAGGGGAGGACCTATCCCGGTAAGACAGTCTTACTCGAGATGATAGTATGCTATCTGGTTTATCTTTATCATCGTGTACTGCTTTAGGTGACCTTACGAGTCGCTATTACACGTTGATAAAGCCCCTTGGATTCTTGCTTGACCACCAGCAGTATGAGGGCGATCATATAAGTGGGAGCTGGGGGTCTACAAGCATATCCTTAAAAGGTCCCTAGTCGTGGGAGATTCGAGACAGGGCATCGTTTCTCCAGAGTAGACTAGTGTATACAGTCGAGACCCCGACGAGGGGCGGTGGCCGGTCTCACAAGCCACTGGTGTCAGTTGGTTCACCTAAGATGTATACAGGTGCTCATTGGGTTATGAGTACACCGGACAGGACTCGCCGGGAACCTGCTAGTTGGGCATATACCAGACGTCAGATAGCAGTTCCCAGGTGACATGTGTACAGGTTAGTTCATCGACCTGGGATCGTCATTTGTCTCGTGTGAGTTCCCACTGTACTTTGATTACTACCCTACCACGGCTCAAAGGAGTCGTGCAAACAGGTTTTAGTTGGGTACAGTCCCGAGCCACATGGAGGCAGTGAGCGGATCTGCAGGGGTTCGTCTCTCCCGGTATTGGGGGTGAGGTCGTGCTGTGTCTAGGAGAGCCAGAACATGAAAAGTCCTTGGCCAAGGCAGGAGATTTGCTGGTAGGTATTCCAGTAGTATCTCAGGGTGTTCTGGGCTACACTCCGACACGACTTGTACCGCTTTTGGGGGTCTGACTTTTACCAACCCCCTAGGCCCGCCATGCGATGCTCATAGACGAACGGACCGGACTGTACGGATATTGTCACTGACAGGCTCAGTAGGGTGTCAGGATGAGTTCGCTCATCGACGTCCCTTTTGGTCAATACCTAGTTGCCCGTCACGTATTGGCTTATACCTCTGACGTGCTAGTGGTTAAATCCACAGCCACAGTATTGACGAGTTTTTAGAGTCCACCACACAGACAGTTACTCAAGTTTCGGGCGAAACGCTGTAGAGGCCGTATGGAGATATGGCAGGGTTCGATCAGATACGTGCGGTATTGCACGGATCATGATCGGACGGTTTTTACTAGCCGGCTTTGGCTTAAGCCGGATACTAGTATTAGATAGTGTAGTTTTGTCTCTTTGCATTTGTGTTCAGTGGGAATACAAATGCGGGCATGTATTTGCACTAGTGGGGTTTTCCTGTAATATATTACGGGATCGGTTTTATGAAGTTGCCAGTTTGCATTCCGTTCCGGCCGGTTTTCTTTCATTCCTTCTCGGTCGGACTTTCTTGTTGGAGGGGGGTTATTTGCAATTTGCAAATAACTCTTTTGTGGAGGGTTTTCTTGCATATGTTGCTTTTGATGAGACTTGCATCATGATGATATTCTTTTCTTGTCCATTCATTTGCTTTTTCATGATGGTTAGTGAGTGGACTGATATGGAAATTGGTTTGACCATTTTGATATATCATTTTCTTTTTCTCATTATGAAAAAGGGGAGAAGCTTTCTTTTTTCTTTCTCCAATCTTCTTTGTGGAGAGAGAGGGCCGGCCACTAGAGAGGAGAGAAGAGAGGATTTCATTTTGTGTGAGGAAAAAGATTCATATCATTTTCATGCTACCAAAATTCATAAGCACAATTTTCTTTAGTTGCTTTCTTCTCCTCCTCACATCCTTCCATCTGGGCAACTTCAAGAACCCCAAGAGACATGCCTTCTACACTATTTCTATAGCAAGCCTTGGACGCGTCGGCTAGCCAACTTCGCGCCCGAGTTGCCTCGGTCAAGAGGCGGGAGCCCGTAAAAGATTCCGGCTACGTGGTGCCCCTTTCCGACGAGCGAGGAAGTGACGGAGATTCCGCAGGAGATCGGAGCGGAGACGAAGACCGAAGGACACGGATCGTTTGGTATAGCATCTCTACTCTTTTCTATTTTGCTAGCTAGCTAGGTTAATGGCCCGATCCGGGTAAAAAGTCCGCGGTGGTGCCGGTTGCAAAGTTCGCAAAGTTTTTGTTTTCCGCGTTTTCCGGCGTCGGATCGACGGCCGGGGCGCCCCCGCGGGCTTACAATGGTATCAGAGCCACGCCGTTAACCTTCCCTAGCTTGCTCTAGCGCGTTTAGAACCCGATCGAACAAAATCCCCAAAAACCGTATTTTTGTGCACATGTGTTCTCTGTTGAAATTTTTTGAGCTCCTAAAATTTTTCTGGTTGTTGCAGAGACATGTACAACAAAATATAAGAAATCTGGGAAAATACGATCCACTCATTCCATACTTTGACCGCGGAAGCGCGGCCAAACCCCTGGTTTGGCCGCGCTTGCGCGGCGGAAATAGGGAATTGTGGCACCATATTTTCCCAGTAAGCTTATCAGTTGGAAATAGGGCTTTTGGGATATTTTATTTGGGCCCAGTTTTTCTGTAAGTGCTACAGTAGTATTTGGGGCCCACTTGATAATATTTGTTCGATCGGATATTTTAAACATGCCAGTTCACAGTTTTTACTTTATATCTGCGACCGTGAATGTCACTCGATCGGTAAATCCGGTCTAACTGCTATAGCCCGGTTAGACGGATTTGCGAACGTGATTTTCACGTTGATGTTCTGTGATTGTACTGTGTTGTTGCGGATCGGTCGTGGGGATAGCCTGGTTGCAGTGGTAGTACAGTTTTGTTGTATTATGTACATTTGATTTTGCGGGGCGAGCGTCCGACATGTGGACTGCCGTCACTGCCAGTTTGTATTATTATTTTGGGGCACGACCTGGTTGCGGTCGATGTACCCGTTGTATGTATATTTTACTTTCTGTACTAGGATTACCCCGCGGAGGGGTGCACGGATAGCCGGATTCTAGAGGGCAACAAGCCCGCATCTCATGGCGTTGAGACGGAGGGGGCTTCACTCTAGAATTGGCGGGCTATTCGCCGCACTCGTAGGGGGTACAGGTTGACCCAGGAGGGGTGCCCAAGTTACCGGATTCCGTGAAGTGCTGGGTGGTCCATTCACGTTGCTGAAGGGGGCTGCCTCGCTTCAGGTTTTGGCGGGTAACTTGCCGCGCCCGTAGGGGTCTAGGATTTCATTGCACAGGCTATCCACACGACCAGGGGAACGTCGGGTTTCAGTAGCGGCTCTATGAAACCCGGGGATCCCAGATATCTGTATTGATCTGTGTTGCTATACATTTCTGTGTTGCTGCTTTTTTATCACGCCTTGAGCGAAAATTATATATTATATATATATTAGTAGATGTTGTATATGTTTTTCATCCGCGCTAGTCCAGTCCCCGCTCTGTCGTTAGTTAGCTAACCTAACGAGTGATGACGGGACCCAGTGGCGAATGCGGATGGCATATACGTACGTCAGTATATTTTCGTTCTTTGTGGTGTGATCAATTGATGGGACTGCGTTGATTCGGATCAATGCAAGTTAAACAAACCTAATCTGATGTTGTTGGAACACTTTTTCAAAAGGCTGTTATTGCAAGGACGTTCACTTTTGTTTTGCATCGTGGTATTCATTTGGAATATCCTGCTCCTCAGTCGACGAGGCAAGGGCCGAGATCCCTTCACCGGGAGTGACCCCTTGGACAGAAGTTTGCGTCAGGGCATTAACTTCACTATAGCCGATTACTTTTGCTTTGCACCGTGGTATTCAGTTGGAATATCCTGCACCTCATTCTACGGGGAAAGAGCCGAGATCCCTTCACCGGGAGTGACCTCTTTAGCAAAGGTTGTCGTCACTATATTTTTATAAAGCTATCAGTTCCTTCAACGATATCAAGTTCATTACGTTAAAGGTTTTCGCCAGAAACCATTCGTAGCCCTCCGTCATTTCAGTTAAATATTCGGTAGTATTCAAGCTATGTATTTTGACCTCACGCCAAGGCATAGTGTTTGGTAGCTGCCGGGTATTTATCTGTTGCATAGATAGATGCGTTGGTTTGGGACAGTCGTACTACTATTTTGGCCTACGTCAAGGGTATGTACGGGTGGGTTCAAATTAACCAGGATAATGACGGGTAGAACTTGACATGTGACTTATGATATTTTGACCTCACGCCAAGGTCATAAGAGCATGGGGCAAAAATCCACATCGGGAGTTTCAAAAGAACTGAAACTTGCCAGATATGCGCATACCTTCTGGAGTGTGATAACGTGAGCGGATTCCGTCACGTTATCATGCGATGATAGTTGGATCCCGATTCCCACTGATGAGTTGGTTTACTCCTCGGGTTATCCCGGCTAATTCTTCTTTCAGGTTTGGGGAAGAATTTGACGTTACAGTGGGAGGTTTCCAGATTAGATAAATTGGTAACCATTCTGATCTAGGTTAGAGTGCACGCTGAGTGTTTCTTTTCTCTCTCTCTCTGGCAGCGACCATTGACCCGACCCTAGACTATGACTCAGTGACCAAGTTGACCGAACCTTCTTAACACTGGCTTTTGGATTGTCAGAGTTTCAGACCTCTTTGCCACTCCTACTTTTACCCTTTTCTCCGGGACACCCCGTATTACTACGAACGTCCACTTCCATTGGACAAAACCATCGTATGGTTATATACGAACTCGAAGGACTTCGAGGATGGTTTCCGGTTCTGGAGAAAACGAATAGGACTATTCAGTTGTCTTTTCCTTTTTCCTTCTCTCAGGTTGCGAGTACTCCTTGGTTTAGGAGATAGTACACCTATTATGCAAATTGGATAGTCTTCTTCCAAACCTTAGGCTGGTGCCGACCGGTAGGGAATGAAGAAAGCCAATTAGCCTAAACGGTGTACAGAAGGTATTAAGTTCAGACAAAGCAAGGGATTAGTATGAGGGCAAAGTAAATTGCGACTGCTATTCACGACCAAACCATGTACTTCTTTGTCAATCCTAAATCACCTATGAATTAAGTACATTCGATTGTCTTTTATCCTCACCTTCTCTCGCATTGCGAGTGCTCCTAGGACTAGGACAGTACACCCATTATGCTTATTGGATAGTCTTCTTCCAAACCATAGGCTGGTGCCGAACGGTAGGGAAGGAAGAAAACCATTTGGCCTAAAGGGGTGTACAGAAGGTAATGACTAAAGACATGTATAGGGATTTGGAGAGGTGGCAAAGAATTATACGGTTATAGTTGTGAATCTGGATAATGGAAGAGGCATTACTAGGAATACCAGGATACCCCATCGAAACATTGCAATGTTTCAGTTTCACTGTGTACTGTTAAAAGAAAACTGATTTCCCGATTAGACACTTACTCCAGGGTATGTATTTACCAGGTTGGATTCTCACATCTGTATGGTTTTACAGGTGATGAGTGGGAGTAAGTTATTGGGAATTAGGTGACCATCCTCATTATATCGGGATTCGTTGTAATCAGTGATATTTGAGGAAGTCACCTGGGTTGTTTGCCGGTCGGCAAATATTTGGTTTTGAATATCCGTTGTTATGCACCAATTTCAAATTGATATATCTGTACGTCTATTTTTATAGAGTGAGATATACCTTTTTGAAATTATGTCTATGACATTTACCTATACCAGTGGATGGTTAGGTAAGGAGCATTGAACAACGGTGTAATTCTTCTTAACCAAAAGTACAGTTTTCAACCTACGACACACAGTGAATGAGTCACTAGACTCAAGGGACTTATACAGAGTATTGTATATTGTCCAGTGTCCATTAGGACAGAGGGGTTGGTCCTCGTACTACATTCTGTTTACTTTTAACTTCTCTAGTTCTTAGACATGTGTTTCGTAGAAACACAGGGTCTAAGTTTTGAGGAGTTATAGGTATAAGAATAAAGTAGAGAACCAGATATTGCAAGTATCGGGATTCTTCAAGGTGATCGAAGATGTAGATACTTGTGTATAGTATTCAGTTGATAGTAATGTTTAAGAGAACTAGCTTCTCTTTCAGGTTACTCATAATTGGAAGTACTCCTAAGTTGAGTAACGCTGATCGGCCTCTCTTCCATTTACTTGATATGCACTGGAGACAGCTGCATGATTTGAATCTGGTTCAATTAAATCAGTGCCTCTGTTTCTTGGATATAGAACAGTTCATATCTTGACATTGTTAAGATACGGGGAGTTGTCTGGCTTATGCTTAAAACCAGACTCTGGACAACTCAAGGCACGTTTCAGTAGTGGCTGTTTGTGGGTTGACCCGGGCTATGACGAGGGTTGATTTTCTACCATCTGGAAGATCAATAGTGATTTTGTTCTTGACTCGCCACAGTTTTATCAAAAATGGATTTTTTCCAGAAAACAGTAGTGGGAGTATGGTAGAACTGGAAGTGATTCCAGAACCACAAACGATTACTGAAGATTTGATGAGAACCTAAAGATTCAATCTGGTTTGACATTCCATTGGCCACTCCGCAGATAAGGTGGGTAACCTCAGGCACCCGAGAGGTACTTCGGTATGCTCAAGGACGGTGGCAGGGAGGTTCTTGTTTACCCAGACTTGCCATTGCTGTTGTTCCAGGCTGCGAGACCCGGCGGGAGGATGAGTATAGCGTCGTTCTAAACTTGCTTTAGAAGCGTACGTGTATATGACTCTGCCAGAGGGTTGTCGTAGTCAGTGGGAGCAGCGGAAGCATTGGTGGACATCAGGCTTATGTCTATTTATAGACTATAGCAGATATTGCGGAGATAGATCATCTATTTCTGATGTGACAGTCATAGGTTTGACTTCATCAGAATAGAGGATGGATCTGTTAAGAAGGTAGTAGGGTGTGATGTCCTGGTATTTGATGACATACACAGAGTAGGAAGTGATATTCCTATACTACGATCGGTTATACCTTGGTCGTCACACGGTGGTTTCTCCACATAGGACTTGGATATTATATCAGACATTCTGGTTACTAGATCTATGGTTTTAGATCTAGATTTGGGTGGTTTCCCAATCTGGGTACTTTGACCGCATTCTATGAGTATTTAGAATGGACGACTCCTGGCACGGTAGTGTACCTGCAGGTAATGGAGTCACCCTCTCTAAAGGTGTCTTACAGACTAAAGGGGAGAGGGACACGCATGATTGACAGATCACTTTCTTAGGCAACTGAGTCAATCATGAGATGTCAAGTACCACACCAGATGTTGTTCTTGCAGTAGGTGCAATAAGTTGATATTAATCCAATCCTGGAGAAACAGTCGGAAGCAGTTTTAGAACATAAGTGGATGTTCTAGGGATATGATAACGGTAGTCTTCTTCGGTAGACAGTTATCATTCCAGGCTTCCAAGGTGACCTGGATGGCAGAGTGGCTGTCAGAGTTATAGTTTTCCCTTTGATGAGGGGCAGTATTTTGGACAGGTGGTCCAGGTGGATACTGAGGGAAGGCATGGAGCAGGATACTGATTAAGTTCAGTTGACGATACAGTCCAAGAAGTTTGGATTTGGAGTTCATTTATGAACTAGGTCCCATCAGACATCCAGACATTCTAAGACAGGTATTGCTCATTTCGGGAGATGGCTTTCTCCGCGAACATGGGATATAGAGAGACATAGAAAGAAACATCAAAGCGGATCCACTCACTGAGGCTATTCCTCGAACGCAATAGTTTCGCAAACGAGCTTTGTGAGACTGACTAGTAGAGGAGTTGGGTGTTCGGTATCACACGGGCTGTGAGTATGCGACATCGCAATAATTAGCCTTGAGTGCAAGTGGGAGATTGTTGGAGATAGTGCCCTCAGAGTCAATTATTGGGTCACAGGCATGTGATTGCAATGATTGAGGGGAGGACCTATCCCGGTAAGACAGTCTTACTCGAGATGATAGTATGCTATCTGGTTTATCTTTATCATCGTGTACTGCTTTAGGTGACCTTACGAGTCGCTATTACACGTTGATAAAGCCCCTTGGATTCTTGCTTGACCACCAGCAGTATGAGGGCGATCATATAAGTGGGAGCTGGGGGTCTACAAGCATATCCTTAAAAGGTCCCTAGTCGTGGGAGATTCGAGACAGGGCATCGTTTCTCCAGAGTAGACTAGTGTATACAGTCGAGACCCCGACGAGGGGCGGTGGCCGGTCTCACAAGCCACTGGTGTCAGTTGGTTCACCTAAGATGTATACAGGTGCTCATTGGGTTATGAGTACACCGGACAGGACTCGCCGGGAACCTGCTAGTTGGGCATATACCAGACGTCAGATAGCAGTTCCCAGGTGACATGTGTACAGGTTAGTTCATCGACCTGGGATCGTCATTTGTCTCGTGTGAGTTCCCACTGTACTTTGATTACTACCCTACCACGGCTCAAAGGAGTCGTGCAAACAGGTTTTAGTTGGGTACAGTCCCGAGCCACATGGAGGCAGTGAGCGGATCTGCAGGGGTTCGTCTCTCCCGGTATTGGGGGTGAGGTCGTGCTGTGTCTAGGAGAGCCAGAACATGAAAAGTCCTTGGCCAAGGCAGGAGATTTGCTGGTAGGTATTCCAGTAGTATCTCAGGGTGTTCTGGGCTACACTCCGACACGACTTGTACCGCTTTTGGGGGTCTGACTTTTACCAACCCCCTAGGCCCGCCATGCGATGCTCATAGACGAACGGACCGGACTGTACGGATATTGTCACTGACAGGCTCAGTAGGGTGTCAGGATGAGTTCGCTCATCGACGTCCCTTTTGGTCAATACCTAGTTGCCCGTCACGTATTGGCTTATACCTCTGACGTGCTAGTGGTTAAATCCACAGCCACAGTATTGACGAGTTTTTAGAGTCCACCACACAGACAGTTACTCAAGTTTCGGGCGAAACGCTGTAGAGGCCGTATGGAGATATGGCAGGGTTCGATCAGATACGTGCGGTATTGCACGGATCATGATCGGACGGTTTTTACTAGCCGGCTTTGGCTTAAGCCGGATACTAGTATTAGATAGTGTAGTTTTGTCTCTTTGCATTTGTGTTCAGTGGGAATACAAATGCGGGCATGTATTTGCACTAGTGGGGTTTTCCTGTAATATATTACGGGATCGGTTTTATGAAGTTGCCAGTTTGCATTCCGTTCCGGCCGGTTTTCTTTCATTCCTTCTCGGTCGGACTTTCTTGTTGGAGGGGGGTTATTTGCAATTTGCAAATAACTCTTTTGTGGAGGGTTTTCTTGCATATGTTGCTTTTGATGAGACTTGCATCATGATGATATTCTTTTCTTGTCCATTCATTTGCTTTTTCATGATGGTTAGTGAGTGGATTGATATGGAAATTGGTTTGACCATTTTGATATATCATTTTCTTTTTCTCATTATGAAAAAGGGGAGAAGCTTTCTTTTTTCTTTCTCCAATCTTCTTTGTGGAGAGAGAGGGCCGGCCACTAGAGAGGAGAGAAGAGAGGATTTCATTTTGTGTGAGGAAAAAGATTCATATCATTTTCATGCTACCAAAATTCATAAGCACAATTTTCTTTAGTTGCTTTCTTCTCCTCCTCACATCCTTCCATCTAGGCAACTTCAAGAACCCCAAGAGACATGCCTTCTACACTATTTCTATAGCAAGCCTTGGACGCGTCGGCTAGCCAACTTCGCGCCCGAGTTGCCTCGGTCAAGAGGCGGGAGCCCGTAAAAGATTCCGGCTACGTGGTGCCCCTTTCCGACGAGCGAGGAAGTGACGGAGATTCCGCAGGAGATCGGAGCGGAGACGAAGACCGAAGGACACGGATCGTTTGGTATAGCATCTCTACTCTTTTCTATTTTGCTAGCTAGCTAGGTTAATGGCCCGATCCGGGTAAAAAGTCCGCGGTGGTGCCGGTTGCAAAGTTCGCAAAGTTTTTGTTTTCCGCGTTTTCCGGCGTCGGATCGACGGCCGGGGCGCCCCCGCGGGCTTACAAAGCCCCCTCTGTCTCAAAGCCATGAGATGCGGGCTCGTTGCCCTCTAGAACCCGGCTATCCATGCACCCCTCCGCGGGGTAATCCTAGTACAGAAAGTAAAATATACAGACAAGGGGTACATCGACCTCAGCCCGGTCGTGCCCCAAAAGAATAATATACAAACAGGCAGTGACGGCAGTCCACATGTCGGACGCTCGCCCCGAAATATCAAATGTACAAATACAACCAAACTGTACTACCATTGCAACCAGGCTATCTACCATGACAAATCCGCAATATCATAGCACAACACAGAACATCAACGTGAATGTCACGTTCGCAAATCCGTCTAAAAGAACTATAGCAATTAGACATGATTTAACGCTCGAATGACATTCACGGTCGCAGATATAATATAAATACTGTGAACTAACATGTTTAAAATTTTCGATCGACAAAATTTCCTGAAGTGGGCCCCAAGCACAATACCCAGTACTCAAATAAATCTTGGCCCAAACAAAAATTACCAGAAATCCTTTTTCCAAGTCAGAGACCAACTGAAGAAATTTGGTGCAGTGTTGCTACAGTACGACCGCGGATCAGCGGCCAAAACGTGGGTACGGCCGCGGATCCGCCATGCAACAGTGAAATCAGCCCACTAAATTTTCTCAGTTCTCTTAAAAAACCCTGCCTGATTTTCTGCAGTACACCAAATAATTTTTTGACAACAGAAAAATTTCGACAGAAACTGAACAATTGGAAATTCGGTTTTTGGAAATTTCGTCCGATTGAAGTTCTAAACACGTTAGAGCAAGTTAGAAAAGGTTAATGGCGTGGCTCTGATACCATGTAAGACTACGGTAGAGGCCCGGCCGTCTTTCCGAGGCCAAAATGCGGAAACGAAAACATTTATTAAACTTTAAATCGGCGCTATCGTATACTTAAAACCCGGATCGAACCATTAACCTACAACTAGCAACTAGAGAAAGGGTTTGAAAGCTATACCGATCGATCCGTGTCCTTCGGTCTTCGGCCACCATCCCAAGCTCCTCGCGGCATCTCCGGTCTTGATCTCCTCGTCGGAAAGGGCACCACATCTACGAGTCTTTTTACGGGCTTCCGCTTCATCCGAAGCAACTCGGGCACGAAGTGTGCTAGCCGACATGTCCAAGGTGTTGTAGAGAATGTTTATGATCACTTTGTCTCTTACATCCATGGATTGGATGGAGGTTATAGATGTTGTCATTGATGGAGATAAAGAGCAAGAGGAAGATGAAGAAGAAGAGAGCTTTTCTTTTCTTTTGTTTTGCTATGATAAAAATGAGAGAGTGTGAGAAGAATAATATGAGAGCTCACCATAACCCTTGGCTGCCCCTCTCTCCCTTGCTCTTATTTCATCACTCAAATCAATCTCATAATGTGACACATGCACAAGAAAAGAGACCATGAGTCATCACTTGTGCATGTGTCACCATTAATGCTCTAAATGATGATTTCTAGCTCATAATATCCATATGCAAACATTAATCCAAATGTTTGCCACAACAAAAAGATACGGCAACATCTAAAGTAAACTCGTGACGGATCATAAGGATACCCCTCACCTGTATATACATACCTGCATCCACATTCCGACCGAATGCGAATGCGATGAGCCTAAAGTAATCCAACAAATCTAATACTAGGATCCGACTTAAACCAAAGCCCACTAGTATGATCCGTCCGATCATGATCCGTGCAATACCGCACGTACATGATCGAACCCTGTCATATATCATACGGCCTCTACAACGTTTCGCCCGAAACTTGAGAAACTATCTGTGGAGGACACTAAAGACTCGTCAATACTTTGGCTATGCATTTAACCACTAGCACGTCAGAGGTATTAGCCGTACGTAACGAGCTACAAGGTATTGACCAAAAGGGAGGTCGATGAGCGAACTCATCCTGACACCCTACTGAGCCTGTCAGTGACAATATCCGTACAGTCCGGTCCGTTCGTCTATGAGCATCGCATGGAGGGCCTAGGGGGTTGGTGAAAGTCAGACCCCTAAAAGCGGTACAAGTCGTGTCGGAGTGTAGCCTAGAACACCCTGAGATATTACTGGAATACCTACCAGTAAATCTCCTGCCTCGGCCGAAGGCTTTGTGTAATGGCTCTCCTAGACACAGCGCGACCTCACCCCCAATACCGGGAGAGACGAACCCCTGCCGATCCGCTCATTGCCTCCATGTGGCTCGGGTCTGTACCCAACTAAAACCTGTTTGCATCACTCCTTTGAGCCGTGGTAGGGTAGTAATCAAAGTACCGTGGGAACTCACACAAGACAAATGACGATCTCAGGTCGATGAACTAACCTGTACACATGTCACCAGGGAACTGCTATCTGACGCTAGGTATAATACCAACTAGCATGTTCCCGGCGAGTCCTGTCCGGTGTACTCATAACCCAATGTGCACCTGTATACATCTTAGGTGAACCAATTGACACCAGTGGCTTGTGAGACCGGCCGTCGCCCCTCGTCGGGGTCTTGACTGTATACACTAGTTTACTAATGGAGTATCGATGCCCAGTCTCGAAACTCCCACGACTTGGGACCTTTTAAGGATGTGCTTATAGACCCCAGCTCCCACGTATATGATCATCATCATACCGCTGGTCGTCAAGCAAGAATCCTAAGGGCTCTATCAGCGTGCAATAGTGATCTGTAAGGTCACCTAAAGCAGTACACGAATAATAAAGAGAAACCATGATAGCATACTATTCTATATCAATGTGTAATAGTGAACTACAATGTCACCTAAAGCATGTACACGATGATAAAGACAAACCAGATAGTATACAAACCTCTCGAGTAAGACTGTCCTACCGGTATAGGTCCTCCCTCAATCATTGCAATCACGTGCCTACGATCCAATAATTGACTCTGAGGGCACTATATCCAACAATAATTATATATGTGATATATTACATTACGTTAACTAATATAAGCTAGCTTTATTGATTCATTTTCTCACCGGATAATACATTGATATATATGCGATGTATGTTAATTGTATTATTTTCTTTTGTTACAAAAATATATTATATATGTGATATATAATATTGTAACAAGTTAGGGTTATAAATGCAACATGTTTTGTGGAGTTTAAACAAATTAGAGTTTGGATTTGGGTTAGCTTTTTCATGAAGCTTTCTTTTGTCTTTAGCTTGATTTTTTGTTTAGATTTTTGTTAACCCAACCTAAACCCTTTACCGATGGTTTATTCTCTACAATGGTTAAGCCTTTCATTCTTAACCAAGGGATGCAATTGTAACCATAACAATAATTCATTATTCATCACAAAAGCTTTCTTCTTCTTCTTCCTCCTTGAAAAAGCTTGCTAGCTTTTTACATGTGATGATTTAGTGTGAGAAATTGAAAACAAAAGAGAGATAAATTTCTACTTCATCATCCTCATCTATTCTAGCTACTTAGATTAGGGTGTTCACTTCTCTAATTACTTCATTAGTGAAGTGTAAGCTTGGGTTTGAGATTCTTCAAGGTAGATCATCTTAGATCATGAAGACTACAAGGAAGGTGTCTCATTTACCTCATGGAGCCACTCGAGAGTTAGAGTTCATGTTGATCGCAGCGAAGGGACCTCAACACGGAGCTTATGAAGCGAAGGAACGGACTACAAAGGTTGTAATCCCTCTCTCTTAGATGTAAAGTTGTTTACATGCATGATAACCCTAATTCTCTAGTTAAGATCTTGGTTAGGGTTTGTTTAGCACCACAAAAATTTTAAAGTAGCATGATTGATGCTTGCCAAAATCTTTACAAGGTGCTATGCAAACCCTACAGTGGTATCAGAGCCAAGCTAGAGTATTAGGCGTTGTCTAGATGAAGTTTGAAGTCCGATCGAACTTCGAAACCCCGATAAATCCCACTTTCTGGAATTTTTTTCAAAAGTTGAAGTTTTTCACATTAAAAATACTTAGAAAATCATGCAGAGAATTCTAAGAATTACTGTGAACTACGAAGCCATAACTCACTCAAGTAACCGTGGAACCGCGGCCAAACCATGCGTTTGGCGGCGGTTCCGCGGCCAACTTTGGGAGTTGAGGGCTAATACTTCAGGGGTTTATTCTTGAGTATTTTTTCATGCTTCTGGGAATTTTTAATTCTACCCAAGTGTTGAGCTTTCTGGGAAATATTGGGAACTCATTGATTCGATCGGAAAGTTTAACTTCGTTTAAGTTTTTCCGGGTAATTTAGAACGTGTTAAAAGGTTCGAACGAATATCAATAACTTATTTTTTCCCCTATCGGAAAACTTTTAAGTGTTGGATTTTTCCTGAGTTTAAAACTTTCAGAAAAACATGCAAGCGAATCTGTGGACCTTCTAGAAGAACGTAACCTTAACTCGATTATGTGACCGTCAAAACCGCCACTGAACTATATGGTTTGTGGTAGTTTAGCGTTGCCACATGTGAGGCATTGGTTTGACCCTTCTACGGCTGGTTCATAACGGCTATAACATGTTCTGGGATTTTTTGAACTCCGCTCAAGTGTTGAGCTATTTGGGAAATCTTGGGTGTTTGTTTATTCGATCGAAAAGTTTAACATTGTCTATTTATCTGGAATGTGATACAATATGTGGAATTCATATAGTTAGGCATGACATCCGTAATATGTGATATTTCGGGTTTACGATGTCTAAAGAGATTGTGGATTCCAAATATTGTAGTTTTACATTTTCTTTTCTATGACCGCAAGTGTAATATGTGGTATATCGCCGTTTTCGTCGCTATAGATCGACGACAATTATGATAGGCATATTTACTTATGTTGATGACCTGTGTTGTTATGTGTTGCTGTGATATGTTATATTGGATCGTCGTGTTCCGAATAGCCGGGGGTTTTATGTGAGATGAGGGTTTTTATTTTCATTCATGTAAAATTCATTGTATGTAATATTCTTTTATTGGGGCACTTCCGGGTTGAGGATGATGTCACCATTGTATATTATTCGCTTTTCCGCATTAGGATAGACCCAAGGAGGGGAGCACAAGTAACCGGGTTCTAGGGTACAGTGGGAGGCCATCTAGAGGAGTCGAGACCGGGTCTCCTAACCCTAGAATTGGCAGTGTTTCTTGCCGCTCTCGTAGGGGTCTAGGAATGTGGGTTTGGCTATTCATTGCGACCGTGGAATCCGTGTTTTATACAGGCTCAAAATAAAATACGGACGTCCTAGTATATCCAATATTTCATATGTTATCTTCTGCTGCAATGTTCTGTGATGAGATCATATTACTACCTGAGACGAATGCTTATACTATATTTATATGATGATATATAAATATTACTGCTTTCGTTTCTTCTGTGATGCTTAGGAAGCATAACTGATGGGATTTATTAATGAGATTAATAAATGAAAAGAAACCTAAAAGATGTTGTAGAATCAAATTTTTAAAAAAGGTAGCTACAGTTTTTGCTTTGCACAGCGGTATATATGATATACCCTGCACCTTATTCAATGAGGAAAGAGCCAAGATCCCTTCACCGGGAGTGACCTCTTTAGCAAAACTGGCAGATGCTACAAACTCATGGTTTAGTTTTTGATTGCTTCTATAGTTCTTGCTTTGCACCGCGGTATTTATGAAATATCCTGCACCTTATTCGTTAAGGAAAGAGCCGAGATCCCTTCACCGGGAGTGACCTCTTTAGCGAAACTAGAAAGCCTCAAAAACACTCCTTCTCAAAATCACCTGTTTCTACAACGATATCATGTTCATTACGCAATAGGTTTTCTGAAAAACCTGCGTAGCCCTCCGTCATTTCAGATAAATCCTACTTAGTATTCGTGCTGCATTTGTTGACCTTGTCAAGGCGCAGTGTACGGTAGCTAATTAGTGTTTATCTGCTAAAACATGAGATGTGATTGGATTAGGGTATTCGTACGACCTTGTTGACCTTGTTAAGGGTCATGCAGGTGGGTTTAATTCAATCGGGAAATGACGGGTTGAACATGACTTGCGATTTATGGTTTGTTCACCTTGTCAAGGTCATAGATCGCTAGGGGCAGAAAATTTTCAGGAATTTCAAGTGTTGAAATTTGCAATGAGATTGCATACCTTCTATGAGATAGATGGATCCTGATACCCACTGCGGGTAAAAGTTACTCTTGGGAGAATTTTACACAGGACAATTAGCCGATCAAGTAGGTGTCTAGAAAGGTGTTAACGGGGTTATGCCTCTGGGAAAATGAGGTTTATTTTAATTAGGTCCGTGCGAAAGCACGGGGAACCTCCCTAAAAGTACCAACACTGGCCTGGCCGAAAGATTTGCGAACTTGTAAGGTGTAATTAATCCCGGCTAGTCTTACCTTTTAGGGTTTGAAGGAAGATTTGATGAAAACAGTGGTAACCATCATGATTAGATAAGATAATAACCAATCTAATCTTGCAAGACCATACGCTAAAGTGTTTTCTTCTCTCTCTCTCCAGGTAGCGACCATGTCAGGCCTTAATCAAGATAATAATATGGATGTATTGACTGAACCCGCTTATTATACTGAGTAGGGGAACGTTGGTCCCGTTCTTTCTTATAAGTGTTATAAGACTGAGCAGGAAATAGAAGAATATCTGGATTCTCATGCCGCCCAAACGAAGAACAAGCATGCTGATGCATCTTCTTCGGGTGTGTTCGTTATCGAGAACTGTTTCTCAGTTCACTCTACGTCTTGGGTATTAGATACCGGATCGGGATCCCACATATGTAATATGTTACGTGGGCTACGTAATGGTAGAGAAATGGGAATGAGTGATCATTCCGTAAGAGTAGGGAATGGTGCAGATGTTGCAGCCAAAGCAGTTGGCGAATATCACCTTATGTTACCAAATGGTAATACATTGGTTCTGAACGAATGCTATTACATTCCGACCCTGATATGCAATCTTATATTAGTTTCTTTATTGAGCAAAGAAGGATATAATTTTGTAGTACAGGATAATGTTATGAACATATTCCTGGATCAAAAGTTGATTGGATCAGGATCGTTAAATAATGGCATATACGTTCTCAACCAAACCACAGTTCTTAATGAACAGAACACACACAAGAGGAAAAGTTCAGAAATGAACAAATCTTTCTTGTGGCATTGTAGACTGGGTCATATCCATGCGACATGACTAGCTAAGTTACATAAGGATGGATATCTGAATACGTTCGAATTATCATCTTATGAAACTTGCCAGTCATGTCTCAAAGGTAAAATGACCAAAACTCCGTTTAGTGGACACGGAGAAAGAGTTACAGAACTCTTAGGGCTGATACATAGTGATGTATGTGGTCCCATGTCTACACATGCCAGGAACGGTTCTTCTTACTTCATTACATTCACTGACGATCTCTTAAGATACGGACATGTGTTCCTGATGAAACACAAGTCTGAAGCTTTTGAGAAATTCAGGGAATATAAGCACGAAGTAGAGAACCAAACAGGCAAAAGTATTAAGATCCTTCGATCTGATCGAGGAGGAGAATACTTGAGCAAAGAGTTCCTAGACTATCTAAAAGAGAATGTGATTCTCTCTCAGCTTACTCCTCCTTATACAACACAGCACAACGGTGTATCGGAGCGGAGGAATCGCACCCTATTAGATATGGTGCGCTCTATGATGAGCAATGCTGAGTTGCCTATTTCTTTTTAGGGTTATGCGCTTGAGACAGCACCATACCTATTGAATCAAATTCTATCTAAATCTGTACCTACCACACCATATGAGATATGGAGTGGGAAGAGACCTTATCTTAAACGAGTTAAGATATGGGGTTGTCCGGCCTATGTCAAAAGGCAAAATCCGGACAAACTCGAGGCACGATCAGTTCTCTGCAAGTTTGTGGGATATCCGAAGATTTCTTATGGATATTTTTTCTCCCACAGTGAGGAGCAAAAGGTGTTTGTTGTTCAACATGCCACCTTTTTAGAAAAAGGAATTTCTTGCAAAAGAAATTAGTGGCAATGAGGTAGAACTGGAAGAAGTTCCAGCAACACAAACCACGACTGAAGAATTAGTGGAAACAGAGGATTCAGTAGTTACCAACAAACCCCAGCCTCTCCGCCGATCTAGTTCTCATCCACCTGAGAGATACTACGGTTTTCTCGTTGATGGTGGGAGCGAGGATTGCATCATGGAAGATGATGACCAGAATAGCTTCGAGCAGGCCATCACGAGTGGGGACTCTGTGAAGTGGCTGGATGCAATGCGATCTGAGATGGAATCTATGTACACCAACAATGTATGGACTTTGGAAGTTGCTCCTGAAGGGGTAAAACCCATTGGGAGAAAGTGGATCTTTAAGAAGAAACTTGATGTAGATGGAAAAGTGGAGACTTTCAAAGCTAGACTTGTTGCAAAGGGTTTTCGTCAACGACCAGGTGTGGATTATGACGAAACCTTTTCTCCAGTGGCTATGCTTAAGTGCATCCGGATCCTACTTGCCATTGCTGCATACAATAACTACGAAATCAGGCAGATGGATGTTAAGACCGCCTTTCTAAATGGTGATTTAGAAGAATGCGTGTACATGACTCAGCCAGAGGGCTTCATAGACAGTGGGAGCAGCGGAAAGTTGTGCAAGCTGCTGAAATCCATCTATGGGTTAAAGCAACCATCGCGGAGTTGGAACATCTGCTTTGATGTTGTAGTCAAAGAGTTTGACTTCATCAAAAACGTAGATGAACCTTGTATTTATAAGAAGGTTGCAGAGAGTAAGGTTGTTTTCCTCGTATTGTACGTGGATGACATACTCTTGATAGGAAATGTTGTTCCTATGCTGCAATCGGTCAAGCTCTTCTTATCACAAAGATTCTCAATGAAAGATCTAGGTGATGCCTCCTGCATTTTAGGAATCAAGATCTATAGAGATAGATCTAAACGGATATTGGGATTGTCCCAATCCAGGTACACGGACACCATACTAAAAAGGTTTAGTATGGAAGAATCCAAGCGTGGGAACCAACCCACGATCTCTGGACTCACTCTCTCCAAAGAGATGTCTCCCAAGACTGATTTGGAAAGAGCTCACATGCAAGGGATACCCTATGCTTTGGCAGTAGGCTCTATCATGTATGCGATGCTATGTACCAGACCCGATGTAGCATACTCACTAAGTGTAGTGAGTCGGTATCAAGCAGATCCTGGAGAGAGTCACTGGACAGCTGTGAAGAACATTCTCAAGTACTTACGAAGAACTAAGAAGATGTTCTTGGTGTATGGTAACGGTGAACTCCAGGTGGAGTACTTTACCGATTCGAGCTTCCAGAGTGATAAGGACGACTCTAAGTCGCACTCGGGATTTGTCTTTACCCTCAACGGAGGGGCGGTGAGTTGGAAGAGTTCCAAACAGGAAACCGTTGCAGACTCGACGATGGAGGCTGAATACATCGCTGCCAACGATGCTGCCAAAGAGGCTGTCTGGATGAAGAAGTTCATCACTGAACTTGGTGTGGTTCCGTCCATTGAGCATCCAATACCTTTATATTGTGATAATAATGGAGCTATGGTTTTGGCTAAGGAACCCAAGTCCCATCAGATGTCCATACATATTCTGAGGAGATATCACCTGATCCGGGAGATAATTGATCGCCGCGAGATCGAGGTCAGGAGAGTTGACACGAAGGACAACACTACGGATCCACTCACCAAGGCCATTCCCCAGATACAGTTTGAGAGACTCTTCGGGATGTTGGGTATGAGATACTACAATAGCTGGCCTTAGTGCAAGTGGGAGATTGTTAGTTATATATATGCCCTAGAGGCCATTGTTGTACATATGATGTATATTATAGTGGATGCTTGGATATATATAGAGAGGACTTTCTTGCTCGACATGATAGTATGCTATTTGGTTTCATTTTGTCTTAACAAGTTGACTTGTATTAGTTTACTGTCTTGCTCTCACATGTTGATAAAGCCCTTAGAATATGTACTCGACTACTAGGACTATGATGAGATCATACTAGTGGGGCCAGGGCAGTGAACGAGTACATCCTATAACTATTCCTAGTAGAGGGAGTATCGAGACAGGGCATCGATACTCCAGAGTAGACTAGCGTATACGCATCTTGACCCATATGATGGGCGATGGATGATCCCATATCCATCGGTGTTTGACATCAAAGATGGTGTACGAGTGCTCAGTGGAGACTAGGTACACTGAACGGACTCGCCGAGAACTCCTAGATGGTATTATACCTATCGTCAAATAGCAGTTCTCCGGTGACACTGGTACAGGTTAGTCCGTAAACCCGAGATCGTCATAGAGTCTTATGTGATTCCCACTATGCTTTGATTTCCACCTTACCACATCCAAGAGGGCGTGCAAAATGGTGGCTTTTAGGAACAGTCCCAAATCACATGGAGGCAATGAGCGATAGGAGGGGTTTCGTCTCTCCCGGTATAGGAAGTTGATGCTGTGCTGTGTTCGATTGGCTATAACTGGAAGTCCTTGGCCAGGGATGATATGGAGCGCTACTGGTAAGTGTTATCAGTTGTTTCTTGACCTGTTATGAGCCTCACATCGACACGACTTATCGGTTACTGGGGTCTGACGTTTAACCACCCCTAGACTTGATATGCGACATATCAGACGAAGAGACCGGACTGTATGGTAGTGTTACTGATTGGATTCACAGGAGAATGTACAGGCTTGCTTGTTGATCTTCTGATCGCTCAATATCTGGGTGGCTGTTACGTTTAGCTGACCGCTTGCAGCTTGTGGGTGTTTGATATGATCATCACCTACTGCCGGAGTATTGACGATTCTTTAGAGTCCTACACAGAGGTTTCCTAGCTCAGGCAAAACGGAGTAGGAGCACATATGTGATATGTGCGGGACCGAGAATATTACGATATGAGATACTGTATTTTATTCTCACGATATTTGTTATCGGCCGGGTATATGTGATATAGCCGGGTCAACGGATCAAGTGTTGATTCGATGAATTGGTACCTGTAATATTAGTCGGTTATATGCTATATAGCCGGATTGTCGGATCAAGTGTTGATTCAATAATTTAATGTATAATTATATATGTGATATATTACATTACGTTAACTAATAAGCTCGCTCTATTGATTCATTTTCTCACCGGATAATACATTGATATATATGCGATATATGTTAATTGTATTATTTTCTTTTGTTACAAAAATATATTATATATGTGATATATAATATTGTAACAAGTTAGGGTTATAAATGTAACATGTTTTGTGGAGTTTAAACAAGTTAAAGTTTGGATTTGGTTTAGCTTTTGGGTTAGCTTTTTCATGAAGCTTTCTTTTGTCTTTAGCTTGATAGATATTAGTTAACCCAACCCAAACCCTTTACCTATGGTTTATTCTCTACAATGGTTAAGCCTTTCATTCTTAACCAAGGGTTGCAATTGTAACCATAACAATAATTTATTATTCATCACAAAAGCTTTCTTCTTCTTCTTCCTCCTTGAAAAAGCTTGCTAGCTTTTTACATGTGATGATTTAGTGTGAGAAATTGAAAACAAAAGAGAGCTAAATTTCTACTTCATCATCCTCATCTATTCTAGCCACTTAGATTAGGGTGTTCACTTCTCTAATTACTTCAATAGTGAAGTGTAAGCTTGGGTTTGAGATTCTTCAAGGTAGATCATCTTAGATCATGAAGACTACAAGGAAGGTGTCTCATTTACCTCATGGAGCCACTCGAGAGTCGGAGTTCATGTTGATCGCAGCGAAGGGACCTCAACATGGAGCTTATGAAGCGAAGGAACGGACTACAAAGGTTGTAATCCCTCTCTCTTAGATGTAAAGTTGTTTACATGCATGTTAACCCTAATTCTCTAGTTAAGATCTTGGTTAGGGTTTGTTTAGCACCACAAAATTTTTAAAGTAGCATGATTGATACTTGCCAAAACCTTTGTAAGGTGCTATGCTAACCCTACAGGATATCCCACAAATAAACATTTAAACGATCGTATCTCGAGTTTGTCAGGATTCTTCTTTTTGACAAAAGCCGGACAACCCCAAATCTTAACTCGCTTAAGAGATGGTCTCTTCCCATACCATATGTCAAATGGAGTGGTAGACACGGTCTTGGTCGGAACCCTGTTTAACAGAAAAGCTGCAGTCTCCAATGCATGCCCCCAAAAGGATAGGAGCAACTCAGCATCATTGATCATAGATCGTACCATATCTAATAGGGTTCGATTCCGCCGCTCTGACACACCGTTGTGCTGTGGTGTGTAAGGGGGAGTGAGCTGAGAGAGAATCCCATTCTCTTTTATGAAGTTTGAAAACTCTGTACTAAGATACTCTCCACCTCGATCCAATCGAAGTATCTTGATGCTCAATCCAGTTTGTTTTTCTACTTCAAGTTTGTACTCCTTGAATTTCTCGAAAGCTTCAGACTTATGCTTTATCAAAAACACCTGACCGAATCTTGAGAGATCATTAGTAAAAGTTATGAAGTAAGAAAAACCGCCTCTTGCATGTGTAGAAATTGGCCCACATACATCACTATGTATGAGGCCCAAGAGCTCAGTAGCTCTTTCTCCGTGTCTAGTAAACGGAGTTTTGGTCATTTTTCCTTTGATACAAGACTGGCAAGATGCATAAAATTTATACTCAAAAGAATTTAAATATCCATCTTTATAAAACTTGTTTAGTCTTGTTTCATTAATATGACCAAGTCTACAATGCCAAAGAAAAGCTTCATTTATATCTAAAAATTTTCTTTTGTTTGTGTGCTATATGTTGAAAACTGTGTGTTGATTAAGGATGTATATCCCGTTATTAAGTGTACCATAACCAATCAACTCTAGATTAAGTTTAATGTTCATAATATTGTGCTGCAATATAAAATGATATCCTTCATTGTCCAACAAAGAAACGGATATAATATTACAAAGCATGCTTGGTACAAAATAACATGGGTTCAAAACCAATATACAACCCGATGGCAACCCCAGATGATACTCTCCCACTGAAACTGCATGTACATTGGAACCATTTCCAACCCGGAGAGTATGATCACCTGTCTTCAAAACTCTGCTATTTCTCAGCCCCTGCACAGAATTGCAGATATGAGAACCCGAACCGGTATCTAATACCCAGGAAGCAGAGTTTATAGAAAAACAGTTTCAGTTACGAACACACCTGAAGCTGAAGCATCACTATGCTTCCCTTTCTTGAGACCAGGGTACTCAGTACAATTCCGCTTCCATTGTTCCGTCTTCTTGCAGTAGAAACATTCTCCTTTTCCCGACTCCGCAGCTTTGGATTTGTCTTTCCCCTTTGCCTTTTTTATTCCACCTCTCGGATTGGTGGATTTCTTCTTGTACTTTCCCTTGGCCTTGGCTTTTGGGACGGAAGAAGAAGATTGTCCAACAAGCAGGGAGGGAGACTTCACCTTAAGCGTGCTCTCCGCATTTTTCAACATATTAAGAAGTTCGGGTAGTGACTTCTCCATGTTGTGCATGTTGAAGTTCACCATGAAAGGAGCAAAGGCAGAGGGAAGAGACTGTAAAACAATATCCGTATATTGGTAGTTGTCCATTGTCCATCCGAAGCCCTCAAGCTCTTCAATAAGAGCCATCATCTTCAAAACGTGGTCACCTACTGAAGCACCAGGAGCCATCCGCATCTGAAACAGCTTTCGAGATGCTTCGTATCGTAAGATACGAGACTGCTCCCCATATAACTCCTTTGTATGGAGAAAGATGGATTGAACATCCATATCCTCGTGCTGCTTTTGATGTGTATTGTCCATCGATGCAAGCGCGAGGCATTTGGCGGTGGCACAGTCAATATCCCATGTTTTGCGGATTTCCCTATCCGCAACAGAAGATTCAGGGCCTGGTTTGGGCGGGGCTATGGCAGTGAGGACATATGATATTTTATCATATGTGAGAGCAATGTTAATGTTTCTCAGCCAATCTTTATAATTCGGTCCGGTAAGCTTATTTTTCTCTAATAGTAGCTTAACTCCAGTCATGGTTATCTATCATTAGGAGAGAGAAAAGAATACACTCAGCGAAAGCCCTTGTAAAGATTAGATTAGTTTATTATCTTATCCAATCGATGTCTCCCACTGCTTTTATCAAATTCTTCTTCAAACCTTAAAAGGAAAAAAATTAGCCAGGATTAACAACATTCTACAACTTCGCTAACTATTCAGCCAGCCTAGTACCGGTACTTCTGAGGGAGGTTACTCGTGCTTTCGCACGGATCTAATTAAAATAAAACTCATTTTTCCAGAGGCGTAGCCCCGTTGACACTTTTCTAGACACCTAATGAGTTAGCTAATTGTAAAGTGCAAAATTCTCCCGGTAGCAATTATTGCTCACAGTGGGATCGGGATCCTACTATCACATAGATGGTATGCAATCTCATTGCAAATTTCAACACTTGAAACTCCCGATATGGTTTTTACCCCTAGCACTTATGACCTTGACTATAATCAACATATCATAAGTACTACTCAAGTTCTATCCGTCATTTCATGATTAATTAGACCCACCCATATGACCCTTAACTATAATCAACATAATCAGATTAATGTCCTAATTAATCTCATTATATGTTGTGTAGGAAGACATCACTTAGCTACCGTACACTACGCCTTGACTATAATCAATATACGTATCACGAATACTAAGTACTCCACTTCCTAAAATGACGGAGGGCTACGTATAGTTTTTAAGAAAACCTTTAACGCTTCGAACTTGATATCGTTGTAGAATCTAATGGTTTAAAAAGGAGTGGCTTAAGCTCCGCCTTTTTAAATCTTACTTTTTCATAAAAAGCCGAGTAGGTTTCAAATCTGATTCTACAATATCTTTTTAGATTTCTTTTGTTTACATTAATCATATTAATGTAGTCCCATCATTTAAGTCCTAAGCCGTTATAGAAAAGAAACGAAAATAGAACGTACGCTTATGCCATCCGCATTCGCCACAATGTCCCATTATGGATCGTTAGGTTACTTAACTAACGGCATAGCGTGGTGGGACTAGCGCGGATGCAAAACATAAGCAACATTTATTATATATCATATATATAATATATCATTCGTCTCAACATATAAAGTAATCACATTACAGAATATCCACAGCAGAAGTACATATATGAAAATACAGGATATACTAGGAGGTCCGTATTTTGCATTCAGCCAACAATAGAAAATACGGATTCCACGGTCGTGATGAATAGCCAAGCCCACACCCCTAGACCCCTACGAGAGCGGCAAGTGACCCTACAAATTCTAGAGTTTAGGAGACCCGGTTTCGACTCCTCGAGATGGTCTCCCACTGAACCCTAGAACCCGGTCACTTGTGCTCCCCTCCTTGGGTCTATCCTAATGCGGAAAAATAAATAATATACAACAATGGTGACATCATCCTCAACCCGGAAGTGCCCCAATAAAAGAATATTACATACAATTAATTTTACATGAATGAAAAAAAAAACTCTCATCTCACATAAAACCCCCCGGCTATTCATTCACGACGATCCAGCACATCATATCTCAACAACACATAATATCACATATCATCAATGTAAGTAAGTATGCATACCCCAATTGTCGTTGATGTATAGCAATGAAACCGGCGATACACCACATACTACACTTACGGTCGCAGAAAAGAAAGTGAAAAACTAGAACAATTAGAATCGACACTGCCTTTATACATCATAAACCCGGAATATCACATATTCAGGATTTCATGCCTAACAATGCAAATCTTATATTTAGGTCTCAACTATGTAAACACCTTTTCAAAAGAAGCCGGGTAATTCAACAAGATTCCCGATTCTACTGAGACCAAAATATTAGATTTACACGCAACTAATTACTTTTCACAAAACTAATTAGTGTAGATTCCAATTATTGTATCACATTCAGAAATTTCTAGACAATGTTAAACATTTCGATCGAGTCAAAAAGCACCCATAAATTACCCCGATGAGCTCAACACTTAAGCAAAGTTAAAGTACCCAAAAACGAGCCACAGAATCTATGATCCATCCGTAGAAGGGCCAAACTAATGCCTCATCTATGACACCGCGGAACTACGGCAAACCCTAGGGTTTAGTCACGGTTCCGAGGGCATAGAATCGAGTTAAGGTTTTTGTTCTTCTAGAGGGTCCATAGAGTTACTTGCACGACTATCGAATATAATTAACTTAGGAAAATTCCAACACTTGGAAATTTTCAGCCAGGGTAATAGGGGGTTATTGATGTTCGCTCAATCTATTAAAGATCGTCCAAGTTACCATTACAATGTTAAAACATACGACTACGAAATACTCCGAATAAGGCCCTAAGCACAATTTGCATCACATGAAAATTTGGCCTAAACAAACAATACCTGAAACCCCAAAACCCAGCCACCAGAGCACAGGAAAAATTCTAGGCAAAACAGGGGAAAGGGGGCCGGCCTGCTCGGTTTTGAGCAAGGAGTGCTCGGCCAAAAACCGAGGGGTTTGCTCAAATTTTTTCTGTGCTCTCTGTGCATTGTCAGTAAGCTTCTGTAGTTTTTTTGAAAAATTTTCTGGGCACATTTAAAAAACGACAGAGAATCTATTTTGAGAGTTGCAGTTTTTGTTAATTCGGAGTTGTTTCATTTCCGTATTGTTTCTAACATTATCTAAGTTTCTAGCCTGGCTCTGATACCACTAAAGGGATTCTCTAGCACCACTCTATGGTTTAGGGTTGCATCGCACATGCTATAACAAAAATTTAGAGGGTGCTAAACAATTCCAAACATGAATCGAACTAGAAAAATAGAGTAACAACTAGCTAGTATCATATACTACAAGTGTCTAACACTAAGTGGGGAGAGATACAACCTTTGTAGACCTCCTCCTTGTTGGAGATAGTGCCCTCAGAGTCAATTATTGGATCACAGGCACGTGATTGCAATGATTGAGGGAGGACCTATCCCGGTACGACAGTCTTACTCGAGATGATAGTTTGCTATCTGGTTTACCTTTATCATCGTGTACTGCTTTAGGTGACCTGACAGGTCACTATTGCACGTTGATAGAGCCCCTAGGATTCTTGCTTGACTGCCAGCAGTATGAGGGCGATCATATAAGTGAGAGCTGGAGTCTACAAGCACATCCTTAAAAGGTCCCTAGTCGTGGGAGTTTCGAGACAGGGAATCGATACTCCAGAGTAGACTAGTGTATACAGTCGAGACCCCGACGAGGGGCGGTGGCCGGTCTCATAAGCCACTGGTGTCAGTTGGATCACCTAAGATGTATACAGGTGCTCATTGGGTTATGAGTACACCGGACAGGACTCGCCGGGAACATGCTAGTTGGTCTTATACCTGACGTCAGATAGCAGTTCCCAGGTGACATGTGTACAGGTTAGTTCATCGACCTGGGGATCGTCATTTGTCTCGTGTGAGTTCCCACTGTACTTTGATTACTACCCTACCACGGCTCAAAGGAGTCGTGCAAACAGGTTTTAGTTGGGTACAGTCCCGAGCCACATGGAGGCAGTGAGCGGATCTTCGGGGGTTCGTCTCTCCCGGTATTGGGGGTGAGGTCGCGCTGTGTCTAGGAGAGCCATTACACGAAGTCCTTGGCCAAGGCAGGAGATTTACTGGTAGGTATTCCAGTAATATCTCAGGGTGTTCTGGGCTACACTCCGACACGACTTGTACCGCTTTTGGGGGTCTGACTTTTACCAACCCCCTAGGCCCGACATGCGATGCTCATAGACGAACGGACCGGACTGTACGGATATTGTCACTGACAGGCTCAGTAGGGTGTCAGGATGAGTTCGCTCATCGACGTCCCTTTTAGTCAATAGCTGGTGGCCCGTTACGTATTGGCTTATACCTCTGACGTGCTAGTGGTTAAATCCACAGCCATAGTATTGACGAGTCTTTAGAGTCCACCACACTTTCAGTTACTCAGCTTTCGGGCGAAACGCTGTAGAGGCCGTATGGAGATATGGCAGGGTTCGATCAGATACGTGCGGTATTGCACGGATGGTGATCGGACGGTTTTTACTAGCCGGCTTTGGCTTAAGCCGGATCTTAGTATTTGATAGTGTAGATTTTGTCTCTTTACATTTGTATTTCGGTCGAAATACAAATGCGGGTGTGTATGCACAGTATCGGGGTTTTCCTGTAATTTATTATGGGACCAGTTTTCTGGGGTTGCCAGTTTGCATTCCGTTCCGGCCGGTTTTCCTTTGTTCTTTCCCGGCCGGACTTTTCCGATGGAGGGGGTTATTTGCAAGTTTGCAAATAACACTTTGTGGAGGGTTTTATTGCATAAGGATTTATTATGATAGCATTATTTCTTTTGCTCCATGCTTTTGCATTAAATGAGATTAGATGTGTAGGTATGGGTTTGTGATTTGGTGTTGGAAATTGGAATTGGCCGGCCACTGTTGCTGTTGGAAATTGGAGTGGGGTTTTAATTTTAGTGGATTATTTTCTTTGTAAGGAATGAATAAATCATGAGTGTGCTGGATTGTTTTTGAAGGATATGATTAATTAATATATATTCACACATTTGAGTGCATTATGAGGGCTGATGGTTTTCTGGAACAGCATGGTTTCAATTCATTGATTTTCATCCTTGTACTCACTTTTTTCCTGTGAGCAATATAATGGCTTGGCCGAGCTCAATTTTGTGCAGTGCATGCTCTTTTCTCTTAGCATCCATCCATGGAAAAATTCTTGTGCATTATTCCTCCAACTTGGCAACCTCTTTAACCCCAAAAGAGAGAAACTTCTACACTATATCTATAGCAAATCTTGGACGCGTCGGGCAGCCAACTTCGCGCCCGAGTTGCCTCGGTATTGAGGTGGGAGCCCGTAAAAGATACAGGCGATGTGGTGCCCTTCCGGCAAGGAGGCGACGACCGGAGGATCCGCGGGAGATCGGGACGACGACGAGAAGACCGGAGGACTCGGATCACTCGGTATATCTCTAACCCGTCTTGTAGTTTGCTAGACCTAGTTTAATGGCCCGATCCGGGGTTTAGTGTGCGGGGGTGCCGGTTTGCAAAGTCCGCAAAATTAAAGTTTTTCACCGCTTCCGCATTCTGGCGTCGGATTGACGGCCGGGGCGCCGCTGTGCACTTACAGTGGTATCAGAGCCCCGCCATTAACTTAGTCTAGCTTTGTGTAATGTGTTTTTCAGTTCCGATCGATCGAAATGTCCAAAAACCCGTATTTGCTCACATCAGTTTTCTGTTGGAAATTTTTAGTCTCGAAAATTTTTTCAGGTTGTAAAATATTTATGTACTAAAAATTATAAGACCACTGTTCAAATTCGAGACAATGATCTTCCAAACAGAGCGCGGAAAGGCGGCCAAAACCCACTTCTGGCCGCGCTTCCGCCGCAGTGTGGAGGAATCATTGGGTTGGTTTTTTACAGTGGGCTTCTGGGGAGATTTTAGGGTTTTTGGAATATTAAATTTGGGCCCAGATTTTCTGCAACTGCTACAGTATTGTTTTGGGGCCCACTTGTTGATATTCGATCGGTCGGATATTTTAAACACATTTTTCACAGTATTTACAATATATCTGCGACCGTGAATGTCACTCGATCGGTAAATCCTGTCTAACTGCTATAGCCCGGTTAGACGGATTTGCGAACGTGACTTTCACGTTGATGTTCTATGTATTTGCTGTGATGTTGCGGATCGGTCGTGGGGGATAGCCTGGATGCAATGCTAGTACTGTTTCTGTTGTATTATGTACATTTGATATTGCGGGGCGAGCGTCCGACATGTGGACTGCCGTCACTGCCTGTTTGTATTATTATTTTGGGGCACGACCAGGTTGCGGTCGATGTACCCGGTGTATGTATATTTTACTTTCTGTACTAGGTTTACCCCGCGGAGGGGTGCACGGATAGCCGGGTTCTAGAAGGCAACAAGCCCGCATCTCATGGCATTGGGACGGAGGGGGCTTCACTCCAGGATTGGCTGGCTATTCGCCGCACTCGTAGGGGGTATAGGATTTCATTGCACAGGCTATCCACACGACCAAGGGAACGTCGGGTTTCAGTAGTGGCTCTGTGAAACCCGGGGATCCCAGATATCTGTATTGTTCTGTGATGCTGTACATTTCTGTGATGTTGCATTTTTATTCACGCCTTGAGCGAAATACTATATATTGGTATATATATTAGTAGATGTTGTATATGTTTTTCATCCGCGCTAGTCCAGTCCCCGCTCTGCCGTTAGTAAGCTAACCTAACGGGTGATGACGGGACCCAGTGGCGAATGCGGATGGCATATACGTACGTCAGTATATTTTCGTTCTTTGTGGTGTGATCAATTGATGGGACTGCGTTGATTCGGATCAATGCAAGTTAAACAAACCTATTCTGATGTTGTTGGAACACTTTTCAAAAAGCTGTTATTGCAAGGACGTTCACTTTTGTTTTGCATCGTGGTATTCATTTGGAATATCCTGCTCCTCAGTCGACGAGGCAAGGGCCGAGATCCCTTCACCGGGAGTGACCCCTTGGACAGAAGTTTGCGTCAGGGCATTAACTTCACTATAGCCGATTACTTTTGCTTTGCACCGTGGTATTCAGTTGGAATATCCTGCACCCCATTCTACGGGGAAAGAGCCGAGATCCCTTCACCGGGAGTGACCTCTTTAGCAAAGGTTTTCGTCACTATATTTTCTAAAAAGCTATCCGTTCCTTCAACGATATCAAGTTCATTACGTTAAAGGTTTTCGCCAGAAACCATTCGTAGCCCTCCGTCGTTTCATATGGGTAGTCAATAGTATTCAAGCTGTGTTTGTTGGCCAAAGTCAAGGCACAGTGTTTGGTAGCTATTGGTTATTCATATGCAGCATAGATAGATGCGTTGGTTTGGGGCAGTCGTATAGCCTTGTTGGCCAAAGTCAAAGGCTTGTACGGGTGGGCTCAAATTAACCTGGAGAATGACGGGCAGAACTTGACATGTGACTTATGATTTGTTGGCCAAAGTCAAGGTCATAAGAGCATGGGGTAAAAATCCACATCGGGAGTTTCAAAAGTACTGAAACTTGCCAGATATGCGCATACCTTCTGGAGTGTGATACCGTGAGCGGATTCCGTCACGTTATCATACGATGAGAGTTGGATCCCGATTCCCACTGATGAGTTGGTTTACTCCTCGGGTGACCCCGACTAATTCTTCTTTCAGGTTTGGAGGAGAATTTGAGGTACAGTGGGAGGTTTCCTGATTAGAAAAAGTGATAACCATTCTGATCTAGGATAGAGTGCACGCTGAGTGTTTCTTTTCTCTCTCTCTCTGGCAGCGACCATTGACCCCACCCTAAGACTATGACTCAGTGACCAAGTTGACCGAACCTTCTTAACACGGGTTTTTGGATTGTCAGAGTTGCAGACCTCATTGCCACTCCTACTTTTACCCTTTTCTCCAGGACACCCCGTATTACTGCGAACGTCCACTTCCATTGGACAAAACCATCGTATGGTTAGATACGAACTCGAAGGAATTCGAGGATGGTTTCCGGTTCTGGAGAAAACGGATAGGATTATTCAGTTGTCTTTTCCCTTTTACCTTCTCTCAAGTTGTGAGTACTCCTTGGTTTAGGAGATAGTACACCTATTATGCAAATTGGATAGTCTTCTTCCAAACCTTAGGCTGGTGCCGACCGGTAGGGAATGAAGAAAACTAATTAGCATAACGATGGTGTGCAGAAGGTATTAAGTTCAGACAAAGCAAGGGATTAGTAAGAGGGCAAAGTAAATTGCGACTGATATTCACGACCAAACCAAGTTTTTCTTCGCCAATCCTAAATCACCTTTGTATTTCTCCAGGACACTCCGTATCACTACGAAGATCCACAGTTTATTGGATACTCCATCGTATGGTTATATACGAACTCGAAAGGAACTTGTTCCAGTTCGGGGATGGATTCTGGTCCAGGAGAAATAGGAATAAGGTTTGTTCGGTTGTCTTTTATCTTCACCTTCTCTCGCATTGCGAGTGCTCCTAGGACTAGGACAGTACACCCATTATGCTTATTGGATAGTCTTCTTCCAAACCATAGGCTGGTGCCGAACGGTAGGGAAGGAAGAAAAGCATTTGGCCTAAGAGGTGTGCAGAAGGTAACGACTAAAGACATATAAAGGGATTTGGAGAGGTGGCAATGAATTATACGGTTATAGTTGTGAATCTGGATAATGGTAGAGGCAATACTAGGAATACCAGGATACCCCATCGAAACATTTCAATGTTTCAGTTCAACTGTGTACTGTTAAAAGAAAACTGATTTCCTGATTAGACACTTGCTCCAGGGTATGTATTTACCAGGTTTGATTCTCATATCTGTATGGCTTTACAGATGATGAGTGGGAGTAAGTTATTGGGAATTGAGTGATTATCCTCATTTTATCGGGATTCATTGTAATCGGTGATATTTGAGGAAATCACCTGGGCTGTTTGCCGGTCGGCAAATATTTGGTTTTGAATATCCGCTTTTATGCACCAATTTCAAATTGATATATCTGTACGTCTATTTTCATAGAGTGAGATATACCTTTTGATATTATGTCGATGACATTTACCTATATCAGTGGATGGTTAGGTAAGGAGCATTAAACGACGGTGTAATTCTTCTTAACCATAAGTACAGTTTTCAACCTACGACACACAGTGAAAGAGTTGTTAGACTCGGCGGACTTATACAGAGTATTGTATATTGTCCAGTGTCCATTAGGACAGAGGGGTTGGTCCTCATACTATATTCTGTTTACTTTTAACTTCTCTAGTTCTCAGACATGTGGTTCGTAGAAACACAGGGTCTAAGTTTTGAGGAGTTATAGGTATTTGAATAGAGTAGAGAACCAGGTGTAGCAAGTATCGGGATTCTTCAAGGTGATCGAAGATGTAGATACTTGTGTATGGTATTCAGTTGATAGTAATGATAAAGAGAAATTGCTTCTCTTTCAGGTTACTCATAATTGGAAGCATTCCTAAGTTGAGTAACGCTGATCGGCCTCTCTCCATTTAGTTGACATGCACTGGAGACAGCTGCATGATTTGAATCTGGTTCAATTAAATCAGTGCCTCTGTTTCTATATTGGATATAGAACAGTTCGTATCTTAACGATGTTAAGGTACGGGGAGTTTTCCGGTTTATGATTAAAACCAGACACTGGACAACTCAAGGCACGTTTCTGTAATGGCTGTTTGTGGGTTGACCCAGGCTATGACGAGGGTTGATTTTCTACCATCTTGCAGATCAATAGAAATATTGTTCTAGACTCGCCACAGTTTTATTAAAAATGGATTTTTTCAAAAACAGTAGTGGGAGTATGGTAGAACTGGAAGTGATTCCAGAACCGCAAACGATTACTGAAGATTTGATAAGGAACCTAAAGATTCAATCTGATTTGACATTCCATTGGCCACTCCGCAGATAAGGTGGGTAACTTCAGGCACCCGAGAGGCACTCCGGTAGCCTCAAGGACGGTGACAGGGAAGTTCTTGTTTACCCACACTTGCCATTGTTGTTGTTCCAGGCTGCGAGACCCGGCAGGAGGATGAGTATAGCGTCGTTCTAAACTAGCTTTAGAAGTGCGCGTCTATATGACTCTGCCAGAGGGTTGTCGTAGTCAGTGGGAGCAGCGGAAGCATTGGTGGACATCAGGCTTATGTCTATTTATAGACCAAAGCAGATGTAGCGGAGATAGATCATCTATTTCTGATGTGACAGTCATAGGTTTGACGTCATCAGAATAGGGGATGGATCTGTTGAGAAGGTAGTAGGAAAGGAAATTCCTATACTACGATCGGTTATGCTTTGGTCGTCACACAGTGGTTTCTCCACATGGGACTTGGACATTATATCTGACATACTGGTTACTAGATCTATGGTTTTAGATCTAGATTTGGGTGGTTTCCCAATCAGGGTACTTAGACAGCATTCTAAGAGTATTTAGAATGGACGACTCCTGGCACGGTAGTGTACCTGCAAGTGATGGAGTCACCCTCTCTAAAGGTGTCTTATAGACTAAAGGGGAGAGGGATGCGCATGATTGGCAGATCACTTGCTTAGGCAATTGAGTCAATCATGAGATGTCAAGTACCACACCAGATGTTGTTCTTGCACTAGATGCAATAAGTTGATATTGATCCAATCCTGGAGAAACAGTCGGAAGCAGTTTTAGAACATAAGTGGATGTTCTAGGGATATGATAACGACTGCCTCCTTTAGGAGACGGTTATCACTCCAGGCTTCCAAGGTGACATGGACGACAAGGAAGTTGTCAGAGTTATAGTTTTCCTTCTGACGAGGGGCAGTATTTTGGACAGGTGGTCCAAGGAAATACTGAGGGTGGCATGGCGCAGGATACTGATTAAGTTCAGTTGACGATACAGTCTAAGAAGTTTGGATTTGGAGTTCATTTATGAGCTCGGTCCCATCAGATATCCAGACACTCTAAGACAGGTATTGCTCATTTCGGGAGATGGCTTTCTCCGCGAACTTGAGATTTAGAGAGACATAGAAAGAAACATCAGAGCGGATCCACTCGCTGAGGCTATTCCTCGAACGCAATAGTCTCGCAAACGAGCTTTGTGAGACTGACTAGTAGAGGAGTTGGGTGTTCGGTATCACACGGGCTGTGAGTATGCGACATCGCAATAATTAGCCTTGAGTGCAAGTGGGAGATTGTTGGAGATAGTGCCCTCAGAGTCAATTATTGGATCACAGGCACGTGATTGCAATGATTGAGGGAGGACCTATCCCGGTACGACAGTCTTACTCGAGATGATAGTTTGCTATCTGGTTTACCTTTATCATCGTGTACTGCTTTAGGTGACCTGACAGGTCACTATTGCACGTTGATAGAGCCCCTAGGATTCTTGCTTGACTGCCAGCAGTATGAGGGCGATCATATAAGTGAGAGCTGGAGTCTACAAGCACATCCTTAAAAGGTCCCTAGTCGTGGGAGTTTCGAGACAGGGAATCGATACTCCAGAGTAGACTAGTGTATACAATCGAGACCCCGACGAGGGGCGGTGGCCGGTCTCACAAGCCACTGGTGTCAGTTGGATCACCTAAGATGTATACAGGTGCTCATTGGGTTATGAGTACACCGGACAGGACTCGCCGGGAACATGCTAGTTGGTCTTATACCTGACGTCAGATAGCAGTTCCCAGGTGACATGTGTACAGGTTAGTTCATCGACCTGGGGATCGTCATTTGTCTCGTGTGAGTTCCCACTGTACTTTGATTACTACCCTACCACGGCTCAAAGGAGTCGTGCAAACAGGTTTTAGTTGGGTACAGTCCCGAGCCACATGGAGGCAGTGAGCGGATCTTCGGGGGTTCGTCTCTCCCGGTATTGGGGGTGAGGTCGCGCTGTGTCTAGGAGAGCCATTACACGAAGTCCTTGGCCAAGGCAGGAGATTTACTGGTAGGTATTCCAGTAATATCTCAGGGTGTTCTGGGCTACACTCCGACACGACTTGTACCGCTTTTGGGGGTCTGACTTTTACCAACCCCCTAGGCCCGACATGCGATGCTCATAGACGAACGGACCGGACTGTACGGATATTGTCACTGACAGGCTCAGTAGGGTGTCAGGATGAGTTCGCTCATCGACGTCCCTTTTAGTCAATAGCTGGTGGCCCGTTACGTATTGGCTTATACCTCTGACGTGCTAGTGGTTAAATCCACAGCCATAGTATTGACGAGTCTTTAGAGTCCACCACACTTTCAGTTACTCAGCTTTCGGGCGAAACGCTGTAGAGGCCGTATGGAGATATGGCAGGGTTCGATCAGATACGTGCGGTATTGCACGGATGGTGATCGGACGGTTTTTACTAGCCGGCTTTGGCTTAAGCCGGATCTTAGTATTTGATAGTGTAGATTTTGTCTCTTTACATTTGTATTTCGGTCGAAATACAAATGCGGGTGTGTATGCACAGTATCGGGGTTTTCCTGTAATTTATTATGGGACCAGTTTTCTGGGGTTGCCAGTTTGCATTCCGTTCCGGCCGGTTTTCCTTTGTTCTTTCCCGGCCGGACTTTTCCGATGGAGGGGGTTATTTGCAAGTTTGCAAATAACACTTTGTGGAGGGTTTTATTGCATAAGGATTTATTATGATAGCATTATTTCTTTTGCTCCATGCTTTTGCATTAAATGAGATTAGATGTGTAGGTATGGGTTTGTGATTTGGTGTTGGAAATTGGAATTGGCCGGCCACTGTTGCTGTTGGAAATTGGAGTGGGGTTTTAATTTTAGTGGATTATTTTCTTTGTAAGGAATGAATAAATCATGAGTGTGCTGGATTGTTTTTGAAGGATATGATTAATTAATATATATTCACACATTTGAGTGCATTGTGAGGGCTGATGGTTTTCTGGAACAGCATGGTTTCAATTCATTGATTTTCATCCTTGTACTCACTTTTTTCCTGTGAGCAATATAATGGCTTGGCCGAGCTCAATTTTGTGCAGTGCATGCTCTTTTCTCTTAGCATCCATCCATGGAAAAATTCTTGTGCATTATTCCTCCAACTTGGCAACCTCTTTAACCCCAAAAGAGATAAACTTCTACACTATATCTATAGCAAATCTTGGACGCGTCGGGCAGCCAACTTCGCGCCCGAGTTGCCTCGGTATTGAGGTGGGAGCCCGTAAAAGATACAGGCGATGTGGTGCCCTTCCGGCAAGGAGGCGATGACCGGAGGATCCGCGGGAGATCGGGACGACGACGAGAAGACCGGAGGACTCGGATCACTCGGTATATCTCTAACCCGTCTTGTAGTTTGCTAGACCTAGTTTAATGGCCCGATCCGGGGTTTAGTGCGCGGGGGTGCCGGTTTGCAAAGTCCGCAAAATTAAAGTTTTTCACCGCTTCCGCATTCCGGCGTCGGATTGACGGCCGGGGCGCCGCCGTGCACTTACACTCCTAGACTCCTTGGATCGATTGAGGGTTTGAGTTGGTTGGCTTGTATCCTTCCGCGTCCACGATGATCCATTACGAAGTCTCTTTGCACCAAGCTCGAAGCTTCTCTTGATCAAGGATGAAGAAGAAGCAAACACTCCACTCAAGTGGGCTAGACTAAAGTGGAATGGTGATGTGGGTTTGGATCTCACTATAAAACCTTTTCTTTTTAATTCTTTCTCTTTCTTTTAAAACCCTAGTGAGCTTTTTAGGAGAGAGAAGAAGAAGGAGATGGCTCAAGTTAAACTCAAGAGAGAATAATGAGAATAATGAATAACCCTTGCCAAAATCAAGAGAGTAAGTGAGAGTCATCATGCTAAACCATGATTACAAAATATCTAGATATTTTGTAACTTGAGTTTAAGCAAAACTATGGGCAAATAAAACCATTGACTTTGTCAACTCAAGAGAGTTGAATAGTCAACCATGATTTTAATCCCATTTTGCTTTTCTCAAATAATCAAATATCTAAATATGTAACCATGTGAGTCTTGCATTGCCGCCACCAATGTATCATCGACCATGACACATGTATGCTTGCATGTGTGCATCTATATCATCATATACATACACTCATGCATGCATCATAAAGAAATAGGTTTTAATAAATGAGCTAATGGACTTAATATTAAATCAACACTTGATTTAATAACCTGGTCATATCACATACAACCTGTTCAATAGTATACGTTTGATTAAAATACGGTATCCAATACATGCATTTAATCGAGCTCCCGCGCATATCACATATGCACCCCCACATCGTTTTGCCTGAGCTAGGAGACCCCTTTGTGGGACTCTAAGACTCATCAATACGCTAGCAGTAGGCAGTGATCACATCACATGCCCACAAATCGTCAGTGGCATAAGAAGTACATAACATCTCCTAGGTATTGAGCGATCAGAAGAAATACAAGCAAACTTGCTAAAACTCTCGTCGAGCCAACTGGCAACACTTACCGTACAGTCCGGTCTCTTCGTCAAATATGCTGCATATGTGAGTCTAGGGATGGTATCGCCGACGCCAATAACCCAATAAGTCATGCAGGTATATGGCTCATAACAGATCGAGAAGCTACTGATAACACTTATTAGTAAATCTCAGCAGCCCTGGCCAGGGACTTCCTGTTATAGCCAATCGTACATGGTGCAACATCAACCCCCAATACTGGGAGAAACGAAACCCCTCCTATCGCTCATTGCCTCCATGTGCCTCGGGATTGTATCATAAATCCACGTGTTTGCACCACTCAGTAGAGCCGTGGTAGGGTGGAGATCAAAGTACAGTGGGAGACACACAAAACTCTATGATGATATCGGGTCTACAGACTAACCTGTACCAGTGTCACCTGAGAAATGCTATCCGGCGATAGATATAATACCACATAGGAGTTCTCGGCGAGTCCGTTCAGTGTACCCAGTCTCCACTGAGCACCCGTATACGATCTTTGGTGTCACCACACCAATGGATATGGGATCATCCATCGACCATCATATGGGACAAGTAACGTATACGCTAGTCTACTCTGGTGATATCGATGTCCCGCCTCGATACACCCACGACTAGGAACATTTTAAGGATATGCTCATAGACTACACATGTCCCACTAGTATGATCCGCATTATAATCTCAGTAGTCCTGCATCATCCTAAGGGCTATATCAACATGTACCAAATGAATGAAAAGCATGATCAAATGAACATGTCAAGATAATAGGTGCAACCAGATAGCATACTATCATGTCGAGCAGGAATGTCCCGTGAACACACAAACACACACACACACATACCGATACACTATCATATAATAGCCTCTAGGGCATACATATATCCAACACTTCCGTCAGCCCCAAAACTTTTGCCTTGCCCTTTCCCTCTACCTTACTAACACCGTCTTTCGGCTTGGTGGAGGCCTTCTTCTTCTTCTTCCTCTTAGCATTCGCCTTGGATCTTGAAGAGGAAGATTCCCCAATAAGCAGAGTGGGTGTCTCCCTAGATTTCTACTTGGTGCCTTCAGCGCTCCTCAACATGTTGATGAGTCCTGGAAGTGAAACATTCTTATCCTGAATATTGAAATTCAAGATAAACTGGGCGTAGGTAGAGGGGAGGGACTGTAGAATTAAGTCAGTATACAACTCGTTCTCCAACGTGGTCTCAAGGTCTGCGATCTCTTCAATATAGCTAATTATTTTAAGGATGTGGTCCCCTGCAGATGACCCGACAACCAATCTCGCCTGAAACAATTTCTTCGAGGTCTCATATCTTGCGATACGAGATAGATCTACATATAAATCATTGGTATAGAGGAATATGGAAGCTAAGTCCATCTTCTCATGCTGCCTCTGGTGTTCATTATCCATTGAGACCAACACGTGACACTTGGCTCTCGCAATGTCTATTTGCCATATCTTACGGATTTCAACATCCGTGAAGGTGGAATCTAGACCTGGGATGGTGGGGGCTTTGGCAGTAAGTAGGTAGCCCAGCTTGTTATAGGTAATGGCCATCTGGACATTCCTTAGCCAATTTTTATAGTCTGTCCCAGTCAATTTATTATTATCTAGCAGTAACTTAAGCCCGGTCATTTTGTTTACTGCTGTCAGGAGAAAGAGAAGAAACACTTAGCATGATGCTCTTGTAAGTTTAGATTGGTTATTAGTTTATCTAAACAGGATGGTTCCCAATGTTCCTCGAATCCTCCTTCAAACCATGAAAGAAGAATTAGTCAGGATTAATCTCACCCTACAATTCTTGCATAACCTTTCGGCCAGGCTAGTGTTGATACTTCGAGGGAGGTTTTCCAACGCTTTCGTGAAGTTCCTTAATTACATAACCTCTTTTCCCTGGAGGTGCAACCCCGCTAACACCGTTCTAGGCACCTACTTGGTTTATATCATTGACTGTTTAGTGAAAAATCTCTTGAAGAGTAGCAGATACTCACAGTAGGATCGGAATCCAAATATCATCGTGTGCTAACCTTGAAGGAATCCTACCAAAATCATCACACTCCAAATGGTATGCATCACTAGAAAGTTTCATTTTCCTTTGAAACTCTCGATGTGGATTTTTTCCCAGGCGCTTATGACCTTGATGAAGGCCAACATATCATAAGACGCAAGTCTAGTTCTACCCGTCATTATCCAGGTTAATTTGAACCCATCCGTACAAACCCTTGACGAAGGCCAAAATAGCTGTACGACTGTCCCAAATCAACGCATCTATCTATGCTACAGATGAATACCCAACAACTACCAATCCCTATGCCTTGGCGAAGGTTAAAATACATAGCTTGAATACTACTGAATACCCATATGAAATGACCGAGGGCTACGGATGGTTTTGGCAAAACCGTGAACGTAATGAACTTGATATACTCGAAGGAACCATGATAACTTTTAAAAGGAGTGGTGATTTGCTTAATAAGAATAGGTAGTAGTAGTAGTAACCGCAATCAATAACGGTATCGCGTATAGCGAACGTTAGTGAGCACGGGTCGTCCTCTGGGATTCAAGGAATTCGTAAATTCTTGCTTTAGATGAGTTGAAAGAACTAGTAAAGAAATTCAAGAAATAGATCAAGATTTAGTTGAATTTAATAGTTTCAAGAAATTCAAGAAATTGTTTTCAAGAAAGGAAATAAAGAAAATGTTCAAGATGGCTTGTAGGATTCGATCGGATTTAGTAGCCATGGATGACTAATAAAGCTAACTCATCTTTTTCTATTGACAGTTTAACGCTAGATTGATGGTGATGAATGCGTATTAGGGTTCTTGGAAGAATCTAGGGTTTCTTCACTATAGTCCCTTGTCCTTTCAGTGATCCTATTCATTTTCTAGCCCTTCACATAAAGATCGTCAATCTTATCTCACATCGTAGTCTAGATAATCAAGAATTCGATATTGCACCCGATGAGGATGTTAACGATTCTTTTGCGAAGGTTTGTAAACTTCATAAGACTAAAAAAAGTATAGAAATCTATCATCCATCGATCTACCCTAATCCTACAAATCCTATCAAGCGGAGATTTACTCACGATTCATGAAAATCGAAGAAAGATTAGAAAAGGAACTCATAATGCAGAATTTAAAAGAAAGCGAAATTCAAACTAATTATCACCTTTATTATTCAATTTTATATTACAACTTCTTCAATCCAAGATTACAAGAAGAATTGCTCTCGATCACTACCTTTAAGAGGTAATTTTTCCGTCGATCTTCATGTCGCTCGATCACCATGAGTCTTGGACCTGTCGTGGATTGCGTGCTCGTTGATGATGATCGGCTTCGTGTGAAGGATCTTTTGTTGAATCGCTTGATGAACTTCTCGATGATTTTGGAGCTTGGATCTTGGATTTGAGGTTTGTTCTTGGATTTTTGCTGAATTAGATGAAGACTTGGATGAAATTTTGGATCTAATTCGGAACCCTTCTATTCACGACCTTGGTCCTTTTTATAACCCTATTTTCAAGCTTCCCGAACAAGTTAGGTTGTTATAGAGAAGTATCCAGAACAAGGTTGTTACAACGAGACTTCCCCAACAAGCTAGGACGTTGAGAAGAAGTTTCTAGAGAGTTCCCGCTCCTAAAGACCCTGAATCGGCCGCGGATCCGTGGCGACTCGGCCTGACTCAGCCGCGGTTCCGTGGCCGATTGGTGGCTTCATTGATTAAAAATTCTGTGGTCTTCTGTTAATCGATGGGTCTTTATGTGATATCTGGAATCTTCTTATCTCTTCTGAATTTCCGCCAGTATTTGATTCTTCTACTATCTTATATTTTATCGGTAGATTCCTGATTCCCGATATATGACCTGAGCCAATCTTGCACAAGATCTCAATGAAGAATGTGAGATACAAAATATTATGCGTAAAAATATTAAACATACAATTTCCTTCATAATGTTGATTATAATGTATAACACATGGTAAATGATATTTTGCAGATGAACTTCTAATATGTGTTATATTTATAGCAAATACCTTTATATGATTAAGAAAAGTAAGAAAATTGTCATGTTAAAAGTGCACTATTTTCGACTGAACAAGTTGTTTAGGCTCTGCATTTAAAAGTTGTTTTTCAAGAAAACCGAGTGGTTTTGAAATTGTTCCAATAATTTAAACTTTGGTTTTTTCCCTTGCATTAATCAATATTAATGTGGTCCCATCATTTAACCCTATTATTGCAGAAAGAAACGAAAAATACAACATACGCTTATGCCATCCGCATTCGCCACGAGGCCCCTTCATGCACCGTTAGGTTACTTAACTAACGGCAGAGCGGGGGTTGGACTAGCGCGGTTGCAAAACATAAGCAACACAGATGAATATATTGGATATACTATGAATTCTGTGTATTGTTTTAGCCTAGAACTAAAGTCGGATTCCACGGTCGTGATGAATAGCCAAACCCTACCCTAGACCCCTACGGGTGTGGCAAACTACCCGCCAAATTCCCGAAGTGAAGCAACCTCCCTCAAAAAAATGAGTAGGCCATTCGGTACTTCAAGAACCCGGTAGTTTATGCACCCCACCTTGGGTCTATCCTAAGTGCAAGAAAAATAAATGAAATAGTACAACGGTGTCTACAATCTCAATCCGGATGTGCCCCGCAAAAATAATATTACATCAATTACAAATTTACATGAATGAAAGAAAAGAAAACACTCTTCTCACATCCCCCGGCTATTCATCCACGATGATCCAATTCTTCATATACACAAACCATCATCAAGATACAAATATGTTCAACCCCCACTAATCGGCATATAGCAATTAGTAGATGTTTAACAATACATATATAAACTGAAACTTATAAACGATGTTAAAACTGCAACTTCGAAATACTGTGTATTGCCCCAACACAAAGATAATAGAATATGAAATCTAGGCAAAGACAAACATCACCTGAAAGCCTAAATCCAAGATTCCAAAACACCACCAAAAACCCAAGATCAAACTCCCTAGTACGACCGGCGAGGCCGGGAAAAATGCTCATTTGGCCGGCCAAACTTTGGAGTTTTTGTCTCATTTTTCTGTGGTTTTCTAGTTACAACTAAAAGAGCACTCTCCAATTGTTTAAATAATTTTTAGAGGCTCTTTGAAATTTGACAGAAACTTGGATTTCGTTTCGACTATTTCGGAGTTATTTCGGTTTCGTAACTTTAAACATCGTCTAACAAACTAGTTAAGGTCTGAGTATGCTCTGATATCACTGTAAGTCGATGTCGTACACCCCACGCACTTGTGGGGAGGAATAATTTACAAAAAACGATTTTTCATACTATGCAACACCGACTTTAACTCCAGGATCTTTACGGAAACCTTAACTAGTTCTACTGAGAGGTTTAACTACTCGGTAAGAGTTTTATACCTCCTTGTTCACAAGTACTTCGGGTCTTCTTCTCCTCCTCCTCTTCTTGAACTCCTCGAAGATCGGATCACGGTTAAAATGTCGGCCTCCTCGTGTTGAAGACGATCCACCCGAGAATATGTACTTCAAGCTCTAACCTCTAAACCGAGATAACCAAGGTACCTAGTTTGCTAAGTTAGGTAGCCTAGAAGATGTAGAGTGTCTAATGGAGTGTTTTATCTCATATAATCCTATGGCTCACACCACATGTGAAGGTTAGGGTTTTTGAGAAAGAAGGAGGAGAAAATGGAGAGAGAAAGGAAATGAGCAAATGAATTAGTCTTACCCAAATGAAGAATGACTCATCTCTTTTCACTCATGAAGCATGGATTATTTTCATATAGAAAATAACAACCATGATTCAATAGTGTATCCAAACTAAGAAACAAATGCATAAGCCATGCTTCACTCCCATGCCTCCATTTTCCACCTCATTAATCTATTTCCAAAAATAGATAAACCAAATAATGAGGTGTCCCCTTCTAGAAGCATCTCTTATGAAATTACAAGAATGCCCTCACCGTATATACATACCCATATTCGTATTTCGAAAAATACGAATACAATGAGATGATAATAATCCAATAATATAATTCTAGGATCTGGCTTAAACCAAAGCCCACTAGTATTTCCGCCCAAACAACATCCGTGTAGCCAGTACACGTATATGATCGGAACCCTGCCGTAAAACCATACGACCTCTACATCGTTTCGCCCGAAGCAGGGAAACCCTCTTTGTGGGACTCTAAAGACTCGACAGTACGCTGGCAGTGGGTTTAACCATAAGTCCGTCAGCGGTACTAGTTGCACGTAACGGCTACCCAGGTATCTGTCGATAAGAAGGCCGACGAGCAAACTCATCCGAACTTCTACTGAGCCTATCTGTGACAATCTCCATACAGTCCTGTCTATTCATATAAGATACTCACATATCGGGCCTAGGGGTAGTAACCATAAGACCCCTAATAGCACAATAAGTCATGATGGGGTAGAGCCTAATACACCCTGAGAAACTACTGGAGTACCTACCAGTAAATCTCGCTTGCCCTGGCCAGGGACTTTGTATAATGGCTTTCCGAACACAGCGCAATATCAACCCCCAATATCAGGAGAGACGAATCTTATCTAACCACTATTTCTTCCAAGTGCTTCGGGACTGCACCCAACCACTACCTGTTTGCATGGCTCCTTTGAGCCGTGGTAGGGTAGTAATCTATGTACAATGGGAACACACTCGAGACGAATAGTTATGTCAAGTCAACAGACTAACCTGTACTCATGCCACTCGAGAACTGCTAGCTGACGATAGGTGTAATACCAACCAGCAGTTCCCATTAAGTCCGTCCAGTGTAAATCATAACCCAATGAGCACCTGTTTACCATCTTCAGTATGACGTACCAATGGCTGTGGGACAGACCATCTCCTCTGCTGGGATGAGAAGTATATACACTAGTCTACTTTGGAGTATCGATGCCCTATCTCGATAATCCTACGACTAGGGACCTGTATAAGGATGTGCTTATAGACTACCCAGCCCCCACTAGTGTGACTGCCATCACAACGCTGGTAGTCAAGAAAAGATCCTAAAGGCTCTACCAATATGTATTAGCGATATGCTAAAAGAAACATATACATATATTGAGGTAGAATCAAACCAAGTAGCATACTACCATTTTGAGCAAGACTGTTATTATATCTGTGTATATCTCAAGCTTCCAAAATATAATTTACAAACCAGTAGTATACAATAATAGCCTCTAGGGCATATATCACTAACAGAAGAAAACGTCCTCCTTCGGCTCGAAGTGCTTGACGCCCTCGAAGAAAAGACGCTTGCAGTCCAACAAAATCTGGAGCTGTACCGAGCCCAAATTTCATGGGCCTATGACAAGATGATCCGTCTTTGTGCTTTCAGGAAAGGCGAATTGGTGTTGGTCCTCAAAAGACCGATCATCCCCAATCGACATGCCAAGGGAAAATTCGAGAAAAATTAGGAAGGGCTATACGTTATCGACAAAGTGTTCGACGGAGGATCCTACCAACTAATAAGCACCGAGGGAGAGAGGCCCATGCCACCCATCAATAGCCGATACTTCAAGAAATAATATGCGTGAATGCTCCAGGTCGCAGTTGAATCGAGCACACCGGCCCTACGGTCTGGATCATACATCCTGTAAAACCGTATACAATCCACGGTCATTAACGACCTCTATCTCTCCTAAGTCCTACCGGTGAGACTACATTTAAAGTCCCACCGGCGGTGAAGCTCCACCAATATAAAAAGAACAGTATGTCCACAAGCAAAATAGGAACAGATAAAAACCCGAAAGGGCTCCGTGAGTAAAAAAAGCAGGACTGCCGGCGAGTTTGTGAAAACCTGAAAGGGCGCAAACTCATGAAAAAGAGATAAAAATATACTCACAAAGTCCTCTTGATCTTATAAAGAGAATATCCCCGCGTGAGATCCTTACGACTCATAAAGGAGCAACACACTTAGGAATCCTCACGATTTCTAAGGAGAACATACACCTGCAAGATCCTCTCGTCTTGTAGAAAGAAAATACTTTTATGAGACCCTTACGGCTCATAAAATTGAAAAGTCTTAGGTGATAGAGATCTAAACATGTCTCATAAGCCATCGCTCCCCAACGGGCAATGATAAATGATGAGTCGCTCCTGGCACTACGCTTCAGTGTTAGCGGTGCTGATGCCGACCCAAAACTCAAACCCCAAGTTTTCCCAAAGGCAAATAATGAGTCACTCCTGGCACTACGCTTCAGTGATAGCGGTGCTGATACCGACCCAAAAACCAAATCCCAAGTCCTCCTAGGAAAAATGATGAGTTGCTCCTGGTATTATTCCATTGTAGCAATGCTGATGCCAAATAAAATCCAAATTCCAAGTTCCTCTCAAATTCAAAAGTCCCGCCAAACAAGACAGAAATCAAACATATCAAGTTAACATCCCACCCATAAGCGCTTTTGAGCTTAAAAGTCCCGTTGGATGGGTAGGGATCTCCCAAAACAAATCAAATCAGTAAGTCAACTTCAATCCCGACACCACAGAAAGTGGAGCAAGTCAATTTCAATCCCGACACCGCAGAAAGTGGTGCAAGTCAAATCCAACCCCGACACCGCAGAAAGCGGAGAAAGTCAAATCTAAACCCTAATACCGCAGAAAGCGGAGCAAGTCAAATCCAACCCCGACGTTGCAAGAAGCATAGAAATTCAAATCAAACACCGACCGTCCAAGTCCTAAAAAATAGCAGCACCGACCGTCCAAGTCGTAAAAATGGAAGCACCGACCGTCCAAGTTGCAAAAAATGACACCGACCGTATAAGTCACAAAAATGGAAGCACTGGCCGTCTAAGTCACAAAATTGATAGCATCGACCGTCCACATCGCAAAAAGGGCAGCACCGACCCTCCACAGGGAACCAAACCAAATCAATCCCCATATAGAACAAGATCTATCAATTTCATGCACACAACCCATACATGCGGTGTGTATTTATTGATGGGGGCACTTTGTTGGGGTCAAAAATTATACGCCGGTTGACCAAGTCAAAGTCAACTCTTAGCCAAGTGGGGCCGGGCCCAAGCAAGCAGGCCCGAGCCTAAGCCAAGTGGGCCCAACCCCAAGTCAAGACCAAGTATGGAAGGGGCTGGCCCCATGATAAAAAGAATGAAGCTATAAATTAGTTTAATGTATTTTTATAAATAAATGTATGGAAAAAGGGCAAAAAGCCCAAAATTTTGTAAAGCTCATGGCTTATGTGCAAAAAGAAATAGGCACATGAGGTATGGGGAGGCATAAGTGCCATATGGAAAAGCCCAAGGGGCTATATGTAAAATTTGTAGTCTATAAAAGATAAACATGATGAGAAAATCAATAACAACTTTCATTCTCTCAAAAATTCTAGGGTTCTAAGCCTCCTTCTCCTTTCTCAAGATTTTAAACCTTCTTCTCTTTTTGAATTAAATCAAGAATTTAACTTTTCTTTTCCTAATAAGAAATAGTTTTTCACCAAAAAACCCTTGAAGGGGAGTTCAAATCTCCCATCAAATCTCTAAAAGAGGATATTTTTAAATCTCACCACCTTTTTTCTCCAAGATCCAACAAACAGAGAGGAGGAAGAAGGAGATCCATTTCCAAAAATCCCACTTTGGGAAGATCTTGTAGGGTTCGTAGGCACACTAATGAGGTTTCACAAGGCATCAGCCATGCCAAGTTATAATTTTTCCGGTGCCGAGAAAACCTAATGCGATCGTTAACTAGAGTTTAGGCGAAACTACAAGCTACTAAACTACTTTAGTGCTAAGTGAACGGAAATACAACCTTCGTAGATCCGGTCCTCCACCTCCATAGCTTCGCATTGACGTCCCTCCGCTGTGATCATCAGATCCCGGACTCTAGTAATGGTTTCGTCGAAGAAATGATCGGGCTAGGTCGTCGACTTTGATGCCGAAGATGATCTACGTCGAGGCAACACAAGATCAAGCTCCAACTTCACCAAGCCATGAAACTTGTGAAGAAAACATCCTATACTACTTGGCAAGTGGTAGAGGATGAAAAAATAGGAAGTGGGTTCACTTTAGAATTGGATTTCTCACTCTTTTTCTCAAGTCACCATTGAAGCTAGCAAGCTTCTTTCTTCTTGAAGAAAAGAAGAAGAAGAAGAAAAAGAATATGATAAGAATGTTTAAAAAAGAAAATAAAGTCATTCTTATCATATTAGGAACCATGGTTAAGTGTAGAGAATAAACTAAGGTTAAGTAAATGGTTAGGATTAAGGAAAGAAACAAAATGGTCAAAGTCTTTCAAAGCTTCAAGAAAATCCAAAGTTTGCCACCATTTTATTTTTTTCTCAAATGAATAAATAAATAAATGAATAAGTAAATGAAGTAAATGAAACCCTAACCATTGACCAACCATGGTTTAAACCAAACATACACCCAAGTTTGCATGTATCATCAAACATGATACAAACTTGTGCACAAAAATATATCACATATACAATGTGCACAAACAAGTGAGAAAAACATCTTAAGTGAACCAATATTAGTTAATGTAAAGTAATATATCAAATATATAATTATACATTAAATTATTAAATTAATACTTGATTTAACGATCCGGTCATATCGCATATAACCGACTAATATCAATAGTAACAACTTATCGAATCAACACTTGATCCGATAACCTGGCTATATCGCATATAACCGATCAATGTCACAAATCGCGAGAATCGAATACAGTATCACATACTGGTATTATTCTCGATCCCGCACATATCTCATATGCGCTCCTATTTCATTTCGCTTGAGCCAGGAAACCTCTGTGTAGGACTCTAAAGACTCGTCAATACGCCGGCAACAGGTGATGATCATATCAAACACCCACAAGCCGCAAGCGGTCTGCTAAACATAACGGCCACCCGGGTATTGAGCGATCAGAAGATCGATGAGCAAGCCCGCTCATACTCCTGTGAATCCAACCAGTAACACTTACCGTACAGTCCGGTCTCGTCGTCTGATATGTCGCATATCTCGCCTAGGGGTGGTAAACGTCAGACCCCAATAGCTCGATAAGTCGTGTCGATATGAGGTCTATAACAGTTTGAGAAACTACTGGTAACACTTACCAGTAAATCTCAGCAACCCTGGCCAGGGATTTCCGGTTATAGCCAATCGAACACAGCGCAATATCAACTCCCTATACCGGGAGAGACGAATCCCCTCCTATCGCTCATTGCCTCCATGTGATTCGGGACTGTACCCAAAAACCACCGTTTTGCATGCCCTCTTGGACGTGGTAAGGTGGAAATCAAAGCACAGTGGGAATCACACAAGACTCTATGACGATCTCGGGTCAATAGACTACTCTGTACCAGTGTCACCAGAGAACTGCCATCTGACGTATGGTATAATACCATCTGGGAGTTCTCGGCGAGTCCGTCCAGTGTACCCAGTCTCCACTGAGCACCCGTATATCATCTCTGATGTCAAACACCAATGGATATGGGATTATCCATCGCCCATCTGTATGGGTCGAGAAGGTATATGCTAGTCTACTCTGGTATATCGATGCCCCGTCTGATACACCCACGACTAGGGACCTTGAAGGATGTACTTATGGACTACCATGTCCCCACTAGTATGATCCGCATCATAGTCCAGGTAGTCAAGTACACATCCTAAGGGCTTTACCAACATGTAACAGAGAGACAATCAGTGTACACGTTAAGGTAAAGAGTAACCAGATAGCATACTATCATGTCGAGCAAGAAAGTCCTCCCTATATATGTCCAAGCATCCACTACAATATACATCCTATGTATAGTAATGGCCTCTAGGGCATACATATAACTAACAATCTCCCACTTGCACTAGGGCCATATGATAGCAGTGGTTGTAGTATCTCATACTCAACCATCCCATAAAAGTCTCTCTCTGGGAAAAGGCCTTTGTGAGTGGATCCGCCGTGTTGTCCTCTGAGTCTACTCTCCTGACCTTGATCTCTTGGAGATCAACCATCTCCATGATCTGGTGATACTGCCTTAGAATATGTCTGGATCACTGATGGGACAGACGTTCCTTGGCATAAGCCACAACTCTATTGTCACACAATGGGAGGAACTAAGTTCATCTCATGAACAAATATACATCCAGACTGCTTCTTTGGTAGCATCTTAAGTAGCGATGTATCCAGCCTTTATCTTCTAGTATGCCACGGTATCTAGCTTGGAACTCTTCCAACATACCGTCCCTTTACTAAGGGTAAAGACAATGCCTGTGACTGACATTCAGTCGTCCTTATCACCCTGGAACACTTCCAGTGATTCTCCCCAGGATCGATTGATACCATCTCACTACAACTAGTGAGTATCCTAACATCTAATTAGATCTATCTCATAGATCCAAAACCAAGGATTTAGGAGGTATCACTTTGATCCTATATGGAGAATCCTTGTGATAAGCGGAGATTGACTGAGCGTAGCATAGGAAACTCTTTCCCTATCAAGAGTATGTCATCCACGTACTCTACGAGGATCACCACCATACTCCCTACTACCTTTTTGTTTATACAAGGTTCATCTACCATTTTGATGATGTCAAACTCTTTGACTAATCCATCAAAACAGATGTTCCAACTCCGCGATGCCTGCTTTATCACATAAAACATCTTGCACACGTTTCCGCTGCTCCCACTGTCTACGAGGCCCTCTGGCTGTGTACTTATAGACTCACTCTTCTAAAACATTATTTAGAAAAGCAGTCATGGCACCCAACCGCCAGATATCATAGTCATAGTATGTAGCCATGGCAAGTAGGATCTAGATGGACTTAAGCACAGCCACTGGAAAAAGGTTTCATCATTATCCACGCCTGGTCGATGACGAAAACCTTTAACAAGTCTAGCTTTGAAAGTCTCAACTTTTCCATGTACACCAAGTAATCCTCTCAAGATATACTTGCTCCTGATGGGGATTTAACCCTTCAGATAAAGCAACTAAAGTCCATACTTTGTTGGTGTATAAGGATTCCATCTCAGATCGATTAACATCCAGCCATTCTTACAGAGTCCCACTCCTGATGGCCAGCTCGAAACTAGATAACTCATCATCCCATGATGCAATCCTCGCTCCCACTGTCATAGAGAAACAGAAGTATCTCTCAGGTGGGTGAGGAACCCTACTAGATCGACGGAGAGGCTGAGGTTCGTTGGTTACTATTGAATCCTTCGGTTCTACCAAATCATGAGCTGCAATTTGTATAGCTGGAACATTTCCAGTTCTACATAACAGATCTTGCCTCGAGTTTGTCCGGATTTTGCTTTTCAGACATAGGCTGGACAACCCCAAATCTTAACTAACTTAAGATATGGGCTCTTCCCTTTCCATATCACATATGAAGTGGTAGGCAACTGATTTGATTTGAACCCTATTCAATAGGTATGCAACTTCCCAAGTGCATAACCCCCAAAAAGGAAAAAGGTAACTCAGTAGTACTCATCATAGAGCACACCATATCAAATAGGGTGTATCTGCTCCGCCCCGATATACCATCGTGCAATGGTGTATACGGAGGAGAAATGCTGAGAGAGAATCTCATTCTCCTTTAGAATAATCCAGGAATTCCGTGCTCAAGTATTCTCCTCCTTGATCACATCAAAGGACATAATACTTTTACCCGTATTTTGGTTCTCTACTTCTAACTTATATTCTATGAATATCTCAAAAGGTTCGGACTTGTGTTTCAACAGGAACATATGTCTGAATCTTGAGAGATCATCAGAGAATGTAATGAAGTACAAAGAACCGGTCTTGGCATATGTAGACAGGGGACCTACATACATCAACATGTATCATCCCAAGAGTTCACTAACTCTTTCTCTGTTTCCAGTAAACGGAGCTATGGTCATCTTATCTCTGTGACATGGCTGGCAAGTTTCACAAGATGTAAATTCAAACTAATTTAAATATGCATCTACAATGTAACTTAAGCTAGTCGGGTCGCATTGATATGACCTAGTCTACAATGCCTCAAGAAGGATTCGTTCATTTCTGAACTCTTCCTCTTGTGTGTATTCTGTATACTAAGAACTGTAGTTTGATTTAGAACATCAATGCTTTTAGATAACGTGCCTGAACCGATCAACTTTTGATATAGGAAATGTTCAAAACATTATCCAACAATACAAAATTTTATCATTTCTTTACTAATAAAGAGACTGATATGATTTTGTATATCAGGTTCGGTATCTAATAACATTCGTTCAGAATCAATGTATTGGTAATACAGGGTGACAGTGACCAACAGACTTGGCTGCAACACTTGCCCTGTTTTCTGTCTCATGAAACTTATCACCCGTTCTCAGTTCTCTACCTTTCTGTAGGCCTATGTAACAGATTACATATCTGGGATCCTGATCCGGTATCAAATACCCAGGACGTAGAGGATACAGAGAAACAGTTCTTTGTAATGAACACACCCAAAAGAGATGCATCATATGCACTTTCTTCGTTTGGGCGGCATAGGAATTCAGGTATTCCCCAATTTCCTGCTCTGTCTTATAACAATTATAAGTTGGAGCGGGACCAACGTTCCCCAGCTCAGTATAACAAGCGGGTTCGGTCAATATCCGTATTATTATCTTGATTAAGGCGTGATATGGTCGCTACCTGGAGAGAGAGAAGAAAACACTCAGCGCGCGCTCTTGCAAGAATAGATTGGTTATTATTTTATCTAATCAAGATGGCTCCCACTGTTTTTATCAAATCTTCCTTCAAACCCTAAAAGGAAAGACTAGCCGGGATTAATTACACGCTACAAGTTCGCCAATCTTTCAGCCAGTCCAGTGTCGGTACTTTGAGGGAGGTTCCCCGTGCTTTCGCACGAACCTAATTAATGTAAACCTCGTTTTCCCAGAGGCGTAACCTCGTTAACACCTTTCTAGACACCTACTTGATCGGCTAATTGTAATGTGTAAAACTCTCCCAGGAGTAACTCTTACTCGCAGCGGGTATCGGGATCCAACTATCTCATAGAAGGTATGCAATCTCATTGCAAATTTCAACACTTGAAATTCCCGATAATATTTTGCCCCAAGCGATCTATGATCTTGACTGAGTCAACAAACCATAGACCGCAAGTAAAGTTCAACCCGTCATTTCTCGATTGAATTAAACCCACCCGCACGACCCTTGACTGAGTCAACAAGGCCGCACGACTACCCTAATCCAATCGCATCATATGCTTTGCAGATAAGCAGTAATCAGCTACCGCACACTACGCCTTGACTGAGTCAACAAACGCAGCACGAATACTAACTATTACTTATCTGAAATGACGGAGGGCTACGACAGGTTTTTAAGAAAACCTTTTGCGTAATGAACTTTATATCGTTGTAGAATCAAATGATTTTAAAATGGAGTGTTTTTTAAGCTTTTCTAGTTTTGCTAAAGGGGTCACTCCCGGTGAAGGGATCGTCGGCCCTTTTCTCATCGAATGAGGTGCGGGATATATCATATATATCACTGTGCAAAGAAGAAACTATAGAAGCTATCAAAAGACAAACCGAATGTGTAGCATCTGCCAGTTATTGCTAAAGGGGTCACTCCCGGTGAAGGGATCGTCGGCCCTTTCCTCATCGAATAAGGTGCAGGATATATCATATATATCGCTGTGCAAAGCAAGAACTGTAGCTACCTTTTTTTTATTTTTGAAATTCGATTCCACAACATCTTTAGGTTTCTTTTATTTCATTAATCTCATTAATGAAGTCCCATCATTTAAGTTACCTAAACATCACAGATAAATACGACGTACACTTATGCCATCCGTGTTCACCTCGATGTCCCCTCATGCACCGTTAGGTTAGGTAACTAACGGCAGAGCGGGGCAGGGCTAGCGCGGGTGTAAAACATAAGTAACGTCTATATAATATATCATATATACTATATAAAGTTTCTATCACAGCATATCGAATGATCACATCACAGATATCGCAGCAGAAGAGCATATGAAATATTGGATATACGAGGACGTCCGTGTTTTCAATACGAGCCAGTATAAAACACGGATTCCACGGTCGTGATGAATAGCCAAACCCATACCCCTAGACCCCTACGAGACTGGCAAGCAACCCTACCAATTCTAGGGTTAGGAGACCCGGACTCGACTCCTCGAGATGGTCTCCCACTGGACCCTAGAACCCGGTTACTTGTGCTCCCCTCCTTGGGTCTATCCTAGTGCGGAAAAGTAAATAATATACAAAAGGTGACATCTGCCGCAACCTGGAAGTGCCCCAATAAAAGAATATTACATACAAGTTTTTACATGAATGAAAATGAAAAACACTCATCTTACATAAAAAAACCCCGGCTATTCAAACACGACGATCCAATATAACATATCCAGCAACACATAACATCACATGTTATCAACGTAAGTAAATATGCGCATCCCAATTGTCGTTGACATATAGCAACGAAACCGGCGATATCACATATTACACTTACGGTCACAGAAAAGAAAGTGTAAAACTACAACAGTTGGAATCCACAACCTTTTTAGACATCGCATGCCTAAACAAATGAATTTCTTAGACATCGCATGCCTAACAATTATAAACCCCGCATTTTAGTCTCATTATCGAAAACTCTTTTCAATATCAAGTCGGGCAATTCAACAAGATTCCCGACATGCTGATCGAATGCTCGTCGCAAACTTTAGTAGGCGGCCGCACCCCCGATACCGTCGACGAAGTGCACCAAGGCGGAACACCGCTACCGCGAGCACCCGGACGGATGCTTTCGGCGACGGGGTTCTCCTACAGTCACTTGGTCGGGGCTATGGGGTGTAGCTGTCTATTAAGTTTATCCGGCGAGTATTCGCGTACGCTACGTGATTGCGACGGAATTTTGATCACATCAAAATCCCGTGGCAACCGATCAATTGAGACTAAAGTGCTTTGTTTATAACATTCATGTTAGTTATCTCCTAACTACTTGTGGATTTCAAGTATTGTATCCCATTCCAGATAAATAGAAAATGTTAAACTTTCCGATCGAACATTCAAACACCCAAGTTTTCCCGAAACAGCTCAACACATGAAATAAGTTTTAAAACATCCAGTTCATGCCTCAGTACCAACGGTCCAGCCGTAGAAGGGTCAAGCCAACGCCTCACATGTGGCACGCCGTACTGCCCCAAACCCGAAGGTTCAAAGGGCAGTTCAAGACGGTCACATAATCGAGTTAAGGTTTGTTGTCTTCTAGAGGGACCATCGCGTTACTTGCACTACTTAGAACGTTATTAAACCACGGAAAGATCCAACACTTGGAAATTTCCCGACAGGGGAAAAGGTGGGTATTTATATCTGGTTGAACTTTTTAACATATTCAATAATTATCTGGAAAACACACAGACAAAGCTAAACAATCTGATCGAATCATCGATTCCCCAAAACAACCCAGAAAACTCAACTCTTGAGTGAAAATTAAAAATTCCCAGAAAATACAGCACTAAAAGATAGGAATTACTGTGCAAATAAAATTACCAGAAGCTCCTATACGGCCGCGGAACAGCCGCAAATGCCATGCTTCTGCCGCGGTCCCGCGGCCATTTGGTCGAGTTAGCCACTCGTTTTGCACAGTAATTCTTATAAAAGCCTGCTGATTTTTCTGCATATTTTTAATTCGGAAAAATGCATAGTTTTGAAAAATGTACAGAGAAGGGGTCGGATTAGGGTTTTGTGTTTCGATCGGACATCTAACATCGTCTACGCATCGCCTAAGGCTCTAGCTAGGCTCTGATACCACTGTAGGGTTCCTAGGCACACTAATGAGGTTTCACAAGGCATCAACCATGCCAAATTATAATTTTTCCGGTGCCGAGAAAACCTAATGCGATCGTTAACTAGAGTTTAGGCGAAACTACAAGCTACTAAACTACTTTAGTGCTAAGTGAACGGAAATACAACCTTTGTAGATCCGGTCCTCCACCTCCATAGCTTCGCATTGACGTCCCTCCGCTGCGATCATCGGATCCCGGACTCTAGTAATGGTTTCGTCGAAGAAATGATCGGGCTAGGTCGTCGACTTTGATGCCGAAGATGATCTACGTCGAGGCAACACAAGATCAAGCTCCAACTTCACCAAGCCATGAAACTTGTGAAGAAAACACCCTATACTACTTGGCAAGTGGTAGAGGATGAAGAAATAGGAAGTGGGTTCACTTTAGAATTGGATTTCTCACTCTTTTTCTCAAGTCACCATTGAAGCTAGCAAGCTTCTTTCTTCTTGAAGAAGAAGAGAAAGAAGAAGAAAAAGAATATGATAAGAATGTTTAAAAAAGAAAATAAATTCATTCTTATCATATTAGCAACCATGGTTAAGTGTAGAGAATAAACTAAGGTTAAGTAAATGGTTAGGGTTAAGGAAAGAAACAAAATGGTCAAAGTCTTTCAAAGCTTCAAGAAGCTTCAAAGAAAATCCAAAGATTGCCACCATTTTATTTCTTTCTCAAATGAATAAATAAATAAATGAATAAGTAAATGAAGAAAATGAAACCCTAACCATTGACCAACCATGGTTTAAACCAAACATACACCCAAGTTTGCATGTATCATCAAACATGATACAAACTTGTACACAAAAATATATCACATATACAATGTGCACAAACAAGTGAGAAAAATATCTTAAGTGAACCAATATTAGTTAATGTAAAGTAATATATCAAATATATAATTATACATTAAATCATTAAATCAATACTTGATTTAACGATCCGGTCATATCGCATATAACCGACTAATATCAATAGTAACAACTTATCGAATCAACACTTGATCCGATAACCCGGCTATATCGCATATAACCGATCAATGTCACAAATCGCGAGAATCGAATACAGTATCACATACTGGTATTATTCTCGGTCCCGCACATATCTCATATGCGCTCCTATTTCATTTCGCTTGAGCCAGGAAACCTCTGTGTAGGACTCTAAAGACTCGTCAATACGCCGGCAGCAGGTGATGATCATATCAAACACCCACAAGCCGCAAGCGGTCTGCTAAACGTAACGGCCACCCTGGTATTGAACGATCAGAAGATCGACGAGCAAGCCCGCTCATACTCCTGTGAATCCAACCAGTAAAACTTACCGTACAGTCCGGTATCGTCGTCTGATATGTCGCATATCTCGCCTAGGGGTGGTAAACGTCAGACCACAATAGCTCGATAAGTCGTGTCGATATGAGGTCTATAACAGTTCGAGAAACTACTGGTAACACTTACCAGTAAATCTCAGCAACCCTGGCCAGGGATTTCCGGTTATAGCCAATCGAACACAACGCAACATCAACTCCCTATACCGGGAGAGACGAATCCCCTCCTATCGCTCATTGTCTCCATGTGATTCGGGACTGTACCCAAAAACCACCATTTTGCATGCCCTCTTGGACGTGGTAAGGTGGAAATCAAAGCACAGTGGGAATCACACAAGACTCTATGACGATCTCGGGTCAACAGACTACTCTGTACTAGTGTCACCAGAGAACTGCCATCTGACGTAAGGTATAATACCATCTGGGAGTTCTCGGCGAGTCCGTCCAGTGTACCCAGTCTCCACTGAGCACCCGTATATCATCTCTGATGTCAAACACCAATAGATATGGGATCATCCATCGCCCATCTGTATGGGTCGAGAAGGTATACGCTAGTCTACTCTGGTATATCGATGCCCCGTCTCGATACGCCCACGACTAGGGACCTTGAAGGATGTACTTATGGACAACCATGTCCCCACTAGTATGATCCGCATCATAGTCCAGGTAGTCAAGCACACATCCTAAGGGCTTTACCAACATGTAACAGAGAGACAATCAGTGTACACGTTAAGGTAAAGAGTAACCAGATAGCATACTATCATGTCGAGCAAGAAAGTCCTCCCTATATATGGTCAAGCATCCACTACAATATACATCCTGTTGGAGATAGTGCCCTCAGAGTCAATTATTGGATCACAGGCACGTGATTGCAATGATTGAGGGAGGACCTATCCCGGTAGGACAGTCTTACTCGAGATGATAGTATGCTATCTGGTTTACCTTTATCATCGTGTACTGCTTCAGGTGACCTTACAGGTCGCTATTACACGATGATAGAGCCCCTAGGATTCTTGCTTGACTGCCAGCAGTATGATGGCGATCATATACGTGAGAGATGGTGGTCTATAAGCACATCATTAAAAGGTCCCTAGTCGTGGGAGTTTCGAGACAGGGCATCGATTCTCCAGAGTAGACTAGTGTATACAGTCGAGACCCCGACGAGGGGCGGTGGCCGGTCTCACAAGCCACTGGTGTCAGTTGGTTCACCTAAGATGTATACAGGTGCTCATTGGGTTATGAGTACACCGGACAGGACTCGCCGGGAACATGCTAGTTGGTCTTATACCTGACGTCAGATAGTAGTTCCCTGGTGACATGTGTACAGATTAGTTCATCGACCTGGGGATCGTCATTTGTCTCGTGTGAGTTCCCACTGTACTTTGATTACTACCCTACCACGGCTCAAAGGAGTCGTGCAAACAGGTTTTAGTTGGGTACAGTCCCGAACCACATGGAGGCAGTGAGCGGATCTTCAGGGTTCGTCTCTCCAGGTATTGGGGGTGAGGTCGCGCTGTGTCTAGGAGAGCCATTACGCAAAGCCCTCGGCCGAGGCAGGAGATTTACTGGTAGGTATTCCAGTAGTATCTCAGGGCGTTCTTGGCTACACTCCGACACGACTTGTACCGCTTTGGGGGGTCTGACTTTTACCAACCCCCTAGGCCCGACATGCGATGCTCATAGACGAACGGACCGGACTGTACGGATATTGTCACTGACAGGCTCAGTAGGGTGTCAGGATGAGTTCGCTCATCGACGTCCCTTTTGGTCAATAGCTGGTGGCCCGTCACATATTGGCTTATACCTCTGACGTGCTAGTGGTTAAATCCTCAACCATAGTATTGACGAGTCTTTAGAGTCCACCACACTTTCAGTTACTCAAGCTTTCGGGCGAAACGCTGTAGAGGCCGTATGGAGATATGGCGGGGTCCGATCAGATACGTGCGGTATTGCACGGATCAGGATCAGACGGTTTGTACTAGTGGCCGTATGGATATATGGCATGGTTCGATCAGATACGTGCGGTATTGCACGGATCAGGATCGGACGGATATTACTAGCCGGCTTTGGTTTAAGCCGGATCCTAGTTTAGTACAGTGTAGATTTTGTCTCATTGCATTTGTATCCGATCGAAATACAGATGCGGGTGTGTATGCACAGTATCGCGGTTTTCCTGTAATTTATTACGGGACCAGTTTTCTGGAGTTGCCAGTTTGCATTCCGTTCCGGCCGGTTTTCCTTTGTTCTTTCCCGGCCGGACTTTTCCGATGGAGGGGGTTATTTGCAAGTTTGCAAATAACATTTGTGGAGGGGTTTTCTTGCACTTGTGGCATTATGATAAGTTAAGCATCTTTGCTTTTTCATGATGGCTTGCTTTTTGAGATTAGATTGTGATTAGAGTTGATTTGAATGGATTTGACCTTGTTATCATTCCTTTTGGATATGGTCAACCCCTTGCTTTTACTACACTCACCTCCCTTCTTGTTATGGTTTGATATTCCTTTCCTCCACCATTCTCACTAGAAGAAGAGAGGCTTCACTTGAGAGAAAAAGAATGAGAGAGTTCATTTTTGGTTATGTGAGGAATTCTTCATCTCTATCCTTCTTGCTAGAAAATTGAAAGCACCAATTTTCTTAACCTCCTCCTTCATCCTCCATGGCAACTAAAACCCCAAATGAGATATAGCATCTACACTACATTCTACAGCAAATCTTGGGCACGTCGACTTGCCAGCTTCGTGCCCGAGTTGCCTCGGTATTGAGGTGGGAGCCCGTAAAAGATACAGGCGACGTGGTGCCCTTCCGGCGAGGAGGCGACGACATGGAGACAGGACTTTCCGCGGGAGATCGGGACGATGATGAGAAGACCGGAGGACTCGGATCACTCGGTATATCTCTCACCCTTTCTCTTGATAGCTAGTATCGGTTAATGGTTATGATCCGGGTATATTGTCCGCGGTAGCGCCAGTTTAAAGTTAAGAAAAATTTTGATTCCGTATTTTGGCCTCGGATAGACGGCCGGGGCGCTGCCGTGGTGCAACATGGTATTAGAGCCACGCCATTAACCTAGTCTAGCTTGTTCTAGTGTGTTTTACTTTTCCGATCGAACAAAAATTCCAAAACCGCGTTTTCTTCACATCAGTTTTCTGTCGATTTTTTCCGGGCTCTAAAAATTTTTCAGGTTGTGGAAAACTGATGTACTGATAGTCGTAAGAACACTGGAAAAATTTGGTGCCATGATCTTTCCGTACGACCGCGGAACCGCGGCCTTGACCCCCCTTTGGCCGCGGTTCCGCCGCAGGAATGTGGGTTCATGTCGTCAGTTCTTTGCAGTGGGCTTGTGGGCTTAAGATAGGGGTTTTGGTATACTTTGTTTGGGCCCAGATTTTCTGTGTGTGCTACAGTAAGTACTTGGCGGCCCACTTGGTAATTTTGATCGATCGGATATTTTTTAAACACATTGGTTCACAGTATTTACATTATATCTGCGACCGTGAATGTCACTTGATCGGTAAATCCTGTCTAACTGCTATAGCCCGGTTAGACGGATTTGCGAACGTGACATTCACGTTGATGTTCTATGTATTTCTGTATTGTTGCGGATCGGTCGTGGGGATAGTCTGGATGCAATGTTAGTACAGTTTTGTTTTATATGTACATTTCATATTGCGGGGCGAGCGTCCGACATGTGGGCTGCCGTCACTTCCTGTTTGTATTATTCTTTTGGGGCACGACCTGGTTGCGGTTGATGTACCCTTTGTATGTATATTTTACTTTCTGTACTAGGATTACCCCGCGGAGGGGTGCACGGATAGCCGGGTTCTAGAGGGCAACGGGCCCGCATCTCATGGCATTGAGACGGAGGGGGTTCACTCTAGGATTGGCGGGCTATTCGCCGCACTCGTAGGGGGTACAGGTTGACCCAGGAGGGGTGCCCAAGTTACCGGATTCCATGAAGTGCTGGGTGGTCCATTCACGGTGCTGAAGGGGGCTGCCTCGCTTTAGGTTTTGGCGGGTGACTTGCCGCGCCCGTAGGGGTCTAGGATTTCATTGCACAGGCTATCCACACGACCAGGGGAACATCGGGTTTCAGCAGCGGCTCTGTGAAACCTGGGGCTTCCAGATATCTGTATTGTTCTGTGATGCTGTACATTTCTGTGATGTTGCATTTTATCACGCCTTGAGCGAAATATAATATATTGGTATATATATTAGTAGATGTTGTATATGTTTTGCATCCGTGCTAGTCCAGTCCCCGCTCTGTCGTTAGTTAGCTAACCTAACGAGTAATGACGGGACCCAGTGGCGAATGCGGATGGCATATACGTACATCAGTATATTTTCGTTCTTTGTGGTGTGATCATTTGATGGGACTGCGTTGATTCAGATCAATGCAAGCTAAACAAACCTATTCTGATGTTGTTGGAACATTTTTCAAAAAGCTGTTATTGCAAGGACGTTCACTTTTGTTTTGCATCGTGGTATTCATTTGGAATATCCTGCTCCTAAGTCGACGAGGCAAGGGCCGAGATCCCTTCACCGGGAGTGACCCCTTGGACAGAAGTTTGCGTCAGGGCATTAACTTCACTATAGCCGATTACTTTTGCTTTGCATCGTGGTATTCAGTTGGAATATCCTGCACCTCATTCTACAGGGAAAGAGCCGAGATCCCTTCACCGGGAGTGACCTCTTTAGTAATGGTTTTCGCCACTATATTTTTATAAAAAGTTATCCAGTTCCTTCAATGATATCAAGTTCATTACGTTAAAGGTTTTTCGCCAAAAACCAGTCGTAGCCCTCCGTCATTTCAGATTAGTATTGCTTAGTATTCGCGCTACGTTTGTCGTTGCTATTCGCCGAGGCGTAGTGTGCGGTAGCTTTGTTGTGCTATTCTGTCGCATGGATATGTGGATTGGTTAGGACAGTCGTACGACTTTGTTGATTATTCGTCAAGGGTCGTGCGGGTGGGTTTAACGCAATCAAGATAATGACGGGTTGAACTTGACTAGGACCTTTTGATTTGTTGATTATTCGTCAAGGTCACTTGGGTCCTAGGGGTAAAAACATCACATCGGGAGTTTCTAAAGAAACTGAAACTTGCCAGGCAAGCGCATATCTTCTGGAGTGTGGTGACTTGAGTGGATTCCGTCAAGTTATCATGCGATAATAGTTGGATCCCGATTCCCACTGATGAGTTGGTTTACTCCTCGGGTGATCCCGACTAATTCTTCTTTCAGGTTTGGGGAAGAATTTGAGGTTACAGTGGGAGGTTTCCAGATTAGATAAAGTGATAACCATTCTGATCTAGGTTAGAGTGCACGCTGAGTGTTTCTTTTCTCTCTCTCTTTGGCAGCGACCATTGACCCGACCCTAGACTATGACTCAGTAACCAAGTTGACCGAACCTTCTTAACACTGGCTTTTGGATTGTCAGAGTTGCAAACCTCAGTGCCACTCCTACTTTTACTCTTTTCTCCAGGACACCCCGTATTACTACGAACGTCTACTTCCATTGGACAAAACCATCGTATGGTTATATACGAACTCGAAGGAATTCGAGGATGGTTTCCGGTTCTGGAGAAAACGAATAGGATTATTCAGTTGTCTTTTCTTTTCACCTTCTCTCATTGCGAGTACTCCTTGGTTTAGGAGATAGTCCACCTATTACGCAAATTGGATAGTCTTCTTCCAGACCTTAGGCTGGTGCCGAACGGTGGGGAATGAAGAAAACCAATTAGCATAACGATGGTGTACAGAAGGTATTAAGTTAAGATAAAGCAAGGGATTAGTAAGAGGGCAAAGTAAATTGCGACTGCTATTCACGACCGAACCAAGTATTTCTTCGCCAATCCTAAATCACCTTTGTATTTCTCCAGGACACTCCGTATCACTACGAAGATCCCAAGTTTATTGGATAATCCATCGTATGGTTATATACGAACTCGAAAGGAACTTGTTCCAGTTCGGGGATGGATTCTGGTTCAGGAGAAATAGGAATATGGTTTATTCGGTTGTCTTTTATCTTCACCTTCTCTCGCATTCCGAGTGCTCCTAGGATTAGGACAGTACACCCATTATGCTTATTGGATAGTCTTCTTCCAAACCATAGGCTGGTGCCGAACGGTAGGGAAGGAAGAAAACCATTTGGCCTAAAGGGGTGTGCAGAAGGTAATGACTAAAGACATATAAAGGGATTTGGAGAGATGGCAAAGAGATATAAGGTTACAAATGTGAATCTTGATAATGGAAGAGGCATTACTAGGAATACCAGGATACCCCATCGAAACATTTCAATGTTTCAAGTTTCACTGTGTACTGTTAAAAGAAAACTGATTTCCCGATTAGACACTTGCTCCAGGATATGTATTTACCAGGTTGGATTCTCACATCTGTATGGTTTTACAGATGATGAGTGGGAGTAAGTTATTGGGAACTAGGTGACCATCCTTATTATATCGGGATTCGTTGTAATTGGTGATATTTGAGGAAGCCACCTGGGTTGTTTGCCGGTCGGCAAATATTTGGTTTTGAATATCCGCTGCTATGCACCAATTTCAAATTGATATATCTGTACGTCTATTTTTATAGAGTGAGATGTGCCTTTTGAAATTATGTCTATGACATTTACCTATATCAGTGGATAGTTAGGTAAGGAGTATTGAACAGCGGTGTAATTCTTCTTAACCATAAAGTACAGTTTTCAACCTACGACACACAGTGAATGAGTTATCACACTCAAGGGACTTGTACAGAGTATTGTATGTTGTCCAGCGTCCATCAGGACAGAGGGGTTGGTCCTCGTACTATATTCGGTTTACTTATGACTTCTCTAGTTTTTAGACAGCTGTTTCGTGGAAACACAGGGTCCGAATTTTGAGAAGTTATAGGTATTTGAATAAAGTAGAGAACCAAGTATTGCAAGTATCGGGATTCTTCAAGGTGATCGAAGATGTAGATACTTGTGTGTGGTGATTGATATGAATTTAGTTTACCGCAATCAAGACGGTGTCGCTTTGCAGCTAGCCGGTGAGCACGGGTCGGTCCACAGGGAGATGGTGTTATCTTACCTTCTTGTCTTAGACGAGTCAATAAAGAATCTGTATGTTTGTTTTGTCTAACCTATGTGTTTATCTGCAAGTATAAGGTTGTTAAGAAAATACGAGATTGTAAGCTAAGAAATCCGTACTCAAAACCTTTGAGCCGAGTCTTGACCAATTGAAGCTAAGCAATCGGCAACAACGTGGATTAGGGGATTTAAGCGCGGTATTCGTGGAATCCGGCTTATTTACCCTTGTCCTTCCGTTCTTGTCTCTTGCCTTCGCCTCCGGCCAAACCGAACGCAACCGGTCGTGGTTAGGAATCACCGTTACCTTGTTAGGGTACGGTGCCTAACGGAGCGCTTGCGTATGGTTTGGGCGAAGTTCAAATAGAAAATAACGGGAAAAGGAATTGGCAAAGAAATGTTAACTTATAAAACCGTATTAATTCTTAACAATAACAATAATTACAACATTCACAATATGAACAAAAGAGAACAAAAAGAAAAGAACAAAGAAAAGAAAAGATACAAGTAATAAAATGCATGAATAAAATTGCATGAAATAGAATGCAAGTAATAAAAAGACAAGTAATAAAAAGCGAGTAATAAAAGAATACGGAACTAGGACCCAAGCCAAGCATGTGCTCAATAGCCAACCCTTAAACTTGCAAGCTCAATGAAGAGGTTGCAAGATCAAGGGAAGGGTAGAAAACGCATGTGAAATGAAGTGCTAGTCCCGGAAGAAAATACGACCCTTGAGATCAATAACTAACTCTTAACCATTCAACCTCAATGAAGAGATTGAATGAGCAAGAGAAAGCAGAAATCTCAAGGGGGAGCAAACTAACAAGAAAGATAAAGAACCCTCATCTTCATTAATCTTCCACTCAAAAGCTCTCACTACAATTTAATGGAGAAAGAATGAAGAAGAGGAAGAAGAAGAACAAAATTCTACAAAAAAGAGAACAAAGAAAAGCTCCCTTGGTTAAGCTCTGGTCTGCTGTATTTATAGGCTGGAGAATGGAATTCTAGGGCATCCACCAGACCAGGAATGAGATTACCAAAAAGCCCCTGAAAAACGCTGCAGAGAGGGCCCCATACTGCCGCGCATGCGCGGCCAAAACCCTACTTTGGCTGCGCATGCGCGGCCATAATGATGAATTGGGCAGTGGGATTTCTGGTGGGTTCCTGGTTTTCTGTGCCCTCGTGTTTGTAATCTTCAAAATGCACAAAAGTCTTCAGAATCTTTGCAGATTTCCAAGTCCAAGATTGCATATCTTTTTACTTTTGACTTTGTCTCTCCCTCGAGCTCCGCGCACCCATTGATTCTTGTGCAGCCCACCTCATGCTCTGTGCTTGTCCCAGACATGAATGACCACTGTCATATGTCTTGTATCGGGAACCGGTACTCGGCACTGGACGGATATGGATGACCGGAACCCGTCTTTTGTCTGCTGTCTACAGATGTTCTGCTTTTAGCGTAACTGTGGAGATTTTATCCTGATTTGCAATATTTGTACTGGAAACCTGTATTCTGTAAACATGTAACAAACACGGATTAAAAGTACCTACCTATAAACACACGAGCGTAAGAATGGGCGGTATAAAATGCAATATTCTGCTATGAACAAATACCCCCAAACTTAACTTTTGCTCGTCCCGAGCAAAACCAATTATTCACAAAAATAAAAAGATAACCGCACTTTCGCAGGGAACGCGATTGCACTGAGCGCGTGCAACAAGCCGTTAAACCTCTAGGTGTCCCTAGTAGGAGGAGTGTTGTCTCCTGAGGGTTTTCAGCGGATACTACCCACAAAATCCCGTCAAGCTAGTTTTGTAAAATAACTAAGATTCAAGCCCCTAAAGTTTTGTTTCAGAAAATAACAATTCTATAATCCTAAGTCTAGACTATCGAACCTTTAGTTTTCACACCTCGCTTCTTATTTAACTACAGATTTTATATGTCTTTACGTGTAGTGCAAATAGTGTCGTTAAGTTCCCGAAAGGTCGAATAAAGTCATTATGTCACACAATAAAGCCCAGATAACAATTTTAAAAGGATAACATAAGTTTTATAAAGAGTTAAGCATTTTTCAAGTTTCGTTTTCCAGTAAAGTTTCAACTTCAGAATTTCTATCTTCCCTAACAGGAAACTAGGTCTTATTCTTCACTCCACCTTTTTCTTGTTTTCATTTCATACACACCTCTGTGAACGTGCAATAGTCTTTATCATAGAGTAAAACCTTCATATCTCCGTTAATTTTTTTTTATAAAATCTTGTCTTTTATCAAGATTATTCTCACACAAAGAACCGTTAGGAATTTTAACTCGGAGAGAACACTTGCTTGATTTTGTTTTAAAACTGGACTTTCTAGGCTTCTTAGCGAGCTTTGGGCCAATGCACCCAAACCAGTTGGTTTTAGGGCATTAGGTGTAGAAACACCCCAGCGGACTTAATTACTCAAGTTACCTAGGTCCAAAAACAAAAGACAGATTGTCGTGAAAATCAGATGATTTAATACGAACGGAGATATAACCGGCAGTTCAATTATTTTTCAGATAAAAGACGTGTTTAGTGGGTTTGGTGTGTAATCATTCCAATCAAGTTTCAGATGGGTTATTTTTCAGACTTAGTTCCAATTAAGGCATCAATAACATTCCTTCATATTCACTCACTTCATAAACAATTCTTGATATATTACTTATTTTAGAACAAACCTATTTGATCCTCAGAAAATCATTTATCTGTTTAAAAGTTTTTTTTTTTTTAAACATAAAAGACTTGTCATCTAATTTCCAAGACTCACAACACGTGTAGTGTAATGTAAAGACGTATATCAGCTATAGTTAACTTCAAAGGAGAGTTATCTTTCAGGTTTTCAAAATCCAAACATAGGATATAGTTATTCCTATCTTTTCAAACAAAAACCGTCGAATGTTGAATCAGAGTTCTTCCACAAGCTAGCTTGACAAAAAGTTTTTATATTTTTAGAAAATTTTCAGATTTTTATGGATTTTATGGATTTAATATGCAGATGCAAAATATACATATGAATGCGAAGGAAGAAAGCTTACCGAGCACACCCCCAAACTTAAACTTGACAGTGCCCTCACTGTCAGGTTATACCAAGAGGGTCAAAATTGCCGGTGCTTCCTAAAAACAAATTATATACAAAACAAAAAAACAAAAAAAAAAGGAAAACCAAAAATATATACAAAAAAATGTCCCCCCCAAACTTAAGTAAAACAGTGTTTCCACTGTTAAGCGTTGAAATTCAGGATTAGGGGGGAAGGAACAGTATCAATCTATACAAGGCCTTACACAGGCCAAAAGTTAGCACCAACCATTCAAAAATCTTATCATGATGAAGCAGTGGCTGGTGAAAAAAGGCGTAGAGAAAAGAGATGGAAAATACGCGAGACCGCTTGTGGAGAGAAGTGGAATGCGGTCTCGGTAGATGAGAAGAAGAATGGCGGAAGGAAAAAAGAAGTGGAATACGAACTTGAGGGTGCAAATGGAGTAAATAGATTAGCACAATTTGTGATGACCGATGTGTAAAAATCGATTGTGCTAATCTATTAACCCGTCGAGAGATTGGGTCAAATCCCTCAAGATTCGTAAGAAACCATGGGTACGCCGAACTTGGTAAACCAGACACAGGAAGTGAAAATGGTACGGGTTCTTGCAAGGTCGGAACGATGGAAAGGGTGGAGGGAAGTGGTTGAGGAAGGGTATCGGTTATAGGCTCAGGAGGGTGTACACAGTCAGTGGAAGGAACAGGATGAATTGGTAAATCCGACTCATCAAACAAAACTGATTCATCCTCAAGACTATCCTCAAAATTTTCCTCAAAATTAAGCTCATCCATGCATATTTCTTCAAAATCAAGACGCATATGGGTTTCGGGAAAAACAGTTAAAGACTCGGGATGATGAATTGGGGAGAAAAACCTAGTCAAATCTATGGGTTCATCATCCAAAATATCCCCAGCGTCAATATCCTCAATCAAGTGAAAATCAAAATTCTCTCACACCTCATCAAAAGCATGGATATTAATCGATTCTGGTTCTAAGATATAGGTGTAGAGGTCAAAAGGATTAGGTATGGTTTCACTTGGAAGGGACCCTTCACAATCGGGCAAATCAAACACTACGAAGTCGCACAACTCATTAATCATTCTATCTTCAACTGATAATTCATTTGGGACACTTGATAGACTTTCAAAACAAGAGTTGTGGGATTCAACTTGAGACGGGTAGGTTTGATTTGGAAGGGGGTACATCTCACTCTCTCCACTCAAATTCACAGCCTGTCCTGCCGCCTCATCATACATTGAAAAAGTTGGAGCTAGTTGAAAACTAGCTACCGGATCACTAGGTTGTATGAGGGCGGCCATGGACGCATTCAAATCCATCATTTGTTGGCTTGACGCTACCCTAAAGTCTTCCAACGACTGTTCTAGACTAGACATTGGTTGTGAAGGGGTTTCAGTGAAAGATTCACAGTTGTATGGATACTGAAAACTCCCAAAAGGCGGTTCTGAAGCAATGTCTAGGGAAGGTGCATAAGTAGGGTAGGATTGGTAGGAATTGAATGGCTGGACAGGAGTGGGATCAACATTGGGATAAGAAGGTGAATGGAATTGTTGATCCCAAGAATTTGAAGTGGTGAAAGGAGTGAAAGATCGGCTACGAGATTGTTCAATACGTTCTGCAATAGACATAGGTCTTGGAATTGCAACATGACTCGAAGAAGGGGTATCAACGTAAGAAGGGGTGACTGTTTGAAATGGTTGATATGAAGTGGATTGCGGAGTCAAATTGTTTGTCCTAGACGCGTCTATCCGATCTTTCAAAGAAATTTTTGGCATGGAGGGGTCGTTCGATGTTCGGCCAAAGCAAGAACCGTAAGAAGTAATGTCCGGTTGTGGGTACCAAAGTTCGGCAAGAGTTTTGCGAGGTGGAGTACCCATGATATGAAGAGAGAGTGAAAGAAAGGAAGAGAAAAGGAGGGGAAAAAGAATTTTTTTTTTTATAGTTTATATATTAACAAAAGAATAAAAAACAATATGGACAAAAACAATCACGACACAAAAATACCACACACCTAATCGTTCTAGGGTTCACCTAGGTCAACTAGACCTGCTCCAGAACTTGATTGTCGAAGTAAAACTGTGTCGAGAAACAGGCTCAAGATACACTGATCACGAGGCCAGGTAAGTGCAGAGATAAGGGGAGGTTTTCCAACGCTTTCGCGAAGTTCCTTAATTAAATAACCCTTTCTCTTTTGGCGGTTGCGCCGTTAACACTTTCCTAGACACCCCGTAAACAATATACCGTTAAGCGAGGTTCTAAACACAGTTAACTTCTCCTAGTGAGCGCGAAGTCCTTAAGGCTTAAAGTCTAGTTTCTTTTAAATTTTGTGCGGGTAAACGTTATGCTCAAGTTCGTGATTTGTGGGCCATGGAAAAGGTGATGAAATCCTTTACCGTATGTTGTGGGGTTCGCTTGCCCTTAAGTCCGTATTAATGTATGCAATGCGCAATTCAAAAATTCTATAAAGAATCAAACAATCGTTTTTTAGTTTAAGCGCGGCGCTGCAACAAATACGGGTTAGTCAATTTTTTTAGCGTTTGCTAGCGAACTTGCAAAGAATCCTGCAAAGAATAGTATATTGGAAGCGTCGGATTTGAGAAGAAGGTGTTAGAAAAATACGTACCGTTAAGATTTTGGGTTAGGAAACCCCCGTTGAATCAAATCCGGTAAGCTTGAAAGGTTCGCTTGCGCGGGTCAAACTACCCGGATCTTTGGCACTGTACTTTGCAATCACCTTAGCCTTGAATGTACACTTTGCTCCCCACAATCGCAGTTTGCAAATCTGCAAAAATCTGCACTCTTGCCCACAAAAATGATCAAAAACAACAAAAAGATTTTTTTTTTTTATATATATACAAAAAGAATATTAACCCGAATAACAAGAAAGAAAATACGCTACCGTCTCCCCGGCAACGGCGCCATTTGATTGATATGAATTTAGTTTACCGCAATCAAGACGGTGTCGCTTTGCAGCTAGCCGGTGAGCACGGGTCGGTCCACAGGGAGATGGTGTTATCTTACCTTCTTGTCTTAGACGAGTCAATAAAGAATCTGTATGTTTGTTTTGTCTAACCTATGTGTTTATCTGCAAGTATAAGGTTGTTAAGAAAATACGAGATTGTAAGCTAAGAAATCCGTACTCAAAACCTTTGAGCCGAGTCTTGACCAATTGAAGCTAAGCAATCGGCAACAACGTGGATTAGGGGATTTAAGCGCGGTATTCGTAGAATCCGGCTTATTTACCCTTGTCCTTCCGTTCTTGTCTCTTGCCTTCGCCTCCGGCCAAACCGAACGCAACCGGTCGTGGTTAGGATTCACCGTTACCTTGTCAGGGTACGGTGCCTAACGGAGCGCTTGCGTATGGTTTGGGCGAAGTTCAAATGGAAAATAACGGGAAAAGGAATTGGCAAAGAAATGTTAACTTATAAAACCGTATTAATTCTTAACAATAACAATAATTACAACATTCACAATATGAACAAAAGAGAACAAAAAGAAAAGAACAAAGAAAAGAAAAGATACAAGTAATAAAATGCATGAATAAAATTGCATGAAATAGAATGCAAGTAATAAAAAGACAAGTAATAAAAAGCGAGTAATAAAAGAATACGGAACTAGGACCCAAGCCAAGAATGTGCTCAATAGCCAACCCTTAAACTTGCAAGCTCAATGAAGAGGTTGCAAGATCAAGGGAAGGGTAGAAAACGCATGTGAAATGAAGTGCTAGTCCCGGAAGAAAATACGACCCTTGAGATCAATAACTAACTCTTAACCATTCAACCTCAATGAAGAGATTGAATGAGCAAGAGAAAGCAGAAATCTCAAGGGGAGCAAACTAACAAGAAAGATAAAGAACCCTCATCTTCATTAATCTTCCACTCAAAAGCTCTCACTACAATTTAATGGAGAAAGAATGAAGAAGAGGAAGAAGAAGAACAAAATTCTACAAAAAAGAGAACAAAGAAAAGCTCCCTTGGTTAAGCTCTGGTCTGCTGTATTTATAGGCTGGAGAATGGAATTCTAGGGCATCCACCAGACCAGGAATGAGATTACCAAAAAGCCCCTGAAAAACGCTGCAGAGAGGGCCCCATACTGCCGCGCATGCGCGGCCAAAACCCTACTTTGGCCGCGCATGCGCGGCCATAATGATGAATTGGGCAGTGGGATTTCTGGTGGGTTCCTGGTTTTCTGTGCCCTCGTGTTTGTAATCTTCAAAATGCACAAAAGTCTTCAGAATCTTTGCAGATTTCCAAGTCCAAGATTGCATATCTTTTTACTTTTGACTTTGTCTCTCCCTCGAGCTCCGCGCACCCATTGATTCTTGTGCAGCCCACCTCGTGCTCTGTGCTTGTCCCAGACATGAATGACCACTGCCATATGTCTTGTATCGGGAACCGGTACTCGGCACTGGACGGATATGGATGACCGGAACCCGGCTTTTGTCTGCTGTCTACAGATGTTCTGCTTTTAGCGTAACTGTGGAGATTTTATCCTGATTTGCAATATTTGTACTGGAAACCTGTATTCTGTAAACATGTAACAAACACGGATTAAAAGTACCTACCTATAAACACACGAGCGTAAGAATGGGCGGTATAAAATGCAATATTCTGCTATGAACATGTGGTATTCAGTTGATAGTAATGATTAAGAGAACTTGCTTCTCTTTCAGGTTACTCATAATTGGAAGCATTCCTAAGTTGAGTAACGCTGATCGGCCTCTCTTCCATTTAGTTGACATGCACTGGAGACAGCTGCATGATTTGAATCTGGTTCAATTAAATCAGTGCCTCTGTTTCTGTATTGGATATAGAACAGTTCATATCTTGACATTGTTAAGGTACGGGGAGTTATCCGGCTTATGCTTGAAACCAGACTCTGGACAACTCAAGGCACATTTCTGTAATGGCTGTTTGTGGGTTGACCCGGGCTATGACGAGGGTTGACTTTCTACCATCTGGAAGATCAATAGAGATATTGTTCTTGACTCGCCATATTTTTAAAAGAAATGGATTTTTCAGAAAACTGTAGTGGGAGTATGGTAGAACTGGAAGTGATTCCAGAACCGCAAACGATTACTGAAAATTTGATAGGAACCTGAAAATTCAATCTGGCTTGACATTCCATTAGCCACTCCGCAGATATGGTGGGTAACCTCAGGCACTCGAGAGGTACTTCGGTATGCTCAAGGACGGTGGCAGGGAGGTTCTTGTTTACCCAGACTTGCCATTGCTGTTGTTCCAGACTGTGAAACCCGGCATGAGGATGAGTATAGCGTCGTTCTGAACTTGCTTCAGAAGTGTACGTGTATATGACTCTGCCAGAGGGTTGTCATAGTCAGTGGGAGCAGTGGAAGCATTGGTGGACAGTTGGCTTATGTCTATTTATAGACTGAAGCAGATATAGCGGAGATAGATCATCTATTTCTGATATGAAGTCATAGGTTTGACTTCATCAGAATAGGGGATGAATCTGTTGAGAAGGTAGTAGGGTGTGATGTCCTGCTTTTGGATGACATACACAGAGTAGGAAGTGATATTCCTATACTACGATCGGTTATACTTTGGTTGTCACACAGTGGTTTCTCCACACAGGACTTGGATATTATATCCGACATTCTGGTTACTAGATCTATGGTTTAAGATCTAGATTTGGGTGGTTTCCTAATCTGGGTACCTTGACAGCATTCTATGAGTATTTAGAATGGACGACTCCTGGCACGGTAGTGTACCTGCAGGTGATGGAGTCACCCTCTCTAAAGGTGTCTTATAGACTAAAGTAGAGAGGGATGTGCATGATTGGCAGATCACTTGCTTAGGCAATTGAGTCAATCATGAGATGTCAAGTACCACACCAGATGTTGTTCTTGCACTAGATGCAATAAGTTGATATTGACCCAATCCTGGAGAAACAGTCGGAAGCAGTTTTAGAACATAAGTGGATGTTCTAGGGATATGATAACGACATCCTCATTTGGGAGACAGTTATCATTCCAGGCTTCCAAGGTGACATGGACGACAAGGAGGTTGTCAGAGTTATAGTTTCTCCTTCTGACAAGGGGCAGTATTTTGGACAGGTGGTCCAAGGCAATACTGAGGGAGGCATGCGCTGGATACTGATTAAGTTCAGTTATCGATACAGTCTAAGAAGTTTGGATTTGGAGTTCATTTATGAGCTAGGTCCCATCAGATATCCAGACATACTCTAAGACAGGTATTGCTCATTTCGGTAGATGGTTTTCTCTGGAACTTGAGATATAGAGAGACATAGAAAGAAACATCACAGCGGATCCACTCACTGAGGCTATTCCTCGAACGCAATAGTTTCGCAAACGAGCTTTGTGAGACTGACTAGTAGAGGAGTTGGGTGTTCGGTATCACACGGGCTGTGAGTATGCGACATCGCAATAATTAGCCTTGAATGCAAGTGGGAGATTGTTGGAGATAGTGCCCTCAGAGTCAATTATTAGATCACAGGCACGTGATTGCAATGATTGAGGGAGGACCTATCCCGGTAGGACAGTCTTACTCGAGATGATAGTATGCTATCTGGTTTACCTTTATCATCGTGTACTGCTTCAGGTGATCTTACAGGTCGCTATTACAGCTGATAGAGCCCCTAGGATTCTTGCTTGACTGCCAGCAGTATGATGGCGATCATATACGTGAGAGCTGGTGGTCTATAAGCACATCCTTAAAAGGTCCCTAGTCGTGGGAGTTTCGAGACAGGGCATCGATTCTCCAGAGTAGACTAGTGTATACAGTCGAGACCCCGACGAGGGGCGGTGGCCGGTCTCACAAGCCACTGGTGTCAGTTGGTTCACCTAAGATGTATACAGGTGCTCATTGGGTTATGAGTACACCGGACAGGACTCGCCGGGAACATGCTAGTTGGTCTTATACCTGACGTCAGATAGCAGTTCCCTGGTGACATGTGTACAGATTAGTTCATCGACCTGGGGATCGTCATTTGTCTCGTGTGAGTTCCCACTGTACTTTGATTACTACCCTACCACGGCTCAAAGGAGTCGTGCAAACAGGTTTTAGTTGGGTACAGTCCCGAACCACATGGAGGCAGTGAGCGGATCTTCAGGGGTTCGTCTCTCCCGGTATTGGGGGTGAGGTCGCGCTGTGTCTAGGAGAGCCATTACGCAAAGCCCTCGGCCGAGGCAGGAGATTTACCGGTAGGTATTCCAGTAGTATCTCAGGGCATTCTGGGCTACACTCCGACACGACTTGTACCGCTTTTGGGGGTCTGACTTTTACCAACCCCTTAGGCCCGACATGCGATGCTCATAGACGAACGGACCGGACTGTACGGATATTGTCACTGACAGGCTCAGTAGGGTGTCAGGATGAGTTCGCTCATCGACGTCCCTTTTGGTCAATAGCTGGTGGCCCGTCACGTATTGGCTTATACCTCTGACGTGCTAGTGGTTAAATCCACAACCATAGTATTGACGAGTCTTTAGAGTCCACCACACTTTCAGTTACTCAAGCTTTCGGGCGAAACGCTGTAGAGGCCGTATGGAGATATGGCAGGGTCCGATCAGATACGTGCGGTATTGCACGGATCAGGATCGGACGGTTTGTACTAGTGGCCGTATGGATATATGGCAAGGTTCGATCAGATACGTGCGGTATTGCACGGATCAGGATCGGACGGATATTACTAGCCGGCTTTGGTTTAAGCCGGATCCTAGTTTAGTACAGTGTAGATTTTGTCTCATTGCATTTGTATCCGGTCGGAATACAGATGCGGGTGTGTATACACAGTATCGGGGTTTTCCTGTAATTTATTACGGGACCAGTTTTCTGGAGTTGCCAGTTTGCATTCCGTTCCGGCCGGTTTTCCTTTGTTCTTTCCCGGCCGGACTTTTCCGATGGAGGGGGTTATTTGCAAGTTTGCAAATAACATTTGTGGAGGGGTTTTCTTGCACTTGTGGCATTATGATAAGTTAAGCATCTTTGCTTTTTCATGATGGCTTGCTTTTTGAGATTAGATTGTGATTAGAGTTGATTTGAATGGATTTGACCTTGTTATCATTCCTTTTGGATGTGGTCACCCCCTTGCTTTTACTACACTCACCTCCCTTCTTGTTATGGTTTGATATTCCTTTCCTACACCATTCTTACTAGAAGAAGAGAGGCTTCACTTGAGAGAAAAAGAATGAGAGAGTTCATTTTTGGTTATGTGAGGAATTCTTCATCTCTATCCTTCTTGCTAGAAAATTGAAAGCACCAATTTTCTTAACCTCCTCCTTCATCCTCCATGGCAACTAAAACCCCAAATGAGATATAGCATCTACACTACATTCTACAGCAAATCTTGGGCACGTCGAATTGCCAGCTTCGTGCCCGAGTTGCCTCGGTATTGAGGTGGGAGCCCGTAAAAGATACAGGCGACGTGGTGTCCTTCCGGCGAGGAGGCGACGACATGGAGACAGGACTTTCCGCGGGAGATCGGGACGATGATGAGAAGACCGGAGGACTCGGATCACTCGGTATATCTCTCACCCTTTCTCTTGATAGCTAGTATCGGTTAATGGTTACGATCCGGGTATATTGTCCGCGGTAGCGCCAGTTTAAAGTTAAGAAAAATTTTGATTCCTCATTTTGGCCTCGGATAGACGGCCGGGGCGCTGCCGTGGTGCAACACATCCTATGTGTAGTAATGCCCTCTAGGGCATACATATAACTAACAGATCTAAGGCTTAAGAGAGGATCCAGGGCTCAAGGGAGAAAAAAAGGGTCTTCTTTTATCATCTCCAAATATCTTTTAGGAGTTTAACTCTAAAACAAGAATCTCTTTTTTAGGAGTTTAACTCCAAACCAATCTTTGAGGAGTTCAACTCCAAGATCCAAATTTTCAAAGGAGTTTAACCCCAAAATACAAATCTTTTAGAAGTTTAACTACAAATAAAAATCCTTTTTCTTCTAAGAGTTTAACTCCAAACTCTCTCGGGCCCCTTTTTTCGTTGGCGCCCATCGGCTGCGTGCCGAGCACGTGACCCGCTGGCGAATAGTGCCTGTGAGCAGAGCACGTGACCCGCTGGCGAACAATGCCTATGTGCAGGGCACGTGACCGCTGGGAACCCGCATGCAAGGCGCGTGAACCGCCGGAGCCCTACGCCCACATGGAAGGTATGTGAACCGCCGGCACCCAGCGCTCACGCGCCACGCACGTGAACCGCTGGCGTCCAGCGCCCACGTGCCATCTCACATGTCCTTAGGACACTCATCACCCCTCCTTTTCCTACATGCTCAACACTCAAAACACATCCTCCGTTAGAAAAAATTTCTAACGGGGCGCTGCCCCACACCCCATAAGAGGACTGCTAGCCCCTTTGAACCCCAACCCGCTATCCGGGTAGCGGGACCGCCATAGACCCTGCAAGGCCCCTGATTCATCCAAGTCCCCTTCAAAACACAACACCCGTATACTGCACATTGAGTTCGCATGACCAGTTTCACCCGTTAATCGGAGGTTTCCCCGCTCCAAAAGTGAAGGGTAATTAATGGCAGCTTAGTTCGCGGCTACCGGATATTCGGATCCCCAGAACCAATAAACGCTGGCCTACCCCAGGCAGGGGAAATCTGTAATACGCTTGACAAGCGACGCGTATTCTTATCTCAATAAGATGACGAAAAACACTCTACAGTTGTTTTGGTGACCAAATGAATTTTCAAGACCCAATATTTCAAAACTAGCTTAAAAAATTACATGAAAACCCCCTCATTTTTGTTAGTACTCGAGCCTCGGGGTTCTCGGTTCGAATCAAAAGCCCCGTGAAGGATCGGAGGAACCCTGAGTGGCCTCGGTGGTGTCGAGATAGGCCACCCAACCCGAGAGCACCAATTAGTGCTCTCAGGTTTGGCAGCACACCCCAGAGCACCATTTGGTGCTCTCGGGTCTGCCCCCAAACCTGAGACCACTAATTGGTGGTCTCAGGTTAGGTCCCCTTACCCCCTGGGTCCTCTTGGGTTGAGCCCGAGTGTACCATCCTTCGGGGCTCGAATTTTTGCAAACAAGAGAAGTTTTTGGGTGCTGTTGTGTGCATCAAATTTCGATTCTTTGAAATTCGACACGTACGACCTCATGGGTTAAAATTCTTGGCTATTAGTTTCAAATTAACTCGATGAATTACTCTATTGAGTTGGTTTGAACGCATATAAGGATATGAGTTAGTAAACGTAGCCTAATTGATATGTGATCAACTAGACTAGGTTGCTCATTAGTTGAATGTGAGGTTGGTGTCTTATGGTTTGGTTTAGATTGTCGTGATGAATAACCCCTCGTGTGAATGTGAATGTATACAAATTTTGTATTTGATTCATGTATTTTATGAAATGTAAAATGTGTTATTCTTTTATTCAGACAGTGGTCGGGTTAAGACTGTCGTGTCCTATTGCATGTATATTACATTTAGAGGTTGCCCCGCAGAGGAGAACTCAAGTCGCCGTGTTCAAGAATGCGCTAGGTGGCTCTCTCAAGAAGTTGAGGCTGTGTTGCCTCATTCGAGGATTGACGGGTGACTAGCTGCGCTTGTAAGGGTATTGGTATTGCTTATGTTAGGGCTATTCACACGACCGTAGAATGTCGCGTTTCGTTTGCGGCTTCAACGAAATGCGAGATTCCTAGGATATTTGACTATTCCATTTTCTGTGATGTTTACCGCATGCCTGTAATATGATTACCTTCATTCGATGAATATATATATATATATATATATATATAAGTGTTTCTTTATGTTTTATAATTGCAAAAGCCATTCGTCTGCCCTACCGTAAGTTAAGTAAGTTTACGGTGAAAACCGGATACCCCGTGGCGATTGCAATTGGCATATAAAAACATTCTATTTTCGTTTTCCTTTCTTGTTTTTTGGTGTGATAGGAGCTTAAATGATGGTACTACATTAATGTGATTAATTTAAAGTAAATAAACCTAATATGATGTTATAGGAACCGGTCCGTTTTTCAAAACAACCAAGTTTTTAAATCACTCTGTTCTTTCAACGATATCAAGTTCATTACATTAAATGTTTTTCTAAAAACAAGCCGTAGCCCTCCGTCATTTAGATAAGTAGAGTACTTAGTATTCGTACTATGTTTGTTGACCTTCGTCAAGTCGTATTGTATGGTATCTAAGTGATGCTCATCTGCCTCATACAACGAGATTATTTAGGATAGTCGCCAGACATTGTTGGCTTTCGTCAAGGGGTAGTGTGGGAGAGTCTAAATTAATCACGAAATGACGGGTAGAACTTGACTTACGACTCATGGTTTGTTGACTTTCGTCAAGATCATAAGTCATTAGGGTTAAAACCATATCGGGAGTTTCAATTGTCGAGACATGCAATGTGATTACATACCTTCTATGTGATAGTTGAATCCCGATTCCCACTATGAATAAAAGTTATTCTTGGGAGATTCTTGCCTTCACAATAAAATGGTACAGCAGGTGTCTAGGAACGTGTTTACGGGGTTAAGCCTATAAGGAAATAGGTTATTTAATTAGGACCGTGCGAAAGCGCAAGGAGCCTCCCTCTTAGTATTTATAGTGGCCTAGCCGACCGGTTAGTGAATTGTAGGGTAAAGATAATTTTGGCTGATTCTCTTTTTAAGGTTTGAAGAAGAATTCGACAATACAGTAGGAGCCATCCTGATTAGATAAACTAATTAACCATTCTAATTTTGCAAGAGCGCACGCTGAGTGTTTCTTTTCTCTTTCTCCAGGCCGCGATCATGACTGGCCTTAAGTTATTACTAGAAAAGAATAAACTCATTGGATCGAACTATAAAGACTGGCTGAGGAATGTCACCATTGCTCTTATATATGATAAGGTTGAATATATCCTCACCTCTACTACTCTCCAACTCCCTGGGCTAGATTCTTTGGTTGCGGATATAGAGATCCGCAAAATATGGGATCAAGATTGTGCGACAGCTAAATGCCATATGCTGGCCTCTATGAACAATGAGTTGCAGAGGCTGCACGAGAAGATGGATGTTCAATCTATCTTTCTCCACTGCAAAGACTTGTATGGAGAACAATCTCACATCGCAAGATATGAGAGCTTGAAGAAACTTTTTCAATCTAAGATGGCTGTCGAATCATCTGTCGGGGACTATGTCCTGAAGATGATTAGTCTTATAGAAGAGCTCGAAGACCTGGGATCCACGCTGGACAATGAATTATATATTGATCTAATTCTACAGCCCCTTCTCTCCACCTACGCTCAATTCATATTGAACTTCAATATGAATAAACTGGAATGTGGACCTCCAGAGCTCCTTAATATGTTGAGAAGCACGGAGAGCACCTTTAAAAAGGATAAGGCACTCGTTATGCTTGTTTAGAAGTCTTCTTCTTCTATGTCCAAATCTAAGGTTAAGGGAAAGAAGAAGAAGAACCCCATCAAGCCTAAGAGAGGTGTTAAAAAGGTGAAAGGTGGGGACAAGACTGTGGCTGCAGAAGCTGGAAAAGGCGAATGCTTCTACTGTCATAAAACATAGGTCTGGAGGAGGAATTGCAGAGCTTATCTTTCTACCTAAAGGAAAAGTAGCATGGTGATGCTGTAGGGTTACCTAGCACGACATCAAGATATCAGGAGGCATCGTCCATGCCATTTTCAAATTTTTGCCATACTAAAGAACCCTAACCCTAGAATCTTAACTAGAGAGTTAAACAAAACAACATGCAAACAACTTTGCAAACAAGGTGAATAAGAAATACAACCTTTGTAGACCGGTCCTTCACTTCTAAAGCTCCATATAGTAGTCCTTTCGCTCCATGTAGTGAACATCCGAACTCTAGTAAGGGTTTATATGAAGAAATGAACAAGCTTGCTCGAAGTCTTCGAGGCCGAAAATGATCTACGTCGAGAAGACTCAAGCTCATGCTACCTCTTAACTAATGGTAGATTAGTGAAGCAAACATCCTAAACTAAATGGCTAATATAGTAGAGGATGATGAAGCAGGAATTGAGCTCTCTTTAGATTTCTTTTTCTCACAATATTTTCTCACTTAGAAAAAAGCTAGCAAGCTTTTTCTCAAAATGAAGAAGAAGATGAAGATAGAGATGAGAATGAACTCATGAGGTGAGAATAGCAACCATGGGTGAGTTAGTGTCATACACTAACCCATGTAGAGAATGAACCATGGCTAAGGTTAATGGTTAGGTTAATAAATATCTACAAGTGAAACAAAATTGGTGGACTTGGTCAATGGTTCCACAAGCTTCTACAAGCTTGTAGCCATGACAAAAATCCATCCAATTTTGAATTACTTCGATAAATATAAACCCTACAATATATCAAGTATGGTGTAAGTCTCATACACCCATGAAGCATGTGGCATCAAGCATGACACAAATAAATTGTACATTAATATATATCACATATATACTATATGCACATAAGTGAGAAAAAGAATACTTAGTGAGCAAATATTAGTTAATGTAAGTTGATATATCAAGTATATAATTTTACATTAAATTATCAAATAAACACTTGATTTAATAATCCGGCTATATCACATACAATCGACTAATATCATATGAATCAACTTATCGAATCAACACTTGATCCGATAACCTGGCTATATTTCATATAACCGACCGATATCACATATCGCAAGATTAGAATATGGTGTCACATACACGCATTAATATCGGACCCGCACATATCACATATGTGCTCCTATTTCGTTTCGCATGAACCAGGAAACCTCTGTGTAAGACTCTAAAGACTCGTTAATACGCCGACAATAGGTGATGATCATATCAAAAACCCATAAGCCGCAAGCGGTCTGCAAAACGTAATGGACACCCGGGTATTGAGCGATCAGAAGATCAACAAGCAAGCCTGCTCATACTGCTGTGAATCCAATCGGTAACACTACCGTACAGTCCGGTCTCTTCGTCAGATATGTCGCATATCACAGCCTGGGGGTGGTATAACGTCAGACCCCAATAGCCTGATAAGTCATGCCGATGCAAGGTCCATAATGGTTCGAGAAACTACTAATAACACTTACCAGTAGATCTCAGCAACCCTGGGCAGGGATTTCCTGTTATGGCTAATCGAGCATAGCGCAACATCAACTCCCAATATCGTGAGAGACGAATCCCCTCGTTTCGCTCATTGCCTCTATGTGACTCGGTACTGTACCCAAAAACCATATTTTTGCACGATCTCTTGACCGTGGTATGGTAGAAATCAAAGCACAGTGGGAATCACACAAGTCTCTATGACGATCTCGGATCGACAGTCTAACCTTTACTAGTGTCACCAGAGAACTGCTATCTGACGATAGGTATAATACTATCTAGGAGTTCTCGGCAAGTCCGTCCAGTGTACCCAGTCTCCACTGAGCACCCGTATACCTGCTCTGATGTCAAACACCAATGGATGTGGGATCATCCATCGCCCATCATATGGGTCAAGAAGCGTATATGTTAGTCTACTCTAGAGTTTCAATGCCCTATTTCGATACTCCCACGATTAGGAACATTTGAAGGATGTACTTACCGACTATCCTGTCCCCACTAGTATGATCCGCATCATAATTCTGGTAGTCAAGTACTCATCTAAAGGCTTTATCAACATGTAATAGAGAGACAATAAGTATACATGTTAAGATAAAGTGCAACCGGATAGCATACTATGATGTCGAGTAAGAAAGTCTTCCCTATATATGTCCAAGCATCCATTACAATATACATCGCGTGTACATTAATGGCCTCTAGGGCATACATATAACTAATAATCTCCTACTTGCACTAAGGCCATTTGTTGCAGTATCTCATACTCAACGTCCTATAGAAGTCTCTCTAGGGAAAGGCCTTTATGAATGGATCTGCTGTGTTATCCTTCGTGTCAACTCTCCTGACCTTGATCCCTTGGAGATCAACCATCTCCCTGATCAGGTGATACTGTCCTCAGAATATGTTTGGAACGCTGATGGGACCTGTGTTTCTAGGCCAAAGACAGAACTCTATTGTTGTTACAATAACAGTTATTGGATACTCAATTGTAGGAACCATGTTCATCTCATGAATAAGAATTATCCAGACATCCACTTTGGTAGCATCGTTGGTAGCAATATATTCAGCCTTTATCGTTTAGTATGTCACGGTATCTAGCTTGGAACTCTTCCAACATACCGTCCCTCCACTGAGGGTAAAGACAATGCCTGTGACTGACTTTCAGTCGACCTTATCACTCTGGAAGTTCGAACCAAGAACATTCATTTAGTGCTTCTCAAGTACTTAAGAATGTCCTTCACAGCTGTCCAGTGATTCTCCCAAGATCCGATTGATTCATGATCACTACACCTAGTGAGTCATCTACATCTGATCTGGTACATAACATCACATACATGATAGAGCCTACTGCCGAAGTATAGGGTATCCCTTGCATGCGAGCTCTCTCCAAATCAGTCTGGGAAGACATCTTTTTGGAGAGCGTGATTCCTGAGTAAGTGGACGAACCACCATGCTTAGAATATTCCATACCAAACCCCTTTAGTATGGTGTTAAGGTAGCTGGATTTGGGACACTCTCAACATCCACTTAGATCTATCACCATAGATTATAATCCACAAGATGTAGTGTTAGTTATATGTATGCCCTAGAGGCCATTACTGTACATGCGATGTATATTGTAGTGGATTCTTGGACATATACATGAGGACTTTCTTGCTCGACATGATAGTATGCTATCTGGTTACACTTTATCTTAACATGTTAATAAATACTATTTTGTGATCACATGTTGACAAAGCCCTTAGGATATGTACTTGACTACTAGGACTATGATGCAGATCATACTAGTGGGGCCAGAGTAGTCCACAAGTACATCTTATAACTGTTCCTAGTCGAGGGTGTATCGAGACAGGGCATCGATACTCCAGAGTATAATAGCGTATACGCTTCTTGACCCATATGATGGGCGATGGATGATCCCATATCCATTAGTGTTTGACATCAGAGATGGTATACGGGTGCTCAGTGGAGACTGGGTAAACTGAACGGACTCACCGAGAACTCCCAAATGGTATCATACATCACGTCAGATGGTAGTTCTCGGTGACACTGGTACAGGTTAGTCTGTAGACCCGAGATCGTCATAGAGTCTTTTGTGATTCCTACTATGCTTTGATTTCCACCTTACCACGTTCAAGAGAACGTGCAAGACGGTGGCTTTTGGGTACAGTCCCGAATCACATGGAGGCAATGAGCGATAAGAGGGGTTTCGTCTCTCCTGGTATTGGGAGTTGATGTTGCGCAGTGCTCGATTGGCTATAACAGGAAGTCGCTGGCCAAGGCTACTTGAGAGATATACTGGTAAGTGTTATCAGTAGTTTCTTGACCCGTTATGAACCTCACAACAGCGTAACTTATCGGTTACTGGGGTCTGATGTTTACCACCCCTAGACTGGATATGCGACATATCAGACGAAGAGACCGGACTGTACGGTAGTGTTACTGATTGGAATCGCAGGAGTGTGAGCAGGCTTGCTTGTTGATCTTCTGATCGCTAAATACCCGGGTGGCCATTACGTTTAGCAGACCGCTTGCGGCTTGTGGATGTTTGATATGATCATCATTTACTGCCGGCGTATTGATAAGTATTTAGAGTCCTACATAGAGATTTCCTGGTTCATGCGAAATGGAGTAGGTGCGCATATGTGATATGTGCGGGATCGAGATTAATGCATGTATGTGATACCGCATTCTATTATCGCGATATGTGATATCGGCCGGTTATATGTGATATAACTGGGTTATCGGATCAAGTGTTGATTCGATGAAATAATATATATATATATATATATATATTATATGCTCACTTAAATTTTTATTATTCTCACTTATGATGCATTTAACATATATGTGATATATGTTTATTGTATTGTTTTCTTTTGTTACATAAATATTATATATGTGATATATATTATTGTGACATGCTAGGTTACACATGCAACATGTATGTATGAGACTCATACCCTGCTAGGGTTTATGTTAGAGTTTTATTAATCATTAAGTAATCACAAATTAGTGGATTTAATCAAAGCTAGAAGCTTGTAGAAGCTTGAAGATATGCATTGACTTAGTCCACTCTTTTGTTTCTAGTTAAGATATTTTGTGACCTAACCATTAATCCTTACCATGGTTAATTCTCTACATGGGTCAGTATATGGATGATATACTCACCCAAGGGTTGCATTTGAACTAATATAGATATTTTTCATCACTTGAGATATTTTCTTCTTCTTTTTCCTCAATGCTTTTTAGCTTCAATGGAGATGAGAGAAAACATGTGAGAAACTCAAATCTAAATTGAGCTCACTTCCTACTTCATCATCATCTACTACTTTCCATTTAGTATAGGGTGTTTGCTTCACTAATTACATAATTAGTGAAGAGGTAGCATGAGCTAGTGTCTCCTCGACGTAGATCATCTTAAGCCTCGAAGACTTTGAAGCAAGCTTGTTCTTTTCTCCATGGCAACCCTTTCTTGAGTTTGGGAGATCACAACTCGCAGCGAAGAGACTACTACACGGAGCTTTAGAAGTGAAGGACTGGTCTACAATGTTTGTATTCTTTGTTCACTTTTAGTTACAAAGTGTTTGTATATTATTCCGTCGGATTTCTAGTATGCGATTCTTTGTTAGGGTTAGCTAGAACGGCAAATTTTTGAATTTGGCATGGAAGATGCCTCCCGAAACCTTGCTAACGTCCTAGAGAACCCTGCAGTGGTATCAGAGTCATTCTAGAAATTTAAACGAATTTTGTTAGGATTACGAAACCGAAGTACTCCGAAACTTGAAACGGGAAAATGATGTTTATGTCGTTTGTAAAATGTTGTCAAAATTTTTTTTAAGCAAGTGCAGAATGTTGTATGAGATGCACCTGAAATGGGAAAATGCTCGGTTTTGCTAATTCTACTAATTTGAATGTTATAAATCTAGTAATTTAGTCTCAGATGATCGGTTGCCATGAGATTTTGATGTGATCAAAAGCTCGTCGCAATCACGTAGCGTACGCGGATACTCGCCGGGTAAACTTAATAAATAGCCATGCCCCATAGCCCCGACCAAGTGACTGTAGGAGAACCTCATCGCCAAAAGCATCCGTTCGGGTGCTCGCGGCAGCGGTGTTCCGCCTTAGTGCACTTCGTCGACGGTATCGGGGGATGCGGCCGTCTACTAAAGTTTTTGACGAGCATTCGATCAGGATGTCGGGAATCTTGTTGAATTTCTCGACTTGATATTGAAAAGTGTTTTCGAGAACGTGACTAAAATGCGAGGTTTATAATTGTTAGGCATGTGATATCTAAAGAATTCATTTGGTTAGGCATGTGATCTCTAAGGTGGTTGCGGATTCCAACTGTTGTAGTTTTTCACTTTCTTTTCTGCGACCATAAGTGTAATATGTGGAGTATCTCCGGTTTCGGTGCGATATGTCAACGACAATTGGGACACGCATAATTACTTACATTGATGACATGTGATATTATGTGTTGCTGTGATATGTTATATTGGATCGTCGTGTTTTGAATAGTCGGTTTTTTTTTTATGTGAGATGAGAGTTTTTCATTTTCATTCATGTAAAATTCATTGTATGTAATATTCTTTTATTAGTGCACTTCCAAGTTGAGAATGATATCACCATTGTATATTATTTACTTTTCCGCATTAGGATAGACCCAAGGCGGGGAGCACAAGTAACCGGGTTTTAGAGTCCAGTTGGAGACCATCTCGAGGAGTCGAGACCGGGTCTCCTAACTCTAGAATTGATAGGGTTGCTTGCCGCTCTCGTAGGGGTCTAGGTGTAACACCTTAGAATGTGTTTTGTGGCTAATTATATTTTTATATATAGTTTTTAATAAAAAGTTTACCAAATTGGTTTTTAAATATTTTATCCTATTTATTGAATATTTTATTAGATTTTTCCTAGGCTTGCACACACTTGTGCATGATAACTAGGGTTGTTTTGGGGGTTTAACCATGATTAGCAACATGGTGAACTAACCATTCCCTAATCTTGTTTAATATTGTATTAGGTGCTTTTGGGTTTTTATTTGTATATGGTTGTTTTTAAAATAAAATGGATTTAAATGGTTGTTTTTGTGTTGACTTGGTGTGAGAAAGAGAGAGAGTGCATTATGAGGCATGATGGCCTTGCCATGCCTCATTAAATGAAGAGAGAGAGAGAGAGGGGTTGACCCTTGATGCCACAATTTCCTTGCCTCTCAATTGTTTCTCACTTCTCTCATTTCTCTCATTCTCACACACACATACACACTCACCTTCAGCTGAAGCAGCAGCCTCAGCATTAGCAGCTAGCAGCACGGGCAGCAACAACAACAACATCAGCAACAACTGCAACAACAACAGAAACAACAGCAGCACCAGAAGAAGCAACAGCAGCAGCTGAAGCAACAGCCACAGCTAGCAGCAGCAGCAGCTCGAGACAACACCACTAGCAGCAGCTCGAGCAGGCAGCAGCATCAGCAGCAGCTCAGCAACATCTACATCAGCACCATCAGCTTCAGCAGAATCTTCATCATCAGAAGAAGCAGCAGTAGAGGCAAGCAGCAGCAACAGCACCAACAGGAACCCCAGCATTTGCAGAAGCTCTTCTTCCCCCATTCACTTCTTCACCTGCCTACTAGGGTTTGTTAGGGTATATTTTCTTGAACCCAACTTCCCTTTTTTCTTAGCTTATGTGATAATTAGCTTCGGTTTGTATTTAAAGCTAGTTTAGTGCTAATTTTGGTGTTTAAGTGGAATTTTGGTTAAGTATTGATTGTATTGGTAAACCCTACCCATTTAAGTGTTGTTAGGGTCACATTAACTGAGATTAACCCAGATTTCACTAAAATACCATAGGGTTTGTGTTTTGTGCAAAATTGGTGTTTTTAAGCGATATTTGTGACATCTGTGATCTGCTTTTGACCCGGGACAATCAGGACAAAATTGAGAAAACTGGGGCTTGCCCACTAGGTATAGATAACACCACCAGAACACGAGCCCAAAATGTTTCATCTTGGCCGCTGATTTAATGCGTATGGCCGCAAATTGCGGCCAGGAAGTTGACATGGGTGTTGGGGTCTTGGCTAGGGTTTTATTCTGTGTATTCTAGTGACTTGGCATGTATAGTTTTGTAATATTTGACCTGTAGGAAAATCTGGGATCAAATATCGTTTTGCATGTCCGTTGTGTTTGCGCGATACGCGCGATACGTGAGTGGGTTCTGGGATCCAGCGTATCGCGGCGTGTCGCGATAGTTTCAGACGCGTATACACACATTTTAGCGTATCGTGCACACGCGCGTTTAGTTCGCGACGCGAGTTTCTCGTTTTGGTTCGATATCGCGTTTCACGGAATATTTGGCTTATATATGATTTTCTTGTCTCATTTTCAGGTTTGCAGGCAGGGACTACGGACACTACTACAGGAGGGAGCAGATGGTAGGATTCACCTAGCGTGGAGCGTAGGTGAGTAGATTTAACATCTACAGGGGAATCGCCCGCATGGCGTTATGCGTCTGGGCTAGGATTCAAATACCTGTCGCATATTCTACGTCATTGTTAGAATTGCGCCTTTACTGTATTTCCTTGATATAGTTGTACTGTGACTAGCAGCCGTAGGACACTGCACATATTATTGGCGGTTCATGTTGCACGAGCACGGATTGTATGCTACACACACACCGTCAATAATTGCCATGTCACACACAACCCCTTAGTGATACTATATTGCTTATCATACATGACATCTAGCTTATCGGTATACCTGTAGTGTATCTTACCATTAGTGATAGGTACATATACACCTTGCGATACAGCTACAGGTATACCATGCACATATTTTACTTATACCCGGGAGGGGGGGATATCCTACATATTCTATTTATTCCCAGGGGGGTATACGACATCTTTTACTTATAGGTAGATACCTATACTTAGCTGTACCTTATTGATTTTGCATACATCTGGTTTCATCTATATACTTTCATTTACATGCTCGAATTCAGATATATTGCATATATTTATTCCTGGATTGGCGTATTGTTTATTTGGATTTTACATGACGTTTTCTGGATTTGGGAACCGCGGGAGTTCATGAAATTATGCATACATTGAAAAACCCGGTTTCCTTGATATGATATTTGCGCATCCACCATGAGTTTTATCGGTGCTGATTTATATATACTCCATACGAGGTGTGGTTGCCGTATGAGGGTACATGGTGGGGCCCGGTATGGTTCCCCTCGGCAAGAAGATCGATGGACTTTGCCGATTGAGCCTGGAGGCGGGCGAGTTCCTACCGGTGACAGTACCCATGACTCAGCGGGGGATCACGGAGACACCGCTGGGAGTCATGTACGTATGCATACGTCGAAAGGCGAGGGTCAGAGCTAGGCACTCGTACTTTCGGGATAGCGTATGATACGTGATCAGGATTTCTGTGTCGATGCTTGGCACATTGTTTTCATGATATTTCTTTTAATACCTTTGTATATATAACAGGGGATTTAGCCGTTGTTATATGTACCCTTACACCAATATTAGTGGAATGGGACGCTAATATATGTTTATTGCCCCCATCATATTTATTTCTGCAAATATATATATTTAGGATGTTAGAAATTATTTGAGATTTGACTTGGGATATAGGTGATTCATTGTGATTGGATACTGGATACGAAAGAGATTGATGATTTATACATTCGGGATATAGGAGATCTATTCGATATTGTACATTGAGGAGATGTGAGACTTATATGTTATGAGAGCCCAACTTGGGGGCTGAATTGAGGATTTGGGATTTGAGTGTCTTGATGGATTGTGATCCGGCCACGATGTCAGGTTTCCGTGGAAATGACATATTCCACCCCATACCTCACACTTATCTATTCTTTGCACAGATTCATATATTGGTAGTACCTGTTAGTGTACCCGTATGATAGTTGCATATTTGCTTTCTCATATCCCTATTGCATAGTTATTGCATACTATTATCATGTCATCATTGCTTCATATATTGATTGTACCTGCTAGTGTACATCTCTATTACTTTGCTTTCACATGACCTGTTATTACTGTAAATTGTATATCTTAGATTCATGCTGTACGTACATTCCTGCGATTACCTGCATATGTTATCTACTATTCACGAGTTGGCAACTCACCCCCGTTGTGCCACAAGTGTTTCAGGTTGTTCCCCAGAGTAGTCGAGGCAGGCTATTCCGCTATTCAGCTATTCATCTATCATCTTTTGCTACAGATACCGCATCAGCTCACAGTACCATTTTGCTTAGGTGGGTTGGATGATTATCTGTATTTCATATTGTACATTCGTTGTATTTTGTACTCTCCATCTACTAGTATGTTGTTGACTTAGAGACTTGGTGAGGACGATATTGTATATTATTTGTGGATTTGTTGTCTTTTATATACAGCTTTCTCTCTATTGTCTTTATTTCTTCTCTACGGCGTCTTATATTTGTATTGTATTCATCTTGGCTAGTTTTTACAAAAAGGGGGTGCTGCCAAAATTTTAAAGAAAGAAAGTAAGAATTTTAAAGAATTTGGGTTGCGATTTCAAATGTTTCAAAAACTATACTATCTTTTCCGTATTTTCTTGGTTTAGATTTCTGGGTTTTGGCTTTCTTTTACTGCGTTACGTCTTTTGGCGTTGCGTAGTATTAGGGCCGTCACGGGCCAATTTTGGGTCGTGACAAAGTTGGTATCAGAGCGCTAGGTTTTACCTTTCGGAGTGTAGGATGACCTTAGTATGATGGAGTAGGTAGCTTAAGCAGGGTAACGTAGCGTGTGTATGTCTGCAGCATACCCACGGTGCGGTACTTTGCATTAAGTGACCTAAGTACAATTTGCTTGAAATTCCTTCCTTGATGATTCATATCCTTGAGATTCGATTCCTTATTCTCATCGAATCTTATATCTATTTATAGACTTGCCGCCGATGAATATGGGGACTCGGAGTGATGCAGCGAGGGCCGAGGTCAGAGTTGGCTCGGGTGAGACGAGTACTGACCAGGATGGCACTCTAGTTGCACAGGTGCAGACGGATCAGCCTACGACATATACTATTGATAGACTTTTGGCAGAGATGCAGGACTTCCGCCAGACTATGAGTTCATTGGTTGATGTCGTTCGGGAGCTACGACAGGAGGTTGCCACCCCTGTTACTCAGTTATCGCTTACGATCAGCATGCAGCAGTCTGTCACCTACATAGCACCAGTGGTTGCAGCTCCAGTTGACGAGGCGTATATTCCAGAGGCTCAGAGAGTTCCAGGACAGTGGAGGACTCGTACCAGTATACCAGCCCAGAGGCAGAGGTTTGGTCATCAAGACAGATTTCGTGGCCGTCGTGGGAGTAGCAGAGGCTTAGGACGAGGACAGTCGTTCAGCTCTCATCCCTAAGATGGTCAGCAGTCAGCGTGTCGATGTTTTCGATGCGGAAGCCTTCAACACTTCGTCAGGGATTGTTCCTCAGCACGGCGTCAGGATCGTACTCAGAGAGGCCGTAGACGTGGAAGGTTCGCTCAGAGGGCTCAGTCTACTAGAGGAGTTCATCCAGCTGCGAGTAGAGGGCAGACACAGGAGTGTGCTTCTACTCATCCGGACGCGCAGACGTCCAATGTGGAGTCTTCAGGTATCCTTGATTTATATGTTCTTTTCATGTATTCATTTGTTTTTCATGCTTGTACCATGGTTGGGTAGATTAGTCGTAGTTGTTGTTTTAACTTCTGTCAGCGATTCTTTTGTTGCGCGACACGTATTTCAGTTGTGTGCCAATCGGATAGGAGATAGAGATTCTTCCGTCGTTTGATCCTTCTAGAGATGTTGGATTTGACGTTCTCCTAGGCATGGACTGGTTAACTACGTGCTAGGCGTCTGTGGACTACCGTGAGGAAACAATCAGGTTTGTTTTCCCCGGCAAGTCAGTTCTTGTTGTGCAGGTGGATAGTTGTGCCGCCTCTCACAGCTTGAATTCAGCCTTTTTCGTTAGTCGGTTTTTGAGGAGATGTCGTGGATTCTTGGTGTTCATTCGTGATACCGGAGCCACAGTAGGATTGTTGGACCGGGTTCCTTTCGTGCGAGAGTTTTCCGACGTTGTTCCGGATGAGCCGGCGAAGCTTAGGGAGCTTAAGGATCAGCTGTAGAGTTATGGTTTGGGGAGTTTTGTGCGTCTGAGTGTTTCACTTTTGGAAGCTCCTATTTCTGTTCGTCAAGGAGAAAGACGGCAGTTTAGGGTTGTGTATCGACGGATTGTTAATTGAACCGGCTTACGGTGCGGATAGGTATCCCTTACCTCGCATAGACGATTTCTTCGATCAGCTCCAGAGTGCGAGACATTTTCTAAGTTTGCTTGGGATCAGGTCATCATTATTGCGGGTTCGGAGTGATGGCATTCCGAAGACTGCTTTGTGCGTGCTGCGGGCTTTGTGTGTTTTGGTGTGTCACTGGACTCACCAGTGCCCTAGCAGCATTCGTATGTGATGAACCAGATTTCTGCAGGCCGTTCCTCGACCAGTCATCGTTGTGTTATTTACGACATTCTGGTCTATCTAATGTATCTTGAGGAACAGGAGCAGCACTTGAGGATTTGTTATGCAGATACTGGGAGAGCACCAGCAGTTTGTTAGATTCTCGGAGTGTTTCTTCAGGCTTGTTTTGTGTTGACTCCTAGGTCTTGTAGTCACGGGAGACGGTTTCGTATGGTTCCGAGGGAGATCGTGGCCGTACAGCATAGGTCCAGACTTGTGTGCAGAACGGAGGTCCGCAGATTTTTGGGCTTAGCAGGTTCTTACCGCCGTTTCATGCAGGATTGCTAGAGTAGTGCTGCACCGTCGACTGAATGGACCGGAAGGGAGGTTTTTTTTCTGTGGAGTGAGGCATGTGTACGGAGTTTTCGGCAGTTAGAGATTCGGTTAACAACTGCATCAGTTCTTTCCTTACCTTTGGTTCGGGCGACCTTGTTGTTTAATTGTAATGTTTCTTGAGTGGGCTCGAGTGTGTACTGAGGTGACACTATAGAGTTATCGCTTTTGCTTCCCTACATTTGGAGGAAGTACGAGAAGGATATCCCACTCATGATCTGGAGATGGCCGCGGTGGTTTTTGTGTTGGAGATTTGGAGACACTACTTGTTCGAGAGTCATGTCAGATTTTCACAGACCACCAGATCTTAATGTACATCTTCCTGCAGCAGATTTGATTGTTGTGATAGTCTTCTGCAGATTTACAGTTCTTGTATGATCGTTGAGTATAGCTTAAGTTCGTCTCTACGGAGGGGACAGCTTGCTCATGTCCGCGCCCGACCACCTTCCTTAAATCGTTTTCACGAGACACTGCCCGTCGATGCTCGTACGTCGGAGATACTTGAGCATATTCGGCTGGGTAATGATTCGGATTCCTTGATTTGTGACAATGGTGTGCTAAGTTAGGGACGCGTTTGTATACCTGGTATCATCGGGTAGAGACGTGTAGTCCTAGAACATACACATCTGTCAACTCTCTGTATGCATTCAAGTTCCACCAACATTTAGTGTGACTTGTAAGATAGTTACGGGTAGACAGGGATGTAAAGAGAAGTTTCAGGTTTTGTTTCAAGGTGTCTGTCTTGTTGTGTGCTTGGGTCGAGCATCTGAGGCCGGCTGGAGAGTTGCAACCTTTTACCGTTCCGAAGTAGGAGTGGGAGCAGATCTCCACGAATTTCGTTATGGTTTCTACCCAAGTTTAGTCAGGGTGTGACTTCATTCGGATTCTTGTTGTCAGCAGTTGGGGATCGTCACTCGCCATCGTTAGGGTTCTCCTTCGATAGCTGTTATCAGGAGACACTCCAATTGGCCACCTTTAGGTTTAGGGGTTAGGTCGTGTCGATCGCCAGCCTGTTGTTTTTCTGACTCTGCGTAAGTAGGACTTTAGACCCCAGCTAGTTTAGAGACTTCGGAGATGGTCCAGTTGTGTTAGGTCAGGATGGGAATTGTCCATTGCGAACGGAGGTCTTATACCGACTGTGTTGGTCATAGACTCGAGTTCGCAGGATCAGATCATGTATTCCTATGGACTTTCCGATGAATGACGTGTTGGATTTTGAGAAGCTTGTCCCAGGATTTAAGTCCTTTTAAGATCCTATAAGCGAGTTAGTTTCGTTGCCCTTAATTTGGCACTTCCGCCCAGATTATTGGATTTTCACCCCGTATTTCTTGTGATCATACTTTACAATTACCTTCATGACCTTTCTCACATGATTTGGCACCAGACCATTTGGCTTGGACGCGATCTTTCGTCCACCAGCAGCCAATTGTGTTAATGGCTCGGCAGGTGGGGGAACATCAGTCAAGAGTCTTGCCATCTGTGAAGGGTTTTTCTTGGACGTAACCGTATAGTGAGGTAATCACTTGGGAGGCTGCGAGCGAGATTTGAGAGTTGTAATCTTCTCTTTGAAGGTACGCGTATCGGTATATTTTTAAATTCGGGGACGAATTTCTTTTAAGGGGGGGAGATTGTAACACCTTAGAATGTGTTTTGTGGCTAATTATATTTTTATATATAGTTTTAAATAAAAAGTTTACCAAATTGGTTTTTAAATATTTTATCCTATTTATTGAATATTTTATTAGATTTTTCCTAGGCTTGCACACACTTGTCATGATAACTAGGGTTGTTTTGGGGATTTAACCATGATTAGCAACATGGTGAACTAACCATTCCCTAATCTTGTTTAATATTGTATTAGGTGTTTTTGGGTTTTTATTTGTATATGGTTGTTTTTAAAATAAAATGGATTTAAATGGTTGTTTTTGTGTTGACTTGGAGTGAGAGAGAGAGAGAGAGAGTGCATTATGAGGCATGATGGCCTTGCCATGCCTCATTAAATGAAGAGAGAGAGAGAGGGGTTGACCCTTGATGCCACAATTTCCTTGCTTCTCAATTGTTTCTCACTTCTCTCATTTCTCTCATTCTCACACACACACACACACACTCACCTTCAGCTGAAGCAGCAGCCTCAGCATCAGCAGCAAGTAGCACTGGCAGCAACAACAACAACATCAGCAACAACTGCAACAACAACAGAAACAACAGCAGCACCAGAAGAAGCAACAGCAGCAGCTGCAACAACAGCCACAGCTAGCAGCAGCAGCAGCTCGAGACACACCACTAGCAGCAGCTCGAGCAAGCAGCAGCATCAGCAGTAGCTCAGCAACATCAACATCAGCATAATCAGCTTCAGCAGAATCTTCATCATCAAAAGAAGCAGCAGTAGAGGCAAGCAGCAGCAACAGCATTTGCAGAAGCTCTTCTTCCCCCATTCACTTCTTCACCTGCCTACTAGGGTTTGTTAGGGTATATTTTCTTGAACCCAACTTCCTTTTTTGCTTAGCTTATGTGATAATTAGCTTCGGTTTGTATTTAAAGCTAGTTTAGTGCTAATTTTGGTGTTTAAGTGGAATTTTGGTTAAGTATTGATTGTGTTGGTAAACCCTACCCATTTAAGTGTTGTTAGGGTCACATTAACTGAGATTAACCCAGATTTCACTAAAATACCATAGGGTTTGTGTTTTGTGCAAAATTGGTGTTTTTAAGCAATATTTGTGACATCTGTGATCTGCTTTTGACCCGGGACCTTCAGGACAAAATTGAGAAAACTGGGGCATGCCCACTAGGTATAGATAACACCACCAGAACACGAGCCTAAAATGTTTCATCTTGGTCGCTGATTTAATGCGTATGGCCGCAAATTGCGGCCAGGAAGTTGACATGGGTGTTGGGGTCTTGGCTAGGGTTTTATTCTGTGTATTCTAGTGACTTGGCATGTATAGTTTTGTAATATTTGACCTGTAGGAAAATCTGGGATCAAATATCGTTTTGCATGTCCGTTGTGTTTGCGCGATACGCGCGATACGTGAGTGGGTTCTGTGATCCAGCGTATCGTGGCGTGTCGCGATAGTTTCAGACGCGTATACACACGTTTTAGCGTATCGTGCACACGCGCGTTTAGTTCGCGACGCGAGTTTCTCGTTTTGGTTTGATATCGCGTTTCGCGGAATATTTGGCTTATATATGATTTCCTTGTCTCATTTTCAGGTTTGCAGGCAGGGACTACGGACACTACTACAGGGGGGAGCAGATGGTAGGATTCACCTAGCGTGGAGCGTAGGTGAGTAGATTTAACATCTACAGGTGAATCGCCCTCATGGAGTTATGCGTCTGGGCTAGGATTCAAATACCTGTCGCATATTCTACGTCATTGTTAGAATTGCGCCTTTACTGTATTTCCTTGATATAGTTGTACTGTGACTAGCAGCCGTAGGACACTGCACATATTATTGATGGTTCATGTTGCACGAGCACGGATTGTATGCTACACACACACCGTCAATAATTGCCATGTCACACACAACCCCTTAGTGATACTATATTGCTTATCATACATGACATCTAGTTTATCGGTATACCTTTAGTGTATCTTACCATTAGTGATAGGTACATATACACCTTGCGATACAGCTACAGGTATACCATGCACATATTTTACTTATACCCGGAGGGGATATCCTACATATTCTATTTATACCCAGGGGGTATACGACATCTTTTACTTATAGGTAGATATCTATACTTAGTTGTACCTTATTGATTTTGCATACATCTGGTTTCAGCTATATACTTTCATTTACATGCTCGCATTCAGATATATTGCATATATTTATTCCTGGATTGGCAAATTGTTTATTTGGAGTTTAAATGACGTTTTCTGGATTTGGGAACCGCGGGAGTTCATAAAATTATGCATATATTGAAAAACCCGGTTTTCTTGATATGATATTTGCGCATCCACCATGAGTTTTATCGGTGCTGATTTGTATATACTCCATACGAGGTGTGGTTGCCGTATGAGGGTACATGGTGGGGCCCGGTATGGTTCCCCTCGGCAAGAAGAACGATGGACTTTGCCGATTGAGCCTGGAGGCAGGCGAGTACCTACCGGTGACAGTACCTATGACTCGGCGGGGGATCACGGAGACACCGCTGGGAGTCATGTACGTATGCATACGTCGAAAGGCGAGGGTCAGAGCTAGGCACTCGTGCTTTCGGGATAGCGTATGATACGTGATCAGGATTTCTGTATCGATGCTTGGCACATTGTTTTCATGATATTTCTTTTAATACCTTTGTATATATAACAGGGGATTTAGCCGTTGTTATATGTACCCTTACACCAATATTAGTGGAATGGGACGCTAATATATGTTTATTGCCCCCATCATATTTATTTCTGCAAATATATATATTTAGGATGTTAGAAATTATTTGAGATTTGACTTGGGATATAGGTGATTCATTGTGATTGGATACTGGATACGAAAGAGATTGATGATTTGTACATTCGGGATATAGGAGATCTATTCGATATTATACATTGAGGAGATGTGAGACTTATATGTTATGAGAGCCCAACTTGGGGGCTGAATTGATGATTTGGGATTTGAGTGTCTTGATGGATTGTGATCCGGCCACGATGTTAGGTTTCCGTGGAAATGACATATTCCACCCCATACCTCACACTTATCTATTCTTTGCACAGATTCATATATTGGTAGTACCTGTTAGTGTACCCGTATGATAGTTGCATATTTGCTTTCTCATATCCCTATTGCATAGTTATTGCATACTATTATCATGTCATCATTGCTTCATATATTGATTGTACCTGCTAGTGTACATCTCCATTACTTTGCTTTCACATGACCTGTTATTACTGTAAATTGTATATCTTAGATTCATGCTGTACGTACATTCCTGCGATTACCTGCATATGTTATCTACTATTCACGAGTTGGCAACTCACCCCCGTTGTACCACAGGTGTTTCAGGTTGTTCCCCAGAGTAGTCGAGGCAGGCTATTCCGCTATTCAGCTATTCATCTATCATCTTTTGCTACAGATACCGCATCAGCTCACAGTACCATTTTGCTTAGGTGGGTTGGATGATTATCTGTATTTCATATTGTACATTCGTTGTATTTTGTACTCTCCATCTACTAGTATGTTGTTGACTTAGAGACTTGGTGAGGACGATATTGTATATTATTTATGGATTTGTTGTCTTTTATATACAGCTTTCTCTCTATTGTCTTTATTTCTTCTCTACGGCGTCGTATATTTGTATTGTATTCATCTTGGCTAGTTTTTACAAAAAGAGGGTGTTACCAAAATTTTAAAGAAAGAAAGTATGACTTTTAAAGAATTTGGGTTGCGATTTCAAATGTTTCAAAAACTATACTATCTTTTCCGTATTTTCTTGGTTTAGATTTCTGGGTTTTGGCTTTCTTTTACTGCGTTACGTCTTTTGGCGTTGCGTAGTATTAGGGCCATCACGGGCCAATTTTAGGTCGTGACACTAGGGGTGTGGGATTGGCTATTCATCACGACCGTGGAATCCGTGTTTTATATAGGCTTAATCTAAAACACGGAAAAGCTAGTATATCCAATATTTCATATGTTTTATTCTTCTTCGATATTCTGTGATGTGATCATTGATTATATTCTGAGACGAATGCCTGTATTATATATATGAGATATAATGCTGCTTTCGTTTTCATATGTGATGCTTGGGAAGCATAATAAATGGGACTTCATTAATAAGATTAATGAAATAAAAGAAACCTAAAAGATGTTGTAGAAACTTGTTTTAAAAATTGGTAGCTCTAGTTCTTGCTTTGCATAGCGGTATTCCTTATAGAATATCCAGCACCTTATTCGATAAAGAAAGTGCCGATATCTCTTCACCGGGAGTGACCTCTTTAGCGAAACTAGCAGATGCTACACACTCTGTTTTTCTTTTGATTGCTTCTATAGTTTTTCTTTGCATAGTGATATTTATGAAATATTCTGCACCTTATTCGATAAGGAAAGAGCCGAGATCCCTTCACCGGGAGTGACCTCTTTAGCAAAACTAGTAAAAGCCTAAAAAACACTCCATTTAAATCACTCGACTCTATGACAATATCAAGTTCATTACGCAAAAGGTTTTCTTAAAAACCTGTCGTAGCCCTCCGTCATTTCAGATAAGTACTTCATAATATTCATGATATGTTTGTTGGCTTTCGTCAAGGCGTAGTGTGCGGTAGCTATTTATGCTTATCTGCATAAAGCATATGATGCGATTGAGTTACGGTAGTCGTGCAACTTTATTGGCTTTCATCAAGGGTCATGCGGGTTGGTTTAATTCAATCAGGAAATATACGGGTTGAACTTGACTAGAGCCTTATGGTTTGTTGGCTTTCGTCAAGGTCATAGGATGATAGGTGTAAAATATTATCGGGAATTTCAAGCGTTGAAATTTGCAATGAGATTGCATACCTTCTATGAGATAGTTGGATCCCGATACCCACTGCGAGTAAGAGTTACTCCTGGGAGAGTTTTACACATCACAATTAGCCGATCAAGTAGGTGTCTAGAAAGGTGTTAACGGGGTTACGCCCCTGAGACAACGAGGTTTATTTTAATTAGGTCTGTACGAAAGCACGCAGAACCTCCCTCAAAGTACTGACATTGGTCTGACTGAAAAATTGGCGAACTTGTAGGGTGTAATTAATCTCGGCTAGTCTTTCCTTTTAGATTATGTAGGTAGATTTGACTAAAACAGTGGGAGCCATCCTGATTATGTAAATTAATAACCAATCTAAATCTTGTAAGAGCATACACTGAGTGTTTTCTTCTCTCTCTCTCCAGGTAGCGACCATGTCACGCCTTAATCAAGATAATAATACGGATGTATTGACCGAACCCGCTTGTTATACTGAGCTGGGGAACGTTGGACCCGCTCCAACTTATAATTGTTATAAGACCGAGCAGGAAATAGGAGATTACCAGGATTCCCGTGCCACCCAAACGAAGAAGGTGCATGATGATGCATCTTCTTCGGGTGTATTCATTACCGAGAACTATTTTTCAGTATCCTCTACGTTCTGGGTATGTGATACCAGATCAGGATCCCGCATATGTAATATATTACCTGGGCGACAGAGAGGTAGAGAACTGAGAATGTGTGATAAGTTTTAAGAGTTAAAAATGATGCAATTGTTGTAGCCAAGTTGTTGGCAGTTATCGCCCTGTATTACTAAATATATTGATTCTGAACGAATGTTATTAGATATCGAACCTGATATACAATATCATATCAATCTCTTTATTTAGTAAAGAAGGATATAATTTTGTATTGTTGGATAATGTTTTGAACATTTCCTATATCAAGAGTTGATCGATTCAGGCACGTTGTCTAAAAGCATATACGTTCTAAATCAAACCACAGTTTTTAACGAACAAAACATGCACAAGAGCAAGAGTTCAGATATGAACGAATTCTTCTTGAGGCATTATAGATTAGGTCATATCAATGTGACCCGACTAGCTAAGTTATATAAAAATGCATATTTAAATCAGTTTGAATTTACATCTTATGAAATTTTCCAGTCATGTTACAAAGATAAGATGACCATATCTCCGTTTATTGTAAACAGAGAAAGAGTTGATAAACTCTTTGGATTAATACATGCTGATGTATGAAGGTCCCCAGTCTACACATGCCAGGACCGGTTCTTAGTACTTCATTACATTCACTGATCATCTCTCAAGATTCGCTCATGTGTTCCTATTGAAACACAAGTCTGAAGCTTTTGAGAAATTCATAGAATATAAGTTAGAAGTAGAGAACTAAAAGGGGTATAAGTATTATGTCCTTTGATGCAATCAAGGAGGAGAATACTTGAGCACGGAATTCCTGGACTATTCTAAAGGAGAATGAGATTCTCTCTCAGTATTACTCCTCCATATACACCACAGCACATCGGTGTAACGGGGTGGATCAATCGCACCCTATGTAATAAGGTGTGCTCTATGATGAGTACTACTGAGTTGCCTTTTTCCTTTTGGGGGTTATGCACTTGGGAAGCTGCATACCTATTGAATAGGGTTCCAACCAAATCAGGTGCCTACCACTTCATATGTGATGTAGTATGGGAAGAGCCCATCTCTTTAGGATGTTAAGATTTAGGGTTGTCCGGCCTATGTCAAAAGCAAAATCCGGACAAACTCGAGGCGAGGTCAGTTCTGTGGATGTTTGTTGGATATCCCAAGCATTCGCAAGGGAATATCTTCTACCCCACTGAGGAATAAAAAGTGTTTTATTTCTCAGCATGCCACCTTTTATAAAGGGTATTTCTTATGAAGAAATTAGTGGTCATGAGGTAGAGCTGGAAGGAGTTCCAGCTATACAAACTACAGCTGATGATTTGGTAGAACCGGAGGATTCAATAGTTCCCAACGAACCTCAGCCTCTCCGCCGATCTGGTAGGGTTCCTCACCCACCTGAAAGATACTTTGGTTTTCTCTATGACAGTGGGAGTGAAGATTGCATCATGAGATGATGACCCAATTAGTTTCGAGCAGGCCATCAAGAGTGAGGACTCTGTAAGAATGGCTGGATACTAAGCGATCTGAGATGGAATCTATGTACACCAATAAAGTATGGACTTTGGTTGCTTTAACAGAAGGGTTAAATCCCCATTAGGAGCAAGTATATCTTGAGAAGATTACTTGGTGTACAAAGAAAAGTTGAGACTTTCAAAGCTAAGACTTGTTGCAAAAGGTTCTCGTCATCAACCAGGTGTGGATAATGATGAAACCTTTTCTGGTGTCTATGCTTAAGTCCATCCGGATCCTACTTGCCATTGCTACATACCATGACTATGATATCTGGCGATTGGGTTTCATGACTGCATTTCTAAATAGTGATTTAGAAGAGAGCGTCTATAAGTACACAGCCAGATGGATTCGTAAACAGTGGGAGCAGTGGAAATGTGTGCAAGTTGCTTTATGGGTTAAAGCAAGCATCATGGAGTTAGAACATCTGTTTTGATGTGCTAGTCAAAGAGTTTGACTTCATCAAAAGGGTAGATGAACCTTGTATATACAAAAAAGGAGTAGGGAGTATGGTGGTGATCTTCGTATTATACGTGGATAACATACTCTTGAGAGGAAAGGAGTTTCCTATGCTACACTCGGTCAATCTCCTCTTATCACACAGATTCTCCGTATAGGATCAAGGTGATACCTCCTAAATCCTGGGTTTTGGATCCATGAGATAGATTTAATTGGATGTTAGGATTCTCACTAGTTGTAGTGAGATGGTATCAATCGTTCCTGGGGAGAATCACTGGATAGGATCCAGGATGGTAAGGATGACTGAATGTCAGTCACAGGCATTGTCTTCACCCTCGGTAGAGGGACGATATGTTCGAAGAGTTCCAAGGTAGATACCGTGACATACTAGATAATAAAGGCTGAATACAACGCTACCAAAGATGCTATCAAAGAGGCAGTATGGATATATAAAAGTTCATGAGATGAACTTATATATATCCATACTGCCTCTTTGATAGCATCCTTGGTAGCGTTGTATTCAGCCATTGTGTGATAATGGAATTGTGGCTTAAGCCTAGGAACCCCCATCCCATCAGTTATCGAGACATATTCTTAGGCAGTATCACCTGATCATGGAGATGGTTGATCTCCAGGAAGATCAAGGATAGGAGAAGAGATTTTGAGGACAACACGGAGGATCCACTCACGAAGGCCTTTTCCCAAAAAAGAATATTATGGGATGGTTGAGAATGGGATACTATAACCACTGCTATATTGTTGGGTATTGGATACTACAACAGATGGCCTCAGTGCAAGTGGGAGATTGTTAGTTATGTAAGTGCACGGCGGCGCCCCGGCCGTCAAACTGAGGCCAAAATGCGGAAACGATGATTTTCTTTAACTGTTAAACCGGCACCACCGCGCACAGAAATCCCGGATCGGGCCATTAAACTAGTCCTAGCTAACTAAACAACGGGTAAAGAGATATACCGAGCGATCCGTGTCCTTCGGTCTTCTCGTCGTCGCCCCGATCTCCCCGCGGAAACTCCGGTCTTCACCTCCTCGCCGGAAGGGCACCACATCGCCGGCTTCTTTTACGGGCTCCCACCTCTGGACCGAGGCAACTCGGGCACGAAGTTGGCGTGTCGACGTGCCCAAGATTTGCAGTAGAATATGTGTAGGATTATGTCTCATTGGGGTTTATGGAAGTTTCCCTTTTTGGTGGAGGAAATGAACTAAGACTTTTTGGAGATGAAACTTTGGGATTTTTGTGAAGCTAAAACACCAAAAATCCCATCACAAAATATTGGGACAGCCCCTCCTTAGCTTGGTCGGCCATGCAATGGAGAGAGTGAATGGAGAGTCAGAGAGAGAGCAACAATAATGCAAGAGGGAATGATATGAGATCATGAGAAGAAATTATCACAAGGAAAGTCCAACACTCAATCAACAATCATCACTTCCAAAAGGTCAAGCCATCATGAACCATCATGAACTAAGAAGTCAATGTGATGGTGGAACTATCATGATACAATAATATGCAAGGACAACCCTTCAAAATGCTTATTTGCACAAATGCAAATAAGCCCTCCTCCACCAATCTTCAGCCAATGAAAGATACAAAGAAAATTGGCCGAAACGGAAATCAAACTGGCAACTTCATAAAACTGATCCCGTAATAAATTACAGGAAACCCCGCTACTGTATACACATACCCGCATTTGTATTCCGACCGAATACAAATGCATTGAGACAAAATCTACACAGTACTATACTAGGATCCGGCTTAAACCAAAGCCCGCTAGTATAAACCGTCCGATTGTGAGCCGTGCAATACCGCACGTATCTGATCGAACCCTGCCATATCTCCATACGGCCTCTACAGCGTTTCGCCCAAAACTTGAGAAAACGGTCTCTGGGGAACTATAAAGACTCGTCAATACTTTGGTTGTGGATTTAACCACTAGCACGTCAGAGGTATTAGCCTATACGTAACGGGCCACCAGGTATTGACCAAAAGGGACGTCGATGAGCGAACTCATCCTGACACCCTACTGAGCCTGTCAGTGACAATATCCGTACAGTCCGGTCCGTTCGTCTATGAGCATCGCATGGCGGGCCTAGGGGGTTGGTAAAAGTCAGAACCCCAAAAACGGTACAAGTCGTGTCGGAGTGTAGCCCAGAACACCCTGAGATACTACTGGAATACCTGCCAATAAATCTCCTGCCTCGGCCGAGGGCTTTGTGTAATGGCTCTCCTAGACACAGCGCGACCTCACCACCAATACCGGGAGAGACGAACCCCTGAAGATCCGCCCACTGCCTCCTTGTGGCTCGGGACTGTACCCAACTAAAACCTGTTTGCACGTCTCCCTTGAGCGTGGTAGGGTAGTAATCAAAGTACAGTGGGAACTCATACGAGACAAATGACGTTCCTCAGGTCGATGAACTAACCTGTACACATGTCACCAGGGAACTGCTATCTGACGTCAGGTATAAGACCAACTAGCATGTTCCCGGCGAGTCCTGTCCGGTGTACTCATAACCCAATGAGCACCTGTATACATCTTAGGTGAACCAACTGACACCGGTGGCTTGTGAAACCGGCCACCACCCCTCGTCGGGGTCTCGACTGTATACACTAGTCTACTCTGGAGTATCGATGCCTTGTCTCGAAACTCCCACGACTAGGGACTTTTTAAGGATGTGCTTATAAACTACCAGCTCCCACGTATATGATCGCCCTCATACTGCTGGCAGTCAAACAAGAATCCTAAGGGCTCTATCAACGTGTAATAGCGACCTGTCAGGTCACCTAAAGCAGTACACGATGATAAAGATAAACCAGATAGCATACTATCATCTTGAGTAAGACTGTCCTACCGGAATAGGTCCTCCCTCAATCATTGCAATCACGTGCCTGTGATCCAATAATTGACTCTGAGGGCACTATCTCCAACAATCTCCCACTTGCACTCAAGGCTAATTATTGCGATGTCGCATACTCACAGCCCGTGTGATACCGAACACCCAACTCCTCTACTAGTCAGTCTCACAAAGCTCGTTTGCGAAACTATTGCGTTCGAGGAATAGCCTCAGCGTGTGGATCCGCTTTGATGTTTCTTTCTATATCTCTCTATATCTTAAGTTCGCGGAGAAAGCCATCTCCCGAAATGAGCAATACCTGTCTTAGAATGTGTCTGGATGTCTGATGGGACTTAGCTCATAAATGAACTCCAAATCCAAACTTCTTAGACTGTATCGTCAACTGAACTTAATCAGTATCCTGCGCCATGCCTCCCTCAGTATAGCCTTGGACCACCTGTCCAAAATACCGCCCCTCGTCAGAAGGAAAACTATAACTTTGACAACCTCTCTGCCATCCAGGTCACCTTGGAAGCCTGGAATGATAACTGTCTCCCGAATGAGGCTGTTGTTTTCACATCCCTAGAACATCCACTTATGTTCTAAAACTGCTTCCGATTGTTTCTCCAGGATTGGATTAATGTCAACTTCTTGCATCTACTGCAAAAACAATATTTGGTGTGGTACTTGACATCTCATGATTGACTCAATTGCCTAAGCAAGTGATCTGCCAATCATGCACATCCCTCTCCCCTTTAGTCAATAAGACAGCTTTAGAGAGGGTGACTCCATCACCTGCAGGTACACTACCGTGCCAGGAGTCGTCCATTCTAAAAACTCTCAGAATGCTGTCTAAGTACCCTGATTGGGAAACCACCCAAATCTAGATCTAAAACCATAGATCCAGTAATCAGAATGTCTTATATAATATCCAAGTCCTATGTGGAGAAACCACTGTGTGACAACCAAAGTATAACCGATCGTAGTATAGGAATATCATTTCCTACTCTATGTATGTCATCCAAATACCAGGACATCACACCCTACTACCTTCTTAACAGATCCATCCCCTATTCTGATGAAGTCAATCCTATGACTGTCACATCAGAAATAGATGATCTATCTCCGCTATATCTGCTTTAGTCTATAAATAGACATAAGCCTCTTGTCCACCATGCTTCCGCTTCTCCCACTGACTACGACAACCCTCTGGCAGAGTCATATAGACATATGCTTCTAAAGCCAGTTCAGAACGACGCTATACTCATCCTCCTGCCGGGTCTCACAGCCTGGAACAACAGCAACGCCAAGTCTGAGTAAACAAGAACCTCCTTGTCACCTTCCTTGAGGCTACCGGAGTACCTCTCGGGTGCTTGAGGTTATCCACCAAATCTGTGGAGTGGCCAATGGAATGTCAAACCAGATTGAATCTTTAGGTTCTTATCAGATCTTCAGTAATCGTTTGCGGTTCTGGAATTACTTCCAGTTCTACCATACTCCCACTACTGTTTTCTGAAAAAATCCATTTTTGTTAAAACTGTGGCGAGTCAAGAACAATATCACTATTGATCTTCTAGATGGTAGAAAGTCAACCCTCATCATAGCCTGGGTCAACCTACAAACAGCTATTACAGAAACATGCCTTGAGTTATCCAGAGTCTGGTTTTAAGCATAAGCCGGACAACTCCCCATACCTTAACATCGTTAAGATACGAACTGTTCTATATCCAATATAGGACCAGAGGCACTGATTTAATTGAACCAGATTCAAATCATGCAGCTGTCTCCAGCGCATGTCAACTAAATGGAAGGAGGCCGATCAGCGTTACTCAACTTAGGAATGCTTCCAATTATGAGTAACCTGAAAGAGAAGTAAGTTCTCTTAATCATTACTACCACACACAAGTATCTACATCTTCGATCACCTTGAAGAATCCCGATACTTGCAACACCTGGTTCTCTACTTTATTCATATACCTATAACTTCTCAAAATTCGGACCCTGTGTTTCTACGAAACACCAGTCTAAAAACTAGAGAAGTCATAAGTAAACCGAATATAGTACGAGAACCAACCCCTTTGTCCTCATGGATGCTGGACAACATACAATCCTCTGTATAAGTCCCTTGAGTCTAATAACTCACTCTCTGTGTGTCGTAGGTTGAAAACTGTACTTATGGTTATGAAGAATTACACCGCTGTTTAATACTCCTTACCTAACCATCCACTGATATAGGTAAATGTCATAGACATAATTTCAAAAAGGTACATCTCACTCTATAAAAAATAGACATACAGATATATCAATTTGAAATTGGTGCATAACAGCGGATATTCAAAACCAAATATTTGTCGTCCGGCAAACAACCCAGGTGACTTCCTCAAATATCACCGATTACAACGAATCCCGATATAATGAGGATGATCACCCAATTCCCAATAACTTACTCCCACTCATCATCTATAAAACCATACAGATGTGAGAATCAAACCTGGTAAATACATACCCAGGAGCAAGTGTCTAATTGGAAAATCAGTTTTCTTTTAACAGTACACAGTGAAACTGAAACATTGAAATGTTTCGATGGGGTATCCGGGTATTCCTAGTAATGCCTCTTCCATTATCCAGATTCACAACTGTAACCGTGTAATTCTTTGCCATCTCTCCAGATCCCTTTATATGTCTTTAGTCATTATCTTCTGTACACCCCTTTAGGCCAAATGGTTTTCTTCCTTCCCTACCTTTCGGCACCAGCCTATGGTTTGGAAGAAGACTATCCAATAAGCATAATGGGTGTACTGTCCTAATCCTAGGAGCACTCGCAATGCGAGAGAAGGTGAAGATAAAAGACAACCGAATAAACCTTATTCCTATTTCTCCTGAACCAGAATCCATCCCCGAACTGGAACAAGTTCCTTTTGAGTTCGTATATAACCATACGATGGAATATCCAATAAACTGTGGATCTTCGTAGTGATACGGAGCGTCCTGGAGAAATACAAAGGTGATGTAGGAGTGGTAATGAAATATTTGGTTTGGTCGTGAATAGCAGTCGCAATTTACTTTGCCCTCCTTCTAATCCCTTTCTTTGTCTTTACATAATACCTTCTGTACACCATCGTTAGGCTAATTAGTTTTCTTCATTGCCTACCGGTCGGCACCTGCCTATGGTCTGGAAGAAGACTATCCAATTTGCGTAATAGGTGTACTATCCCCTAATCTAAGGGGTACTCGCAACCTGAGAGAAGGTAAAAGGAAAAGACAACTGAATAGTCCTATTCGTTTTCTCCAGAACCGGAAACCATCCTCGAATAAATTCCTTCGAGTTCGTATATAACCATATGATGGTTTTGTCCAATGGAAGTGGACGTTTGTAGTATACGGGGTGTCCTGGAGAAAAGGGTAAAAGTAGGAGTGGCAATGAGGTATGCAACTCTGACAATCCAAAAGGCAGTGTTTAAGAAGGTTCGGTCAACTTGGTCACTGAGTCATAGTCTAGGGTCGGGTCAATGGTCACTGCCAAAGAGAGAGAGAGAGAGAAAAGAAACACTCAGCGTGCACTCTAACCTAGATCAGAATGGTTACCAATTTATCTAATCTGGAAACCTCCCACTGTACCGTCAAATTCTCCTCCAAACCTGAAAGAAGAATTTGTCGGGATCACCCGAGGAGTAAACCAACTCATCAATGGGAATCGGGATCCAACTATCATCGCATGATAACGTGACGGAATCCGCTCACGTTATCACACTCCAGAAGGTATGCGCATATCTGGCAAGTTTCAGTTTCTTTAGAAACTCCCGATGTGATTTTTGCCCCATGCTCTTATGACCTTGACTTTGGCCAACAAATCATAAGTCACATGTCAAGTTCTACCCATCATTCTCTAGGTTAATTTGAGCCCACCTGCACAAGCCCTTGACTTTGGCCAACAAGGCTATACGACTGCCCCAATCCAACGCATCTATCTATGCTGCACATGAATACCCAATAGCTACCAATCACTATGCCTTGACTTTGGCCAACAAACATAGCTTGAATACTGATTGACTATCTATGTGAAACGACAGAGGGCTACGAATGGTTTCTGGCGAAAACCTTTAACGTAAAGAACTTGATATCGTTGAAGGAACCGGATAGCTTTTAAAAATATAGTGACGAAAACCTTTGCTAAAGAGGTCACTCCCGGTGAAGGGATCTCGGCTCTTTCCCCGTAGAATGAGGTGCAGGATATTCCAACTGAATACCACGATGCAAAGCAAAAGTAATCGGCTATAGTGAAGTTATTGCCCTGATGCAAACTTCTGTCCAAGGGGTCACTCCCGGTGAAGGGATCTCGGCCCTTGCCTCGTCGACTGAGGTGCAGGATATTCCAACTGAATACCACTGTGCAAAACAAAAGTGAACGTCCTTGCAATAACAGCTTTTTGAAAAATGTTCCAACAACATCAGAATATGTTTGTTTTTAACTTGCATTGATCCGAATCAACGCAGTCCCATCAATTGATCACACCAATAAAGAACGAAAATAATGACGTACGTATATGCCATCCGCATTCGCCACTGGGTCCCGTCATTACCCGTTAAGTTAGTTAACTAACGACAGAGCTGGGACTGGACTAGCGTGGATGCAAAACATATACAACATCTACTAGTATATATATCAATATATAATATTTCGCTCAAGGCGTGATAAAATGCAACATCACAGAAATGTACAGCATCACAGAACAATACAGATATCTGGGATCCCCGGGTTTCATAGAGCCGCTACTGAAACTCGACGTTCCCCTGGTCGTGTGGATAACCTGTGCAATGAAATCCTAGACCCCTACGGGCGCGGCAAGTTACCCGCCAAAACCTGAAGCGAGGCAGCCCCCTTCAGCAACGTGAATGGACAACCCAGCACTTCACGGAATCCGGTAACTTGGGCACCATTCCTGGGTCAACCTGTACCCCCTACGAGTGCGGCGAATAGCCCGCCAATTCTAGAGTGAGGCCCCCTCCTTCTTAACGCCATGAGATGCGGACCCGTTGCCCTCTAGAACCCGGCTATCCGTGCACCCCTCCGCGGGGCAATCCTAGTACAGAAAGTAAAATATACATACAACGGGTACATCGACCGCAACCTGGTCGTGCCCCAAAAGAATAATATACAAACGGGCAGTGACGGAAGTCCACATGTCGGACGCTCGCCCCGCAATATCAAATTTACATACAAAACAAAACTGTACTAGCATTGCATCCAGGCTATCCCCCACGACCAATCCGCAACATCACAGCACAATCACAGAACATCAATGTGAATGTCACGTTCGCAAATCCGTCTAACCGGGCTATAGCAGTTAGACAGGATTTACCGATCGAGTGACATTCACGGTCGCAGATATAATGTAAATACTGTGAACTAATGTGTTTAAAATTTTCGATCGATCAAATTTACCTAAGTGGGCCCCCAAGCACTACTGTAGCACTTAAAGAAATTCTGGGCCCAAAAAGAATATTCCAAAAACCCCATTTTCAACTCAGGAGCATTCTGTAAACTTTTGGTACACTGAACAGTGAAAGTCGCGGTGGAACCGCGGCCCAAGCATGGGTTTGGCCGCGGTTCCGCGGTGGGGTAGTGAGATCACGAGACCAAATTTTTACAGAAGGATTAGAATTTCCTGCACATCATTCTGAAACAACCTGAAAAATTTTTGGAGCCAAAAAAAAATTCGACAGAAACTGATGCACATGAAAACGCGGTTTTTTGGAATTTTGTTCGATCGGAAATGTAAACACATTAGACAAAGCTAGACTAGGTTAATGGCGTGGCTCTGATACCAATGTAAGTGCACGGAGGCGCCTCGGCCGTCAAACTGAGGCCAAAATGCGGAAACGATGATTTTCTTTAACTGTTAAACCGGCACCACCGCGCACAGAAATCCCGGATCGGGCCTTTAAACTAGTCCTAGCTAACTAAACAACGGGTAGAGAGATATACCGAGCGATCCGTGTCCTTCGGTCTTCTCATCGTCGTCCCGATCTCCCCGCGGAAACTCCGGTCTTCACCTCCTCGCCGGAAGGGCACCACATCACCGGCTTCTTTTACGGGCTCCCACCTCTGGACTGAGGCAACTCGGGCATGAAGTTGGCGAGTCGACGTGCCCAAGATTTGCAGTAGAATATGTGTAGGATTATGTCTCATTGGGGTTTATGGAAGTTGCCCTTTTGGTGGAGGAAATGAACTAAGACTTTTTGGAGATGAAACTTTGGGATTTTTGTGAAGCCAAAAGACCAAAAATCCCATCACAAAATATTCGGACAGCCCCTCCTTGGCTTTGCCGGCCATGCAATGGAGAGAGTGAATGGAGAGTGAGAGAGAGAGCAACAATAATGCAAGAGGGAATGATATGAGATCATGAGAAGAAATTATCACAAGAAAAGTCCAACACTCAATCAACAATCATCACTTCCAAAAGGTCAAGCCATCATGAACCATCATGAACTAAGAAGTCAATGTGATGGTGGAACTATCATGATACAATAATATGCAAGGACAACCCTTCAAAATGCTTATTTGCACAAATGCAAATAAGCCCTCCTCCACCAATCTTCAGCCAATGAAAGATACAAAGAAAATTGGCCGAAACGGAAATCAAACTGGCAACTTCATAAAACTGATCCCGTAATAAATTACAGGAAACCCCGCTACTGTATACACATACCCGCATTTGTATTTCGACCGAATACAAATGCATTGAGACAAAATCTACACAGTACTATACTAGGATCCGGCTTAAACCAAAGCCCGCTAGTATAAACCGTCCGATCGTGAGCCGTGCAATACCGCACGTATCTGATCGAACCCTGCCATATCTCCATACGGCCTCTACAGCGTTTCGCCCAAAACTTGAGAAAACGGTCTCTGGGGGACTATAAAGACTCGTCAATACTTTGGTTGTGGATTTAACCACTAGCACGTCAGAGGTATTAGCCTATACGTAACGGGCCACCAGGTATTGACCAAAAGGGACGTCGATGAGCGAACTCATCCTGACACCCTACTGAGCCTGTCAGTGACAATATCCGTACAGTCCGGTCCGTTCGTCTATGAGCATCGCATGGCGGGCCTAGGGGGTTGGTAAAAGTCAGAACCCCAAAAACGGTACAAGTCGTGTCGGAGTGTAGCCCAGAACACCCTGAGATACTACTGGAATACCTGCCAATAAATCTCCTGCCTCGGCCGAGGGCTTTGTGTAATGGCTCTCCTAGACACAGCGCGACCTCACTCCTAATACTGGGAGAGACGAACCCCTGAAGATCCGCTCACTGCCTCCATGTGGCTCGGGACTGTACCCAACTAAAACCTGTTTGCACGTCTCCTTTGAGCGTGGTAGGGTAGTAATCAAAGTACAGTAGGAACTCACACGAGACAAATGACGATCCTCAGGTCGATGAACTAACCGTACACATGTCACCAGGGAACTGCTATCTGACGTCAGGTATAAGACCAACTAGTATGTTCCCGGCGAGTCCTGTCCGGTGTACTCATAACCCAATGAGCACCTGTATACATCTTAGGTGAACCAACTGACACCAGTGGCTTGTGAGACCGGCCACCGCCTCTCGTCGGGGTCTCGACTGTATACACTAGTCTACTCTGGAGTATCGATGCCCTGTCTCGAAACTCCCACGACTAGGGACCTTTTAAGGATGTGCTTATAGACTACCAGCTCCCACGTATATGATCGCCCTCATACTGCTGGCAGTCAAGCAAGAATCCTAGGGGCTCTATCAATGTGTAATAGCGACCTATCAGGTCACCTAAAGCAGTTCACGATGATAAAGATAAACCAGATAGCATATTATCATCTTGAGTAAGACTGTCCTACCGGAATAGGTCCTCCCTCAATCATTGCAATCACGTGTCTGTGATCCAATATTTGACTCTAAGAGCACTATCTCCAACAAGTTATATGTATGCCCTCGAGGCCATTACTGTACATGCGATGTATATTGTAGTGGATGCTTGGACATATACATGGAGGACTTTCTTGATCGACATGATAGTATGCTATCTGGTTGCACTTTATTTTAACATGTTAACAAATACTGTTTTGTTATCACATGTTGATAAAGCCCTTAGGATATGTACTTGACTACTAGGGCTATGATGCGAATCATACTAGTAGGGCTAGAGTAGTCCACAAGTACATCCTATAAACTGTTCCTAGTCGAGAGTGTATCGAGACAGGGCATCAACTCTCCAGAGTACACTAGCGTATACGCTTCTTGACCCATATGATGGGCGATAGATGATCCTATATCCATTGGTGTTTGACGTCAGAGATGGTATACGGGTGCTTAGTGGAGACTGGGTACACTGAACAGACTCGCCGAGAACTCCCAGATGGTATTATACCTCACGTCAGATGGCAGTTCTCTGGTGATACTGGTACAGGTTAGTCTGTAGACCCGAGATCATCATAGAGTCTTGTGTGATTTCCACTGTGCTTTGATTTCCACCTTACCACGTTCAAGAGAACGTTCAAAACGGTGGCTTTTGGGTATAGTCCCGAATCACATGGAGGAAATGAGCGATAGGAGGGGTTCGTCTCTCCCGGTATTAGGAGTTGATGTTGCGCAGTGCTCGATTGGCTATAACAGGAAGTCCCTGGCCAGGTCTACTTTAGAGATATACCGGTAAGTGTTATCAGTACTTTCTCAACCCGTTATGAGTCTCACATCGGCACGACTTATCGGTTACCGGGGTCTGACGTTTACCACCCCTAGACTGGATATGCGACATATCAGACGAAGAGACCGGACTGTACGGTAGTGTTACTGATTGGATTCGCAGGGGTATGAGCAGGCTTGCTTGTTGATCTTCTGATCGCTCAATACCCGGGTGGCCGTTACGTTTAGCAGACCGCTTGAGGATTGTGGGTGTTTGATATGATCATCACTTACTGCCGACATATTGACTAGTCTTTAGAGTACTACACAGAGGTTTCCTGGTTTATGTGAAACGGAGTAGGTGCGCATATGTGATATGTACGGGACCGTGATTAATGTGTGTATGTGATCCCGCATTCTATTCTCACGATATGTGATATCGGCCGGTTATATGTGATATAGCCGGGTTATCGGATCAAGTGTTGATTCGATGAAATAATATAATATATATATATATATATATATATTATATGCTCACTTAAATTTTTATTATTCTCACTTATGATGCATTTAACATATATGTGATATATGTTTATTGTATTGTTTTCTTTTGTTACATAAATATTATATATGTGATATATAATATTGTGACATGCTTGGTTACACATGCAACATGTATGTATGAGACTCATACTATGCTGGAGTTTATGTTAGGGTTTCATTAATCATTAAGTAATCACAAATTAGTGGATTTAATCAAAGCTAGAAGCTTGTAGAAGCTTGAAGATATGCATTGACTTAGTCCACTCTTTTGTTTCTACTTAAGATATTCTGTGACCTAACCATTAACCCTTACCATGGTTAATTCTCTACATGGGTTAGTATATGGATGATATACTTACCCAAGGGTTGCATTTGATCTAATATAGATATTTTTCATCACTTGAGATATTTTCTTCTTCTTTTTCCTCAAAACATTCTAGCTTCAATGGAGATGAGAGAAAACATGTGAGAAACTCAAATCTAAAGTGAGCCCACTTCCTACTTCATCATTCTCTACTACTTGCCATTTAGTATAAGGTGTTTGCTTCACTAATTACACAATTAATGAAGAGGTAGCATGAGCTAGTGTCTCCTCGACGTAGATCATCTTAAGCCTCGAAGACTTCGAAGTAAGCTTGTTCTTTTCTCTATGGCAACCCTTTCTTGAGTTTGGGAGATCACAACTCGCAGCGAAGGGACTACTACACGGAGCTTTAGAAATGAAGGACCGGTCTACAAAGGATGTATTCCTTGTTCACTTTTAGTTACAAAGTGTTTGTATATTATTCTATCGGATTTCTAGTATATGATTCTTTGTTAGGGTTAGCTAGAACGGCAAATTTTTGAATTTGGCATGGACGATGCCTCCCGAAACCTTGCTACCGTCCTAGGGAACCCTGGATGTAGTAGGTTGTTGGAGATAGTGCCCTCAGAGTCAATTATTGGATCACAGGCACGTGATTGCAATGATTGAAGGAGGACCTATCCCGGTAGGACAGTCTTACTCAAGATGATAGTATGCTATCTGGTTTATCTTTATCATCGTGTACTGTTTTAGGTGACCAGACAGGTCGCTATTACACGTTGATAGAGCCCCTAGGATTCTTGCTTGACTGCCAGCAGTATGAGGGCGATCATATACGTGGGAGCTGGTAGTCTATAAGCACATCCTTAAAAGGTCCCTAGTCGTGGGAGTTTCGAGACAGGGCATCGATACTCCAGAGTAGACTAGTGTATACAGTCGAAACCCTAACGAGGGGCGGTGGCCGGTCTCACAAGCCACTGGTGTCAGTTGGTTCATCTAAGATGTAAACAGGTGCTCATTGGGTTATGAGTACACCGGATAGGACTCGCCGGGAACATGCTAGTTGGTCTTATACCTGACGTCAGATAGCAGTTCCCTGGTGACATGTGTACAGGTTAGTTCATCGACCTGAGGATCGTCATTTGTCTCGTGTGAGTTCCCACTGTACTTTGATTACAACCCTACTACGCTCAAAGGAGACGTGCAAACAGGTTTTAGTTGGGTACAGTCCCGAGCCACATGGAGGCAGTGAGCGGATCTTCAGGGGTTCGTCTCTCCCGGTATTGGGGGTGAGGTCGCGCTGTGTATAGGAGAGCCAGAACATGAAAAGGCCTTGGCCAAGGCAGGAGATTTACTGGTAGGTATTCCAGTAGTATCTCAGGGTGTTCTGGGCTGATCTCTGACACGACTTGTACCGCTTTTGGGGGTCTGACTTTTACCAACCCCCTAGGCCCGCCATGCGATGCTCATAGACGAACGGACCGGACTGTACGGATATTGTCACTGACAGGCTCAGTAGGGTGTCAGGATGAGTTCGCTCATCGACGTCCCTTTCGGTCAATAGCTGGTGGCCCGTCATGTATGGCTAATCCCTCTGACGTGTAAGTGGTTAAATCCACAGCCATAGTATTAACGAGTCTTTAGAGTCCCCCACATACAGTTACTCAAGTTTTCGGGCGAAACGCTGTAGAAACCGTATGGAGATATGGCAGGGTTCGATCTGATACGTGCGGTATTGCACGGATCATGATCGGACGGATAATACTAGCCGGATTTGGTTTAAGCCGGATCTTAGTATAGTACAGTGTAGATTTTGTCTCATTGCATTTGTATTCGGTCGGAATACAGATGCGGGTGTGTATACACAGTATCGGGATTTTCCTGTAATTTATTACGGGATCAGTTTTCTGGAGTTGCCAGTTTGCTTTCCGTTTCGGCCATATTTCTTTGTATCTTTCATTGGCCGAAGTTTGGTGGAGGAGGGCTTATTTGCATTTGTGCAAATAAGCAATTTGGAAGGGGGTCTTTGCATATTGATGGTCTCATGATGGAGGACCATCCCTTGACTTTCCATGGTTCATGATTGCTTGATTTTGTGAGCAATCATGGTTGTACATGATGGTAGTATGAGTGTTGGAGTTTCTTTGCGATCATTTATTCATAAGATAACCTTTTCTCTCTCTTGATTTTTGGTACACTCTTGCATTTGGCCAAATATACTCTCTCCTCTCATTCTTCACAATACCATGGCCGGCCAAGCCTATAAGGGGGCTGTCCAAAAATTTCTCATGTGGGATTTTTGCTCTTTTGCTTTTGTAAAATCCCACAAGTTCCATCTCCATGAGCTTGTATCATTCCTCCACCAAAAGGGCAATTTCCTAAACCCCAAATGAGACATAACACTACACCATTCTACAGCAAACCTTGGGCACGTCGACTCGCTAGCTTCGTGCCCGAGTTGCCTCGGTATAGAGGTGGGAGCCCGTAAAAGAAGCCGGCGACGTGGTGCCCTTCCGGCGACGAGGTGGAGACCGGACATTCCGCGGGAGATCGGGACGACGACGAGAAGACCGAAGGACACGGATCGCTCGGTATATCTCTTTCCCCATCTTGTTGTTAGCTAGGACTAGTTTAATGGCACGATCCGGGTTTATAGTGCGCGGTGGTGCCAGTTTGAAAAATTAAAGTTACGCATCGCTTCCGCATTCCGGCGTCGGATTGACGGCCGGGGCGCCGCCGTGCACTTACAGTGGTATCAGAGCCTCGCCATTAACACAGTCTAGCTTTGTCTAATATGTTTACATTTCCGATCGATCAAAAATTCCAAAACCGCATTTTCGTATAGCATCAGTTACTATCGAAATTTTTTGGACTCCAAAAATTTTTCAGGTTGTCTCAGAACACTGTGCAGGGAAACATAAGCCTCCTGTAGAAATTTGGTCGCGAGATCTCATTATTCCACCGCGGAACCGTGGCCAAACCCATGCTTGGGCCGCGGTTCCGCCGCTGTTTTGACTGATCAGTGAACCAATTTTTTACAGAGGCCTTCTGGGATGAAAATAGGGGTTTTGGTATACTTTGTTTGGGCCCAGAATTTCTTTAAGTGCTACAGTAAAGCTTGGGGGCCCACTTGGTAAAATTTGATCGATCGGATATTTTAAACACATTAGTTCACAGTATTTACATTATATCTGCGACCGTGAATGTCACTTGATCGGTAAATCTTGTCTAACTGCTATAACCCGGTTAGACGGATTTGCGAACGTGACTTTCACGTTGATGTTCTGTGTTATGCTGTGATGTTGCGGATCGGTCGTGGGGGATAGCCTGGTTGCAGTGGTAGTACAGTCATGTTGTATTATGAACATTTGATATTGCGGGGAGAGCGTCCGACATGTGGACTGCCGTCACTGCCTGTTTGTATTATTATTTTGGGGCACGACCAGGTTGCGGTCGCTGTACCCGTTGTATGTATATTTTACTTTCTGTACTAGGATTACCCCATGGAGGGGTGCACGGATAGCCGGGTTCTAGAGGGCAACGAGCCCGCATCTCATGGCATTGAGACGGAGGGGGCTTCACTCTAGAATTGGCAGGCTATTCGCCGCACTCGTAGGGGGTACAGGTTGACCCGGGAGGGGTGCCCAAGTTACCGGATTCCATGAAGTGCTGGGTGGTCCATTCACGTTGCTGAAAGGGGCTGCCTCGCTTCAGGTTTTGGCGGGTAACTTGCCGCGCCTGTAGGGGTCTAGGATTTCATTGCACAGGCTATCCACACGACCAGGGGAACGTCGGGTTTCAGTAGTGGCTCTGTGAAACCCGGGAATCCCAGATATCTGTTTTGTTCTGTGATGCTGTACATTTCTGTGTTGTTGCATTTTATCACGCCTTGAGCGAAATATTATATATTGATATATATATACTAGTAGATGTTGTATATGTTTTGCATCCGCGCTAGTCCAGTCACCGCTCTGTCGTTAGTTAGCTAACCTAACGGGTAATGACGGGACCCAGTGGCGAATGCGGATGGCATATACATACATCAGTATATTTTCGTTCTTTTTGGTGTGATCAATTGATGGGACTGCGTTGATTCGGATCAATGCAAGTTAAAAACAAATCTATTCTGACGTTGTTGGAACTTTTTCAAAAGCTGTTATTGCAAGGACGTTCACTTTTGTTTTGCATCGTGGTATTCAGTTCGAATATCCTGCTCCTCAGTCGACGAGGCAAGGGCCGAGATCCCTTCACCGGGAGTGACCCTTTGGACAAAAGTTTGCGTCAGGGCAATAACTTCACTATAGCCGATTGCTTTTGCTTTGCACCGTGGTATTCAGTTGGAATATCCTGCACCTCATTCTTCGGGGAAAGAGCCGAGATCCCTTCACCGGGAGTGACCTCTTTAGCAAAAGTTTTCGTCACTATATTTTCATAAAAGCTATCTGTTCCTTCAACGATATCAAGTTCATTACGTTAAAGGTTTTCGCCAGAAACCATTCATAGCCCTCCGTCATTTCAGTTAAATATTCGGTAGTATTCAAGCTATGTATTTTGACCTCACACTAAGGCATAGTGATTGGTAGCTGCCGGGTATTTATCTGTTGCATAGATAGATGCGTTGGTTTGGGACAGTTGTACTACTATTTTGGCCAACGTCAAGGGTATCTACGGGTGGGTTCAAATTAACCTGGACAATGACGAGTAGAACTTGACATGTGACTTATGATATTTTGACCTCATGCCAAGGTCATAAGAGCATGGGGCAAAAATCACATCGGGAGTTTCTAAAGAAACTGAAACTTGCTAGATATGCGCATACCTTCTGGAGTATGATAGCGTGAGCGGATTCCGTCACGTTATCATGCGGTGATAGTTGGATCCCGATTCCCACTGATGAGTTAGTTTACTCCTCGGGTGACTCCGACTAATTCTTCTTTTAGGTTTGGAGGAGAATTTGACGGTACAGTGGGAGGTTTCCAGATTAGATGAATTGGTAACCATTCTGATCTAGGTTAGAGTGCACGCTGAGTGTTTCTTTTATCTCTCTCTTCGGCAGCGACCATTGACCCGACCCTAAGACAATGACTCAGTGACCAAGTTAACTGAACCTTCTTAACACTGGCTTTTGGATTGTCAGAGTAGCAGACCTCATTGCCACTCCTACTTTTACCCTTTTCTTCAGGACACCCTGTATTACTACGAACGTCCACTTCCATTGGACAAAACCATCGTATGGTTATATATGAACTCGAAGGGACTTATTCGAGGATGGTTTCCGGTTCTGGAGAAAACGAATAGGACTATTCAGTTGTCTTTTCCTTTTACCTTCTCTCAGGTTGCGAGTACTCCTTGGTTTAGGAGATAGTACACCTATTACGCAAATTGGATAGTCTTCTTCCAAACCTTAGGCTGGTGCCGACCGGTAGGGAATGAAGAAAACCAGTTAGCCTAAACGGTGTACAGAAGGTATTGGGTTAAGACAAAGAAAGGGATTAGTAAGAGGGCAAAGTAAATTGCGACTGCTATTCACGACCAAACCAAGTATTTATTCGCTAATCCTAAATCACCTTTGTATTTCTCCAGAACACTCCGTATCACTATGAAGATCCACAGTTTATTGGATACCCCATCGTATGGTTATATACGAACTCGAAAGGAACTTGTTCCAGTTCGGGGATGGATTCTGGTTCAGGAGAAATAGGAATAAGGTTTATTCGGTTGTCTTTTATCTTCACCTTCTCTCATTGCGAGTGCTCCTAGGATTAGGACAGTACACCCATTATGCTTATTGGATAGTCTTCTTCCAAACCATAGGCTGGTGCTGAACGGCAGGGAAGGAAGAAAACCATTTGGCCTAAAGGGGTGTACAGAAGGTAATGACTAAAGACATATAAAGGGATTTGGAGAGGTGGCAAAGAATTACACGGTTATAGTTGTGAATCTGGATAATGGAAGAGGCATTACTAGGAATATCGGGATACCCCATCGAAACATCTCAATGTTTCAGTTTCACCGTATACTGTTAATGGAAAACTGATTTCCCAATTAGACACTTGCTCCAGGGTATGTATTTACTAGGTGTGATTCTCACATCTGTATGGTTTTACAGATGATGAGTGGGAGTAAGTTATTGGGAATTAGGTGATCATCCTCATTATATCGGGATTCGTTGTAATCGGTGATATTTGAGGAAATCACCTGGGCTGTTTGCCGGTCGGCAAATATTTGGTTTTGAATATCCGCTGTTATGCACCAATTTCAAATCGATATATCTGTACGTCTATTTTCATAGAGTGAGATATACCTTTTTGAAATTATGTCTATGACATTTACCTATATCAGTGGATGGTTAGGTAAGGAGCATTAAACAGCGGTGTAATTCTTCTTAACCATAAATACAATTTTCAACCTACGACACACAGTGAATGAGTAATCAGACTCAAGGGACTTATACAGAGTATTGTATGTTGTCCAGGGTCCATTAGGACAAAGGGGTTGGTCCTCGTACTATATTCGGTTTACTTATGACTTCTCTAGTTTTTAGACAGGTGTTTCGTGGAAACACAGGGTCCGAATTTTGAGAAGTTATAGGTATTTGAATAAAGTAGAGAACCAAGCAATGCAAGTATCGGGATTCTTCAAGGTGATCGAAGATGTAGATACTTGTGTAGGGTATTCAGTTGATAGTAATGATTAAGAGAACTTGCTTCTCTTTCAGGTTACTCATAATTGGAAGCATTCCTAAGTTGAGTAACGCCGATCGGCCTCCTTCTATTTAGTTGACATGCACTGGAGACAGCTGCATGATTTGAATCTGGTTCAATTAAATCAGTGCCTCTGGTTCTATATTGGATATAGAACAGTTCATATCTTAACGATGTTAAGGTACGGGGAGTTGTCCGGATTATGCTTAAAACCAGACTCTGGATAATTCAAGGCACGTTTCTGTAATGGCTGTTTGTGGGTCGACCCAGGCTATGACGAGGGTTGACTTTCTACCATCTGGAAGAACAATAGCGATATTGTTCTAGACTCGCCACAGTTTTGAATAAAATGGATTTTTCAGAAAACAGTAGTGGGAGTATGGTAGAACTGGAAGTGATTCCAGAACCACAAACGATTACTGAAGATTTGATAGGAACCTAAAGATTCAATCTGGTTTAACATTCCATTGGCCACTCCGCAGATATAGTGGGTAACTTCAGGCACCCGAGAGGTACTCCGGTAGCCTCAAGGATGGTGACAGGGAAGTTCTTGTTTACCCACACTTGCCATTGCTGTTGTTCCAGACTTTGAGACCCGGCAGGAGGATGAGTATAGCGTCGTTCTAAACTTGCTTTAGAAGTGTACGTTTATATGACTCTGCCAGAGGGTTGTCGTAGTCAGTGGGAGCAGCGGAAGCATTGGTGGACAGGTGGCTTATGTCTATTTATAGACTAAAGCAGATATAGCGGAGATAGATCATCTATTTCTGATGCGACAGTCATAGGTTTGACTTCATCAGAATAGGGGATGGATCTGTTGAGAAGGTAGTAGGGTGTGTTGTCATGGTATTTGGATGACATACACAGAGTAGGAAAAGAAATTCCTATACTACAATCGGTTATACTTTGGTCATCATACAGTCGTTTCTCCACATGGGACTTGGACATTATATCAGACATACTGGTTACTAGATCTATGGTTTTAGATCTAGATTTGGGTGGTTTCCCAATCAGGGTACTTAGACAGCATTCTAAGAGTATTTAGAATGGACGACTCCTGGCACGGTGGTGTACCTGCAGGTGATGGAGTCACCCTCTCTAAAGGTGTCTTACAGACTAAAGGGGAGAGGGATGTGCATGATTGGCAGATCACTTGCTCAAGCAATTGAGTCAATCATGAGATGTCAAGTACCACACCAGATGTTGTTCTTGCACTGGATGCAATAAGTTGACATTGATCCAATCCTGGAGAAACAGACGGAAGCAGTTTTAGAACATAAGTGGATGTTCTAGGGATATGATAACGGCAGCCTCATTCGGGAGACAGTTATCATTCCAGGTTTCCAAGGTGACTTGGACGATAGGGAGGTTGTCAGAGTTATAGTTTTCCCTCTGACGAGGGGCAGTATTATGGACAGGTGGTCCAGGAGGATACTGAGGGAGGCATGGCGCAGGATACTGATTAAGTTCAGTTGACGATACAGTCTAAGAAGTTTGGATTTGGAGTTCATGTATGAGCTAGGTCCCATCAGACATCCAGACACATTCTAAGACAGGTATTGCTCATTTCGGGAGATGGCTTTCTCCGCGAACTTGAGATATAGAGAGATATAGAAAGAAACATCAAAGCGGATCCACTCACTGAGGCTATTCCTCGTACGCAATAGTTTCGCAAACGAGCTTTGTGAGACTGACTAGTAGAGGAGTTGGGTGTTCGGTATCACACGGGCTGTGAGTATGCGACATCACAATAATTAGCCTTGAGTGCAAGTGGGAGATTGTTGGAGATAGTGCCCTCAGAGTCAATTATTGGATCACAGGCATGTGATTGCAATGATTGAGAGAGGACCTATCCCGGTAGGACAGTCTTACTCAAGATGATAGTATGCTATCTGGTTTATCTTTATCATCGTGTACTGTTTTAGGTGACCAGACAGGTCGCTATTACACATCGATAGAGCCCCTAGGATTCTTTCTTGACTGCCAGCAGTATGAGGGCGATCATATACGTGGGAGCTGGTAGTCTATAAGCACATCCTTAAAAGGTCCCTAGTCGTGGGAGTTTCGAGATAGGGCATCGATACTCCAGAGTAGACTAGTGTATACAGTCGAGACCCCGACGAGGGGCGGTGGCCGGTCTCACAAGCCACTGGTGTCAGTTGGTTCACCTAAGATGTATACAGGCGCTCAATGGGTTATGAGTACACCGGACAGGACTCGCCGGGAACATGCTAGTTGGTCTTATACCTGACGTCAGATAGCAGTTCCCTGGTGACATGTGTACAGGTTAGTTCATCGACCTGAGGATCGTCATTTGTCTCGTGTGAGTTCCCACTGTACTTTGATTACTACCCTACCATGCTCAAAGGAGACGTGCAAACAGGTTTTAGTTGGGTACAGTCCCAAGCCACATGGAGGCAGTGAGCGGATCTTCAGGGGTTTGTCTCTCCCGGTATTGGGGGTGAGGTCGCGCTGTGTCTAGGAAAGCCAGAACATGAAAAGTCCTTGGCCAAGGCAGGAGATTTACTAGTAGGTATTCCAGTAGTATCTCAGGGTGTTCTGGGCTGATCTCTGACACGACTTGTACCGCTTTTGGGGGTCTGACTTTTACCAACCCCCTAGGCCCGCCATGTGATGCTCATAGACGAACGGATCGGACTATACGGATATTGTCACTGACAGGCTCAGTAGGGTGTCAGGATGAGTTCGCTCATCGACGTCCCTTTCGGTCAATAGCTGGTGGCCCGTCATGTATGGCTAATACCTCTGACGTGCTAGTGGTTAAATCCACAGCCATAGTATTGACGAGTCTTTAGAGTCCCCCACATACAGTTATTCAAGTTTTCGGGCGAAACGCTGTAGAGGCCGTATGGAGATATGGCAGGGTTCGATCTGATACGTGCGGTATTGCACGGATCATGATCGGACGGATAATACTAGCCGGCTTTGGTTTAAGCCGGATCCTAATATAGTACAGTGTAGATTTTGTCTCATTGCATTTGTATTCGGTCGGAATACAGATGCGGGTGTGTATACACAGTATCGGGGTTTTCCTGTAATTTATTACGGGATCAGTTTTCTGGAGTTTCCAGTTTGCTTTCCGTTTCGGCCATATTTCTTTGTATCTTTCATTGGCCGAAGTTTGGTGGAGGTAGGCTTATTTGCATTTGTGCAAATAAGCAATTTGGAAGGGGGTCTTTGCATATTGATGGTCTCATGATGGAGGACCATCCCTTAACTTTCCATGGTTCATGATTGCTTGACTTTGTGAGAAATCTTGGTTGTTGATGATGGTAGTATGAGTGTTGGAGTTTCTTTGTGATCATTTCTTCATATGATAACCTTTTCTCTCTCTTGATTTTTGGTACACTCTTGCATTTGGCCAAATATACTCTCTCCTCTCATTCTTCACAATACCATGGCCGGCCAAGCCTTTAAAGGGGCTGTCCAAAAATTTCTCATGTGGGATTTTTGCTCTTTTGCTTTTGTAAAATCCCACAAGTTCCATCTCCATGAGCTTGTATCATTCCTCCACCAAAAGGGCAATTTCCTAAACCCTAAATGAGACATAACACTACACCATTCTACAGCAAACCTTGGGCACGTCGACTCGCCAGCTTCGTGCCCGAGTTGCCTCGGTATAGAGGTGGGAGCCCGTAAAAGAAGCCGGCGACGTGGTGCCCTTCCGGCGACGAGGTGGAGACCGGACATTCCGCGGGAGATCGGGACGACGACGAGAAGACCGAAGGACACGGATCGCTCGGTATATCTCTTTCCCCATCTTGTTGTTAGCTAGGACTAGTTTAATGGCACGATCCGGGTTTATAGTGCGCGGTAGTGCCAGTTTGAAAAATTAAAGTTAAGCATCGCTTCCGCATTCCGGCGTCGGATTGACGGCCGGGGCGCCGCCGTGCACTTACAGAGGTATCATCCAGATCTTCCATGGAGAATCCCCATGATAAGAGGAGCTTGACCGATTGTAGCATAGGAAACACTTTCCTATCAAGAGTATGTCATCTACATACAATACGTGGAAGAAAACCTTGCTCTCTACAACCTTCTTGTATATACTGGGTTCATCTACCATTTTGATGAAGTCAAAACTTTTTGACTGCCACATCAAAACATATGTTCCATCTCCGCGATGCTTGCTTTAATCCTGATGGACTTAAGCATAGATTTGGAAGTCTTAACTTTTCCATCTACACCAGGAATCTTCTCAAGATCTATTTGCTCCTAATGGGTTTTACCTCTTCAGGTGCAACATTCAAAGTCATACTTTATTGATGTACATGGATTCTATCTTTAATTGCATAGCATCCAGCCATTTCACAGAGTCCCCACTCGTGATGGCCTGCCTGAACCTAGTTAGGCCATCATCTACCATGATGAAATCCTCATTCCCACTGTCACCGAGAAGACCGTAGTATCTCTTAAGTGGATGAGGAACCCTACCAGATTCGCGGAGAGGCTGAGGTTCATTGAAGAGTATTGAATCCTTTGGTTTCACCAAATCATCAGCTGTTAGTTTGTCTAGCTGGAACTCCTTCCAGTCCTATCTCATGACCATAAATTTCTTCATAAGAAATTCCTTTTATAAAAAGGTGGCATGCTGAGAAACAAAACACCTTTTTCTCCTCAGAGTGGTAGAAGATATTCCCTCACAAATGTTTAGGATATCCAACAAACTTATACAGTCCTGACCTTGCCTCGAGCTTGTACGGATTTTTCTTTTCAACATAGGCCGGACAACCCCATATTTTAACTCGTTTAAGACATTGTCTCTTCCCATTCTATATCTCATATGTAGTGGTAGGCACTGATTTGGATGGAACTCCATTCAATAGGTATGCAGCTTCTCAAGTGCATAACTCCAAAAGGAAATAGGTAACTCAACAATACTCATCATAGAGCGCATCATATCTCATAGGGTGCAATACCTCCGCCCCGATACACCGTTGTGCCGTGGTGTATACGAAGGATTAATCTGAGTGACAATCTCATTCTCCTTTTAGAAACTCCAGGAACTCCATGCGCAAGTATTCTCCTTCTCGATCACATCATAGGACTTTAATACTTCTACCCGTTAGGTTCTCAACTTTCAAGCTTATATTTCTTGAATTTCTCAAAAGTTTCAGACTTGTGTTTCAACAGGAACATATGTTCGAATCTTGAGAGATGATCAATGAATATAATGAAGTATCAAGAACCAACCCTGGCATTTGTAGATGTAGGACCGTAAACATCATCATGTATCCATCCCAAGAGTTCACTAACTCTTTCTCTATTTCCAGTAAACGGAGTATTGGTCATTTTATCTTTGAGACAAGACTGGAAAGTATCATAAGATGAAAATTCGAACAGATTCTCATATTCATCTTTATGTAACTTAGCTGGTCGTGTTGCATTGATATGACCTAGTCTACAATGCCACAAGAAGGATTTGTTCATTTCTGAACTACTCCTCTTGTGTGTTCTTCTTACTTTGAACTGTAGTTTGATTTAGAACGTATATTCTATTACATAACGTGCCTGATCCAATCAACTTTTGATCCAGGAAAATGTTCACAACATTATCCTCCAATACAGAATTATATCCTTCTTTAACTTAATAAAGAAACCGATGTAATATTGTATATCAGGTTTGGTATGTAATAACATTCGTTCAGAATCAATATATTAATACAAGGTGATATCTGCCAACTTATTTGGCTGCAACACTTGCACTGTTCTCTACTCTTAGAGACATATCACCCATTCTCAGTTTTCTATCTTTCTGTAGCCCATGTAACATATTACATATGCGGGATCCTGATCCGGTATCACATACCCAGGACTTAGAGGATACTGAAAAACGGTTCTCGGTAATGAACACACCTGAAGAAGATGCATCAACATGCACTTTTTCGATTGGGTGGCATGGGAATCCGGATATTCCACTTTTTCCTGCTCAGACTTATAACAATTATAAGAAAGAACGGAACCAACGTTCCCCATCTCAGTATAATAAGCAGGTTCGGTCAATGCATCCATATTATTATCTTTATTAAGGCGTGATATGGTCGCTACCAGGAGAGAGAGAAGAAAACACTCTACGTGCGCTCTTTCAAGATCATATTGGTTATTAATTTATCTAATCAGGATGACTCCCACTGTTTTTATCAAATCTTTCTTCAAACTCTAAAAGGTAAGACTAGCCGGGATTAATTACACCCTACAAGTTTGCCAATCATTCGGCAAGGACAGTGTCGGTACTTTGAGGGAGGTTCCCTGTACTTTCGCACGGACCTAATTAAAATAAATCTCGTTTTTCCAGGGGCATAACCCCGTTAACACCTTTCTAGACATCCACTTGATCGGCTAATTTAATGTGTAAAACTCTCCCATGAGTAACTCTTACTCGCAGTGGGTATCGGGATCCAACTATCGCATAGATGGTATGCAATCTCATTGCAAATTTCAACACCTGAAATTCCCGATAATATTTTTCCCCTAGTAACTTATGACCTTAACAAGGTCAACAAATCATAGCCAAGTTCAACCCGTCATTTCCTGATTGAATTAAACCCACCCGCACGACCCCTAACAAGGTCAACAAAGTTGTATGACTACCCTGAGCCAATCGCATCATATGCTTAAGCAGATAAGCACTAATCAGCTACCGCACACTACGCCTTAACAAGGTTAGCAAACGTAGCATGAATACTAAGTATCACTTATCTGAAATGACGGACGGCTACGACAGGTTTTTAAGAAAACCCTTTGTGTAATGAACTTGATATCGTTGTAGAATCGAGTGATTTTGAAAAGGAGTGTTTTTGAGGCTTTTACTAGTTTTGCTAAAGTGGTCACTCCTGGTTGTTAGTTATATGTAAGCCTTAGAGGCCATTACTGTACATACGATGTATATTGTAGTGGATGCTTGGACATATATCGGGTGGACTTTCTTGCTCGACATGATAGTACGCTATCTGGTTGCTCTTTATCTTAACATGTACTCTGATTGTCTCTATATTACATGTTGATAAAGCCCTTAGGATGAGTACTTGACTACCAGGACTATGATGCGGATCATACTAGTGGGGACAGTGTAGTCGCCAAGTACATCCATTAAATGTTCCTAGTCGTGGGAGTACCGAGACAGGGCATCGATACTCCAGAGTAGACTAGCGTATATGCATCTTGACCCATATGATGGGCGATGGATGATCCCATATCCATCGGTGTTTGACATCAAGGATGGTGTACGGGTGCTCAGTGGATGTTAGTTATATGTATGCCCTAGAGGCCATTACTGTACATTGGATGTATGTAGTGGATGCTGGGACATATATAGGGAGGACTTTCTTGCTCGACATGATAGTATGCTATCTGGTTACTCTTTACCTTAACGTGTACATTGATTGTCTCTCTGTTACATGTTGGTAAAGCCCTTAGGATATGTACTTGACTACCTGGACTATGATGCGGATCATACTAGTGGGGACATGGTAGTCCATAAGTACATCCTTCAAAGTCCCTAGTCGTGGGTGTATCGAGACGGGGCATCGATATACCAGAGTAGACTAGCGTATACCTTCTCGACCCATACAGATGGGCGATGGATGATCCTATATCCATCGGTTTTTGACATCAGAGATGATATACGGGTGCTCAGTGGAGACTGGGTACACTGGACGGACTCGCCGAGAACTCCCAGATGGTATTATACCTTACGTCAGATGGCAGTTCTCTGGTGACACTGGTACAGAGTAGTCTGTTGACCCGAGATCGTCATAGAGTCTTGTGTGGTTCCCACTGTGCTTTGATTTCCATCTTACCACGTCCAAGAGGGCGTGCAAAACGGTGGTTTTTGGGTACAGTCCCGAGTCACATGGAGGCAATGAGCGATAGGAGGGGATTTGTCTCTCCCGGTATAGGGAGTTGATGTTGCGCTGTGTTCGATTGGCTATAACCGGAAATCCCTGGCCAGGGTTGCTGAGATTTACTGGTAAGTGTTACCAGTAGTTTCTTGAATGTTATAGACCTCATATCGACACGACTTATCAAGCTATTGGGGTCTGACGTTTATCACCCCTAGGCGAGATATGCGACATATCGGACGATCAGACCGGACTGTACGGTAGTGTTACTGGTTGGATTCACTGGAGTGTGAGCGGGCTTGCTCGTCGATCTTATGATCGCTCAATACCCGGGTGGCCGTTACGTTTAGCAGACCGCTTGCGGCTTGTGGGTGTTTGATATGATCATCACCTGCTGCCGGCGTATTGACGAGTCTTTAGAGTCCTACACAGAGGTTTCCTGGCTCAAGCGAAACGAAATAGGAGCGCATATGAGATATGTGCGGGACCGAGAATAATGCGTGTATGTGATACCGTATTCTATTCTCGCGATGAATGTATCGAATGGTTATATGCGATATAACCTAGTTATCGAATCGAGGGTTGATTCGATAAGCCGATACATTGGATACTAGTCGGTTATATGCGATATGACCGGATCGTTAAATCAAGTGTTGATTTGATGATTTAATGCATAATTATATATTTGATATATTACTTTGCATTAACTAGTATTGGTTCACTTTAAATGGATTTTCTCACTTGGATTGTGCATATTGTATATGTGATATACTTTTGTACACAAGTTTGTGTCATGTTTGATGATACAAGCTAACTTGAGTTTGTGTAAAGTTTAAACCATGGTTGTGTAATGGTTAGGGTTTTCTTTTTCTTTATCATTTATTTATTTTGTTTATTTATTTTGCAAAATAAATGAATGGTGGCTTTCTTTGGATGCTAGTTGAAGCTTCATGAAGCTTTGACTAAGTGACCATATTTGTCTCATGCTTAACCCTAACCATTCCACTTAACCCTAGTCTATTCTCTACACTTGACCATGGTTGGCTTATGATAAGAATTGATTTTCTTTTCTATTTTAATTATTCTTATCATAACATATTCATCTTCTTCTTCTTCTTCATCACATGAAGAAAGCTTGCTACTACAATGGCAACTTGAGAAAACAAGTGAGAAATCCAATTCTAAAGTGAAACCACTTCCTATTTCTTCATCCTCTACCTCTTGCCAAGTAGTATAGGGTGTTTTCTTCACAAGTTTTATGACTTGGTGAAGTGGGAGCTTGATCTAGCGATGCCTCGACGTAGATCATCTTCGGCATCGTCGTCGATGACCTAGCCCGCTTTTTCTCCGATGAAGCCGACGCTAGAGCCCAAGATCCGATTTGTACAGCGAGGAGACATCATCGCGGAGCCATGGAGGTGGAGAACCGGATCTACAAAGGTTGTATTTCCGTTTACTCGTAGTTAAGTTGTTAACTAGTTTGTTTTGTCGCCTAAATTTCTAGCCAACGATCCGTATTAGGGTTTCTCGGCACCCGTCAAGTTTGAAATTGGCATGGTAGATGCCTTGTGAGACCTCATTAGAGTGCCTAGGAACCCTACAGTGGTATCAGAGCCTAGCTAGAGCCTTAGGCGATGCTTAGACGATGTTAGAAACCCGATCGAACCGAAACCCTAAACCCAAAATTGCTCTCTGTACTTTTTTGAAAATTGTGGATTTTTGAGAATTAAAAATATGCAGAAAATTCAGCAGGGAATTGTAAGAATTACTGTGAAGCCCGTACCCATGATTCCCTTAAAGCGCGGCGGAACCGCGGCATTAGCATGGCTAATGCGGCGGTTCCGCGGCCATTTGGTCTTCTCTTCAGTTGGTCTTTGCACAGTAATTCCTATATTTGGGTGCTGTATTTTCTGGGAATTTTTAATATTTATAATAGAGTTGAAATTTTTGGGTTGTATTGGGACTCGATGAATCGATCGGATTATTTAACTATGTCTATGTGGCTTTCCGGGTAATGTTAGAATATGTTAAAAAGTTCGACCGGATATAAATACCCACCTTTTCCCCTGTCGGGAAATTTCCAAGTGTTGGATTTTTCCGTGGTTTAAAGACGTTCTAAGTAGTGTAAGTAACTCGATGGACCCTCTAGAAGACAAGAAACCTTAACTCGATTATGTGACCGTCTTGAACTGCCCTTTGAACCTTCGGGTTTGGGGCAGTACGGCGTGCCACATGTGAGGCGTTGGCTTGACCCTTCTACGGCTGGACCATTGGTACTGAGGCACGAACTGAATGTTTTTAGACTTGTTTCATGTGTTGATCTGTTTCGGGAAAACTTGGGTGTTTGAATGTTCGATCGGAAAGTTTAACATTTTCTAATTATCTGGAATGTGATACAATAATTGGAATTCACAAGTAGTTATGAGATAACTGAATGAATGTTATAAATCTAGCGGTTTAGTCTCACTTGATCGGTTGCCACGGAATTTTGATGTGATCAAAACTCCGTCGCAATCACGTAGCGTACGCGGATACTCGCCGGATAAACTTAATAGACAGCCTCACTCCATAGCCCCGACCAAGTGACTATAGGAGAACCCCGTCGCCGAAAGCATCCGTTCGGGTGCTCGCGGCAGCGGTGTTCTGCCTTGGTGCACTTCGTCGACGGCGTCGGGGGTGCGGCCGCCTACTAAAGTTTGCGATGAGCATTCGATCAGGATGTCGGGAATCTTGTTGAATTGACCGACTTGATATTGAAAAGAGTTTTCGATGATGAGACTAAAATGCGGGGTTTATAATTGTTAGGCATGCGATGTCTAAGGAATTCATTTAGTCAGGCATGCGATGTCTGAGGATGTTGCGGATTCCAACTGTTGTAGTTTTACACTTTCTTTTCTGTGACCGTAAGTGTAATATGTGATATCGCCGGTTTCGTTGCTATATGTCAACGACAATTGGGATGGGCATATTTACTTACGTTGATGACATGTGATGTTATGTGATGCTGGATATGTTATATTGGATCGTCGTGATTGAATAGCCGGGGTTTTTTTTATGTGAGATGAGTGTTTTTCATTTTCATTCATGTAAAAACTTGTATGTAATATTCTTTTTTTGGGACACTTCCAGGTTGCGGAAGTTGTCACCGTTTGTATATTATTTACTTTTCCGCACTAGGATAGACCCAAGGAGGAGGGCACAAGTAACCGGGTTCTGGAGTCCAGTGGGAGACCAACTCGAGGAGTCGAGTCCGGGTCTCCTAACTCTAGAATTGGTAGGGTTGCTTGCCGCTCTCGTAGGGGTCTTGGGGTGTGGGTTTGGCTATTCATCGCGACCGTGGAATCCGTGTTTTATACTGGCTCGTATTGAAAACACGGACGTCCTAGTATATCCAATATTTCATATGATTCTTCTGCTGCGATATCTGTGATGTGATCATGTGATATGTTCTGTGATGGATACTGTATATAGTATATATGATATATTATATAGACGTTACTTATGTTTTACACCCGCGCTAGCCCTGCCCCGCTCTGCCGTTAGTTACCTAACCTAACGGTGCACGAGGGGACATCGAGGCGAATGCGGATGGCATAAGTGTACGTCGTATTTATCTGTGATGTTTAGGTACTTATATGATGGGACTTCATTAATGTGATTAATGAAAGAAAAGAAACCTAAAGATGTTGTAGAATTGAATTTCAAAATAAAATAGGTAGCTACAGTTCTTGCTTTGCACAGCGGTATATATGATATATCCTGCACCTTATTCGATAAGGAAAGGACCGAGATCCCTTCACCGGGAGTGACTCCTTTAGCAATAACTGGCAGATGCTACACACTCGGTTTTTCTTTTGATTGCTTTTAAGAGTTTTTTGCTTTGCACAGTGATATATATGATATATCCCGCACCTCATTCGACGAGGAAAGGACCGACGATCCCTTCACCGGGAGTGACTCCTTTAGCAAAACTAGAAAAGCCTAAAAAACACTCCATTTCAAAATTCATTCGATCCTACAACGATATCAAGTTCATTACGCAATAGGTTTTCAGAAAAAACCTGACGTAGCCCTCCGTCATTTCAGATAAGTTGTATATAGTATTCGTGCTGCATTTGTTGGCTTTCGTCAAGGTGCAGTGTGCGGTAGCTATATGCTGCTTATCTGCCAGCATACGATGCGATTGGATTAGGGTAGTCGTGTGGCTTTGTTGGCTTTCGTCAAGGGTCGTGCGGGTGGGTTTAATTCAATCAAGAAATGTACGGGTTGAACTTGACTAGCGGGCTATGGTTTGTTGGCTTTCGTCAAGATCATAGCACGTTAGGGGAAAAATATTATCGGGAATTTCAAGTGCTGAAATTTGCAATGAGATTGCATACCTTCTATGAGATAGTTGGATCCCAATACCCGCTGCGAGTAAGAGTTACTCCTGGGAGAGTTTTACACATTACAATTAGCCGATCAAGTAGGTGTCTAGAAAGGTGTCAACGGGGTTAAGCCTCTGGGAAAACAAGGTTTAACATTAATTAGGTTCGTGCGAAAGCACGGGGGACCTCCCTCAAAGTACCGACACTGGCCTGGCTGAAAGATTGGCGAACTTGTAGTGTGTAATTAATCCCGGCTAGTCTTTCCTTTTAGGGTTTGAAGGAAGATTTGATAAAAAGCAGTGGGAGCCATCCTGATTAGATAAAATATTAACCAATCTATTCTTGCAAGAGCGCACGCTGAGTGTTTTCTTCTCTCTCTCTCCAGGTAGCGACCATATCACGCCTTAATCAAGATAATAATACGGAATATTGACCGAACCCGCTTGTTATACTGAGCTGGGGAACGTTGGTCCCGCTCCAACTTATAATTGTTATAAGACAGAGCAGGAAATTAGGGAATACCAGATTTCCCGTGCCGCCCAAACGAAGAGAGTGCATGCTGATGCATCATCTTCGGGTGTGTTCATTACAAAGAACTGTTTCTCAGTATCCTCTGCGTCCTGGGTATTTGATACCAGATTAGGATCCCAGATATGTAATCTGTTATATAGGGCTACAGAAAGGTAGAGAACTGAGAACGGGTGATAAGTTTCATGAGACAGAAAACGGGGCAAGTGTTGCAGCCAAGTCTGTTGGTCACTGTCACCCTGTATTACGAATACATTGATTCTGAACGAATGTTATTAGATACCGAACCTGATATACAAAATCGTATCTATCTCTTTATTAGTAAAGAAATGATAAAATTTTGTATTGTTGGATAATGTTTTGAACATTTCCTATATCAAAAGTTGATCGGTTCAGGCACGTTATCTAAAAGCATTAATGTTCTAAATCAAACTGCAGTTCTTAGTATATGGAACACACACAAGAGGAAGAGTTCAGAATTGAACGATTCCTTCTTAAGGTAATGTACACTAGGTCATATCAATGCGACCCGACTAGCTGAAGTTACATATAGATGCATATTTAAATCAGTTTGAATTTACATCTTTTGAAACTTGCCAGTCATGTCACAGAGATAAGATGACCACAGCTCTGTTTATTGGAAACAGAGAAAGAGTTAGTGAACTCTTGGGATGATACATGTTGATGTATATAGGTCTCCTGTCTACACATGCCAGGACTGGTTCTTTATACTTCATTACGTTCTCTGATAATCTCTCAAGATTAAGACATATGTTCATGTTGAAACACAAGTCCGAACCTTTTGAGATATTCACAGAATATAAGCTAGAAGTAGAGAACCAAAATACGGGTATAAGTATTATGTCCTTTGATGTGATCAGGGAGGAGAATACTTGAGCACGGAGTTCCTGGATTATTCTAAAGGAGAATGAGATTCTCTCTCAGCCTTACTCCTACGGATACACCATTGCAAGATGGTATATCGGGGTGGAGCAGATACACCCTATTTGATATGGTGTGCTCTATGATGAGTACTACTGAGTTACCTATTTCCTTTTGGGAGTTATGCACTTGAGAAGCTGCATACCTATTGAATAGGGTTCCAGTCAAATCAGTTGCCTACCATTTCATATGTGATATGGAAAGGGAAGAGCCCATGTCTTAAGCTAGTTAAGATTTGGGGTTGACCGGCCTATGTCTAAAAGCAAAATCCGGACAAGCTCGAGGCAAAGTCTGTAATGTAGAACTGGAAAGGTTCCAGCTATACAAATTGCAGCTGATGATTTGATAGAACCAAAAGGATTCAGTAGATTCCAACGAACCTCAGCCTCTCCGCCGATCTAGTAGGGTTCCTCACCCACCTGAGAGATACTTCGGTTTCTCTATGACAGTGGGAGCGAGGTTTGCATCATGTGATGATGACCCAACTAGTTTCGAGCTGGCCATCAGGAGTGAGACTCTGTAAGAATGGCTGGATGCTTATCGATCTGAGATGGAATCCTTATGCACCAACAAAGTATGGACTTTGGTTGCTATATCTGAAGGGTTAAATCCCCATCAGGAGCAAGTATATCTTGAGAAGATTACTTGGTGTAGATGGAAAAGTTGAGACTTTCAAAGCTAGACTTGTTAAAGGTTTTCGTCATTGACCAGGCGTGGATAATGATGAAACCTTTTTCCAGTGTCTATGCTTAAGTCCATCCAGATCCTACTTACCACGGCTACATACCATGACTACGATATCTGGTGGTTGGGTGTCATGACTGCTTTTCTAAATGATGTTTTGGAAGAGAGCGTCTATAAGTACACAGCCAGAGGGCTTCGTAGACAGTGGCAGCAGCGGAAACGTGTGCAAGATGCTTTATAGGATAAAGCAGGCATCGCGGAGTTGGAACATCTGTTTTGATGTGTTAGTTAAAGAGTTTGACATCATCAAAATGGTAGATGAACCTTGTATAAACAAAAAGGTAGTAAGGAGTATGGTGGTGATCCTCGTAGAGTACGTGGATGTCATACTCTTGATAGGGAAAGAGTTTCCTATGCTACGCTCGATCAATCTCCGCTTATCACAATGATTCTCCATATAGGATCAATATGATACCTCCTAAATCCTGGGTTTTGGATCTATGAGATAGATCTAATTGGATGTTAGGATTCTCACTAGTTGTAGTGAGATGGTATCAACCGATCCTGGGGAGAATCACTGGAAGGGTTCCAGGGTGATAAAGATGACTGAATGTCAGTCACAGGCATTGTCTTTACCCTCAGTGGAGGGACGGTATGTTAGAAAAGTTCCAAGCTAGATACCGTGACATACTAGACGATAAAGGCAGGATACATCGCTACTTAAGATGCTACCAAAGAGGCTGTTTGGGTGTATATTGGTTCATGAGATGAACTACGTTCCTACCATTGTGAGACAATGGAGTTGTGGCTTATGCCAAGGAACGAAGGTCCCATCAGTGATCCAGACATATTCTAAGGCAGTATCACTTGATCATGGAGATGGTTGATCTCTAAGGGATCGAGGTTAGGAGAGTAGACTCAGAGGACAACACGGCGGATCCACTCACGAAGGCCTATTCCCAGAGAGAGACTTTTATGGGATGGTTGAGTATGAGATACTACAACCACTGCTACAGATGGCCCTAGTGCAAGTGGGAGATTGTTAGTTATATGTATGCCCTAGAGGCCATTACTGTACATTGGATGTATATTGTAGTGGATGCTGGGACATATATAGGGAGGACTTTCTTGCTCGACATGATAGTATGCTATCTGGTTACTCTTTACCTTAACGTGTACATTGATTGTCTCTCTGTTACATGTTGGTAAAGCCTTTAGGATATGTACTTGACTACCTGGACTATGATGCGGATCATACTAGTGGGGACATGGTAGTCCATAAGTACATCCTTCAAAGTCCCTAGTCGTGGGTGTATCGAGACGGGGCATCGATATACCAGAGTAGACTAGCGTATACCTTCTCGACCCATACAGATGGGCGATGGATGATCCTATATCCATCGTTGTTTGACATCAGAGATGATATACGGGTGCTCAGTGGAGACTGGGTACACTGGACGGACTCGCCGAGAACTCCCAGATGGTATTCTACCTTACGTCAGATGGCAGTTCTCTGGTGACACTGGTACAGAGTAGTCTGTTGACCCGAGATCGTCATAGAGTCTTGTGTGGTTCCTACTGTGCTTTGATTTCCATCTTACCACGTCCAAGAGGGCGTGCAAAACGGTGGTTTTTGGGTACAGCCCCGAGTCACATGGAGGCAATGAGCGATAGTAGGGGATTTGTCTCTCCCGGTATAGGGAGTTGATGTTGCGCTGTGTTCGATTGGCTATAACCGGAAATCCCTGGCCAGGGTTGCTGAGATTTACTGGTAAGTGTTACCAGTAGTTTCTCGAATGTTATAGACCTCATATCGACACGACTTATCAAGCTATTGGGGTCTGACGTTTACCACCCCTAGGCGAGATATGCGACATATCGGACGATCAGACCGGACTGTACGGTAGTGTTACTGGTTAGATTCACTGGAGTGTGAGCGGGCTTGCTCGTCGATCTTATGATCGCTCAATACCCGGGTGGCCGTTACGTTTAGCAGACCGCTTGCGGCTTGTGGGTGTTTGATATGATCATCACCTGCTGCCGGCGTATTGACGAGTCTTTAGAGTCCTACACAGAGGTTTCCTAGCTCAAGCGAAACGAAATAGGAGCGCATATGAGATATGTGCGGGACCGAGAATAATGCGTGTATGTGATACCGTATTCTATTCTCGCGATGAATGTATCGAATGGTTATATGCGATATAACCTAGTTATCGAATCGAGGGTTGATTCGATAAGCCGATACATTGGATACTAGTCGGTTATATGCGATATGACCGGATCGTTAAATCAAGTGTTGATTTGATGATTTAATGCATAATTATATATTTGATATATTACTTTGCATTAACTAGTATTGGTTCACTTTAAATGGATTTTCTCACTTGGATTGTGCATATTGTATATGTGATATACTTTTGTACACAAGTTTGTGTCATGTTTGATGATACAAGCTAACTTGAGTTTGTGTAAAGTTTAAACCATGGTTGTGTAATGGTTAGGGTTTTCTTTTTCTTTATCATTTATTTATTTTGTTTATTTATTTTGCAAAATAAATGAATGGTGGCTTTCTTTGGATGCTAGTTGAAGCTTCATGAAGCTTTGACTAAGTGACCATATTTGTCTCATGCTTAACCCTAACCATTCCACTTAACCCTAGTCTATTCTCTACACTTGACCATGGTTGGCTTATGATAAGAATTGATTTTCTTTTCTATTTTAATTATTCTTATCATAACATATTCATCTTCTTCTTCTTCTTCATCACATGAAGAAAGCTTGCTACTACAATGGCAACTTGAGAAAACAAGTGAGAAATCCAATTCTAAAGTGAACCCACTTCCTATTTCTTCATCCTCTACCTCTTTCCAAGTAGTATAGGGTGTTTTCTTCACAAGTTTTATGACTTGGTGAAGTGGGAGCTTGATCTAGCGATGCCTCGACGTAGATCATCTTCGGCATCGTCGTCGATGACCTAGCCCGCTTTTTCTCCGATGAAGCCGACGCTAGAGCCCAAGATCCGATTTGTACAGCGAGGAGACATCATCGCAGAGCCATGGAGGTGGAGAACCGGATCTACAAAGGTTGTATTTCCATTTACTCGTAGTTAAGTTGTTAACTAGTTTGTTTTGTCGCCTAAATTTCTAGCCAACGATCCGTATTAGGGTTTCTCGGCACCCGTCAAGTTTGAAATTGGCATGGTAGATGCCTTGTGAGACCTCATTAGAGTGCCTAGGAATCTACAGTGGAGACTGGGTATACTGGACGGACTCACCGAGAACTCCCAGATGGTATTATACCTCACGTCAGATGGCAGTTCTCTGGTGACACTGTAAGTCCACGTTGCCCACCCCGGTGCTTACGGGGAGGCGGAAAACATAATAAAAATTGGATTTTTATGGACTTAGGCAACATGGACCAAGCATGTGAGGATCTTTGCTAAACATAAACTTGCTAGAGCTAACTACAAAGTAGCTAAGTGATGGAAAGGTTATACCTTTGGTCTTTAGTCCTTCTCTCCTTGCTCCTAGGAATGGTAGAATGAGGTCACCTTGCTTGTCTTCTCCCGTCAAAGAAGGATCCACCCGAAAGCCTCGACCTTTAGCTTCAACTCCAAGCTAGGAGTAACTAGAGTGCAAGAAATGCTAAGACTTGAACCCTAGAAGAGAGTAGAGAAGATCAAGTGAAGGTTTTTCTCAAGCCTTTTTGTTTCTCAACACATGAGAGCGAGAGAGCTTGAGGGAGAGGATGAGCAAGAGAGAGAAAATGATATGAGAGAATGAGAAAATAATAGAGCCATTCTCACTAATATGTGTGAATTAATTTAATTGAATAATTAGCTAGATAATTATCATGGTAAATCATGACATGACCATTATCATTTCAATTTGCAAAGATCAAAAAGCATCTTCCAAAAGAAATGATGATGGTCAAAGTGTCAACCTAGGTCAACAAGTCAAAGAAGTCAAATGGTCAACAACCACAACCATGGACAATTATTAAACTAATTACTAATTAACAATAACACACACATAAACATTAGGGTTAATAAAATGACAATAGCCATTAACCCTAATCAAGGTCCTCTCCCTCAATCTCAAGCAACTGTGCATACGCACCCGCATTCGTGATCCGAGGAACACGAACACAATGAGAAAAACCAATCTCAAATCATATACTAGGATCCGGCTTAAACCAAAGCCCGCTAGTATAAACTGTCCGGACAGCAAACGTGCACAAGTGCGCGAATGTGAACGAACCCTGTCGCAAAACCATGCGACCTCTACTCATTTAGCCTAAAGGCGAATAGCTCTCTGTGTGGGACTCTAAAGACTCGACATTACGCTGGCAGTGGGTTTAACCACAGACCGCAAGCGGCACTAGCTGTACGTAACGGTCCCCAGGTAGATGTCGATAAGAAGACAGACGAGGTGAACCCCATCTAAACTCCTACTGAGCCTGTATGTGACAATCTCCGTACAGTCCGGTCTGTTCGTCTGATACATCGCATGGCGGGCCTAGGGGGCGGTAAACGTCAGTCCCCTAATAGCGGTACAAGTCGTGCCGGAGTGAAGCCCAGAACACCCTGAGATAACACTGGAAACCTACCAGTATATCTCGCTTGCCCTGGCCAGGGACTACTCGTGTAATGGCTCTCCTAGACACAGCGCGATGTCAACCCCCAATACCGGGAGAGACGAATCCTGTCTAACCGTCACTGTCTCCAAGTGCTTCGGGACTGCACCCAAAAACTACCTGTTTGCACGACTCCTTTGAGCCGTGGTAGGGTAGTAATCAAAGTGCAGTGGGAACACACTCGAGGCGAAGTGACAGTGTCAAGTCAGCGGACTAAGCTGTACTCATGTCACCTGGGAACTGATAACTGACGATAGGTATAATACCAACCAACAGTTCCCGACGAGTCCTGTCCAGTGTACTCGTAACCCAACGGGCACCCGTATACTATCTCAAGTACGACGTACTGACGGCTGTGGGACAGACCGTCTCCCACACTGGGATGAGAAGCGCATACGCTAGTCTACTCCGGAGTATCGATGCCCTGTCTCGATAGTCCAACGACTAGGGACCTGTATAAGGATGTGCTTATAGATCACCCAGCTCCCACGAGTGTGAGCGCCATCACCACGCTGGTAATCAAGCAAAGATCCTAAGGGCTCTACTAATATGTATATCAGCAATATGCTAAAAGAAACACATGCACATATTAAAGCAGAGACAAACCAAGTAGCATACTACCATTTTGAGCAAGATTGTATATACAACTGTGAATATCCCAAGCTTCCATCAAGTAATATACAAACTAGTATGATACAGTAATGGCCTCTAGGGCATATACACTAACAATCTCCCACTTGCACTAAGGCCATGTACTGGCGTATCGAAGACCTATCATCTCGATCAGCCGCTCGAACTGAGTCTGGGGCAAGGCCTTGGTGAATGGATCTGCTGTGTTATCCTCTGATGCAGCTCTCCGGACCTCGATCTCCTGGCGATCCACGATCTCCCTGATCAGGTGATACCGCCTTAAGATGTGTCTGGATCTCTGATGGGATCTGGGTTCCTTTGCTAAAGCTATAGCCCCGTTGTTGTCGCAATACAGAGGTATTGGGTCAACAATGGACGGAACCACCTGAAGTTCTCTCAAGAACTTCCTCATCCAGACAGCTTCTTTTGCGGCATCAGATGCAGCGATGTATTCCGCTTCCATCGTCGAGTCAGCAACGGTTTCATGTTTGGAGCTCTTCCAACACACCGCCCCTCCATTGAGGGTGATGACAAAACCCGACATGGACTTGGAATCATCCTTGTCACTCTGGAAGCTGGAGTCAGCAAAGGCCTCAATCTGCAGGTCTTTTCCGCCATACACCAAGAACATCTCCTTAGTCCTTCTCAGGTACTTGAGAATGTTCTTTACTGCTATCCAATGTTTCTCCCCTGGGTTTGACTGATACCTGCTTACCACACTCAGTGCATAAGCCACATCCGGTCTGGTACACAACATTGCATACATTATAGAGCCTACCGCAGAAGCGTAGGGTATAATAGACATGCGATCCCTCTCCAAATCATTCTTGGGAGACATCTCTTTGGAGAGGGTGATCCCGTGACAAGCCGGTAAATTACCACGCTTAGAATCTTCCATACTGAATCTCTTCAGTATGGTGTCGATGTACCTGGACTACGAAAGTCCTAATATCCTCTTGGATCTGTCACGGTAGATCCGGATACCCAGAATGTAAGAGGCATCACCCAGGTCTTTCATGGAGAACCTGTGTGACAAGAACCCCTTGACAGATTGTAGCATAGGAATGTCATTTCCTATTAAGAGAATGTCATCCACGTATAAAACGAGGAATACTACAGTTCTCGCTACAAATCTACAATAGATGCATGGTTCATCTGGATTTTTGATAAAGCCAAATTCCTTGACCGTCTCATCAAAACAGATGTTCCAACTCCGTAATGCCTGCTTTAGTCCATAAATGGACTTAAGCAACTTGCACACCTTTCCGCTGCTCCCACTCTGAATGAAACCCTCTGGCTGATCCATATAGACACACTCCTCTAAATGACCATTTAGAAAAGCTGTCTTTACGTCCATCTGCCAAATCTCATAATCGTGGAAGGCAGCAATGGCAAGAAGGATCCGAATGGATTTCAGCATAGCTACTGGAGAAAAGGTTTCGTCATAGTCCAAACCAGGTCGCTGACGAAAACCCTTTGCTACCAGTCTAGCTTTATAGGTCTCAACCTGTCCATCTACACCAATCTTCCTTTTGAAGATCCACTTGCATCCTACGGGTTTTACCCCGTCTGGAGCAATGTCCAACGTCCATACTTTGTTGGTGTACATGGACTCCATCTCGGTCCGCATTGCATCCAGCCATTTTACCGAGTCAACGCTCTGTATGGCTTGCTGGAAGCTAGTAGGCTCATTACAGTCTATGATGCAATCCTCTCTATCCCCGTCAATGAGAAAACCGTAGTATCTCTCGGGCGGATGAGACTGCCTACTACTTCTGCGGAGTGGCGTGGGAATGTCCTGATCTTTCGAACCCTCTGGATCAACCAAGCTTTCAGTAATAGCTCATGGTTCTGGAATTTCTTCCAGTTCTATTGCGCTCCCACTTGATTCTTTTTCTATGAACTGGTGTTCTAGAAAGTGGGCATGGCGAGAAACAAGGACTTTTTGTTCCTCTTCGCAATAGAAGTAATATCCTTTGGAGTTCTTTGGATATCCTACAAACTTGCACTGTACTGAGCGTGCCTCGAGCTTGTCCGCATGCTGCTTTTTTACAAAAGCTGGACATCCCCATGTCTTAATATGATTAAGATAGGGTTTCTTCCCACACCACATCTGATATGGTGTAGTAGGCACAGTCTTAGTTGGAACCCGGTTCAAAAGGTATGCCGCTGATTCTAGCGCATATCCCCAAAACGATCGCGGCAACTCAGCATTACTCATCATGGACCGTACCATATCCAATAGGGTTCGGTTCCGTCTCTCCGATACACCATTATGTTGCGGAGTGTATGGAGGAGTAAGCTGAGAGAGAATTCCATTCTCTTTTAAGTAACACAGGAACTCGGCACTCAAGTATTCACCACCTCGATCAGATCTCACTGTCTTTATACTTTTGCCTGTTTGTTTTTCTACTTCATTCTTATATTCCTGGAATTTTTCAAAAGCCTCGGATTTATGTTTCATTAAGAAGACATAACCGTACCTTGAAAAGTCATCCGTAAAAGTAATGAAGTAAGAATAACCGCTTCGCGCATGTGTAGACATTGGACCGCACACGTCGCTGTGTACGAGTCCCAAGAGCTCGCTCGCTCTTTCTCCGTGTCCAGTAAACGGAGTCTTTGTCATATTTCCCTTGAGACAGGATTGACAAGTTGCATACGATTGATATTCGAACGAATCCAAATATCCTTCTGTGTGTAACTTAGTCAACCTTCTCTCATTGATGTGACCCAGTCTACAATGCCATAAGAAAGTTTTATTAATTTCTGGAGACTTTCTTTTGTGTGTATTCTGGACATTGAAAATCTGTGGTTGGTTTAATACGTATATACCGTTGTTCAATGTACCTGACCCAATCAAAGCTTGATTAAGGTGAATGTTCACTACATTACTTACAAATGCAAATTCATAACCTTCTTTAGATAATAAAGATACAGAAATGATATTACAGGTTGCATTTGGTACATAATAACAACTACGCAAAACCAAAAAATGTCCATCTGACAATCCCAGGTGATAGTCCCCCACGGCCTCAGCATCCATGCTAGCACCGTTCGCAACTCTGAGGGTCATGTCACCTGCCTTCAAAACTCTACGCTTTCTCAACGCCTGCAAAGAATTACAGATATGAGATCCTGATCCGGTATCCAATACCCAGGAAGTAGAGTTTATTGATAGACAGTTTTCAATAACATACACACCTGAAGCTGAAGCTGCAACTCGCTTCAAATCCTGTGTTCTGGCTTTCCAAGCCTTGCAATCCTGTTTCCAGTGACCACTTTTGTGACAATAGAAGCATTCTTCCTTCCCCACCAGCTTCCCCGCTATCTTTGTTGCTTTACCTTTTCCCTTCGTATCCACTTTACCGACACCTCCTCTTGGTTTGGCGGGGGCTTTCTTCTTCTTACCCTTGGCTTTCGCCTTGGATCTAGAAGAGGAAGATCCTCCTACAAACAAAGCGGATGTCTCCCTACCTTTCTGTAGGGTGCCCTCAGCACTCCTCAACATGTTCAGAAGTTCGGAAAGTTCTACCTCCTTTCCTTGCATGTTGAAGTTCAGAATAAACTGGGCGTAAGTGGAAGGAAGGGACTGGAGAATCAAATCAGTATAGAGCTCATTCTCCAACGTGGTCCCAAGGTCCGCGAGCTCCTCAATGTAGCCAATCATCTTAAGCACGTGTTCCGCTACCGATGATCCGACGGCCAACCTTGCCGAAAATAGCTTCTTCGACACTTCGTATCTTGCGATACGAGACTGCTCCCCATACAGTTCTTTTGTATGAAGAAATATGGACTCTAGGTCCATATTCTCGTGCCTCCGCTGATGTTCATTGTCCATCGAGGCTAATACGAGGCATTTGGCCTTCGCGCAATCTATCTCCCATGTCTTACGGATTTCCTTATCCGCGACGCTGGAGGTGGGACCTGGGACAGGGGGTGCTTTGGTGGTAAGGACATACCCCAACTTGTCGTAAGTGATTGCCATCTTGACATTCCTGAGCCAATCTTTGTAGTTTGGCCCTGTCAATATGTTTTTATCTAGTAATAACTTAAGTCCGGTCATCTTGAATGGTCGCTGCAATTAGGAGAGAGAAAAGAAACACTTTAGCATGATGCTCTTGCAAGTTTAGAGTGGTTTTTAATTTGTCTAAACTGGATAGCTCCCACTGTCTCTCGAATCCCTTCTCAAACCGTAAAGGAAGGATTAGTCAGGATTACTCTCACCGTACAATACTTGCTTAACCGTTCAGCCAGGCCAGTGTCGGTACTTCGAGGGAGGTTTTCCAACGCTTTCGCGAAGTTCCTTAATTAAGTAACCTCTTTTCCCTGTGGGCGTAGCCCCGCTAACACCTTTCTAGACACCTACTAAGTTTATAGCATTGATCGTTAAGTGAGAGTTTTCCCGAGGAGTAGCATATACTCACAGTAGGATCGGGATCCAAATATCATCGCGTGATAAAACCGAAGGAATCCTACCAGAATCATCACACTCCAAATGGTATGCAAAGCTAGCAAGTTTCAGTACTTATGAAACTCCCGATGTGGATTTTTGCCCCATGTTCTTATGACCTTGACTTTGGCCAAAATATCATAAGTCACATGTCAAGTTCTACCCGTCATTCTCCTGGTTAATTTGGACCCACCCGTACCTACCCTTGACTTTGGCCAAAATGGCAGCACGACTGTCCCAAACCAACGCATCTATCTATGCTGCACATGAATACCCAATAGCTACCAATCACTATGCCTTGACTTTGGCCAAAATACATAGCTTGAATACTTTTTGACCATTCATGTGGAATGACGGAGGGCTACGGATGGTTTTGGCGAAACCGTGAACGTAGTGAACTTGATCTAATCGATGGAACGAGATAGCTTTTAAAAGGAGTGGTTCAAGCTCCGCGTTTAAAAGTTTTAGTTTTGAAAAGAACCGAGTGGTTTTCAAAGTGTTCCAATCGACTTTTACTTGGTTTATTTTCTTGCATTAGTTCTTTTAATGCATCCCATCATTTAATCCTACCATTGCAGAAAAAAACCAAAATATGACGTACGCTTATGCCATTCGCATTCGCCACGGGGCCCCGTCATCACCCGTTAGGTTACTTAACTAACGACAGAGCGGGGGCTGGGCTAGCGCGGCTGTAAAACATAAGCAACGCCTAAATAGTTATTATATATAAGTATATAGCAATGATAGACATTACAGATCACAGATGAATACATTGGATATACTAGGAATCCGCAATGCGTTCGAGCCTGCAACGTAAAGCGGATTACACGGTCGCGGTGAATAGCCAATACCCCACCCAAGACCCCTACGGGTGCGGCAAACTACCCGCCAAGCACCCGAAGCGAAGCAACCTCCCTCACCACCGTGAGTAGGCCACTCGGCACTTCGAGATACCCGGTAGTTTGTGCACCCCCTCCATGGGTCTATCCTAGGAGCAAAAACAGTAAAAAGAATTATACAATGACGGCTACAACCCCGACCCGGTTGTGCGGCCATACAAATAATATTATTACATCAATTTACAGGTTACAAATGAATGAAAGAAAAATAACGCTCATCTCACATCCACCCCGGCTATTCACCCGCGACAATCCAATCCATTCATATCCACAAACCAATAACAATCACAGATCACAGAGATGTATAACCCCGACTAATCGACTTATAGCGATTAGCCGACGTTCAATACATACAAGCATCACAGATATAACCAATATAGTTAAAGTGTAGTGAAGTTTCGAAAAAATACGGATTTATAGGCCCCCAAAAGTAAATTTTAGTTCTGGAAAATCTGGGCACATATAACATATCCTAAAAATCCCAAAACCAACACAGAAACATACTGCACCAAAAACGATGCAGAGAGGGGACAATACGGCCGCGCTTCCGCGGCAAGAGCTTCCTATTGCCGCGGATCCGCGGTCCTTTAGTCGCCTCTCTGGTTCGTCTTTGGTGGTTTTTTACACAAAACCCTGAGATAATTTTTGGTGTATAACAAATTTTATTTTGACCAGAAAAAAAATTAACAGAAACTAGGGTTTTGCGAGTTTGGTTTTTCGATTTTCCGGCTTCGAAACTTCGTTACACTTAACTACTTAGCTAGTTTAGGTTTAGTTAGGCTCTGATACCACTGTAAGTCCACGTTGCCCACCCCGGTTCTTACGGGGAGGCGGAAAACATAATAAAAATTGGATTTTTATGGACTTAGGCAACATGGACCAAGCATGTGAGGATCTTTGCTAAACATAAACTTGCTAGAGCTAACTACAAAGTAGCTAAGTGATGGAAAGGTTATACCTTTGGTCTTTAGTCCTTCTCTCCTTGCTCCTAGGAATGGTAGAAAGAGGTCACCTTGCTTGTCTTCTCCCGTCAAAGAAGGATCCACCCGAAAGCCTCGACCTTTAGCTTCAACTCCAAGCTAGGAGTAACTAGAGTGCAAGAAATGCTAAGACTTGAACCCTAGAAGAGAGTAGAGAAGATCAAGTGAAGGTTTTTCTCAAGCCTTTTTGTTTCTCAACACATGAGAGGGAGAGAGCTTGAGGGAGAGGATGAGCAAGAGAGAGAAAATGATATGAGAGAATGAGAAAATAATAGAGCCATTCTCACTAATATGTGTGAATTAATTTAATTGAATAATTAGCTAGATAATTATCATGGTAAATCATGACATGACCATTATCATTTCAATTTGCAAAGATCAAAAAGCATCTTCCAAAAGAAATGATGATGGTCAAAGTGTCAACCTAGGTCAACAAGTCAAAGAAGTCAAATGGTCAACAACCACAACCATGGACAATTATTAAACTAATTACTAATTAACAATAACACACACATAAACATTAGGGTTAATAAAATGACAATAGCCATTAACCCTAATCAAGGTCCTCTCCCTCAATCTCAAGCAACTGTGCATACGCACCCGCATTCGTGATCCGAGGAACACGAACACAATGAGAAAAACCAATCTCAAATCATATACTAGGATCCGGCTTAAACCAAAGCCCGCTAGTATAAATTGTCCGGACAGCAAACGTGCACAAGTGCGCGAATGTGAACGAACCCTGTCGCAAAACCTTGCGACCTCTACTCATTTAGCCTAAAGGCGAATAGCTCTCTGTGTGGAACTCTAAAGACTCGACACTACGCTGGCAGTGGGTTTAACCACAGACCGCAAGCGGCACTAGCTGTACGTAACGGTCCCCAGGTAGATGTCGATAAGAAGACTGACGAGGTGAACCCCATCTGAACTCCTACTGAGCCTGTATGTGACAATCTCCGTACAGTCCGGTCTGTTCGTCTGATACATCGCATGGCGGGCCTAGGGGGCGGTAAACGTCAGTCCCCTAATAGCGGTACAAGTCGTGCCGGAGTGAAGCCCAGAACACCCTGAGATAACACTGGAAACCTACCAGTATATCTCGCTTGCCCTGGCCAGGGACTACTCGTGTAATGGCTCTCCTAGACACAGCGCGATGTCAACCCCCAATACCGGGAGAGACGAATCCTGTCTAACCGTCACTGTCTCCAAGTGCTTCGGGACTGCACCCAAAAACTACCTGTTTGCACGACTCCTTTGAGCCGTGGTAGGGTAGTAATCAAAGTGCAGTGGGAACACACTCGAGGCGAAGTGACAGTGTCAAGTCAGCGGACTAAGCTGTACTCATGTCACCTGGGAACTGATAACTGACGATAGGTATAATACCAACCAAAAGTTCCCGACGAGTCCTGTCCAGTGTACTCGTAACCCAACGGGCACCCGTATACTATCTCAAGTACGACGTACTGACGGCTGTGGGACAGACCGTCTCCCACACTGGGATGAGAAGCGCATACGCTAGTCTACTCCGGAGTATCGATGCCCTGTCTCGATAGTCCAACGACTAGGGACCTGTATAAGGATGTGCTTATAGATCACCCAGCTCCTACGAGTGTGAGCGCCATCACCACGCTGGTAATCAAGCAAAGATCCTAAGGGCTCTACTAATATGTATATCAGCAATATGCTAAAAGAAACACATGCACATATTAAAGCAGAGACAAACCAAGTAGCATACTACCATTTTGAGCAAGATTGTATATACAACTGTGAATATCCCAAGCTTCCATCAAGTAATATACAAACTAGTATGATACAGTAATGGCCTCTAGGGCATATACACTAACAGACACTGGTACAGGTTAGTCTGTAGAACCGAGATCGTTATAGAGTCTTGTGTGATTCCCACTGTGCTTTGATTTCCATCATACCCCGTCCAAGAGGGCGTGCAAAAAGGTGGCTTTTGGGTACAGTCTCGAATCACATAGAGGCAATGAGCGATAGGAGGGGTTTCGTCTCTCCCGGTATAGGGAGTTGATGTTGCGGTGTGTTCGATTGGCTATAACTAGAAATTCCTAGCCAGGGTTGTTGAGATTTACTGGTAAGTGTTATCAGTAGTTTCTTGAACTATTATAGACCTCATATCGACACGACTTATCAAGCTACTAGGGTCTGACGTTTACCACCCCTAGGCGAGATATGCGACATATCAGACGAAGAGACCGGAATGTACGAGAGTGTTACTGATTGGATTCGCAGGAGAATGTACAGGCTTGCTTGTTGATCTTCTGATCGCTCAATACCTGGGTGGCTATTACGTTTAGCTGACCGCTTGCAGGTTGTGGGTGTTTAATATGATCATCACCTACTGCCGGCATATTGACGATTCTTTAGAGTCCTACACAGAGGTTTCTTGACTCAGGTAAAATGGAGTAGGGGAACATTTGTGATATGTGCGGGACCGAGAACAATACGTGTATGTGATACCATATTAGATTCTCGCGATATAAGATATCTGCCGGGTATATGAGATATAGCCGGGTCATCGGATCAAGTGTTGATTCGATGAACTTATACAGATTATATTAGTCGGTTATTTGTGAAATAGCCGGATTATCGGATCAAGTGTTGATTCGATAATTTAATGTATAATTATATATTTTATATATTAAATTGCATTAACTAATATAAGCGCACTAAAAGATTCTTTTTCTCACTCGGGTAATACATTGATATATATGCGATATATGTTAATTGTATTATTTTATTTTGTTACAGTAAATATTGTATATGTGATATATAATATTGTAACAAATTAGGGTTATAAATGCAACATGTTTTATGGAGTTTAATTGTGGTTAGGGTTTGGATTAGGGTTAAGCATGCATGAAGCTTTAAAGAAGCTTCCTGAAGCTTTGACTTTGACTTTGGATATTTTGTGTAGATATTTGCTTAACCCAACCCAACCCTTCACCATAGTTAACTCTCTACATGGGTTAAGACTTCATTCTTAATCCATGGTTGTATTTCTAAGCTCACACTACTTTCATTATTCATCACAAAAGAAAGAGATCATCTTCTTCGTTTTTCTTCTTTTCATGAAAAGCTTTCTAGCTTTTTATGAAGTGATGAAAATGAATGAGATTAAGAAAACAAATGAGACCTAAATTCCTACTTCATCATCCTAATCTATTCTTGCCAATTAGATTAGGGTGTTCACTTCCTTTAGTGAGTGAGAACTTGTGTTAAAGAAACTTCAAGGTAGATCATCTTAGTTATTGAAGATCGGAAGCAAGCTTGCATCATTCTCTTCGTGGAGCCTCTCTAGAGTTCGGGAACTTGATGATCGCAGCGAAGGGACCACAACACGGAGCTTAAGAAGTGAAGGAATGGACTACAAAGGTTGTAATCCCTAACTCTTAGATGTAAAGTTGTTTACATGCTTTGTTTCGCCTAATCTCTAGTTTAAAGATCTTGGTTAGGGTTGTTCGGCACGTCTAAATTTTAAATCGGGCATGGTTGATGCCTTATAGACCCTTGTGAGAGTGCCTAGTAACCGTACAGTGGTATCAGAGCCAAGCTAGAGCTTTGGGCGAAGTCTAGGCGATGTTTAAAGTCCGATCGAACTCCGAATACCTGATAAAACTTAGTTTCTGGAAAAAATTTCAAAAGTTGACATTTTTCATATTAAAAATACTCAGAAAATAAAGAAGGTAAATCTAAGAATTACTGTGAAGTACGAACCACCAACTCGATCACGTGAGCACGGAACCGCGGCCAAACCAAGCGTTTGGCGACGGTTCCACGGCCAAAAATTAGAGTTGGACCCTGATACTTCAGGTATTAATTGTTTGGTCTTTTTCATAGTTCTGGGAATTTTTAATTCTACTCATGTGTTGAGTTTTCTGGGATGTATTCGGAACTCGTTGATTCGATTGGAAAGTTTAAATTCGTTTAAGTTTTTTCCGGGTAATTTAGAACGTGTTAAAAAGTTCGAACGGATATCAATAACTCACTTTTTCCCCTGTCGGAAAATTTTTAAAAGTTGGATTTTTTCTCGAGTTTGAAACTTTCGGAAAATCGTGCAAGTAACATGGTGGACCCTCTAGAAGAACACAAACCTTAACTCGATTATGTGACCGTCTGAACCGCCTCTAAACCTTAGGGTTTGGGGCAGTACGGCGTTGCCACATGTGAGGCGTTGGCTTGACCCTTTCTACGGCTGGACCATTGGTACTGTGGCATGTGATGGATACTTTTTGAACTCTGCTCAAGTGTTGAGCTAATTGGGAAATCTTAGGTGTTTGTTTATTCGATCGGAAAGTTTAACATTGTCTATTTATCTGGAATGTGATACAATATTTGGAATCCACAAGTAGTTATGAGATAACTAATTTGAATGTTATAAATCTAGCAGCTTAGTCTCATTTGATCGGTTGCCACGGGATTTTGATGCGATCAAAAGTCCGTCGCAATCACGTAGCGTACGCGGATACTCGCCGGGTAAACTTAATAGACAGCCACGCCCTATAGCTCCGACCGAGTGACTGTAGGAGAACCCCATCGCCCAAAGCATCCGTTCGGGTGCTCGCAGCAGCGGTGTTCCGCCTTAGTGCACTTCGTCGATGGCATCCGGGGGTGCGGCCGTCTACTAAAGTTTGCGACAAGCATTCGATCAGGATATCGGGAATCTTGTTGAGTTGCCCGACTAGATATTGAAAAGTGTTTTCGATATTGAGACTAAAATGCGGGGTTTATAATTGTTAGGCATGCGATGTCTAAGGAATTCATTTGGTTAAGCATGCGATGTCTAAGGAGGTTGCGGATTCCAACTGTTGTAGTTTTATACTTTCTTTTCTGCGACCGTAAGCGCAGTATGTGGAGTATCGCCGGCTTCGTTGCTATACATCAACGAAAATCGGGATACGCATACTTTCTTACATTGATGATATGAGATATTATGTGTTGCTGTGATATGTTATATTGAATCGTCGTGTTCTGAATAGCCGGGGGTTTTATGTGAGATGAGAGTTTTTTCTTTTTCATTCATGTAAAATTCATTTGTATGTAATATTCTTTTATTGGGGCACTTTCGGGATGAGGATGACGTCACCATTGTATATTATTTACTTTTCCGCATTAGGTAGACCCAAGATGGGGAGCACAAGTAACCGGGTTCTAGGGTCCAGTGGGAGACCATCTCGAGGAGTCGAGACCGGGTCTCCAAACTTTAGAACTGGCAGGATTTCTTGCCACTCTCGTAGGGGTCTAGGGATGTAGGTTTGGCTATTCATCGTGACCGTGGAATCCGCGTTTTATACAGGCTCGCATAAAATATGGAAATCCTATTATATCCAATATTTCATATATTATCTTCTGCTGCAATGTTCTGTGATGAGATCATATTACTGCCTGAGATGAATGTTTATATTATATATATATGAGATATATGTTATATTGCAGATTTCGTTTCAAATGTGAAGCTCGTGAAGCATATTAAAATGGGACTTCATTAATGAGATTAATGAAACTAAAAGAAACCTAAACATGTTGTAGAAACTTGTTTAAAAAAATGGTAGCTCTAGTTCTTACTTTGCATAGCGGTGTTCCTTATAGAACATCCAGCACCTTATTCGATAAGGAAAGAGCCGAGATCCCTTCACCGGGAGTGACCTCTTTAGCGAAACTAGCAGATGCTACAAATACGGTTTGTCTTTTGATTGCTTATATAATTTTTGCTTTGCATAGTGATATTTGTGAAATATTCTGTGCCTTATTCGATGAGGAAAGAGCCGACGATCCCTTCACCGGGAGTGACCTCTTTAGCAAAACTAGAAAAGGCCTAAAAAACATTCCATTTAAAATCATTCGATTCTACAACGATATCAAGTTCATTACGCAAAGGGTTTTCTTAAAAACCTGTCGTAGCCCTCCGTCATTTCAGATAAGGACTGTTTAGTATTCGTACTATGTTTGTCGACCTCCATCAAGGCGTAGTGTGCGGTAGCTAACTAGTATTTATCTGCTTATGCATATGATGCAGATTGGATTAGGGTAGTCGTACGGCCTGGTTGACCTCCGTCAAGGGTCGTGTGGGTGTGTTTAATTCAATCAGCAAATGACGGGTAGAACTTGACTAACAGCCTATGGTTTGTTGACCTCCGTCAAGGTCATAGGATGCTAGGGGTAAAATATTATTGGGAATTTCAAGTGTTGAAATTTGCAATGAGATTGCATACCTCCTATGAGATAGTTGGATTCCGATACCCGCTGCGAGTAAGAGTTACTCCTGGGAGAGTTTTACACATTACAATTAGCCGATCAAGTAGGTGTCTAGAAAGGTGTTAACGGGGTTACGCCCCTAGGAAAACGAGGTTTACTTTAATTAGGTTCGTGCGAAAGTGCGGGGAGCCTCCCTCAAAGTACCGGCACTGGCCTGGCTGAAAGATTGGCGAACTTGTAGGGTGTAATTAATCCTGGCTAGTCTTTCCTTTTAGGGTTTGAAGGAAGATTTTTCAAAAAACAGTGGGAGACATCCTGATTAGATAAATTGATAACCAATCTAATCTTGTAAAAGCGCACGCTGAGTGTTTTCTTCTCTCTCTCTCCTGGTTGCGACTATTGTAAGTCGATGTACTATACCCCAATACTTGTGGGAAGGCGGAATTTTCAAAAACGAACTTGTTTAGTGAACAAACATCGACTAACCGCTTGAATAGAAGCTAAACGATAACTAACCAAACATATAGTTGTTCAAAACTACTATGCTTAGGGATTATACCTATCGAACCAAGTCCTTCGTTTTTGCGATCTCCTCGTCCTCCTCGGCCTTCTCTTTGTAGTAGACGATCCACCCGAGAGCAAAACTCCAAGCTTAGCCTCTAAACTTGAGGCAACTAACCTTCTTGGATTGCTAATCAAAGAAGATAGATGAGATAGAGTGAGGGTTATGGATTGTTTAGTCTAGCTAATCCTTGATCTCAACACATGAGGGGTGAGGATTTGGGTTTGAAAAGAGTGAGCTTGAGGAGAGAGAATGTGAATAATATTATGAGTGAGAATAGTAAGTTATCATAATATATATGAAGCATTATCTTTTAAAAGAGAAAAGAAAATAAGTGATGAATAATCATGCTTCATAAATATCAAGTGGTGATTCATTATCATGAGTCATTAAGCATTTATGATGCATTAATGACTATGATGAATCACTCTCATGACTCATTAATCTCATTCAATGCATATGACACCTAAACCTCCTTAGTCACCATCTTCTAGAAGCTTCTCGAGTAATTACGAGAACGCCCCTCCGATCCGTAAAAATACGGAAAAACTTTAGACTGTATAAATCCAATAACCGGATACCAGTAACTGGCTTAAACCAAAGCCGACTGGTAAAAACTGTCCAAACGACGTAAGTGTGTAAACACACATACGCGTCCGAACCCTTTGTCGTAAAACCATACGACCTCTATATCGTTTCGCCTGGAGTAGGAAACTCTCTGTGTGGGACTCTAGAGACTCGACTACTACGCTGGCAGTGGGTTTAACCACAGACCGCAAGCAGCACTAGCTGTACGTAACGGTCCCCAGGTAGTTGTCGATAAGAAGGCCGATGAGGAAACCCATCCGAACTCCTACTGAGCCTGCTGTGACAATCTCCGATACAGTCCGGTCCGTTCGTCCAAGACTATCGCATATCGGGCCTAGGGGGGCGGCAAGCGTCAGTCCCCTAATAGCGGTATAAGTCATGTCGGAGCGAAGCCCATTACACCCTGAGAAACTACTGGAACCTACCAGCAAATCTCGCTTGCCCTGGCCAGGGACTTTGCGTAATGGCTCTCTGACACAGCGCGATATCTACTCCCAATACCGGGAGGGACGAATCCTGTCTAACCGCCACTGCCTCCAAGTGCTCGGGACTGCACCCAACTGCTACCTGTTTGCACGACTCTTTTGAGCCGTGGTAGGGTAGCAATCTAAGAACAGTGGGACACACTCGAGGCGAAGTAGCAGTGTCAAGTCTGCGGACTATGCTGTACTCATGTCACTTGGGAACTGCTCACTGACGACTGGTATAAAACCAACCAACAGTTCCCTGTGAGTCATGTCCGGTGTACCCGTAACCTAACGAGCACCTGCATACTATCTCCAGTACGACGTACTGACGGCTGTGGGACAGACCATCTCCCCAACTGGGATGAGAAGCGTACACACTAGTCTACTCCGGAGTATCGATGCTCTGTCTCGATAATCCAACGACCAGGGACCTGAATAAGGATGTGCTTGTAGACTACCCAGCCCCCACTAGTGTGACTGCCATCACAACGCTGGTAGACAAGCAAGATCCTAAGAATCCTATCAATACGTACACTCACATATTAAGATAGAAAAACCAAGTAGCATACTACCATGTTTAGCAAGACTGTTATATACATGTGAATATCCCAAGCTTCCATTAAGTAATATACAAACTAGTATGATACAGTAATGGCCTTCTAGGGCATAAACACTAACAATCTCCCACTTGCACTAGGGCCATGTACTGGCATATCGTAGACCAATGATCTCGAGTAGCCTCTCGAACTGAATCTGGGGTCGGGCCTTCGTGAATGGATCAGCAATGTTCTCTTCAGAAGCAACTCTCCGAACCTCGATCTCCTGACGATCAATGATCTCCCTGATCAGGTGATACCGCCTCAAGATGTGTCTGGACTTCTGATGGGACCTTGGTTCCTTCGCTAAAGCTATAGCTCCGTTGTTGTCGCAATACAGAGGTATTGGATCAACTATGGTAGGAACCACCTGAAGTTCTGTTAGGAACTTCTTCATCCAGACTGCTTCTTTTGCGGCATCGCAAGAAGCTATATACTCCGCTTCCATCGTCGAGTCAGCAACGGTGTCCTGCTTGGAGCTCTTCCAGCACACCGCCCCTCCATTGAGAGTAAAGACATAACCCGACATGGAGTTGGAATCGTCCTTATCACTCTGGAAGCCGGAATCAGCAAATGCCTCCAACCTGAGGTCTTTTCCGCCGTATACCAAGAACATCTCCTTAGTCCTTCTCAGATACTTGAGAATGTTCTTTACCGCTATCCAGTGCTTCTCCCCTGGGTCTGACTGATACCGGCTTACCACGCTCAGTGCGTAAGCTACATCTGGTCTGGTACACAACATCGCATACATTATAGAGCCTACCGCAGAAGCGTAGGGTATAATAGACATGCGTTCCTTTTCCAAATCAGTCTTGGGAGACATCTCTTTGGAGAGAGTGATTCCGTGACAAGCCGGTAGATTACCGCGCTTAGAATCTTCCATACTGAATCTTTTCAGTACAGTGTCGATATACCTGGACTGCGAAAGTCCCAACATCCTCTTGGATCTATCACGATAGATCCGGATCCCCAGAATGTACGAGGCATCACCCAGGTCTTTCATGGAGAACCTGTGTGACAAGAATCCTTTGACAGATTGTAGCATAGGAATGTCATTTCCTATCAATAGAATGTCATCCACGTACAAGACGAGGAATACGACACTTCTTGCTACAACTTTACTATATATGCACGGTTCATCTGGATTTTTGATAAAGTCATATTCTTTGACTGTCTCATCAAAACAGATGTTCCAACTCCGCGATGCCTGCTTTAGTCCATAAATGGACTTAAGTAGCTTGCATACTTTCCCGCTGCTCCCACTCTGATTGAAACCCTCTGGCTGATCCATATAGACGCACTCTTCTAAATTTCCATTCAGAAAAGCCGTCTTTACGTCCATCTGCCAGATTTCATAATCATGGAAGGCAGCAATAGCAAGAAGGACCCGAATGGATTTGAGCATAGCCACTGGAGAAAAGGTTTCGTCATAGTCCAAACCAGGTCTTTGACGAAAACCCTTTGCAACAAGTCTAGCCTTATAGGTTTCCACCTGTCCATCTACACCAATCTTTTTCTTGAAGATCCATTTGCATCCTATGGGTTTTACCCCATCTGGAGCAAAGTCCAAAGTCCATACTTTGTTGGTGTACATGGACTCCATTTCGGTCCGCATTGCATCTAGCCATCGTACCGAGTCGCCGCTCTGGATGGCCTGCTGGAAGTCAGTAGGTTCATCATCATCTATGATGCAATCCTCTCTATCCCCATCTATGAGAAAACCGTAGTATCTCTCAGGCGGATGAGACGGCCTACTACTCCTGCGGAGGGGTGCGGGAATGTCCTGTTCTTCTTGAACTACTGGTTCTACCAAACTTTCAGTAGCAGTTTGTGGTTCTGGAATTTCTTCCAGTTCTACTACGCTCCCACTCTTCTGATTTTCCAAAAATTCAGTTTCTAAGAAGCGGGCATGACGAGAAACAAAAACCTTTTGTTCCTCTGCGTAATAGAAACAATATCCATTAGAGTTCTTTGGATATCCCACAAACTTACACTCTACTGAGCGTCCCTCGAGCTTGTCCGGATGCTGCTTTTTTACAAAAGCTGGACATCCCCATGTCTTCAGGTACTGAAGATAGCGTTTCTTCCCACTCCACATCTGATATGGTGTGGTAGGCACAGTTTTGGTTGGAACTCTGTTCAAAAGATGTGTCGCTGATTCTAGCGCATATCCCCAGAAAGATCGCGGTAACTCAGCATTACTCATCATGGATCGTACCATATCCAATAGGGTTCGATTCCGTCTCTCCGATACACCGTTGTGCTGTGGAGTGTACGGAGGAGTAAGCTGAGAGAGAATTCCTTTCTCTTTTAGGTAACCTAGGAACTCGGCACTTAAGTATTCTCCACCTCGATCAGATCTCAGTGTCTTAATACTTTTGCCTGTTTGGTTTTCCGCTTCACTCTTGTATTCCTTGAATTTCTCAAAGGCCTCGGATTTATTCTTCATCAAGAAGACATGTCCAAACCTAGAGAAATCATCTGTAAAAGTAATGAAGTAGGAATAACCACCTCTCGCATGTGTAGACATTGGACCGCATACATCGCTGTGTATGAGTCCTAAGAGCTCGCTCGCTCTTACTCCTTGTCCAGTAAATGGAGTCTTTGTCATCTTTCCTTTGAGACAGGATTGACAAGTGTCATAAGTTTGATATTCGAACGAGTCCAAATATCCTTCTCTATGCAACTTAGTCAACCTTCTCTCATTGATGTGACCCAGTCTACAATGCCATAAGAAAGCTTTATTTAAATCTGGAGACTTTCTTTTTAGTGTGTTCTGGACATTGAAAATTTGGAGTTGGTTTAAAACATATATGCCGTTATTTAGAGTACCGGACCCAATCAAACCATGATTAAGGTGGATGTTAACAACATCTCTTACAAACGTGAAATCATAACCTTTATTTGATAACAAGAAAACTGATATGATATTACACGTTAAGCTTGGTACAAAATAACAGTTATGTAAAACCAAAATGTGTCCACTCGTCAATCCTAGGTGATAATCCCCGACGGACGCAGCTGCCACGCTAGCTCCGTTAGCAACCTTTAGGGTCATATCACCTTCCTTCAGCACTCTACGGTTTCTCAGTGCCTGCAAAGAATTGCAAATATGAGATCCTGATCCGGTATCCAATACCCAGGAAGTAGAGTTGATCGACAGACAATTCTCAATTACAAACACACCTGAAGTCGAAGCCACAGCTTGCTTCGGTTCCTGGTTCTTGGCGTTCCACGCCTTGCAATCCTTCTTCCACTGCCCTTTCCTGTGACAATGGAAGCACTCATCCTGGACAACTACCGGTGCTGCAAACTTTTTCTTTCCCTTCTTTCCCACCTTACTAACACCTCCTCTAGGTTTGGGTGCGGCCTTCTTCTTCCTTCCTTTGGCCCTAGCCTTGGACCCGGAAGAAGATGCACCGCCAACAAACATAGCGGGTGTTTCCCTTGCCTTCTGCAAGGTGCCCTCTGCACTCCTTAACATGTTCAGGAGTTCCGCAAGTTCAACTTCTTTTCCTTGAAGGTTGAAGTTGAGGATAAACTGGGCGTAGGTGGGAGGAAGGGACTGGAGAATAAGGTCTGTATACAGCTCATTATCCAAAGTCATCCTAAGGTCTGCGAGCTCTTCAATATAGCCGATCATCTTTAGGACATGTTCACCTACCGATGACCCGACAGCCAACCTCGCTCGAAACAAGTTCTTAGAGGTCTCGTATCTTGCTATATGAGATTGCTCTCCATAAAGTTCCTTTGTATGGAGAAATATGCCATCTAGGGACATATCCTCGTGCCTCCTCTGATGTTCATTGTTCATTGAGGCAAGCACGATGCACTTGGCTCTCGCGCAATCTAAATCCCAGGTTTTGCGGATTTCCTTATCCGCATTGCTGGATTTGGGACCAGGGACAGCAGGTGCCGTAGCGGTGAGGATGTACCCCAATTTGTCATAGGTCAAAGCCATTTTGACATTCCGCGGCCAATCTTTATAGTTTGGCCCTGTTAGTATATTTTTCTCTAAAAGTAACTTAAGTCTAGTCATTTTCAGGGTCGCTGCAATTAGGAGAGAGAGAAGAAAACTCTTTAGCATGATGCTCTTGCAAGTTTAGAGTGGTTTTTAGTTTATCTAAACTGGATGGCTCCCACTGTTTCTCGAATCCTTCCTCAAACCATAAAAGAAGAATTAGCCAGGACTATTCTCACCGTACAATACTTGCTTAACCGTTCAGCCAGGCCAGTGTCGATACTTCGAGGGAGGTTTTCCAACGCTTTCGCGAAGTTCCTTAATTAAATAACCTCTTTTCTCTGGGGGCGTAACCCCGCTGACACCTTTCTGGACACCTACTAGGTTTATAGCATTGATCGTTAAGTGACGAATATCCTGATAAGTAGCATATACTCACAGTAGGATCGGGATCCAAATATCATCGTATGATAATGTTGAAGGAATCCTACCAACATTCATCAAACTCCAAATGGTATGCATCTCTTTGCAAATTTCAGTTTCTTTATAAATTCCCGATATAAGTTTTTGCCCCATGCTCTTATGACCTTGACGTATGCCAACAAATCATAAGTCACATGTCAAGTTCTGCCCATCATTATCTTGTTAATTTGAACCCACCCGTATATACCCTTGACGTATGCCAACAAGGTAATGCGACTGTCCCAAACCAACACATCTATCTATGCAACAAATGAATACCCCAGCAGCTACCAAACACTATGCCTTGACGTATGCCAACAAGCATAGCTTGAATACTACTGACCATCCATAAGAAATGACGGAGGGCTACGACTGGTTTTGGCGAAACCGTGAACGTAGTGAACTTGATATAACCGAAGGAACCTGATAGCTTTTAAAAAGGAGTGGTTAAAGCTCCGCATTTAAAAGTATCTGTTTTTAAAATTAACCGAGTGGTTTCTTTTAAACTGTTCCAACGATTTAAACTTTGGTTTGTTTTTCTTTGCATTATAGATAATGCGTCCCATCATTAACCTATCATTGCAGAAAACAACGAAAATACAACGTCCTCTTATGCCATCCGCATTCGCCACGGGGTCCCGTCATCACCCGTTAGGTTACTTAACTAACGACAGAGCGGGGGCTGGGCTAGCGCGGGTGTAAAACATAAGTGACGTCTAAATAGCTATCATATATATAGATATTTTACATTCGTCTGACGCAATGATATACATTCCAGAACACAGATAAACAATATTGGATTTGCAAGCAATCTGTATTTCTTTTGAGCCTGCAAGAAAAGACAGATTACACAGTTGTGATGAATAGCCTTTACCCCACCCTCGACCCCTACGGGTACGGCAAACTACCCGCCCGGCAGTTTGTGTACCCCACCTTGGGTCAGTCCTAGGAGCAAAAACAGTAAAATGAAATAATACAACGGTGGCTACAACCGCAACCTGGATGTGCCCCGCAAAAATAATATTACAACAAATTACATTTACAACAAATGAATTAAATAATAACCCATTGCATAACCCCGGCTATACACCACAACAGTCCAATACAGTTCATATGCACAAACAGATAAAACCATTACAGAAATGTGCAACCCCCTGCCAACCGACATACTAGCAGTTAGGGGAGGTTTACGAACACATTAAACAATCACAGATATAATCCAATATGAAAATACTGTACAATTTCGATCGATTAAACGCATTTAACATTGCTCCATTACTGCTCTGTAAACTTGAAACCTGAGCAAAATTAAAAAATACCAGAGAATCCCAAATATCACAGAGAACCACCACAAGAAAAATGGCTCCCTGAATCGTCAACTCGGCGGCGGAAGCACGGCGCTACATGTGCTAGCCGCCGCGGATCCGCGGCGCCGTAGGCGATTCAGGGGACCAAATTTTTTGGGTGTTCTACTGCTGTCATTTTAAGCTTTCTGAACATCCCTGAAAAATTTTTGGACTTCATTTAAAATTCGACAGAAACTTGACAGTTCTAGGGTTTTCCGGCTTCGTTTTTCCGTTCGAAATTCGTACAAATTTGCAAATAAGTTATTTATTGTTTACGAATTTGCAAATAAGTTATTTATTGTTTAGCGAGGCTCTGAAACCACTGTAAGTTGATGTACTACACCCCAATACTTGTGGGGAGGCGGAATTTTCAAAAACGAACTTGTTTAGTGAACAAACATCGACTAACCGCTTGAATCGAAGCTAAACGATAACTAACCAAACATATAGTTGTTCAAAACTACTATGCTTAGGGATTATACCTATCGAACCAAGTCCTTCGTCTTTGCGATCTCCTCGTCCTCCTCGGCCTTCTCTTTGTAGTAGACGATCCACCCGAGAGCAAAACTCCAAGCTTAGCCTCTAAACTTGAGGCAACTAACCTTCTTGGATTGCTAATCAAAGAAGATAGATGAGATAGAGTGAGGGTTATGGATTGTTTAGTCTAGCTAATCCTTGATCTCAACACATGAGGGGTGAGGATTAGGGTTTGAAGAGAGTGAGCTTGAGGAGAGAGAATGTGAATAATATTATGAGTGAGAATAGTAAGTTATCATAATATATATGAAGCATTATCTTTTAAAAGAGAAAAGAAAATAAGTGATGAATAATCATGCTTCATAAATATCAAGTGGTGATTCATTATCATGAGTCATTAAGCATTTATGATGCATTAATGACTATGATGAATCACTCTCATGACTCACTAATCTCATTCAATGCATATGACACCTAAACCTCCTTAGTCACCATCTTCTAGAAGCTTCTCGAGTAATTACAAGAACGCCCCTCCGATCCGTAAAAATACGGAAAAACTTTAGACTGTATAAATCTAATAACCGGATACCAGTAACTGGCTTAAACCAAAGCCGACTGGTAAAAACTGTCCAAACGACGTAAGTGTGTAAACACACATACGCGTCCGAACCCTTTGTCGTAAAACCATACGACCTCTATATCGTTTCGCCTGGAGTAGGGAACTCACTGTGTGGGACTCTAGAGACTCGACTACTACGCTGGCAGTGGGTTTAACCACAGACCGCAAGCGGCACTAGCTGTACGTAACGGTCCCCAGGTAGTTGTCGATAAGAAGGCCGATGAGGAAACCCATCCGAACTCCTACTGAGCCTGCTGTGACAATCTCCGATACAGTCCGGTCCGTTCGTCCAAGACTATCGCATATCGGGCCTAGGGTGGCGGCAAGCGTTAGTCCCCTAATAGCGGTATAAGTCGTGTCGGAGCGAAGCCTATTACACCCTGAGAAACTACTGGAACCTACCAGCAAATCTCGCTTGCCCTGGCCAGGGACTTTGCGTAATGGCTCTCTGACACAGCGCGATATCTACTCCCAATACCGGGAGGGACGAATCCTGTCTAACCGCCACTGCCTCCAAGTGCTCGGGACTGCACCCAACTGCTACCTGTTTGCATGACTCCTTTGAGCCGTGGTAGGGTAGCAATCTAAGAACAGTGGGACACACTCGAGGCGAAGTAGCAGTGTCAAGTCTGCGGACTATGCTGTACTCATATCACCTGGGAACTGCTCACTGACGACTGGTATAAAACCAACCAACAGTTCCCTATGAGTCCTGTCCGGTGTACCCGTAACCTAACGAGCACCTGCATACTATCTCCAGTACGACGTACTGACGGCTGTGGGACAGACCATCTCCCCAACTGGGATGAGAAGCGTACACACTAGTCTACTCCGGAGTATCGATGCTCTGTCTCGATAATCCAACGACCAGGGACCTGAATAAGGATGTGCTTGTAGACTACCCAGCTCCCACTAGTGTGACTGCCATCACAACGCTGGTAGACAAGCAAGATCCTAAGAGCTCTATCAATACGTACCCTTACATATTAAGATAGAAAAACCAAGTAGCATACTACCATGTTTAGCAAGACTGTTATATACATGTGAATATCCCAAGCTTCCATTAAGTAATATACAAACTAGTATGATACAGTAATGGCCTTCTAGGGCATAAACACTAACAACTATATCATGCCTTAATCAAGATAATAATACAGATATATTGACCGAACCCGCTTGTTATACTGCGCTAGGAAACGTTGGTCCCGCTCCAACTTATAACTGTTATAAGACAGAGCAGGAAATAGGGGATTACCAGAATTCCCATGCCACCCAAACGAAGAAAGTGCATGCTGATGCATCTTTTTCGGGTGTGTTCATTACCGAAAACTGTTTCTCAGTATCCTTTACGTCCTGGGTATGAGATACCGGATCAGGATCCCGCAAATGTAATTTGTTACATGGGCTACAGATAGGTAGAGAACTGAGAATGGGTGATAAGTTTCATGAGATAGAAACGGTGCAAGTGTTGCAGCCAACTCTGTTGGCAGTTATCACCCTGTATTACCAGAATACATTGATTCTGAACGAATGTTATTAGATATCGAACCTGATATACAACATCATATCAGTCTCTTTAATAATGAAGAAGGATATAATTTTGTATTGTTGGATAATGTTTTGAACATTTCCTATATCAAGAGTTGATCGGTTCAGGCACGCTATCTAAAAGCATAAACGTTCTAAATCAAACCACAGTTCTTAACATACAGAACACACACAAGAGGAAGAGTTTAGAAATGAACGAATCCTTCTTGAGGCATTATAGACTAGGTCATATCAGTGCGACCCGACTAGCTGAAGTTACATATAGATGCATATTTAAATTAGTTTGAATTTATATCTTGTGAAACTTGCCGGTCATGTCACAGAGATAAGATGACCACAGCTCCGTTTATTGGAAACAGAGAAAGAGTTAGTGAACTGTTGGGATTGATACATGCTGATGTATGAAAGTCCCCTGTCTACACATGACAAGACCGGTTCTTTGTACTTCATTACATTCACTGATGATCTCTCAAGATTCAGACATATGTTCCTGTTGAAACACAAGTCCGAAACTTTTGAGATAATCACAGAATATAAGTTAGAAGTAGAGAACCAAAAACGGGTATAAGTATTATGTCCTTTGATGAGATCAAGGAAGAGAATACTTGAGCACGAGATTCCTGGACTATTTTAAAGGAGAATGAGATTCTCTCTCAGTATTACTCCTCCGAATACACCACAACACGTTGGTGTATCGGGGCGGAGCAATCACACCCTATGTGATATGGTGCACTCTACGATGAGTACTACTGAGTTTCCTATATCCTTTTGGGAGTTATGCACTTATGAAGCTGCATACCTATTGAATAGGGTTCCAATCAAATCTATTGCCTACCACTTCATATGTGATATGGAATGGGAAAAGCCCATATCTTAAGTAAGTTAAGATTTTGGGTTGTCCGGCCTATGTTTAAAAGCAAAATCCGGACAAGCTCGAGGCAAAGTCAGTTCTGTGGAAGTTTGTTGGATATCCCAAGCATTCGCAAGGGAATATTTTCTACCAAACCGAGGAATAAAAGATGTTTTGTTTCTCAGCATGCCACCTTTGTGAAAGGGAATTTCTTGTGAAGAAATTATTGGTCATGAGGTAGAACTGGAATGAGTTCCAGCTATACAAACTGCAGCTGATGATTTGGTAGAACAAAAGGATTCAATAGTTTCCAACGAACCTCAGCCTCTCCGCCGATCTAGTAGGGTTCCTCACCCACTTGAGAGATACTTCGGTTTTCTTTATGACAGGGGGAGCAAGGATTGCATCATAAGATGATGACCCAACTAGTTTCGAGCTGGCCATCAGGAGTGGGACTCTGTAAGAATGGCTGGATGCTTAGCGATCTGAGATGGAATCCTTATACACCAACAAAGTATGGACTTTGGTTACTTTATCTGAAGAGTTAAATCCCTATCAGGAGCAAGTATATCTTGAGAAGATTACTTGGTGTACATGGAAAATTTGAGACTTTCAAAGCTATGCTTAATTCCATCCAGCTCCTACTTGCCACGGCTACATACCATGACTACGATATCTGGCGGTTGGGTGTCATGACTGCTTTTCTAAATGATGATTTGGAAGAGAGCGTCTATAAGTACACAGCCAGAGGGCTTCGAAGACAGTGGGAGCAACGGAAACGTGAGCATGATGTTTTATGGGATAAATTAGGCATCGCGGAGTTGGAACGTCTGTTTTGATGCAGTACTCAAAGAGTTTGACTTCATCAAAAATGGTAGATGAACCTTGTATATACAAAAAGGCAGTAGAGAGTATGGTGGTGATCCTCGTAGAGTACGTGGATGACATACTCTTGATAGGGAAGGAGTTTCCTATGCTACGCTCGGTCAATCTCTGCTTATCATAAGGATTCTCCATATAGGATCAAGGTGATACCTCCTAAATCCTGGGTTTTGGATCTATGAGATAGATCTAATTGGATGTTAGGATTCTCACTAGTTATAGTGAGATAGTATCAATCGATCCTGGGGAGAATCACTGGAATGGTTTCAGGCTGATAAGGACGACTGAATGTCAGGTTCAGGCATTGTCTTTACCCTCAGTGGAGGGACGGTATGTTGGAAGTGTTCCAAGCTAGATACCGTGACTTCCTAGACGATTAAAGGCAAGATACGTTGTTACCAAGGATGCTACCAAAGAGGCAGTCTGGATATATATAAGTTCATGAGATGAATTTCGTTCCTACCATTGTGTGACAATGGAGTTATGGATTTTGCCAAGGAACCCCCATCCCATCAGAGATCCAGACATATTCTTAGGCAGTATCGCCTGATCATGGAGATGGTTGATCTCCAGGGAGATCGAGGTTAGGAGAGTAGACACAGAGGACAACAGCGCGGATCCACTAACAAAGGCCTATTTCCCAGTAGAGACTTTTTATGGGATGATTGAGTATGAGATACTTCAACCACAGCTAATTGTTGGGCATGCGATACCGCAACAGATGGCCCTAGTGCAAGTGGGAGATTGTTAGTTATATGTATTCCTTAGAGGCCATTACTGTACATACGATATATATTGTAGTGGATGCTTGGACATATATAGGGAGGAATTTCTTGCTCAACATGATAGTACGCTATCTGGTTGCTCTTTATCTTAACATGTACTCTGATTGTCTCTATGTTACATGTTAATAAAGCCCTTAGGATGAGTACTTGACTACAAGGACTATGATGTGGATCATACTAGTGGGGACAGTGTAGTCGCCAAGTACATGCTTCAAATGTTCCTAGTCGTGGGAGTACCGAGACAGGGTATCGATACTCCAGAGTAGACTAGCGTATACGTATCTTGACCCATATGATGGGCGATGGATGATCCCATATCCATCGGTGTTTGACATCAAGGATGGTGTACGGGTGCTCAGTGGAGACTGGGTACACTGGACGGATTCACCGAGAACTCCCAGATGGTATTATACCTCACGTCAGATGGCAGTTCTCTGGTGACACTTGTACAGGTTAATCTGTAGACCCGAGATCGTCATAGAGTCTTATGTGATTCCCTCTGTGCTTTGATTTCCATCATACCACATCTAAGAGAGCTTGCAAAAAGGTGGCTTTTAGGTACAGTCCCGAATCACATCGAGGCAATGAGCGATAGGAGTGGTTTCGTCTCTCCCGGTATAGGGAGTTGATGTTGCGCTGTGTTCGATTGTCTATAACTAGAAATCCCTGGCAAGGGTTGCTGAGATTTACTGGTAAGTGTTATCAGTAGTTTCTTGAACTGTTATAGACCTCATATCGACACGACTTATCAAACTACTAGGGTCTGACGTTTACCACCCCTAGGCGAGATATGTGACATATCAGACGAAGAGACCGGAATGTACAAGAGTGTTACTGATTGGATTCGTAGGAGAATGTACAGGCTTGCTTGTTGATCTTCTGATCGCTCAATACCTGGGTGGCTCTTACGTTTAACTGACCGCTTGCAGCTTGTGGGTGTTTAATATGATCATCACCTACTGCCGGCGTATTGACGATTCTTTAGAGTCCTACACAGAGGTTTCTTGACTCAGGTAAAATGGAGTAGGGGAACATATGTGATATGTGCGGGACCGAGAACAATACGTGTATGTGATTCCATATTAGATTCTCGCGATATAAGATATCTGCCGGGTATATGAGATATAGCCGGGTCATCGGATCAAGTGTTGATTCGATGAACTTATACAGATTATATTAGTCGGTTATTTGTGAAATAGCCGGATTATCGGATCAAGTGTTGATTCGATAATTTAATGTATAATTATATATTTTATATATTAAATTGCATTAACTAATATAAGCGCACTAAAAGATTCTTTTTCTCACTCGGGTAATACATTGATATATATGCGATATATGTTAATTGTATTATTTTATTTTGTTACAGTAAATATTGTATATGTGATATATAATATTGTAACATATTAGGGTTATAAATGCAACATGTTTTATGGAGTTTAATTGTGGTTAGGGTTTGGATTAGGGTTAAGCATGCATGAAGCTTTAAAGAAGCTTCTTGAAGCTTTGACATTGACTTTGGATATTTTGTGTAGATATTTGCTTAACCCAACCCAACCCTTCACCATAGTTAACTCTCTACATGGGTTAAGACTTCATTCTTAATCCATGGTTGCATTTCTAAGCTCACACTACTTTCATTATTCATCACAAAAGAAAGAGATCATCTTCTTCGTTCTTCTTCTTTTCATGAAAAGCTTTCTAGCTTTTTATGAAGTGATGAAAATGAATGAGATTAAGAAAACAAATGAGAGCTAAATTCCTACTTCATCATCCTAATCTATTCTTGCCAATTAGATTAGGGTGTTCACTTCCTTTAGTGAGTGAGAACTTGTGTTAAAGAAACTTCAAAGTAGATCATCTTAGTTATCGAAGATCGGAAGCAAGCTTGCATCATTCTCTTCGTGGAGCCTCTCTAGAGTTCGGGAACTTGATGATCGCAGCGAAGGGACCACAACACGGAGCTTAAGAAGTGAAGGAATGGACTACAAAGGTTGTAATCCCTAACTCTTAGATGTAAAGTTGTTTACATGCTTTGTTTCGCCTAATCTCTAGTTTAAAAATCTTGGTTAGGGCTGTTCGGCACGTCTAAATTTTAAATCGGGCATGGTTGATGCCTTATAGACCCTTGTGAGAGTGTCTAGTAACCGTACAGTGGTATCAGAGCCAAGCTAGAGCTTTGGGCGAAGTCTAGGCGATGTTTAAAGTCCGATCGAACTCCGAATACCTGATAAAACCTAGTTTTTGGAAAAAATTTCAAAAGTTGACATTTTCATATTAAAAATACTCAGAAAATAAAGAAGGTAAATCTAAGAATTACTGTGAAGTACGAACCACCAACTCGATCCCGTGAGCACGGAACCGCGGCCAAACCAAGCGTTTGGCGACAGTTCCACGGCCAAAAATTAGAGTTGGTCCCCGATACTTCAGGTATTAATTCTTTGGACTTTTTCATAGTTCTGGGAATTTTTAATTCTACTCAAGTGTTGAGTTTTCTGGGATGTATTCGGAACTCGTTGATTCGATTGGAAAGTTTAAATTCGTTTAAGTTTTTTCCGGATAATTTAGAACGTGTTAAAAAATTCGAACGGATATCAATAACTCACTTTTTCCCCTGTCGGAAAATTTTTAAAAGTTGGATTTTTTTCTCGAGTTTGAAACTTTCGGAAAATCGTGCAAGTAACATGGTGGACCCTCTAGAAGAACACAAACCTTAACTCGATTATGTGACCGTCTGAACCGCCTCTAAACCGCCTCTAAACCTTAGGATTTGGGGCAGTACGGCGTTGCCACATGTGAGGCGTTGGCTTGACCCTTCTACGGCTGGACCATTGGTACTGTGGCATGTGATGGATACTTTTTGAACTCTGCTCAAGTGTTGGGCTAATTGGGAAATCTTAGGTGTTTGTTTATTCGATCGGAAAGTTTAACATTGTCTATTTATCTGGAATGTGATACAATATTTGGAATCCACAAGTAGTTATGAGATAACTAATTTGAATGTCATAAATCTAGCAGCTTAGTCTCATTTGATCGGTTGCCACGGGATTTTGATGCGATCAAAAGTCCGTCGCAATCACGTAGCGTACGCGGATACTCGCCGGGTAAACTTAATAGACAGCCACGCCCTATAGCTCCGACCGAGTGACTGTAGGAGAACCCCATCGCCCAAAGCATCCGTTCGGGTGCTCGCAGCAGCGGTGTTCCGCCTTAGTGCACTTCGTTGATGGCATCCGGGGGTGCGGCCGTCTACTAAAGTTTGCGACAAGCATTCGATCAGGATATCGGGAATCTTGTTGAGTTGCCCGACTAGATATTGAAAAGTGTTTTCGATATTGAGACTAAAATGCGGGGTTTATAATTGTTAGGCATGCGATGTCTAAGGAATTCATTTGGTTAAGCATGCGATATCTAAGGAGGTTGCGGATTCCAACTGTTGTAGTTTTATACTTTCTTTTCTACGACCGTAAGCGCAGTATGTGGAGTATCGCCGGCTTCGTTGCTATACATCAACGAAAATCGGGATACGCATACTTGCTTACATTGATGATATGAGATATTATGTGTTGCTGTGATATGTTATATTGGATCATCGTGTTCTGAATAGCCGGGGGTTTTATGTGAGATGAGAGTTTTTTCTTTTTCATTCATGTAAAATTCATTTGTATGTAATATTCTTTTATTGGGGCACTTTCGGGATGACGATGACGTCACCATTGTATATTATTTACTTTTCCGCATTAGGTAGACCCAAGACGGGGAGCATAAGTAACCGGGTTCTAGGGTCCAGTGGGAGACCATCTCGAGGACTCGAGACCGGGTCTCCAAACTTTAGAACTAGCAGGATTTCTTGCCACTCTCGTAGGGGTCTAGGGATGTAGGTTTGGCTATTCATCGTGACCGTGGAATCCGCGTTTTATACAGGCTCGCATAAAATATGGAAATCCTATTATATCCAATATTTCATATATTATCTTCTGCTGCAATGTTCTGTGATGAGATCATATTAATGCCTGAGATGAATGTTTATATTATATATATATGAGATATATGTTATATTGCAGATTTCGTTTCAAATGTGATGCTCATGAAGCATATTAAAATGGGACTTCATTAATGAGATTAATGAAACTAAAAGAAACCTAAACATGTTGTAGAAACTTGTTTAAAAAAATGGTAGCTCTAGTTCTTACTTTGCATAGCGGTGTTCCTTATAGAACATCCAGCACCTTATTCGATAAGGAAAGAGCCGAGATCCCTTCACCGGGAGTGACCTCTTTAGAGAAACTAGCAGATGCTACAAATACGGTTTGTCTTTTGATTGCTTATATAATTTTTGCTTTGCATAGTGATATTTGTGAAATATTCCGTGCCTTATTCGATGAGGAAAGAGCCGACGATCCCTTCACCGGGAGTGACCTCTTTAGCAAAACTAGAAAAGGCCTAAAAAACATTCCATTTAAAATCACTCGATTCTACAACGATATCAAGTTCATTACGCAAAGGGTTTTCTTAAAAACCTGTCGTAGCCCTCCGTCATTTCAGATAAGGACTGTTTAGTATTCGTACTATGTTTGTCGACCTCCATCAAGGCGTAGTGTGCGGTAGCTAACTAGTATTTATCTGCTTATGCATATGATGCAGATTGGATTAGGGTAGTCGTACGGCCTGGTTGACCTCCGTCAAGGGTCGTGTGGGTGGGTTTAATTCAATCAGCAAATGACGGGTAGAACTTGACTAGCAGCCTATGGTTTGTTGATCTCCGTCAAGATCATAGGATGCTAGGGATAAAATATTATTGGGAATTTCAAGTGTTGAAATTTGCAATGAGATTGCATACCTCCTATGAGATAGTTGGATTCGGATACCCGCTGTGAGTAAGAGTTACTCCTGGGAGAGTTTTACACATTACAATTAGCCGATCAAGTAGGTGTCTAGAAAGGTGTTAACGGGGTTACGCCCCTAGGAAAACGAGGTTTACTTTAATTAGGTTCGTGCGAAAGTGCGAGGAGCCTCCCTCAAAGTACCGGCACTGGCCTGGCTTAAAGATTGGCGAACTTGTAGGGTGTAATTAATCCCGGCTAGTCTTTCCTTTTAGGGTTTGAAGGAAGATTTTTCAAAAAACAGTAGGAGACATCCTGATTAGATAAATTGATAACCAATCTAATCTTGTAAAAGCGCACGCTGAGTGTTTTCTTCTCTCTCTCTCCTGGTTGCGACTATATCATGCCTTAATCAAGATAATAATACGGATATATTGACCGAACCCGCTTGTTATACTGCGCTAGGAAACGTTGGTCCCGCTCCAACTTATAATTGTTATAAGACAGAGCAGGAAATAGGGGATTACCAGAATTCCCATGCCACCCAAACGAAGAAAGTGCATGCTGATGCATCTTCTTCGGATGTGTTCATTACCGAAAACTGTTTCTCAGTATCCTTTACGTCCTGGGTATGAGATACCGGATCAGGATCCCGCAAATGTAATTTGTTACATGGGCTACAGATAGGTAGAGAACTGAGAATGGGTGATAAGTTTCATGAGATAGAAACGGTGCAAGTGTTGCAGCCAACTCTTTTGGTAGTTATCACCCTGTATTACCAGAATACATTGATTCTGAACGAATGTTATTAGATACCGAACCTGATATACAACATCATATCAGTCTCTTTATTAGTAAAGAAGGATATAATTTTGTATTGTTGGATAATGTTTTGAACATTTCCTATATCAAGAGTTGATCGGTTTAGGCACGCTATCTAAAAGCATAAACGTTCTAAATCAAACCACAGTTCTTAACGTACAGAACACACATAAGAGGAAGAGTTTAGAAATGAACGAATCCTTCTTGAGGCATTATAGACTAGGTCATATCAGTGCGACCCGACTAGCTGAAGTTACATATAGATGCATATTTAAATTAGTTTGAATTTATATCTTGTGAAACTTGCCGGTCATGTCACAGAGATAAGATGACCACAGCTCCGTTTATTGGAAACAGAGAAAGAGTTAGTGAACTCTTGGGATTTATACATGCTGATGTATGAAAGTCCCCTGTCTACACATGACAAGACCGGTTCTTTGTACTTCATTACATTCACTGATGATCTCTCAAGATTCAGACATATGTTCCTGTTGAAACACAAGTCCGAAACTTTTGAGATAATCACAGAATATAAGTTAGAAGTAGAGAACCAAAAACGGGTATAAGTATTATGTCCTTTGATGAGATCAAGGAAGAGAATACTTGAGCACGAGATTCCTGGGACTATTTTAAAGGAGAATAAGATTCTCTCTCAGTATTACTCCTCCGAATACACCACAACACGTCGGTGTATCGGGGCGGAGCAATCACACCTTATGTGATATGGTGCGCTCTACGATGAGTACTACTGAGTTTCCTATATCCTTTTGGGAGTTATGCACTTATGAAGCTGCATACCTATTGAATAGGGTTCTAATCAAATCTATTGCCTACCACTTCATATGTGATATGGAATGGTAAGAGCCCATATCTTAAGTAAGTTAAGATTTTGGGTTGTCCGGCCTATGTTTAAAAGCAAAATCCGGACAAGCTCGAGGCAAAGTCAGTTCTGTGGAAGTTTGTTGGATATCCCAAGCATTCGCAAGGGAATATTTTCTACCAAACCGAGGAATAAAAGATGTTTTGTTTCTCAGCATGCCACCTTTGTGAAAGGGAATTTCTTGTGAAGAAATTATTGGTCATGAGGTAGAACTGGAATGAGTTCCAGCCATACAAACTGCAGCTGATGATTTGGTAGAACAAAAGGATTCAATAGTTTCCAACGAACCTCAGCCTCTCCGCCGATCTAGTAGGGTTCCTCACCCACCTGAGAGATACTTCGGTTTTCTTTATGACAGGGGGAGCAAGGATTGCATCATGAGATGATGACCCAACTAGTTTCGAGCTGGCCATCAGGAGTGGGACTCTGTAAGAATGGCTGGATGCTTAGTGATCTGAGATGGAACCTTATACACCAACAAAGTATGGACTTTGGTTACTTTATCTGAAGAGTTAAATCCCTATCAGGAGCAAGTATATCTTGAGAAGATTACTTGGTTTACATGGAAAAGTTGAGACTTTCAAAGCTATGCTTAATTCCAACAAGATCCTACTTGCCACGGCTACATACCATGACTACGATATCTGGCGGTTGGGTGTCATGACTGCTTTTCTAAATGATGATTTGGAAAAGAGCGTCTATAAGTACACAGCCAGAGGGCTTCGTAGACAGTGGGAGCAACGGAAACGTGAGCATGATGTTTTATAGGATAAATTAGGCATCGCGGAGTTGGAACGTCTGTTTTGATGCAGTACTCAAAGAGTTTGACTTCATCAAAAATGGTAGATGAACCTTGTATATACAAAAAGGCAGTAGAGAGTATGGTGGTGATCCTCGTAGAGTACGTGGATGACATACTCTTGATAGGGAAGGAGTTTCCTATGCTACGCTCGGTCAATCTCAGCTTATCATAAGGATTCTCCATATAGGATCAAGGTGATACCTCCTAAATCCTGGGTTTTGGATCTATGAGATAGATCTAATTGGATGTTAGGATTCTCACTAGTTATAGTGAGATAGTATCAATCGATCCTGGGGAGAATCACTGGAATGGTTTCAGGCTGATAAGGACGACTGAATGTCAGGTGCAGGCATTGTCTTTACCCTCAGTGGAGGGACGGTATGTTGGAAGTGTTCCAAGCTAGATACCGTGACTTCCTAGACGATTAAAGGCAAGATACGTTGTTACCAAGGATGCTACCAAAGAGGCAGTCTGGATATATATAAGTTCATGAGATGAATTTCGTTCCTACCATTGTGTGACAATGGAGTTATGGATTTTGCCAAGGAACCCCCATCCCATCAGAGATCCAGACATATTCTTAGGCAGTATCGCCTGATCATGGAGATGGTTGATCTCCAGGGAGATCGAGGTTAGGAGAGTAGACACAGAGGACAACAGCGCGGATCCACTAACAAAGGCCTATTTCCCAGTAGAGACTTTTTATGGGATGATTGAGTATGAGATACTTCAACCACAGCTAATTGTTGGGTATGCGATACCGCAACAGATGGCCCTAGTGTAAGTGGGAGATTGTTAGTTATATGTATGCCTTAGAGGCCATTACTGTACATACGATATATATTGTAGTGGATGCTTGGACATATATAGGGAGGAATTTCTTGCTCAACATGATAGTACGCTATCTGGTTGCTCTTTATCTTAACATGTACTCTGATTGTCTCTATGTTACATGTTAATAAAGCCCTTAGGATGAGTACTTGACTACAAGGACTATGATGTGGATCATACTAGTAGGGACAGTGTAGTCGCCAGTACATGCTTCAAATGTTCCTAGTCGTGGAGTACCGAGACAGGGTATCGATACTCCAGAGTAGACTAGCGTATACGCATCTTGACCCATATGATGGGCGATGGATGATCCATATCCATCGGTGTTTGACATCAAGGATGGTGTACGGGTGCTCAGTGGAGACTGGGTACACTGGACGGATTCACCGAGAACTCCCAGATGGTATTATACCTCACGTCAGATGGCAGTTCTCTGGTGACACTGGTACAGGTTAATCTGTAGACCCGAGATCGTCATAGAGTCTTATGTGATTCCCTCCGTGCTTTGATTTCCATCATACCACATCCAAGAGGGCTTGCAAAAAGGTGGCTTTTAGGTACAGTCCCGAATCACATGGAGGCAATGAGCGATAGGAGGGGTTTCGTCTCTCCCGGTATAGGGAGTTGATGTTGCGCTGTGTTCGATTGTCTATAACTAGAAATCCCTGGCCAGGGTTGCTGAGATTTACTGGTAAGTGTTATCAGTAGTTTCTTGAACTGTTATAGACCTCATATCGACACGACTTATCAAACTACTAGGGTCTGACGTTTACCACCCCTAGGCGAGATATGCGACATATCAGACGAAGAGACCAGACTGTACGGGAGTGTTACTGATTGGATTCGCAGGAGAATGTACAGGCTTGCTTGTTGATCTTCTGATCGCTCAATACCTGGATGGCTGTTACGTTTAGCTGACCGCTTGCAGCTTATGGGTGTTGATATGATCATCACCTACTGCTGGCGTATTGACGATTCTTTAGAGTCCTACACAGAGGTTTCTTGACTCGGGCAAAATGGAGTAGGGGCACATATGTGATATGTGTGGGACCGAGAACAATACCTGTATGTGATACCGTATTAGATTCTCGTGATATGAGATATTGGCCGGGTATATGAGATATAGCCGGGTCATCGGATCAAGTGTTGATTCGATGAACTGATACAGATTATATTAGTCGGTTATTTGTGAAATAGCCGGATTATCGGATCAAGTGTTGATTCGATAATTTAATGTATAATTATATATTTGATATATTAAATTGCATTAACTAATATAAGCTCACTAAAAGATTCTTTTTCTCACTCTTGTAATACATTGATAAATATGCGATATATGTTAATTGTATTATTTTATTTTGTTACAATAAATATTGTATATGTGATATATAATATTGTAACATATTAGGGTTATAAATGCAACATGTTTTATAGAGTTTAATTGTGGTTAGGGTTTGGATTAGGGTTAAGCATGCATGAAGCTTTCAAGAAGCTTCTTGAAGCTTTGACTTTGACTTTGGATATTTTGTGTAGATATTTGCTTAACCCAACCCAACCCTTCACTATAGTTAACTCTCTACATGGGTTAAGACTTCATTCTTAACCCATGGTTGCATTTCTAACCTCACACCACTTTCATTATTCATCACAAAAGAAAGAGATCATCTTCTTCGTTCTTCTTCTTTTCATGAAAAGCTTTCTAGATTTTTATGAAGTGATGAAAATGAGTGAGATTAAGAAAACAAATGAGATCTAAATTCCTACTTCATCATCCTAATCTATTCTTGCCAATTAGATTAGGGCGTTCACTTCATTTAGTGAGTGAGAGCTTGTGTTAAAGAAACTTCAACGTAGATCATCTTAGTTATCGAAGGTCGGAAGCAAGTTTGCATCTTTCTCTTCACGGAGCCTCTCTAGAGTCCGGGAACTTGATGATCGCAGCGAAGGGACCACAACACGGAGCTTAAGAAGTGAAGGAACGGACTACAAAGGTTGTAATCCCTAACTCTTAGATGTAAAGTTGTTTACATGCTTTGTTTCGCCTAATCTCTAGTTTAAAGATCTTTGTTAGGGTTGTTCGGCACGTCTAAATTTTAAATCGGGCATGGTTGATGCCTTATAGACCCTTGTGAGAGGGCCTAGTAACCCTACACCGGTGAAGGGATCTCGGCTCTTTCCTCATCAAATGAGGTGTAGGATATTTCAAAAATACCACTATGCAAAGCAAAAACTATAGAAGCAATCAAAAGACAAACCGAGTGGGTTGTTGCATTTGCCAGTTTCGCTAAAGAGGTCAATCTCGGAGAAGGGATCTCGGCTCTTTCCTTATCGAATAAGGTGCTGGATATTCTACAAGGAATACCGCTATGCAAAGCAAGAACTAGTGCTACCAGTTTTTAAGACAATTTTCTACAATATCTTTAGGTTTCTTTTATTTCATTAATCTCATTAATGAAGTCCCATCAATTATGCTTCCTAAGTATTACAGAAGAAACGAAAGCAGCAATATTTATTAAATATCATATATATAAAATATAAGCATTCGTATCAGAATATCAAGTGATCACATCATAGAATATTAGCAGCAGAAGAACACATATGAACGTATTTTAAATTAAGCGAATAAAAAACGCGGATTCCACGGTCGTGATGAATAGCCAAACCCAATCCCTAGACTCCTACGAGTGCGGCAAGCAACCCTACCAATTCTAGAGTAAGGATACCCGGTCTCGACTCCTCGAGATAGTCTCCCACTGGACCCTAGAACCCGGTTACTTATGCTCTCCTTCTTGGGTCTATCCTAATGCGGAAAAGTAAATAATATAAATCAATGGTGACATCATCCTCAACCCGGAAGTTCCCCAATAAAAGAATAGTACATACAAGTTTTTACATGAATGAAAATAAAAAACTCTCATCTCACATAAAAACCCCGGCTATTCAAAACACGACGATCCAATATAACATATCACAGTAACACATAACATCACATGTCATCAACGTAAGTAAATATGCGTATCCCAATTGTCGTTGACGTATAGCAACGAAACCGGCGATACACTACATATTACATTTACGGTCGCAGAAAAGAAAGTGAAAAACTACAACAGTTAGAATCAGCAACCACCTTAGACATCATAAACCTAATGTATCTCATACTTTGGATTTCATGCCTTACCAAATGAATTCCTTAGACATCACATGCCTAACAATTATAAACCCCACATTTTAGTTTCGATATTGAAAACACTTTCCAATAACCTATCGGGTAATTCAACAAGATTCCCGATAACCTGATCGAATGCGCGTCGGAAAATTTAGCAGACGGACGCACCCCTCGATGTCGTCGACGAAGTGCACTAAGGCAGAACACTGCGGCCGTGAGCACCGGAACGGATGGTTTTGGTGACGGGGTTCTCCTACAGTCACTTGGTCAGGGCTATGGGGCATGGCTATGTAGTAAGGTTACCCAGCGAGTATCCGTATACACTACATAATTGCGATGGACTTTTGATCCCCATCAAAATTCCATGGCAACCGATCAAATGAGACCAAACTGCTAGACTTATAAAATTCAAACTAGTTATCTCATAACTAATTATGTGGATTCCAAATATTGTATCACAATCACAGATAGCTAGACGATGTTAAACTTTTCGATCGAATAAACAAACACCCAAATTTTTCCAAAGAGCTCAACACTTGAGCGGAGTTCAAAAGGTACCCAGAACAAGCCACAACTCCTATGAACCATCCGTAGAAGGGCCAACCCATGCCTCACTCATTGTCACGACCCGAAATTTGGCACATGACGGTCCTTAAACCATGTAATGTTCATAGGCGTAACGAAATTTAAGTAAGCTAAAATCCCAACAATCTAAACCATCAAAAGTAGTAAGTGATAAGAACACTGTTAAAACTTTGAAATCTCAAATACAAATTCTTTAAAGTCCAACTTTTACTTCGTTTAAAATTTTGGCAGCACCTCCTTTGTAAAAACTAGCCCCAAAAGGGTACAACATAAAATATAAGTACAGCATCCCCAACGGGAGCAAATCCATGCCCAAAGACGGAAAACAACCACCACAAGCAGATTTACGATGTCGAAGCGAAGAAAAAGACGATATAAAGTGAAACATCATAAAAGACCTCCAAAGTTACAAAATAATATAGAATATTGTACTCACAACTCGTTTCTAAGTCAATACATGAAATAGTAGATGGAGAGTACTGGATACAACGAATATACAATGAGCAACATCGGATAACAGGAAAATCCACCTATAGCAAAACTGCACACAGTCAGCCGTATCGGTATCCGCTGCAAAAGATGATACAATAAGCAGCAGAAGAAACCCTGCCGCTACCACTCTGAGGGACACCTGCAAAACACTGTGGCACAACGGGGGTGAGTTGCCAACTCGAGAATAGTAAATAACATATGCAGGTAATCGCAAGTATGCACGTACTGCGATGATCTATTACATACAAGCTGATAGCAATAAATGACAATATGTAAATGCAACAGTTATGAAAGGTACTCTATAAGGCTCTACTAATACATGAAGCAATGCATATTAAATAAATGCGGAGTATAAAATAAAACATATCCTGTAAGTCTCATGGAACCTGAGTGTCTAACATCGACACCCGAAAACATCACGAAAACTAGTGATCGACACATAAATACTAATCTATCAGGTGCCGTCAACACGACTGGCCCTGATATGTACGTATTATACGTCTCTCGGAAACCCGAGTGCCCAGCTTCGACACTCGTAATCCACGTATCCATACGTACATAACTCCGGTCGATATCCTCTAGATATCCGCCGAGTCCAAATAATATCACCGGTAGGTAGTGGTCTCTCTTCCAGGCTCATCTTCTACACCATGAAATCGCCTCTCGCCCCGGGGTACTGTTGGATATAGTGCCCTTAGAGTCAATTATTGGATCACAAGCATGTGGTTGCAATGATTGAGGGAGGACCTATACCGGTAGGACAGTCTTACTCAAGATGATAGTATGCTATCTGGTTTATCTTTATCATCGTGTACTGTTTTAGGTGACCTTACGGGTCACTATTGCACGTTGATAGAGCCCATAGGATTCTTGCTTGATGGCCAGCAGTATGATGGCGATCATATACGTGGGAGCTGGGGTCTATAAGCACATCCTTAAAAGGTCCCTAGTCGTGGGAGTTTCGAGACTGGGCATTGATACTCCATTAGTAGACTAGTGTATACAGTCGAGACCCCGACGAAGGGCGGTGGCCGGTCTCATAAGCCATTCGTGTCAGTTGGTTCACCTAAGATGTATACAGGTGCTCATTGGGTTATGAGTACACCGGACAGGACTCGCCGGGAACATGCTAGTTGGTATTATACCTGACGTCAGATAGCAGTTCCCTGGTGACATGTGTACATGTTAGTTCATCGACCTGAGATGGTCATTTGTCTCGTGTGAGCTCCCACTGTGCTTTGATTACTACCCTACCATGGCTTAAAGGAGTCGTGCAAACAGGTTTTAGTTGGGTACAGTCCCGAGCCACATGGAGGCAGTGAGCAGATCGGCAGGGGTTTCATTTCTCCCGGTATTGGGGGTGAGATCGCGCTGTGTCTAGGAGAGCCATTACACGAAGTCCTTGGCTAAGGCAGGAGATTTACTGGTAGGTATTCCAGTAGTATCTCAGGGTGTTCTGGGCTACACTCCGACACGACTTGTACCGCTTTTGGGGGTCTGACTTTTACCAATCCCCTAGGCCGCCATGCGATGCTCATAGACAAACGGACCGGACTGTACGGATATTGTCACTGATAGGCTCAGGAGGGTGTCAGGATGAGTTCGCTCATCGACCTCCCTTTTGGTCAATACCTGGCAGCCCGTTACGTACGGCTAGTAGCTCTGACGAGCTAGTGGTTAAATCCATAGCCAAAGTATTGACGAGTCTTTAGAGTCCCCCACAGACAGTTTTCAAGTTTCGGGCGAAACGTTGTAGAGGCCGTATGATATATTGCAGGGTTCGATCTTATACGTGCGGCAGTGCACGGATCATGATCGGACGGATCATACTAGTGGGCTTTGGTTTAAGACGGATCCTAGTATTAGATTTGTTGGATTACTTTAGTCTCATCGTATTCGCATTTAGTCGGAATGCGGATCCAGGTATGTATATACAGGTAAGGGGTATCCTTGTGATCCGTCACGAGTTTATTTTAGATGTTGACGTATCTTTTTATTGTTGTAAACATTTAGGTTAATGTTTATAAATGGAAATTGTGAGCTTAAGCCATCATTTTATGCATTAAATGATACATGTACTTCATAGGTGACTCATGGTATCATTTCTTGTGCATATGCCACTTTATTTGATGGATTTGAGTGTTGAAACGAGAAGGAGAGAGAGAGAGGGGCTGCCATATGATAATGTTTGGTCTTGTATTTTTGATCTCACACTCTCACTCTCATTATCAACACAACATAAAAGAAAAAGAAAGCTTCTTCTCCTTCTCCTTCCTCTAGCTCACAACTTCCATTAATGACACCATCTCTAACCTCCATCAATGTAATGGATGCAAGAGACAAAATTGTCACAAACATTCTCTACTTTGCCTTGGACACGTCGGCTAGCGAACTTCGTGTCCGAGTTGCTTTGGATGAAGCGGGAGCCCGTAAAAAGACTCGAAGATGTGGTGCCCTTTCCGACGAGGAGATCGAGACCGGAGATGCCGTGAGGAGCTTGGGATGGTGGCCAAAGACCGAAGGACATGGATCGATCGGTATAGCTTTCCAACCCATTCTCTAGTTGCTAGTTATAGGTTAATAGTTCGATCCGGGTTTAAGCATACGATAGCGCCGGTTTCTAGTTTGAAAAAGTTTTCATTTCAAGAATACGATAGCGCCGGTTTCTAGTTTGAAAAAGTTTTCATTTCCGCATTTTGGCCTCGGACAGACAGCTGGGGCGCTACCATAGACTTACAGATACCATACCGGGTCCACCATGTACCCGCAGACGGTGCTTCCCGCTCCTCGAATCGGGTATCACATGCCAATCTCAGAACCGAGAAATCACATGGTGAACGCATCGAAATATCATATCAAGAGAAATCATAATACTTGCATAGATCATTATGATGATATATATTATATAGGTGTACATATATAACAGTGTCCCATACCACTGATATATATATATACCTGTATATATATCAACGTCCCATACCATTGATATATATACCCAGGAGTAAAACATCGAGAAAAAACATCATATGAAATCTATATATCAATGCGAAATCCATAAAATATAATATATGCAACATGAAACATTAATATGAGCATATAAACAAAAAACTGCTATTTAACCGCAACAAGTTATTAAGTATATCATGCGGTTCTTAATTTCTCCAAAATCAAATGCAACATCATATACAGGTGAACATATAGCTATAGCCAGATATATGTGTAAACATGCAGGTATAGCAAGGTATATGTGTAAGCATGTAAGTGTGCAAGGTATATTACCTTTCATATGCGCAATCGCATAAGAATCAATGTCTCCATGTCGGTGACAAAACAATACCACATAGAGGTATATGTAGCTCTAGTCAGGTAAATGGGTGTACATGTAAGTATGTGTGCATGATGTACATGTAGTTGTAGCCAGATATATGTCTATACCTGTCAATAATGATGTAATACCATACGGGTGTATGTAAGTATGTATGCAAGATGTACATGTAGCTATGTCTCATATGTGTATATACCTATCACTAATGGTACAATACCATATAGGTATATGGGTAGCTAGCATGTAGGCATGACAAGGCATATGTTTAAGTATGTAAGTATACATGTATGCTATATGTCATATGCACAATGGAATATGAATCAATGTCTCAATGTCCCTAACCAATAATATATCACGTATATATAGGTGTCAACTATATCTCGTATGTATATGGGTTGTGCTTGTCATGGCAATTATCGATGGAGTGTGTATAGCATACAATTTGTGCTCGTGTAACATGAACCGTCAATAATAGTGTTGTGTCTTATTAATATTATGTCCATATGCAATAGGAAAATGAGGTATGCAACAAGGGTAGACATGCACAATTAATGTCTATATACTTAATATCAAGAATCATATCATTTAATCTAGCCCAGAAGCATAACGCCATGCGGGCGATTCCCTTGTAGATGTTAAATCTACTCACTGATGATCTTGGGCTAAGTAAAGCCAACTAATCGCTTTCCCTTCTTCGCAACGTCCGAAGTCCTCGCCTGCGTCCCTAAGATCATAAAATAACAATATAACAAGTTCACATTAGCAATCGACCGATAACACGTAACCACTACGTTTGACAGATGCACCAACTCCAAACATACTCTCAAGTGTCCGTTTAGTAGCTAACGTGCATAGCGACACTACGAACCAACCCAAGAGCAAAAGCTACAAAAGATACACGCACCGTGTCGGATAACATAACGCACGTAATCGTAACACTAGAAACTAGCAAAGTGATCCCAGATTTTGTATACAGCAAAACATAAAAATCAAACAGTACCAAACACACTAAAATATATGCAGACAGCTACCCTAAAAAAACCAAGCCTAAACTCCTCAAGGAGGCTGAGCTCGCCGGATTTTGCCTCAATGTTGCTGGCTAAATCCAAGCAAAAGGGGTTCATGCTTCAGGTGAAATCTTAGGTTCTCAGGTATAACACAACTACACTGCTAGATTTTCTAGTACACACTATGGGTCACAACAGATAACAGATATCACAATATGACACTAAAATACGATATGTGCACGAAACTAAACTTTAAGCGTTCTAAACTGAAACGAATGAGCTAAACAATACTATAAACACCTATTTAACAGATATAGATCATTACCTAACCACAAAAGCTCAAAGATCCTAGCTTTCCAAGCTCTAATGGATCCTAGAGGCAAAACAAGACTTATGAAGTGATTTGGGTGAGATTTAAAGAAGTTTTGGCAAGATTTAGTGAAGGGGTAGTGTAGGGTTCAGTTGAGGTTTAGAGGGGATGAAAGGAAATGAATGAGAAAGTGTTGTGAGAGAATGAGAGTGAAATGAGAGAGGGTGATATGAAAAGAGAGAGAGGTGAGTGTAGGGTGAGTTCACCACCATCATTAATGCAACCATTAATGCTTACCAAGAGTCACCATGCCACCTCCTCTCCAAAACAAAACACAAGAAAATATCTCACACAAATATCTAGGGGTTTAGGGTTAAAGCAAAGCAATGATTAGGATTAGGTTAAGGGTTTAACTTAAGGTTGACATGTCACTAAACTAGATTAACACAAACACACCCTCAAATTAACATGCACAAGTATGTGCAAGCCATAAAAAATAATAATAAATTATTAATTAAATGTTATAAAATGTGAGGAGACCGAATTGGTAAAATTTTTATAGAAAACCTGCATTATCGTCTAATTAATTCTAATCGTATTCTAAGGTGTTACAATCTCCCCCCCCCCCTTATAGAAAATTCGTCCCCGAATTAAAATTCTTACTATGCATACCTTCAAAGAGATGAGTGCAAAACTTCCACATCTTGCTCGCAGCCTCCTAAGTGATCTCCTCACTAGACGGCTACGCCAATGAAAAACCTCCACAGATGGCAAGACCCTTGACCGAAATTTCTCCACCTGCCGATCCACTAACACTATCGGCTGCCGGTGAACGAAAAGATCGCGTCCAAACTAAAAGGTCTGATGCTGAATCATGTGAGAAAGGTCATGAAATTATTTGCAAAGTATCGACACAAGGAATACGGGGTGAATACTCAAAAATCTGGGCGGATGTATCAAATTATAGGCAACGGTACTAACTCGCTCGAGGATCTCAAAAGGACTTTCAATCTGGGACTAAGCTTCCAAAACTCAACACGCCATTCATCGGAAAAATCCGTAGGATTACATGATCTCCCACCGCAAATTCAAGTCTGCGACCACCACGGTCGGCATAAGACTTCTGTCTGCACTGGGCTGCTCTCATCCTGAATCAACTGGATCTTCTCCGAAACCTCTCGACTAGCTGGGGTCCAAAAATCCTGCTCTCGCGGAGTCAGTAAAATAGACTGGCGATCGACACAACCTACCACACAAGGTCTGAAAGTTGCTATTTGAAATGTCTCCTGGTAACTGTTATCGTAGAAGAACTCCATCAAGGGCAAGCGACGATCCCAACCAACAAACACTTAGTACGTACATACAAGCTTATCCTCCAGAGTCTGTATAGTCCGCTCTTTCTAACCATCGGCCTACAGATGGAAAGCGGAGCTAAAGCTCAACCAGTACCCAAGACTTCCTGAAGCTTCTGCCACCGACGGCTAGCGAACTGGGTGCCTCTATTGGATATAACGCATGAAGGAACTCCGTGCAAACACACAGACTTAACAAAGAATAACGAGCAAATCGAGCATACTAAGCATAACCGGACAACAATCACCCGAATGGAGTCATACCCTGACTAGACCTGGGTAGACCCATAACGAATCACATGGAGATCTGCTCCCATTCCCACTCCGGATCGGTTAAAAGGTTGCAACTCTCCAGCCGGTCATAAATGCTCAACCTTAGCACGTTGACAAGCCAAGTACTTGAAAACGAAATCCGAAACTTCATTCTTCATCCCTTCCTACCCGTAACTAACTCTCAAGTCACGTTACATCTTGGTGGCACTTGGATGAACACAGAAAGCTGACTGATGTGCCTGCTCTAGGACCTCGCGCCTTTACCCATCAGTATCGGGTACACACCATCGAGTCCCTAACATAGCATACCCTGGTCATAAATCAAGAACTCTGAATCATTACCCTACCGAACATGCTCAGAATCTCAAACAAACGAGCATCGGCGGGCTGTGCCTCACTAAAATAATTTAGTAGAAGAGGACGGGCGCGGACAAGAGCAAGCTATCCCCAGTAGAGGTGAACTTAATATGTACTCAACGGTCGCACAAGAACTGTAAATCTGCAGAAGACTGTCCCTGAAGCGCGCACAACTGGAACAAGCTACCCCCGGGCCTACGACTCAAAACATCAGCTACCACAATCGTATTGCCACGGGTAATAAAGGATCTCACAATCACAATCCTTCACAAGCTCCATCCAACGGTGCTGTCTCAACTTCAGATCCCGTTGCAGGAAGATGAACATTAAGCTCTGCTGGTCCATGAAAATCTGACATGACTCTCCGTACAAGTAGTGTCCCCAAATCTCCAGCGCAAGACCACCGCGGCCATCTCCAGATCATGAGTGGGATAATCCTGCTTGTACTTCCTCCAACTATCGGGAAGCATAAGCGATAACTCTATCATGCTACATCAGTACACAATCGAGCCCCACTCGCGAACATCACAGTAAACAACAAAGTCGCCCGATCCAGAAAGCAAAGATAGAACTGGTGCACTTGTCAACCGAGTCTTCAACTGCTGAAAACCCAGCACACATGCCTCAGTCTAAAGAAAAGGAATCCCCTTCCTTGTCAGTACGGTCTATGGTGCAGCGATACTCAGGAAATCCTGCATGAAACGGCGGTAAAAACCGGCTAAGCCCATAAATCTGCGGACCTCTGTCCCTGATCAGGTCTGGGCCAAAGCTGTACGGCCCGATCTTCCTCGGGTCCATACGAATATCGTCTCCCGTAACCACATGACCTAGGAAGCCAACACTATCATGCCTGAAGGAACACTTCGAGAATTTAGCAAACAGCTGGTACTCTCCCAATGTCTGCAAAGCAATCCTTAAGTGCTGCTCATGTTCCTCACTACACTTGGAAAAACCATAATGTCGTCAATAACACAACAATACGTAGGTCGAGGAACGGCCTAAAGAATCTGGTTCATCACATCCAAAAGTGCTGCTAGGGCATTGGTGAGTCTAACGACACCACCAAAAACTCATAAAGCCCATAGCGCGCACAAAAGTCGTCTTCGGAATGTCATCACTCCAAACCCTTAACTAATGATGACCTGATCCCAAAACAAACTTAGATAAATATCTCGCACTCTGGAGCTGATCAAAGAAATCGTCAATGCGGGGTAAAGGATACTTATCCGCACCGTAACTCGGTTCAATTGACGATCAATCAATACACAATCTCAAACTGCCGTCCTTCTCCTTGACGAACAGAATAGGAACTCCCACAGCAAAACAATTGGACGAACAAGTCCCCCTATCTAGCAACTCTACAGCTGATCCTTAAGCTCTCTAAGCTCCGCCGGCTCATCTGGAACAACGTCGGAAAACTCTCGCACGATAGGAACCCGGTCCAACGAATCCACCGTAGCTCCGGTATCACTAATGAAAGCCAAGAATCCTCGACGTTTTCTCCTCAAAAGCCGACTAGCGAAAAAGGCTGAAAATCAAGCTGTGAGGGGCGACACCACTGTCCCCCTGCACAACAAGAACCGACTTACTGGGAAAACAAAACCTGACTGTTTTCTCACGGCAGTCCACAGACGCATAGCACGTAGCTAACCAGTCCATGCCCAGGAGAATGTCAAAGTCCAACATCTCTAGAAGGATCAAACGGACGGACGAATCTCTATCTCCTACCCAATTGGCACATGACCAAAATACGTGTCGCACAACAAAAGAAACGCTGACCGAAGTTAACATAATAAACGGCTGATCTAGCTAACACGACTCTCGGCCCAACCACGGCATGAAGTGTGTAGAACAACGAGTGCATATATCCCGAATTAAACAAACAAGTGCATCAAAAGACATACGAATTAAGAATACCTGAAAACTCTGCATTGGACGCCCACGCGTCCCGATGAGTAGAAGCAAACGCTCGTGCCTGCCCTCTACCCGCAACTGGCTGAACTCCTCCTCTACCATCCTGTCCCCTCTGAATGAACCCTCCACGACCATGACCTCTCTGAACATAAGTTTGACGCGGTGCCAAGGGACAATGTCTGACGAAGTGTTGAAGGCTCCCATATCGAAAACATCCATACGATGTCTGCTGACCGTCCTGAGGATAAGAGCTAAACAACCGTCCTCGTCCTAAGCCTCTGCTACTCTCGCGACGTGCACGAAACCTGTCACGGCGACTGAACCTCCATCTCTGGGCTGGTAGACCGGCACGAGCCCTCCTCTGTCCTCGAACTCCCAAAGTCTCAGAAAGACGCGCCTCATCTAGTAGGGATGCATCCACTGCTGCTGTATACGTGACACAATACTGTGTGCTGATAGCAAGGAGTAACTTGGTAACAGGGGTAGAAACCTCCTGTCGCTGCATTCGACTGGCCTCAACCAACGACCTCATCATTTGGCGCAAGTCCTGCATATTTGCCTCAAACCTAGCGATACGATCTATCGAAGGCGGATCAATTTGCT